>OY365748.1:2500-1346104 GCA_959347395.1 Mechanitis mazaeus
CCTAACCTAACCTAACCTAACCTAACCTAACCTAACCTAACCTAACCTAACCTAACCTAACCTAACCTAACCTAACCTAACCTAACCTAACCTAACCTAACCTAACCTAACCTAACCTAACCTAACCTAACCTAACCTAACCTAACCTAACCTAACCTAACCTAACCTAACCTAACCTAACCTAACCTAACCTAACCTAACCTAACCTAACCTAACCTAACCTAACCTAACCTAACCTAACCTAACCTAACCTAACCTAACCTAACCTAACCTAACCTAACCTAACCTAACCTAACCTAACCTAACCTAACCTAACCTAACCTAACCTAACCTAACCTAACCTAACCTAACCTAACCTAACCTAACCTAACCTAACCTAACCTAACCTAACCTAACCTAACCTAACCTAACCTAACCTAACCTAACCTAACCTAACCTAACCTAACCTAACCTAACCTAACCTAACCTAACCTAACCTAACCTAACCTAACCTAACCTAACCTAACCTAACCTAACCTAACCTAACCTAACCTAACCTAACCTAACCTAACCTAACCTAACCTAACCTAACCTAACCTAACCTAACCTAACCTAACCTAACCTAACCTAACCTAACCTAACCTAACCTAACCTAACCTAACCTAACCTAACCTAACCTAACCTAACCTAACCTAACCTAACCTAACCTAACCTAACCTAACCTAACCTAACCTAACCTAACCTAACCTAACCTAACCTAACCTAACCTAACCTAACCTAACCTAACCTAACCTAACCTAACCTAACCTAACCTAACCTAACCTAACCTAACCTAACCTAACCTAACCTAACCTAACCTAACCTAACCTAACCTAACCTAACCTAACCTAACCTAACCTAACCTAACCTAACCTAACCTAACCTAACCTAACCTAACCTAACCTAACCTAACCTAACCTAACCTAACCTAACCTAACCTAACCTAACCTAACCTAACCTAACCTAACCTAACCTAACCTAACCTAACCTAACCTAACCTAACCTAACCTAACCTAACCTAACCTAACCTAACCTAACCTAACCTAACCTAACCTAACCTAACCTAACCTAACCTAACCTAACCTAACCTAACCTAACCTAACCTAACCTAACCTAACCTAACCTAACCTAACCTAACCTAACCTAACCTAACCTAACCTAACCTAACCTAACCTAACCTAACCTAACCTAACCTAACCTAACCTAACCTAACCTAACCTAACCTAACCTAACCTAACCTAACCTAACCTAACCTAACCTAACCTAACCTAACCTAACCTAACCTAACCTAACCTAACCTAACCTAACCTAACCTAACCTAACCTAACCTAACCTAACCTAACCTAACCTAACCTAACCTAACCTAACCTAACCTAACCTAACCTAACCTAACCTAACCTAACCTAACCTAACCTAACCTAACCTAACCTAACCTAACCTAACCTAACCTAACCTAACCTAACCTAACCTAACCTAACCTAACCTAACCTAACCTAACCTAACCTAACCTAACCTAACCTAACCTAACCTAACCTAACCTAACCTAACCTAACCTAACCTAACCTAACCTAACCTAACCTAACCTAACCTAACCTAACCTAACCTAACCTAACCTAACCTAACCTAACCTAACCTAACCTAACCTAACCTAACCTAACCTAACCTAACCTAACCTAACCTAACCTAACCTAACCTAACCTAACCTAACCTAACCTAACCTAACCTAACCTAACCTAACCTAACCTAACCTAACCTAACCTAACCTAACCTAACCTAACCTAACCTAACCTAACCTAACCTAACCTAACCTAACCTAACCTAACCTAACCTAACCTAACCTAACCTAACCTAACCTAACCTAACCTAACCTAACCTAACCTAACCTAACCTAACCTAACCTAACCTAACCTAACCTAACCTAACCTAACCTAACCTAACCTAACCTAACCTAACCTAACCTAACCTAACCTAACCTAACCTAACCTAACCTAACCTAACCTAACCTAACCTAACCTAACCTAACCTAACCTAACCTAACCTAACCTAACCTAACCTAACCTAACCTAACCTAACCTAACCTAACCTAACCTAACCTAACCTAACCTAACCTAACCTAACCTAACCTAACCTAACCTAACCTAACCTAACCTAACCTAACCTAACCTAACCTAACCTAACCTAACCTAACCTAACCTAACCTAACCTAACCTAACCTAACCTAACCTAACCTAACCTAACCTAACCTAACCTAACCTAACCTAACCTAACCTAACCTAACCTAACCTAACCTAACCTAACCTAACCTAACCTAACCTAACCTAACCTAACCTAACCTAACCTAACCTAACCTAACCTAACCTAACCTAACCTAACCTAACCTAACCTAACCTAACCTAACCTAACCTAACCTAACCTAACCTAACCTAACCTAACCTAACCTAACCTAACCTAACCTAACCTAACCTAACCTAACCTAACCTAACCTAACCTAACCTAACCTAACCTAACCTAACCTAACCTAACCTAACCTAACCTAACCTAACCTAACCTAACCTAACCTAACCTAACCTAACCTAACCTAACCTAACCTAACCTAACCTAACCTAACCTAACCTAACCTAACCTAACCTAACCTAACCTAACCTAACCTAACCTAACCTAACCTAACCTAACCTAACCTAACCTAACCTAACCTAACCTAACCTAACCTAACCTAACCTAACCTAACCTAACCTAACCTAACCTAACCTAACCTAACCTAACCTAACCTAACCTAACCTAACCTAACCTAACCTAACCTAACCTAACCTAACCTAACCTAACCTAACCTAACCTAACCTAACCTAACCTAACCTAACCTAACCTAACCTAACCTAACCTAACCTAACCTAACCTAACCTAACCTAACCTAACCTAACCTAACCTAACCTAACCTAACCTAACCTAACCTAACCTAACCTAACCTAACCTAACCTAACCTAACCTAACCTAACCTAACCTAACCTAACCTAACCTAACCTAACCTAACCTAACCTAACCTAACCTAACCTAACCTAACCTAACCTAACCTAACCTAACCTAACCTAACCTAACCTAACCTAACCTAACCTAACCTAACCTAACCTAACCTAACCTAACCTAACCTAACCTAACCTAACCGAACAATATATTGTATTAAATTGGTGGTTCCGCGTCGTTTTTCTTCAAATTTTTTGACATTTCTACTGTGACTAGCTGGTCTTAGCATACTAGTACAGTTTTTATTAAATTTTATTAGTAAATTTTTCATTTTGAGGAAAATATCCAAATTTTTAATAATCTCCATACAAAATTCACATTTTCGATAGTTTTTAGTTAATAACTTTTTATAGGAAAATCACAGCTTTTCCAAACCTTCAGACGACTTATAGACATCGTTGAGGCGCATCTTTCGGTGCCACTCGCGATAGTGAAAAGTCATCCTAAGGCGGAAAATTTTCGAGTTTTCCTTAAAAATTATTATTTTTGTTAGAGAAAATTTTTTGTTTTTATTTCTTTTCAGAAATTTATTTAATAGCTATTTAGATCTCTCTAATAGCTATCTTTCGATATATCGCACACCCCGATCGGCTTAACCAGTCGGGAGTTATAGCATTTTTAGAGAAAATTTTCGTTTTCCTCAAGGGAAAAATCCAATTTTCCAAATTTCTAAATTCTTTTTGACTCATATCGTGCGGCTCGACGAGACGCATCTTTCGGCATCTCATTTATAATTTTAGGACGCATACTTTCGAAGATATTTAGGAAAAACCGATTCCCGCGGCCCTCCCACCCGCCCTATTGTAACTAACAAAGGTTGGAAGCTAAAAATTTTAGCAAAAATTTATTATAGTTGACAATTAAAGAGCACCTCTCGGTGATCATTTATATACACTTGGAAGCAACCTTAAGTATTGACGTTTACTTATCCAGATTATAAAAATCTTTTTCCTTTTAAATTTTGACAGGGTACCATTTACATACCCTTTTTTATAACTTGACGTAGGCACCCAACTACCCCCCTGACGTAATGTTTGGCTTCCATACACCCGCTAAGAGGATGCAGGAAGCACCTGAGAGCGAAAGCCAAGAGGACAAGTCCCCACAGCAAGGAACATCCTTAAGCCAACCTTCAATCGTAAGAAGGAGCATCGGCGAATGGGAAGCTTCCAAAAAGGAAGCACCAAAGCCGAAGAACATAAGACCTAAAAACAGGACCATGGAGGCAAGAGAGTGCCTGGTTAGAGCCAAAACACATTTAAATAACTCTCGAAACCTAAAAGCAGAGATCAAGACAGAAGTAACACAAGCAATAGAGAGACTGTATAACCTTGTAAAGGAATCTGAGATGGCGAAAGGAAGAGGGGAAGAAAAACAACCAAGCGAACAGATATCACGAGAAAACAGGAATGAAGTTAACCAAGACGAAAGCAAGGATTTGCAAATAAAAATCGAAGAACACACCACTCTTCTGCAAAAAAGTATGGATGAGATGAGAAAACTAAATCAGGCAATAGAGCAACAAACTAAACGCACAGAAGAAGCTGAAAAGACCGATGCAAGAAAGAATATAGAGATTTTGGACAAAATAAAACAGCTACATAACACTACTGAAGAGATAGGGCAGAGGATAAGTCAAAACGAGGGACAGCGGTCGTACGCAGATGTAGTATCTCAAACACGAAAAATACACATGGAAAGACCTAAGTACTCGATGATAGTATCCTCGACCGATGGAGATGACACTAGCGCCGAGGTAGTGGATAGACTACGCCAGGCGCTAAATGCCAAATCCAGCGGAATCCAGGTCGAAAGACTAAGAAAAGTGAGAGACCAGAAAGTAGTATTAAGCTGTGCCAGTAAAGAGGAATTGGATAGAGCTGCTAGGAAACTAAAGGAAGACAAGAATTTAAAAACGGAACAGGTGAACAATAAAAATCCACTCGTTATATTAAACAATGTTATGGCCTACAACACCGATGATGATATAAAAACAGCAATTAAAACACAAAACGCGCGTCTTTTAGAAAACCTGACCGAGGAGGAGAAATCTGTTACCGTCAAATATCGGAGAAAAGCGAGGAACCCGCTCGAGAACCACGTTGTCCTTCAAGTATCTCCAAAGATGTGGCAGAGGTTGACAACGGTGGGTAGAGTCTTTATAGATCTGCAGCAGGTGAAAGTGTTCGACCAAACACCCCTAATCCAGTGCACGAAATGCCTGGAGTTTGGGCATGGACGTAAATCATGCACGGAAGTATCGGATCTCTGTAACCACTGCGGTGACCGGCACCAAAAAGCTGACTGCCCAAAATGGACGGTGGGGGAGGCCCCACAATGTAAAAATTGTATAAAAGCCAAAAACCTAGACACCGACCACTCGGTATACAGCCAGGATTGCCCAGTAAGAAGGAAATGGGATGCGATAGCACGCGAAGCAATCGCGTATTGCTAAGGTGGTCACAAAGGGATCAAGATCAGACGACGCCCACAAACTCAACCCACGACAGGACGAACACAGTTGCTTCATGGTCCAGGCGAACCTACAAAGAAAAGAGATAGCGACCTACGAGCTCATGATCGAGGCTAAAAAACGCAATGTAGCTGTGGCATTACTGCAGGAGCCATATGTTGGCGGAATTAAGAAAATGAAGCCGTACAACGGAGTTCGAATTTTTCAGTCCTCGGAACAACAAGAGGGAACCGTTAAGGCCGCCATAGCCGTGTTTGACCAAAAACTTAAAATTACACAATGCCCAAAGTACACAACCAACAATATAGCAGTCGTAAAATTACACACGCAAATTGGAGAGATTGTCATGGTCTCCTTCTATTTCGAACCTCTAAGCCCACTAGAGCCTTATTTGGAGAAGTTAAAAGTAATTCATGAGGAATTAGGTCCAAATAGGATAATAGTGGGCGGCGACGCCAATGCCAAAAGCACGTGGTGGGGAGGATTAAAAGAAGATCATAGAGGCGAATGTATGGCTGGCGCTTTAAATGAAATGGGTCTTCATATTCTCAACGACGGCGAAATTCCAACTTTCGACACAATCAGAGGTGATAAAAGGTACTTCAGCTTCATAGATCTCACAGCCTGTTCATTGGACGTCCTTAGTAATGTGGAAAAGTGGAAGGTAGAAGAAAAACTCGTAAGCTCGGACCACAACGCAATATCTTTTAATATTCGGCTAGAGACCATAAGAGGAAATAGAGTGGAGAGAACCACCCGGTCTTACAACACAAGGAAAGCTAATTGGGAGAATTTTCATGTGAAAATGACCCAGATTATGCATGAAAGGCAACAAACAATTATAGAGCTGGAAGAAATAAAAAACACAAATGATATAGAAGCGAAAATAAAAGAATACATACAAACAATAAAACAAACATGCGAAGAAACTATACCAAAAATAAAGAAAAAAGATATACTTACCTTGCCGTGGTGGTCCGACGAACTCGCAAGGATGAAGAAGCTGGTCGCCACGAAGAGAAGACGAATAAGATGCGCAGCCCCGTCCCGAAGAAACACTGTCGTCAAGCGGTACCTGAAAGAAAAAGAAAGTTATGAAACGGCAGTAATAAAAGCACAAACTGAAAGCTGGAAAGATTTTTGTGGGAAACAAACTAGGGAAGGGATGTGGGAAGGTATATACAGAGTAATAAAAAGAGCTACTATAAGAGAGGAGGACGTGATGCTCCAAAAGGAAGGAAGGATACTCAGCGCAGAAGAATCGGTGATTCTACTGGCCGAAACATTTTACCCGAAAGACCGAGAGGAAGAGGATGATGCGGAACACCAACGGATCAGAAAGCTAGCGGAAAAAGTAAACGAGTGGCAACATGATGAGTATCATGATCCACCTTTTACCCAGAGGGAACTAAAAGCCGCAGTGAGGACGTTCAATCCCAAAAAAGCCCCGGGAGATGATGGCTTAACGGCCGATATTTGCGAACGGGCTATAAACACAAACCCTGAGTATTTCTTGGCCATACTAAACAAATGCCTGAAACACAAATACTTCCCCAGAGTATGGAAGGAGGCCACAGTCATTGCCCTCAAAAAACCGGGCAAGGACTGCTACACAGTACCCAAAGCATATAGACCGATTGGGCTTCTCCCTATCCTGGGAAAGATCTTCGAAAAGATGCTGGTTACTCGCCTCAAATACTACCTATTACCAAGGATTAGTACTCGTCAATACGGATTCATGCCACAGAGGAGCACGGAGGATGCTCTCTTCAACCTTGTCCAAAACATAAAAGAGAAGCTTGACAAAAAGCATCTAGTTGTGGTGGTCTCGCTAGATATAGAGGGGGCATTCGACGGAGCGTGGTGGCCGGCTATGAGAATCCGATTGGCTGAGGAAAACTGTCCTGTAAATTTGAGGCGAGTAATGGACAGCTACTTGAGCGAAAGAGCAGTTAGGGTCAGATACGCTGGGGAAGAAACAATAAGGGCAACAAATAAGGGTTGTGTGCAAGGGTCTATAGGGGGGCCTATATTATGGAACCTGCTGCTGAATCCCCTCCTCAAGGAGCTCGAGGATGGAGGAAACTGCGTCCAGGCGTTTGCCGATGACGTCGCCCTTATTTTCGACGGACAAACGGCGCTAGAAATTGAGATGAGGGCCAATGATGTACTCGGTCGTGTTCGGGAGTGGGGAATCAGAAACAAGCTAAACTTTGCTGCACACAAGACCTGTGCAATGGTCATAACAAGGAAGCTAAAGTATGATGAACCACGCCTGAGCATGGGAGGGGTCAATATAAAAATATGCCGGAACTTAAAAATGCTTGGACTGACGATCGATGAGAAGTTAACTTTTAACGCGCACGTAGCCAGCAGCTGTAGCAAAGCAATCGGCGTCTACAGAAAGCTAGCAAGGATGGCAAGAGTCAACTGGGGGCTACACAGTGAGGTAATCAAATCTATATATATTGCCGTAGTGGAACCTATCATCCTTTATGCCGCAAATGTGTGGGGACCGGCCGCTAGTAAACTTGGAAACCAAAAACAGCTGAACACGGTTCAAAGAGGTTTCGCACAGAAGATATGCAAGGCATACAGAACAGTATCCTTGCACTCTTCACTAATACTGGCGGGTTTGCTTCCCCTTGACCTCCGCATTCACGAGACAGCCCTGCTGTACAAGGCAAAGAAGGGAATCAAATTACAAGTCATGGCGGACAGGGAAGTCGAGCAAATGGTGCCAGCCTCAAACAACGCGCACCCAGCAAATCAAATTGAAATTGGGTTCGGCCGTCTGATGGACGAGGATCAATACCGGGAGCACAGTAGGATTCCAGTCCGAATTTTCACCGACGGTAGTAGGATCGAGGATAAGGTAGGAGCAGCAACATCCATGTGGAAGGGTACCACCGAATTCAAGACTACCAAGCTCACCTTATCGTCCTACTGCACCGTCTATCAGGCGGAACTCTTGGCAATAAAAAGAGCCATGGAGGAGGTCCTCAAGAGCCGAGAAGCTGTTTTTGGGGTGTTTAGCGACTCAATGGCGGCCCTACAAACAGTCACAGACGTCGGATCCTCAAATCCTATTGCTTTTGAAATAAGGAACACCATTGGACGCTGCAAAGCTCAGAACAAAAGCATATCCTTGTTCTGGATAAAAGCGCATGTAGGATTTGAGGGGAACGAGAGGGCTGACCAGCTAGCGAGGGATGCGGCAATACATTCCAAACGAAAGCCGGACTACGAACGCTGCCCAATCTCGTACATTAGGCGCAAAATCAGGGAGGAGACGCTGTTAGAATGGAACAGTCGATATAGGACCGCCAAAACAGCATCCACAACAAAGCTGTTTTTCCCCGACGCCGTAGCAGCATACAAAACGCTAAGGGATCTAAAACCAACAAAAATTACCACACAATTGTTTACGGGGCATGGGGGTTTTGCAGCATACTTAAACAGGTTTAAAATAAAGAATAACTCTTCATGCATATGCGAGGCTGGCAAGGAGGAGAACATACCCCATATACTGCTGGAGTGCCCCATTTTTGCAAGGGCAAGACACGAAGTGGAGCAGCAACTTGATGTTCAGGTCACAGCTGAAAACATATCAAAATTAGTTAAAGAAGGAAAGGAAGTGTTTTTAAATTACTGCGTCAAAATTGTAGGAATAGTCATACTTAGAAATAAGGAAAATAAAGGGGATTTAGATGACATTATATAGTAATTATATAAGGTTAATCAAATCGCAATAAATATATAGAGGATATAGTTGTTAAAAATAGATGTTAGACTAGTAATTAAGAACATAACAGATAAGGACATAAATATAAATACAACATAAATATAAGTATAAGTGTAAATAAAAAATAGATATAATGCTAGAAATAAGAGTACAAGAAAATGAGTATGTAAGTTTGTGGGTTGTGAAGTGTGTTATAGAAATGTGAAAAACTGTGGAACTTTAAATTAACAAGTGCAAGTTAAAAGACGTATATAGTAGTTCAAAAGTTTCAAAAAAAAAAAAAAAAAAAAAAACATTATAAATAAATTATCTCCATATAAAAGAAAGGAATAAAAAAATGGACTCTGACTCTGTCAGGGGAATAGCATCGACAGCACCCTGCGATGACGGGTGCCTAATAAAAAAAAAAAAAAAAAAAAAAAAAAAAAAAACCTAACCTAACCTAACCTAACCTTTTTTTTTTTTTTTTTTTTTACATGGGGAATCCACACGGATACTGCTTTGCCCATTTCGGGGTCGGGCAAGCGAGTTATGTCGGCCTTTAACCGACTAAACCCCATGGTGTTCCTTCTCAGCGCTTGATTGACGGGGATGCGGGAACACTGTTCGCACACAACCGCTTCCCTGTCAGCGTTTGCCGCTAAGTGCGGCCCTTTCTCTCTATTGTCTTCTGACACTTAGCTAGCTACTCGGAGTGGCGCACAGGAACACAAAGTGCACCACCCAGCTCAGGGAAAAACTCTACAGGTGATAAATTACCCCGTGTTTATCACCCGGAGGTCTCAATTACGGAGGCAGACGGCGATCTTGTGCCAGCCTTCGGCGTCCAACTCTCCTTCTGCGGAGCGGATCTGAAGCTTCGTTCTCTCTTATCCGTTCCGCTGACTCCTTTTGTGCCATAACGTTTTCGCAAAAAGACGTTAGTGCTTTCCACGACCTTTTACTGGTTACGATATTACGTATCAGCGATGGTAAGGAAAGATCATTACCCACTATGGCTACGAGTGATGCTCGTTCTTCCGACCATTGCGGACATACCTCAAGGGTATGATTTGCCGTATCTTCGATGCAACCACACTCGTGACACATTTCATTGCGTTCCCTGCGAGCCACCCTACACAGATATCTCCCGAAACAACCATGGTCCGAGAGAATCTGTGTAAGGTGAAAAGTGAGAACGCCATGCTTCCTCTCGACCCATCTTTCTAATATTGGGCGAATTGCCAAGATTGTCCTATTCCTAGTAGTCGTATTCTCGAGCCTATCTTGCCAAAGACAGAGAAGTTGTCTGTTTGCCTCTCGCTTCCATCCCCTATTTTCGACTGATGTAGTGCGATCTCCCCGAGCTTGAGCCTCCACACGCTTCCAATATACCTCAGCCAGAACTGCGGCTTCTAAATCCCAGGGTGGAGTTCCGGCTAAGACACAAGCCGTTTCACTGGATATAGTGCGATAGCCTCTGATCAACCTAGCAGCCATGAGTCTTTGCGGTCTCCGCAGAAGACTCTGATTGCAGGATGTCAGGGCATTCACCCAGATAGGAGCTCCATATAAAGCCATCGATCGCACAACTCCCACGTACAGACGTCGGCAACCACTATGAGGGCCCCCCACGTTCGGAAGAAGTCGGCCTAGCGCTCTAGCAGCTGCAATGACTCTGGGAGCCAGACGCCGGAAGTGTTCTAGGAATTTCCATCGGCTGTCGAGGACGAGTCCTAGGTACTTCATCGTTCGCTCGACACCGATGGTAACTCCTCCTACGACTAAATGTGACCCGACCGGAGGTGCCATCCTAGGCCCGTGAAAGCAAATCGCCTCGGATTTGTTGAGGGCTACCTCCAGTCCTAGACGTCTAATCCTTGCCACGATTTGCGCTACACCGGCGGTCGCTAACATGCGAGCCTCTCTGAACGTTCTTCCCCGAGCCATCACAAGGGTGTCGTCTGCGTAACAAGTCACTTCGATTCCTCGCAAGTTGGCACCTCGCAACACCCAGTCGTAACCGATGTTCCACAGGAGTGGGCCGAGGACTGACCCCTGTGGAACACCGCACGACATCTCTTTCTGTTTCCATACACGAGACCCCGGGTAACTGATCTTTCTATCGGTGAAATATTCACCGACTATCCGCCGCAGGTATTTAGGAAACCCGTGGAATCGCAATGCTTCCCTGACGCAACTCCAAGGCAAAGTGTTAAAGGCGTTAGCGATGTCTAATGACACCGCTAAGACCACCTCGCCTTGAGAAACGGCGTCCTCCGTCAGGGCCCTCACCCGAGAGATCGCATCGATGGTGGACCTGCCCCGACGGAAACCAAATTGAATGTCGCTCAAGTTGGGCCCAGTCTCTTCTAAATGGCGAACAAGTCGAGCTGCAATTATTCGCTCAAAAAGCTTGCTTATTTCGCTTAGAAGGACTATTGGTCGGTATGCTGATGGTGATTCTGCAGGACGTCCTTCCTTCTTTATAAGAACGAGCTTACCTTCCTTCCAAATGAGCGGAAACCGACCATGATTCAGGCAAGCGCTGAAAAGAGTCCTCACGCTCATTTCAAGAGGTCCTAGGGCAAGAACCCAGGCCCGTCCGGGGATGCCGTCAAGGCCTGGAGCTGTATTTTTAGCCCGCATTCTAACTACAGCCGCCTCCAATTCTTCCTCTGTGACATCAGGGGCGTTTGCATTGTCCTCATTGAGTTCCGACCAATTGGATGGCACCATACGTGGCGATTCTACCTCCATTCTCTCCGGAAACAGGGTTTCTACTACTCGCTCCAATAACTGAGGCTGCAGGCTTTGTGTCAAAGGAGGGGCCCGAGTTCTGAGTTTACCCCGGACTAACCTATAAGGTCTACCCCACGGGTCGCTGTTTAGAGACTCCAGCATTTCTTCTTGGGCTCGATCTTTTGCGTTGCCAATTGCTATTCGCAAAAGATCTACAGCTTTCCGATACCGAGCGTAGAGCATCTCCTCTTCATCTTCATTTCGCCGTCGCCGTCGTCTACTCCTGGTGTATTGACGTCTCTCAGCAACACATGCTTCGCGTAAATGCGTGAGTTCTACAGACCACCAGTATATGGACCGCTTTAAGGTGTTAATGCGGATTCGTGGCATAGCTGCATCGCAGACTTGCATCATGGCATCTTCCAACTGGACAGCACTCTCTTCTACGTCGATCACAGTACCTGCAACCCAAGCCTGGACAGTAGCCGCCTCAACAAGAATATCCTGCTCCATCCGCCTCAAGGACCACCTTGGACCACCTTCTGAAAACGATCGATTTACGCTATACTGTGCGACAGAGGACATAGAGATTTCATACCTAATATACCGATGGTCTGATAAAGTCTCGACATTCTCTAAAACATTCCAACCACCGACACGGCGCGCCAGAGCGGCATCGGCGAACGTTACGTCCACAATGGAGCCACCCCGTTGCCGCACGCATGTGTGAGTCGATCCACGGTTGAGAACATCGAGACCGGCAACTAATACCCATTCTTCAAGCAGCTCTCCACGTGCATCCGTTGTCGACGATCCCCACGCCACAGATTTAGCGTTGAGATCACCGGCTACAAGTACCCGACCAGGGCGGCTTCGGCTGACGAGAGAACTGAGCTCAGCAAGAAACGTCTCGAACTCTGCCAAGGTCTTATTCGGCGAAAAGTACACCCCAATGACTATCACATCTCCTACAAGCGCCGAGACGAATCCCTGTCCCCTAACAATAGACCCGAAAGCTGGTGAACCGACAGTAGTTTGGGTAATAATCGCAACCAATCCGCTATGGTCTCCGACCCAGTTATCCCTCGATGGAATATAATACGGTTCAGTGACAACCGCCACGTGTATCAACCACTCCGCCATGCTCTGAAACAAGAGGTCCTGAGCTCTGGAGGAGTGGTTGATATTCGCCTGAAGGTAATTATATGCCATAACTATTCGACCGCCATCGGAACCTCCTCAGCTCGACAATTTGATGGCGAGGTGACTGACTGCGAGGGGACACGAGGGCCATCGCTGCCTATCTTCCTTCTTCCTTTCTTTCCTTTTCCACGTAGGGAAAGGCACGCCTTACCTCCCGATTTGTGGTTTGCAGGTTTCTCAGACATAGCGCAGATGTTACAATGCGGTGCTGCTCTACAAACACCAGCTTTGTGGCCGACTTGACCACAGCGGTAGCATTCGTTACTGCGGTCGACATCCGCCGTGCATTGTGCCCGTAGGTGCCCTAATTCCCAACACCGGAAACATCGCATGGGCCGGACGTCAAGTAGTTTGACATTGGCCGACACCCAACCAATCAAAAGTTTGCCGTTCCCAGCCAACTTTTTAGCAGCCGCAACCGGACATCGCAGCCATATAGACCCCAGTCCGTCAGAACCCCTCGAAATGTCGCCGGCTCTCACTTGGTCGGCTGAACAATCCCCAGCTGCCGCTACAGCCGTAACTACATCGGCACTGGTCGTGGCGTCGTCTAGACCATAGATTCGAAGTTCCGCACATTTCGTCGGTCTGGAGACCCAAACGACGTCGTCTCCCAACAAGGTTCTAATCTTCTGGGCAAGAGCGTCTGCTTTATCACCGCTGTTGGCGCCCGGCACCTCAAAAATGCGTGCTCCAGTAGCTGCCTTCCTGAACCGCAATCCAGTTATGCCTAGGTCAGTGAGGGCTATCCCCTGTTGCGCCTGGGCGATCACTTTGGCATAAGTGACGCCTCTCTCCTCAGATCCGGGCTGCAGAGTAATAACCACTGCAGATGAACGTGGTTTGCGGAGATTCTGACCCTGGATCGTTGTGGACTTCGTCTTTGACTTTGGTGTTCCTGCAGGATCAACCGTCTTTTTCTTGGAGCCTCTTCGAGCCACAACGTTCCAGCCTTCATTCAAAGACGAAGGTGCTGGCGGAAGCGGACGTGGTACCGCTACATCACCTGTAATACCTTCCTTTTTACCCTTACCTTTCTTCTTGTTTTGTTCCTTCTTCTTTTTCTTCTTTCCAGCAGCTTGGGGTGAAGAAACCTCTTTAGAGCCAGGGAGCAGCATCTCTTCTGTAAGGCTGCTTCCAGGACCCGCCGGAGACGGAGACTTTGTCGTGGCTCCTGAACCCGCTTCCCTCTTCTTTTCCGCCGCCAAAGGAGGCCGCAGACGCTTCTCTGGTAAAAGCCTATCATCAATAGAGGCAAGGCGAGCATTTACCATGACCCCCACGCGGGTCATTACTTTAGAGCATAGCTCCTCCATTGCCTCATTATGGGAAGGCTGCGATACCGGGGTCGCAGCATTCGTCGTATTCGAGGGAGAGGACGTTGGACAACCTTGCTTCCGCGCCCTCTCCATGTCTTCTTTAAGCAATGACAGCTCCTTGCGGAGACTGGTCATTTCGGTCTGCAAGCGGGTGTTATCCGCCTGCAACTGTCGTGTCTCGTCTGAAATAGTTCGTGAACTGAGAAGAGACACAGCTCGTTTGATGGATGCCGCAGCGTCCTTCAACTCACGAACAAAAGTTCCTTTTAGCTTACCTGACTTTGTGGCAACTTTTGTGATGATCGCCACATCGTCTTCCACTTGTTTTTGGATCTTCGCCACGGTGTTAACAGACTCTGCAGGGTCCGTTGCCTCCACATCTGAAGAGGACTCAGATAGCCCTTTCATCCTGCGTTCCCTACTCTGTGACACACTCCGCATCAGATCTTCTTCAGCCATCAGCCGAAGTTCTTCTTTTTTGGCTGCATTTAAAGCTGCCTGAGCCTTTGCTAAACCCACATACTTACCAGATGTTGGTGGTCGTCCTCTTGCTCTGACAATCAGCGGCTCTGTCGTTGCTCTTTCATCATCGGACGGGTCCGAATCAGGTTCCGGCACTCGTCGTCGTTTACGACCTGCCCAAAATCGGCCGCCCTCCTCTGAAGACATTGACCCTGTCCTCGTTCTGACTGTCTCTAAACTGCAATCTGATGTTGCCGCCTCATCCAGCTGCATGCTGTCATACTTACTGGCAGCTCTCTTCGTCGAATCATCATCGTCTCCTACTACTCTCACCGACAACGCTACATTCTTACCAGTCTTATCCTCACTTACACCTTCTCCTAACGCTCCCTGATCTAAACCTTCTTCACTCGTTACTCTCTTCTCCTTACTCCCCGAAACAAAATGTGCCCCCCTTGATACGATGGGGCGACTGTTCCGCCGCAGACGCGACGAAACAGCAAGGGATTCTTCTTCCACGGCGTGGTCGATACCCTCCAAGGTAGTTTTTACGTAACTGTTGTTTACCATTTTGTTTATTTAACCCCATAGACCCCCCCAAGTGACGCCCTAGTCACCGTAATTCACGGCTATACATCCCCTCGGCGGGCGCCGAACCACTAGGATTGGGGTAATTTTTTAAAGAGGTTTTCTTCCTCGCGGCTCCTCGCTCAGTGCGAGGTGCCCCCGTCTCGCTCAATGCGCCTACGGTTTGACCGACGGTGGCCGTAGCCTGTCCGGCAAATACGAATAACGTAAAATACCGAACCCGTCGCTCACATAACTCCTCTTCCAGTCTTACCAACAGAGGTAAAAACCCATCATCAGTAGCATCACCGCCACCGGCAATGCTACAGCAACATCACTACCACCACTTAAGACCATTCGCCATCTGGTACGATAATAACCATCGCACGTAGGATCGGCATCGGGTCTGGGATAAACTCCCGACAGCACTGGTTACGACAGTAAGCGATGTGGGACCGTTCGCCACCGAACACAGTAAAAAATACCGTGTTCAGCTACCGGCATCGGGTCCCCATTAAGAAGGACAAGCACTAACTACCGCTAACTACTATCTACCAAGCAATCTACAAGCCACGGCTATCCAGAACCATTTGCCACCGTGTGAGTTGAACCCAACTCACCGGCTACCGGCATCGGGTTCGGACCACCGCGTGGGAGAAACACTCTCTACTGCGTCGAGCCGTACCAAAGAGTCTTCCACACAGTCTACTCTGCTAAAAGCAGGAGGACCGGGACAGACTCCCTAGTTTAGCTCCAGAACTACTGCAAAAGCCTCAAACTAGAACTACCTATGGTCGCTCGCGTACAAGCAAGTTGGAAAACCAACAGGGCTGCCTGCAAGCGACCGGGCCTACAAGTATAGAAGCATGGGCAGCAAAACTACGCCCCAAACCTACAACCCTCGAAAGCGACGCAAGCACCGCCTCCGAGAGACCGGCCGTAAGGTTCGGACCCACCGTCGCGAAAGGTCAGACTCCGTCCAAGACGGCCCCGCGAACAAGGCCGCCCCAGGGAGCATAACGGGACCTCGCATCCCGACACCCCTGAAACCGGGCACGAAAAACCCTCTAAAAAGGTGTCAGGCCCCCCCACCAGCTAAGAAGTCACAACCTGTTGCCAGGAGTAACCCCAGAGCTAGCACCCTCCGGCTAGTCTCAGAAGGAGACTACCGAAAAACAAGATTTCGCCAGGCATGACCCTATAGCGACACCCCCCGTCGGTCATGAATCAGGTACGAACCCTCATGACCGACCCCCTCAGCGCCGGGCATTAGCCAACGGCTAACGCGAACCCGAAGGAACTCATTAACCGTTGCCCAGGGAGCACCGGCCTGTACCGCTTCCGATGCCACCGGACGTATCCGACAGCAACGATAACGGACAGGCACACGAGGAGGTTCCCGACGCGTAGCCCCCCAACCTTTTTTTTTTTTTTTTTTTTTTTTTTTTTTTTTTTTTTTTTTTTTTTTTTTTTGTTCACGTCAGGGGAAATGCCTTTACACACTGACCGGGCCGCCGCCCGAGTGTGGGACTCGTCTCGCCGAAACGCCCCTCCTAACTCCATGGACGCCCGGAATACCCACTAAAACCCCTGCGAAGTCCGCCTCCTACTGTGCCTGTGGTGGCGAGGGGTGGGAACGCGTTTGCAGTCTTCCACCCCTCCGCCAGCACCGGCCGACGCGCTTGCGAGTCGCGCCGGCCTCCATCGGGGACCGAGGTGCACCAATGCCGGTGCCTCCCGGTGACGGCTTAGGAAAGCGCGTGGTATCACACGTGGTACCACGCGCACCTCCTCTGAGGCCTTTGGGGCTTAGAGCCCCGGCCCCATTCACGGGGGGCGAAGCAGGGCCCGGTAGGCCCTCCTCCGCGTTCCTGTGCATCGTCGACGAAGCGGGTGGGGGTCACCACTTGCCTCCCTCGCCCGCTCCGCCGCCTCCTTCTGCGACATCACGTCCTCGCAGAAAGAGGTGACCGCCGTCCATAACCTTTCGCTTGAGGACATCGCACTGATGATGCTCTCAAGCGACAGGTCAGCCCCTATGGCATCGCGAAGGGCACCGCGCTGTTCCACCCAGGCCGAACAGTCGACCAGGGTGTGCTGCGCGGTGTCCTCGCTTGCCGCACAGTGGTGACACTGGGTCGTCGGTTCTCTCCGGGCTATTTGACTCAGATACTTTCCGAAGCAACCGTGCCCGGAAAGAATCTGAGTCAGCCGGAATGTGAGAACCCCGTGCCGCCTGTCTAGCCAGTTGCGCAGAACCGGCCGGACAGCCTCAACGGTCGAGCGGCCGGCCGTAGGATCGGCCAGCCGCTCTGTCCACCTCCGGACCACGGACCGTCGAGCGTGGGACTTCATAGATTCCGTCACCGTCGGCGATTCGCCGCGAGACCGCAGCGCCTGACGTCGCTTGTGGAGATTCGACAGGGCCACGGCCTCCAAATCCCAAGGCGGCGAGCCTGCCAATACGCACGCTGCCTCCGCGGATATAGTACGGTAACCCCTAATGGCCCTGATCGCTATCACCCTCTGCGGTTTTCGCAGGAGGGCGACGGCTTCGCGCCGGAGTTCCGGGACCCAAACTGGGGCCCCGTACAGGGCCATCGAGCGCACTACACCCATGTAGAGACGACGGCAGGCCACGCTTGGTCCCCCGAGATTCGGCAGCAGACGTCCGAGGGCGCCGGCAGCGCCTAACAGTCGGGGGGCCAAGCGACGGAAATGTTCTATGAAGTTCCACCGGCTGTCGAGGGTAAGTCCAAGATATTTCATATCGGCCTTAACCTCGATCCGGACACCGCTAATTACGACGTGAGCTTCAGGAGGAGGCGAAGTCCTAGGCCCGTGAAAACACAGGGCTTCGGACTTGTCGAGCGCCACCTGGAGGCCCAGATCGCGTATGCGGCGGACGACCATTGCCACACCGGCCGTAGCCAGGCGGGCGGACTTTCGGTAGCTCGTCCCCCGTGCGGTCACCAGGGTGTCATCCGCGTAACACGTCACCCTGAGACCGCTGGGGAGGGTGCCCCGCAACACCCAATCGTATCCGATGTTCCACAGGAGAGGTCCGAGGACAGACCCCTGTGGAACACCGCACGTCATCTCCCTCCTCTCGATGCCGTACCGCCCTTGGTACAAGACGTACCTCTGACTCAGGTAGTTACCGATCAGGCGACGGAGGTAGAGAGGCACTTGGTGGTAGATAAGTGCCTCTTTGACGCAACTCCACGGCATGGTGTTGAACGCGTTGGCGATGTCGAGCGACACCGCCATCAACACCCCGCCGCGGCCGGTCACCTCTTCCGATTCGGCCTTGACTCGACTGATCGCGTCGATCGTCGAGCGGCCGGCTCGAAACCCAAACTGGCAGTCGGCCAGATCGGGACCAACGTGAGTCAGGTGCTCGATGATGCGGGCAGCTATGATTTTTTCAAAGAGCTTGCCGGCTTCATCGAGCAGCACGATGGGGCGGTAGGCAGAGGGTGACTCTGCGGGGCGCCCGTCCTTCCTGAGTAGGACCAAGCTACCGGTTTTCCACACCTCGGGAAATCGCCCCGACTCCAGGCACGCTTCAAAAAGCCCCCGGAGCCGGTCCCCTAGAACATTGAGAGCCAAGACTAGAACACGACCGTGGATACCGTCCGGTCCGGGCGCGGTGTTTTTTGCCCGGAGCCTACCCACAGCCGCGTCGAACTCACAATCTGTGAGCTCAGGCACGCCGCTAACCTCCTCCTCCATAGCGCGACCAGACTCGGTCGATCGCGCCATTTCGGGGGGGATGTGATCCGCCCGGTGTGGAAATAGGGCGGACACTATATCTCTCAGGAGTTGCTGGTCGAGAATCTGGGTCAGCGGCGGCGTCCAGGGGCGTAATTTGCCCCGGACGGACTTGTATGGACGTCCCCACGGATCGCGATCCAGAGTCTCGAGCTGCTCCTCCCGTGCCTGGTTCTTGGCTCTGCTGATAGCGAGCTGCAGGGACTTCTTCTTCTCTCTGAAGATCCCGTACAGCTCGTGCTCCGTCGTCTCGTCACGATACCGCCTCATGCGGTGTCGCCTTCTGCGATAACGGGTGTACTGGCGTCTGGCCACCACGCATTCGACACGCAGCGTGGCGATTTCGCCAGACCACCAGTACACCTGTCGACGAGCGGTTGGCGGATTGGCTCTGGGCATTGACGCGTCGGAAGCCGCAGTCAAAGACCGACGGAGCCACTCCGCTTCCTCATCCACCCGCACAGGCCCGGCCGGCTGAGAACACCAGGCCTGGACGACGAGAGCTTCCAGCAAGGCGTCTCGATCGAGACGCCCCAACGTCCACCTGGGAAGTTGTGGAAGCCTACTTCTGGGACTCGTGACGGGGGCGATCAAGGAAGC
Source organism: Mechanitis mazaeus (assembly GCA_959347395.1). Taxonomy (NCBI): domain Eukaryota; kingdom Metazoa; phylum Arthropoda; class Insecta; order Lepidoptera; family Nymphalidae; genus Mechanitis; species Mechanitis mazaeus. Next base: position 22,401 of record OY365748.1, read on the forward strand.
GGAGACGTCGAACCGGATGTATCGGTGATCCGACAACGTCTCCACATCCTCGATCACCCTCCAGTCGCAGACACGGTGTGCGACAGCCGGGCTGGCGAACGTCAAGTCGACGATCGACCCGCCCCTCTGCCGCACACAAGTGTACGCCGACCCCCTGTTTTGGATCAGGAGGCCGATCCCCGCTGCCCAATCCTCCAACTCGGAACCTCGCGGGTCGGTCCTGGGTGACCCCCACGCCGATGATTTGGCGTTAAAGTCACCCATGACGACCACTGGGCGCGGATGAGCCCTTCGGATCTGGGTCTCAACCTCGCTCAGGAATTGCTCGAATTCGGCGAGACTGCGGTTGGGAGAGAAGTAGACTCCCACAACTGCGATCTCCCGCCATGCAACGACAATGAAGCCCCGGCCACGGGCGATCACCGAGGAGACCGGGGCTACAGCCGACGTGATGATCGCCACCAAGCCAGAAATGTCTCCTACCCATGTTTCGCGGGTAGGAACAAAATATGGCTCGGCAGCGACCGCAAGATCTATTTGCCACTGTGCCAAGGACTGCAAGAGCAAGTCTTGAGCCCCGGCGCAGTGGTTTAAGTTTGTCTGCAGGAAGCGATGGTTGTGTCCCGCTAGGGCCATTACGTTACAACCATCGCCTCCGAATCTGCTCTCGGAGCCGGAACCCGGGGAGCAGGATTTACCGCCTTGCCCTTTCTGGGCTTGGCTGGGGTTCCTTTACAGGATGGTGCCCCAGCCCTATGATTTGCCGGCCGGCCCGCCACCTCGCACAATGAGCAGTGCGGAGCAGCGGAGCAGCCGGAGGCCTTGTGTCCCTTTTGACCGCAGCGGTAACACTCATCGCTGCGGTCAACCTGGGACTGACAGAGAGCACGGGTGTGGCCCACTTCAAGGCAGCGGAAACAACGCATACGCCTCGGGGGCAACACCCGTACTTCTGGTGACACCCAACCGACAAGAAGTCGATTGGCCGAAACTTTTTTAGCCGCTGCCACGGGGCAGCGTACGAAAATCGTACCGCTGCCCGAGGGAGCAAAGCGAACTGGCCCTGTCTTGATCGACTCGACGGGACAGCCCCCGGCCCTAGCCACAGCTGCCACTACTTCCGACTCGCTGACGGAGTCGTCCAGCCCGACAATGCGCAAATCAGCGCTTTTCACGGGCCGGGCGATATAGACGTCCTCCGCCAGCGCTTCCCGTAGCTTCGCCGCCAGCTCGTCCGCCTTCTGCGAGCTTGCGACGCCGGGCACCTCTAAAATACGCGCCCCAGACGCTCCCTTCCTCATCTTCAGGGAGGAGATCCCCAACTCAGCGAGAGAAACTTTCTCCTTCGCCTGAGTGAGGACGGAGGCATATGTTGCCCCTTTTTCAACAGCGCCAGGCTGCAGCGTCAGGACGACGGCTGCAGACCTGGGCGGGCGCAATTTAGGTGCCCCATTCTTCGTTTTCTTAGCCCCCCAACCTAACCTAACCTAACCTAACCTAACCTAACCTAACCTAACCTAACCTAACCTAACCTAACCTAACCTAACCTAACCTAACCTAACCTAACCATGTTCCGCTCGCTCCCCCGTAGTGAGAACACGCGTCCGACGCTGAACCGCAACAGCTCCTGCAAGAAAAAGTTTTAATAAAATCGTTAAAGTGGTTTTTTGTGAACGTACACACAAGTGCTATATGTTAAAAGTTGCGCATTTTTGCGCCCTACACGGTGGTGTTTTTTATTTTAAAATCGGACATCATTTTCTAATGAAATCAAGTGAAAAACTGTTAAAAATTGAAATTTTAAAACTTTAAAAAAATACGCTGCCGAAACGAGATCTATGACGTGTGTTTTTCTGAGTGTCATCGGATGCGCCTTTCTGAGCTCTACCTTTCGGTAGAATATTTTGATTTTTTCGGCCAAAAACGGCCGAAATAAAAGCAAAAAAACAAGTACCACGTGGCCACGAGGTCAGTCTTCCGGCTGCGTGCGACTGCTTCTGACGACGTATTCCCGTGCACCTAATGAAGACAAAGAAGACACCGTTTCAAGTTTGAAGAAATACGCAGTAAAACCAAAGTTATAGCACTTTTAAATTTTGACACTTTTTCGAAAAATCATACCTCCCAAACTAAAGCGGTGACCCCCCTTTTAAAAAATTTATTCTGATAGACCCTAATAAGATCTACAATCTTTGTAATTTTCAGATTTTTTACTCAAGGGGTTAGGGAGTTACGAATTTTTGAAAATTAGGGGTTGACACGTGGGGGTGTTTTCCCTTATCCTGGCAAATTATATTCTACAGAATAATTTAGTATATATTATTAGTAATAAGTACAAATTTTTTCAAAATTTTTACTTAGCTTGAACCATTTTTATTTAAATTTTTCATGTTTAAAAAATAATTATTTGGAAGTTTAAAATCGGGGGACGGAAATTAAAATAATTGGATTAAAAATATTTATAGAGTGTGTAAAGACCTGTAAAAAGAGCCCAAACACGGGCACTTTTGAACGACCGCAACCGAATTAATAGAAGTTTAAAAATCCTGGTCAAATCTAGGCCGCCATCTTGAAAATATTAAAAAGTGTATATCTCTGGGGTCTGTGGTCGTACGGGTCTGTAGTTTTCTTCCCTGGTATTGCCCTAGGCTTCTCCACGTTTTACTCCATTGAAACTCTACAAGTAGAGCTCTCATCGGAACGGTGCGGAGCAGGCTGGGACAGGCGCGGGGAGCCCTCGCACGTCTCTGGGAGCCTTCTGGAACGCGAGATAATCAAATTTAAGCTTTTATACGCCATTTTGGCCGCCATATTGAAAATTTTTGAACCCAATTATCTCCGGAACCGGAGGCCCTAGAGGAACGCGGTTTTCAACATCGGAAAGGGCATACAAACCTTTTCAAAGTTACATATATTGACGACTCTACATAGAGTTCGAAAAATTTTTTCTCTAACTCTACAAAATAATTTTGTAATAATATAAGTTCTTTTGTACATTGACACGCCTAAGGGCTACGTTGAATGACGAAACGATCTGTATTGCATAAAACTTTAATAGAATTGAATAAATAAATGTAAAATTTTGCCTTTTTCATGCTGAAACATTAAAATTGAAACTTTATATTAGAATTTTATTGACAATTGACTTTGACGGATTTTGACGGGTACCTTTTACATACCCAAAATTCTTAAAAACGTTGATTTGGCGGCGCCAACACGACTTTTAATTAAAAAGCCTGATTTTACGTGTTTTTACCCTATTCTTTTAATTACTGACTAATACCTCAAATATGTTCGGAGTAGCGAGGACACCATCGAAGCCGGTTGACAAAACCAGGTCTCCTCAAAAGGCAGCAGCATCTAGTGTTAGGCGGAGCATTGGGGAGTGGGAGTCTGCCAGTACAGCCTCGGCAGCTTCGACTGGAACTACAACGTCGCAGGACGGCATGGTAGGCCCCGCACCCGAAACAGTGCAACCGCCGAAGACCAGGGCTAACACCATGCGAAGACCCTCGGTAGAGGTGCGCACACCACCTGAAGCGCGCTACCCAAACCGGGTCGCGGAGGCAAAGGCCTGCCTCTCAAAAGGAAAGCTGCACCTAAACAATTCCCGAAACATTAAAAATGAGATAAAAACAGCGGTAACGGAGGTAATTGACCGCCTTTACCAGCTGGTTAAGGATGCGGACAGGAGTTCTAGACTGGAAGGAAGAGCAGGAGATACCAAGGGGACGGCAGCGGAGGTGGAGGCGGTGGTGAAATCCACGGACTCCACTTTCGTGGTCGACCATGGCCAAAGTCAACAGATAAAAGATTTGAGAAAGCAGATGGAGGAGCACTCGATGTTAATTAGGGAAAACAACGAAAAGATGGAAGCACTGAAAACTCAAATGGAGAGACAGAAGGAACAAATGGAAACCAGGTCATACGCAAATGTTGTGGAGAACCGAAATGGGGCCCCGCAACAAAGACGTAATGCGCTCCATACGGTAGTGATTACGTCAAAGGAGGAGACAGAAACCGGTGAGGAGGTGCTGGAAAAGGTTCGAAAAGCGGTGAATGCCAAAGATGGATGGGTGAAAGTTGAGAGAGTACGAAAGGCAAAGGATAGGAAGGTAATAATGGGATTCGACAGTGAAGAGGATAGGGATAAAGTCAGAGCTCGTCTAGAGGAAAAGGAAGTGGGATTAAAGGTTGAGGAAGCTAAGAATAAAAACCCGCTGTTGATTCTTAGAGGAGTCTTGTCCGTAAATTCGGACGAAGACATTATAAAAGCCTTTAAGAATCAAAACCGGGGGATTCTAGGCGGCCTCGAGGAAAGAGAGTGTTGCTTCGAAGTCAGGTATAGGAGAAGGACGAGAAACCCTCACACCTGCCACGTGGTGGCTTCGGTCTCCCCGAGGGTGTGGCAGAGGGTGGTGGCAGCTGGATATCTGCATATTGACTTGCAGCGTATAAGGGTGGAAGACCAGTCACCGTTGGTGCAGTGCACACGGTGTCTTGGCTATGGACATGGCAGAAAATTCTGCCAAGAACCGGCGGACCTGTGCAGCCACTGTGGTGGCCCGCACATGAGGACCGAGTGCCAAGACTGGGCTGCTGGCATAGAGCCCGTGTGCAGAAACTGCAAGAGCACTAAAGCCGACCAATGCGCACATAATGCGTTTAGTGACGACTGCCCCATAAGAAGAAGATGGGACACCTTGGCGCGCTCCTCGGTGGCCTACTGCTAAGGGCAGCCAAGGTGAGAAGAGCGGGCACCTTATACTGCAGGCAAACCTGCAGAGAAAGAGGCTTGCGACGGACGAGATGGTCATCGAGGCGGGGAAGAGGGGGGTATCTTTGGCCCTCATCCAAGAGCCGTATGTGGGAGGTATCAAGCGACTCAAGGCGTATAGGGGTGTCAGGATTTTCCAGAGCACCGGCAATGAGACAGTAAAGTCAGCCATCGCTGTCTTTAACCCACAGATATTGGTCACCCAACACCCACACCTCACCACACCTAACATCACGGTGGTGAGCGCTCAAGCCGGTGCCTGGAAGGTGGTCCTGATATCCCTATACTTTGAGCCGGACCAACCCGTTGAGACCTACCTCAAGCATATTAGACGTGTCGGTAACGAGCTGGGTACCGACTTTCTCCTGATAGGTGGCGATGTAAACGCCAGGAATACTTGGTGGGGGGGAACAAGAACTGATGCTAGGGGAGAGGAGGTCATGGGCTTATTGGATGAGATGGGATTGCACCTGTTGAACACGGGCGACAGGCCAACCTTTGACACATTCCGGGGTGACAAGCGATATACTAGCTATATCGATGTCACTGCCTGCTCAACCAAGCTCTTGGGTAGGACGGAAAATTGGCACGTCGACAGCGGGATCACCACCTCCGATCATCTGGGGGTGCTGTTCGAATTGAGTCTGGGTAGGTGCAACGCCGCTGAAGCATCCAGAACAACGCGACGCTTCAACACTAAAAAAGCTAATTGGGGCGAATTTCATGCGAAATTAGCTCAATTAATGTTGAAGAGCGGTTTAAATCTGGATAGCATCAGCGGCGTTGACAGCTCTCGGAGTCTTGACGAATTCGTCGGTTCATACACGGGGGTCATCATCGCGGCGTGTGGCTCGACCATACCCGCAAAAAAGGAAGGAAGGCACAGCGGTCTGCCCTGGTGGTCGGACAGACTTGAGGCCCTAAAAAGGGAACTGAGGACCCTCAAAAATAGGATCCCTCGCGCCGCACAAGTGAGAAGGGCGGTGGTGGTACAGAGGTACCTAAAGAAGAAAGAAGAGTATGAAGAGGAGGCAGGAAGAGCACAGGTGGACAGTTGGAAAGAGTTTTGTGGGAAACAGGATCGGGAGAGCGTGTGGGACGGGGTTTACCGCGTTATTAGCCGGACGAAAAAGAGAGAGGAGGACATCCCCCTAGAAATAGACGGGAAAAGTCTCAGCCCGATAGAGTCGGCAAAGTTACTGGCGGAAACGTTTTACCCAGAGGACAGAACGGACACCGATACCGCCGAACACCAGCAAATAAGGGTCCTCGCGGAGCGGGTAAATGTCTTGTGCACGGGGGAGCAGCTGCTCGATCCACCTTTCACTTGCACGGAACTGCGATCCAGCATGCAAACCTTCAACCCGAAAAAGGCACCGAGTGAGGATGGACTAACCGCGGACATATGTTGCCACGCGATAAAGGCGGACGTTGCTTTGTTCTTGGCCATAACAAACAAATGCCTACAGCTGCACCACTTCCCGACGGCGTGGAAACAGGCGACCGTCGTCATTCTGCGAAAGCCTGGAAAGGACAACTACAGGTCCCCTAGGTCCTATAGACCAATTGGGCTTCTGCCCATCTTGGGCAAGATTTTTGAGAAGATGTTGATGAGGAGGCTTAGGTATTACATCTTGCCAAAACAAAGCGCTCGCCAGTACGGGTTCACACCCCAGAGGAGCACCGAGGACTCCCTCTATGACCTAATGACTTTCATTAAAGCTAAGTTAAAAGAAAAGAAAATAACTACAGTCGTATCATTGGACATAGAGGGAGCCTTCGATAGCGCCTGGTGGCCGAGGATCAGGACTCGTCTGGCAGAAGAGAACTGCCCTATAAATCTGCGGGCACTCATCGACAGTTACCTGAGCGACAGAAGGGTTACGGTCCGCTATGCAGGAGTGGAACACAGCAGGGGAACGCACAAAGGATGCGTGCAAGGCTCCATTGGCGGTCCCCTGCTGTGGAACCTCCTGCTGGACCCTCTTCTCAGAATGATTGAGGCTGAAGATTGTTACGTCCAGGCTTTCGCAGATGACGTCGTTCTAGTTTTTGTTGGGAACACTGGCGGTGAAATCGAGGGTAAGGCCAACAAAATTCTCGAGATGATTAGCGGATGGGGAGCTCGGAACAAGCTGAAGTTTGCTCCCAATAAGACTAACGCGATGGTAATCACCAATAAATTAAAATATGACAATCCCCGGCTCACTATGGGAGGTCAATACATAGGGATCGAAAGGAAAATTAAAATTTTAGGACTTACCATTGATGACAAGCTGACCTTCAATGCCCACATCGATAACGTCTGTAAAAAAGCTGTCACTATATACAAGCAGGTCTCCAGGGCGGCCAGAATAACCTGGGGGCTTCAAACTGAAATCCTCAGGGTTATTTACTTGGCGGCCGTGGAGCCCGTCTTGTTGTATGCTGCCTGCGCCTGGGCGCCGGCTACCGAAAAGGCGTGCGTCAGAAAGAGGTTGGAGACAGTGCAGAGGGGGTTTCTCCAGAAGATATGTAAAGCATATCGGACGGTGTCGCTCCACTCTGCACTGATTCTGACGGGGATACTGCCATTGGACATCAGGGTCAAAGAGGCAGCCTTACTGCACCAAGCAAAGAAAGGCCTCCAAGTGCCAGAGCTTTGTGGCAGGGAAGCGGAGCTGAAGGCTCCCTTCACCAGGGCACCGCATCCAGCGTCACACATCACCCTAAGTTTCCGTTCCCTGGTGGACCGTCAACAGTATGAAGAACACAGCAATTACGCTGTGCGTATCTTCACCGACGGCAGCAAGATTGACGGTAAGGTTGGGGCCTCGCTATCCTTTTGGAATAGCGCGGTCGAAACCAAAGCCGTCAAGCTTAGCTTGCCGTCCTACTGTACGGTCTACCAGGCGGAACTTCTGGCCATCTGCGAAGCTACCAAGCAGTCACTGGATAGGGCTGACACATCCGTCGCCATATACAGTGACTCCTTGTCGGCACTGCAGACAGTGACAGACTCAGGGTCATACCATCCGTTAGCCATGCAGGCTAGGGCCAACATAATCGCCTTGAAAAAGTCAAATAAAGATTTAGCTTTATTTTGGATCAAGGCCCACGCCGGCCTAGATGGCAACGAACGAGCGGATCAGCTGGCCAAGGAGGCCGCGTTAAAATCAAAAAAGCGCCATAATTATGACAGCTGTCCAATATCCCACATAAAGAATACCATAAGGACCAACTCTATTTCCGAATGGAATTTACGTTATGCAACCGGGAAAACTGCCAGCATCACAAAATTATTTTTGCCCGACGCCACGATGGCGTATAAAATTACACGTAAAATCAGACCATCGGGAATACTGACGCAGACTTTGACCGGCCACGGTGGGTTCTCTGAGTACTTGTACCGTTACAAGTGCAAGGAGAATCCATCGTGTATTTGCCGCCCCGACCAAGACGAGACGCTACTGCACATACTCCTGGAGTGTCCAGTACACTCCAGGGACAGACTTGACATTGAAATAATAACTGACAGTAGACTAAATGTAGATAATATAAAATTGATAATGTTAAGCAAAAAAAGAGAAGAATTTTTAGAGTTTTGCAAGAAAATAGTGATAAGTGTTATAAATAGAAATAAGTAGCATAAGAAAAAAATATGTCTGCTAAATATTGTATGTATATTTATGTAGAACATATGAGATATAAGAGATGGAAAATATGTAAACTGTAAAACTTAAAAATAGATGTAAATAGTAATAGACTTAAGAATAAAGTAGTTAAATGTCATAAATTGTCATCACATAGGAGATGTATAATTAATTATAGTCTAGATATAAGAAAATGTACATGCAAAAAGTTTAAATATATAAAAAGTGTCCCTAGTTTATTATACCCAGAGAATAATAAAAAAAAACTTAATATAATAAAATAAATAAATAGTCAAAAACAGAGTTAGTCGGCAATCCCAGCTGGAACAAGGGTGAATGTGTGATGGATATAAGAAAGAACAAGTATGCGGAATGAAAGCGGCATGAAAAGCGAGAACTGGTATGGAAAAGTAGCATTGTAATAAACAAATCAGCGGCACTGCTGCCGGTGGTTGTCGAATAGGGTAAAAAAAAAAAAAAAAAAAAAAAAAAAACCTAACCTAACCTAACCTTTTTTTTTTTTTTTTTTTTTTTTTTTTTTTTTTTCCCGGGGAAATGCGTTACGCACACCACCGCCAAGATGTTAACGACTCCCAAAGGTGTAGAGGGGACCTCTGGGAGGGAGCGGTGGTAGTGTGGGACTCCCGGTCTAGAATGGACCGGTATACCCACTAAAACCCCGGGGACATTCCCGGCTTCGCCGTTAGGGAAGGGTTCTGGGAGACCGGCATAGCCTTTACGACCAGGACCCCTCCGGCGATTCCCGCAAGTTTGCAGGCCGCTCATGCCAGGAAGCGGTCATAGTGAGCGACCGCTTCCTCACCTCTTTTTAGGTGAGCATTTGTAGCGGACGCAGGCGCCCCCGCGCCTGCGCCCGCTGCTCACCGCCGCACAGGAGAGGCGACTCGCGCTCTCCTGCGTATCTGCCGTCTTCTGTGCGGAGGTGCAAAAGGGTCCTCCTCCCTCGCACGCTCCGCCGCCTCCTTCTGCTGCATTATCTCTTCGCAGAAGGAGGCGACCGCTACCCAAGCTTTTTCGCTCCCCAACATGGCTTTGACGACACCGGGGAGCGAGAGGTCGGGGCCGATTTCCGCAGCCATACTGCGGCGGAGCTCGGACCATGCAGAGCACACTTCAAAAGTGTGCTGTGCCGTGTCGTCTGGCGCGCCGCAGTGGCAGCACGTCGGACTCTCCTCCCGCCCGATGCGGTGCAGGTACGAGCCGAAGCAGCCATGGCCTGTCATTACCTGCACCAAGCGGAAGGAGAGGAAACCCCGCGGCCTCTCGAGCCAGTCCTTCAGGACAGGCCCGAGGGCATCCAGCGTGCGACGACCGAATGGGGCGGAGGCAAGGTCTTCCGTCCAGTGACGAAGGATGGCCTCCTTCGCCTCACGCCGCACTACCGCCTTCTCTTGCGGGGCCGGATGCTCTCCACGCGCCCGCTTCCCCGCCGTCCACTCGTACACTCTGGCGAGCACCCACGCCTCCAGCTCCCAAGGCGGTGTGCCGGCCAGAGCGCACGCAGCTGCGAATCCTACCGTGCGGTAGGCTCTTGCCACCCTTTTTGAAATGGCCCCTTGGGGCGCCCGAAGAGCGGTTGTGTTCTCCCTTCTCCGAAGGGAGTCCGCCCAGATGGGCGCCCCGTACAGAGCCATGCTCTTCAGGATGCCGGCATATAATCGCCGGCATCTAGCGCTGGGCCCCCCCAGGTTGGGCATCAGCCCAGAAAGGGCGTTTGCCGTCTTCAGCAGGCGCACGGACAGCCCGCTCAAATGCGGGCCGAAGTGCCACCTGCTGTCCAACAATAGGCCCAGATACTTCATCTGGGCCCCCACTTGTACCCGGACACCCGCCACGAAAATGTGGGCATCAGGAGGAGGGCGCTGCCGCGGGCCGTGGAAGTACACGGCTTCGGTCTTCTGCAGCGCCACCGTCAGACCTAGCCTGCCGATCCTCTCGACCACTGTCGACGCACCGGCCGAGGCAAGGTCAGCCGCCGTTCTAAAACTGCCGCGGGCAGTGAGGAGGGTGTCATCTGCGTAGCATATGACACCCGTGCCACGAGGTAGCCTTCCCCGCAGGATCCAGTCGAACCCAATGTTCCACAGGAGGGGTCCCAAGACTGACCCCTGCGGAACACCGGACCCGACATTGAACCGCCGGAGTTGGCCCGCTTTGTCTACGAGGAGGACTATCCGGTCCTCCAAGTAGTTGGCCAAGAGGCCCCGCAAATACCGAGGCACTCCGTGAAAGCGGAGTGCCTCAAGAATGGTAGAATGGGGGAGAGAGTTGAAGGCATTGGCTATGTCGAGTGACACAGCCAACAGCCCCTCCCCTTCTGCCATCGCCTCTTGTACCTGGCTCTTGAGCCGGGTTAGGGCGTCCACTGTCGAACGCCCAGCCCGAAAACCGAACTGGGCGTCAGACAGGTTTGGACCCACGTCCCGCAGGTGGCGGTTTAGCCGGGCGGCGATTATGCCCTCGAACGTCTTACCGACCTCATCGAGCAGAACGATGGGTCGGTAAGCCGATGGTGAGTCCGCTGGCCGGCCTTCTTTGTGAAGGAGGCAAAGCTTGCCTTCCTTCCATGGTTTCGGGAACCTCTCAGCCGCTAGACACGCGCTGAAAAGTTCCCGAAACCGCTCCTCCATGTGAGTGGCGGTGATGGCCACCACCCTCGCCGGCACACCGTCCGGACCTGGTGCCGTTCTTTTGGCGCGGAGCTTGAACACCTCCACGCCAAGTTCGCCCGCCGTTACCGGAGCCGTCTCGTCCTCCTAACCTAACCTAACCTAACCTAACCTAACCTAACCTAACCTAACCTAACCTAACCTAACCTAACCTAACCTAACCTAACCTAACCAGTCATCACCCAGCTCCCGAAGCGTCACCACGCGTCCCGTTCGCAGTAAAAACGCTCCGCGACACTCATTCCGGCTTCAAAACTTAAAAAAAAAAAAAAATTCGTAAAATCGGTTAAAGTTAACCAAATTGAGTGAAATTGGTGTCAATTTAGTTCCAAAAGATTCAGAAAACACCCCAGTGATATTAGTTTTTCCCGGAAAAGCTCAGAAAATTTTTTATTTAAGTGAAAAGTTCAAAAACTGTGTTTTCAAAAACTTTAAATCGAAACGCTGCTCGATTTTCAGCGACGACCCCCTACTTTTTTTGTATTTATTAGCTGCGCCCTATCAAGACCTTTAATTTAAGACATTATTTAGATTTTTCGGACCAATAGTTTTCCATTTATAGCCAATTTTCCGAAACAGGGCGTGGTCGCAAAAACTTTTCTGAGTGAGTTATCAAAAATCTAAATATACAGTGCTGTGCTACTTTAAAAGACCTTTTCATAACTGTTTGTTTTTCATAAATCCGACTATTTTTGTAAAAGTTACTATTGTTTTAGTGAAAGTGATTTTTTGCTACAACTTCAAACTCATATCTTTTTTTCTAAAGTGCCGACCCCTACTTTTTTTGTATTTATTAGCTGCGCCCTATCAAGACCTTTAATTTAAGATATTATTTAGATTTTTCCGACCAATAGTTTTCTTTTTATAGCCAATTTTCCGAATTAGGGCGTGGTCGCAAAAACTTTTCTGGGTGAGTTTTCAAAAATCCAGATATACAGTGCTGTGCTACTCCAAAAGACCTTTACATAACTGTTTTAATTTTAAAAATCAGATTAATTTTATAAAAGTTATAACAGTTTTAGTGAGAGTGACTTTTCGCTACAACTTCAAGCTCTGAAATCTTTTTTTTCTAAAGTGACGACCCAAATTTCTATACACCATTAGACTCAGTATTCTATCACCTTTCATTTGATATATGTTTTATAATTTTCCGACTTAAATTGACAGAGTTATCCTCCATAAACCAAAGAGAGAGGATAATTTTAAATTCTAAGTCCACGTGTTAGTTTATAAGGAATTTTGTAAAAGTAAGTTGCTCAGTTTTTATTAATACTAGTATATGTTTTATTCATTTTTCTTATATTTCTCCCTTTCACTATAAACTATTAGCATTTAAATTTTATTTTATTAATTAATATTATTTTAATTTAAGTTTATTTCCTTAATTTCATCATTAAATATCATATTTAATATAAATATCTATCACATTTAATATCCCTTAAGTAGTTAATGTCTTATTTAAAATAATTATAATTATTATATTTCATATTTTATTTTCATATTTTTGGTCACTTCACATATTTCAATATTTTATATAACTCTTACATTCCAACTCCCCTACTAACCGCTTGGAGTCGCTGCCGATCCCATTCTGGAAAGTTCTATTGTGTAGCAGTAATATTAGATCCATAGAACCTTCTAGAATCCTTTAGTTTGTTACATCCCTTGGCCACTAGATGGCTGTTTTTTAAAAATTTTGACCCTTTTCCCTTATTTATGTTTATCTCATTTAATTCATATATTTACGTACTCGTATAATTATATTTAAGCAGCATTTCCTTTTATATATCTTATTATTAGCATTTTACACACAATAGTATATCCATTTATTAAATATTTAAATATTAAAATCTTTGGAAGACTATATTGATACGATCACCGAAACCATCCACACTGCCTGCGGGAGCTCTATGCCCATCAGGTCGTCTGGTTCGGGATATAAGCCTCCTTGGTGGACGGGGTCCTTGGAGGACCTCAAGCAGGAGGTCATACACACCCACCACAAACTACACGCGGCCAAGAAGTCTCGCCAACCGGTGGACTCCTTGGCCCAACAGTTACACGCACTAAAGGCGAAATACGCCGCCGCACTGAAAGCGGAGTCGACTTCCCACTTCAAGGAGTTCTGTGAACTCCAAACGAAGGAGAACGTTTGGTCTTTGACCAATCGTCTTCTCAGGGAATCGGCTCCACGACGACCACCTGTCACGCTTAAGGTCGGCGGCCGCTACACCACAGACCCAGTCGATACTGCTAACGCCCTACTCGACCACTTTTACCCTGACGACATAATCGACGATGACGTTCGACACGACCTGAGGGCTCATACTAGGGACTTCCCTGAGACTCCCGATGACCTCCCCTTAACTGAGGGAGAGATTCTGGAGGCACTCAAGGGAATGCACCCGAAGAGAGCCCCCGGACTCGACGGACTGACCTCTGACATTTGTTTACAGTTCTTCCTCTCCTTTCCCCGACTTTTAACCGACTTAATGAATCGTTGCCTCTCCCTCCAACACTTCCCTCGACAGTGGAAGAGAGCCTACGTAAAGATCATCCCTAAACCAAACAAGACTGACCATACGGACTTGACTGGTTACAGACCTATTGGCCTGTTGCCTGTGTTCGGAAAGCTTCTCGAGAAGCTCTTTATCGGCCGAGTGACCTACGTCGCGGACAAGGCCAGTAAATTGAGCAAGAAGCAATTCGGGTTCAGGCCGCAGACCAATACGACGGCTGCCATTAACTCAGCCATTGAAGCCGTCCGACAAGCCAAGACCGACAAACTTATGACAGTCGCGGTGTCTCTAGACATTAAAGCCGCATTTGACAACGCCTGGTGGCCTGCTCTCTTCCACCGGCTGCGGCATATCGACTGCCCACACAACATTTTTGGACTCATCAACAGCTACACACAATTACGCACAGTCATTCTTGACCATGCCTGCTGTAGGGTCTCTAAGACCCTGTCAAAGGGTTGTATCCAAGGCTCGACTTGCGGTCCTCACTTGTGGAACATCATCCTAGATGAGCTATTGGAGATCGACTTGCCTCCGGGCTGTCGCGTCCAGGCCTTCGCGGATGATGTCCTTCTGATCGCATCGGCCGAATCGGCGCCTGATCTGCAGGACAACATTAACGCCGCACTGCAGACAATCACAGCGTGGGGCGAGGGGGTTAAACTCTCCTTTAGCCCCACCAAACACAGGCCTTGGCCTTTAGCCCCAAGGCCAAACAGATACACCTCACTATGAACTCGCACACGATCCACTTCCAGAAGAGCATCAAATTACTTGGTGTGATTCTGGACGAAAAACTTAACTTTCGCGAACACGTACATCAAGTAATTGACAAGGCCACCAAAATATTTCAACGACTCTCTCTGTACTGCAGACATACATGGGGGGCCCACCCCGAGAATATTCGTACAATATACTTACAGGTTATCCAACCTATCATTACATACGCCGCTGGAGTTTGAGGACATGTGGCTGATAAGAAGTGCGTGAGGAAGAGGCTGCTGAGTATGCAGAGGACCTTCGCTCTTAGGGCCATCAGAGGGTTCAGGACTGTGTCCACCTCTGCGGCTCTCGCACTCGCCTTGTTCACCCCCCTGGACCTTAAAGTCAAAGAGGTGAACCGGGTCGAAACCACCCGCCTTTCTGGCGTGTCCCCCCTACTTCCAGCTGACATCACACTGGAGCGTCCAACTCCTCCACATCTTCTCTTACATCCAGCACACAGACAGGCACCTGTCACACACCCCGACCTCTGGACCGTCGATAAGGTCCAGGAATTCCAGACAAAACTTCACCCTCAAACCACCCACATTTATACAGATGGGAGCAAACTTGAGGACGGTGCTGTGGGGGACGCCTTCGTCGCTTACGGAGAGGGGCAACGCCCGGTCAGCAAGAAGTTCAAGCTTCATGACAGCTGTTCTGTCTTTCAAGCTGAACTTCTAGCCGTTCTCAAGGCTTGCGAGTGGGCTTCTTCCCAAAAACATACAAACGCGATTATATATACAGATTCGAGAGCCGCCATTCTCGCCGCCCAGAACCGCAGCAACACACACCCCTTAGTCGCGCAGACGCACGCCACTATACATAACGCCCCCGGGACCATCGAGCTTGTGTGGGTCAAGGCCCATGTCGGTATAGCCGGCAATGAGGCTGCCGACACCGCCGCAAAGCGGGCGGCCAAGCTCCACAAGGCCCCGGACTACTCACACTTCCCGATGTCATACATCAAACACTCCACACGTACTCACCACGCCTCAGTTTGGCAGTCGCGATACGATAGCGAGCCACAGGGACAACACACCAAACATCTTCTCCCAACAATCAGACACATCAAACAGCTACACTCACTCACAGACACTACCTTCACACTTACACAAACACTTACCGGTTACACTCGACACTACCTCCACAAGTTCGGGATTTCCGGCAATAACACCTGCCCTTGCGACGGCGCCTCGGTTCAGACCCTGGACCACGTGCTCAGGGAATGCCCTAGGTTTGCCGACGCACGACTCGACCACCAGATACTCTGTGGCTGCTTCGGGGTTGGCGCCTTTGACGTAGCGTCGCTTCTGAAGCATGGGGCAACTATCAACTCATACGCTAAATTTGCAAATATTGTAATTACCCGCCTCAAATCTTTCAATAGTACTTAAGAAATTGTATATACCACCACTGTTAATATTTACCGTCTTGTATATTATTAAAATTGTGTCTTTGTTTTTACTATTTACAACTTGTTCGTGTTTTTACCATTTTCAATTCTGTCGTGTATTTTATCATTTCTAAATTTTTGTCGTGTATTTTACCATTTTTCAACTTTGTCGTGTCCTGTATTATATTTTCAATGTTGCCTATATTTTGTTTACAAATTCCCACGATGACTCACTTTACTATTTGCTAATATCTATAATTGTTATTTTAAGTTTACTTTATATATATTAAAAAAAAAAAAAAAAAAAAAGAAAAAAGAAAAAAAAAAATACTCATTTTATTATTGTTTTACACTATAGTTTTAAGATTCCTGGTAATTCTGTTTGCTGTATATATCTGTATATATTCCATAATGTCTAAGTTTGTTTTTTATACTGTGTGTTTTTATTACTTTATATTCTTGCTGTATGTTGTAAATAATAATAAAAAAAAAAAAAAAAAAATACTATATCTCAATATATAAACAAAAATAACAATTTAAAAAAAAAGTATTTATTTAAAAAAAAAACCATGTCCATTTTTATACTTATTTTATTGTTTTACACTATAGTTTTAAGATTTCTTGTAAGTCTGTTTGTTTATATATATCTGTATATATTTCACAATGTTCATTTTGTTTTTTATACTGTGTGTTTTTACTACTTTATATTCTTATTGTTTCTTATATGTTTATCACTCATCTTCATTTCATCATTTTGTGCACCATAGTGTCAAGTGGGACATTGTATCAAATCAAAAATAAATAAATAATGTAATAAAATAAAATACATATTTAGTTTGAAAATAATAAGGCACTAATGAATTTTTGAATAAATTTTATAAATATCGCATTTTGTATCGATATGAAGATACTACTAATACTATAAGAAACAAAAGAGCACTGTGTTCAAAAATTCCATCGTCCATCCAAGGTGAGGCCCCTATACTTCATTCACCGCCACCTCCGAGCCCATCGTGAGTGGACCCGTCGGTCGCCACAACCCCACAGGAACTCTATGACCACTAGGTGAGCCAAAACCACCTCGAGGTATCGGATGAGACGGGTAAACTCTAAGAATTCTCTCTACATGATTCTTAGTATGCGGAGGCAAAGTCGGCAGAATGGCCCTCCTTCCGCAACAGGCACAACTATTTTTTCTCGCTAACCTTGCAACCTATCAAGTTCTACAAAATCCGCCGGCAAAACATCCAGGCACATAAAATACCAGCCGCACAAAAATTCAAACACAAACCCATTTCTACGAATGCAGACCTTAACACAACTACAATTTATTGGCTTATGGTGTAACAGGAAAGCCGAAACATGGATTCGGGTCTTCACCCTGTACATGGAATCCAACGTTGAAAGGCGTAAACTAACGTGAGCTTTTGCGTTTCCAAAAGCCATAAGGGAGTGGCGATTTCACTTGAATTGGCCGCATTAATTAATGGGAGTACATCAAGATAGAGAATGAAGCGCCAAGTTTACGAAGCTACATTTAAAAAATGTGAAAGTCACATTTAATGGTTTAGGAAAAAGGAAAAAAAAAAAAAAAAAGAAAAGACGGAAATTAAAGTTTAACAAACATTACACTAAAATCTTATCTTCAAATAGAATATTCTCAATGACGGTGCGAATTCATATGTGGAGAGTAACTTGTAAATACTTCGAATATTATATTTTAAAATTATTTAATATGTCATGCTGCGTAAATAAGGTTTTGTACATTTTGTAATTATAACGTGTACATAAATTATTGAATGTTTACTTGGCTTCTGCCTACTTTCCTATTACAAACCCAAACATATCTCTCATTTTCATCTGGTGTTTACTCTGCGATAATAAAATTTTTTTTACGCCGCGCTACTTTATCACTATGACAAGCTAATTTCATTTTTATATATTTTTTAAAAGTAGATTTTACTGAAAGGAAAAAATATATATAATTTTTAAACTATATAATATTTTTCACATAAGGCGTGCACAGAAAAACAGAATTACAATTTATTTTAAAACCATTGTTAAAATTATAAACATAAAAAAAATATATATATATTAACCATAAATAGTCAAGGCAATCCGTTATCTCCAATATATTATTTGAACCTATGCGTGTACTGGCAAGTCGCCCAGTTATATCTCTCTGTCTTCAGTTCAATAGCATCTGCGGACATTAACGGTTGAGAACACTGAATTAGTACAATACTCATGTTTCGAAATAGTGATGCCACACCATATATAGTATGTATATATAGAATATTATTGTGATTAGTATTGAGTTTTGAGTAAGCTTATATAAAAATATAACAAAGTTATTTATTTGTTTCAAAATACTTTCACAAATTCCTAGATTCAGGATTTATTTACTTGAGGAATTGATACAAAGAATATTTGAAAGTTAAATATTACATACATTTTTAAGAATCTTAAGTAAAACAACAAAACAAAAAGAAATGAAAATTAATTAAATGTAGTTATTTAGAAAACAATAAGTGATTTCGTTTCTTTAATTCAGGAGTTTAGGTCATTGTTTAGTTGGTTTTGTAATGTGCTTATAAATATACTTATACATTCTTCACTAGCATATAAAAGCCTCGTAATTATGAAAAGGGTAATATTTTCTAACTCGACGAGATACTCTATTATGGGTTGAAGACTAAATATCTTGATTTTTTACAAAAGGTAGTCTGGGGATCGCACGTGTGAAAAGTAATTGCATTTTTATTTCTGACATTATTTATTTTATTCTCGACAACAACAACAACAAACATTGGATTAAACATACCCAGGAGAAAGAGAGGAAAGAGAGAAAGAGGATAGAGAAAGAAAAGTGTTCAATATTAAGGCTATATTAAAAATCTGTCTTCTCATACGGAAGTATACGATACACTGTTTTGTACTTTGTCGTTCATATGAAATACAAATTACTATATTTACACTATACTGCAGCTCTGTGCTACAGAAAACTCATTCCGAGCCAACTATTGTTTCACATAACTATAAACATGCTGTTAGTGACAACTCCTGTTGTGTATAAATGACTTTTGTTATATAAATATTATAGTATACATTATTTCTCTTTATGTTTTATAATGTTCTAAATTTCCATCTTATTTTTAATTGTTGTGAAGTGCTAAAAAATAGATCCCCACTCACATATTTTTACAAGTTCTTTAATCCAATTACAGAAGTTGTTAAAACATAAACAAAAGTCGAAAAAACCGAGCAACATTGTTACTAAATAATAATTATTTTATTTTTATACATTTATTAAGACAAAGAAAACAAACAAAAATATAATATTTTATCGTTTGACTATATAACTGATATTGAAATATTAATATTCATGACATTCAACGTTTTTAAGCCAGAGAAGAAATGACATAAAATTTTTAGAAATTTTTACTTTAATTTTTTTTACTTTTAGCAGCTTGTGGAAGTAATCTTGTTTTGTGTTCATCATTGAAATACCACCTTTAACTATCAATTACTATTTAATTACTATTCATACTTATCAGCTTTAGAAAAAGCCAGTAGTAGAATATAATTTATTATTTGGTCCTGAGAATTAATCAGACTCATCAACAAAAAAATAAGACCTAAATCAAACATTATTGAACAATAAAAACAAATGGATACCTATATCTTAAAAAAATGTTTAGTGCATATTTTACTCAAGGATATTTAATTGATATGTATTCTAAAGAGCTATTATTATATTTATTTATACAACATATCAAATTAATACATTGTTGACTGAATGAGAAATATCCAAATTATTCAATTCTATGTCGAAGCGAATTTATTTAAAAATGATCAGGAAAGTTCCCACAATAACAAAGTTATATAGTATTTTTTTTTTTTTTTTCAAATTTGTAGTATGTAAAATAACACTTTTTTTTTGCGGATTTAACTCGCGTATAATTTTGGTTACATTTCAAAGTCAGACTTACTGACAGACACTTACATCTCGTATACCCGTGAACACGATTGCTGCAAAGCATTAGAAACGTCGGGTTAAAATTAAAATGTAACCAAATTTATACGGGAATTAAATCCGTAAAAAAATAGTTTTATTACAAATGTGTATCTACGAAATACTTTGTAGTATGTAAGTATGCAATACGCTCAGATTGTTTCTATCTTCCGTGGTTTGTTTTCGTAGTCGTAATCGTAAATCGGACTCGTTTTCCAGTCGCATTGAGGCCGCGCCTGTGAATGGCGTGCTAATTGTTCGGAGATGTGATTCCTGTGGGTTCGCGGATGGAAGTGATGTTTTTTGTAAGGGCACCTCATAGATGTCATCGATGATGGTGTTACTGTTTTTGTGATGATCGGATGGAGGTTGTCATAGATGTTAGCTGGAAGCATCTGAAATTTAGAGTATACTGACTGGATATCGATCTTGTTTGATTAAAGAAAAAAAACAAAAATATAAAGCTTAACTATTTCTGATGAGTCTTGTTGAGCTTGTATTGCCTACAGTTATCGTTGTTTTAACAATCAGAGCTTGTATCCACAAATTATAGTACCTAATTGTGAATAAACATTTGGAATTTCACATGTGGTTTACTAGAATTGTACCTTGGATAGGAAGACGATAAATAGGACAGAACATGACATGATTTTTTACCATGTCACACGTCCTCGTAGTAAGTATCTCGTCAAAAGCTCACCAGAGGATGTGTGACACGTCAGATTCGATAAAAAATGCTGTTTGAATTAAACTTTGTTAATTAATTACTTAGTAGTAGGTTAAATACAGTGACGTCAGCTGATTGGTAATAGCAGCAGGCGGACAGATTCGTTTTTGTAAGTGTGGATAAGAGGTTTGTAGGTTAAAGTGGTTTTGTACTATGGAAGCGAAGTGTAACAGATGTGGTTTGGGCACAATGACAATGTGGGTGCTGTATCACCGAGTCGAAATGATGACGGCCTTATTTTATTGGGGTAAAATAAGGCCGTGAGATGTGTGGTCCTAACAAAAATATAATAATACTTAATTATTAAAAGTCAGATATTTTATTCATCTTACGTAACAATCTTAATAATAAATAAATTTTCTTCTTCAGCTATTTTTATTATATTAAAAGTGTACGATATAAGTATTTCAATATGTGATAAATAATACTACATACAAAATATAAATTGTTACATATGTTTTTTATATCTTTAATACAGGTTACGTTGGATTTATGAAAATAAAATCTAACTTTTGTTTATTTATTTAATCAAAGTTTCCACCACATAATATACACATCCTTTAGACTATAGTCAGTGATAAATTAAATAAAAACTTCATAATTAAAAATACCAATCACTTGACTCAGCAGACAAATACTTACAATTTCTAGGGCTTATAAATTGATTTATTATTAAGATAAGAGCAATCCTGGCGCCTGCTGCGGTCCTATCATTACATTAAGAACGGTTGTTAACTCAATTGCCACCCAGACATCTGCTTAAAACTTTATTATAAGCGTAAAGTAAGGAATTTTAAATATAAATCTTTAATGTTCTAACTCTAGTAAATTTTTTGTTACAAGTCAATGATATTCATATACTTTATTTATAACAGTTTGTGTAAGCACACAGGACAGTTTGGTGAAAAACAATAGGCGATGATATCAATTTTGTTGTTGAGATTAAGTATATATAATACAGCAATATTTAGCTGATGCATGCATTACAATAATATTTATATCTACTTGTGTATACTAGTACATCTTTGATTTTTAAAAACTAAATCTTATTGTAATTATTTTTATAAATATATCAAAACAAATTAACTAAATGGAATGACATAAGCATTAAATAACTTATTAAAATATATTAGTTATGAATACTTTAGCTATAGAAAGTTATCACTAATGTGTAATTTTAACCTTTTTTTAAACTATTTTATATCGTTACAAATTTTAATGTCAAGTTATTAAATAACATTTCACCCTCACATTTTTTATTTTTATTACGTTTTTGTCCGAGGTTGCCAGAGTTTTGTAATTTGTTTTTGTTCCTTAGATTATGTTTAATTCTCCTTTTTGTAAATGCTATATTGGAATGTATATTACCAATAGTATTCTTTTTAATAAGATTGCAAGTGTTGTAGGTATACTTTTGACTGATATTCAGAAGTTTAGTCTTTCTGTATAGTTCATTAGATGGTTTTAAGTACTTCAAATGAAATAGAGCCTATATTAGTTTATTTTGTGTTCGTTGCAGTCTAAGATGTGTTTGAGCAGTTGTTCCCCAAATTTCTATTAAATAGTCTAAATGTGGCTTAGCTAGGGCGTTGTAAATGGTTGTTCGTAATTTGTAAGGAATGCAATTAGAATTTTTTCGTAATGCTCCCGTGAGTGATGTTAGTTTGGATATCATTTTATCAATATGAGACTCCCATGTAAGTTTATCGTTTAAAACCAGACCCAAATATTTTTCTTTTCAATTTTATTGACAATGCAATTATTTATGGTAAGTGCTGTATTGTTTTATTCTTTGCTTTAAAAATCATATATGAAGTTTTTACTTCATTGATTGTGAATATATTATACAAGAACCATTCATTTATTATGTCAAGGACCTTTTGTGATTCTGTTATAGCTTCGTTAATCGATTGAGCAAAAACTAGTGTCATCCGCATACAGTGTTAATTGACCTGATAGGTTCAGAATTATGAATTTGTTGATGTATATCAAAAAGAGTAATGGTCCTAGGATAGAGCATTGTGGTATACCACATGTTACCAGTTGGGAGTCACTTTTATATTTTAATATTTTAACAATCTGTTTACGATTATTAAGGTAAGAGGTTAACACATCTAAAGCTGTCCCTACGATTCCTATATTCCTTAACTTTATTAAAAGCTTTGAATGACTCCCTGTGTCAAAAGCTTTTTTTAGATCTATAAGTATACTTAAACAAACTTTTTTACGATCTTTATTTGTTTTTATTTTAGTTACTATGTCAATTGCTGCAGGGAATGATTTAGGTCTAAAACCATACTGTTACTAAATGAAAAGATTTAAGAATTTAAGTACACAATAAGTCTATTATAAATAACCGTTTAAAAAGTATTTCAGATAACAGGGAGAAAAGATATTGGTCGGTAAATACTAGGGTTTGATTTTTAACAAGTCTTATAAATTGGGTTGATTTTTGCGATTATCAAGCTATCGGGAAACACACCTTGCTTCAGTCATTTATTAATACAATTAGTTAAGTCTGCGCAAATAATATTTTTATTGCATTTCAGGGCCTTTGAGCCATTAATATCATCAATTCCAGTGCTCGAATTAACGTTTAAATTATCAATAATTTTCGCTACTTTTTCGACATTGCAAGGCTTTCAAGTGATATTTTGATTGTATTTTATTCGCTATTGCTATACCTATTGTCAAAAATAATTATTAAAAGATTAACAAACCTTATATTATTAAAATCCATAATTGTAATGTTAGATACTGTGAGTTTTAGAAGAGGACAGTTCGTCTTTATTTTATTTAAAGCTAAAGTATTGATAAGGTCCCACATCTTTTTGGGTTTATTTTTATACTTGTTTAATTCATTGCTATAGTTTTCTCTAGAATCTCTTATCATATTACATACATTTAGTTTTTCCAGATTATAATTTTTCATTATATTTTCATTTTCATTGCCTTTTTTATACTTTTCCAGAAAATATTGCGTCTATTTATTCCGTCGATTATATTTTTCGTAATCCAATCATTCTTTGGTAAGTTAAGGGGTTTTAAATTTTATTATTATATTGTTACTTACTTGTACGCTTGTATATTAATCTAAATAAATGGTCGCTGGCGGTAATTAAAAGTTTAGTTTCTGGGCAACTTTTTAGTAGGGCGTCATAGTCACGAGCAGTTTATTGCGCTCGTTGTGGTGTATGAACTTTACACTTTGATGGTTCTACGTAAATCCGCTTATGATCAGATAAAGATGAGTCAATAATTGAAAGCGTAAATGTTCTATTATTTATATTAGTACATACATGGTCTAAAATAGTCTGTGTTGTCCTTGTCTCGTGTGTACAATATTTCTTGTCGATTTTATTTATTATATCATACTCTTGTATCATTCTCAGGTAATTAATTGTATTATTATTGGAATTTAAAAGATTCAGGTTGAAATCATCCAGCGTTACCGTTCTGTGTCGTTTTTCTAATTGTGTTGTATTTGTATTTTCTAAAAACTCATTAACATTCGAGTCACCTGGTTTATAAATTCAACCTATATTGATTGCAAATTTGTATATATATCCACAATTAATGACAGGCTTAAAATATATACAAAGTTCATGTTTTGATTTTTCTTAAGTTATTTTCAATAAAAAACGGAACAATTTAAAGGAAATATCCGTATTTTATGTGAAAGATTAATTGATTTATTGATTGAATTAAATTTATAAATCCCAAATTAAAAAATATTTTTTCAAAAACTTAACACAAATAATATACACTGCCACACGCTGCCACACGCTGAATAAGCCCCTCCTCTGCGTTGTCAAAATTACAAAAAAAATCGTGGGTAGTATAAATATTCCGATCGAGGTATCAACTGCGACCTTACGATATCCAAAATTAAATAATTGTTATAAAACCTAATCGCAGTTTGATTTTTTAGTCTTTCTGTTTTATTTTAGAGTTTGAACAGCAATACCCAATGAACGAGTATCTGGAATGTCTAACGCCAATCTGTAGTCATAGATAAAGGCATTTTAAAAAAAGAAAAGGTACTAAATACAAAAATTCCGTGACTCAAATAGCCTTTTAATTTTCTATTTGTATATTGTAATTATATTTATTAAATTACTAACAGTTATAACAGAGACAAGATATATAATAATAATGTACATCATAACAAAAACCTACGAGCTGTACAAAGGACAAGTTACGACAGGGTGAGTAAGACATCTTGATTTCTTGTTTGAGGGTAATAAGCAACGAATTCTTCTACAGATTCACCTCGTGTAGAAGCGATTACCGTCACACAAGATTTGTGTTAATCTTAAATTGATAGGTTCTTTCTCAGTAGAATAATAAAAGTTAATGGTAACGTTATATATACCTGCTTTAAATATATTTTATTTTATTCGAAATGACTGTACTTCTTTTACGACTGTGTAATATACATGGATAACATATCGTAATTTTGTAATAGTTTTATTACAATATAAATGCCTTAAAAATAGCAAGATCGTTTTAAATTAAATGTTATCACTAAATGCGATTGACCAAGGTAGCCTTATATTAAGATCATGGTAGTAAATGTTAATCTGAAATTATATAGGTTATTTGTTAATTTATGAAGTGATATCTAACTCAACCCGAAGAAGCCGTGTGTTTGGCTTAATTTATTTATTTAATTTTTATTGTCCACGAAAAAGGCACAATCTGCGGACTTTATGTTACAAAGAATCATTGACTTCAGTATTCATTTTAATATTTGAGTGAACGCGATGTTCTCGGCGTGACGCACGTGCGGTCTGTCCGCCTTCCCCAGTATGACTGGCCCGAACGCCTCGACTGCCGCGCTCATGCCGATTACATCCGACCGTCGACGACTGCACCCGAGTGATTCGCCACGACCGCTGTTCCTCCAGTCCGACATTTATTTACGTAACTAACAAAAAAAAAACATCATAGTTCGAAGGCGTGACCTGAAGGATGTACTTATCACAAAAGCGATGCGTGGTGCCCAGGGTTAGACAGATCACCATCTCATTCGATCCAAGACAAGGTTTAAATACAAGCCTCCGCGCAGAGTAGAAGATAAAACTCCAGCGAAACTAGCTTTTTCAAAGTTAATAAACGACGAAGAAACTCGGCTCCTCCTTGACGCAGAATTTGAACATGCCATGTCCAGTACAGTTGGTAACTCAACCATGGATGCTAAATGGCGTTTGTACACGGAGTCCTTACAAGAAGCATCACATAGAATTATTGATAAATTCCAGAAAAAAAACCAAAATTGGTTCGACAATTCTAATGCCGAAATACGGAAACTCGTTGAGAACTTCAGACTTACTTTGAGAAGCACTGTTGACTTCGGACAACGAAAATCTATGCAGTAGGAACTTAAAATCAAAGTGTGCCAATTAAAAGATAAGTGGAGGATCAGAAAATCCGAAGAACTACAGTGCCTGGCAGATTCCAACCAAACTGCAAAATTCTTCGCGGGACTTAAGAGTGTTTTCTTACCTCGGACTAGAAAGACCGCCCCAGTATACTCGCGAAATAAGACCAAGAGGCTGACTGATATCGAAGAAGTTGTCCTTCGTTGGGCTGAGCATTTTTATGAAGTTTTCAATCCCGGTAGTTAAGTAGTGAATGTACAATATCTTAACACACTTGAGAACCTGCCTGTCGCGTCGCAGCTGGATGAGCCACCTTCATTTATAGAATTTATTTCCGCGATAAATCGTTTCAAACACGGAAAGTCACCAGGCTCAGATAGCCTTCAATTTTCAAATACGGAGGACCAAACATTAAATCTAGACTATTTGCCCTAATTCAACAAGTTTGGGCTGATGATCTTGTTCCACAAAACTGGAAGAATGCTACTATTGTTAAACTATACAAAGGCAAAGGGGACCTCTCAGATTGCAGCTCATTTAGAGGACTTGCTCTGCTCTCAGTGGCTGGCAAAATCCTAGCGCATATCATCAACAAGCGCCTGAAAGCTTCCTGCCCGATTGATCCAGTACGGTTCCGAATCGAGGGACGGTTGATGCCATCTTTGTTGTCAAACAATTACAAGAAAAAGCCTTGAGCAACACCGTGACCTCTATATGTGTTTCGTGGACCTGGAAAAGGCCTTTGATCGCGTACGAAGATTTGACCTATGGACAGTACTCGAGAAATTTGGCTGTCCTGTGAAGTTCGTAAATTTAGTGCGTCAATTTCATGAAGGCATGATGGCTCGAGTACGCCACGAAATGACTTTATAGAACAGTTTAATGTAACAAACGGAGTAAAACAAGGGTGTGTAACGGCTCCAACCCTATTTGCTATATTCTTTGCTGCGGTTATGAAGGATGCCCTTAGGAAATGCAATGATAGTGTTTCATTAAATGTTTGCATGGACAAAAGTGTATTTGACCTTACCCGTTTCAGAGCAAAACACAAAGTCCAGCAAACCTCTGTACTGGAAATTCTTTATGCAGACGATGTTTGCCTTATGGCTGAAAGTATGGAGAATATGCAAAAATACGTCGACAATTTAGGTGAGTCCTGTCGAAAATTCGTCCTTGTAATCAGCGTGTCAAAAACTCAGATTTTGAAACAGCGCGCAAAGGGATAATCTGCTAGTGACACTGCTGTCTACTTAGGTGGGAAAAAACTAGACGAAGTCAATACCTTCCGATTTTTAGAAAGTCTAGTTCGTAGTGACAATCGGCTCGAGTCTGACATTTCTGCGCGAATCACCAAAGCCGCTGCTGCTTTTGGTAAACTGAACCACAGAGTGTGGAAGTCTCACGATCTAAAGCTCCATATAAAACTTGCCGTCTATAGAGCAATTATTCTACCTCTGCTTCTGTATGCCTCGGAGACCTTGTGTCTGTACAAGGATGACATCAGACGTCTTGACGTCTTTCACACGAAGTGTCTCCGTTCTATTCTTGATTTGAAATTGCAGAATCGTGTCTCTAACTCTGAAGTTTTTCGTCGGACTAAAATGACCGGTATGGAGAGTCTGCTAACGAAGAGTCAACTACGCTGGTCTGGGCACCTAGTGCGTATGGACTCCTCAAGGTTGCCAAAAACCAGTGTTTTATTTAGAGCTTATTTATTTGTTTATTTATTTATTTATTTATAGGAAACTCAACAGCTATTTTACAATATTGGTACATGTATGATATTGGCAATGGTTATGAACTTAGCCGAAGACAGAGTTTCACGACATTGACATAATATATCTGGAAACTAACAATAATTATAATATTAAAACAAGAAATGAAAGAAAATAATAATTAGAATAATTAGATTACAGATGACAGATGTTTTTATGTCATCTATATATACATACATATACTAAACACATTCACACATAACAAATATATATTATACATTTTACATTTTATTTTACATTTTACACATATATATTACACATTACATTACACATTTTTATTATTATTATTTCACTTGCCAGCGAGAATATTAATAATTTGATTACGGTATGACTCCTTCGACAATTTAAAAATATCTACCGTTTCAAAAACTTCAGTATAAACACGAGGTAGTCGTGTCATAACAGCGTTTTTCCCATAATTAGTGCAGTGATTAGGTACATGAAACAAATGAGTGTGTCTGGTGCGGTACTTTGGGGTACAGAATTGTATACACGATAGAAGATCACTACTATCAAACTTAGCTCAGGAAAGCGCAAACCCGGAGGACAATATCTACGCTTCAAAGATGTTCTGAAAAGCCACCTAACGTCCTGTGGAATATTTTGCGATTCTTGGGAGGAGCTTGCTACTCAGAGACTGGAGTGGCGAAATGCTGTCAAAATGGGCATTAACAATTTTGAGCGCGCCCGCATCGAACATGACGCCAAACTCTAGGTTCTGAAAACTCGACTCAATTCCTCCTATAATTACACATATAATGATAGCGGGCAGCTTCACTGCGCTATCTATGACCGAATTTTTAAAACTAAATTCGGTTTTTCGAGTCATATTCGCGCTCACGAACATCGACGGATACGTCTTGGAGGACATCATCATGATATTATAGTTCTAATGAGATTGTGAATAATATCATAATTGCTGTTTCACGGCACTATAATAAATAATTAATGATTTCTCAACAATTAAATCTAAAGCTTCAATGAGATGATCCAATTTGGTTTCCACTATATATTATAAGTAACTATAATAATTTCAATGAAAATTGACGGAATTTGTACGCAGACTGCGTGGCAGTACCAACAACATCCTGGAAATGATTGCTGGTCGTCTAGACTGCACGTAGTGAGTCGTTGCTCTGCTATGTCGACAGATTGACTCGTGTTAATTTAATGTCATGTAATGTTTAATTTAAGGTTTTTAATGCTACTAATATAGTTTTCAAGGCTGTTTGTTGATTTTTTAAACACAAAAATGACAATTCTAAATCGATATTAGCCTGAACTAGGATTCTTTTGGGAAATTGTCCATGTCAATGTTTATTCCGCCATACTTCTTTGCATATTCTTATCCTTGTTTACTTAATTTCTCTATCTGTATGTATGCTTTCTTGAGATAAATTTAAATGGTTTTCTGTTGTCTGTGCTTCTTTTATAAAGGAATATTTATCTTTGTGTATGTCATGTTTTACTATTGCTTTTATTATCTCATCACTATCTGTTTTTAAAAACTGCATGTATTTAATCATTTGTGTTTTGAACATGTATTCTATATTTAAGAGTCCTCTTCCTCCTTTGTTTATCGTTAAATATAATCTTTCTACTTCTGTTTCTTGTTGATGCACTCTCATCATTGCTAGTAAGTTTCTTGTTTTAGGGTAAATTTTCCTTAAATCAGTATTTTTATAATTTATAATAGCAAATGAATATCATTATACCGGTATGGCGAACTTATTTATACCGTTAATAAAATTTCGTAAATGTTAAGTATATGTAAATAAGGTAAATGTTAAGTAGTTTTTTTATTCACCTAAAATATTCTTTTGTAATCTAATCTCTATGTTCAAATTTCCCCGACTCGTGTACCCCTAAGTATTTATATCTATCTCCAATGGCAAGTTGTGTAATTGCATCCCCACTTAGTAATGTCCTTCTCGAATCACCTTACATCTATGTCCAGAATTTATATGTATTGTATTGCATTTATCTAAACCAAATGTCATCTCAATATCTTTTGTAACTTTTTCGACACCGAAACCCCATTTTTACGTTATCCATGACGTATCAAATTAAAGAAATATTACAACTAAAAAAAAATCTAATAAATATAACGAGAAATTATTGACGCGTAACACGGACCCACATCAATATAATCTGACATAAGGTTTCATCACGTACGGTCACGAGATCAGCTGTCATAATAGAAAATCTAACACAACGTAAATATATAGTATATTACGAAATATGTAACGATACTTTTTATAAATTTGTTACAACATGAAATCTTATAATATGTCTTATTGTCGATGATTTCTTTCTTTCTTTTAGGAAGACATATTATAACATAATGATGTAGATTAATATATTTAGTTAGTACGATTTTTGATAATAATCAGATATTTTTTTATATTACTATCAAATATTATAATATTATACATTATTTACTTGGGATCCTGGATGTACATAAATGTATATTAATAAACGTATTCAATTTATCTCGCAATATCTCGTTTTTAAACGTTAACATTTTTCATGGCATATAAAATGAGTCAAATGTCAGCAAATGTCACGCAACACGATGAATGAAGTACTTTGCAATTATGATATTGTGATAATGAAAAAAAAAATTATATATTGTTTTTGTTTACAATAACAAAAAGTTATGTATATAATTACGTTTGCGACAGACAGAGGACTTAAAAAAACCCGAAATGATTTTAAAAAGTAACTTTAATCGAATTAAAACAAACTAAACCTATGAATGATGATTCCCCTTCGATGTGGGAATAAGGAATGGTCATTCTTAAAAAATATCTTATACAATACA
Organism: Mechanitis mazaeus; assembly: GCA_959347395.1. NCBI lineage: Eukaryota > Metazoa > Arthropoda > Insecta > Lepidoptera > Nymphalidae > Mechanitis > Mechanitis mazaeus. The sequence goes on from OY365748.1 coordinate 52,902, forward strand.
ACTTATGGGAACATTACGCAAATGCTGTATCGACAGAATATAATATTAAATACAAAGTAATAGGAATTCAACTAAGGCGCTTTCCATACAGTAACTTTATGTAACTATATTCTAAATAATAATTTATTTTGTGATTAATCTTTGATATTATTTCTATTATTTTGCAAAAAATACATAAATTAATAATATTCAAATTTCAAAAGAAAAGATTGGGAAGTGTCCAGTGCAGAGGTAGAGATCAGTATCAGAAACGCACAGGATCTCCTCCTGAGCCAGGTTGCTTTATGAATCTCTAGCCTTACGGGCCCGCAGCTGAGTCACCAACCAGGTCGAAGCCATTACATCTGTGACACCGGAAAAAAGGCTTGCGCCCTCTGCAACACGCCGGGCTGATGTTCGGGTATTTTGAGTATCATTAATACGCACCTCTAGACTATTGGTGTAGGGGTTAGTTGCTGTAACTTTTAAAAAAAGGTTGGAGGTTCGTTTTGTAGACGGAGAAGTTGTTTCACTCGTCTTATCATTGTTCTTTGGAGGGAATTTTTTTTTTATTAAGTCCATTTGATGTTTGTAACTACAAGGATATGGGCAATAGTGTTTTTTTAATAATAAATAAAATAAATATATATTTTAAGAAACAATTGCAAAACAATTCGTTTAACAATATTATTTTTGATATCTTAATACATTGTAATTTTTTAATCTTGTTATATAAGATAATCTTTGGTGGTCCAAATTTCCTTAAGAAGCAAGGAAAGGGGAATAAAAAAGTGTTAAGAAGATTAATGCATGTCGTAAATACCGCTCTGTCATTTTGAGGGTCGCACGGAATTGTGGGATATAACTCAATTAACTATGCCGCAAATTGTGTTAAAATAAACAGAGTTTCAAGTTTATGAAACAAGTTTTCACAAATACTTTTTTATTAATCTAATAACTAATATTAGAATATTATCATTTTACTCGGACATGCGTTAAGGCCATAATTGTCAAATAGGTAATTATATAAGAAAGTGGAATATATAGAAGGAATAAAAAATGATATGACGTTGATTCACAATGAGGAACAAAACATAGTAAATATTCATTCGTCCATCCATAAATCACCATTAAATTACTTACAATTTCAATATTTTAATATGATCATTATTAGGTAGAATGGGTGAGCTAAATCCTCTAGTAATGTTCCACGGTACGTCTCCTTTCTTATCCACCTTTGAATGTAATAAAAAAATCAAATAAATTAATAAAATGCTATCGATATTTTTTTTATCTTAGTTTAATTTATTTAGTTATATACTTTATTTTCGCTGAATTTATTTGTGCTAATAAATCATTTTGCGATTGTAGGCGCATTTCTATCGAAGTGTTATAAAACTCACCATACGAATTATTTTAAACATTGTTTGAATCTGACCCGCAAAAGTAGAGCGAGGTAAGACCGGTAAGTTCCGTCGGAAGTACGTTGGAAACCAGACAAAAACAGTTACAGTAGAAAAGTAACAGCATTACTATCTGGTGGCAGGTTGAATATGTCGTTTACTCACCATATAGAAAAGTAGCCGCAATGCCTGAAGAGGCAATTGCTAATGTGATTTTCATTGGAGACCGTACCGTGGCAAGAATCACCGATATTAGCTTTCGAAGTGTCTCACCGGTTCCATTTGATAGTCCAAAAATATAACAGTCAGTATAATCCGAAAATATTTTTTTTGTTCAACTATGGCTAATGGCACACAGTTCGTAATAATTGTATCTAAATTATAATGGTCAAATTCTCAATATAAATTGGTTTTTAACAATTCATTGTATAATAATAATTAAGTGATCGATCTCGATCAACACTTACGTTTCATTTCTCTATCTGTCTAAATCGGGACATCATGTCTTCAATAATATAATTCTTATATTCTGCCTTCAAAGTGAGTGGTTGTCATGGATAACAAGTTGTCAAATTGATTGAAAATAGTTGAGGAATGTTATCATCTCCTATCAATAGAAGTTCGCAACATGAATCTTTGCAGGTACTGAACACTCATAAGAAAACAGTACTTGTCTTTTTGGAGCCTCATGCACTCTTTGAAGGTTAAAAAAATAAATTTAATACCAATACCAGATATTAAAAATATAAAACAAAAATTACAGTTGATGTATTAAACTAAATGACTTTTTAAATAATATTAATTAAAAAAAACAAAACTATGGTCGTGGTTCTCGCCTGGTTTAATTTTCGTAATCCAGTACTCCTCTAATACCTCTGCAGGAGGTGGGCGTAGTGAGTCAGACAAGAAAGTAAGTGGTACCGCAGTTAATCCGAGGGTACTTCAGTGCACTGGGTGTCTGGTAGTTGAGCTATTGTTTTAAATTAAAACGTGTCAAAATATTCAGAATATGAGGCCTTCGGTGCCAGGATATTTCATTATAATAACAAATTGTAATTCTTTAAATTTGTTTTTCTTAAAAAAGAAAGACAAACCCGCAGAGTTTTTGTCTTTAGTAGCTTTAGATAGAAAAAAAAGATTGACTACATTCACCCTTTCAATAACCTAATATTATTAATACGATATGTGATGTTGGTTACCAAAGACATACGGGAAAATATTCTTATAGCCGTATAAAGAGTATACGTGACAGTCTATACAAAGGTCTCGTATTAAATTTATGAAGTTTGAATGAGAAGGAACTTATTCTGCTCATATATAAATATCTTTAATCATATTCATGTTACTGAGATCAGAATAGTGCACTTTGCACGTCTACGTGCACGTTGATTTTGTTACTAGTTAGGAATTAGATATAAAATTATAAAACATACCATCCGAGGGTGAAAAAAAGAATTTGGATGAAAGAGTAAAAAGATGAAAAAGTGTCATAGAATGTATTTGTAAGGAAGAGTAAATGTGATATTAAAAATAAACAATTAAATATAGAGATAATGTCTGAGTGGAAAGGGTATTGTTTCAGTAACCATTTTGCCTAATTTTTTATTAGGACCACTTAGATGGCCATCGCTTGATAGTTACCTCACGTTCTTGTTGATAATGCACGTTGGTGAGTTGCCAAACTATATGTTAAAGATAAAATATGAGTTTTTTATGATTAACTATAGGAAATACTAAACTAATAAAACTGATAAAACCGATAAATATTTTCAAGCAAGAAAAATGTACAAGTTTCATGTTTTTGAATTTAGGTAGAGGTTTTCAGCTAATTTTTTTTGTACACTTTATTTTTGGCTATACTACTGTTACTAGGCTCCATAAAATTGATAACTCTTTCAAGATTGTTGTAAATCCATAGTCAAACTTTAAATTTGTTATTTAAAAAGTTTAAATCATACATTAAAAGTAATTTTATATAAAATAAACAATATATATATTAGTGTAAAAATAATAATGTACACCAAAGCACTAATAATGTTGTATTGATAAATGTAAATGTGCATGTTATGGAATTTCACAAATTCAGCACTGGATCAATAATTTTTTTCAATCAGTTAAATTTTTTTAAAGAAGGTATATTGTGTTCGGAATTCAATTAAAGCTAAAATTAAAACTCAAATTAAAGCAATAGCTATTATAATAGCTAGTTACGTCAACAAGAGTAACTTACACGTTTAAAATAAATCTTTTATAAATTGAAGATTATAATTTAAATCAGCATCACATATAATGTTAAAAAAATACAAATTGAAATGCAGATCATCATATACTAAAATATATTGTCAAAAAAATCAATTAATTTATAATTATTAACATTTTCTTAACTAAGTATTTTATCTTACTTTCATTATGTCGACATAGACACTTCATTTGAGCGCTGAAAAGATAGTTTAAATAATAACTAATAAATATTTTAAATCAAATACATAAATAGAAGCTTACTTTTCTAATAATTTTTAAAAAGAAAACAGTATAAAATAATAATATTAACATTTTTTGAATATGACTTCCAATAATATAAAGTCATATATACACAATGATTCAGAGACAGAATAAACCGTGCAAAGTGTGCGTGTGAACTAAGTTACAGAGGATGTTGCTCCGGGACGGACTAACTCGGGTTCATTCAATTGTCATTCTTAAACGAGCGTTTCAATTTGGTTATAATACTAACAATACAAAACTATTTAATTTGGTGCTGTAGCCATTTATGAACTTTTTTAAAAATATGATTAATTAGCTTTATACAAACATTGAGCTTAAGTAAGCTATTCTTATTTGTAATGTATTATAATATTATAAGCATTACAAAAGTGTATAGTAAAAGTAATAGTATGATTATACGTACAATATAAATATTATATGAATACGAAGAAGGTACAATAAAAAAATTACGAGTACGAGCCACGTGACGTCACATCAGAGCGTAGTATTGTTGCGGTTTCACGTTGTCAAGTGTCGATATTATGTTATATAATTTTTTTATTAAAAGAGATAATTTATCGTGGTATGAAGTCAATATCGTAACAATATTTTTATATCAATGTTAATTTACGTGAAGCTATAATAATAACATTAAGTTTTAGGACATATGTATTTCCTGAAGAAGTAATATAATTCACCAAAGTATGTAATACATACAGGAAACAAAATTAAAAATAGTTCAAATGCTCTTAGCACGGTGCTATGCTGCGGAAAAAAAAATAAACAATACTACAAAACAAGAGAAAGGAAATTCAATAACAAGTCCTTTGTTCTTTTTTCCTTGACAAGTTCTCACCAAGTAGATAATACACTAAGGACAGTCAGGCCATAGAGAGAACATATTTGAACGTTAAATGGATTAGTACTTGTTACTTTAATACGTTAATGTACGACGTCTCTTCATTCCTGTTGTAAAATACGAATGTGGTTTTCATCCAACAAAAATATCCTAGTTATAATAAAAAAAAAACAATATCTAAGAAACTGATTCCACATAAAAGATTAATTTTTAAATTTAACTATATCAACACTATTGATCTATTCATTATTCTACTTTCGTGCAGTCGTCGTAAACAGTTGTTGTATGTTATTATAAGTGTAGTCTTTTCTACCCATGAGGGTAGAAAATTGCATGCAAGTTAATCATATTTTAAAAACTAGCTCATACTGATTTTTAAAATAGAAGCCACTTGCATGAAGAATATTACAAATTAATAAGATACTTGATGAACTGTCTCAAATGCAGTAAAATAATTCACTGATCGTGTTTGTGCTAAACTTTCTAACAAGCAACTGCTCGTATTAATCTTATAATACATAAAATCTTACAGAAAGGAGCTGAGAGATCTGCTTAAGAAACATTTTATGCCGACATAATAATCATATAAAATCTCAACCTTTCTTTTAAGTCTCACAAAATGATATATCTCACGAGATCAAAGAACTATCGGACAGCAAACAATCTTGTAACCTGACTCGATTTAATATACTTATATCAAAAATCATTAATTAAACGAAAATTAACACATTGGAAGCGTCAATAAATTATGCAAACACTTAAATTAAGGACTTGAAACATGAAAACAGTGATCTTTATTAGAACAATTAAGAATTTTGTATAAGATCCATAGAATAAGAAATGTAAATCATTAAAACAAGAATTTCTCAACAACCGTAGAAGCTTCTAAAGTAAAGTCAAACTCCTTCATCCAAATTCTATATTAAAAGCTGTAGTATCAAGATTAAAAGTTGATGAGTCTTTTATTCTATAATCAAGACGTCGTAAAATAAAATTAATCAAGTTTTATTTTCGTTTTAAAGAAAACAATTATCCGCTGAATTCATAACCATATTCAGAAATAAAAAATGTCGTAACTCCACAATAAGGAATATTGTGGAGTTACCAAAATACTTTATTTTTGACTATTCAAGGGTATTATTGTCGCGTAAATGGTTTAAAGATAGTATAGGTTTTGGATGAATTGCACCGGTCATGGTCTCGAGATCACTGATCTCCTGTCGTTGTTCGTGTTGTTGTTGTTCAATCCGTTAAGTATATATATCAACTATCAATATAGAAGAAAATACTGATATAAAATAAAAAAAATATCGGAATCATGTGGATGTTTCATGAGTTATCAAATAGCTCAGTGAATAATAAGAAACACAGCCAGGTGCAGTTACTTCACAAAACATGTACTGACTTGAAAAATGATTATCAAACAAAGCTTCTCTTAACAAAAGAAAGCCGTTTGAGTGCGTAGTGTTCCTCCTCGCTTCCTGCAGTAAAGCACAATGGCCATCATTAAGCACTTGTTTTCTTGAAAAAATCCACTGTTTTATTAATCATGACACTAATTATAAACATTTTAATATTTTTTTATGTATTTTGTCTTGCTTGTTAATGAGGTCATGAAAGAGATTCAATATAATTTCTTGGAAAAAAATCTTAACACGTGTTACAGAAATATTAATAGAACTGATTTACTGTAATTATTCATAGATAAGATAAGTATTTTTCTTGGGGAGCTTTAAAAAAACATTAAAAATTATTAATAAAAGATTCATTCAGAAGAAATTTAGACTGTTTCGGCTGTCAGTCTAAAATAAGTTTCCTGAACAGTAACAAAAGCCAGAAACTGAAAACAAACTTTCTTATTATATATTCAAATAATTTTAGAATCCATATAGCTGTATATTGTATATGCATAGTGTGTGAGTGGTAATGCGACTATATGGATAAGCATGTGTGTGTGTAATTTCATAATACCATCATAATTAAACTTTTTTAATCACGTTAGTAAGAAAATGTGAAGTCATTATTTGATATTTTTTATTCTTTCATATTTCAATTCTAATAATATATAAACCAAACCAAACAATAATTGATAGAATAAACGAGACGAAAAATAGTTGAAGTGTTTTCGCGAGTTTGCACTATAACACCGAGCTAGCTATTGGCTAAATCGTTTTCAGCGTGTCTAGAAGATATTACGAATTTATGTAACGCACATTGTGCTTGTTCTTCGAAGAGAATATACAAAATAATGTACAAACCTACTAGCACTACTGAGCCTACTAGCACTGGGACATTTCTCATGAGCACAGGAGTGTCCAACATGTGGCTTTTTTTTTTTTTTTTTTTTTTTCGCAGAGAAATGCCTGTACGCATACCACACCACCACGGGGGCGCTGACGTGGTTATGTGGGGCTCGCACCCACTAAAACTCTGCGGTGAACTGTCTCTGCCGCTTGCAGCACCGGAGGGTGCGGGAACGCTTCATGCGACATCCGCTGTCCCCGGCATGCGGCTTGGCCACCACACGGACGCAGTGACGTCGCGCGCCCAGTTTAGCTCCTTGGGCTGGGGCGCCGCACTGGTTCACACAGTACAGCGCCTCCTCACGGGTCTACGTGCGATGACGGTGAACTCCCCTGAGTCCACTGCCCGCAGGCCCAATCAGGGCGGATGGCAGCGAGCAAAGGCCGTTCACCGACGCCCTGGTCTTCGGCGGCTGACGTCATCAGTGGCCAATGCCTCCCGTTCTCTTTCCGCCGCCTGCTAGCTTAACAAAGGTGATGCGAAGTCGCCCGAAATGCACGTCTCTATCGAGACGCAAATCTCTAGGTCCCTCCGTAACGACCGTTGAGAGCGAAGCACTTGAGCTCATCGTACACATCGTCGTCGATACGACGACGCATTACGGTGGCGTCCAGCATGTGGCATGATAACTTCAATTAAGGTATCTTATATATTAAATACAATTATGCTACGAGTATTAATAAAAATGACGATAGGAGTATTTTTTAATTTATTTATTGATATTATTTACGAAATCACTTTAAGATTACTGAAACATTTTCTCCGGATTAAAATTATTAACATTGTAATAACCATGAATTTTAATATAACATTTGATTGTAAACATTTTCAGTATACCTACCATTTGCTTGAATTAATAAATAAAAAATAGTTCATTATTTATATTTTTGATACCAGCCACCAAAGTACGACCATGTGGTTGTGTTTTTAGTTATTTTGGTCGTCATTATAATCCATAGAAATAACTGACTTCTTTCATAAGAATATCCTCTTCATTAAATATCCTCTTAGGTAGGTAATCCTACTAGTTAATATTAATAAAAAATCATATTTCATAATTTAATGAAGAGGATATTCGTGCAATTCATCATCGGTTCCCCTTGGTCTTATGCTTTGGAACTGAGTAAATGACCAAAAAGGCTTTGGTTTAATAAAAATATTTAAAAAATATCGATTGTGCTGCTTTATACCTTTGTTAACTTAACTTATGAAAAAAAATAAAAATAATATTGTGATTATTCCATCATTTCATATTATTTAGTTTTTTATTTGATATTATATATTTACATTAAAAAAAAAAAAACAAAACAGAAAAACAACACGTGATATCTTTTCCTCTTTATAACCACTTTTTACTGTTATCAAAATGTGTCGGTATCACAATACCCCAATAGCGGAATTTTTTCATTAGTAATCATGAATAATTATTAATATTTAATATTTAAATTGACGTCACTTCAAAGTTTCAATCAAGTCGTAAATCAAACTTCTTAATATATTATAAACGTCTACGCCACCTCCAGGTTATGCTGTTTATTAGTTTTTATTGTTATCATTTGTATGTAAGTTTAATTTAATATCTGTTTTAAAATTTTTCAATAATATATCTACGTGTCTACAGACAAACCCTAATATTGTCCAAGATTTCATCTCCAAGAATACTTTCTACTTATCTAGTTATTTATCTCGTAACATAAACGCAAGCTCAGCATGTGGTGAACTTGATCACAGGATGGAAAGTAGTAAAATAATCTTTATATTTAAAGGCGTAACGCCCACTTTGCGATTAATGAACCAGAACTAGCGTCTTTGGCCTATTCTATTATTCATGTAACAAGGGACACGAATTCGACATGTTATAGAGAATCCTAAGATTTATATAGACCATGTTAAATATTTATATTAAAGTATAAAACAATTTAGATTATGTCTCAAAGTTATCGTATAAACGGAGAGACGACCGGTCAGACACATATCCCAGACAATATTATTGAGTAGAATTCGCTACTTAATAATTAAAAGACTAAAAAAACTTAATTATAATTCTTATAACTTTTAAAAATAAGTATTACCTTAACAAAAAGATCTATTTTTTATGAAAAGAGAGTTATTATAATTTAAGCTATTTTAGTTATTTTAAGTTTTTTTTAAGAAACATTTCAAACACATTTTCCGATAATTCAATTATAATATTACGGTAATAGATACACAGTCGAGTCATGTCACCTATAACTCTTTCTTAATAACGTGGTAACAATGAAATTCATAATGTTTTCTAAGATTTACACGAGTACTACACATTGCAATAAAACTATTTTGCATAATAGTTTTATTAAAATGAAATTCATATTTCAAATGTTGTATATAAGCTGTTTATTACATACGTTGCTATTATTTCGTCGTGTCGCGGGTCTTTACATTTATTATTATTTTAAACCAGCGTAGAACATGTTCTGTGATTTTTTAAGATAACTTCAAAAAAATATATATTTAATTATCTACGCTGATTAAACAAATGTATGAATCTGCACTTAGTTAAAGAAAGAAAAAATATTTTCACTATTATGCTTTAAAAAGTTCTCATACAGATTCAGATCACATGAATTGAAGTGTTCTCGGATGTATGACAAATCTGGCCGCGCAATTTTGGGACTCCTCCCGAATAATTTAAATTTTTCTTCACTAATTATCTGGCGAGCAAGCCGATTGAATACACACACTTGTTAATCTCTTGTTTATAAATTAGTTTTTATGATTAATAAAAATAAGTTTTTTTATTTTTCCTTAATTAGCAATTCACCAACCAGCCGTTGAAAGAAAAGTTTTGAATCATCAAATGAAATGACGAAATTATAGCAACATTTCATTTTCACGTATCGTTTATTTTAACATGTTTTTACTTGAGCCTGTTAGCAGTTAAACCGTTTTTAATAGAGAAGTTTGTATCAAATTGAAACTTGCCGTCTTTTTTGTTAAATTTTGTTTTTCCGCATCAGTTTTTCATTTTCATCATAAATCTATACTCATAATTAATTAAATGTGAGAAATGAGGAAAATTATGGTTTTCTTCCGGATTCGTAAATTTAACTAATGTTCCGCACTAGAGAGGCATTTTTTTTAGAGTATATGCAGTAAATAATTTTTGAATTACTAGATTGGTAAAATTTTTCGCGGGACTATCTCATTCAAACAATTTTAAGTTACAATTAACGCGGCCTTATATATAAAGGTCAGTAAGGACTATGAAGTTAGAGTGATCTGTTATCACCTCACCAACTTATTGACGACTGTGCACTCGCTGCTTTACTTCATTAATTCAAAAATGTTATGTATTACCTTTCTAATCTACAGATATAGTATGGAAACGCATTATTTACTTATTATATACTATTATTTTGAATGCTTAGAGTTGGAATCCTCTTACGTCTCGTAAATGTAAGATCATTTTTGTAGTCTTATCATGCTTTTTTCAATTATAATTTCTTCTTACACATCACTGTGATACAAACAGTCAATACTATAAATAATCGTAATTTTATAAATAACTTAAGAAGAGTATTAAGGGAATTTCTTTGAGGTTCTACTCAATGGATACAAATACATCAATAGAAATGATAACAACCAACTATTGTAACCAAACCCAACACAATGAAGTATTAAATTGATTTTCACAATAAAAGATAATTTGTTAAACATACAAGATCGCCGTAGGCTTATAGAAAAATAATAATATCAAAGTTTTGTAACACAATATCATATTATATAATAAGAAAATTGTAGACCAATAATTATTTTTCGCTATTATTTTTGTAGCAATAATGTAGTTAGCAAGCGTTTTCATTGTAGTGGTAAGAGCGCGCCAGACTTTGTTCTCAATGTAATGATAAGAGCGCGCCAGACTTTGTTCTCAATGTAATGGTAAGAGCGCGCCAGACTTTGTTCTCAATGTAATGGTAAGAGCGCGCCAGACTTTATTCTCAATGTAATGGAAAGAGGGCGCCAGACTTTGTTCTCAATGTAATGGTAAGAGCGCGCCAGACTTTGTTCTCAATGTTATGATAAGAGCGCGCCAGACTTTGTTCTCAATGTAATGGTAAGAGCGCGCCAGACTTTGTTCTCAATGTAATGGTAAGAGAACGCCAGACTTTGTTCTCAATGTAATGGTAAGAGCGCGCCAGACTTTGTTCTCAATGTAATGATAAGAGCGCGCCAGACTTTGTTCTCAATGTAATGGTAAGAGCGCGCCAGACTTTGTTCTCAATGTAATGGTAAGAGCGCACCAGACTTTGTTCTCAATGTAATGGTAAGAGCGCGCCAGAATTTGTTCTCAATGTAATGGTAAGAGCGCGCCAGACGTTGTTCTCAATGTAATGGTAAGAGCGCGCCAGACTTTGTTCTCAATGTAATGGTAAGAGCGCGCCAGACTTTGTTCTCGATGTAATGGTAAGAGCGCGCCAGACTTTGTTCTCGATGTAATGGTAAGAGCGCGCCAGCCTTTGTTCTCGATGTAATGGTAAGAGCGCATCAGACTTTGTTCTCGATGTAATGGTAAGAGCGCGCCAGACTTTGTTCTCGATGAAATGGTAAGAGCGCGCCAGACTTTGTTCTCAATGTAATGGTAAGAGTGCGCAAGACTTTGTTCTCAATGTAATGGTAAGAGCGCGCCAGACTTTGTTCACAATTTAATGGTAAGAGCGCGCCAGACTTTGTTCTCAATGTAATGGTAAGAGTGAACCAGACTTTGTTCTCAATGTAATGGTAAGAGCGCGCCAGACTTTGTTCTCAATGTAATGGTGAGAGTGAACCAGACTTTGTTCTCAATGTAATGGTAAGAGTGCGCCAGACTTTGTTCTCAATGTAATGGTAAGAGTGCGCCAGACTTTGTTCACAATTTAATGGTAACAGCGCGTCAGACTTTGTTCTCAATGTAATGGTAAGAGCGCGCCAGAATTTGTTCTCAATGTAATGGTAAGAGCGCGCCAGAATTTGTTCTCAATGTAATGGTAAGAGCGCGCCAGACGTTGTTCTCAATGTAATGGTAAGAGCGCGCCAGACTTTGTTCTCAATGTAATGGTAAGAGCGCGCCAGACTTTGTTCTCGATGTAATGGTAAGAGCGCGCCAGACTTTGTTCTCGATGTAATGGTAAGAGCGCGCCAGCCTTTGTTCTCGATGTAATGGTAAGAGCGCGCCAGACTTTGTTCTCGATGTAATGGTAAGAGCGCGCCAGCCTTTGTTCTCGATGTAATGGTAAGAGCGCGCCAGACTTTGTTCTCAATGTAATGGTAAGAGCGCGCCAGACTTTGTTCTCAATGTAATGGTAAGAGCGCGCCAGACTTTGTTCTCAATGTAATGGTAAGAGCGCACCAGGCTTTGTTCTCAATGTAATGGTAAGAGCGCGCCAGACTTTGTTCTTTTCCTAATAATTATTAAATAAATTTGTAAATGCCGATTTCTAGTAATTATGAAGTCTATTGTAGTTATTATAAGAGTAAGACAGTTGATTGTAAATGATGTGATCTACATTAAAAGTTATATCGCACATAAAAATTCTTTATTTTTTTTTTTATTTGTTGTAGATTAATTATTTAATTTAAAAAGTATAAATCAACTGAAAAAAGATTTACTTACTTTTTATGAATAACAAGCAAAGTAATTTTATGTGTGTTCCTTGTATTAAAAATATGTACATTAGAATTTTAAAATATATGGATATTCTTATTTATTGTATTGACTGTAGTACATTCAGTTGTTTCAAACTTATATTATAATAATTAAATAAAAATATAAAATATTAATATAAAATATAAATATTCACGATATTGTAAGAATATTTAGGAGGCACAATAAAAAAACTTATTATTAATTTTATTATCAAAGTGAAGCAATAAATAATAAACATCTTTATAGTAAATAGTTATATCAATATTTATTAAAAGAAACCATTGACGTAAAATCACAATATAAATTAAATTACAGTGCTGTAGTTAGCTTTTATTTCACCAATGCTTCCTTCCTCCGTCGGTATTAAACTGTGCCCAGAGCACAGACATTTATCACTTTTATACCAAAAATTTTATTTTATACTAAAAAATTTTCTAAACCATAGTCAAATAATAACAAAACTTACAATCTTACTTAAATCAAATATTTATTTATATTTATAAATACATCAGTCTTACATAATTATAATCAATAGAACTTCCGTCTATGGTATATTTTATTTTCATATATTTATCACACGCTCGATTTGATGGATCTTTTCTACAAGTTCAAAATATTATTACCCCAAAGTAAAATACTTTAACATATTGTGCTGTAAAAATAACTGAATACCTTAATTAATAATAATAAAAAAAGCAGAGCATAAGTAACAGAGGTAACTTAGCCGGCCCGGCTGTATGAGAGCCCGCCCCGGGCGCCCTCTCTAAAAAACTGTAGATTCAACCACCTCTTTTGTTTCCTCACTCAATGTTACATTAGTTGGCACATATTGTTTTAGGGTTATTGACCCTTAGAAGAAGAAAATAGTTCTTTATTTAGTAATAGGTTACTAACACTTAACCAATGAACTATTTTAGAGAGAGCATTGTTATATTTTAGCTATCATATATTTTTGTGTAAATTATTTTTATCACATTAAATACTTAGAACAGATATTATTTAAGGTATATATTTTATAATATTATCTACTTATTTAATGATTTTTTTTTTCTATAATGTATATTTTTAGACAATTCATATTTCAAATTTGTATTATTTATTAATAAATTTATGTTATCTATAAATATTGTATTTTTTTGTACATGGAGAAGAAATTGATCCTCCAAGGGCCTCAAGGTGCTCTAATATGCATTCCTAGTCCACTCGGTTAACACCTATTGACCGCAATACTACTTCAAATAGTGTCTGATTAAAATATGACCAGGAAATATAAAAAGACTAATAGTAAAATGGTAGAAGAGAAGCAAAGTGGGGGCTTCTAATTATTTATATTTGTGTACTTTGTGGTGAGCTTTTGAACCCCGAGGGTGAGACTTTCTTAATAGACAAAGAAAAAAGAGAAAGATTAATTCAAGGTTTAAGAATTCAAAGTAAGAAATGCTCAAGACTGGCTCCGTCTCAGACGGTTTTATATTCGTAAGGTGGTACTTACACACTTGGACACTTGGACAGAGTCATAAGTCTGGTATCATGAGCTCGACACAATTTATATGATATTTTAACGATGATTATTACTAGTCGTTCAGTTACCTTTCATCTATATATGTAACACGATAAACATTACTCAATATTTTGTATGTGTTATGTATTTAAGTGGGTACTTGTTAAATCTTCTTGTAATAATAAGATTAACTTAGTACAAAAGTCGTCGAGAGACTAAACTACCTACAGTTTAGTGTTCTCTCGACGACTTTTGTACTACACATGCTACATAGCACATTAAACGTATTTACTCAATAATGGTGGTTTTAATGGACATAATAGTATGGAACATATTTCGTATATTTATATAATAATAATAATAATAATAACTTTATTATCACACGAAAAGGATACAATATAACTCTGTTATATTACCATAGACTATGTAATCATTTATTAGATATTTCTTATATACTTATTAATAATAAAATTGTTAAATTAGCATTTACTATATTCTCACGAACCGTGGAAGCGCTGATTAAGCACAGGTGCATTGTATCATGTTAAAATCCTAGAATGTAAATCTGAAACCCTTGTTTGTTACACTTTCTGTATTCCTTTAATTATTAATTCATTTTATTCATTCTTGTCTCCAACTTTGAGCAGGGATCATGTAGTTTGTAAATTAAATATAAGAATTAAATTTTAAGTTAATAAATTTGTATTTTTTTGGATCCTCCGGTTGTGACCGACGTAATTGGCGCAGTCGGTAGGATAGCCGAGATTTAGTTAATTAAATTAATTAAATAGAGTCAGTGAATCAATCAAGGACGTCGGCTATCTCGAATCTACACAATGTTGCAGCAGGAGGAGTTTCCGAACATTGAAACACCAAAAGGTACAAATTTTTATAAGTACTTTAGAATCGTTCTGAAGTTGCTTCCATTTATTCCTTAAGTTATCCTTATAAATATCCAAGATTTTCCATTCACGGCAATCTAGGACCCGTAGGTTAGATATTAATAAGAGAATTAATATTTTAGATTTTAATAGAAATTTAAATAATAGTAGTGTAATTCAAGCATTTTAAATTTTTGTACTCATCAAGGCGTTTTCTTGACTATTGTAACTGATCAAGGAAAAGAATTTATAAACGTTTTATTTCCTGAATTTACTCGACTTTACCCGACATTTTTCTGAATTAACCCGACAATTTTTCTGACTTCATAGGAATTTTA
This sequence comes from Mechanitis mazaeus, assembly GCA_959347395.1. Classification (NCBI taxonomy): domain Eukaryota; kingdom Metazoa; phylum Arthropoda; class Insecta; order Lepidoptera; family Nymphalidae; genus Mechanitis; species Mechanitis mazaeus. Next base: position 68,313 of record OY365748.1, read on the forward strand.
ACACACGCCCCTAAATAAAATGGGATTGTAGAACGATTTCATTCGACAATACTTGCACATTTAAGGATTCTAAAACTAGAAAAGAAAATAACCTATAATTAATTTAATGTTATATGCAGTCTTAGCTCACAATAGTACATAGTTTTACAAACTGTAGGCCTATAGATTTAATTACTGGACACTTTGACCCTCGTGTCCCTATAAATTTTAACTTGACTAAGCATTTGTTACTACATACATACAAGACCATAGAAAAAGAATGATTAAAGTATACGATCTAATTTACAAGACTTTAGTACAACACAAAACAATATTAACTGAAAATCGCAATAAAAATCTTGAGCCTGAAAAAGAATACACCCCTAACAAAAAAGTTTTTATTAGAAACCCAAGTAGGCAAAAATTGGCTTCACGTTACACACAAGACACCGTCCTTGCTGACCTTTCTATATATATTTATACTAAAAAGAGACGCGGTCTAGTAGCTAAATCACGACTCAAAGGACACCCTAAAGAACCCGTATTGTTAGAGGATACTTCTAATGTCACTCCAACTGACGCGAGGACAAGAAGTAATGATTAATTCGTTAGAATCAGGTCCCGGCCTACTCCCCTTTTAAACTAGACGATACAAAAATTATATCCCATTATCATTCATTTTTAAATTATATAAACCTTGATGTTATTAACAACCAAACCCCATTAGCTAAACCTCAAATATATATGATTAGGCGCAAGTTAGATAAGATTACACATCTTTATGAACCTCACCTTAATTACCTTTATTCTAATGTAGATAATTTAATTACCTTTTTGAAAAGTTTTGATCATAATCATAGTAAAAGAGGACTCATTGATGGCCTTGGTTCTGTTATTAGAAGTATATTATACTGATTCCGATAAATAACAATGCAATTCTATCTCTACAAATTATCGTATTAAAATTACAATTGAAATTAAACGAGCATATTAGTCTAACGAAAGAATGGCTGTTATATAACTCTGAAACTATAGACAGTACAGTTAATATAACTAGAGTGCTATAATAGTTAATATAACAAGAGTACTATAATAGTTAATATAACTAGAGTATTGAACTCTATTATTAATAAAATTAATATTAAGAAACTTTATGCCCATATGGCCCAATATCTATTGATTTTAGGTTATAATATAGATCAGAGGAACTACGAAAACTACAAAGTTTTCTAGGTTTTATACGTGCATCGAGCACGCCTCATTCTATTATTAGTATTATAGATCTTGATAAAATATTAAGAAAGCTTAGGATTTTATATTCAAAGAATGAAATCCTAAGTTTAGAACTTAGATATTATTATGATATAATTAAATTAGGTTATTTTTATATCGGTAATCAAATAGTTATAGTTTTAAAAGTACCGATCGCCGTACCCCTGTCCTATGATCTTTACCGATTATCAATTGTTCCTAATAAATATAATCAAGTCCTTATTCCCAACCTACCCTTTATAGCAATTTCTAGTAAGAATTCTATGTACATGGAGGCTGAATGCCCGAAGTCCAATTCTCTGTACCCTTGTGAACAAAAAACTAACTATGCACTTCGAGATGGACCTGACTGCATCAGAAACCTGATTGAAAAGCAAGAACTTGATTCAACCTGCAAACTAACATCTGTTATTCTTAATAATGAAGCGCTGGAACAACTGGATGAAAAACACTATATCATGAGTTTCCCTACACCCATGATAATTAAAATATCTTGTGGTCAAGATTTGTACAAGACACTTCACGGCAGCTTTCTACTGGAAATCCCGCTTAAGTGCTATGTCAAGACACCTGCAATCACAGTTGTAAATTCAAACGACTATATAAAAGGATACGCTACAAGGATAATAGATTTACCTAACCTTGGAAATCAAGAGCAAACAAATATATCTCCTATAATTCTGAACTCAATAAATCTTCAAAAGCTTCATTTAATAAATTCAAAAATGTCTCTACAAACCCCAGTTAATTTAACTCAACTAGAAGATCATAGCGTATTATATCATACGACGATTCCCGTATACTTAATGCTTTTTGGAGCAAGCATACTTTGCATTTATCTGGCGTACAGAAGATTCCGTTTGCAACACATTAAAAGAAGTAACGCGACTGAAAATAAGAATATTGAAGATAAAAGTGAAGTTCATCCCCACGAAATAAGGGTGGATCCCAGCAACATCGCAGCAACTCTCTCAAGGAATAGTTGCTGATCTGCGGAGGGAGGTGTTATATTACCATAGACTATGTAATCATTTATTAGATATTTCTTATATACTTATTAATAATAAAATTGTTAAATTAGCATTTACTATATTCTCACGAACCGTGGAAGCGCTGATTAAGCACAGGTGCATTGTATCATGTTAAAATCCTAGAATGTAAATCTGAAACCCTTGTTTGTTACACTTTCTGTATTCCTTTAATTATAAATTCATTTTATTCATTCTTGTCTCCAACTTTGAGCAGGGATCATGTAGTTTGTAAATTAAATATAAGAATTAAATTTTAAGTTAATAAATTTGTATTTTTTTGGATCCTCCGGTTGTGACCGACGTAATTACTCTAAAAATAATGTTTATATAAAATAATAATATGAACAACAATTTCTGTTTATTTTAGAGATTGCGTTGACAGCTGTAGTAGTATAAACTGTGTCACAGCTATCAGCGTCTACCACCCAGGAGATATTTTTTACGTTGTTACATATTCTATTGGAGTTTGAGTACATTAAAACATGGTATTAAAAAATAAAAAATAAAAAAATAAATTAATTAGTGAAATAAAACAAAACAATAACAGTAAATTATTAAAAATAATAACAATAAAGTTCACTAAGAGAATGTGTGTGTGTGTATGCGTTTGTGTATATGTATATGTATGTGTGTGTGTGTGTGCGTTTGTGTATGTGTATATATATGTATGTGTGTGTGTGTGTGCGTGTGCGTGCTATGGTAATTGCTTGTATTATTTATATAAAATATGTTCCGTTTCATTATAATTTAGTTGCTGTAACCATCTTTTAATATGTTTTTTTGCATTTATGTAGGTATAGGAACACAATATTATTTATTTTATTACAAGAATTGTAGAGATAACTGCTTCTAATATAATACTGGCGACTTGCAAATGAAGTTCTATGGGATTCTATTAGACAAACCCTCCCTTTGTTTCGTCGTGCAGCATAAGATCCCACTACCATTCCTTTGTGTTTTTGGAGTACCACATTCAATATATAAAGCTGCCTAACTGATAAGACAGGACATTCCTTATACAACAAGTCAGTGCTATATCTTCTGGGTTTTCCTAGCATTATCTTCAAAATACCGCTTTGAGCTCGCTCTAATGGTAGCAGAATGGTAGTACCAACACCGCCCCACGTGACAATGCAATACTGAAGCAGACTCTGAATAATGGCGTAGTATATACAAAGCAATGTTCTGTGGTCACAAGAATGCCTAAGCTTTCTAAGTACTGGCATTAATCTTCTTATTCGACAAGTAACATTTGCAATGTGATTTGACCAATTTAACGAGGTGTCTATCGTAAGACCAAGATATTTTATAGTGGGAGTTTTTTCTATTATAGGACAAGAACAAGTCAGTAAGCTATCACAAGTGTGTGCTTTAATTATAAAATCTACAGTGGGTTGGGTATTGCAACGCTGGAAAAATGTTATATATTTTGTTTTTTCAATATTCAGAGTTAATAGGCTATTGTTAAGCCATTGCAATACAATACGCAGGGCATTTCCTGTTAGTTGTCGAGTTTCCTCCCAGTCCTTGCCATGAATAACCAATGCTGTGTCATCGGCGTAAGTTACTATTTATATTATACGTATTATGTATATGTGTATGCATGTATATGTATGTATACGTCTGTGTATATATATGTATAGTAATTGGATATAATTTACTGTTTTATAAATGTTAATATTATCATTTAATCTAAGTTTTTTTATTATACAGCGTACTTGCCATATGAACAACTTTCTCAAACTTAACTTAACTTAACTTAAGGGTAGTTGGAAGATATCTGTCTATAGGGATGAGCTATCCTATGTACATATTATAAAATTAAAATGTCTGTAAAATTAAGGTACATAAATAGATAAATAAAAAAAATAAATACATAAATGTTTTGTTTATAATACATATAAAGTGTTGTTCTTTAATAATGTTGATTTATATTGTAAGATTTGTTTCTAGAGAAACAATTTGTTTTCAAGAAATCTTGAAAAGAAGCACTAATATTAATAGTAACTGGTATAAAAATAATTATTTATATACAATCAATTATTTTTTTCAGGATGTTATTTTTTAATATCATTTTTTTATTAATTTTAATATTCAGTAAGAACAAGTTTTCTGAAATTGTTACTCCAAAAACCCTTTGAAAGAATGGAAACAAATATTAAAATACAATACTTATTATAAAAAATATATTTTTTTGAACTTATGAATAATTTGTAGAAGGACTGAAGTTATTGGATAAATCTCAAAAACCCATATCGTCTTATAGATTTCAAAATGTTATGAATATAAAGGTTATGAATTCAACTAGTCGTTCTTAAAAACATTGTTTTTATTTTTACGAATACATCATTGCTGTACTCATCACATATATATCAATTACATCTTTGTGTGTTTTATACCTTTCATTGATAAATAGCTAGTTTCCATTATATCAATCGTTATTCAGGTGGCTCTAAATATCTACTATTATTGAGGGGAGCGAAGCGAAGTTTTTACTACTCAAATTTTGAACTCTTTGTTACCCTACTCCTCCTTCAATTTACGAGCTACACGCACGAAATTTTGTACACATGCGCATAATGAGCAAAACTTGTTCTGGATTGAAAATCAGCTGAACAGTAATTGTAGTTTTCGCGATAATTGATAAAATGTGTCCCATAGAGTTAACATATAGAACGTTTTTGTTTCGCGTGCTGACTTATGCTTCTTCACAAAAATTATGCAATCATAATTTTTATCCATAATAAATATCAATATTTAATTCTAAACATTGATGCGCTCGACTGCGTCGCGAGGCTAGTCCCGCTTGCGTGGACCTAGTACATTATATCTCCACTGGATTCAGAATCATATAGTTTGATTCCTTATTAGATCTTGAGAGCGCAGGAATAAGAATCTGCGATCCAACATTTGATTTGAAGCAGATTAATCTTTCTCTGACTTCTTAATTAAAATTGGAGTTTTATCCAATGGAAATAACAAACTATCCAATTTCGTATCAAAATTTATCTTATGACTTCACTATTTAAAACTTTTGGGCTTGGAGCAGTGAAATATTTATTTATTTTATCACCTACTTAGTTTTTACCTTTAACTAATAGTAATATACTTAGATAAAATAATTTCAAAAAATAAATAGTAAAACAGAATAAAAATAAAAGACTTTAAATGTCTCTGTCACCTTGAAACATTTATTAATTTATATAAAATATATAATATAATCAACACCGAGTCTACTAAAACATTCAATTACAGGTAGTTACAATATATATTATATTACAATAACACTATAAGACATTTCAAGAACGAAAAAGTGAAATTATAATGAACTTCCTTACATACATTGTGCAACTTTTAATATTTTTACTATTAGAGCTTACAAGAGACAATTATCAACACATACTGGCTCAAAGTACTGATGCTGGCTGTCAATTTTCAAGTGAATTAATGAATTTATTTAACACTTACTGGAATTTAAAAAAATATATGTAATATTCTATTTTGTTTGAATTTGAGAAATAAATATACCATTATATACATATATAATAACTGATTTCATCTGTTTGTCTATCTCCTACTTATTTCAAATATATGTTCCCTGGGTCCCATGTGAGGGTATCTATTTATCATTCCTCTAACCGTCTTCCTGTTTATGTCTTCCCATATTTTAACCCAATAACACTAGGCTAGAGTCATTATGTAAATCTCCTGTTCAGATATGTTAAAACTTATAGGACATATTATACTTGACCGTGATTATAGCACATATACTATAGTTATGATAATAATTTATATATAAATAGCCTTGTAGTAAAGTAACAGATAACGTCACACACCACTACATTACTGAATTAATAGGTGGGTCCCTTTTAAAGTACCTTGAAAGAAAGGAGGAAAATTATTAATGTTCTTGGGTTAGACGATTATAGATTTATATAGTACACATGTGGAGCAAGTGGTGCACAAAAAATAAGAACCCGTTACTAAAAGTTATATAATAATAATGGCAAAAAAGGTTATAGGACGTTTATCATCCTTAAATTATTAATTAAAGAAATAGTGGATATGTAACGAATAGTAAATATACGATAAACATTTTTATTGTGATTTATATTAACGACCATGTTTAATTTATAAAATAAGATTTTAACAATTTTTAAGTTCAGTTTAGATTGTTTTAAATATATGTAATACAAAATATAAATAATTGTATTTCGATATAATCACGTAATTACTATCGTATTTGGCCCACCAAGTTTCAAGTTTATGAATAAATCCCCCTAAGTGATTTGGTTGTTACATTGATACATCCGGATAATTATATACTAGGTCCACGGAAGCGGGGTTAGCCTCGCGACGCAGTCGAGCGTATTATATTATTGTACTATGGCCTACATATTGAATTATGGTATAGTATTTTAGTAATTTAATATGTAGGTCATACAAAAAACCAATTAGAAAACTATTTAATTTCGTTGACACAATAAAAGTTTAATATATTAGAATTATTATTTTTGGGAATTTAGTATTATTTAGAACAATGTTTTATTCTTATTACTGATATAACATTAAAGTGATAAAAGTTGTTGATTTGATAAATTGTCATAAGCTATTGTTATCATATTAAGTTATTGTATTTACATACTTTATTTAATAATAAAGAAATACCATTAATATATTGTTACAACACCATTTAAGAATTAAGAATCATACTGTAAAATAGTTTATAATTAAATACAGTTTACTATGTTTAAAAGTTATGAATATGATTAAACTTCAGTTGATCACAGCGCTGCTGTCGCTTTTAAAATTTGTTATAAATAGGGCTTAGAGCCATTATTGAGGCATTGTTCGTATTGGAGAGGGAGATGGCAAGTTAAGTTATTTTGTTTATACATTTTGTGTAATATTTTTCTGTTACATCTTTTGTGGGTATTTTAGTACATTAATAATTATTATTAATTAAATTGATATTAATGTTCATATTGTGTTTTTCTAATAAACAATATTCTTCATTTATTAAATATAAATACTAAGTAATCTTTGTTTCGTTTCTTTTCTTTATAATAATTTAGCGACATTTAGTTAGTTGTGCAGAATAGTTTAAATAATCACAGTATTATTTAATATATTTTGTTTTCTTTATTAATAGAGCCCCATTAATCTAACATCAGAAGTGGGATGGAGTCCATTTTATTTAAATCTATAATCTTGTTTAAGGTGGGTATAACTGCCGTACACGAGGTTCTTCGGGTCATCAAAGGCTGTTCCCGGTACTCAACAAAGGCATTACGACGTAGCACTGCCTATCTACATTCCAACGTCGAGTGGTCTAGGCGCTGAATCATGGAGCAGCAACATCGAGGCCCTATCAAAAGAATTTGGCTGAAGCAGCAGTCTAACCTCCACTAAAGTTAGTAAGATCTTTATAGGGTCTATGTTATCATGGTACGTATTATCGGACCCTTTAGGGGGTATTTTATGGGAAAAGTTACGTAATTGATGGATGTATCGGATAAGCTTTAGAAAACAGTTTTCTTTCCTTTAAAATTAGCGGACTCTTACTGTGAATAAAAAAAAAAAAAGAAAAAATGGTTATTGTGTAACGCTACAATTATTATCAGTGAATTACGGTTAATTGAATGTGTGGAAGCATATCTGACAATGTTAGAATGACTTCTGATACTTATAGCAACGTCAAAGCGACATCTGATAACTTTGATCAATTCATATAGTATAATAAAAACAAAAAAAAAAAAAACTACTACTAGAAAAGTGCGGTCGGTATATACACGGTCCAACGATTTAATTTTTTTTTTTTATAAAATTAGGGTATATCAAGGCACAATATTTTTTTTTGGTAAAGAAGCGCAGCCTAACGGTTCACAAGTTGAAGGTAGTAAAAGATTTGGAATATTAAAAAAAAAAAATAGCTAAATGTGATAATAAAATTATAATAACTGAAGAGGGTTTTTTTGTTTTTTCTCGAAGAACAGATTTTAAACTATCAAATGTATGTTCTAAGGTTATGTTCACGGTTATCAAGTAAACATGTTCATTAAATTACATTAAAAATAATTCTTTGAGGTCCTAATTGTAATTTTGATCCACTATTTGAACTTTCGACAAGGATTGATTATTTAGATAGCGAATTACAATACAAAATTAAAACGTTTCTCTAATATCCCGCAATAATAATAAAAAAAAAAAACAATAGGCTATGTACGGACTGAATTAATAATTAGGTTAAAAGGGATAACATTATATTTCGTATATTGATTATATTTTATATTTTGTATATTGATTAATTTTGTATTATTAAAAATCTGATTCGCCATGTCATTCCGGATACTAAAAAGAAAAATGTTTGTTTATTCTGATACTCAAAATATTTTAGCACAATTTAAAAAAAAAGTGATTTAGATTCTAATCAATATTTCATAAAAAAATAATTTGTGAAATTATGAAAGTGATCGTCCGATGGCATATTAAAACAACTTTACGAAAAAGTCCATAATGTGGGTTATGATAAAGTTTTAGACAGAATTTATAAAAACAATTGATTTGTTTTCCTGGATTGTCTGCGTTTGTTAAAAAAGTATGTATATATTTTTCATTGTTTATTTTGTAAAAGAAAAAGAGAGCCATACATGTCCAAAACAAGGGATCTTATACCCATTTTATGAAACGGCTATACTCTTTTATACAATGTATTATCATTGCACTGGGCCTTTTCTGATAATGAGTGGAGGTTTTAACATATCCTTTCACTATTTGACGGTTTTAATAGGGTCATACACACATACTGTTACATTAATTGGTACAGTAGATAGTTACATTTTTTAGTTATATGTTGAGTACTGTGTAATGGCGTGTCAGATTGGCCGAACAGTTTCTGGAAGGTTCAGCAATATATTAATACCGCAAATCAAAACTACTTAGTTTTCTCGTTTTCGTTTGTTAATCGGAGTAGAAGCGAACATATCTATTGTTCAATCCCTTTCAATATATTTATTTAAAACACTAACTTAAACTATAATATCGACATGGAAGACGTTGATAAGTTGCCATTTTGCGTTATGTGATATAGTTTACGTATATCAAAACCCCAGACAGAATGAGAAATTAAGGTAAAAGTTTAACATTTTTAAAATTCTTCCCAATGAAGAAGTTATGAAGAGTTTAAGAAAAGTAAGAAATATAGTTATTGCAAAAAAAATAATTAAAAAAATATATGGTTTTGTTTTAAGTGTTTGGTTTTGTGATTAAAGTGAGTGGATAAAAATATTGTTATTGTAAATGAAATGTGAATTTAAGTTCATAAATATATTTTTTTTTAATATATGTAAATGATATAAAAATGTTCCAATAAAGTATTGTCTGGTATTACTTGGATATTTTTCAAAGCAGAGTCTGGTATTACTTGTATATTTATAAAAAAAAAAAAAAAGCTGGTAGACCGTAGCTTGGTGCTGATTTGTCTCATCGTCCAGCCGGTGAATGCTATCAGCATGTCTAGGTTACTGGTTCATTTAGTACATATAAAAAAGGCTGGTAGACCCGTAGCTTGGTGCTGATTTGTCTCATCGTCCAGCCGGTGAATGCTATCAGCATGTCTAGGTTACAGGTCCATAAAGTATGTTATCCGCTGGTCGGCCTTCTATTTGGTACCAATCGGTCTCACTGGCAGCGGGTGAATGTGGTTGGTATGTCTATGTAGTTGGCAAACATACAAAAAAAAAATATATAAAAAAAAAGTCTAAAAATGTTATGATACACCTATATACTAATTATCCCGGTTTTGTATTGAAATCCTTTCACCTAAAGGTTGTCGGACAGAGATTGCTTATAGCAATAAGACCGCCTTTGCATATTGTTCAATTTTTCGTTTGTATCACTTAATATTGTAACTTTTAATTGTTTAATTGTATTGTCTAATATGCTATAAAGTATCCATCTATCTGTATATTTTGAAATAAAAATAAAAAGAATATTGTTATCAGTATATTATGATCAATGTTAATTTTGTGTTATCATGTTTACAATGTTTTAAGTACTTCGAGGACGAAGTACTGTCAGTATGGCCGTATTATATTATTGTACTATGGCCTACATATTGAATTATGGTATAGTATTTTAGTAATTTAATATGTAGGTCATACAAAAAACCAATTAGAAAACTATTTAATTTCGTTGACACAATAAAAGTTTAATATATTAGAATTATTATTTTTGGGAATTTAGTATTATTTAGAACAATGTTTTATTCTTATTACTGATATAACATTAAAGTGATAAAAGTTGTTGATTTGATAAATTGTCATAAGCTATTGTTATCATATTAAGTTATTGTATTTACATACTTTATTTAATAATAAAGAAATACCATTAATATATTGTTACAACACCATTTAAGAATTAAGAATCATACTGTAAAATAGTTTATAATTAAATACAGTTTACTATGTTTAAAAGTTATGAATATGATTAAACTTCAGTTGATCACAGCGCTGCTGTCGCTTTTAAAATTTGTTATAAATAGGGCTTAGAGCCATTATTGAGGCATTGTTCGTATTGGAGAGGGAGATGGCAAGTTAAGTTATTTTGTTTATACATTTTGTGTAATATTTTTCTGTTACATCTTTTGTGGGTATTTTAGTACATTAATAATTATTATTAATTAAATTGATATTAATGTTCATATTGTGTTTTTCTAATAAACAATATTCTTCATTTATTAAATATAAATACTAAGTAATCTTTGTTTCGTTTCTTTTCTTTATAATAATTTAGCGACATTTAGTTAGTTGTGCAGAATAGTTTAAATAATCACAGTATTATTTAATATATTTTGTTTTCTTTATTAATAGAGCCCCATTAATCTAACAAGCGCATCAATGTCTAGAGTTAAATATTGATATTTATTGATGGATAAAAATTATGATTTGATGTCAATACTGTTTTGAGCAAATTTATAATTAATTAACGCCTCACATACGACTGAGGTGAAAGCACGTAAGACGCCTCTGAAGTAGTGTGGTAGGAATGGTCGCGCGCACGAAACAAAAACCTTCTATATGTTAACTATATGGGACACATTTTATCCATTATCTCAAAAACTACAATTACGATTCGGCTGATTTTCAATCTAGACCGAGTTTTGCTCATTATGCGCATGTGTGCAAAATTTCGTGCGTGTAGCTCGAATATTGAAGGAGGAGTAGGGTAAAATTGAAAATTTGGGTAGTAAAGAGCTTTGCTTCGCTCAGCTCAATAATAGTTGTATTTTATCACGAAGGTTTAAATACAAATAATATAAATAATATTATATTTGAGTATAGTTCCTATACTCAAGCTATTTAATTGATTTAAAATATTTGAAGGATAAATAACCATATTTTTATTATGGGCTCCCATGGAACTAAGAAAAATATTATGAGAAATTTCTATTCTAAGAGGAGGCAATGTAAGTGCTTACTCAAGTTATATATATTTTTTTCAAATTCATAAAAAATATTTTTACACTAATCAGTTTGGTAATAGTTTTGCAAAAAAAAAAAAAACTCAAATTATCAGACTCGCAATGATCAAAATCATAAATCACAATAAAAACGAATAGAACTTACTATTCAGAAGTAAGGGTTGCTGAGCTTGAGTAAAAAAATATTTAAAAAATATACAACAAAATTAATGTATTTGTGAACATAATAAAATGTGCTCAGCTAATATTATTGATGATGCTTGGTTTAGTGTACACTGCACTTCTATTAAATTTATGATGTCATAAAAGTCATTTGATTGTTTTCAGATAATGTGGAAAACTTTCATAGGTATCGGATTTAAGAATTGGGGTTAATTGGTCGTTGGGTTTTATCATAAAAGCCAACCATAGAGCTTAAAAGGTAATTCGATCTGTTTCCTTGTGAATTTTATAATTTAAATCTATTATATAATATGTTACAAAGTTTTTACTTTTGGTGGTATTTATGTATTCTTCTTTAAGTCAAAGGTCTGATTGAAGTATTGTGTATAACTAACAAGTTTTAATGTATATTGTGTACTAACAATAACAAGTGCAAAATGTTATGCAAAGGTAGTTTCGATGCCAATTGTGTGAGCAGAATCTATGATTTTCTATTAACATGGTGCAGATGTTTACAGTAAGTAGATGAAATGTGAAATCCAATCAATAAATACGCATTTGGATTTGAGTAATTCAAATGCTTGTATCATCAATCATTTTCATGACAATACATAAATATTTAGTTCACTTTATAATTTTTATAAATCACTCTGATATGAAAGTATTTGGATGACTAATGTTTAATTAATTAACCAAATAAAATTCAGCCAAAGTTTGGAATGTATTCTACTGTTAATTCTATATTATTTTTATCACTTATGGATCACAGTAGTATCTCTGTGAAACTTAGGAAATTGTACAGCTTCTTCTAGCAACGCTTCATAGATTTTTAAAGACTCATAACTTAGGTTTGGATCTTATAATATAAAATAGCTCATAATAAAAAAACGTATTTCTCTGAGTTCCACTAATAAAAAGCTATAAGATCTCAGAGGTAGAGTCAAGCTTCTAACTATTCACGCCCTAACTCTACAAGTTCTAAATTCACTTTAACTCTACAAGTCCTTTTTATTTTAATTTTTTTTCTTTGGAAAAACCCTTTATGGGCACGGCCATATCATCATCATCATCATCATTTCTGCCTACGGTTGTCCACTGCTGAACATAGCCCTCCCCTGCGACCTCCAGAGAGACCGATCCATGGCAGTTTGCATCCAGCGGCTTCCTGCCACTTTTCGAATGTCGTCCGCCCACCTTGTGGATGGTCGACCAATACTGCGTTTGCTTGTATTTGGTCTCCACTCGAGAACCTTTCTGCCCCAACAGCCATCAGTTACTCGAACTATGTGCCCAGCCCACTGCCACTTCAGCTTGCTAATTCGATGAGTATGTCGGTCACTTTGGTTCGTCTACGAATCTCATCGTTTTGTAAACGATGTCGCAGAGAGACACCAAGCATCTCCGTTCCGTATGTCAATGGTAACACACACTTATTAAAGACCTTTGTCTTCATGCACTGAGGTATTTTGGACGAAAAGATGTCTCTTAGTTCCCAAACGCTGCCTAACCCAATTGGATGCGCCGATTGACCTCGCTCTCGTAGTTGGATCTACCTACTCAGACTTTTTGTCCCAGGTAATTATATTCATCGACAACTTCGAAACTCGAGCTTCCCACTAGCACTGAGGTGGACCTAACCTAGGCATTGAACATGACTTTTGTCTTGTCCATATTCATACTAAGGCCCACCTGACTGGAAACTCGATTAAGGTCAACATTGAGCTGAGGTCCTCCATGGATTCTGCCACGACTACGATATCATCAGCAAAACGAAGGTGAGTGATGTATTCTCCGTTTATATTGATGTCGAATCCTTCCCATTCCAGGAGTTTGAAAGCATCCTCCAGTGCAGCGGTAAACAGCTTCGGAGAGATGACATCTACCTGTCTCACACCTCGCTGCACTGGAATCGCTCTCGTGCAATGTTCCTGTACTCGAACCGACATCGTGACGTTTCTATACAGGCACTCCAACACCTCAACGTATCGATAATCGATATGGCACCGTTGGAGGGACTGTTACGCTAGGCATAATGGCAGATTATACTCCTCGGTCTTCTGTATAATCTGCGTATGGATGTGGTCTATGGTGCTGACGCCTTTTCGAAAACCGGCTTGTTCATTGGCTGGAAGTCATCAAGCTTCCTCGTGAGAAGGTTCGTGATGATCCTCGTGAACAACTTGTAAACATGTGTCAGAAGCGAGATGGGTCTGTAATTCTTCAATAAGGTGTTCTAGCAGGACGGCATTAAAGAGACTCTTAAGGACTTAAAGTACTGGTTCACCACCGGCTTTCAGAACCTCTGAAGTGATGGCATCCTCGCCCGGTGCCTTGTTGTTTTTAAGCTGTCTGAGGGCCACACTAATCTGCAAACTGATGTCCGGGATATCTTCGCAGTAGTGTCGAGTAAGCATGGCTCTAAGATCTTAGGCCATGCTGACAGGTTTGGCGACCGAGGTGTATAATTTCTCAAAAAACTCTCGACCTCCTTCATTATCTCAGCTCTGGTCGATACTCTAGTCCCATAATCCGTTCTCAGCTTTGATAAACGGCTTTTACCAATAGAAAAGTCCCTCGCGAACACTTTGGAGCTTTATCGTATCCTTAATACGGTTTGTGTTAAAGACACGTAGGTCGTGCCACAGGGACCTCCACCCTTTTTATTGAGTTGCCTGTATGCCTCAATGACAACAGAAGACTGGAGCCGTAATGAGCGTCTTTCTGCCATGAGTTTAAGAGTTTGGTCTCAGAGATTCCGTGGTTTGTTTTCACGGCCGTGTCTGTAAAACTATTGTCCGACCGTATGCACAATATTCACCAACCTGTTATTTAACTCATCCACATCCATGCTGTTTGCTAGAGAAGTAAAGCGATTCGACAGCTCGAGTTGAAAGCTCTCGGGGTTTTGGATATGCGCTTGTTAGATTAATGGGGCTCTACTAATAAAGAAAACAAAAAATATTAAATAATACTGTGATTATTTAAACTATTCTGCACAACTAAGTAAATATCGCTAAATTATTTAAAGAAAAGACATGAAACAAAGATTACTTAGTATTTATATTTAATAAATGAAGAATATTGTTTATTAGAAAAACACAATATAAACATCAATATCACACAAAATGTATAAAATAACTTAACTTGCCATCTCCATCTCCAGTACGAACAATGCTTCAATAATGGCCATAAGCCCTATTTATAACAATTTTTAAAAGCGACAGCAGCGCTATGATCAACTGAAGTTCTATCATATTCATAACTTTTAAACATAGTACACAGTATTTAATTATAAACTATTTTACAGTATGATTCTTAATTCTTAAATGTAGTTGTAACAATATATTAATGGTATTTCTTTCTTATTAAATAAAGTATGTAAATACAATAACTTAATATGATAACAATAGCTTATGACAATTTATCAAATCAACAACTGTTATCACTTTAATGTTATATCAGTAATAAGAATAAAACATTGTTCTAAATAATACTAAATTCCCAAAAATAATAATTCTAATATATTAGACTTTTATTGTGTCAACGAAATTAAATAGTTTTCTAATTGATTTTTTGTATGACCTACATATTAAATTATTAAAATACTATACCATAATTCAATATGTAGGCCATAGTACAATAATATAATACGCTCTAGTGGGTTGGAGAGTGGACTTCATTAAGAGGGACCGTTCCAGTCGGACATTAATATTCAATGTTCCTCTTACCATTCAGTGATCACTTCCGGTTTTCACTCTGTGGATCACGGAAACATCATTGAATATTTGTCGTCTTGTGGTCATGATGAAATCGATCGATCGATCATTTATAGTCGAACCGTTGGAAAGTCGAACCGTTGGGGCTCATCCAGGTCCACTTCCTGTGAGGTGGCTTCTGGAAGAAAGAGTTCATCATGAAGAGTCCCTCTTTCTCCAGAAATTCGGCCAGCCTTTGTCCTCTCTGGTTCCGTTGCCCATATCCAAATTGCCCCACTCTCAGCTCACCATCGCCCCTCTTGCCCAGCTTCGCATTGAAATCCCCCATAACAATGTTAAAGTAAGTCTTAGTAGTATGCATGGCTCTACTAATGTCCTCATACATAGCGTCTACTTTGTCATCAGGGTGTGCAGAGGTCGGTGCGTAGACTTGTATGATTTTCAGCGAGTACCTCTTGGATACTTCAAGTATCAGGTACGCAACCCTGTTCGATACACTTTCGATGGACACAACGTTGTTAATGAGGGACTTGTGGACGAGAAACCCAACACCATCTTGGGATTGATGTTCGCCCTCCCGGTAGTAGAGTAAGTTCCCGGATTTGAGCGTTATCGTATCTTCACCCTCTCTTCGGACTTCAGATGGGCTATCTGAACTGAACTACACTCCAGTTGAACCTACAATTCTCTTCTTCCAGCTCGACGATCTTTTCGTCTAAGGGCCTAACTTCTTCGCACTGGTGATGCTGCTGCCAATCATGCTGCTGCTTATCTCATTTGGAAGTTATGCGTATTTTGCATGGTTATACCGTCATGGATCGGTGGACATGTATCATTTTGTGGTGGTATGACATATCTTCATCACCTTAGTCGCATTTTACAACACCTCAGTGAGTGTGATGAGGTCGGGGCTATTCTACTCTGCCGGTCCCCACGCGACTAACACGGCCATAAGCTGATGATAAATTATTATATATATCTATAATTTAATTTGTACAAATTTCAAAACCGTTATTATTTATAATTATATTATACTATTTTATTTAAATATAATTAAATAGATGGCGCTGATATGGCTATGTTAATCAAAAGCAAGAATATCATTTGACTCTTAAAATAAAATTTAATAAAGGAAGTGGATGTGCAGGTGACTTTGATTGGTTAAAGCTGGTCAATTTGCCTGGACTTTATCTTAGACATTCGTACCGATTAGAGGCAGTTAATTTCTGAATTTAGTGATGAAAGCATGTTCCTCGAGAACTTGTCTGTATCCGCTGTAATATTGTGATAGTGTATTTTAGTACTACCTACCCTAAAACTAAAACTAATTATAAACAAAGAAGAATAAAATCATATGATGTCGTGCTCGGTCACACACGACGCGACATATAAATAAAAGTATTACACTAATTAATTTACTTCACGCGACGTGCGACCTCGAGAAATGAATTAAAATTTCTTTATATTTAATTTAAGAGATTAGTTTACTTACACATTAAATATTTATAAGTAAAAATAAGGGGACAGTATGTTTAAAGTTTCAGTTTATTGTTGGGCTTAAATTAGTCTTTTGTAACTAACCAAAGCGCAAGTCGCAGAGTGCTGCGCTTCAGTCTATCTTTATTTAAACAGTCAGTCTATCTTTGCTTAAACAGGCACATTAGAATTATACAAAGTCTATATTAATTAATACATAGCGATGTATGACATGTGATATCTTTTCAACTAGCGAATAATGTAGCCAAAAAAAAAACATTATAGTAGGGGCTTTATATTAACCATTGAATTCAATATTTTATATCAATGTCGGTGCCCATTAAACTGCTATTTCTTCTCTATTTATTTCTCTCAAAATTATTCATCTTCAAAGCTTAATTCCATTTAAAATATTATTGTCTTTCATAAGAAATTGAAACTCATGTTTAAGAAACAATGATAAGAAAATGTTAATTAGTTATCACAATAATAACGAAAACTCACTCATTTCATAATTACAAACTGCAATATCAAATAAATCTTAAGAGTCATATAAAAAATTCTGCTTTCATTTCATTCAATACTTGCATATGTATATCTAATTTCAAATTTGAATATATATAATTTGAATTCGTCTTCCGTCTGTGGCTTCCGTTCTAATTTTACTTGAAGTATTAGGTAGTTCATGTCGCAGTGACTAACAGATAACCTATATTCGATTAATTTGGTAAGGTGTAAAAAGACTACTGAGGTCACCGAAAAGTGTCGCTAATTTTCGGGTTTAGATCACACAGTAATATAATATTATTTATATTATTCCATCATTACTCTCAATTTGCTCGCTGCTCTTAAATTACCTATAAAAAGAGTTTAGTCTATTCCTATGTTTTTATATAAAAAAAAAATAAACACCTCTAAAACAATTTGAGTGGAAAAGCTATTAACAATGCGTTTTATGGAATTTTAACCCAACATTAATATTTCACTCCCTTCTTTGTTGTACCAAAAAGCCCGCTTTGAAAGTAACAACAACAGGTACTTCAATATATTATTCAAAACAAGCCACCAACTTCAATGCAAAACTGCCAACAAGACGTAAAGATGATTTTTAGAATTTTCAAGCATCTTTAATAATTTCATCCTTAATAAATCGATAAAGCAATATATATTAAATGACTTACATGAAATAAGCTCAGTAGTCAAGAGATTGCTGCACATCCACACACACACACACACACAAACCGATACACTTGAGATCACCGCTCGGGACTTCACTGAAATAGGTTATAAAATATTGAATAAAATCGAAAATGCTTCTGCAAAATATTTATTATATTTGAGAACACTTGTATTCATTTTGACTTTGGGTCTCTTATATTTCCTGATTAATTGCTATATTTTTTTTCTCATCGTTTCTTCAAAAAACAATATTTTGACAACAAATCATTGTTTTTCATAAATAAAACCTGTTCATCGTTTAGTCTATATTTATATGAATCCGTAAATCTAAACTACATAAAGAAGAAATATTAATTAATGGACATTAAAGTAACTTTACTAATTTTTACCAATTATTTTGTTTACCTCAAAAGTTATATAAATATTTTGTATCTAAAAGTATTCATAAGTGATGAATAAATATTATTTTTGCTCTCAGGGTAAATAATCTTGACCCTACGCTTCAAAGCCCTTTTCATTTCCTTGAAATTTGTAATTCATCAATGTCAGTGTAATGCAGAATTAACATAAAATAATAATTGAAAGCACAGATTTTTACTGTACACATGTACATTTATGTTATTGGACAATCCTACCATGCAGTTTATGAGGAAAATAATTAAAATTTACGTAAAATTGTAACAGAATAGGACTACAATATATGATAATACCTAAAAAAATAAAAACGTGTTAATAAGCTATTAACAAATTTTAACGAAAAAGAAAAAAAATTTTTTGGATGTAACAGTTAGTGGTTGTAAATTGGAGGCAATGGTTCTAAATTGATATTTGTGGAATCGTCATGTAAAGGCATCTTCAAAATTGTATATGTTTTTGTAAATTTTTTTAGTTTGAGATGTTTGTTTAAACTGACATAAATATTTTGAAATAAGCCAATATGCAAATAATTGTTTTAAGAAAGGACATGCGATTGACAATCGGAGTTATGGGCATAGCTTGAATTCACGTTAGATATATTGAATAATTCGGTGTGTTGTCTGCAGCGTCTAGAAACTCGAAGATTTATAACTCACAGATAATAATTCACTAAAATCGATGAACTATGAAATATATATCAACAATGTATTGCAATGATAGTGACAGACATGCAGAGCCTAAATAATAACATGCAGCAGAATTCTAAAGGAAAGGTCTTTAATCGATAAACCTTAATCATTTTACAAATTTAGTTTCAATAGTCTCTAGTTTGTCGGTCATACAACCTGCAAGGGACATTTATATAAACTTTATATATTCCTGCTAAAGAACATACATTTGCCAGCTGATGATATTTATAATTTGTACGCTCTAGTTCGTTGATGTTAACTATTTATTTGCATCGTTTAGTGGTAACATATTGTCGAATGCTGTGTTTTTATAACCTGACTGCATAAAAAAAGAAGTATTTTTATAAATCTAATCTTAAACAATTAAATTTTATATTTTCATCATGTGCTTTTTTCAGTATGATCCGATTTAAATACACGTAATAAATTGATCTTTGAACGATACAGAAGTTTTCTTGTTATTGTTCACAAAAATGGTAACTGTAAAAAGACGTTTTGACTAACTTAACTGAGGCCTCTCTAAAGTGTATCTTCATAGATTTTTGATTCTTGAGAATATGAGTTTAACTTAAGATGAAAGTTATCATTTCTTATTAAGCTTATATGAGTTATCTGTGTAGATGTCACCGTACGCGTTGTTATTTATTACTTTTCAATATTTACCTAAATAAAATTATTTCTGCAATAATTAAAAATTTGTTTTTTACGGTGTTTGTACAATGACAGAATACAATTTAAGATATAAGAATTTTTTATTTTTATAAAGCATGCGTCGTTCTTTGAAATATTGTGCAATATAATCTAACTGTTTCTTTGATCTTTAGTAAAATCACTGATTTTTGAAAAATCAGAAAATCATTTTATGTAACAAACTTGTTTTAAAAATATTAATTTATAAAATATCGAATCTAAAGAAAGAAAGAAAAACTTTAATCGCCGTCGTCTCAATAGACGAGTACATATTATATTACTTAAGATATAACTAAATTAAATTGTAATTTTAAATAAGACTTAATAAAAACATTAGCTGTTTCTAAAAAAGGTACGGAGTATAATTTAAAGTTAAAGATCTCGTATTAATAAAACCCATCCTACGAAATAACGAACTTAAAAAATATCACTAATTAAATTTAGTTGGAGTTAAATTAATTTTGTTCCTGTAATGTACAGACAGACGTACATATAAAGACGTACACATGCTTCATGCTTCAGTCTCCCAATTATGAGGAAAATAGTAATACATCTCAACATTGTCGTTCATAATAAACAACAAACCACTACATGTACACTATGTAGCTCTGTGCTTCTGCATCACCTACTGTTTATCACAACTATAATCATATTATTGTTCGCAAGTGCTGTTGTGTGTAAATTACTTTTTTAATTCATATATTTTTTTGTAGATTATTTCCCTCTCCATTATTTATTCTATGTTGTTAGTAGGTGAAAGTTGGGCTGAAATATTGATTTTCATATTTACACTACAATTATTTGTTTATTTATTTATTTACCTCTGTTTGACAAAGACGTCTTAATTATAAAATATTTAGAATAACTTATTCCTATAAAGCAATGTCCTCCAGCTACTTTTAAGTGTGAGAAACTTGTTCATGAGTCAAGTAGGTGTAAAATAAGTAAATTAATAGGTAATCGTGTTTAAATTAAAGATATCATTTTTATAACCAGTAATTTATTATTTTATTTAAATTATTATTGCATCATCAGGTCTTTGATGGTTTGTTTATTGATAAATAATTTCTTTATAACATATTTGCTTTTTTTTAAATGTTAATGGAGGGCAACGAGCCTGCGGGTCACAGATAAAATGTAATCACGCCGCCTACGAACTCTTGCAACATTCGAAGACTCACAAAACTGTTGCCGGCCTTGGAAGTAGGAATTAACGCTTGTATCGTTTTATTTTTCAAAAGGGATTAACATATCTCTTCCGTCGCATTTGCAATAATACTTCATATTTATTAATATGCAAATATTAGATCAAGTAACATACAAATTTAATAGCGTAGTGAGCTAAAAACATTAGTTAGAATATTCCTGATAAAGACGATTGCATATAGAATGTTTAATTCATCGAAGCGGGTAGCAGCGCCTCGGTAGCCTAATTGGCAGAGCGGCGGGACGGTTCCTCAAAAGTTTATAGAATCCCGCATAATTTGAGAAATTTTGCTCGAATCGATAAACTTTTCTTATAATTTTAAATAAGCTCAACGTTTCTAAACACGAAAATTTAACATTAAAAAAAACGCCATTATTAATATATTTCATACACTTATCAGTTCACCTTATTTGAATACAAATTTCATTCGAATACCTAATTAAAAAACAAAATATCTGTTTCAAGCGACTTCGTCTGCCCCCCCACCCCCCCTCCCTTAATCCCTTTTTGTGCTAAGTGTGTAAAGTTTGAACTGTATTATGATTATATGGCAACGCAAGTCTTACTGGTTTTTATTGTTATTTCCCATTATCTTTTAACCAGCTCTATCAATTATAGATAAAGGACTTAAGAAATGCCCTTCTTGCTTATTGTATTGTTTGAAAAGTTAGCATGTGTTAAATTTTTTGACACAGTTTTTTTAAATTAATCATTGATAAGTAATAATTCTCAACAATGAAACGATTTTATCTCATTATACCCATAACTTTTATATCCACCCTATTTTTTTCTAATCCATAATTATATTAGGTACTTGCTGTTGCATGCGAGTTCGTGTATCCTCTCTCTCCCCCTCAAACTCAAACTCAGATTTAGACAACACATTATCATTGAACACGAAGCTTTACTGTTCTAGTTTTGTTGCTTAACCGTATATAATATGGCTATTATAAGCAATTAGCACCATGCTACGAGCTCTTGAATAAGGGCTTTGAATGAATTCGAAACTGGTAGGGTATTCCGATAGTAAAAATAGTCACGTAAAACGTGAGTACAGCTGTTCAATATTGCAGTAATCATAGATCACGAAAGTTTAACTATATATAATCGTATTTTGTATAAAACACATTTTTTTTTTGAAAACGGGTGCATTGCGGGACATTTTCATAAAATGAATTCACGAGTAAGGAAATATTTTTGCAATTTTCATAACAATTTGCATGACAATGACGTCATCCGCGTTCTGTGACTGAATGTGATTATAAAATAAATGAAATTAAAAATATAAAGTTATTTTCAAATATCAACATTTGATCACTAATGAGGTAATATGTTCAGTTCTTATTGATGAGTAATAATATTTAATTCAAATTATCAAATATTGCCATTGATTAGCCTTTATTTTAATAGTGTAAATTAAAAATAATACCTCATGTGAAAGACGACAATTCTAAAATTTAATTATCTTTCGAGCTTCTCGATGTCATGTTTTTACTATAATTTGTAATGTAAAATAATTCAAAAGGATTTAAATTTGTGTTTTGGAAATTGAAATGAAAAGTTTTATAAGCAGACCCCAACACCTAAATACAAGTAATATGACACGTACGGGCACATGGAGGCCGCTTATCACATATGATTGTGTCACTATATTATACATTATATCGTTATTATAATTGTCAACAATAACAGATATCATTTGAAAACTATAATCTATTAGACAATTTTGCCTTATGCTGTGTATACTTTTGAGAACTTGTTTCTATATAAATCTTTCCATACTAAGCTTTTTTTTAACACCGGTATTTTGCGTAAGATTAATGAAGATGTTTGAAAAAGTTGGGTAAATATGTTTCCTGAAACATTTGTTTTCATTGTATCGTACTGAATACTTCTCGCAATATTCAATCCTCATAATGATATTACATGGAAAACACCTATTAATCAAAAGTAAAAAAAATTGAAATCAAACCGTTATAAGAAGTTCATCTCATCACTCACTGAGAGGTTATGAATCGTACAATAAATCAATCTCCTCTGAGCGGTCTGAGAAAAGTTTTCCACTTAATATTCTTTATATTTTCTTTATAGGTATGAATTAAATAAAACATAATATCTATTTCTGTGGTTATTCATATGATGCCATCTAACAGAAATAAAAGCCATATAAGCAACATGAATAAGGAATACTTTTTCTATTGGCATTACGTTCATTTCATTTAGAACTTATATGTGTGTGGCAACATAAAATTTGTCTTGTTTTGAACTACTACTACCTTAAAATATCTACTCAAAGAATTCGATTAAAAGCAAGCCATATACATATAACCAATATTTTTCTCAAAATACTTTGAATGCTATACATTCCATATTGCATAAACAAACATATCATCGTCTAGGTTATATAAAAACGCATTGACACATGAATGTAAATATAAGTATAATTGTTAAAAAACTTTTTATAATTTAGGCATGGATCATTGATTTAGTGTGCTGTGCGAAATCTCTCATATATTTCCTGTATCAAGCTCAAAAATTATTTAATTTCTTTTGTGCTTTTTGGAAGTCGCAAACATCAGCACAGCTTTTATTTTAGGTTTTAAGACTTGATCAATAAGTTAACCTAAAACTTCTCCGACTGTTATAAGATTTTTTGTTGACTTTTCTTTTGCTCTCTCTATGCCTGAATAGAATCAATTAAATTAGAAAATAGAAAACAATCAATACAAGTTTCTGGAACTTTTTCCATTGAGAGAAGTACTTGAATAATGGTAAACATAATGTCACTAAAGCTGACTTAGAGTTCAAAATAAAAATCAGATACTTCTTTGACCTTCCATCTCATCCACAATTTTCTAGCCATATCGTCTAACTTCATCTAATTTTCTTTATCACACTAAGTAATTATTAATAATAAAATATATTTTAAAAATTTTATGGTCTTAATCGGAAACATCTATAACGTATAATTAACAATATAACGCATTTAAAAGACGACTAAAATAAATTGTGAGACATTTAAAGTTAAGGAATTATATGATTTTCAGTCTATTTTATAAAAACATAAAGTCTACATAGAGCGAAGATTATGTCATTATTATGCAAATTGTAATGAAAATTGCAAATGTGTCCTCACTTGTGCATTAATTTTATGAAAATTTCCAGCAGGACAGCCGTTTTCAAATGATCTTCTTTATATTCTAAAATAAAAAAATATTTCACAGGTTTTAATTTTATTTTAAAAACATTTTCGTAAAATTATCTACAAGAACGTAATATTCTAATAAAGGTTTCTTCACATTCGATTAATTTCGTATTACATACTTACCCTCAAAACGATTTTTTAAATTTGTGTTAAACGTTAACTGCCTCTGAAATACTAATTTTTTTGACCTCTTGGAATTTTTAGACCTAAAATACTTAACCACAAAAACGATGATATTAAACCTGAGGTTAATTTTAGAATGCAATAATTTAATAAATTACTAAAACTAAATTGAAGGAAATAAACGTTTTGATCGTTTTGATTAAGATCTCCGGGCAATATTTTTATGCTCAAATATGGTGGATAAGTAAATTAATTATATATTTTTAGGCGTCTCTTGTTATTTATTATATTAATTCGCTTATATTATATATTACAATGAGAGAGTTCAAGCAACAAGGTGTAGAGATCAAATTAAACTTTCACCATGCTCCAATTATCACATCATAAGAAATCCGATAGTAACAAATAGAATCGATTACCGCGCTTTACAAGTAAATTAACACCAATCTTCAGGAGTCAGTGCTAGATATAGATATATAAATAATTTAACAAACGTTAAGACTTTTATGCAGGTAAGCTTATTATTTTAGTAAGCAGTAATATTATTATTTTAGTGCTTTAAAGAAAATTTTACTCTAAGGGATTCAGATAAAGGATAGAATGGATTGAAAAGTCTACAGCTCATTTTACACATAACTTTTTTACACCTTTTTCTCAAAAATAAATATATAACTACCCTACATATAACTGTCATAGGATGACGCGTTTTTTTATATAGATTTACTTTTGACTACAATCTGCCTGATGTTAAGCATGACTGCAGTCTACGATGTTGCAAACTTATCTAGTAGAAACCAAGATACTCTGAACTTGAAGAAGTTCCAAAGTTTTGCCATCTTAACAAAGAAAGTAGAAAGTATCGAAACATTTTGTACGGCATTTTGGAATTCTGACCGTAAATCGATGTTTTCTTGCTGAGCTTCTGGTTGACACCGGCACCGGCATTAACAACCGTTCAATAAGACGAATAGCCATCAATAATTTATATTACGATGATATCTACACACAGAAACTAGACGGAAAAACCGTAGGAGACTTTCTAATAAGGCTCGATAGACTCGATGAGTCATACTCTGGCGAAGGCCTTGGAAATGTTGAGAGAAACCACTAGACCTTCTCCATGTCTCTCCCACCAAGATTGCGTCTAGGTATGGACATAGCCAATCCTGCTGATGGTCAATAAAATGCCCTAGTAACATCAGTTGAGCCGATTGTTACTCTTGTTGAGCTAAATACGCCACCTCTCTAAGGTAGTGTGTGAACCTGGGTATCTCAGCATCTCCACTTTGCAGCCGGTAATCACAGGCGTAGATTATTATCTCGATTCCTTTGTCAACCATTTGTATAATTTCGACTGTTTTACAAAGCAAGTTCAAAAACTTTGAGTATAAACTTGGTCATTTTCGTCCAATGTTTTAATTATCACTTTTAAAATTTTTGAACAGTAGCCTTTGGCACGGCCTGTTTAATAAAAATCTTTTTATATCCGATGCAAATTCTTAGTGGGAAATGTTATTTTTTAGGGTTAAAACTCTGTTTTAGTATGGGTTTAAGAAGTTTTTTTTTATTATTAGCAGCCCTATACGTTCTTCTTTCGATTGAAATTCTTACCAACTGTCTACTATATATTTTTTATTTTTATATATATTTTTTATTTCTCATTTCAATACCAAGCTTTTCTTCCTTTTAAGAATTTTCTTGAAAATGAGTTGAAATATGAGGAATATTCTGACTAGTCCAGATGATTGAATTAAGGTCAACTTAAAACTAATTTAAGACTGTATCAGCTACTCAGTTTAGTAAAGTAAGTTAACAATTGCGCGAGTAACGCTTCATACAGCTATAAAAAAGAGCTCATATATATTCTATTACAATACCTACAATAATATATTTTATTGTCAGTTATTAAATTTTTTATATTTTAATTCTCTAATATTCCAACTAATCTTTGCTGTGCTCTGGATATCTTTATTGGCCTTATATATTATCAAAATATAGATACAACGATAAAATGTATGTTGATATAGTTAAGTAGTTTAAAAATGTTTGTAATTATATTGTGAGTTGTTATTGTTCGTGTGTATGTGCGGGTATGTTTGTATGCGGAGATGTATATTAATCGTATCATAATTAAACTATAAACATGAATAAAGGTAGTATATATAGTATATATAGTACTTTTGAAAAACTTAATTGATAATTCTTGAAATAAGGGTTACAGATGCAGCCCCCAACACATTAACTCCCGGTTAAGAAAAATGTTGTTTTTTATTTATTTATGTTTTTTTTTTAAATAAAATCTATTCCATCACTTAATTGATGACTCATACTCGATCACATCTACTTACATTCTAATTTTTTTTTTAAAAATACAAGACCTTTCTCTTTTTTTTTTGAACTATAAAACCATTCATTTCGCTAAAAACAAAGTTACGCGATTGTTATCAAACTATGTCAATCGAATAATCAGATCGCAAGGAAATAGAGCTCAAAAAATATCCTTACATACTTATACGTGTATACAGATATGTTCATAAAAATGTCTTCCCTTAATATTATGTAAATATTTTTTATTGTAACATGATTAAGGTATTTTCGAGCATTGCATTGACATACCGTTTGATCTTTTTTACGATACAAGCAGCCAGCACCAATCATAAATATAATATTACTATAAAAAGAACCTGACAAAGAATTGCTTTATCATTTTTGGTAATGGCTTGTATATCGAGTATCACATCCATTAAAAGATTTATCGATATGTTTGCTATAACCAAAGACCATACACACATGTGTGTATTGTACATACGACTTATCGGGTTGTATATACAGAAATGTATATATGTTATGATATTATTGTGAACAATAAGTAATAGTTATTTATTTATATCTTTTATCAGTGATCACTTGTGTACGTTAATTATAAAAATGAGGTCTATTTTGATATCATATTTACCATAATAAGCCTTTCTGTGAAAGCTCTCTCTAACATAAAAGTTAAGGCTACGAAACGCACCTGATCTCAGTAGACCCACATACCAAACTCAGTCGGATAATTTTTCTTTTATCAGTTTCACAGTACGTCAAAATATTGATATAAACAGATAATTAGATAATTCCAAATAGACAATTCCATGTGATGTTTATCTAGCGAGAGAGAACAGATTTATATCTAAGCTACATACGAGTTAGCTAACTCTGTTTCTAACAGTTGTTCAAGTTTATTCTTTTAGAGAGGCTTTTTTGTTGTCGTAATGGTATGAAGTTGGCTTAAAATATGGTGAAAACAGTCACCGATCCAGAGGATATTAAAAAAAGTTAGCATTTTATATATACTTTTTTTAGAACTGTGTCCTAAATTATTGATGTAATTTTTATTTGAAATTTTTAGAAAATAAACATATACTTCTTTTCTCTTTTGCTGTACCAGACTATTCTAGTAACTTGTCAAAAAAAAAAACATTCATGTCATTAGTCATGTGACATGTGACCTGTCGATACGTACTTTAGTTATAATTCACTTCACTCTACCTCTCTACACTAAACTCTACTGCTTTATACATTTTTTCCAATTTGAAGCTCTACTCAAATTATTAAACATATTAGCAGAACAATGTTTGTTGGTGCGGTATAAGTGTATATGTGTATGTTACATAACCGACGAGCAATACTTGACAGCGACGCAAGTATTATAAATGGTGTTGGTTGTTGACTTAGTTGGCCGACAAAATTTTATTTATTTATTGAAAATCAGTAAATACAATTTTTTTTTTGCTGTAAATATATTATTTAAACAAGTAATAAGAGCTTATGACAAAATGAAAAAGGCCAATTCTATTAAAGATATATATGAAAGAAATCAGACTTACCAAAATTCGCACTCGCGATTCAAATATTAAGACTTTAGAATATTGTTTTTGATCAACGATACCGACGGTATTGTTGATCGAAGTTATTATAATTACTAATAAGTGAAGCAGATACGAGTAACATGGCAGAGTGCCAGCTCTCGTATAGGTTCATGTATTACAAATAATACATGTAGATACAGCAACAATAGGAGATCATGTTTGATTTACATCTTACGAGGTGTTTTGCGGAATTGGTTTCGTTTCTAGTTTATGTTTATTAAAAGCGTTTACAAAACAAGTGCACATAGTCGAATCGAAAACGAATTTATCTCACAGTAAGTTAGTATCATTCGTCTAATGTCACTTGATACAAAAATTTATAACTTGTTATGGAAATTTTGATCTGATTTAAAAAAAATTTAATTAATTAATTATAACTTTTTTTTTGTGTCACTTTCAATTCTAACAAAATGTTACCATCATCCTGACTATGGATTCATCCATTTATAATGATATACAGTATAGCTTGTGCAAAACAGACGAAGTGTCTGGAACAAAACAGTTTACAACAAAAACGTAATGACGTTTAAAATGTAAAAGTTTTATTCGCTTATAGTAATTTTGACAAACTAAAGCCATAGCTAGGTTTCATTGCTTGTAGTTTTCAGTTTTATAAATAGCTCGCTAGCTAGAGAAGCACTTAACTCTCTTAGAAAAATTCCATTCTATATATCTTATAACGTTATGAATATTCAAAATGAAACCATTCTTGTTATTATTTTTTTTTATTTTATACCTCGCCATCGACGGTACTACAAGATTTTTTTTATACAGAACAATGGACATCTGACGTCAACATTTTTTGTACTTTCCGTCTTAAAACTTCCCAGACTGCTATTGTTGTGTCTATAAAAAGTATTTTGACAGAACTTTTGAAAATAATTAAAGCTGCTCCAATTGTGTTTTAATAATTATTGAGCGAAGCTAGCGGAGCGAGCGAAGAGAGTTATGAGAGAATTTTCTTCATCCTTTGTGCAACCATCGATCAAAAACGGTATATGCGAAAATTTCAAAATTATCAAACTGATACATGTCTATCAGACAACATTTTGCACACTAATAGATGTGTATCAGACTGATGTCAGTCTGGTGGTGGTTTTAATCATTTAATGTAATGTTAACCATTTTTAAGGATAACATCTCTATACCGACAGAATTTGATTGAATAGCCTGTAAAATTTTAGATATAGTTAATTAATCAACAAATTTGAAAAAAAAAAGTTCTTTTATTAAATCTCCCATATCTAAAACTGAAAATATTGAGTGGCGAAACGTTTTTGATGCGAGGTTGTTAATAATATTAAAGTAGATTCATTAAAGTAGCAAAATGAAAGGAATAATATTTTCGACATAAAAAATAAATTTTCTACATGATTTTTAATATAAACTTTTTTCTTTGCCTTTTCCTTGCTTGTCTCGGCTGATCAACGTGATCGGCGCAAGAAGAGTTTCGGCTTCCTGGTGAGTCCGTTTTGGTAGTGGAGTTTTAGCATGGCTGTGTGGGGAACTGTGACATTTTGTTCTTTTTCATTTTAGGGACCTGAACGAAAGTTTCCTTTCAGGTAGACTAATGTTAGTGTAGTTGAACCCAGGTACATATCACGGGCGTTCTAGTGGTCAGGGTAGTTGATGCTTGAATTTCCGGAGATCCTTGTTACAGACTGAGTCTATCAAGAAGGGTATTTCGGCATTTTCTGTTAGCAGACTTATATTTGAGCATGGAGAGCCCCTTGCGTTATGACAAAGAGGGTGCCTACGTTTACCCTCTTTGTGGTGATTTCTTAAGGGCTCTACGGGTGAATCTTAAAGCGATCGTTCGTTACTATTATGTCGTAAGCAACCGTGTAACGGGTAGTCTTAAAAATGGCAGCTTCTTATATATAGTTTGAAGTCTTAGATAACCGATACTCTCCTTCCCCTGCCAGTAGACGTGTAGAAATAAATGATTTTGGAAGAAAAATGAGTTGTCTCTTATTTATATTAAAAAACTAATTATATGGATTCGTAATTTTGATTTGTTATAAGATGAAATAATAATATAAACTTTTACAGAAATACAATCTATTATTTATTATTTCTAAAAAAATTATTGATGTACTTCCATTGCCTCTTGAACTTTTTTATGTGTGGAATAAACGTCATGAAAAGTGGGGATAGAGCGTTGTTTGTATAAAATATTATAATGTATGTATTCATATTTAAAAAATATATAATAAAAACGTTCTAAATGCAAAAAATTAAGACAATAATGTCATAGTTATATGATAGTATATTAAATATAGTAGTATAGTATATTAAACTGCTACAACACAAGTTCTCGAGATGTAAATCCTTAGAGTTAAATAGCTTTAACAAATTTAATGTTAAGAGAACATTTAACCGGGTCGTAGACCAGAGTCAATTTTATGACCAACCAAACGTGTACAATGACAATTACAACGACTTATATTTTGTATAACCTAATTATTTGGTATATAATTTGACTGGGAACTGTATAAGAGTTAAAACTGGCTTTAATTTTTAAGTGACATAACATTTACTCTTATGACACAGAATGAGTCGTTTTAATATTGAAAGCACCATTTCAATCTAACAGTGTATTTTTACTTTTTATTAAGTATTTTTTAATATATTTATATTGCTTCTATTGTTGCTTATAGCAAATATAAATATAGCATACATTATACTTATTGTTTTATTTCAATTATCACAGTATAAAAATGTTTGTGTAATCCGTTCGTGAACAAGTTACCACCAGCTCGGAGTGCTACTCGGCTGAGTAGAACTGACCAAAAACTCAGTAGTAGTCGTTCGTCTAAGAACTCTCGAATGCAATAATAATATTTATTTAAAAATATACTTTTAATTTTATACATATAAGAATAGAAAGGTCGAAAATATCTTGTGGAACATTATTATATATGAGTGTATCACTTTTTTTTATATAATTATTTAAATTTTGTCAAACAAATAATATGTTATTAAATATGTATTGAATATCTTTAAAAACTTCTAGCAAGGAATCTCTAGCTTTCAAATTATAAATTGGTCGCACGGATCTTTTTTGTAAGATAAATATGAAATTAATTTTGGCAACACTCTTCAATAATAAAACATTACAAAACAAAAAAATAATAATAAAAATAACTAAAGTAAAATAGTTCGTCATTGTTCTCTTATTGTTTTACTCAATATATGTAATATGTAATTCTTTCTACTAATGGCTCTTTTCTTTCGATGTACGATTTGTGATAGTTACAATGTTATTTACATTTGCCACATAAATACGCAAAATTCCTTGTCTTTGCTCTGAACTCAAGTCTATATTTTTACCGGAGTATAGAGTTCATGCATTACTAATTTCTGTAAACTAGCTAAGTCCATTATTAAATGATATAACTCGTTATTTTATCACTGCGGCTCGACTGGACCACATAATGTGTAACCAAACAGTGACTTATATTGTATCAATCCAAAGTCCGCGAGGTCTGAGGTAGTCCCTCTAGTTAAGAATACCAAAGATTCAATTAAATCTGATTTTGATAAAGTGCCATTTTGTGGAAGATTGTAGAATATGTATAATATAAATCTAATACAATGTATGTTTAAGTTAAGAATTTTAAAAAATATATAAAAATTAGGTATTCAAAATATATTCAAGGTAAAAAAAAATATTAAAAAAATATTAAAGTATAAGTTTAATTTGCTTTTGAAATAAATTTAAAGAATAAATTAAAAAGATTTACCAATATTTTAATTATAATTATAATAAGAGATTTGTCGGATTTATGGTCTACAAGAAAAATTCATAAATATCATTAACTTTTGAAGCAGACGATGTCGTTTTGTAAATTAATACAAGTCGGTACTTGTATTAATTTACAAAACGATACAAATGTGGGTCGGTACCCACTGCAGTAAATTGTAAAAATTTTAAACAAATTTAATGCTGTATTTTTTGGGAAACCTATTAATACGATACAATATTACAATTCAATTATCTGTCAATTTTTTATAAATAATTAAATTGTATATACTGTAATGTTAAAATCGTAATATCACTATAGATATGTGAGACAATTAGTGAGGGACCCCAACATTGCACGGATTAAATACAAGATTACCGCATATATTAGACATGAGTAGAATAGGAACAATGTTGTATTAAAAAGTGCACCCTAGTAACCTATGGAGAGATACAATCAATTTTAGAAATGCGGCATCTTCAACACAGATCTTTAATTGTGGCATAAATGAAAATAAACCAAGATATTAATGAAATAAAATAATGTTCATAATTTAACTCTTGTTTCTCGTCTCGTTTGTATATTTTTGAAGGTCTTTTATTTTGCTTTTATTGCTTTAGTTAGAACTCCAAGACTTTTAATTAAAGAACATTGTTTAACGAGCGCGGTTGCGCTCTTAGCACGGTAGTTAATTATGTGTGACATTTAAAGTTGTTTGAGCCTTTATGGTTAAATATTATTATGCACATTTTGAAGAATTTCCAAATACATATTATATCAAATAAGTTGATAGTTTTTTAAACTTTATAAATATCAATCCATAAAAGTAAACCAATAAAAAAAATAGTATCTTATTTTTTAATGAAATAAATATAATTTGTTGTTAATAGACATATATAGTTATGTAGCTCAACGTCAAAAATATATATAAAAGGCGAAAACTAACACGCTTATCCATTTTATAAATATCTCATTTAGTTTTGACGAGCATATTAATTTAAAAATAACATTTGAGTTAAAAATTATGAACAAAACATTTTCTAACAATAAAATTAAATTTAGAATCGTAAAACAAGCTTCAATTTTCATTACTATCGAATATTTATTTATGAAGCACATTGCAAATTAATAAATATTTCATATTGACGTTTGAACTTGCAACCTTTATAATATTTTATGTTTTCTTTATTTATTATAAAATAACACAACGACTGCGTTATTTTATAAACTGATATAGCATTTCCATAAGCATTTCTTCGTATTGACTTTGACACCGAGGATATTGTATCCGAATAAGAACAATACAAATAATTTCGTGACGTCTCGTGTAGAAGACTGTAGCGATACATTTTTACTTTCGGATAAAACATCATGATATAATAACATCTTTAACAAAAGAACCATAAACAGCTCCAATTCCATAAACAACTTATGATACGAGCTCAAATAAATAAAGTAGGGTTAGGATCGAGAAGGAAAGTTCAAGATATAACAAAATCCTCTATTCTGCAAGATGACAGTGATATAAAATGTTTTAAAGAGTTTGTAAAAAAAAGCTCGTCTAAAACAAAACAAAAGATTTACTCTATCCTAAAAGCGATTCCTAATTAGACTTTGATGATGGTTATGAATACGAAACAATATAAAATCTCTGTAGATACGTGTTTCGTGATCCAGACCGGACATATTCCTATACTATAGATAGTTAAATAACGTAATACTTGTTGAACTTACTGGAAAATGAACATCCCCAAAGATCACACATTTAAAATTTACGCAGTTCGTACAACCAACCAACGAACTGACAAGGAATAGATTTATAATTAATTTGTCCGCAGAAGAAGTTGGAAGGATAACAGTAAAATCTCTCTAACCTACTTGAAGATCATGGTCTCTCTAAAAGTATTATTAGTCCATCCCTAGAATGTTTTTCAAAGGCGGCACTGATACACATTTTTGTGTGTAAATAAAAAATTATTCTTTAGATTCGTTAGAAGGGCTAAGATTTTTCTGAAATTTTATATATAGGTAATTTCCCTAAATTAATGCTTAATTAAAAATCCCTATTTTTAATTAAGCATTCGCTGCAAATTTGTCATTAGATGGGGTTGACCAAGCTATATATTTCTCGCCGGGGCGTCACGGGGTGTGCTAACGCGATCCCGTGAAGTCCTATTACGGCGCAGAGGGCAACCGTTGGATTTTTAGTGGGTAGTCTTAAAAATGGCAGCATCCTCTATGCTGCCGGGTAATCCCATATCATCCCCCGGCCGTCACCCCCCTGGGCCGACGGGGTACCCGTAACGGGTTTTTCCAACAGAAAAAAAAGGTAGCCATATATTAATCATAGTATTTATCTTCTCCAGACACACGTGTTATTTAAATATTGCGATCATATAGCATTGATTAATTTGTTTTTTTTTTAAGTTTTCGGCGTCATTTGTCGAGTTCTGACACAATATTCCCACAAGTATAAACCATTAAATGTGTTCATACTTAGTGAAGATAAACGAAATGCTTTTACAAAACATACGTGAGTACTAGATCATAATTTAAAAATTTATGAGATCGTATTATAAAAACGTTTAAAATAATATATAAAAGGAATAATGTTTTCGGGGAAAGTAACTAAGAATGAAGTGAATGAAAAGGAAGTGGTTCATGAAGTCTTTTATAAATAGAGCTCTGGAAAACATTTCTTTCTAACTTTAAAGTATCTATTTCGCTGTAATCGTGCCGAGAATTAAATATTATCAAAACCTACCAAGGATGATTTAAAATTTTATTTTATATTTAAAGTCTACTTCATAGTCGGTATTATGGCTTTTGTAATACTAGCACCGAAAGAATTCCTTTCAATACGGTTGTGAAATAATGTTTTCATACAAGGTTATCCTGTCAATGCTAGTGAAATAAACAAACGATAGTTTCTCCGATATATTATAGTATTAAGATACATTCCTTTTACGAAGTAAAACCTATGTATTTTTGTTACTCTTTCACGCAAAAACCACAGAACAAATTTCCATGAAATTTTACGGTTATACATCAGAATAACACAGGCTAGAATTTCTAACGATTTTTAAATATTGTCATTTTCATATTAAATAAGAATAAGTAAGAAATAAGTCGGAAAATATCCTTCCTTCTGAAACATATCTTAGCGTGCAATGCTTAATCAATAAGTATGTGGTTGTCTCTTGTGGTTAGACACAATAAAAAAAAAATTATGAAATTATTATACATTTATTGATATGTATGTTTTGTATGAATATTAATGTAATTTTGGTGCTTAACATTTTTTTCTTTACACGTTGTCGGTTCCCCACGACTTGCTCCTCGTGCACTACAGAAATACATCTCACGTACGGAACATTAGTTAAGTTTTCGAAAACGTAGCAAATGTTTTAGGAATTTACCACATTTTTATAGCAGACACGTCTAATTCATTTTTTGCTATAACTTTATCAGAAAAATAAATAAAGAGAAAGTTATTATAGCAATTGCACTCCTCCTCACTTCTAGTGCACCGCACTAGCATCCACTTTTCTCAATAACTTTGAGAGAAATTGCTAATATTGAAAATTTTAAATTTGAATAATTTGATAAAATTATCCAGCTGTACTAACGTAAATACTATCGTATTTTGCTACTAACTACTAACTAATTAGTAAAGTGGAGAGAGTAGAGTTCGCTTTAATCCGAGTATAATGGTAATAATGGATCACGAAATAAAAAAAATTGGGTCTTTTTTCCGTTTATATCTTTCACAGAAAAATTTATTTCAACATATAAATTTTCTGTCTCGCTTAAAACTTCTATATGATATAAAGATTGATTTGAAGAGTTAACTACGACAAAAATTATTTACACGAGACAACAGACGTGCAAAAGTTCGCTACCAATATTATGATTGAAGTTGTGATAAACATGGCGTGAAGCAAATTCTCTGTAGCGTACAGCAGCAGTGTAGTGTACACTTAGTAATTAGCAGTTTGTATAAGCGGAAAATTACAAAATAATGGATTGTGTACTTCCACTGCATAAATTACATACATTTCAAATCAAGTCCCATCATTCAGCTCTTAATTTTAGTTCACAAGCTGTTGCAAAATCTTTTCATTAATTAATTAATGAAAAGATTATCTATTATCAATGTGTCAAAGAACCAAATTTGTCAATATTCATTAAACATACCGTCTTTACGTAAAATGTCTTTTGTAAGTACAACAAGTAATGAAAAAATAAGAAAATACTACTATTTGTTTACCAAGTACATAAAATGAGTGTCTGCTTTTTTAAGTTCTATGGTTTATTAGCAACAAGTATTCGTTAATATACGATTCGTAAGAATTCGTGCTATTGTATTTGTACGGGATGCGGGTCACCTAATAGTCACCAGATAACGACCTCAGTATCAATTTCAAAGGGTTCACAGAGCGTTGCCGGCCTTCGGGGAGGGAGTAGACACTCTTTGTCAAGAGACCCACAAATCATCGCTGAACGGAATTTATTCCGCATTTTGGTGTTTTGTGTCACGAAATTTCTTAAGAAAGAATTCATGTACTATAATTGCTGTCGATATTATTAAGTTTTGGATTAAAAAAAAAAAGGAATAATAACAATTATTTAAATTTTATACTTTAAATTTATGATTTAGATTTAATATTTTTAATTAAAACCTGGCTCCTAAACTATTAAATTGGCCTAAATTGTAAATATCAGCAAATGCCATTGCACTGAAGATGAAGTAGATATCATGGCGGTGTTTCAGTCTTCGCATAGGTTTAAATAATATTTCAGAGGGCCTTGGTTCCAGCAAATATTTTTCCGTCTGTGATGTGTTTATTTAATGTAAAAATGTAGTTTAAATTCCAATAGAAATGATCACTGATAACTCGTTGTGAAGTTGATATCAAATTATATGACGACCTATTTATGTAATCTTACACTGATCAATTTATCTATACTGTTGACTTCAATTATTATTTAATTAATTATATAAAATTGCGTGCATGAATTTTCAAATTTCCATCCATCTTAAGTGTTCCTCTTACTCTGTATCGGGTACATACATACAAATGTGACCCGCAATATAAATGACATACCATATTTTTCATATACATTGTGGATTATCCGCCCTTATTAATAAATGTTTATAGATCCCAATAAATAACTTTTCATATTTATTTTCGTTTGATCGCTTCATTTTTCTAAACGCATTTTAAAAATCGATTTATTCCCGATATACGTATTTTTGAAAATGTTTAACATTATTACTTTTTTATTAATTATCTTTTTAATAACTCAATTTAAAACTTGCAATACATACGTGTTAATATTTTTATACCACTTATAACCTGACGGTGTACTATAGGTCGCATAGCGCTAAGCTTATTCTCGTCGCTCGTACCTATTGCCTATTTAATTGGTTCGTTTGTCTACAGTTGGTATGTTGAATTTACATTACAGTTTCATTGGGCTAATACCTTAAAGTAACCTCACATTTCAGCATGGCCACTTTTCTTGCCGCGTTTAAGCATTTTCTTTCTTGCCGTGGTCTCGCACAGTTTAAGTCTCAGATTAGGGAACGAAATGAGGGTTGGCAGTTCACAGTTGCTCGAACTGTATAACTGTCTTAAGAATGAGCATAAGAAAAATCTATAATAGGAGTGTGCTGGGAGTTATCACTCGCTAATCCCAGTTCTCCATCTATCTTTCCATCACGGAGGCCAGGCGCCTGCGACAGCTTGGTTTAAGTTCAATAATATATATATATTACCCTATATATTACGTTAACTCATATCTACACATATTATTTAAGCCCAATTCTAAAACCAATTTCTAACTTATCTTGTAATTTTTTTGCCAACATACAATATTAGCGAAGGTTACATTTTGTCTTTTTTTATTTCTTTCTTTAACTCTTAATATTATCTATATAAATAAAAATGAGTCACCGAAATGTATTTATGCGCATAACTTCAGAACAAATGCACCAAATTGGATGAGTATTTTTTATGTGTTCCTTATTGTCAGTACAAGGTATATATATATATATATATATATATATATATATATATATGTATTTGATATATATTTCCGTAGTCGCGACTAGAGCCAGCCAGTTCATAATAATAATAATTTTCAAAAATAGACATTACACATTTTATGTTTAGACAAATAATAATAGTGTCATCTTGTGTGTTATTTGATAGTGAAAATGTTACGCCAATTAGAATAAACAATTAGGGCTGTTTAAATTAATTCCAGCTTCGATGACGTTGTAATTAAATTTTATTTATAGATATATTATACCTTCAAGTAATTAGAACAGACTTGATACGTATCTAATTATATAAGCTGACAGAAACACCTGCGATCAAATTACATGATAGTTTATTTCGATTATTATAAGAAATATGAGACGACTGCGTCACGTATAAAATGAAAACGTTCATTATTGCTATCTTTTTGTAAAACAAAACTACAAACATGTACTTTAGTTTTTGTTCACGTGTTTCGTTGCGTTCATAACTTTATGATAAAATATGGTTATTAAATAACCTGTGAAGTTTCAAACGTGAAAAGTTTAGAAATGTTAATATGAAAAGCCCGCGTATGAATAATATGAGGAGTAAAAGTAGACTGAAGTTGAATCTCCTATTTTTATAGTTTTATTTTTCATTTTTTGGTCATAAACTTAATGATATACTCAATACTTTTTTAATACTTTTGAATTTTTTTAAAGTGGCAAAATGTAAAAACAATTGGAATAAGTATTTATCACATGTTCCGTAAAAGTTTTTTGTATCTGTGTATAGGGCAATTTTTACTCCACAAATTTTTCTTACACTAATTGGAAAAACAAAATATAAATTATTAAGTATAATTAAAAATAACAAATTGGAGTTATTAGATGAAATTCAACGAGTCTGCTAAAGATTACTATTTTAGTTTATTTTTTATTTTTTGTTTAATTAATGTATTTATTATAAAAATCTATGATGGATTAATCTTTCTTTTGTATAGAATACACATTTTTTCTTGTTACATATGACTATGACAAAGATTTTTTAATACAAGTCTTGACACAATTTATCCATATTTTTATGAAAAGATAAAATTATTACAAAAACAATAAACTGTCAATAATTATAAAATGTTAAAAACATAATCATATACACATAGTACATATATGAAGTGACGTTTTGTAACGTTAGAAGACGAGCCTCTATTATTATTTTTTTATCTTTCAAATGTATAAGGTAACAATAAAATATTATACAAGAAAGGACACATTTCGTTAACTCATAAATTGTGTAAAATAAATAATGTAAAATGAATAAATATTGAATAGAACAGGGATAAAGTTAGGGGCATATCAATCTTCAGACTATTGGTTTCAGGGTTGGTTCTTATTTAAAGCTCAATTCCCTATTTTAAATAGTTTATGGTGAAATTTTCCAATCTTAGAATGTTGTTGTTGTTTGTGAACTAAAGGTTGTTTACTTCAGGATCTTTCTAGGATTTCAGTCAGTACCCAAGAACTTTGATGAATATCATTGAGTTATTCAGTGGAAAAGTCGTTTTGTTAGAAATCAATGCAAGTAAAACTTTATGACTTTTAGCTAAGTTACTATACTAGATATATAGTGTAATGTGTAGTATAATATAAATACAAGATATGAGGGTTTGAAATAAACAACGAATTACTGAAGGAAAATGTAGGTCATCCCCTTGCGCTTTGCTTGGCTCATAATATCGTATCCCGAAATAACTGTATATTGTCATTAACCTGTCAGTATCTCAGGTACTTAGAATAGATTCTTGTAAAACCCCTCCCCTTCCTTTTCTTTAATTATTTTAATAATGTTGCAGATATTGAAATCTACTTTAAACTGTAAGATATGTTATTGAACCCATTCGTTATTATTTTGAGGAAATAAAAATACGAAAATCAAAGTAATGGGATTTTTTTCTTCCCATTTCTAGATATAATGGTTTCCTCGGAATAAGGTTTAGATTGAGACATTGCATGATTCATAAATGACAGAGAACAGACGGAATAGTTCTAACAGACCTCTGTAGTTTTATTCCACAGTAGAGAATATTAACTCAGAATCAAAATCTTTATTTAAAACATTTTTTCATAGTCAAAGCTACCACCAGATCGAAAAGACCTGAAAAGAGGTGGCGAAATAAATATAATTTAAATATAAAGTAGCAATATTATACATTAAACATACCTGAATACTGACTACAATTATAAATATTTGTCTGATTACTTACTTTTCGAACTCATAAATCAAAGAAATGGTTTATTAAAAACATTTTTAAGCTGACTGTATTACTTTTACCCGACAAAACATCAGAACTTGTCGGAAAAGAATACATCTCATATTTAAGACATTCATACGGAGATATTTTAAAACAAATAAATATACTATATAACGTTACACATCGTCGCATTTCTGATAAGATTATATTGAGGCGTCGTCGGTTCGTTTTTCTACTTTTTTTGTTTTTGCATAATATAATGCCTAACGTCGTGACATCGTGAAAAATATGTTTCAAAAATATTCTAAGAATTTTTAAAGGAAAACTCATATTTTTTAAACAAAACCATTAACAAGGTTTGATGTTATGATCAAAACATTTAACAATAAATACATGTATATCGTAAGGAGATTTTATGCATCACATTATGAGATATATATGATAAGAAATGATATAAACTGTCATTAATTCCGTTGAAATAATAAGTCAAAAATTACTTAATAGAAACAACTTTATAGACAAATAAATCAATAAAACAACAATCAAAAAACGTGCAGCCAGATAATGAGTTTTATATTTTGTATATTTTATATCAATGCAGACCAATACAGGGTTAAGCTATAATCAGCAAAGAGGCAACACAGCATCGTAAATCTGATGTACAGTGAGCATCGCAGCACCCGCACAATAGACATTAGTGTAGAGCAGTGTAGTTACGAGATTGTGTCAACAGTGTACATAAACTCCTTATTAACATTTCGTGATATCCGATTTATCCACATGCAAGTAAACTAAATATTACTGTTAACAAATTTAATAAGTTTTACTTTACCGCTTAATGTAAGGCACTTGTTCAATTTCTTTTTTGTTTTACCTACAATAATGGTAGTTTGTATTTTTTGAATATTTTTAATAGCATTATTTATTCTAGTGGTACCGTTATTAAATAGATATGATATGACAGTGACGGTGAAAAGTGAGATAGTAAAACGGGATTCCTAACAATTCTTTTTATGAACATATTATTTTTTGATCAATTTTGCACGAGTCACTTTATTTCCAACTGATGCTGGTGCAGATGGAGACATTGACTCCACTGGTGTTTAGCACCCGTAGCCTATCAGTATACCCTCTACATTAGTCAGGTATTCCACCCTGTGATAGTTATTAAAGCCGAAACGCGTTCCAGCCGCCAGAAAAGCATCATGTTGTCAAAAACTCTGTGTAAATCCAGTTCCTATAACTTCTGTTCCTATCTAAACCAGAGAATTTAATTACTATATCCTTACATCGTCTGGGCCTTTTAACCCAGAGGATGTGAGGTCTTAATGATAGTACTTCTGAAGTTGGACAAATTAAGATGCTCCGCTGTAGCTGAGGTGGCTTTAGACATGAAGATTTCAATTTTTTTCTTACAACATTAGTAAAAATTACTTTTAAAAAATAAATATATAAAAAACATTTTGTTAAAGTCAAACACTCGATTGAGAATTATAAAAAAAAACTTCTTAAATCAGAAAGCACTTTTGTAACTCATAGAAAATAATGGTAAAAATGTATCAATTAGAACTAAACAACAAAGTTGTGAACTATGATTTATGACAATGTTTCCGTAGCAGTGGTTCGAACTGTCTAATACAATCACAAAGTACTTTTAATTAGTTATTTATTTATTTCTTTTCTATTTTGACACCATTCTATAGCCCTTCTGTGACACTCACCAATTTAAAATTAAAGCTACAAGGGTTCCAAATGCGCCCTGGTCTAAGAAGAAAAGAAGAACCACACAAATAACTCTGTCGTTCACTCTGTTTTGCCGTTCTGCCAATCACTGTTTCACAGATCTAATACAAATAGTTTTTTTTTTTTACAAACTACTAGAGCTATCGCAATGAACTATCGAGTTCATTGCGATACTGCGATAGCTTCATATCGATGAATGCTTAAAGATTTTAATCAATTAATATTGCAATTCGGCTTACAAGACAAGCCCCCTGCACCATTTAAGCCAGTAGGGCAACCCGACCCCCAACCCTTTTTTTCCCGTTGGAAAAACTCGTTACGGGTACTCCGTCGGCCCAGGGGGGTGACGGCCGGGGGATGATGGGACTACCCGGCAGCATAGAGGATGCTGCCATTTTTAAGGCTACCCACTAAAAAACCAACGGTTGCCCTCTGTGCCGTAATGGGACGTCACGGGATCGCGTTAGCACACACCGTGAAGACCCGGCGAGACCCCCTGAATGAGGGTGCCCCGAGCAACGTAGAGCACTCTCCCATCGTAGGCCTATGTTAGGTAAGAGGGGTCACAACCCGACCCCCAACCCTATCGCAAGTAATAACTTCTAAGAAAGTGGTGTGATGCTGTTAGTGGCTTAGCCAAAAGTAACAACAACTGCAAACACATTGCGTAGAACACTCTTTATTCGCTAGAATACAATTAATTACCAGGCTGTAACGTCGTTAATATAACGTCAATATAAACAATCCTTCATTAAAATTATAAACTTAGC
Source organism: Mechanitis mazaeus (assembly GCA_959347395.1). Taxonomy (NCBI): domain Eukaryota; kingdom Metazoa; phylum Arthropoda; class Insecta; order Lepidoptera; family Nymphalidae; genus Mechanitis; species Mechanitis mazaeus. The sequence continues at coordinate 111,390 of OY365748.1, forward strand.
AATATTTTTACCTTCTTGGTAAAGTAGTTGGTTTGAAAAAGAAAAGATTTTTTTTTGAACGTTGTCAGTCAAATATTATTTAGGAGTAACTATAGTAGGTTCATTAAAATTTTAATGATGTCTGGTAGACATATAAAATTAACTGTTATTTATGATAGGCGGATGTGCGTCGCACTTTGTAAAGCGTTTACTTTTAATTAATTAATTTTATCCATCTCATAGCGCTTACATCTTCAAAAAAGGATTGAGATTCATGCAAAATGAAGTTACTGCGTGTTTCATATTCAGCTATGGTAAAAAACAAAATAATTGTGTTTTCACTTACTTTTATAAAAAATATTATTATAAATTATATATTTTGTATTAACATTAATCTATTTGTTCTATTTTTCGGCCTATTTGTTCAGAGAGTAAAAAACATACATCAATAATTAATAATTATTTTGTTAAAAGCTTTTTACCATTTATCACGGTCATAGCGACCATCTCATCTTTTATTTATCGGAAAGCGTGAATTTATGTCGAAAAATATATTTTATTAGGTTCGAGAGCTATTATTTTATAAATAAATAACAGCCAATAGCTGAGGAGTTCATGAAATTCTATTGAAAAGTATTTGTGAAGAATCCGTTCTACTTTATGCTTTATTATTCTGTGCTTTGATACGTTACGCATTGTTGGGGCACTGTTAATTTATTTTTAAAAACTAGTTAAACAATTATTACATTAAAACATATGTTTATAAAGTGTAAATCGGGAAGTTCAAAAATATGTAGTTAGGAGTTATTTGTTCGTCGCAAAGGTGCTTGAATTTATTTGATATATCCATTGAATTTATATTTATATAATATACTTATATTTTTTTTTAAACGTGCTCCTCAGTTAAAAGTTCGACCCACAGAAGACGAACTGGAATCAGACACATCTGTCGGATTCTAAATTTCATAGAAAATTTATAGTTATAGTATAAAATTTGTATTTAAAGTTCAAATATTTAAGATAATAATTAACTTATATAAATAGGAGTACATTCATCATGAAATTATTACAAAACTGTCCTAATTAATTTTCAATTGTTGTAAATCATGAAAGAAATTAAAACCTTAGAAATAAAAGCAAACTAGTTAAACTATCATATCTTTAAATAGCTAGTACTTTTTACAATAAAAATAATATTAACGTCGTTGGTCGGTTCTACGGACTACGTGTAACTTACGAAACTTTAAATTTAATTAACTTTCTATTTGTTTATTCTTATTTTCATACCTAATGTGTAATAACAGTTCATCAGTTATTATATTTTTGTGTATTTTGCATAAAACACTCAAAAGCTATTATTAAAATGTCGTGTTTCACGGACCACTAGAAAGCCCTAAGATGTCGTATTTACTTAAAGACCCACTGTATTATTTATAAAGCATTCTTTGTTTTATGTTTCTTTTGTACAAAATGGAATATTATATTACCCACCACTCCAAAAACATTGAAATTAAATGTAAATATCTAGTACACGCTGCTTGGATTCTATTTTATAAATCGTCGATATTTGATCCGCATCCATATATGGGCTGATACATCAAAATACCGACATTGCAAAATGTTAGTTTGTTATTTTTAAATCATAGTTACATTTGAAATACTTTTTGGTTAGTCATTGAGTATGTCTTACGAGTCGTGTGACCTCACGTTGCTCTCGATCGTCAATTTCCAGAGGCTCTCTGTTGTTAAGCGATCGATGGGATTATTTTAAAGACTTACCTTTAGGTCTTCTTGAGAGGTTGTAGCTTATACTCGACCTGTATAAATATTATTATCTAAACCTGCATATGCAGGTTATATATATTTTTACAGTTAATTATAAACTTTTATTAACTATTTCTTTTTACGTCCTAAATAAGTTCAGTCTGCTTTAATTTAAAATATAGACTTAAGTAATGGATTTTTTTTTTTACATACATTTTACGACCTCAGGTTATACAACCTGTAAGTACATATGTACTTATTGAAATTATTGCCCAACTATTTTGTGCTTTTTTCACGATAATAAGATAATTTGACACTTTAAATCTTAAAAACTAAATGATCATAGGGAGCTCAAACAAATGAAGTCGAGTTATGATTGGGTTTTAAACTTCAGGATATAGACGTAATAAACTCCTTTATTTGGCAAGATAAAAACAACAATTATCGAGAGCACGCGATAAACATAAATATATAAAACGAGTGCCGAACCATATGTAACCATATCTCTTTTATATTCCATTATCATAAAAATGGCATACTCTACTCCATGACTGGTTTCCAGCGTTATGAAAATTCTATTTAACGAATTCCAAATAACTCCAAATAAAATAATATACTCGTATGTGTATGAGTGACAATATAAAACCCCTGAGGAGGTGATTTGTCATAAACTCCTTCCTCTATTTATATTTGTTTCGCTTTTTGTTTCCTAGATAATAATTTCTTAGCTTTCTTTGAAATCTTACTTATCAAGAATCTTGAGCATACATTAGGTCACACTGTGTATAGGAAACCCACACACACGGATAAGTATCTCAATGATCAATCCCACCACCACCCTAGTCAGTAAGCTACCGTTGGAATTATTTTTTTCAGAGAGTACAAAATCTCTGCGACGCTGAACACCTCGAGGACGAGCTTCAGCATGCCAAACATGCTCTTATCAAAAACAAGCTGCCCGTGGCTCGCCTGCGTCGCAGGAACCATACGAAGCCACCCACAGTTGAGCGGCAGCCAACACTTCTACCATATCTGAATGGGATTACTGACAGAATAGGTAACATATTTAAGAAAGTTTTTGTAAGGGCAATTTATAAACCACATAAAAAAGTGAGCCAATTCTTGAGATCCCCCTGCAATGTGTCGATGCAATCAGTCGAACCTCTGTACCATTATAGTTTTTTTATCATAAAACTAAGAAACATAATAAGTACTTAATTCAACAAAAATAGAGCATTGATTCATTTTAACTATCAGAACTGTTATTAACCTTGTTACTTTCATAAGTGCTGTCAGCATTTAGAGGTATTATTAATTCCTTTTCACACTCTCACATACACATATATAAAAAAAATGTATATATACAATATCTGGTAATACAGTAGCATATTACTTAAATATCTTATTTATACTAAAAGTTTACAAGAATTGGAAAATGATAGATTAGCTATGTCACATTACGCTTATAATTAAGTTTTAAGTAGATGTCTGGGTAGCAATTGAGTTAACACCCGTCCTTAATGTAATGATAGAAGCGCACCAGGCGCCAGGTTTACTCTTATCTTAATACAAGCCATGCCCGCGACATCAGACAGACAGAATTGAGTTAACACCGGTAAAAAGATCCCAAAATAGTTTTTGTGTCTATAATTGACGGCTTAACTTACTCATAATCTTTATTGTGTTGAACTTCCACAAATTAAGCGGCCGAGTTCGTTTCAGTTTCAATGAATTTTTAACTCGACTCTAAAATTCACTTAATAAAACTCAAATTAATTAAATTTCAAAAAGGAACTATGTAGAGATCTTTTTGAAAGTCGAAAAACTAATCTCCAGAGGAGTTCCAAAGGCATAAGACAGGCAGTATCAAAAGTCGGCGTTATCAAATTATGGTCATCAATACAGGAATTAGCCGCAAAGAGATTAACCAGTATTTCTGCTTTCTCTTGCGGCTTATGAGCCAGCGATCCATCTGGGTACGTCAGTGGGGGCAGCAAAGGCTGGCAGTAATTAGATTGCACGGCTTTAGCTACTCGCCAGTAGCTACGGCTACCTGTAGGAAGCGTAGTAAGTTCTTGTCCAAACCGTGCAATACGTTGGCATCCACTATAATGTAAGCCCTCTTGCATTCCTTGGTGGCTGTGTTACACGCTGCCTTCAGTTGATCAACATCTGGATGGCGCGAAGTGCAGGCCTGGCTTGGACCAGCAAGCGCGGTCGCCACCTGTTCCACAGTATTGGCGAATTGGCTTTTAAAACAGGGACCTGATCTGCGAGCAACGGCGCTCGGACTTCAGTGGATGGAATATAATACTCCACTGCCAAACTGATTAATTAAATAATGAGGTTAAAAAACAATTAAATAATGAGATTAAAAAACTATAAAGTATATACAACATACTCGTAATGATCAGAGAGATATGGATATCAATTGAGTTAAAGCGGTTCATGTTCCGTCACAAACTTATTCGAGTTTTTTAGATACAAGAAAACAATACGAATTCCTAAAAATTAAATAATGGATCGACTCAAATCATAGCATATTGTTAAGTGTAAAAGCTTTGTTATGTTATATTTATTTTCTACGGTGCTATTGATGTTATTTGACGTGAAGCTGCTATGTTAATATATGTTTAAGAGGCATAACATTATCATTTTCATGGAACTTATAAAAAACTTCCAAGAAGCGTCTCTTACGGTGATCATCGACAACCAATTAGATTTGTTGTTTCATCGCCCAGCGCGCACCAGACACCACTTCATTTATTCAATAATTTCAGTTTATTTCCTATAGTCTTAAACGTTTCGTCGTTTAACCTTGTCAAGTCTTGTAATATTAAAATTTATCGCTATATTGTAAAATACATATATAGCATAACTTAAAAATATAAAGTAAGAACATATTTTTTTAAATGTTAAATGTCGTCGGGCGTCCATCTCCGTCCAGGGTTCGGAGGTGGTGGTGAAGGCCCAGATGAAGTATCTGGCCCTCACCCTGGACGGAAGGTGGAACTTCGGGGCGCACTTCTCCCTTCTCGCCCCGAAGTTGGTTTCCACCGCAGCTGCCTTGGGAAGGCTTCTGCCCAACATCGGTGGGCCGCAGGCTCCATGCCGACGCCTATGTGTCGGCATCATGAGGATCATGGCCCTATACGGTGCTCCCATATGGTCGGGGTCCCTCACCGCTGACTCAAGGACCCTGTTGCGAAGAACGCAAAGGGTCCTAGCGGTGAAGATGATCAGGGGGTACCGTACGGTGTCCTTCACGGCGGCTACACTCCTGGCGAGCGATCCGCCCTGGGAGCTACAGGCGGAGGTGCTCGCAGCCGTGTACTGGCACCGGGCAGAAGCCTTGGCCACGGGGGTAAGGCCCAAGGCGGCGCGAATCAGGGCTCTAGCTCACCGAGCCCTGATGCGACGGTGGAATAGAGACTTGGAGTCCCCTGCCGCCGGTATGATCACAGTGGGGGCGGTCCGCCCTCACTTCGACCACTGGATCAATCGGCGGCACGGAACGCTTACGTTCCGTCTTGTGCAGGTGCTGACCGGGCATGGTTTCTTCGGTGAGTACCTGCACAGGATAGCACGAAGGGAGGCGACCCCCTCCTGCCACCACTGTGACGAGTCCGTCGACTCGGCTCGTCACACCTTGGCGGAGTGCGCCGCCTGGGACCACCAGCGCACTGAACTGGTGGGCGTGATTGGCAGGGACCTCTCGCTGCCGCGCGTTATCAGCGCGATGGTCAGCAGCGAGAGGTGCTGGGTCGCAATGGCCTCCTTCTGCGAGCAAGTCATCGCCGCAAAGGAGGCCTCGGAGCGGGACAGGGAGTTTGCCTCGTCCGCTGACCCGCTCCGTAGGGGGAGACTGGGTAGAAGGAGGCGGGAATACGCCCGTCGCTTCCTTCCCCAGTTGTAGGCCTGGTGAGGGGGGAGGGTGACCCCTTACCTAACATAGGCCTACGATGAGAGGGTGCTCTACGTTGCTCGGGGCACCCTCATTTGGGGGGTCTCGCCGGGGCGTCACGGTGTGTGCTAACGCGATCCCGTGACGTCCCATTACGGCGCAGAGGGCAACCGTTGGTTTTTTAGTGGGTAGCCTTAAAAATGGCAGCATCATACATTACATTAATGTATATTAATTAATTAATGTAGTATACTACATACTATCTATTATTTCCAATTATATATTTTTTAATATTTACAAATAACATTGATTGTAGTAGCTTTCACTGCATCTTGAACTAATATAAACTGCAGACCTTGAATAGTGAATCGTTCTTATTTATATAAGATATGTGTCTATAAAAATAAAATATAAAAATATACCAAGTTGTATATAAAAATTAAGGAATGAAAGTCACACAGACAGACAGAATATTAAGTTTCGAAACGTCGAGATAAATATCTAAGAATTTGAATTTTAGGAGATTCTTAAGACCACGGAGTGTTTTATTACCGACCGCGTGTTAATTATTGTTGCGCAATACTCACGGGTACCTGCTCTGTAGTAGTCTCTCAGAGAACATTATAAGTTTTATTCTGTATATGTTCATTGCATATATCAAAAATACTTATTTTGAATTACTAAATCATTAAGTAACTAGCCTTGCGAAAATATTATCATATAATATTCATTTTTTATTTCAATTTCGTAAAAAATAACATTTGGCTATATAATTCTGTCTTATATAGTCAAATATTATTTTAGCTCTTGAAGATTAAAAGCACATTTAAAATTTTTAAAGGCGTCAGATTCGTTTCTTAATTATTTAATAGCTGCTGCCGGCTCCCTTATCTGCTTACTTCTATCTTCCCCTATTCGACCGACACACTTCATCATAGACTTAAATAAAATTTATATCTAGAATCCGAATGCAACCAATTGTGAATCCTAAACCATTTCGACACCCCAAAGGTGCACAATTCACTCACACAAAAACCTTCAAAGCTTTTTTAAGAAGGGTCAAACACTACAGAAGTATCATATGAAGAAGAAGAAAAACAAGACGAGGTGTGTAAAGCTTTATAATTTATAATAATATAACAAACATGTAATTGACATCGAATAATTTAAATGCTTGACAACTCTGTGTAATTTAAAACATAAATATATGATTGTGTTTATTTATGTAAGAATCTCCAAAAGTTTAAATTTAGGAACATTGTTGAAGGAGCGTCGGTGTGATCTCGGCGTCCTAGAAAATTAAACTTGACATGTCTTGTTCTGGTCTTTATTATTCAGAATTATCTCGTGTTGTTGAAAAACATTACACATTGCTTGCGGCAAAAAGATTGTTTAGATATATGTATCTTTGTAACTTTCACACAAAAATCTTCTTCTTTTAGTTCATCATTAAGCGCCTATTATGAGTAGCGGAGGGGATGTAAGGGCGGTGCAATTTGCTATTTAATATTTTTAAACACCAGGTACTACTCCTACTAAGCCGGGTAACAGATAGTATGGAGAATTATCAGGATCATCATAGAAGCTGTAAGCGGCAGGGCAGCCCAATTAGCTTGACAAATTGACAATAAAATTAATATAAAATATTAGTTTATATTAATTTTATTGTCAATTTTAAACATTAATATCCTATTAAGATTTTAATTAATAATATAAATAACTAATACTTTACAAATAAATATCAGATCAGAAATTATTTTACAATTATAAAATATTAAATAAGGCCGGGAGTACTCATTTAAACCGGATCACAATAGAGATTCACGTAAATGTGTTATAATTCATTAAACGGCTCTCTGAACAATAGCAACAATAAGGAGACAGACTTTTTCTAATAAGTTGTTTCACGATACTTGTAGAGAGTAAAGATTAACAAACAATGCTATTCTTAACAAAGGAAGCTGTTTTTAGTATGAAGCGTTCCGCCTCACGTCCTGAAGCACAGCACAATGGCCGTCATTACGTATCGGGTGCGTTTCTTTACACTACCATTGTAAACTTATACATACCTAATTATACAAATATTACACATAAGTACGTCTTTTCACAACTAAAAAACTCGGTTAAACAGATTGAACTGAATTTCTAATTATTGATCTGCTCGGGCTGTTCTTATAAATAACTTAAAGCGGTAACACCGATTATCACGTTTTACTTTTTGGAAGAAAATTGATTCCAAAAAAACTACTTCACTGAAAATTGTCTAAGTGTTACTTCAGTTTTTTGTGCTACATTTTAAGTTATATTATTGTGCAGACACAGTATGGTTCAAACTTTTGCCACATTTACAGAAAAATTTTTAAAACAAAACCTTATTTGATACATAATAATATTATAGTAAAAATATTTAGTAAAATTCAGAAATAACCTTTTCTACGGTCTTGGATACGATATCTCTTATTTCCATCAAACGTAGCGGAGAACCGTCTCTTCGAACTTTTGAAGAAATAGTGCGCTCAAATCGGTACATCTGTTTGTAAGTTAAGATGTCACAGAGAGTGTTTTTATGTAATGGTTAAAAACATACTAAAACCCTGCAACCTTCGAGATGACCCCCTATTTTATGGTCACTAAAGTGTCCTACGCGATGACATTGTATGGTGTCATTTAAGGTTTAATAGAATTTTTTAACGATCAATGGAAAAAATAAATGTTATCTTTAAAACATTACAAAAGTTTAACAAATGTTTGGTTTTCCTTCGGGCTAGTTTTGCCACATGTTTCGTGTCTTGTCGTACCAGACAAAATACAATAAATAAAATAGCACACTTTACTTACAATGATATAAAATAATTAAAATGTATTATTTAGTTTATTTATTTAAAGTATTATTTCTTTTTGTTTCTTAACCAAAAACAAAATTGTTGATATTCTAATTTCTAGATAACTACACATACCAGTGTTGCTTCACATTAACCACTCCCCAGTTGTTATATATTAATACTTTGTTCTAAAGTATGTAATTTTATGATAATTACGGTAATTTAAGAAACATTATTATAAATGTAAGAGCATCATAATTACGACACTACTATATTTCTTGGAAGAACGCTTCACGTTTATTATAATTTATTATATCACACATCACGATGGATGATACTATTGATAAATAAGTTAAGAGAAAATTTAAGAACTTCATAAAACCTCTTTAATTTATTTAGTTTCATTACTTTTGTTATCGAATTATGATTTTGTACATTTTTATTTATTAAATGCGAATTTTTTTTTAAGAGTTGCAATATTTTAATTTCGAAAAAATATATTAAAATTAAAAAATGCATATTAAAATTGACCAAACTTAACGACTATGAAGAATTTTTTGTATAACGAAAGGTTAACCGGCAATAACCGCGTGTGTCAGCTGCATCTGAACGCGATGTTGCCACACTTTCCCAAACAAATTAAAATTTAAAATTTACATACAGCTGTAGCTATCTTTTATGTAATTAAGTGAAAGTGCAGAATATGTTTAAAGAATCAAAAATGTAATACACAAACTGACACATTTTCACATTTATAAGTAATATTTTGAAGTACGCTCAGATCGAAATCAGTTTTTGCAGCTCTATACAAATAGTCAGGACTATTATATTTTTGAACACAAAAATGTAGATATTTTAGTTTATAGAACGTAACATAATATTACAATTGATTTTCTGATTGAAAATATTTTGAATGATATTCAAGAAAACACTGCGTGATGAGATGACTTTCTGTCTCCGTTATTTTTTTCACTTTGATAAAAAGATTGATAACATCTTGTTACTTTTTCTCTTGACTATTGTTACCACTTGTATGCAAATGACTTGCATGTATTATATTATTGTACTATGGCCTACATATTGAATTATGGTATAGTGTTATAATAATTTAATATGTATGTCATATAAAAAATCAATTAGACAACTATTTAATTTCATTGACACAATAAAAGTATAATATATTATAATTTATTATTTTTTATTTTAAATTTTAATTTAGCATTATTTAGAACGTTTTATTCTTATTACTGATATAACATTAAAGTGATAAAAGTTGTTGATTTGATAAATTGTCATAAGCTATTGTTCTCATATTAAGTTATTGTATTTACATACATTATTTAATAAGAAGGAAATACCATTAAAATATTGTTACAACTACATTTAAGAATTAAGAATCATACTGTAAAATGGTTTATAATTAAATACTGTTTACTATGTTTAAAAGTTATGAATATGATTAAAGTTCAGTTGATCATAGCGCTGCTGTCGCTTTTAAAATTTGTTATAAATAGGGCTTATAGCCATTATTGAGGCATTGTTCGTACTGGAGAGGGAGATGGCAAGTTAAGTTATTTTATTTACACATTTTGTGTAATAGTTTTCTGTTACATCTTTTGTGGGTATTTTAGTACATTAATAATTATTATTAATTAAATTGATATTAATGTTCATATTGTGTTTTTTTCTAATAAACAATATTCTTCATTTATTAAATATAAATACTAAGTAATCTTTGTTTCGTTTCTTTTCTTTATAATAATTGAGCGACATTTAGTTAGTTGTGCAGAATAGTTTAAATAATCACAGTATTATTTAATATTTTTTGTTTTCTTTTATTAGTAGAGCCCCATTAATCTTACACGTGCTATCACGCTTGATACTGCTGTCACATCTTTTTCATTAACGAGAAAGAACCTCGATATGCATTCAGATTCTTCTTTGTTTCTGGTCAACTCAAGTCAACAAATTAGTCAGTCGAACATTGCAACCAATCGTTCGATCCTTAGAATGTTTCAAAATTTTCTTAGCCGTCACTTAAAACCAGTTCTTCCTATTGTTGATAATGCAGATGTCTTCTACTCCGACATAAATGAGGGTCTTCTCAACAGACTACTCGTAAATCATGTACTGAATTATATGTACTGACTACGTTTCGTCTTCTGTCTACATTAAACCATATTTCCTCTCATCGCCACCAACTCAAATAGCTCCCTATTCGTGAACGAATATATTATCAGTTGCTTAATTCACTTTTTCAATATTATTCAATCCTCTCTCCCTGGAATGCTTAAAGAGCAATTTTCAATATCTCAGTTACTTAAACGAGAAGCGCTTTCCCTATTCACCGCTCCGTTTTTATATCACACTCCTCCACGTTCCAGTGCATTCGACTTTGGAATCAAGAGACACGGCTTATTTAACAAAGAAAACTTTTTTATTAAGATGTAATATTAATAATAGTTCTAATTAATAGTCTTAATAAATATTATATTTCTGTATTGTTTTTTTTTGCGTATATCGTTTTTGTTACTCATATTTACATATCTATAATACTTTCCTAAACTAATCTTGAAATTGTAAGAAGTGACTGTTTTATTACTACGAGTAATTATTAATAAAATACCTATATATCAGCTTTCTCTCAAGTCGCTAAGGTTATTTTATTTATATCGTATATAATATTCCTTAAACACTAGATAACAACACTTTTCGTAAATAATATAACAATAATAGTTAGTATTCATGAACCTAAAACAGTTTATCGTTTAATTATTCTAGTTTCACGAACGAAAAAACACACAGACATCCATGCCGATTATACAGAGGTGGATTTCAACTAACACGCCCACTATACTCATATATGACAAGATGTGAGGTGACAGTTGGAGATAGACTGCTAGAAACAGTGATGCAAAGGCAATCATTTTATATCCTATATTTTGATACAAAGAACTCCATTGGCGGTTCATATTTCTTTTTGTTCTGAGAGTTCTAAATTGCGAGAGAGAAATACCAAATGTCTATGAAAATTATATTATACTTATACTTTTTATACTTAGCTTTACTTAGTATATATTATACTTAGTGCTAGGAAGACCGCGGAAAAAGTATGGATAATAGAAATAGCAAATATGCACTTTTAAAAATATCTTTTTTCGTTTGAAAAAAAATAAATATTTTATACTACCATAAGATCCAATTTTAAATCAAAAAGCTATAAACCTATATTGGAACATAAATTAGAAATTTTACGCTCCAATGAATCTTTTATTAAATCGATCGCTTCCGACAATTCTTCAATATCCCCGAATCCAATATCACTAATACTGTACTCGATGTCTCGGTTATATTTTAAATTAAATACTTTATCGAATAAAGTAATATGTTACTAAAATTCTACATTAATATATGTGATTTTTCGAAGATGATACCTCGCACTCTATTTAATCGATTTTAATAGTACTTAAAAACTTGCTTTTATAATAATTTTCTAAACTCACTTTGTTGTACTGCTTTGTCTAATTACACACATAATAATTTCATATTAGTAAGTTCCGCCTTACGTCAGCTGAGGTTGCGACGTCCATGGTCCCGGGCATGTTCAGAATAAATACTTATAGACGTCGGTGGAATGAAATAATTATTTTATTAACTATTTAATTTATTTCGATATTATTATTATTCTTTTTTTCCTCTCAAATAGTTTGTGGCCAAATTAATTCCAACGATCTAATATTTATAAAAATAGTAAATCTGAAAGTCGTTTATCTTATGTGACACTGTAATATTTGTAGACTCTGTAATAATGTTCTTATTTATAGTTTTTTTTATCTGTATATTTTTATGTATAATATTATATGAAGAAATATAAAATATATCTTTTCTACTTTGTAATTACATTTTTAGAATGATATTTATGAACTAACCTTATATGATGTCTATTTGGAAGGATAAAGCGATAAAAAGTGTTTCGAAATATATTATGTTGTAAAGCGCTTTTCACTAACTCATGTAAGAAATAAAAAGCAAAAGTAAAGAAAAGTCGCGCAAGAAAAAGCAACATTGTAAAAATTTAATTTCCAACAACTAGCCACCGAGTCATAACAAGGCTTACCTCGTCTCTAATCAAATGTCCTATCAACCGTGTTACTTCAAACACGAACTAATAAACTCACTCTCTTACTTACATTTAGTAGAACTTGTAAATAATGTATATACTTGTAAATAATGTATCAGGACCTAACTCAATGATGCACTTTTTCAAATTTTAACTTAAAGTTCTTAAACAGCAGCGACCGTGTTCATGTACATCAAGATATGTAACGAAATAATAATCGAACTTAGTCTTTTAAATGTGACTAATTTTATTCTATAGTTTACGCATAAACCATAACTCAGCTTCCGTTCTTTTTAGGAAAACTATACAGTTCTTCTCAAAATATGATTATGATAGTACAATAATGTCTTTTCTATTACTGTAGTTTTTCTATGTATCTATAATTTATGATCATTTTGTTTATTTAGAGTTTAATATTATTAAATTATAATTTAAATTAAACGAATAAAAAAATCAAAATATTACATAATTTACGTTTTGAATTTATAAAATAAAAATAAGATAGCTACTAATTTCAACACTAGACTTCACAAGGCTAAAATTGAATGAACAAATTAAGAAAAATGAAATCGTCCTCAAAAAAAGATATATTTAAAATGTGACATTTAATTTCAGTTCGCTTTTATTTTATACATAAGTAATTTTTAGCTGTGAGGAATGAGCAGTAATGTTATATTCAAACAATTTACTTTTTCTGAACAATACTTATATTCCTGGATCTCCGCTTATAAATTGATTTATTATTGTAAGTATAGGAATCCTGACTCCTGCAGCGCTCTATCCATAATATTAAAGAAGGTTCTCAAACTTATTGCTATTGCGTCATCTTGTATTATGAATAAGTATATTATGTACCTGTATAATATATTAACCTATAATGTATATTATTATGTAATTGACCATTTTAATATAATGGTTTGAGCTTAATTAAGGTTTAGCCTACACATGTCGCATTCTAATAAGATAAAGGTTGCGTGAATAAGCTTCTGAGCCAACTGATGTTTCTAACGGATCTATTATCTCTAGAACATTTCTCTGACATCAGTACTCACCGCCACGACCTTCTCTCTAAACTCCAGGATGATACCGTTGAGTGATCTCAACAAATCTGGAACGTTGACCTACGAATCTTGAAGACACACCCCACAGACCATGCGACCACATCAAAAACCAATCTGACTCTGAATCAAAGTGAGGCAAGTGTTAGATCCTAACCACGTCCACTTCACGCGTTATACACTCATTGGTATGGCTATTCTGAAAAAAAATATAAATCTGGTCAAGGTAGGTCTTCTTGAATTTGTCTGATCTGTCCATTTTCTTTTGGATTTCGTGGATAAATCGTGCCATATTAGCTCGGTGGGAGTTTCATACCGTCATCGACATATGGTAGTGCAACTGGAAATCTATCGTTGGTCTTCTTCGCCATACTTCGATCGCTACGCTCTTCTTTAGGTAGGGATCATGCGTAGAACTTATCGATACTTCCACATTCCGACGTGAAAGTCACACTCTGGTGTCACTTGGCTAGTTCGTGTAAACTAATCGAATCCTACGTAAGAATTATACTATTTCTTACGTAGGATTCAATTCAAGCTGTATGCATAAAATAATTTCGTTCAGACTTCGAAAGTGATTTCTCTCGCAGAAATTGCAAATTATTCTAATGCTCTTTTCCCAATTCATAAGCGACATTTATAAAATTATCGTAAGTTTTAAATATCTATTTTACGCTTGTACTAAAGATAAAAAAGAAAAAAAAGTAGTTTTGTACTGATTGAATAGACAATGCATTAAGCACAAACGAAGATTACCTTAATTAACAAGATTTTACTTTTATCTTTATACGTACTGTACATACCATATTTTATAACATGTGAGGTCAATTATTAATTTAATGTGTAGTTTTAGTTAGAAAGATAATAAGCGTATAAAGAAATTTTAAAAAAGTTTTTAAAATTTCTTTATACGCTTATTATCTTAAGTTTAAGTTTGAATTCGGGATTTATTTCAGATGCAAACCGACAATCAATCAATCAAGCAATCATTTCTTGCATAATACGCGGTTTACCTTTAGCACTATAATATATTAGCAAGAACATATCAATATGAAATAGGCCCCTTTTGTCACTGCGACTTTACATATTGATCACTCGTATTGATTTAAAGCGCGATACAAAACTTAAAAAAATGCGATATTTTGAGTCAAGACTTAAAAACGCGAAAAATGACAAAGTTGTATTGTGAAAGATATTAAAGTTTTATCTAATTTCCAAGAAAAGCGATAAATAGTCACAGAATTATCAGTACATTCGTGAAATCTCACACTAACAACGGCAGCCAAGAAAATGTTCTCAATATCAAGATGCGAAACTATAGAGTTGGAATGTCTTGAAATTAACTTTTTAAATATATAATCCAGGGCTACCGATATTAATATGAACGAAATAAATCTATTTGATGATAAAAAGTGACGGAGTTTCACTGTTGGTACAGAACAAAACAGCTGTTCTACGAAACTCACCTGGATTTTAGTGTGATGTGAGCAATCAGTCGTTTTACTGTTAGAAGTACTTCCGACTAATGCTTGCTTCCAGGTTTGTTTGTTATCAAGGTTTCAAATTCGGACAATATTGAAGGCAATAACGTGGTGACTCCAGTGAGACACTATGAGTTGCAAGTCGTGTCGTACTCTATTCCATCAACTGTACGCAGTAGCAACACTAGCTTCTTAGAGATCTTTAAAACCGGTGCAAGAATATTAATTGTGGAAGAGACCACCTTTCTCATTGTGCTGAAAGCTTCATAACGATGCGCTAGGTTAGTGACTATGTAAAAGAAGAAATAATTAGCTAGATGGTGAATTTTACAAAAATATCATGACAATTTGTTGTATCTGAACCTTTAATTTTATGGAATCTAATAGACTGTTGAAGAAAATATTGAGTTTATTTGGGTATTGAGATCGAGTATTTTCTCACTAAAAAAAGCTTTTGACAAACAGGTATCTTAAGAGATTTGCAATACCAACACAATTTAAACAAATATTTAATATTAAAGTAAATCCCAGGGCAAAGGGCTCATATCAAATATATCAAATATATCAAATATATCAAATATATCAAATATATCAAATATATCAAATATATCAAATATATCAAATATATCAAATATATCAAATATATCAAATATATCAAATATATCAAATATATCAAATATATCAAATATATCAAATATATCAAATATATCAAATATATCAAATATATCAAATATATCAAATATATCAAATATATCAAATATATCAAATATATCAAATATATCAAATATATCAAATATATCAAATATATCAAATATATCAAATATATCAAATATATCAAATATATCAAATATATCAAATATATCAAATATATCGAACGAAATATATTGGAAGCCTTAAGAATAACAGAACTAAGTAATAATTCACATGATCGTTACTACGTAACGACATATTATCTTATGTATGTTTATACTGCTAGGTCTACGTTAGTACAAGTACAAGAGTTTGACCAAACCAGTCCTATTAAAGCTGGAACATATAACAAGCAGTAATGGCCGCGAGCCCCATCTTTAAGTTTTTTAAGTAAAATAAAAAAATCCTCACCAATTTTATTAAAAAACTAATCAGTTCTAAGTTACTTGAAAACGCTTCGATTGGTTTACCGGAAGTGATAGCAGTATAAACACTTAAAAACCGAGAATCTAATTGAAGTGCTAAAAAGTTAAGTTAGGTATGGTTCTCCTTCAATTAACCTACTGTGCTGGTATTTGTGAACTCATTGGCAACGAAATGGTTACAAGAATGCAGAATGTAACACGCCAACAACAAATGTTAAATGTTCTTTTTTCTCTTTCTTTAATTGGTGCACAATAAAAAGCATATTATTATTATCTCTGATTACTTACGGACTTTATTATTGTCATCGCGATACGTGTATAAGATACGAAATCAAAACTTGTGAATTTACTATTCCCATTTTATAATAGCTACAAATGATGAGTACTTTTTATTTTACGGTAATTTTTGGGAATATATATTTTTATATCTTTTTGTATCAAATTCCCATTCCAAAATAATTTAAACTTAAATTTATATTCTTTTTTCTATATGTCTCTACAGACAAACCCCAATATTGTCCAAGATTTCATCTTCAAGAACACTTTCTACTTATCTAGTAATTTATCTCGTAACATAAACGCAAGCTCAGCATGTGGTGAACTTGATCACACGACGGAAAATAGTAAAATAATCCTTATATTTAAAGGCGTAACGCCCACTTTGCGATTAATGAACCAGAACTAGCGTCTTTGGCCTATTCTATTATTCATGTAACAAGGGACACGAATTTGAAATGGTGTAGAGAGTCTTAAGATTTATTATTTATTAGATTGCCCCTACAAATAATCAGTGATATATGGAAAGATTCTCCATTACTTTTTTTAAAAACATCAGAACGTAACAAAAATAACTAAAATTAAACAAAAACAGGAGACAATTATTAAAATGTGAATCCTCATAACAAATGAAACAGGTACAAATTCCACAATTCTACAAAGAAAGCGTGCACTCCATGAACGGCATCAAACAAAGAAAAAAACGCATTTTAAAAATATTCACTACTTATATCGTAAAAGTGGGTTCGATACCAATTGACGTGTGTTAATGTCAGTTACAGTGATCACAGTTGTAAAAAAATATCCTGTTAATTTTGTTTTTTTAAGAAAATGTAATAATAAGGTATCATATTATATCTATTTATCTATTATCCGGCTGTACTCACGTCAATACTATCGGCATTTGCTCGCACGCTGCAAGTTTATGAATAACTCCCCCGAGGTGATTTGACACTAGTCGGGCAAAATCCAATAGTAGTTACGTGAATATAGCAGGATGATTATATAATGGTAATAATTATATAATGGTAATAATTATATAACGGTAATAATTATATAATGGTAATAATTATATAATGGTAATAATTATATAATGGTAATAATTTGTCACGCAAGTTTAAATACTAATAATACAAATAATATTATATTTTGTATCCTATTATTATTTGGCTAAAAACCAGCTACATGAAATCAATAAAATGGTTCTTACAGTAATTTCATTTTTATTATGGATTCCTTTGAAACTAACAAAAATATGACGAGACCGACGTATCTCGTTGTAGGAGAAGACAAAGTGAGTCTCCAGTTTTATTATCTTGATATTCCACCATCAGAAAGCTTTTTATAAGACAAAATATAAAATCCATAAACTGCATTGTCCTGCCAGAGGTCTGCCTTCCTTAGTATGGCATTGTGAAGTATGAGTCGACTTAAACAATAGTTAAAAGGTAACAAAATTTTAATTCTGAATCATTCTGACAAAATGATAAAAATATATGTGATAGTAAATAACATGCTCACTTCGATATTACGTTAACTTTTCATGAGATTCGAGTGAGTCGTACGAGTGAGTCGTTGCACCTCGATGTCACGTTTTTATATTTTCGGTCTTTGTTTTTCTTTTTGAAAATATAACAATAATTCATATATTAATATTTTTTTCCTATTTCGTTTTAAGTTATAAAGTTTTATAAAACTTGTCATAAATGACAAAATAAGACTTGAAACAATTCATTGGTTTATTTTATTTATAAACAATAGCTACGACAACTAAATTTTTAAACGAACTCATTTCTTAACACAGCTAATATTATTTTATTTTCTAATTAATTTTTAACACCTACTCGGGTTCCCCAGCGCGCCACTTACGTTTGATAAAGCCAAATAATAGTAAAATGAGAGAGACGAAAGGTGATTATTAAAATTCTGAAAGTTGAATACTTTTATTTCTGCCTGTATTATATAATACAGCTCACGTTCACACTTAAACTTGACAAACGTACATCACACGTGGCAGAGAGTGCTTCATTATGAAATATTCAAGAGATGTTTTTAAATATTTATAATACAAAAACAAAATTTCGGAGAACAGTTTTATACAAAGGTATTAAATTCTATTCTGTCATTATTTGTTGTACAAAGACCACTTTCTGGTTTTGGAACATTTGCGGCTTTTTGTGGATTTATCGTTATAGCTCGTTTCTTATTCGGTTCATTTATTTTAGTTCACATTTAACTGATGACTTTAAGGTCTTTATTAATTAATACCTGCGGGTCCTTTTTCATTTTTATTTTTATGGGAAATTAATTTGCAACTTAATTTTATTCACCCCTTAATTTATTAAATTGAGAACAAATATGGGAAATTATAAAGATGTTGGTGTCTCATAATCTGGATGGAATTGATATTACTCAACGTCGCCAGCTCTTTACAGATCTGTAGCAAATAATTAACAAACTAAAATGGTTTGTTTGTAGTCTTAAGAATAAAAAAGTCGTTTAAATAAAAAAAAATCAATAAAATATTCCATTTTGATTTTAAAGGGATGACAAAGGGTAGGAAATTAAAGTAAAAAGGCGCGCCCTCTTTACGTCATAATCGTAAAGAAATGCTATTGACAGATAATCTATTATTAGCATTAAAAATATTCAAATATTAAAAGAAAAACATTAGTAGGCTTCTAAAATATGATGTAATTGTACTTTTATCAAAATATTAAAGTAAAATTTTAAATTATTATAATATTATGTTTTCCATTATGTTCTTATGTTACTAATTACTATCATAGAAATCTGATTTGTTACTATCCTAAGTAAATATCATCTGTTTTTAAATTATATATAATCCTTACGGTAATACCTAATGAGCTTTACAAAAGTTGGTAAAAATATTTTTATTATAAATTTTAACTAGTCATTGTTGTGTATTCATTTTTATCTCAAATATAAACAAACCTCAACATTATTTTATTAGTAGCTGTCACCTCCACGAACCTTTCGTCTCATAAGATATTAAATTAATAATAAAGTAAAACAGAGGATCAAGACAATGTAAAAGTTGCGATATATTTTTAACCGGAGATAAAAATGAGTAAAGACCGCCACAGACTCGCCCACGAGGCGTCTCGACATTGTTTCTATTGCGACTATTGAAACCAATATTTTCTGAGTCAAAGTCAAATACAATATATTGAAGTATTTACACATGTCTGTTTATAAGTATTTGAACAAAACTAACAAATAAAAACAACGTAATGAAGTAGAGCCACAACTTGTGTTAAATAAATTTTTTATAAATTTTTAAATTAATAATATTACTTATATAATATTCCTGAACATAAACTATTATGTTATTGTATAATTAATGTTCTCGAAATTATAATAAAAAGGGAATATACCTTTCTGCAAATATTATTATAATCAAATATTTTCAGTTTATATAAAGATCTAATTTTGAAACCAAAAAAAGACAGGCCGATACATTTGGGAAAACGTATACTTCCAACTCTTATTTTTTTTGTGTGTTAGTGAAACTTTATTTAAAAACTATATGTGATTATTTCTGCAATGTGATTTTTTGCACTTTAACATTTATTTTTATTTACGAAGAATGACAGCGGGGGAAGAGTTAATATTGTAGTGACTTTGTAAGCTTTGTAGCTTTAAAGGAAGTTTTGAGGAGCAATATTCTATTTCGTTGGAAACCAGCTGTGGCGATATAAGTTAGATATCTGACTTTTCAAACCGCCGCTCAACGTAAAAGATTAGATAGTGTTTTGTTAGATGAGCTCCCAATTTCCATTTCAAACCTAACGATATATCTGGTAATACGGTATCTTACAATTTATTTAACAACAAATGAAACAAAACTTGAGACATTTTGTTTTGTTATTATTAAACAAAAGGTCAAAAAAAACTAAACTTTCGTTTTTACCTAAAAATTGTTTTCTGTCTTGTTTAAAAATAAGGGAAATATTATCGGTAATCAATATTTTTTATATGAACTGAACGACCGAATATCCAACCAAAGGTCTATTTGCACGACAAACGATGCGTGTCCACATCCAACTGACATTTCGTTGGCAGCGTTTCCAAGTCGATATGACATCTCGTATCTAACCATATTACATTTTTGTTTTCTCAAGCCAGTGACACTGTCGTAGCTCTTGTGGTGGTGTTGCAAAAGATTGATGTTAGTGATGATCTGTTAACAAATAAAAATATAGGACAGGGTTTAGTATCCTCTATGCTCATTTTAATCCTAAAAGAAATACTAATAATATAATAAGATTATTGAAGGCTTTTTATAATAAAATGTGCTTGTAACCGCAACTTTATTTTATTATTATCACCATTACTTTCGGAGCCACCCCTAGTATTTAATAAGTTGCATTTCCTTACAATATTCATACCATAAGACAATTACTATATATTATGATATACAATAACTTTATATTGGAATTGTATATTTATATAATATATACCGCAAAAAGTAATCGTGCCTCATAACGAGAAAGTGCTCTGGCACACGACGTGATCTAGCACAATGACATTCGGGATCTGGCGTGTACCATCGTATCTGCTGCGGGTGGCGTGTCTACATCGTCACAAGCAGTCGGCTGGCGTTAATATTAAAAAACATCTTTCACCGCTGTATAGCTTCATACTGTACAGTACCAGGGAAGAGGGAGCGAGCGTAAAAGGTGGCGTTACTTCCGGTTAAAGATTTGAAGAATTCACGTTAGAGGTGTTATAACACTATATTTGCACAGAATCAGATATAACTAAGGATTTTGGGAACTTGTTCAAATAAAAAGAAGTCGTTTTGTCTTATTACTATATGATTTTTATTTACTTGTGTTACAACTTACAAACTTTTAATAAGACTTCAACACAATTGTTATTGTATCTAAATTTCTACAGTTGTCATGTTGTAATGTTAGTTGTTGTTCTACAATTGTCACTAACCACATTGCATTTAATTATGTCTGTAATTGTTTTTTGTTATATACAGCCATGTTACGCTTATTAAATTTTCACTAAATATAGAATAAAAACTTTAACGATACGAGCAAGATTCAAATCCGCGATTTCTTAGAAACCGTCCAATCGCACTAACTGAGTTATCGTGTCGCTGCTCGCTTTAACGAACGTTCTATATACGAGGTTTTTATTAGGACGGAGGACACATCTATAAGATTTTTTTATTTCATTTATCGCGGTTCAAGTTCTGCTCGCTCTGTGCTCTGAAAATGTGTCAATTGCTGAATGAAAACAAAAAAGCCTTGTGGCACTCACTATATTAGAGGGTTCAAGTATTCCATGTTTTAAGTCAATAAAAGTGGCAATAGAACCGCTTTCTCGTCTGTATTTATTTCCTAAAACTACTCACTTTGAGGGTTTAATTCCAATTAAATTATTATAGCCCCAGCCTTTAAAGGTAGGGGAGATCGGGATAGTTGACTATAGGAAAAGATAGACTAACAATACTAGTATTCAATATTGCCAAATTTCATATTTTTTTTATCTGATGCCTACACGTTTTATGTAAACTTTATTTATTAAGTACCTCATAATCATATTACTTCTTTTTCCATTACATCGGCTGCCTACGGTCTTTAGACCGTAATCATGTATTATACATTATAATTATATAATATAAAATATATAATTAAGTTACATACATAATATATTTGACTACGATATAGATAAAATAAACCACACAAAACCAATACATCTGAGACCAGCTCCGGGACTTCAGTAAAGGAAGTTTTCTAATTCTAAAGAAAATCCTAAATGCTTCTGACCGACATCTGCGACACTCGAGAACACTTGCACTCATTTGGGCTTCAAATCTATTAAAATAACTTTATTATCGTAATGGAAACAATCATCTTTTCTGATTAATTGCATATTTTTTTATTCTCCGTTTCTACACAACAATATTTGTTATACCAATTTTTATTTTTTGAAAATATTTCTTCATGTTTTCTCTTTACAAATACTTAAACTTAAACATCGTGAGATGGTGTTTCTTTATGAAGAGGAATGTAGATCAAACCTTACGCATTAATTACTCTTACTAATTATTACAAATAATTTGATTATCTCAAAAGTTATATAAATATTCTGTATCTAAAAGTAAAGTTATTAATAAAGATTATTTTTGCTCTCAGGGTAAATAATCTTGACCCTCTACTTCAAAGCCCTTTTCATTTCTGCGAAATTTGTAATTCATCAATGTCAGTGTAATGCAACATAAACATAAAATAATAATTTCAAACTTGACTTTCTAATATCTACACGTGAGGTGATATTGTTTTTTAATAATAATAATATTATACGGCACGTTATATTACCATATACTATGTGATCATTTAATAAATATTTCTTACATTCTTATTAAATTATAAAATTGTTAAATTATCATTTACTATATTCACACGAACCGTGGACACGCTGATGAAGCGCAGGTGCAATGTATCATGTTAAAATCCTAGAATGTAAATCTGAAACCCTTGTTTTGTTACACTTGTTTTCTGTATTCCTTTAATTATAAATTCATTTTATTCATTCTTGTCTCCAACTTTGAGCAGGATCACGTAGTTTGTAAATTAAATATAAGTATTAAATTTTAAGTTAATAAATTTGTATTTTTTTGATCCCCCGCTTGTGATGACGTCACTAGCATATAACAAGAGTGTTAACTACGAAAAACAAATATCACAAATCTACAAAAGGCCATCTTGTCGCTTATAACCGATATCTTCCAGGTGAACCCCGTTATAAGAGATTACAACAAATAAATGCGGAAGATATGTAGAGCAGCAGCTCGTGTAATATAGAAATATGGTACCGCGTGATGTATCAACGTGATGTATGTAAAATCGACTATATAATATATAAGATATGTATATCATATATATTATATAGTTGATTTTTGTAAATATTCAGGGATAGAGATCGACAATTACAAAGACGAGCAGCATGAGAGGGAGTTAATATATTGAAGACTTTAGAGGTAAAGTAGGCAAAGTATATGAGTGTTCAAACGAGAACGATCAGGCAGCCTTTAGAGTTTTTCGCCAAATAGCAAAAGGTCATATATTACATAAATGCATTTTACACCCAGTGCCAGTGCCAGTGCCAGTGCCAGTGGGTCCAGGTGTCAGCTAAGTAAATGACTTTAATGCAATATTGCCGTTGCTTTAAACCGTCGAGTTGTTTGTGTGTATTATTCATAATGAGATTGTACGTTTTTATTACATATATTATGAATAGAGTCCGATTGCTTCATTAGTTATTAAAATTTTTTACTAAACATTTATACCAACTTTTTATATTCCTGATAAAGAACATACGATAACATTTTAAGTTATCGCTGTCAACTATTTATTTCCTCTATGAGGTATGGAAGCCGTTTTACGAGACATCAAGGGTTTTACAGAAGTTCCCTTTTTATTTCCCCTCTTTTTATTTAACACAGCGTGAGGATTTAAAAAATGCACGCAGCGTTAAATACTTTTGGTTTTATTGTCTTTTATCCTTTAGAGACGCGCCGCGACTAGATGATTGTATTGTATGATATTGTGATTGCGGCGACATGAAACATGCTGCCATCGTTGAGATTGGCCACTGAACCAGGCAGTCGACCTCTAGATGAACTACTGTGCCGTAAAGATTGATTAATTAGTTATTTATGGTTTAAATGTATCATTTAGTCTGTGTTTAGTTTTCAACAGGTAATATTAGTTGTGTACTTTGTGATTAATGTGGCTTTTAAACATTTCGTAGAATAATAAACCTTATATAAAAAATACTTAAATATTTCAAAAATACCACTATACATATTTATGTGGCGGCACGGCTAACGGCGGCACGGCTCACGGCGGCTCGGCTCACGGCGGCACGGGTCACGGCGGCACGGGTCACGGCGGCACGGCTAACGGCGGCACGGCTCACGGCGGCACGGCTCACGGCGGCACGGCTCACGGCGGATCGGCTCACGGCGGCACGGCTCCACGGTGCTCGAGACATTTTATTCACGAATTTTGATATAACTGACACCACAAAGTCGTGACTCAATAGAATTAAGAGGCTGAATTGTTAAGGGAAAAGTAACGTATTCAGAAGAGATACTGAGTCTAATGTTAGTTGAGCATTTGAATTTTACTCTATTTATTAATTATATTTTCATATCAATAATGTAACATAAAACAACAGTGAAGCACCAAAGGAGTCGCTTTCGCTCAAGCCGCGTTGTTACGAGACGGAATACGACCACATACGAGGCCACCCCTGTAACGTAGGCAGTACACCCGCTAACCGCCGGTATGAACCACCTCTTAGGGCTTGTTATAGTCACCTAAACGCTCAATAAACAGACCTAGAAATTTAGAGACAATTTATTAATAAATAATTATTTTCAAATGAATCTAATCTCAAATAGTTACATTGAATGTAGTTTAATAGAATATAGGGGTAAGTATTTAGTAACTAATAATATAGTGGATTTCCTTAAACGTTATTTGCACTGCGTGGAGCAATTTATGAAGCCAACACGAAGGAGACTTTAAAACAAACTCGATGTGTTTCTTAGAGAAGACAAATAAACTTTACTTAACGAGATAACATTTGTTTGGTTCTAAAAATAAGTGGCCCATTTTATAGATTATACAGCTATTTCTGAACTTTACACTCTACTTCTACTTTCTATAAAAATAGACCGTTAGACGTACAAAATCTCTTGTAGTATTTTAGATAAAAAGATACACAAAAAATCAATTCTTCCATTTCAATTTATTTTAATTTATAACTTGCCACAAAAAGTCAAAACGAAGTATTATTATAAACGAGGACATTTCGAAGAAAACAAAATTAAATAACCCTCTGATCGATCGTGTTTCTAATCTACATTGACTTAGGAAGAAGACAATGAGAGGAGATGATGATGTTGTAAATCTAAAACTTACTTTGTAAAAATGTTTAGCTTTTGCAGCTGTCTACACAACACACACACACACAAACTAAAATAGATGAAAAAGAACATTTATTAAAATATATTTTGTTTTTGTTCTGAATGTTTCGCTCGTTGTGATCATTGAAGTTTATGTAAAAGATTTTCATTAACAGATTATATTTTGGAATTCTAGTTTCCAAGATTAGATAGTATCGTAATATAATCTTTATTTTAACCTGAATGCCATTACTTCCCGCAAAGTGTTACTATACAACACATACAACACATGCCGGAACTACTTGCTAACATTACCTTTGACTTCTCGATTACTTTTCGAGGTACATTAAGTAATTTTGAATACTCTTTAGAAAATTGATTAGATTTTGCAATTTACATCGTTTTGGGAGCAATCAATTAATATTCACTAATTTCAGAGCTAATTAGTGTTCTAACAAAATCGACTAAACGGTTTTTAAAGTATATATTTCTGAAAACCTATTCATGCCATGAGATATCTGTATATCTGTATATGTGTATATGTGTATATGTGTATATCTGTATATCTGTATATCTGTGTACCAATCGTGTTAATGTCACCCAAAAGTGAACACAATTAAAAAAAAGTATGTTATTTTTTTTAAGAATAATAAAAGAAATAAGCTGAAATATTTGAAACAAGGGTTTTAGGGAATGAATTTAGTGTAAGATAAGAAAATAAAAGAAAAATAAAAAAATAACTTTTTTCTTAACTCGGAAATGATGGGCCCTTGTTTTTAGAACAACAAAAAAAAAAAAAAAACAGCATGAAAAAGCAAACATCTGGATAAATAAATATAAAATGCTCGTTAAAATCCTTTGCTAAATGTAGAAGAACGAACATGAGCGGAAAAATAACAGAAAGACTGTCTTTCAAAGTACTTAAGTACATTTAGTGTTACTCTCTTTATCGCGACGTACATTCTAATACTTTCAGATAGAGAAATAATAATTGTTACATGTATAAAATACTAGTACCGAACCTATGAGTTTGCGTCCTCGGTGAGCCTCCGAATAAAAACCGATTAAGTTTCATTGAAGTCTTGTCAATGGTTTAGCAACACATGAGCGACGAGCAAACTAAATGTACGTTTTTCATATTATACATGTAGATGGAGGAGATATCGATATAAACGTGGATTGTATATGTACCGAGCACGTCTCTGCAATCTACTTGAAAAGCTCCAACACGCTCAAAGTTTCAACTTACGTCTCATTATTCTGTAAAAATATAAGGTCGTTAGCCATTTAATCATATCTTCAGTATCTCAGTTAAAATATAAAAAAAAAATATAACTGCAATAAGTTATATTCTATATTTATTTTATTTACATTTTTAAAAATAATACCTGTGACAGTAAAACATTATTGCAGGCGACTGGCTCTCCGGCGAGTCATCCAGTTGACACGCTGCAAATCGCAATGTCTACTTTGTTATAAGCCCAAGAAAAGTTTAAACCACTCTCTGTCTGCTAAACAAATATTTATTGAACACGACATCTCCAGAATTTTCATTGACTTTTTGTATTTTCCAAGTTTTCTTTGTTCCTTAAATATTTTTAAATCAATTTAATAATGTCTACAAACAAAATATTACCTTTATGCAATAAACATTGATGTTAGATAAAAAAAAACACATAACATATATAACTTGTAAGTTGTTTCTACAACATATAACATATATAACTTTGTAGTAAATACTTACTACGTATCATATTTTATTTCAATTGAAGTTCCAACAAAACTCATTTTTCCTCTGGATTTATTTCACAAAATTAGTCAGCGCGGAAGTTAATTATTCAAACGATATTACAAAAGCTGGAGACTTTATGAGAAATCCAATAAAAAATATTTGTTTAACAAATAAATGTAATTTACGAAAGTTTTTATAGTTTTATTTAATAATACTGAACATTTATTTGTCGTATTTACTGAACAAAATATTTAATTAATCTAAGCATTGATTTCATTGAACACTTGTATAAGTCCATTTTGTTTATTAACTTCCCTCTTGTCTGCAGGCTCTGTGGTGAGCAGTATTTGAATTATTAAAATATAATTAAATACCAAACCTACAACCTCTTTTCATTTATGAGGTTTATTTAACAGTAATAACCAACCCCGTACTATTTATAAACAATAAAAATTAAAAAGATTTTTGTGTGAGTATCTTCATCATACACATGTTCTTCGCAACTTTGTTAATAAGCTAGAATAAAAACTTGTTTATTCCATTTCTAAGCTTTTAAGAATGAAAATATAAAACAACGCTGAAGCAGCTTAAGCGAAGAAAGACGACTCATAAATTTTTCAACCCAACATTAACATTTCACTCTCTTCTTTTTATCAAAAATTGCTAGACTTAAAAGTCCCAACAACACGAAGCTAAGTTTAAAAATCATAAAAGACATAAACAACTCAAATAGAAAAATACAAAAGAAAACTAAAAATAAACGGAAAACAATATTTTATTATTTATTCATTTTATAAATCAAATATAAAACATAATCGTGTGTATAATGTGTTTTTATTTTATCAGACAAATGTAAAATTCTATTTTCAATATTAAGAAATGCAAGAAAAGTGCTATTTAGTGATATTAAAATTTTAAGGAAGCCTCTTATTAACTAATGCTTATTTCAAAATGTTTTTTGTTGTCTCTAATCACAGCGGCACTAGACGTACGGATTCTACCCTCCGCAATAAAGAGTGGTCACTAATTTAGTCTCCGAGTAAGACGGTGTCATCTTGAGACTTTCTAATTTGTATAATACCTGTATTTCTTGTCAAAAAATCTATCACTATAATGCTATTTACTAACAAAACTCCAGTCGTGGGCGTCGTCAACTATATTTCTCAATATTATATTACACTATGACTCTTCAACGAAATGAAAAAAGGAAAAAAATCTTACTAAGAACAAAATGTTTGGTAGGTTGATGTCATTGATGCATGTCAGGATGTCAGAAGATGCATTTCAGGATATATATGCATTTTGAATACATTTTTATCCTAAAGAAAACATTTTTAGGTAAAATTAACTTTTATTATTTTGAAAACTAAATTGTAGTTAGAAAAGAATGGAACTATATATTAACAATATCGAATATCTACATTTTATTATTATATATTATAATGTATGCCACAGACGCTAAATGTCGTTGAACACACAAACCTATACCCTCGAGACCAGCTCAAGGGACTTCAATGAAGTAAGTGTTATATTAGTTTTGATATTTCTCGAATGTCTGCCAGATATCTAATATTATTTTTTTTTTTTTTTTTTTTTTCATTTTTAAGATTGCACAAATTTCTTTAAGGTCTTACTCTTACTCTTTTAGTTAAATTTTAAAAAATAGATCTTAATAACTATATATATATAAATAGCCTTACACATATAGACCTACATATATTTAAGTAAAAACATATATATTAACGACGTATTAACGTCTAAAGAGGGACTATCTCGTCGATGATAAGGAATAATGTTCCACAGCCTGTTCTGTAAACGAGCCCTTAAAAAGAAAAAAGAAAAGGAAAGAAACTTAACACAACGTGCTTTATAAAAGATAATAACTTCAATTTCACATAAACATGTCATGGCAGGGAAGTGAAATTATGATATAATCTTACATCCTTCGTGGCGAAACAAATGAACCTTAGACAAACGAAAACTCGATCACAGTAATCTGTTGTTTCAGTAACGAGTCCACTTCGACAGATTAATGGCTATAATATATAGAATGCTCTGTCCTTGTTCTCAATTCTGAACTGAAGGAGACAACTCAATCGATTTTGAGGAAAATCGAGTTAAAATTAATTAATTATTAATTTTATTTATTGTTCTGAAATGTGAGTTTTATTTGAAAACATCATTTCTTATCCTGTATTTTAATAGGAGTCGAAAACTCTATATCTTACTTTATAAAATAATATCTGAAACTATCCGTTTGTTGTGGTTAGCGAGGGTTTGTTACAGAGGTGAGATTGTGGTTCTATGCAGTGTGGAAGCAAAGAGTAACAGTGTCGATGTTGTTGTTTTGCCACACTGACAATGTGGGCCTCGTTCATTGTCGAGAGCCTTATCGCTCCGCTATAGCTGGCTTCATCATATACGGTTACGCAAAACAAAGGAATTTTAAAAATATATTATTATTCTATAATAAAAGAGACACAAAAAATAGTAAGTGGAAGAAAAAATAAACTAAACTCCATAACCTCATTGAAGTAAATAATTTCAGTAAGTTTTATTATCTGTCGATGGTAAGAGCCAGGTTCAGTGACCCGACAATGCGTCTCCGAGGTGCGACAATGATTAGTGTCAGTTCAATAAATTCTTACTGAACCTCGTTTCCTCTCAAGATAAAGAGCCCAAGCTGAATAAGCCACGAGTTGTAAATTTTCTTGAAATTTTTTTGCTTACTGACAAAGAAATAAGAAAAAACAAAATTTATTATAATATTAAAAAAATAACTTTAATTTCTATGATACAAATATGGATAATAAAATAAATTGTGCACATGTATTCCTATTAAAGATATCGTACGAATGTGTCCTTTAATATTTAATGACTTTGTAGCCCTCTCGAGATTCCGTGACAGCTTGTAGACTACACTGTCGCTACAGCTACGTGACACTGCGCGATACGATGGCTGTAATACATTCATCGTAATATAATGTGATCGCGTTGCCATCTTCGACTGTGCTCTGAATACTAAACATTAAATATTTTTAAAATACACTTGCAGTCGTGTTGTTTCTATTCTAATAAATTTTGAAATAATATATTATTGAAAATAATACTAAAATCAATATAATGTAATAATG
Source organism: Mechanitis mazaeus (assembly GCA_959347395.1). Taxonomy (NCBI): domain Eukaryota; kingdom Metazoa; phylum Arthropoda; class Insecta; order Lepidoptera; family Nymphalidae; genus Mechanitis; species Mechanitis mazaeus. The sequence goes on from OY365748.1 coordinate 141,731, forward strand.
TAAGTTCAATAATAGTATTTACTTTTGAGCACAGCCGAGCAAATTTTACAGTTGGTTCTCGGAAGCAATGCATGAGAGAATAAATTGTTAATTAATTATACTTCATAAAATAAAAATTTATTCCCCTCACAATTGTTTTTTACATTATTTGGAATTCTCTGATAAAATAATTATATTTAAAAAAATCATTTACATACGTCGAATCTGTTTAGTCTTTAAATTTTTAATTCAATTTATTATTCTAGTTTAGAATTTGTCTTCACGGTCAAACAACCTAGTCCTGCTTCATTCTCATTGGAGTCAACCTGGAGTCGGATATTTTTAAATTTTCAGTATTAATTATTCTCACTAATTTGTCTTATAAATATTGTATGAATTATTTTATGTTCAAAACTCTGCGCTGCACATTAAGGTGAAGATATAAATATCTCTTAAAAATGGTCAAAACTTACATAAGTACAATTTCTTAATGCTATACGTTACAAATAAAATGATTTCGAAGAAATAACCTTTTACACGGATTTATTTTATTTGTATAATCTAAATCTTATTGTTATTCTCTTAGAAGATAGTTTTATAATTGGACATCTTATCTTATTTATTTCTTTCGATTTTCCACTCAACATAGAATAACATCTTCACATTTTTAAATATAATACGTGACATACGTTTAAGTCAATGTATATTTAGAGTAAATTAAATTGACTAATAGTAATTGAATTTTTTGACTATCAGTTGGAACCGTAATTGAAATTTCAAAAATAAATATGTATGACGGTTGTTTGTAAAAAATTTGGTATTCATTAATTTTAAAGTTCGTCTTTCATTTTTCTTTAGGTAATATCTTATCGTAGCAAACAACTTTAATGTCTGTACTTGACATTATCCTGTTAACGACAATCACATTTAAAAATAAAATTAGGAACTCTTTGTATTATCCTCCACCTCCTACTACGGCACGGTACAGCACGGTACGGCACGGTACGGCACGGTACGGCACGGTACGGCACGGTACGGCACGGTACGGCACGGTACGGCACGGTACGGTACGGTATACTACGTATTATGTAAAATACTCAAAGTAATTACAGTACAAGAGTATCGCTGCTAGTTACACTGTAACTCACATTCACAATGTTGTTTTCACTTCATGTCTAACTGTTTTCGAATATTGCTTGTTTAACTAAATGTGTTTAGAATACATTTTAAATAAAAGTTTATGTAATTAAATAGGTAGAAGTTGCGGGAATAGCGAGTTATGCAAAAAAATGGAATTTAATCAAATCTTATCTTAAATAGTTATATTGAGTTTTAAATTATTTTTCAAAAGTAAACGCTGCATTCCGTAGCACTACTTGGTAAACTTATGAATAAAGAAACAGCGGAAAGTAATAAATAAATAATAATATTTTGAATTTTCTTAAGCCTTATATTTTTGAGTGGAATTAATTTATAAAGGCAATATAAAAGCGACTTAAACACAATCTCAAAATGTTGTTTTTAAAAGAAATAATATTTGGTGTGTTCTAAAAATAAATGCCCTATTTTTGATGGTCGCTGTTTTTTATCTGTATAGATTAGTTCACCTAAATTACCTATTAGATGGAATATCTTTAGTATTATGTTAATTTATTAATTTAAATGTATTATAAAATACAAATCAAATAAGACAAAAAACCGTGCATTCCTTTATTTGATTTTATTTTCTATATTGTTTAATTTTCTGAGTAATTATAGAATACATCAATTTTTAAAGAAAATTTCTAACATTATTTTGTTTAATATAAGATTAATACGTATTCGGATAACCGCAAGTCGTCCAGGATGGCCGTCAGAAAATATACCGCCTAATTATTTCGGCTTTTAATATTTGTATCTTGTTTTTTTTTAAGTTAATTTTTTTTAAACCCAGTACGGCAACGCAGTGCGTTAACTTAATCTCTTATCTCAGTGCCGTCATCGAGGCGGAGAGAGTCAATTACGCTCCACTGACTGCCATTTTTAAACTCTCACAAACCTACAAAATACGTACCTATTACGTACAAATAGAGGACAAGCTTTTAAAAATTTCATGAAAATATTGAAATACCAGAATATATTACATATTCAAATTCTTTATCATGTACATTCATGTTTATTTACACATGACACGGCACTGAACAGTAGTATTTTTTATTTTCCTCTTATTGGAGCTTCACGCAAAAACAAACCAAATATTTTTTGACAAAACTATATACAATTTTACTTTTAACCCTAGAAGTTCTCCTATCATTTCCAAGAACTTATTTGAGCAATTATAATAAAATCAATTTATAAAATGCGTTTCGTTTCAGAAAATTGTTTAATTACAATGAAACTATACTTAAAGCTTAAGATTTAAGAGGCAGGGACAAAGTCGCGGCAACAGCTATGTTAAATTTGAACTATTTCGAGCATTATTCGCAAGCCAAAATTTCATATACTGTTATATTACGGACACGAACCGCATCTGTATTCAACATGAAAATCTAAAATATCAACGAAGAATTCAGATTCAAACTAATTTTACACACAGGAAAATTTTTATCCAAGAGCTTAATTTAATAAAAGAATAACTTTGTTAGAATTGATATAATACATATACGTCACGTATTGAATTTGTTTCACTTTAGCGCAGACTCCAAGGACTTTATCTAAGAGCAAAATAAATAAAATAATAATAATTTCAATGATATTAAAACGAAAACAATTAATACATCAAAACTATTGTAGTGTCTATTTAAATCCGCGAGACGCTATTCCTAATAAACAGAGCCTTTAGAAAACTATACAGAACATTTTATCTTCGTTTATATCGCTTAATATTATTAGTATTAATATAAACAATAACAAAATGAGATATGAAGTCGTCGAGATCTCGAATGCTGCGGGAATATACTCCCAAAAATACTAAGAAATCAATTGTATTATAGTTTTTTTTAAATATTTAGTATACATGTAAAAATAAACAAATCTTATCGCCCGGTTCATTCTCTCATTGAGATTATTCTGACACGGCGTCTATGAACTGGTGGTTTAATGCAACATATCGTTTTCCACTAAATTTTTATATTCTATATATATTTTATTTCTAACAATTCTGATTTATTTTAAATAATATAAATATACACTTTTTTTGAAAATCATTAATAAAATTTGTAAAATAACTGACACCAAAGCAACTTGTATCGCTCTGTGTAGACTAGCTGTGGCAACCCATTACTTGGAAATGATTGCCTCGTTTACTTACGTTCAAGGTAGCTTATACATAAATACGTTTCTTTCTGGGAAGATAATTGTACACAAGTTGTGCAAATGAGTACCTTGTAGATATCTTTATTATTTAGTTTAGACTATAAATGTGTGCTCGTCTCAGTTTATTATAATTTATAATAATTTATATTCAGTGGGAAGGTATTATTTATAAGATCTGCTGTAGCTTTCACTTTTATTAAATTAAATTGAGCAGCCACTTTAATTAAATACTTCTTTAAAAGCAGTTTGATAATACTTTGCCTATTAACCCTTTACTTGGCAAGAACTAAAAATATGAAAAAAAAGGAAATTATTGATAAATTTTGTTTAATTTATGAATGGACAACTTGAGAAAAATAAAAATAAAAATCTAGGTATCCTAGGTTTCGAGAAAACTTAAGTACATCACAATGTACACTGCCAATTTTACAGAAATATTATAAATAAATTGTTTGTACATTTTGGTGTACACTACCAAGGACATAATGAATTACATTATTCAGGTTATTATAAATTTATTTCAAAAAAAGGAGGAAATATTTAAATTATTCTTTATTATTTTAGGTGAAAATTACGAAAGCAATTACGTTTTATTTTTCCCACAACAAAACACAAATGTACGTTACATTTTATACAGTAGACAGATGTTCTTCCACTCTTACAATATTTGCAACGCATTGTTTCATTACCTGCTTCTGGAAGATGACCTGTGTTATCAAATCTGACGCTATCAGTTGGTCGGACTGAGACTGGTTTATGGATTTTCAGATTCTCGCCTATATCGTCTGTAACGTTTTGGTTTGTTCCTATTCTATTAGACTTAGACAACCCATCAAACAATTCAAATCTGAAATCTTTCAATGAAGTCTTCTTCCCATCTCTTCTATGTAGGAGCCAAGCGTTATTTATACACATATCAACAAGTTGTGAAAATATTCCCAAGTACCAACGGTGACTTTTGAAGGGAGTTCTATATAACGATATCAACATATCTGCTAAATCGACCCCTCCCATATGTTTGTTGTAATGTTTGACCACTTGAGGACATTCTACATCTACTTTCTTTTTCTCATCCTTATCGTATCGTTTGATTGTTTCTAAGGGGTACGAGTCTATGTAGGTGCTAATAAGTGTAACCACTTTATTGTCGTTCCACTTTACGACTGCCAACTTATTCTTATTGCAAACCACCTGGGCGCTAGAACCGCGTTTCTTCTTTTTTAATTGTTTGTCAGTTGGCAATAACTCTTGACAGCCTCTGAGACGATTAGTCCTTATTGTTCCTAGACTAAGGATCCCGTATTCTTCCAGCAGAATATATGTTAGTTCAGGCGACATAAAAAAGTTATCAGCATACACAATGGCCGGCTTTTTCTTTATAGTTTGACACAATGCAAGCACTACCATACCTCCTAAACCAATTGTAGCTTCTTTCTCTGAAAAAGTCAGTCCACGAAAGGTATCGTCGCCACCATACAGAATAAAATCGTAGATGATACCCGAAACACCCGCACGGACAAAATTCTTAAACCCCCATTTCTTAGGTTTCATTTTTACGTACTGCTTTCGTTTACCTGCTTTACGACCTTTATAAGGTATCATCATCTCGTCAATGGAATATTTTCCTTCTTCTTCAATTTTCAGAAAATTTTTGCGTATTTTCTCCATTAGGGGGCGAATCTTGAAATAACGGTCTGAATCTTCCAAAGTATTATCAACAAAATGAATATATCGACGTATTTGTTGATACTTTTTGAGAGGCATAAGATCAGCAATGAGAGGGTATCTTGTTTTTCTTGCCCAATAGTCAGTATAAGCTGGCATCTGTACTATACCCATCATGATTTGAATGGCCAGGAAGCTTTTAATCTCATCTTCTGTCAGCTGAATAGATCGACCTAGTTGTTCAACTGCATATAAATTTGTATTATAAACAATGTCAGTAATTAAGTCAGGAGAAAAAAAGAAATAAAAATAATCCAGTACTGTCTCTATTTGTGTTTGATGGAGATTGTATAAGTTTTCTTCAAGAGATACATTGTGACGAAATACTGCTTTTGACCATTGATAATTTAGGGCGAATTTCTGAACCTTTACTTTTTTGGTCACTACAGTCTTTGTTGTCTTTTTACGCTTGGACCTGGTAAGTAGTAACTGCTGTCCGCTGGTGCTAGGCTGGGGAGATGATAGTTCAACAGAAGGAGATGGCAAAGATTGGATGGAGTTCAATGTGGGTATAACATTGTAGTTACTTGTATTCGGCGATGGAAAAACTTCATCAAATGTTGGTGTGAGTGGTAAAGTAATGGGTATATCATGCTGTTCGTTGTTGGAGTCAGTTGAAGTATCAAGCAAATTAAGGGCTTCTAGTGATGATGCTATTGAAGGTGGATCAGAGGTATCTGGTGAAGGCGGTATATAAGCATTTGCTTCCTCATCAGATGTGGAACTATCGTCAGAGCATGCGTTTTGAGCGGGTACCAAAGCCAAGATCTTATGGGCGCGAGTTAGTTGTAAGTTCTGCAGGCGGAAAAAGAAAAAAAAAAGTTCAAAGCAGACAGTTTTTATGAGAAGGTAAAAAAATAAATAAACAAAAACTGCCGATTCGTTGAAAAACAAAAACTGTGTAAACTTAGCAATGTACAGCGTGGTTACCATAGTTCATTTTTAGTATTTTAGTGCGTTATTGGCAACGTGCAGTGCAGTGTACATACATTTGTTTCAACCAAAATCGGCCATAAAAATTGAGACAGTAACGCATAAAACCACTTTTTGAGTAATGCATAGTTTTTAGATCAAATAACACACCATTTTTTATTAGTTTTTGAGCTAAAAAGTAATTTATAACGCAAAAACTTACCCGGGTCCCGCCAACACTTTGTTGTTTCGAAGCCATTTTGAATTTGACATGTGTTGTTCAGTGTTGCAACAACGAAAATATTTTTCTACTAATTCTAAATTATTTAGTAATATTTTTAATAAAAACAAAACAAAAAAATATTATTATTTAACCAGTAAATTTTTTTTGAAATGTATGTACAGTCTAATGTACCTTACCAAGTTAAGGGTTAAGTAAAACATTTTTTACTTATATTTCACTACCGCTGCCATCTTTGTTAGTATCTGCAGAATCACATCACTGTGCTGTGGCACTCGACATGCGAAGTTTTATTATTTGCAATATTCATTGGTGGTATTGTTACATTTTCAAGTAAATTCTTATGAATATGACAATATTAAATTAAAACACTCATACAGTTGCAGGGATGAGATGCTGCCACAAAACCTTTAGTACCTTTTTCTTGTGTAGTTTTTCAATAATTTTTAATGCTTTTATATCTATTACAATTAAAAAATCTTGGACCACGACATTGACGCTGAGGCTTTTGAACTTTGCCTGAATATTTTTATAAAAATAATTCAGTTTCCATATTGTGTTCCATATGTATTCATCTGGTATACCCGTTCTGGTAGTAACTGTTTCTGAGTGTCTGATTAATCAACGTAAATGAATCATATATTTCTTAACTAACAACTAATCAAGTTGCAAGTAAAATTTCCTTTTGCCCGTTATCGTTCAGTTTTTCAAATGGTGCCAAAGAAATGTAAGCTGATATTTTATTAATATATAAAACTGAAATAAAAACTTCGGCGACCGTTTAGACAATTATCTAGGTTTAAAAAAAATTACGAATTCAACGAGATGTTATCATATCAGAATGTATTCGAAACAATTAGTTATGATTTAACATGTTAAGTCTGTAAAAAAGTTTAATTCATACATTGTGTGTTATATTCATAAAAATTTTAAAAAATGCAAATTTTTGCTTAAAATTATCTACAGTACTTTAAATTTCTACTGAATTTCACTGTAGAGGCAAGGTGAGCCTGTAAATAAAAAGCCTGAAAAATAAGGATAAAATTCCAACTTATGATTATATAGTTTTACTTGAAATAATAAAGCACTATCTTTTTTATAACGAAAACCAAAACGTAAAAAAAAATATTTAAAACGGCTTAAGTGAAGTAAGTCATTAACAATACATTCTACGAAAATACAATTTCAACTTTAACTTCCATCACTTACACCCCAACTTCACTTAATAGCTGATATATTTATCTCATCGTATAATTTTTTTGTATCTAATCACAGCAACATTAGAAGCAGCGAGTCTGCGCTCCGCAGTGATTGATGATCGCGATTTATCTCACCGAGTAAGACGATGTCATCTTGGGACTTCCGTTTTTTTTAGACTTTAGGTAAAATATTATAAGACATTAATAAGATTTTGCGGTGTTGTATGAATCGCAATAGATAAAAACACGTGCGTGCCTGCGTTGATGAAATGTAGAGATGGATGTGTCGCACGAGAATGGATAAAGTAAGAATTGAGCCTTTAACAGGTTCTTTGCGCTTATTACCAGTGATACGTTATCTTTTTCAGAGATATGTCCAAGGATCGAAACTGCACGGCGATGACGTAGGAAATAAATCAAATCCAGTTTATAAATTTATAACAATTACACTGATTTTAACTTCTTCAAACAAGTATTTAAAAAACTATTAGAGCTCGTGACTCGACGGAAAATAACTATAAGATTTAAGAAACACTACATAAATACATAAAGCTCTAAAAATACATGAGGAACGAAAACTTAAGCTAATTATAATATTAATTATAACGAACTCAACATTACAAAAAAAAAAAATAATGAGCATAAAATTATGCAAAACTGTTTACAACAGTATTAGATGACCTATTCAAACTTAAAAAAATATATTTTATCTTATATAATAGAATCTACGTACTAAATTAATTGAGACTGAAGTTTTAATGCTATTATTCAATGAATTTACAAACATTAAAAACTTTGTCACCGACAGAATATTTATAACTACAAATATGTTAGAACAAAGTATTTAATAATTTATTTATTGTTATTCTATTCAAAAAAGTACTTAACCCATATACATATTAAATAAACTTTTTATCCTTATTTAAATATATTATTTTCAAACGACTTCAGCCTGTCAATCGAAAGAACCAGGTTCCGTTCAAACGCGACACTGATTAGTGTCAGTCCAATGACATCTCACTGAACGTCATGTCATTTCAGAGAGAGCCCATACACATACTTCGGTGCTATTACTACATTCACAGAGGTATATGTGTTCTAGTAAATAAATTATTAAAAATAATAATAAAATTAATATATAAAAAGCATTCAATTTAGTTCTATCAGTTTAATTATAACGATGTAGATACATCGGAATAAATTGGATAGAAATTATTGGATAACAACAACAAACAAATTTAAAACAAAATACGTCTTTGGGATTTGGCTGTGACGATACATACTTAATATGAAAATACCGATGGGCTACATTGAAAAATTGTGCACATGTATACCTATTAAAGATATCGTACGAATGTGTCCTTTAATATTTAATGACTTTGTAGCCCTCTCGAGATTCCGTGACAGCTTGTAGACTACACTGTCGCTACAGCTACGTGACACTGCGCGATACGATGGCTGTAATACATTCATCGTAATATAATGTGATCGCGTTGCCATCTTCGACTGTGCTCTGAATACTAAACTAAAATACTTTTAAAATACACTTGCAGTTTTACGTGTTGTTTCTATTCTAATAAATGTTGATATTTTATAATTTCATTAAAATATTTCTGAATGCTAAGTAGGCAAAGGTAAGCGCGTGATTTTAATAATACATCAATTTGTAAGCACCGAGCTGAGGAAATTTTACTTATTGCTCCTCCGGACGAATGAATGAGATTCAAAGAGAGGTTTCATAAAATGAAAAATTTATTGGCTATTCACCGTATTTTGTAGTAAATCTGATAAAAGTAATGATATTATTACCAATTTGTTTTAGTAAAGATAGACTCTTCGGGTTATAAATTCAACTATGTTATTATATTCGAACTAGAATAGAAGCGTCGTCTAGAACTAGAATTAGAACTCGTACTTATGTTTTTTCCCTAGAAATTAGACAATTTAGTATATTACAAGTTATCTTAAATGTTAACTAGGACTTTCAGCTATCACCATACTAAATTTCGTCAAATATTGTGGCGTGTATTTTGTATGATGCGTGCACAAACATATATACAGACAGACAGCAGACAAAATGTTACAAAAATGTTGTTTTGGTGGCTATATCGAGTACTTATGTATCGAGTACTTATGTATCGAGTACTTACGTACCCCAATGAAAAGTTTTAAATTATATATAATGTACAGACACAGGTTATACACAGTTTTAGTAATAAAACACATATAAATGTATAGATAATCATCCGATTTTACTCACAATAATTTTATTTAATTATTTAATAATAATAATTAATTTTAAAACGTCTAGTTTAGAACCCATTCGGGGACCTCGTTCATGAGTTCTGAGCTCGGCCGAGCCGTAGCGTGAACTGTTTGCTGCGTGTTTTGTGGGCACGCCGCGACGCCGGTGAGAGCGGGACGGAAGATGTATTGTGTGGGGTTTTTTTAAAGTATTTTTTATAAAAGCAATGTAATAAAAATAAAAAAATAAAATAAAATAAAAATTTACAAAAAATAAATAATATTTTTTGTAAAATCATATAAATTTATTAAAATGCAGTAAAATTAAAAAGAAAATAATTCCTTTAGACAAATATTAGACAATAATTATTTAAAATTAATTATTTCAATTTTTATTGTATAGTTATAATTTATGTAACATATATTACTTGGTTAATTATTTTAAAATAAGTGTTTATATTGGGACTTTATTTTGTGATTATATTTTGTAATGAAATTGTTTCATTCTTACTTCTAAACTTATTTAAAAACACATTAAATAAAAAGGACTCCTTTACTCCATTACCTAAAAGGTAGTTAAAAGGGGTTCCTATTTAAAAACCAACATTTCATACAACTTGTTAATTGGGTGACACTAATAAGCCTTGCGCAGTTTAGATACATCGACATGTATAACGAGTGACAATTTCCTCTCGTCAGTCTCGCTGCAGTGCACATAAAATTGTGACGCTTCCAACTGCTCATTAACAATACAGGCATCTTGAACAGTGTCCAACAAAAAAAAATACTTTTATTTTAAAAATTTAACCTGTTTACTTATCAATTTACTAGATACTCTTTGGTATAAATTTGTTAGGTTAAAACTAACGAGAAATTGAAAATATTTTATATTAAAGGGTTAAATGAAAAAATTATAAGAATAGAGTTGAAATCTTACAAAAATATCATATGTTTGGAATTTTTAATATCTTTAAGTAATTACCATTTTCATGAAGATTTATTCGACTCTACTAACATCGATAATGATTTATAATTTCTATGTAGTTTTTTTTGTATTGTATTTTCATAATATTATGATATTTGTAAAAATATTAAGTTATTGTTGCTGTCGTGTCGTGAAACTTGACATTAATTTTCATTAAAAATATAAAATTAGAAACGGCACAAGTGTACGACGTTGAGTTCACACATTGGTTTCCAGATATGAAGTTTTGCTTCCATCATATTCTCAAGTTTTTGATAGACACTACGCCCCGTTCAGTAGAACCCTTATCCTTATATTATATAACTGTAACTAATTATTGAAATCATTAGATAAACAGTAGAAACATAGCATTGCGTAAACGTTTCTTCGTCTTATCAAGAAGCATTATTAGAAAAGATCATTCCCTCTGAACGCCTCGAATCGACACTATTTCATGAGAGTAACTGTATTTAGAGCAGGATTAAGTACCGACTAGGACCATTTTATCATTTATTATATTACAAACTAAGTTGCGAGTAAAGTAATAGTAGCATTCATTTGAAATAAAAATAAGTGTCTTTTTTAATATTAGTATTAATATAATTATAAAAAGCATATATATAATGACATGTCACCGATTACTAATCACTTTTAAATGTGTTTTCTCGTAAATAGAATAGAGTAGACATTTTTAGACACAAGAAATGCAAAATTATACTAATTTATGATGGTAACACGTACGAGTCTTTAAAACGAACACAATATGTTTCTATTAGAAAATCTTAATAAAGTTAACTTGACTAGACAATATTTGTTTAGTTCTGGTTCTAAAAATGACTGCCTATTCCATTCTATTTTATTGATTTTGTAGGTTTTTGTAGGTGGCTGAACTTCGAAGACCGATGCACCTAAACCAAATAAGAGCAAACGAGTAATTGTTTATTTTTCTCCATACAATCAACAGTTTTACATATTGAACGAACAATATTCGAAGGTTAGTTGACGACAGGAGCTCAGCTCAAAAGATTTATTGAACTGTAAATATTTAATTTAATATTAAATTTAATAAACATTTAGAATGCAATAAAATTTGTGGTCTATGTTTTCAATCCGAAAAACTTAATATTTTTTTAGGAAAAACATCTATTTAGGTTTCAATTTTAATTATAATAAAACTAAATTTATGTGAATTTGTCTATACTTTAGACAATAAGAGATGGCCTTAAACGATGGATGGACGAAAGCGAAGATAGCGAACGAAGAAAAGCAACACATAAATAAAACATGAAATTTGAGTGAGCATCAATACGGATACTTGCCTTCATAAGTCAGACTCTTGGGTACTGACGGCATCAGTATTCTCATCAAAATATGAACAAAGAATACAGGTAAAATTATTTCTTAAGGTCAAATAAATTGACAGGAATATTTTTGTATACATTTTTTAACTTACAAAAACAATTCCTTTGTTTAAAAATAAAGTCATTGAATCGTATCACATGACATGACATCGTCGTGATGTTCGTCGGGTCTAGTTTTTATTTCGGTGTAGCCCAGACCGCACGGTTCCATGTGAAGGTGACTGAAGAGCAAAATAACTATTATCGAGGATTCAATAAAATTATTATTAATATATTTTTACGCTCCAGAATCCGTTATAGCAAAGATATATCCTCCTTAATAAATAGATAGTCTTAGCAAAGCTCAGAGAATAAATATGTATAAGCTCAAAGGTTACATAAATTGTATGAAATGGTATTTGGGCTTTATATTGTATTAAATATTAACATCAGAGAAACAAAGCCGACCGAGCATTAAAATACCGCTGAAGTGTAGTCACGAGAGATCGAAGATAACACCGACAAGTGTGAAGAATTTACAATACTGATATGAGAACATTTACAGTATAGCTCTTATACATATTATCACTTATAATATAATAATGCACTATATAATATTTATATATTATAATAAAAACATTAAAATCTTTGTTAAATATAAAAAATGATACGACGTATAATTTCCTCAATTACATTTTGTACAGCTTTGTAAACTTGATAAGTGACTGTAATTGTATCACTATTTAATGCTCTGGTCATCGATAATTACCTTGAAACATTATCCTGCTCGTGAAATAGAATTGAAGGTAACCTTTGCTCTCTGCGCTGGAGAGTGACTTATAACACCAATAGGTATAACATCTACTACAATTATAGATTTTTTTTTCTTTTATGTCAAAAACTAAAAAGTAATTAAAAAATTACTTTTAATGACATTCAAACGAATGTTATTGTATCGTATTTGTGTTTAACACATGGGATTATTTTATCATATTGAAAATTGTAATATTAGATTTATTAAATTCAAAACTTAAACGGTTTAGTATCCTTTCTTTATTTATTTTATTTTGCTTATATAGGAAGAGATAGATTTTTTCATCGAGCAAGTTCTCTGCGTTGAGTTGTTTTTATGTCTAAATAATATTAAACTACATTTATATAATTATAAAAAAACTTTTATAAAAAATATGTCGCAGTGTTTTATTTTAAATGAAATAATAACTGTTTACTTAGCTCACTGTCAAGTCCTAACTGTATGTGAGCCGCAGACTGTCCGAATCCACTATGAAAAATACATTGTTGCAATGAAGCCGAAGGGGTCTTCAAAAGTTTATTCGACTATAATAAAGACTACAATTCGATAATATATGTAAAATAAAATATTAAGGAATTTTCATAAACATATAATTTAATATCTTATATCATACTAACAAATTCTTGACATCACCATTAGGTCGGACAAACTGTTTCTTTGTATTCTACTTTTAAGCCGACCTATTAATAACTTACACATTTCACATTCTGAACCAAACTCAACTTTACCAACTCCATCAATTTACAGATTATAAAGACATCAATTTTTACTTGTTTTTGTAGTGTATTTGTATAGTGTGTATGTGTGTATGTGTGAAAACTGAAATCGAAATTAATCTAATAAATTTTAATGTATTTTTAACATAACAAGACCGTTTTTATAGCAGTGACATTAAACTGATGTTGTGTTATGTCTTAAACAGTATTCTTCAGGTTTCTTAGAAGCTCCGACACCTACAAAAATTAATAACAATAATTTTATAATTTATTATATTGATATTGTTATATTGTTTTTAATAATGTTTTTTTTATTTCAATTTGTATCTTTATACCTAAATATGAATGTTTCTCTGATGATAAATATGTAAATAAAGTTTAACTTAAAAGTTATGATATTTTAATTGTTCTCCTGGAATTTAGAATAAATTGTATCAACGAGCCATAAAAAAATATAATAATAATACTAGTAGTAAGTAATAAGTATCATAAATAACTCGTTTCAGCTCGGAGTTACGTTTTCAAAATTAAACATTACCTAGTTCGTTAGTTCTGTGTTTTATATTGTATTTGATCCTCTCGAAGCCTAAATTACGGTGAAGTAATTTACTCGGTATGGGGTTAGGTAGCGACCCCATCGCCCTGACTGATTTGAAAGATATCAAGCGATTAATTTCTCATTAGGATTTTTGGAACTAATCCTTAAAAGCTTCCTTCGAATTTTATATTTTAACTTACAATTAAATTTACTCATTAAAATGATAAATAATTATAAACTGAATACTTTTATTTTGAAACAAACCTTGTTAATGTGTACATACTTTACACTTATTGTGTTAGAACTAACTTCATGTTACTAAAGTCGACACGAACTATAAACTTTTAACTAGTTTTCGTCGGAAACTAAATTGTTTCATTACACATCGTACGAACCTCTATCGGGACTGTATATTTACAATACATTATAGATATATTAAATTATCTTCTCTAATATTAGACAAAATGAGGTTCTCATTTTAGTTCTTTCGCATATTTCTAAGACTCCAGAAAAGAGAGTGATTGAAAATGATAATTTAAATAGTTTATAAAGTCGTTAAAACAACTCTTTACATACTTCTGTTTCGGATTAAACTAGAGAAGAATAAAACTTTTTAAAATATTTTCGAAGTTATATGAATTTAAAATTGATGAAAGTAAAACGCCTCTTTCACTCGACACGTCGCGTCACTTGAGTTTTAATAGTTAATTAATGATCAAAGAACATTAATTTAATTTTAAACTAATTTTAAACTTTGAAATCGACCGTAAGTTGAGATCGAGCGCATCAATTTCTTCATTCAAAACAATACATTCATTTGTTTCTCATTATATACATTTAGTACCTATAAAACGATTAAATTAAAAATGACGAGCGGCAATGAGTTGGTGCCCCATCACATTAACTTCCTTGTTAAGAAAAATCTTATATTATTTTTATTATTATTTATATTAATAAAATTTATTTCGTCATTTGATTATTAAATAATATGTTTTTTTTACATTTTCATAAGAAAACAATATTCTTTTTGCGACTCTGATTCCTTAGTTGTTCAAATACGTAATTGGTGCCACGACCACCCTGATCGCGTAATTAATACATATACATACTCACACAGAGACAACTACATACAAGTTTTTAAAAAGTAGCTAGTATTACCTCTATATGTTAATATTTAATATTACTACAAAACAAACGATTTCGAATATCTGTCTGACGACAATAAATTCCCTAACCAGGAAGTTAAAATAATATATATTTTGTGCTTGTTCCTTAAATATCTCAACTCTAACAATCTCTCCTTTATTCTTTAGAACAGTATCTCGATGTAGAATTCCAAGAGCAGCTCTGAAGCTGCATGCAATTGTCATCAGTAAACACAGGTTTCATAAGTTTTCAACTGTCGTGAAGAAATATTGTCGTAACCTAAAAGATAAGTTATTTAAAAAACTTTAAATTATTATTTTTAAACTTTCTGCTTAACGATTTAACTATAAAAGTTTAAACAGGGTTCAACAAAAGAGAAAAGCTTTATCCTTTTTTCATAAAATCTATTTCTGTATAAATAAATATTTTGGTATTTTTGTCTTCTTTTAAATTGAAATAAACTACGTCGTAAAAAGGATTGTATTTTTCACTTGAAGTTATATTTTATAGACAGAAAGTTGCAGTTACTTACAAATGTACAACTACCTCTCAGTTAAGGATTATAGACTCAAAACGGGGAAAAAAGTATTACGAAATCTTATAATTATTTTAGTAACATATCCAATAATACAGAACATATAATACTAAATCGGTTAAAATAACATCAAATCCAGTTAATATTTTATATTTTAAATGACAATAATTAATAAAAGAACAAAAAACCATAAAAAATCCACAATCATAATAATTTTATTTGTATATTGTAAATTCTCAAAATATATAAAAAAAATCATTTACATGTGATAAATAATAAAGTGCATATAATGAAACAGGCACGCTTATTACAGAACTTTATATTTACAGGAAAGAAGCCTTTCTTGAAGAAAACTCCGCAACCGTTAACTGTAATTGATATTTAAACTTATTCTTTAGACCTCGTTTCAATTTTATTTCTTTCTGAAGACGAAACTCGACCTGAAAGCTATGTACGATAAATTATGATTATATTCATGTGGTATATAATATATTTACCATTTATTTATAGAGTGGAACTTTTTAAGAGATGACTGTGAATAACCTTTTGTCATCTAAAATTATACCTCCCAATTGTAGGAAAGCATGACTTAACATCTTATTTAGCTACGAACAAATATACTTAGTAATCACGTTGTTGTGTTTTCAACTCAGCTTGACTGGAACAGTCGATGTGATTGAAATAGGTCAAAGAGAAATTAATTAATTGGCGCCGAATTCCACCCCTACCGCTGGGTCGTAGAAATTTTACTTTTTGTAAAGTCAGCTTTCGTTCAGTCATTTAGCTCTTCCGATTAATTACGATTTATTATACCAATATTATAAACAAATAAATTAAATAAAACTAAATTACGTAAAGCTCTTCAACATTATGAAATAAAAGTTTATTAAACGGAACTAACAAGGAACCTAATAAAATTATATTAAAATAAAAAGACTTTAGTCGAGAATGGCGAGAACAATGATTATTAATTTTAAAATGATAAAAAAATGTAAAAGTCCTGTCTGACCAAAGCAATAAACGCGAAACAATAATTGAAATTACGTGTCACAAGAACACACTTCTACTTCATATTATTAAGGTTTAATCGAAAATAGTTAAAATATTTTTTATATAAATGAATAATAATAAAATAAAATAAAAATAAAAAGTCTTTTATGTCTTGATTATAGCATAAAAGAAAAATACAACAATAAAACAAAACAGTTTACGAGCATTAGTCAATTAATTCTTTTTTTGGTATTAATTTGTGGTTCCTAGAAGCTTATCCAGTGGAAGGTGAAGGTCTCCTCCAGATGTGACCATTATTCTCTATCTTCTACAACTTTACTCTACTAGTACTATTGTCGTAGATTATTTTTTTTGGGTACGAAGTCTAGCAAGACACGTTTTATTACTATTTTTCTGAAAATAATGACAAGACCATGTATAAAATGACCCGAGACGCCAAGGCGTGCTGGACATAGACCAAACTCCAACTGACGCTTTTGAAACTCAAGGCATCTTAGAATTCGTTTGATTAACTTTTAAAAATGGGATAACAATGAAAGAAAACTCATAGAACTTAGCAATAAACATAGGATTACAATGGTTATTGTAAAAAGATATTTAATTATACATTTATTTTATTATAAAATTACTGCAGGGAGTCGATCAAGCAAATATACCAAGACGTCATTGTTAATTACCAATAGATTGACAAGAGATGGCTGAAGCCGAACGCATATTCACTGAAACTCAAAGGCCATGTTACCTCTTCTGTCAAACAGCGTAGACTTACTAAACAATATAAATAAATACTGACGACACCAAATTCTCAAACCGACTCTGATTTGTTATATATAAATATGACGAATCATACGTCACATGATAATTATGCAAAAATTTTGATAATTTACATAAATTTCGTTTAATTAATTGTATTGTATAACCATAAAATATAAATTGAAAAATTACAATAATAAAATTCTTATTCTCTGGTACATTTGAGAACAGCCAAATATTTGGCGGCAAAGACTGCTTTTAATGAGAAATGTATAATCCGATATCTAATAATAATAATTTAACATTTTTAAATTTACAAATCAATCTAAATTATTTAAAATTATTCTATTTGAGACAAAAAGGATATTCTCTGGCGAAATAAAAAAATATTACAAATAATAACATTCAATCAGTTGGCCATTTTTGTTATAATTATAATGTCAATGATTTAATAATTTTCAATTATTGTGTAATATTTACCTTTCACCAGGTGGCTTGCTCGTTTTGCAGGGTTGATGCTGTACGCGGTGGATCTTTAATTCTTATTCACAAAATTGTACAATTTAAGAAATGCAAAAATATTATGAGCATCTCTGACGAATGTATTATTGAAAAGACTTGTGCAAAGCTACAGCGTTTTATTTTTGTTGTATGTATGTGTACAGACCCCCCCCCCCCCTCCAAGTCCGTTATATAATTAACTTGAAACTGTTTCAATAGTCCACCACTACTAGAAAAACACCATTGTTAAAATCATATAACTTTTTCCACTTATTCTTAAAGACATCTCGAAAAGTAAAATTGTATGAAGCTTCAAACTATTTTACTTTAGTAAGGCATGAAGTATACGCATATAAATATCGTCGTTAAAATCAACACCTCTTTTACGGTTATCATACTTGTAGGCTTCATGAGTTTTCTTTTTTTAGCATTCTTTTAGCACATCTCCGTTCTTTTTGATAGTAGATAGCATCAAAAGTTGTCTTATGTCAACTCATTTGATAACTTTAACGATAATTTTGTTTATAGGTCCTTTGATTTTGATCTCTTCTAAATTTAATGACACTATATTCTTATCTCTTTTTTTATTTATTTGGTATAAAAATTCTTAATATTATTATATAGTTTTGAGAAATGAGATTTTTATATTTTTATAATAAAAATTATAGTTCTTTGACGTATTACGAAGATATTGACACTTATTCCTACATTTTTTTTTAACATACATACTGTTATTATTAATTTTTAAAACTTATTTTTTCTGCGTATAATAATTGTTTTTTCTTACCTTTAAGCAATATTTTTAAGAGGTATTTGTCCTAATATTAAAATTTATTTTTATTCCCATTATTCAAAATCGAAAATATATTAAACAATGAACAATGATCAAGTAGATATTATTTACAATAAAATCATATAATTTATAATATAAATACTTTTAAATTATATTCACTCATTCTTGGGTCCCAAACCTTTTGTTTTGTAATTGCTCTGAACTGTTGTACTTAAAACATTTTCTACTTTAACGAGGAAAGTTATACAGAGTTTAACTGCAGCAAAGGGCTTAATTCGTTTTTTATAGTTTCATTAGCTTCTAGTTATTTATACATAAACATTTTTCATTTGTTAATATATTTATTTCTTACCTAATTTAAAAATAACGTCACAGGAATTCTCTAAGACCTTGTAATTGAATAAACAATAAAAAAAATTACAGTTACGAAGAAAAATGAGGTCATGATAGAATTTAATTACCTCGAGTTTTTAGCATTTTTCGGAACACCGGTATTAAAATCACCCACGACTACGTGATGTGAAAATCCTAAATATAAAGAGAAAAAAAAACCCCAAAGTTCTAAAAGTAGCTCGTTGCAGGGGACAATGGATGACTAAAAATTTATCTTACTCAGTAACCACTCAGTCCACACACAACCGGCTTCATGCTTTGTATAATAGCTGTTCCGGTGTAAAATACTATCGGACCTTCACAAGAATGGCAAGCTTTCCTACAGCTGCTCATGCTCTGAACTCAATACACCGACCAAAGTTGAGGTTCGAGGCAATCTCTAAGCCTAACAACTGAAGTCGATCACTGTATTCCAAAGATACATTCTGGAAACTAGAAGCCACGGGGAAAGGACTCTTTTTGGCGGTGAACAGACACGTCTGCGTTTTGGTGGCGTTGAATTTGAGAAGATTGGCATTGCGCCATGCGGAGACTGCCTGCATATTGTCACTTAAACGAAGCACCATGGCTTCTTTTTATGACTGTACTTGATCTACTAGCCCGAGTGCTTGGCAGATATCTTTCTACAACTGTGCTATCGTCTGCGTACCTATAGATACCAGGCTTCAGCAGATCGTTTATATGCAGTGATAAAAGAGTTGCAAAAAGAATGGACCCCTGAGGAATTCCGGCCTTTATTGTTAAGGGCTCTGACCAGTGCCCGTAAACAACAACTTGGATAGGTCTATGGTTCAGGAAGTCCGTTATCCAGCCGATTAGATCAAGAGATATACCAAAAGCTGAGATTTTGCTTATATGACTCGTATGCCAAGCCCTGTTCTAGGTCTAAACCTAGCATCAAAATCATTATTTTCAAAAAAAAAATACTGTCTACCCTCTTCTACTTTTCTATTTTCATTCTTTTTTCTCAATAGCATATATGTCGACTACTGAAAATTCTCAATTACATAAAACACATTACTAAATTTAAAACTTAGTTGCAGTCAATTTCTAAAATTCTTTGATCATAATTGTATTAAATATTATTAACTATATTATGCGAGGTATAATTAGAGACAGGCGCTGTTCTCTGTTTGCATTTCTTAAGCTGATCACACTGCTGACTGCGCATAATGTGTCTGCTCACGATAGGAAGGAACACAGTTCACGGCTCCAGCTGCTACTACAATTGTTCTCTAATGTAGCCTTTGTATTAGTAATTAACTACTTATTTATTCGTTAAACGTTGGTAGATATAATGAAATAAAAAAATACACATAATTTTAAATTATTATAAATTAATTAGCACTATTATTATACAATTACTTTGATTCGTTTGTGATATTGTTTTCTCAAAGGTCACAAATAAATTAAATCTTAATAAAGAATAAAAGTTATCATTTCTATGTCATAATTGTCTCAACTGCTGTTATTGTGTTTACGACTCGATTTCGCCTAATAATAAAATAGGTCAAAGAAAATTTTATTATTCTCGGCCGAAATCTTCTCTAGCCGCTGTGTTTTTTACGTTTCTCTTTTTGTAACTTCACATTTTTTGCAATAATTGTCTTTGTAAGAAATGTTTTTTCATTTAATTATGATTTACGATATCAATGTCATTATTTCAAACTCTTAAACACTTTAATAATTAGATGAAACTGACACCTATTTAACTTATGCGTCGGTTTCTTTTCTTTCTTCGAATCATTTTATGAGTGAATCATACAGAAAACGAATTATTGTATTGAATAGTCATTGATTATTAAAACATCTATAAGAATTTCTGTATTTTAATATAAACTTATAGGAACTAAAATTATTTAAAATCTTAACTATTAAATATGATATATATATATGATGAAATAATAGTTAAATAAGTATACCAGAATATTATATTTACTTCCTCCCTCGTCATTATTCGTAGTAGTTTCTATGTCTTATTAATATTAACAACAGAACACAAAGCCGAAGAACATTCCTATGCCGAAAGAATGTACTCACGAGAGATTGAAGACATCTCGGACCAGTAAGAAAACTTCTAAAATTAAATATTAACGTATATGTGTAAAGTTAAAAAAATTAATCCATTATAGTTATTGTTTCAGTGTTAATTATGATCCGGAACACAAAATTACCTTTCTCTTTATTAAACCACTTTTGTGCACCGGTTTTAGATCCTGTAATTATATAACTAATAAAATCTTTATTATAACATTTTCTTGAAAAACTACATTAAAAATATATATATGTATATATTTATAAAACAATATGTAACACCAATAGTGCCATTGATAATATTCTATAAAAACAAAACCTACTATCTTTTAAACTGTTAGTGTATCACAGTGAACTATTCTCTGAACACTTTGACAATATTTATATTAATGTTTCTTCTTTGTAAATTTTGTATTTTGTTCGTTATATTATTTTTTGTTTCTATTGTTCACCCAGCTGTTTTTACCTAAGCTTAGAATATTTTTAAAACCTTCATTCCTATTTTAATTTTAATTAAATTTATATGTATGTAACTTACATTGTGTGTAACATTTATATTTTAAATAAAGTCTGATATTTTGAACATTAACAGGCTTGGCAATAAGAAAAATACATTTGTAAACAAGCTGAAGAGGTCTGAAACAGTTCTTAATTATAAACCTTTACATAAGAAGGCAGGTAGTTATTACGTATGTAAGTTACGACTTACGCGCTGTCATGTTTTCAAGTACATAGGAGTACTAATTTAATAGCTTTGAAGAAAACTTGAAGGAACATGCTTGGTAATCCGAGCATATTCCTTCTTATAACTTGAATCTTCTATAATATTGTTGATGTTTTCTATAATTTAAGTGGATGAATAATTTAAATTTTCTCATCTTCTTCATAGATGTAGGGTATAAGTATTTTAATCATGTAAAACACTGTTTCGCTCTCTTCATTATACTATAACGGCTAGACGAGCTCAAGGTATTCGCAAACATAAATAATACTCTACGAGAGTATGAGATCACTGGCGGCTTAGCTGTGTTCAGTATCTATAAATATGGTGTATGAATAACAATTCATAACAAAATATATAACTTATAATATGCATAAATAATTTTTGTCTTAAAAACACTATCAAAATTAAAATAGCAAAAGTTTATATCAGGTGAGTGACCTCTGATGTGGGTCAACGACGTGGCGCGCTGCAGCTCTGTGTCAGCAGTGTCTGTTGAGCGCTAGAAACCACTACATGTATTAAATAAATATTTTAATTGGACTCGATATCGACGACTTCTGTTCACTTCAGTTTCTTTTTTCAGTTCAGTTCAGTTCAGTTTCTTTTTTGTATTTAAAAAATACTATCCGATATATCTCCTTAAACTTTTATTAATAGATACGTTTACAAACGATTTATTAATATTCTTTTATTAATGCAGTACTGTGAACCCTCATGCCGGCGCCTATATGCCGGCATCGTGAGGAGCATGGCCCTATAACGGTGATCCCATATGGTCGGGGTCCCTCACCGCTGACTCAAGGACCCTGTTGCGAAGAACGCAAAGGGTCCTAGCGGTGAGGATGATCAGGTGGTACCGTACGGTGTCCTTCACGGCGGCTACACTCCTGGCGAGCGATCCGCCCTGGGAGCTACGGGCGGAGGTGCTCGCAGCCGTGTACTGGCACCGAGCAGAAGCCTTGGCCACGGGGGTAAGGCCCGAGGCGGCGCGAATCAGGGCTCTAGCTCACCGAGCCCTGATGCGACGGTGGAACAGGGACTTGGAGTCCCCTGCCGCTGCTATGATCACAGTGGGGGCGATCCGCCCTCACTTCGACCACTGGATCAATCGGCGGCAAGGAACGCTTACGTTCCGTCTTGTGCATGTGCTGACCGGGAATGGTTGCTTCGGTGAGTACCTGGTTGCTTCAGTGACTACAGGATAGCACAAAGGAAGACGACCCCCTCCATCACTGTGACGAGTCCGTCGACTCGGCTCGTCACACCTTGGCGGAGTGCGCCGCCTGGGACCACCAGCGCAATGAGCTGGTGGGCGTGATTGGCAGGGACCTCTCGCTGCCGCGCGTTATCAGCGCGATGGTCAGCAGCAAGAGGTGCTGGGTCACAATGGGCTCCTTCTGCGAGCAAGTCATCGCCGCAGAGGAGGCCTCGGAGCGGGACAGGGAGTCAGCCTCGTCCACTAACCCGCTCCGTAGGGGGAGACTGGGTAGAAAGAGGCGGGAATACGCCCGTCGATTCCTTCCTCAGTTGTAGGCCTGGTGAGGGGGGAAGGGTGACCCCTCTTACCTAACATAGGCCTACGATGGGAGGGTGCTCTACGTTGCTCGGGGCACCCTCATTTGGGGGGTCTCGCCGGGGCGTCACGGTATGTGCTAACGTGATCCCGTGACGTCCCATCACGGCGAAAAGGGCAACCGTTGGTTTTTTAGTGGGTAGCGTTAAAAATGGCATCATCCTCTATGCTGCCGGGTAGTCCTACATAACCCCCCGGCCGTCGCCTCCCTGGGCTGACGGGGTACCCGTAACGGGTTTTTCCAACGGAAAAAAAAAAGTACTGTGAACTCTACATTACGTAAATACAGTATTATATTAACTGATATATTAACTATTCGTTTTCAAAATAACTGCCTTTATCTTTAAAATACAGGCTTTTTACTTTGAAAACAGTTTTATAAAATTTTCAACGATTTTCATGATTCCTTTTCAAATGTCAGCGCCTGTAGCGTGATAGGCGCGACATTCGCACGCTTACTCCAAGGAATGCTATGAAGCTTCATGTCTCCAACTCAAGAGTAAATATTGGCTTTCTTCTTCTTCTTCTTCATTATGAAGTCGCTCAAAGACTTGCCTCTAAGATAAACTATATATATATATATATATAATGCAATTGTTCGTGTTTAGGTCTAGTTTAGTTTTTTTTAGAGTTTGTGAACCAAGAACAATTATCCATACACCATCTATACAGGCTTAAGACTGTACAAATCTGGGCAGACTCGTTGAAAATAACGCGGTTGGTTATCGACTTGCTGATGACTCCGAGGTAGAATTACAGTCTCCAAATTATCCTGTCATTTTCACCTCTGGTTCGATTTAATATAGAGAGCTTTTGTCGGTTGAGCAAAATACCATCGCAAATTTTCACTGAATTTTTTTTCTACTGTACTTTACTGTCGCGACTATAAATCCTATTCAATTGGTGATTTTGAGATTATTTGATCGACTTTTAAAAGGTTCAGAAGCGGAAAGAGTCTTCAATAAGCGAAATTCTTCAAAATATGTTTTGTTATTTTTATCATTCAACAGTAGCACTTTTAGCATATGGTGTGTTGTCAACATGAGCTCATCTGGGGCAAAGCCCAGATGTATTACACTCTTTTTTTTGTTTTGGTTTGTTTAACTATTATGTCAAGTAGTTTTCGATTCAATTCGATATGACGATTTTTTGGTATAAAATTAATTATTTCTACAGTTGTAATTTAACACTTCATACTATCCGTTTCTTTTAACAAAAATTTTTTGACGGCTAAACGTATCAAATGCTTTATTTAAATCAAACAGTCGCTACATAACGAAAGAAAGTAAGGAAGGATTGTCAAGTATTAGTTAGACTGCAAAAATTGGGTCAAACGCAAAAGGAATAATAAATCGTAATTCGAAAAGTAACTGCAACAGCTTTAAAATTGACTGTGGAAGTCTCTCTAAAACTTGCACATATTCAGTGCATGCATGTTGTGACCTTTCACCTTCTAACTTCCACCCTGAGGCTACCTACCTCTATAATCCTCAACACTAGAGTATTAAACATGCTGAGTTTAGTCCTGAACTATGTTATGTCTCGGAATTATTGCATACACGGACGGATGGACTGACAGGCAGACATCCTAGACAATATTATTAAGTAGAATTCGCTTCATAATAAATAGTTCTAAAGCAATTTTTTCTTATCCATGGTTTTGGTCAACTAGAACATAGCTGGATTTGGTCAAAAACCATAATCAGGTTCATATGAAAGATTCATGCCATTAAGGTAACGTAGTAACTGTATATGATACGATTATAAATGTTAGAAATAAGTGATAATTTTTTATAAATCTGTAATCATTTGTATCATTATGTATACCACTTATATACTCGAGTGGTACTACTTTAAGTGAGTCAGAACATATGGCCTTCTCTGAGAAACTATTCCAACATTTAAATTTTCTCCTATTAAGTACACAGTTTTAATTTTTTTGTAGTTATACAATCCAGTCCTGCGCTGGTTATATTATCAAGACTTTTTATAAGGTATAGTACTTTAAATGTGTAAATGGTTTTAAATTAATTAAATAGTTACTTTGAAAATGTGTATTTAAATTGTATATATTGTTCGTTGTCGGGCCAAATCATTATCACCTGTTATTTCCATTTTATTAATTACTAACTTTGAGGTAGCTGAAGTGTTTTTATTTTATTACAAAGATAAATAATTTATTAATTCTCATAATAAAAACTTTTTTTACTTTTTATTCGTTTCATGGCTAATTATTTTTTCACTTTTATTTTTTATATTTTTCTAGAATTTGTTTATATTTTCTTACGAATATAATTTGGTCAAGTATATTGTTGTTAATATTATCCATCTGTAGAGAATAATGGATGTAGTATTTTTTAACAGTGTATTTTTTTTTTCTTGTTTAATAATTGTCTCAATTCTTTCGCTTTTATTGATGTCTTATATTTTTGAACTACTTGTGAAATAGGTTGTAGTTTGAAGCTTTCTATTTTCCTTAAAGAGACATGTTTTTCTTTTCACAATCCTATATATGTTTGCTGGTGGTCTGTTAATAATCAATCTATTTTGGACATATGAAAAGAAGTCTTGGTAAAATTTGAAAATACACGACCTAAAATACTAAATGAACGAGTGTTCTCTCCTTTACAATATTCTTTACGTATTTTATTAATTAGTTTAATGTCATTAAGAACAAACGTAGATATTTACGTGTTGAACTTAATTAGATAATTTGACACCAGATGTGTTGGAACAAAGTTAGCTTATATTCGAACCACAGCAATTATATAATAGTAAAAAAAAAAAAAAAAAGTTTTCAATCAAATTTTAATTGAATAATAAACGTACAATTATACCAATATCAGCTGAAGTTAATATCATAGGACAGTGATTGTAAAATATATTTATAATATGTATTATAATATTTCATATTTCACTTTATGTAAAGTCAGCTTTTTTACACTAATATGTAATTCTCATTTAATCACTTTCTTATGTCAATATTATGTACAATATTTTAATAATAAAATCGTGTCTTATTAGATTAGTTAGAAGCACCTAAGAATAATTTTACTTAACAAATGTATATATCCATCATGTAGCAGTTTACTCGACGCTGGTATTTGAAGTTCAGACAATGTAACTGTAGTCCGAGGACAATGAATTACTACTCATTAATTATATTATCTTATATACTTTTATCTTCTCGCTTGTAATTATAGCTGTAGATAATTCACAAAACTCATCAAACTTCCAGTCACTCTTGATCACAATCAATAGTTTAGTAAAGCCTAGAAGAGAAAGACAACAGATAAATATATGCTTCTTATGTTAATATGAACTTTACCTATTTAACATTTTCTTTATTAGAGTGAATTTAATTTTGCTATAATGACTAAAGCTCTAAACTTTTAAATGGTTTTCTTCAAAAACAAAATATTACTTCCTACAAAACTTAATTGAATCTTCCTTCATCTTACGTAATAACTCTATTTATTAATATGTTATATAAAAGTTATTTTTGATATCTTGACTCCACGAGCGATGATCTTCAACTTTAAATAAATATGAAGTCCTTAAAACTACCCGAAACTATTTTGTTTCAGATTAAATGAGAAAAGAGTTGTCTGTGACACGTTAAGTTATTTCGATAATATCATATATATATATGATATTATCGATATATATATAACTCTCTTAAGTTATAATAATTAATTAAACGCCATTGCGATTTCATTTCATTCAAAACTAATTTAAACTTCGCTGATTGAATTCTGACTTAAACCGATACTGTTAGCAATTATCACAAAAGAACTGATTCCGTTATTCATATAAAATAATTAAAATAGTGAACAATTACCATTTACCAAGGCTTTAACGATTAAAATTGAAATAATTATTATTGGATTTTTTCATCAAAATAAGCATTAACTTCACAGTTACACTTGTTCTGTACATACTTTTGAGACCTTGTTCTGTACCAAAGTACAAAGCATTTGTGAGTATTATAAATAGTTTACCAAAGCCAGTGAAAACAATATTTCAAAACAAAACAAAACAAATTGTCAGTTTAGTAAAGAACACTCAACGAATGCAATTAGTATCAGCTCGGAGCCGGCTATTTAATAATTTACTTTTAATGTCGATGATGTAACTGTGAGAATATTTCAGTTCCGGTGCCAGGTTAATTATCTGTGCTGAGGTATTTAAATTATATATTTAGATCGTATCGAAGAATATATAAAACGAAAACCAAAAAAGATACTAAAGATTCATCAAATTCTATTTTTTTTAATAAATTATTTTAAAATAATGTTAACCCATTCCCGGGACGCGGAGCCTTTGTTCCGTAATTACTTTGAACCGCTCTCCGTAAAACATTTCTACTTAAACGAGGAAACTTTACACAGAGTTGAACCGCGGCAAGAGACTGATTTCTTTTTTTTATAGTTTCTTAAATAAATACTTTTATATTTATTTCTGGCACAAATCTTGCAAATACAGGCTCAGTGAGCGCTACGGGGAGAAAACATCGAGCAGGGAGCTCATGAAGCGGAGCAGTTTTATTTATTATTATCTATACATCTGCTCCCACCTTTTATACTTCTATATATTTTTCCTCCTATTATATTTTTCTTTCAGATGAAAATATATACAAAGTAAAAATTACGATATATTTTGATATTCTTGAATTTTAAAATTCAAAGATAAAAACGAATCCCATTTATTTGTGTTGTGTTTTGTTGTGGATCCTCAATATAATAAATCAAAACCGAAACAACTCAAGTATTATGAAGTCTAAGTGCCTACTTTAATAATAACCAGTTCACGGCGCGACGTCGCGTCGTTAAAGAGCTAACACTCAAACGAGATCCACAATTACAATTTCTTTTCCAATATATTTGTCGTAAATTATTTGTTTAAAAAATGTCGGACAGTTAAATTTAAAATTCAATTAATATTATAAAGGCAATCATTAATTCTTATATACCTACAATGTATATAAAAACTTAATAAAAATCCATAAATATTTGAACCAATGCGATTTCAAACTATTCATCATCTTCTGGCAACAAAAAGTCTCTTTTTCTCTCGCTTTCTCTCATGCAATCTCTCATCGTTGATGGAAAGTACGCTTTCTACAAACGCCAATTTTCCAAGAAAAGCTTTTAGACAGAAAACTTCGTAAACCTCAAATTTAGTATTTAAAGTTATTTTTAAAACTCGTACAAAAATCATTACTTTGTAGAGAAGGACCTCTCTCTGTAAATTCCACCCATACTTGTGTGGTTTATAATATTTATAAAGATTGTTTTAAATGTTAACTACACAGGGCATACTTTGCGCATAACGCCTACTATATAGAAATATACATTTAAAACTTCGTTGGAGTAAATTCCTAAAGATCTTTGATCTTGGTACTCGGACCGCTGCACGCAAGTGAGTATCGCTCAATACACAATGTTTAATACAGGATTAAAAAATCACGGAAATCATTGGAAAATATCGCATCCTTTAAAACTTGTAAAATCTTATGAAGTTATAAAAAGTGTTCGTATTATCAAAAAATGTAATAATGTTTTTATTTTATTAAAAGACGGAGAATGAGATGAAGAAAGGATAAAGTGACTTTAAGATTAATATAACTAACTATTTTTCAAAATTTAACGTGAATAAGTTGATACACGCGTTTATACAGCGATTGTACCAGCAAGATTGTACCCTTGCGTTATACTCGTGAACGGGTGCTGCTTGCGGTGACTGGTCGTCTTGCTGGCTCAGTTTCATAATTATAGTTTTATTTTATTTGCTTAATTGGTTTTTATAATTTAGCCTCCACAAGGAATTGATTGCGATGGTTCTAGTTGTTCGTAAATTGTTTACTAAATATGGACGTTTGTGAAACACTGATCACAATACAAAAAAAAAACCCGGCTGAGTTTGTTGTGTGGTTCTTCTCAGACCAGGGCGCGCTTGGAACCCTTGTTGATTTAGTTATAAGTTGGACGGTGATTCTACAGAAGGGCTTATTTCGATATGTAAGGCATCGAAATAGGCCCTCCTGACACTTCCATTTGACGTACACAAGTGGTTTTGATTGAAAGTGGAAAAATATAAAAATAAATAAATAAATAAATAGATACTCGCGCGTGCAATAGAACGTTCTGATTTTCATCTTAATCAATTTTCATGTCAATTTATAAATTATATTTTAAAATCTACAGTGACAATGTTTTACAATTTAAGTTGATCTTATGGGACCTATATCTCTTTGTATGTGCAAAATTTCAAAGTTCTAACTCGAGCCGTCTAGGAGGTCTAGTGATACACAAAATTGCTGTTTCGTCGGTAATTAACTAATAATAATTAACTAAATCAAAATTAAATAAAACTAAATCGATTAAATTGTGTAGAAACAGAGCGCGGACAGTTTAAAGGAACGAATTGTTGATTCAAAACTCTTATAGATTTCGGGTAGTAGTTTGAGAAGTATTATTTTATAAAGACAAAGGTCAAATAAAAGAGAAATCATTTTAGTATACATCTTTTATTTTGTATATTTTAATATGTTATTTTATCTCTTCTCGTTATAGAACACATTTTTACATCTCATATTAGCGTTAGTATTTAACTTTTATTTTACAAATACTTTATTTACATTTCTTTTAAATATTGACGTACATCTATTCTTAAGATAATTCACGAACTAACACATATTTTGAATATAATGCATATATTGTGATATAATAAAATAGAAAGAAGGACTATATTTAAAATAGTTACAAGTTACTAAGCGTTTGAGCACGACTTGGCACTTAATTATGTTTTATACAAACATATTTTTAACTTCATTCAACCGTTTACAATAGATGAAGACGCTATTTCAATTAAGCTTCTAGGTTTTGAGCAATAGAACCCAAATTAACATTTGAAGATTTAAAACTCTAAAACATTTAACTATCTTAAAGATTTACGTATAAGTTATATCAAAAGAGGACAGTAAGATGTTGCTTATTCAGTAATTCTATATAATAAGTGCATTTTACATTCGTCATTTAACTTTACGGTTTTAATTCTTAACGTTTGATACTTAATAACAGACAAAAAGTAAACATGACAAAAATTTTCATTCTATTTTTATTTTTAAACATTGTTACGAAGTTTAAGCTCACGGTAAGACAACATGATTTCAAAATGAGTTTTGCTGTAAATACGAAATATACCTAAATATGGGACGATCAGGTCTACCCTTCGTTGATGACATTTGTGAAAACAAAACGTAATATTAAATAAAATTAATAAAATCAGTCTTTCATATGCTTAAAATGTTATTAACACTTCTCAATACTTTTTCATACAAAAAATGCTCAGCTAGTAGTTAGTATGTACCGGAATTTTAAAATTCTTTATGACAAAATCAATTCAGAGGTTTTTGACGTTCGTATTGACATTTGTATCCGGTATTTGGTTTAAACATGAATGTCTACAATAGTTATATTAAAAAATAATATAAGGAACCAGAAATGTTAAATAATTTTACACAACAAGTTTATGCAGAATTAAATGAAGACTACAAGACTTTAATTATTCGTTTATCTAACGACCCTTTTAAAGTATTACAAAAATACGATATAATAATTAAAAACACTACTAGGATAATTGCAAATCGACTTTTATGACTACATTATATTAAGTTACAATTTATATAAATTAATCTTAATTAGCTTCTATTGACTTCGTACATTCGAGAGTTATGCTTGGGAAAATTCCTGAAACCGGTTTTATCCGGATTCGGATTACCCGAAAAAAACTGTAGCTGAGAGAGAGCGGATGAAAAACTGGTAGCTATTTCTGTGCTCGATTAAAAGAAACCGAAATACCACAGTAGGTTTGTAACGTTTAGACTTATTATTTATTTCGAGGTGAAACAGTATATTTAAAACCTATTACATAACAATTTGACGCTATTTATTACTATAATAATCAATAGTAATTGTGACGTGGTAAAATTTATGTACAAAAGATGGAGGTCCTAGAACTTTATCTACGAAAACTGGTTAGGAATCGACTTCCGACTATTTATAAAACTATTTATGCGGGATTACCCTTTATTTGGTGTTTTGTTAGATGAACTTCACAAAAATATTTAATCGTTCTATATTAGTTTGTGGTCATTTATTGCTAATTTTAAACTTTTATAAATCGAATCGACGCTGGCTAACATTGAGGGTAGAGAGAAACTTCGCTCCGACCAGTTGGAGGAGAGCGCGAGCGCGGCGCGGGCGTCGCGGGCGCTCACAGTGCGGGCAGCAGCGGGCTCGGCGAGCGCGGGCGCCGCACGCCGCTCCACTCCATCATATCCTCGTCTCCCTGCACACGGGCACTCGACATACTCTCCGCATCACACTCCTCGACCTCCCACCTCTGAGATCGATATTGCGAGATTGAGATTCAGCTAGGGGACGCACACAGCCAATCGCGCACACATACATGCGATCCGATACGAAATTTTTCACGGGCCGTCGGCCCTCCCGGGTACTTTGCTATACGTCGGGGTCGCTAGGAGATGCGTGCGGGACGTGCGAGTGATAAACCACGTATTACGGTGTCGACACTTACATATAAGAGGTAATTACCATCATCGTGTGCGGCGCGGCGGCGTGCGGCGGGGCGGGCGGCGGCGGGGCCGGCGGCGGCTCCGGCGACGCGGCCGCCGGCGAGAATGACGCCGGCGCCAGCGGGGACTGGGCTGCGAGCGAGCACCGATTAATCCTCATCCTATCTCTATTTAGATCGCTCGTTCTATTTAGACCCTATCAATCGAAACTCTCAAATAAAAATATATCAATCTTTACCGGCGGCGGTAAGAGCGAGCACAAACTGGCTCCAGTGAACGCAGCATCCACAGCACAGCTGGAGCGCGGCGCGACGGAGCGCGCGGTGCAACGCCAGAAACAGTAGCGGGTTGACCGCCGCGTGCACGTACGATATGTGCAGAGAGATTTGAAAGTACAACTAGGGAAAAAATAACCGCGTGTCAAATAATAAAATATGAATTTTAAGTTGCAATATGTATAGTATTTCGATTTAAACCTAAACCGGCCCCATCTACTCATACGAAAAAAAGATTATACCCACCTCGTACGCCACATGCGACGTCAAGGTCGGATGATGCAATAGAGTAATGAAGAACAGCGGTCCCCAGAACAAGACATAAGCGATAGTTATGACGAGGAACATGCGGACTCGTCGCACACCCTCGCGCTCGACCCGCGCCAGGTAGCCCCGAAGACGCCGCCCTCCACCCAGAGGCAGGTCGGCACCGCCGGCGGGACGACAACGGCCGTCCGCCAGAGCACCGTCCACGGTCTGGAAAGATAATGTATTAGTCTAGCCCAATTAAAGTTTAAAGTAAAAGTAACAAAAGCATTAAAAATTTCGGTTTTTTTACTCTGTGAAGGAATAATAAAATTATCTAAAGAGATTAATAAAATTGTATGTTTTATAAATGTTTAAAGAGGTAAGTATTAACCAAAATGCTATTAATTTTGGTGTTAAAAATAATATTTTAGATTTTTAGTAATAAATTACGTTTAGAAACTAGTTAGAGTCTACACTACGGTGCAAGATCTCTAAATGAAGTCACGACTACTCATGCAGCGCACGCCTACATACCCTCGGTCCGACACTGTTGGGCAGCGAATCCATGCGGCGGTTGTCGCCCGCCATGCTGACAAGCGTGGTCACTAGACCCGCGACCCGAACGGCCTCTACGTTAGCCTGCATGCCATAAGATTTAAATTTTATCCAACTTTTCATACCACGCTCCAATAATTTCAGAATGGAAACTTTGAAACGTCAACGAACTAATTTTCCCAATACACGTCACCACCACGTGATGCCTTTCCAAATAAGTTCGTGTAAGAAAATTTAAATCTTATATGAAAAGTTTGGCAAAATATTGGCAATATACCAACTCAATTTTTATGTTTTGTATTGTTGCATTGAAATCACGGTCTTGAAGTTAGAGTTCAAATCGACTCGGAGCGTCTTCTCGAAAACAATAACAACCTTATTTGTATCACTACACGTGTCGCTATGATTTTAACTATTAAGCAATGAATGATATGCAAATATCGTATCTAAGCAAGGAGAAGTGACTAATATTTATTTATACGATGAATGGAAAATGCAAATACTAAAGCATTTGATAATTTAGTTTTACTTCTCCAAGCTGTCTGCATTATCTATCCAGCTATATAATAAAAATACAAACCTTAGTGAGGTCCCGATGAAGCTTCCGCAAATGGAATAGTGTCAATCCAACGCAGACAGCATTCACACCTATCCACAGGGCATTAAGAACGTAATGCCTAAATGGCCCCCTCACTAAAGGACACGATGGCGATGGCCCATAAGACCCGTAAGATCCCGCACTGGCGGCCAGTGCGCCCGATAAGAAAGTGGGCCCAAGGTTAATTGTAATTGACGCAAACCATATCATAAATGTTCCAAAAAGGACGCACTGAAATAAAAGGGATCAGTTAATGACAAAAAATACTTTCCACGACTAATAAAATATTTTTTTATTACCATTTCGTTATTATAAAAATATATAGCTATGTTAAGTGTTACAACTATTTGAATATTTAAAAATAAACCAATCAAATTCAGAACCGATATTATAATGACACTTTAATATCTCGACGTAAATCTCGTCTATAATATTATAGCAATAAAAGGTATTTCAAAACCTCGCTCGAGTAAAGTAGGATCGCTTGAAATAGTATTCGAGAGATAAGACGTACTTGAGGACTATCCATTAACAAGGGCGCCGATAAATCGGCCTGCTCCTCCTCGTTTTCTGGGAAAATGGGACTGTCGTTCAAAACCGTCGTCAGCATGTTCACCGTAGAAACCGTTACCTGTTAAGAAAGCCATTTAGTTTACTATTTTCCTTTAATAAAGAGTTAACAATTAATACAGTAACTTAATTATTAATTTGTTAATTATTTAATTAGAGAATTGCTGAGATAAAAAAAAATATTTTAAGTGGTCTTCAAGATTATACGATGCAATACAATACTTTAATAAAAAAAATATTATAAAAAAAACGTATAGTAAATTTAACGTATATTAAATTTTTTAATATACCTAGTATTCAACATATCTCGAGTCGATGGAATAGTCTCTTATCCTCGATTGAAATCGAATACTCGAGACACTTTAAGACTGTATATAAACTATATATTGATATAAAAAAGGCCAAAAGTCTGTGCGCTAAGAAAAATGTTATAACTCAAGAGCCGATAAATCTACTAGAAAGTATAGAAGAGGCTTTTTGTGCCAGTTTCTAACAATAGACGCGTCATCGGCGATGTCTTCGGGTGGTAGTTGTGCCGTCTGCCCAGTATTGGCAGGCTGCCACCGAAAATAGGAATTTTTGTTCGCTAATTAAAATCAATTTGATACCCACGGCACTCGCAAGATTTTTTGTAGAAAGTGTAAGCTAATTTAGAGATATTTTCACTTAATTATAGGATGAAACATCGAACATTACGAAGGACGAACTGGGTCTCCCGAGTCTTAGCGGTCGTAGAGCTCGGTCAGAGTCCCTGAAGTTTCTCATTGAAATAACTTCGTAACTAAGGTTAACGAGATCCCTCCGGCCGTTCGACGCAAACTTTGAGTAATCAAACACTTATAGCTCGACCCGAAGCTTAGAGCTAATTTTTTCTTTGCTATAAATACATGGCGGCCTTATTTTTGATAATCTTACTTAAAGTTGGTTAATCTATTCTAATCTCGGCGATATTGACTCGCTGTGGGGTGAAAGTAAAATAAATTTAAAAACGAACTAAACGGGTCAAAAGGATTACGCAAAACATAACTTAGTCATTTGTAAATAGTATGTTTTAAGGTAAATTCTAAAAATATACTGGACATATTTTCAAGATCCAACCCCCTTTGACCGTCAGAGCTTGTAGATTTTCAATTTCCCGAAACAAATTGAGTTTCTCTGAAAGATTTGAAAGACATTGTTCACGTACTACAATCTAAACAATTTGAATAAATCTAGAAAAGACTGAAATATTGCAAAATATATTTATGAAGTATTTCGGTCCGCTTGAAATATAGGACATTATAAATTTTTAAAATGAAAAAAAGAATTAAAAATAGATAAGTATATTTTGAAAACGTAATAAATAATCTTTACATATACAAAATAATCTTATTTACATTTTCATTAGACTTGAATTGCGTGAACATTTTTGGCAATATTTTCTGAAATAAGTTGGCGACTAACCAACAGATAATTGGGTATATGCACAAGAGGTACGTTAAAACTTCAAGTTAAAACCGGTACCGTGAAAACCTTAATTGCTTTACCTTCCTTGTATATGATATACAAACGTAATTTAACATTTTAA
This sequence comes from Mechanitis mazaeus, assembly GCA_959347395.1. NCBI lineage: Eukaryota > Metazoa > Arthropoda > Insecta > Lepidoptera > Nymphalidae > Mechanitis > Mechanitis mazaeus. Next base: position 177,573 of record OY365748.1, read on the forward strand.
GTATTAAATTAATTATCTAATATTTATAATATAAAAGGGGTTAGATCTCCTTGAAACATAGAGGATGATTCCATGATGCTAATATATATAAGCATCATAATATATCATATTATATTCGTAAAATAATTTTATTTATTTTAACACTTTAAACAATACCTAATATTTAAAATATCAACTTTAGGAACTTTAGACAGCTTAAAGTATTAGAAAGTGGTATTAAAAATATTTTAAATATCATAAAATATTATAAATTAATTATGAAAAAAATCTAAAATGTATCTACTTACAAGTAATAGGAAAGCTGTTTCAACAAGTGAACACTTGTAGACTGGCTGACAGCGGAACACGGCGATGCCCAGCGGCAGCAGGATAGCGGCGCGAGCGCAGTCCACCACAGCCTGATGGAACAGCAACCCATGCGACCATCTAAGGAAGAACTCAAACTTGTACCGGGTCTATGATTTCAATTTTTATTTAATTATTTATACATAACAAAAGCTCCGGTTTTTAGGTGCATTAGTAAAACTTATATATTTACGCATTTCGCATTTTTTTTTAAATAAAATATAATGAGTTCCTATAAGGACGAACAGAATGAATAATATATTTATTTTTCTATTTGTAATTAGTAAATCGGTTGTTAAATGCTTTTGCGCTTTTATATGTAGTACTAAATTATTAAATAACAACTTCTTAAGAAAACACAGCTATAAAAAAGTGAAAGCACTCTGACCTAATAACAGAAGTTCCAACTTTTTTACAAAAGTTAAAAATATGCTTCATTGAGTAAGAAACGCAGAATAAGATGTTTTTATGTTCTGAAGATAAAAGTGCTATAACTTTGTGATGCTAAAATAAATATTCTACTGAAGCGACCATAAAGCGAATCTTATACATTTTTTTATCTGTTGTAACGTGCTTATAGTATGATTTATTGGGCACTTATCAAACTTAATTTGACGCAGTTTCTAAGCCGTCTGCTAACCATAACGTACAAAAGTTGACGGGTTGACTTGTGGACCATGAAGCGTTTCCAAACTTCCAATGCAACAAATGTTATACTAGTGAGAACTATGATACTAGTAAGAACGCAAGAAACATGGTATATAGATAGTAATATTTATTCAGTTGCATATTTTTTTTTGTATTTGATGGGGAAAGAATGTCATCATTTAACTGAAATAGCAATCAAAAACTTAATTCAATGTTTATTGAAATCAAAAATTCAATATATATTGAATTATATAATAAATATATATATACAAAGAAATCAGGCATCAAAGAGTTAATTCAGACCAACCATTAACACCGCAACAAGATAAATGAGTTCCGGAAGAATCATTCTAATAAATAAATCTCTTCAAAACTAACCAACTAAATAAATATCTTAAAAAACAACAAAACATTAGAATACCGAAACAAATTCTCAAAAATCGAAATCAATTCTCACATAAAAGTTTCCCCTAAGACGGATCATATTACATGCGCCATTTTACCTTCAACCGTACCACATTTCTAGAACTGCTGAGATCCACCGAATAGTTGATTAAGTTACACTCACGTAGAATATTGAATTATATCCCCGACCCCGAAGTTATTACACTTTAACTTAGATATGTTCATTAAAATATATGAATTTAGAACATCATTTCAAAGAAGTACAACGTACGTGCGTAAAAGTAAAACTCAATTGTCGATAAATTCTAAACATATTAAATTAATGTTCAATAAAAAATCTTCAATACGAACAGAACTTCATTATTTAATGTTTATATTTTTGCCAAATTCTGAAATTAGCTTGTTTTGATGATTTATTATATATAAAGTTAGCGTTGAATATTCTTACTGAATAAAAAAAGCTTAAAACCCATTTCCTGAATTGGGTTTTAATCTTCCGCCAACAATGGCCTAAGGTCTCGTATTCACCTCAGAGCTGCATCAACAAAAACTGCCAGTACCTTGACACACTTTCCGTTATCATCTCTGTGTAAGAAGAACAGCGATTCGCGATCCTCATTATTTTGTTTTTGACACAGCTATTTTTATCCCTTTGTATTTTCAAAAATTATAACATAATACCCGCAAAACAAAAATTTTAAGAACATAGAACAAAGAAAAATAATACAGGCTATTTATTTAAATTCATTGATTATAATTTTAAAGTTTATGAAGAACTTTTGAAGACATTATTACTATATGTTTATTTACGTGTTTGAACATTATTCCACAGTCCACTCCAATAGACCGACGAAATATAATAAGTAAAGATAATACATAATACAATAGGCTTATCCATTTCGTTTTATCAAAATAGTATCTCTACATAATATCATACATTGTCTACTATTCAACACTTTATATCTTTATAACATGACTACTGAATTAATACTGTCGTACAGGTCATAAGAATTTCACTTAACTGGTAAGACATATTTCATATATTTTTATATATAATGCGCAGATGCTGCGATAACGAGACCCAAATGTAAGTTTACTAACAACTTAATGTGTCATGAAGTCACAAGTTATGAAGGGCATTACATTGAACGTTTATGACGGTTACTTTAGAGCCATTGTGCTATTGACCGAGGTTCTTGCTTAAAAGTGACTAGTTAATGCAACCTTGGTGAAAATTTTATATGAATTTGAAAAAAAAAATTATTCTCAATTGCTGTATACAGGTTGTTCAAGTTTTGTGGTTTTATATTATTTTTTGATTACTTTGATAACCCATTAATTATATGTGTATATAAACAAAACACTAGTTACACTAGTGGGTCATTTTTAGCAATTAAATTTTAAACTTATCTCAATAAGGTTAAAATTGAATTGAAACTATGCACACTTCTCTGGTGTTTAAAACAATCGATGACTATCCCATTTAAAAACAACAACTAAAATGAAATATCAAATGAAAGGTTTTATAAATAGATCACTATTTATAAAAAAAATGAAATTGAAAATAACTGAAAATCCAACGTAATGAAATGGACTAATTTTTTGACATGGGTATCAAATGTGAGGTTGTACCGTGCCGAAAACTGTAAGTGGAAAAGTTGTTATTGAAAATCCAATATGACGGACGTAAAAAAATGGCGTCTGAGATATTTTTTACGTGGGTGTCCAATATAAGGTTTTAATTAGACGATGACTAATTGAAAAAAGATATTGAAAATCCAATATGGCGGACGCAACAAAATGGCGGATCATATCAAATGAATGGTTTTAATGAGAATAATACTTAAGGCTAGGTGAGAACATTGGAAATCTATCACTGAGGACATAACACGATCGTGACATAGTTTTTGACATGAGTATCAAACAAAATTATATTTAACGAGAATACAATAAGTGCAAAACTCATGAAAATTTTAATTTAATGCGGCGGATATTTTGATCTAGACATCAAAGATGAAATGAAAGATAAATCGAGCATAACATAATAAACAAAATGACGTTATTCAAATCCAACATGGCAGACGAAACGAGATGACAAAAGTTTTTTCATATAATTATTAAATAAAAGGTTTCAACTAGAAGAACAGATTAGATAATACAATATATCCTTTCAAATTTGCAATTTGCAGCAAACGTGACGTAATGATGGACTAGTTGTAGGTGAATATCATCAAACTTTTTAAATTATAGTATATTTATTATTTATGTTTATCGAAGCTTGTGTAGACGTTAATTTTAATTATAATTTTATTTCTTGTTAATGTTTCTATAAAATTTGAATTTGAAAAAAAATTATATCTAGACTCAAAATATAAGAAAAACAATACTGTGGCCGAGACGCAGGTATAGTTTAGTTCAGCCATTGAGGTATGAAAAAACAAAATATAAACAAAATCTAAAATTTAATATTTAAGGAAAAACGATAATTATGGAAAAAAAAGGAAATGGCTTTTATGACTCCTAACTTTAATAAAATATTAAAGTTCTGTTATAAGATCATATTTTTTTATTTTCGAGTTATTATGTATAGTAATGTGCATGTATAATTAGTTCACTGAAAATAAAAATTTTATTAAATGTACACAATATTTAATCTAATTCTTTTTTATTAAAAATATAGACATATTTATTTATGAAGAAACCTTTTGGTACACGATAAATAGGATGAATAGGCCATTGTCTGTAATGAGGTAAAAAAATACTTGATGTAACATAATATTTTGGATCCTCCATTAGCGGAAAATGGAATTTTAGCAAACAAATATTATAAAATAAAGACAAAGAAGAGAGTCCCTGAAAAATAAATATTTGCATTAGGACAAATAAGTTAGATAAATAAGTTCAATATATTTTTATTGATTTTTTTTAATTTTTCATATATCATAGTGATTTATTAAAATATCCATGTCCAAAAATAGTTCATACCCAGTATTCGAACCCAATACAGGAAGAGATGGACGGATGATAGGGAAAGAAAACTTTTTGAAAACTTAGAAGAGGCTGAAGTCGCAAACCTATTTCAAATAGGTAGCTAACCGTAATCAGATTTTTTAAAACTACTAAATTTATAAACATTGAAGAAATACAGCGATATACGAGTACATGTGAAGTGCTTCTCCAAAAACAATCGCTCATTGAATATTAAAAAAAAAAACAAAATATGTGATAAAACAATATTATATCAAATGTTAAACTTTCGCGTTGCATAATATTATTATTTTATTAACGGGAATTAACGCGTCACGAACAGGTATTACATACCTCTCAATTGGCTGACGTTTCGACCCGGTCGCACCGGCCGTGGTCACGGGCAGTCAGCCTGTGGTATCTATTTGCATAAATTTAAGGCTATGGTTGATACATGGTTTATTATCTGAAATGTGAATAGAAGAGGAAAGATGTAGAAAATAGTTCGGAATGGCTAATAATATTAGTCACAAGCTCAAACTCTCTCCTAAATATGTCACCAAATATTTTTTTTTCCTAACTAAGATTATGTTAACAAAATGTGAACAACCTGTATAGTTCCTACATGATATTGTAAGAAAATGTAATCAAATTTGCTACTTTGGTGCGCTTTATTTCCATCAATATTAATCAAAAATGTTTTTTTAGTATTTCCGATGCATTTTAATAATAATTAAGGAAAAAAAAACACGTTATAGGATTATCAATATATATAACAAACTAAAAAATACAGTACAAGACTGTACCGCTTCCTCAAACGTAAGCGGCAGAAGACGAATTTTAAAAAAGGAAGGGACCGCGCCCCCAAGGTTAGATTTATCAGAAATTATATATTTTTTGATGTTTCTAGTGTATAATAACTTTTTTATAGGCTTAGCGGATAGAGTTTGCTATCGAAAACTTAATCCTCTATCTAGTGTATCGACTGTCGACCAATCAATATAGCTTTCGAGCATTCTTTGATCTGAATGAACTCTGATGGGATGATCCTACAATCCCCCCTCCCCCTTTATATACATAATTAACAAATATTGTGTTTATTAAAAAAATGTCTATAATATTTTTTCTATGTATATTTTGCATCATTTAAAATAAGTTTACCAAAAATGTTTTAATATCAAGCAAAATCTTGTCATATTTTTATGAAATTACATTAAGGCAACTTTCTTTATAATAAATTCGAAATGCAGTCAAGAACATTTCTTAAAACCTTCAAATGTGAAATAAAATATTCTACATATTTCGGTCGTTGCACGCTTTTAACTTTTCAAGATATTACACGGCTGAAGCTAGGATAGAAACTAAAAATATAGCAGCGATACGCCAGAACAGGGTTTAAAGTTGCCCTGAAATTCAAATATATAATATTAAAGCCGATAAAATTGGAAGTAGTTCAATTTTTTTCTATATTTGGTTATTTTATATTAACTAAGTATTATTGTTAGGTTCTATGTAAAGTTAATATTAAATGTGCTTTCTTATGCGTCTCGCGCTTGTAGAACCTTAGCATTTTTACCTGCTATTGCTGTCTTTCAAATACACACTGGTTCGCAGTTATTTAATTTTGGGTTAGTTGACTTCAGTGTAACGGTTTTCAGTATCATCCGCGAATCTATAAGGAAACTAGCGAATCGCAAAAAATCAGAAGTTTTATATTTATTATCATTAATTTGATGAAGATGCCACAAAGCCGCTACGCAAAAGCGGCTTTGCAAATTCTTACAACTTAAAGAAATATAACCGAAGATTAAACTAATTTAGACTAAAAGGATTATTTAATTTAAGACGGCTCACTTCCGTACACTGAACACGTCTAGACAACGGAACATACCTCCTCAGCTGTTTTTTGCTGAGTATGACTGCCATTAGGGCGATGTTGGCAGAGATGCCGAGTCCCGAGAGCGCCAGCAGTGCCGCCGCGCTGGCCGCGCCTCCGGGCGGACACAGACGTGTGTTGTTCACGATGGACGAGTTCGACGCCCCCGCCGACCCAAAGCGCAGGTTTGCGCCGATCATGGCGACCGCGGATCCCGCTACAACGGAAACTACAGTTTTTATATTAACAAGTCTTTTCTTTATTTGCAGATTGTCTGTGTAAAATATTATTTAGCCACAATTTAACAAAATTTAACCTGTTTAATATTCGATACAATGTAAAGTCTCTGTTGATATCGCTGAGTTATTACGTCATTACACGGAAACTTCACTTTTAATTGAATAAGAGATCACGAAAATTTTCTTCGTAACTTTAAATTACTTTTTATTTTAAATAATAACATTAATATTAAATATGATTTTCTAAATGTGTATAAAAAAAAAAAAATTTCGTATTTTATGTAGTACAAAAAATAGCATTAATAGAATTAATAATTTTTTTATGCAAAGCTTCATTTTAGAACGATTTAATGTTTTTTTATAATATTATTATAATTTGAAGGAATTTTACAACCTAAAATTGTTATTATGATAATCTTGATCATTAATAAACTATTTACCTGCTGACATCTTGCTAAGAGTTTCCTTTCTTAGTGACACCATGTACAAGATTGTGACGTGCAGTCAGACCAGCCAATGAGCCTGTTCTCTCCTCCACCGGCCCATTGCACTTGTTTACATGTTATGTTATTTCTCACCGACATTACAAGATCACTGTATATTCATTGATTTTCACTTCAATAAGTCACAAATCATTATACATATAACACTATTTAGACCATTCGAAAACTTAAAAAAAATACACAACGAATATAATTATAACATTATTAACATCTAAGATATCGTGATCCAAAAACCTAACTTTACAATCACATATTGGTTTTAATGTTAAGATGCGTTTCGTTTTCTGATTATGTTAGAAATTGGCAACAACATTTATTTAAACTAATTCAATTTCGAGTTCAATGGTTTACAATACGAAAACCAAAAAATATGTAAATTGAAATTGTGAAACCATAATAATGGATTATGTTGGGATATATTATAAAAATAGTTGATTTTATCAGCAAGCTAATATTAGACAAAGAACGTTTTTATACCTCTACTGCCAAGTAACCGTATACGGGTCGGCACACGATATCATCTATAGACGTCTGCCCTTTAAGTGATATTTTCAGGTACGAGTAAAAGGATCCCAATTTACCTTCCCTTGTTATTATTGTCATATATCCATCTATACATGATTCTTCGGCGAGTGAATTGAAGAAAAATATATGAACTATTTAATATGGAAGTAGAATACAAGCAAACATGAAAACAATCACTACATAAAAAAAATAATCGAAGCCTCGAGCCTAGTTCGTAGTTCTAAATACTTTGTGGTATTTTAAACGCGCCGTCGACGGGTTTCGTGAACACGAAACGTAATCCCGTGCAATACCTATTTGCCCTCTCAAATAAAACGAGATAAAAATTGCTATTACACGTTTTACGTGTCGTGTGATTCAGATACAAACATACATAACACTCGATGTCAGATACGTATTATTTTATCACATTTGTATCGTACTGATGGATCTGTGCATATATTTCCATTAAATAAATAATCTGAATGATATATTTACCTTATAAATAAAAAAATATATAATAAAATTATTTTTAATTTTTGAGAGATTTTTTCGGAAATATGAAAATACAACTACAATTTTACACCAAAAGAAGTTATAAATATTTAAAACTTGCCTTAGAAAGCAACCACCGATATTAACTAATTCGGAGATGAAAAAAAAAATATTCTATAAAACCGGTCCTCCATTAATATTCGATGAAACACGACTTATTTCAAAGAATGAAAAAATCTAAACTACAAACAAGTTTTCAATTAATCAGACTATTTTAGAAACATAATATATATGCTGTAGTCAGTTTTAACTTTACCTGGTGGAGACCCTGGTCTCTAATAAAAAAAATATAAAAATTGCACACTGTACTTTTCTACGATCCACTGTTACTCTTGTATTGATAACATTTCACAGATCATTGTATCACTAATAACAACATTCATAAAATGTCAGCAGACTAATGATTGAGTCCCCCTACGATACACATTGTTCTCGTATGGTGCTAAATTAGCCTGTCCACCATCATCTCGAGACAGGTAAACCGCATCTCCTGTTTTTCACGAAGACTCAAATCACATGCCCATCCCGCGAGTCGGACTTATCTTATCCAGTGTTTACCCTAGAGCACAATTTTATACCACGTATTTTTAATTCGTATACGCTAGGGATGCAATATGCTTTCGGCGTCTCCGTACATTTGAAGATTATTATATTGCATTTTCTGTCGTGCCATCAACTCTAAAAGCTCTCTGATGGTTTGGACCTAAAAGCGCACACGCTGAGATGCACCCGCCCCCTCCACTGCAGAAACCTGATGGTTCACACCGCTGAAGAGAAAGCAAACTTATTTGAATCGCTATTTACGGAATCTTCACGTTTAAATTTTGGTAACGCAATACCACCAGGTTCTATATGCAGTTAGGTGGCAATGCTGTGATGGAAATTTGAATTTGCTAAAGAAAGACTGTAGGCAATCTCAACATGAACAAGGCCAGCAGACATGATGGTATTCCTGCATTTTTTGTAAAGACATGTGCGCCCGATTTTTTTTAAAGACATGTGAGCTCTCTCACATTCTTACATCTCTATTTAGGATCTGTGCTGTATGAAAGTGCCGAATTCTTGGACGCTTGCACACGTGCAGTCTGTGCCTAAAGGCGACTGTCGTGCTGATTCTGATAACTACAGTCTCATATCGAACGCATGCGTACTCTGTAAGAGTATGGAAGGCATCCTATACAGCAGACTTTCGGCATTCTTAGAATCGAATAACCTCCTCAGTGATTAAGAATAATATTCGATGAATGAAATCGATCAACTGCGGACCTGGAGTGACACTGTTGAGAACTTTAGAGAAGCACGGGGTTTCTTTCGATATTTCCAGTTTTAAATCTGATATACTTAGCTCTGGTTGAATCAGTCTTGTCTTATTGCATTTCAACCTGAGGTGATGCTACTAAGGCAAGATTTATTGAATTGGAAAGATCTCAGCCAACAATATTAAAGATTATATATTTTAGACCCCATAGATTTCCCAATGAACGATTGTACCTTACGAGCAATATTCTTTCGCTCAGAAAATTGTATATCGTTCATGTGATTTTAAGATACAGGAAACTCTTCCTTATGATAAAAAGGTTCAAAATATATAAAACGGAGAAAAGATCTTGTTACTCCCATGTGATAATAGATGTTCTAGTGGTGCTCCACTAGAACATCGTTTGCAAAGGAATCAGTTAAGCATACTATCTGGCCATCTTTATAACATTATTAATAGGAAGATACAAATCTATAGTCAATACTCAATAGTCATTAATTCATAAATATACATTTCACGTCAAACAGGATACAAGAATTTATAATTATTAATCATGTCACAAGTAAAGACATAAAATTTTTATTACATTTTTTAAAGTCAAAAATAAAGAAAATAGGAATAATAATAATAATTAAAACTGTTATTTGTAAATTATTAGATTAATAAACTTGTAATATTATCGTGAATGTCAATTTAACTAAATTTTGTCTAATTTTATATTTAAAAATTCCTTTTAGTTTGTAAAAAGACTCCGTAAAAAGCCATTTTTTTTTAATTTCTGTTTAAATATCATCAGTCTGTAAAGGTATCGTAAATTAACCTTCTGCCCGTCACCTCTACTATCAAACTCGTGTCTGTTAAGAATAAGTATACCGAGTTTCTTGAAGTAGGGCCGGGCTAAAGTGTCATGTGATACCTGAGCTAGTATTCGAACTGCACGTTTTTGAATTCTAAAGACGCGTTCCCAGTCTGCACCTCGACCCCAAACATCAATCCCATATAGCAAAATGCTTTATACGGAAGCAAAGTATGAACTCTTATGTTTGGAAATATATATCAACATTGACATATCTAATAATACACACATACACATACATAAATACAAATTTAAAAGCCTATAATATTTAATTAAGGATATTGTTATGGAAGATCGGAGTCTTCTGGCACAGGGATAATTATATTATTCTTTAAAGAAGATTTCTACTTTGTTGATATATATATAAATTATTATTATTATTATTTCCGAGGCTTACGACAGTGCCTACACTATTTTATTTTTGAACCTCAAGCTTTATAACTTTATGGGCATTCGTCCCACGGCTTGCCCCCTGGTTTCTGTGCGCGAATATCAGATCTTTTGTGGGATCAATCAATACGGGTGGTCATTGATTTCTGCTCATATGATCAAATGGCGTTTAATGCCGGTGTCCCTCAAGAGCCAGTTCTCTGCGCAACTTTTGATGCATAATAACGATTTTCTTAAAGCCGGTATCCTTGGGTAGGCAGAAGACAGCATAAATGTGAAAAGTTATAAATCCATCGAACGTGCGGCTGAAATCCAGCCACTCAGAGAGATCTTGATTGAGCGCATGAACCTTTCCTTCCAAGCAGTTCCCCAATAGAGCGATGATAATCTGGTTAGATTCAATGAAGCCATGACCTAAACGTGTCTATTCTCTGCCAATAAGAGGACATTCGTTTTGGCATCTACTTTCCGAAATGTACCTGTGACAATCACGAACCATCCCTCCTTGGTATCACCCTAACCTCGCCCCTTAATTTTGGTTCCTATATTGAGTCTAAAGCTCGTTTGGCTACCAAAGCGCTTGGTATTCTCTCGTAGGTGCGTCGGTACTTCAAGCTGGAACAGTTGCTTCCTTGTATAAATCACAAGTTCGGTAGTGCATGAAGCACCGCTTACATTTTTAGTATGGCTCCGCCAAATACCAGCTAGGTGAAATCATCTTTATGAAAAAGTACAGAGTCTGAAACGCCGCAAGGTGGCCAGTCTGTAAGTTTTTATCGAATACATTCCGGAGAATGTGCAATGGATTTGCGCATGTTGATTCCTTCATGTCCCTTTCATCACGAAACAATTAGAAATTCGGTTCGGAGATACTGAATCGAGCTGAAAATTCCAAAATCTCGCACAACAAGTTTGTTTCTAAATTTATTGTAAAGACATCAAAACTTGTAAATCTCTACCTGTGTCGGTCCTTCCGAACAGTTATAGTGTAAAGGTCTTCAAACATAGAATAAATAGTTACCTTCTAGGTGTTCCTGCTGCACCCTACACTTCATTCATTCTTAACGTCAGTCAGGCTGTAGTCAAATGCGTGCTTATTTCGAAAAAAAAGGCTTGTATTCTTCAATCTGAAAGCAACACACAAAGCAAGTGTGATTTTCGGCACTTCAAACTGAAACTCATTAACGGGAAATCGCATTCAAATGAATCCTTGGACGGCGATGTGTAATGTATTTGTTTGTTTACATATCTATATTTATTTAATAATCTGTATCCTATACGGTACCCAGATAGCGTGATGCATTTTTCAAAAATTTTACGAGTAATAAAAAGTATAGAAATATCGTTGCAGTCTCAATTATTTCAATTATCCTATAATTTTATAATAACTGACATTACAGACACACTATAACAATTGTATTATTTCCAACACTTGTATTGACACAACCTAATTTCCGAAGCTTATCAGAGTTAATTGAATTATTCTGAAGTTCTGAATTTTATTAATATGTAATGACTATAATTAACATAGACTTTTTTATGAGTAACGAAAACAAATGATTTTTTTAAAAACATGACCGTTTAAAATAAATAAATCAATCGACTTCTAATTCTCATGTAACAATTATAAGCTCTTTAATATTAATTATTTTAATTACTAAACTAAGAATAATAATTAGGGCATAAAAGTTTATTCTATGTTAGATTTTCACCGCATTTACTTTAAAAAACAATAAGCTTTTATCTCGTCTTAATTAAAGAGAAAGCTCGCCGTTCAACCGTTTGATGAACGACACTTGAATGAAATAATAGAATGAATTTACACTGAACGTTAAAGAAGCATTTTTGAGTTTATGGCAACAATTTTAACAATTACAGTGCAATCATTACGAACGAATTGCATTTACGGAAGCGAATAGCTTCGGTAGATTCATTCATGTTCTACAAATTCGTGAATGGATGGATGATTTAAATAGATTCTATTTGTACGATCATTTCTAACAAAATCTAAAATATAGACTTAATGTTTATCGTAGAAATAGACTTTAAAGTTTAATAAAGAGGAAGGCTTCTATAAATAAGAAGAGAAGGTATTTTCGTGTAAACTCAAACAAAGATAATGAAACAAAAGTGAATTATAGTTAACAGATGGAGGTCCAATGTCCAATGGAGGTTGCTGTTAACCAGCAAATGAACTATTGCACATTGGATTTTATATTGCATAGTACTGGCATCAGTTATTATTATTATTATTCAAATAATTTAGATGATGAACTGTGGTCCATGATAAATATACAATAAAACATGAATTTTCAAATAAACTCTTGTCTTAATATTTCAATTCTTGTATACAGTGCATTTTAGTATTATTTAAATTAAAAACATGAGGCTTCATTAAAAAAATCGGTTCTTAATAAAAAGTTCATATCAAGCGGACAAGCCGGTATTATTCTTAATCAGTACACAATAATATTTTTTTCCTCTCACTGAAAAACAACAAAACCATATTAAAGCTTGCTATTTCAGAGTAATTTTGAGGTTTTCGCGCAATCATATCCTTCCTCTATTATATATAATTTCAGTATATTCTCTTATTTTTCTTTACCATACCAAAATCGTTTTAGCCACGCAGCGATAAGATTTATTATTTGTGAAAGCATTAAAATAAAATGGTAATATTACTCAAGTCGTATATAGTTCATAAAACACACAGCAGTATGACAGCGGAGGCCATTACTTAACCATTCAGGTTCCTTAACAGCAGTGTGAGTTCAGCTCGACTACGGTCGTCAGCGACTCGCGTTTAATAATCATTTCATTTTGGGGTTTCAGTAAATGTTAAGTGCGTACATCGTTTTTTTGTTTTTATTAACTTGCGTATGAAGATATAAGAATAGGCTTACGTCATAGGTTTTTTTTAACAGATTATATAGATTAACAATGAATTGAATTAATATTTTTTTCTTTTATATATTAGACTAAATTAATTCTTTTATCTCTGAATAATAATGGTTTGAATTTTATTAAAAATATAGTGTATTAAATTTATATAAAAAAACTTTACTTTACAATTATATACTAATATTAAATTAGTCCAACTGAGAGTAGTCCGACCCAGCATCGAAGAGTGGTTCTAAATGTAATGTGTCAATTATATATTAAAAAAATACTGTAAGACATATGTATTAGATTAGTTTGTTGTTAATTAATCTATGGCAAATTATGAAATCGATGGTAATATTATTAAGCACACGGTATACTTAATAATTGTAAATTGTTACGGATCCAGGATGATATAAATAATACATATTATATGCGATTGTTTTCAAGCTGTAAAAGTGAGTCATGTTTCTCGTCCTACATATTTTACGGTATTTCGAATTTAAGTTGACAGCATGGCTTCAGTGCAGTGGCCTCTGGTGTTCTACTTACACTGAACTTTTCTAAGCACGCCTCATAGTATTTTTAATGATTATGAAACAAAATTTGAATAAATGTTAAAAAACGCTCCTCAGTTAAGATATTTTTTAAACCCATACATATACATATAAAATAAGGTGAGGATTCTTATTACAATCACAGATGCGAATTATTTACATTTCATTAAATTACTTTAATAAGACACGGAACTGAGTGCATTGAACAAATAGAGTATAGTTATTTATTTATATCGCATCGTTTTTTCCTTTAAAGTGACGTATCTCAAGTGCAGCCGTGGCTATGAAATGCCTTTAACTTTATAAATTATGTACCGCAGTTGCCGGAGGGCACAGATGCTGCAGAAATTCTCTTTGAACACATCACGCTGAACCAACTGCTACGAAATGTTGTGTTCCAATTTATTTAGTTTGAGAAACCAATTAAAACATCAATCATGTCCAGTGTAGACAGCTAATAGTACATAAATAGTAATAGCAATATAACAAGACTACACTGCACACTGCACTAGCGGCTGAAACAGGTACAACATACATTTTTCCTAATTTACCTTATATAAAATACTTTTCCCTAAAAGTCTTATTAGTAGGAAGTAGTTTACATTTAAATAACTTTTATTGGTTTCTCCACAAGGCACTACTTCCTCTAAAGCCTGTCTAAAGCCTGTCTCTTCAACCACAGACTGTCCCACGTCCGTGTCGTCCTGCGCTTTACAAAAGGATCGGAAATATTTTTTTTCTCGTTTTGAATGAGTCGTTGAATTAATCCTTGAAGTCTAAAGTCATTGTTATCACCAATTATTGTAGTCCTAAGCGTCTTCAATGGGACTCGTTAGAAGAAATTTCTGCATGTTCTTATCTACGGAAAATGACGTTTATATCTTCCCAAAACGGGTGCACTTTGTTTGCTTTGAAATGTTCTTAATTAAAGGCTAAAGTGTTTCATGTCCTGTATTAGACACGTGATATATATTTATAAAATACGACATAGAACGTACAGTCAAATTCGAGAATATATATGAAAATGATATCTTTGCAATACAATATATGAAAATACTGGCAACTTTTCTCAAACCCACGACTAACTTTATCTATTTATATTTATGGAGAATAAGTACACCTAAGTTTAAGTAACTGCAAAAGTTTTGACGCAAGGATTGATCAAAACAAGATTAAATAACATCTTGAGATTTTCTATCTTAATAAACTAGAGCAATTTATCAAGAAGATGTAGCACGGAGGAGACATCGGCTCGTATCTACGACGTAATCTACCAGAGAGATGAACATGATGATGTCGGTAAATTATGCTATTAACCAATTTATTTGGTATAAATTAGATTGATTTAAAAAATAAAAATTCAGGTTATACATAAGATATATGTTCGATATAAATATCGATATAATTTATTTTATGTACACTATCTATAACCTCCGGAACGAACCGTACTTCGAATAATAAATAATAAATAGTTATTTAAGCTCTGAAGCAATACTAACTCAATTTTACCCTTAAATGGCTTTAATAAAATAGCAAAATATACATGTGGCTTGTTTTTAAATGTTTTCATATTACGTAACGGCATCCGCTTGTTATTTATTATTACTTGTAAAAGTATTTTATGTAAGTATAAAGCAAGTTAAAAGTATTTGTATTATTTTGTGCAAGTCACGTCACGTGCTACGACAGAGAGTAAAGATTAAACCAGAATACATTCCATTTCTGAGCATCGATTTAAAGATACTCTGAATAAAACAGTATGTTGGGAGTTTGGTTTCTATCGTTTAAGTGATCAATGCAATATTACGTATGTTTGGTTTGTTTCAAAGACTAAGCTGATAAGAATCGTAGTATAAATAAATATTTTTATAGTATATACAAAATTTAAACCTAAATCCATTAAGCTTTTCTTATAATTTATTTCATGCATTGAGCTAATTTACATTTATGTTTTCTTATAACATGTTGAATTAAAAGATTAATTATAATTAAATCATCTAGAAAAAAAATATTAGAATTCAGACAAATTTGAACGAACGAATTAGGTACACTCGTTACGTACAATGGTCGCTTGTTTCGGGACATTAGGCTGGAGTTAGTAATGACTGTTCAGATCATCTACTGTTTGAATATTTACGATAATAATACGAGATAATGAACTCTGAAAGATATAAAACCATCGTCATGCAGTCATGTACTTGATGTCAAGAATTATTATATATAAATTTACAAGGTGGATAACCTTCAAAAATTTATTTTAAAATAATACGTTACAATATGTATTATATATATACTTATTTAATGAAGTTATTGTTTTGTAATATAGTTTTAAGCATATTTTATGAAATATATTTTTTGCTTTAAGTTAGCTATGTGTAATTTTCAGTTTGGAAATACCACACGATTCCACCGCTGACAAAAGAAATGAAATAACATATAATTATTAGCTCACAAAACAATTCCTCTCTTAAATTGATGCTATAAGACAACCGTTGTAACAAAAACGTCTAAAAATAAGATTTTAAACCTTTTTAGAGAATACGTTACTAGATTTTAAAAACAAGTCACTTTAAAAATCCTAAGCGTCCTTTAATTCCGGAGGGCCGTGATGTGGGAGGCACGCGGCGCGAACGGGCAACTGCGTCGGCTGCCGGGCGGATACTGGCTTGCCGCAGGAGCCTGCGTCACTACCGCTGGACCTCGACACCTTTTACGGGACCCTAATTAATTACGCAGTGTCACAGATAGGCTCGAAGTTAAACAACAACGATGTTTATTTACAGTTCGATTTGTTAGAAGGCACTAACATTCATTTGGTCAAATTATACTTGCGAATACAGTATACGGGTTATATCAGTGAAGTACAAATTACTGAAAAAATTTTTGAAATTAATATTTTGTATGCAATTATTCCTTGGAGATCATTTTATCAAAACATAAAAATAAAATATTGGATCATAATAAATAAACTTGACGTAGAATGGCTGCGGCGGAGCACTATAGTCAGGATACCTAGACTATTTTTATGATGTAAGATGAAAACGTTTCTACGCAACCAAAATCTAATTTCGATTGACACTCCAGAGATTTTGCTGAAGCAATAAATTATTAAGTTAGTCTCAAATCTTTAAAGATATATAGAACTGATACATGTTTTCAGAGTTAATATCGCTTTATTACATATTTATATGAAACTCTTGCTAGCATTTTAATAATTCCTAAGAGACACCGTTATTGTATCGACACAGTGTTACATAAAAACCAACTTTTTATATTCGTAGGGTTAGTAATCAGTAACCTATAGTTTTCTACGCTGTATGAACAGATCTGAACAGAGCTGAAAATTGTCAGGGAAATTGGTTCCATTTAATCAACCTAGTGGAAGTCACAAAAAGACATGTTCCGAGGGTCAGAGCTCTTCTTACTTACACTTTGCTAGGCCTAAAATAAGCTACATTAAATTGCTGTATTTTTTACTTTAGTTTATTATATAAAATTAATATTTTACTCCTTTGCGTTTTGAAGAAGTATTTTTTTAAGTTTCTTATCATATATATTTGTTTTTCGGAAGGTTTTAAAATTACAAATGGCCTTAGATTATTATCTCAGACAATTATAAATAAATCAAAATGTAATACCTTAATAATAATACCATAATAAACATACATAGATAATAGACAAAAATTTAAACAGTATTACAGTTTAGTTAAGATCGGAAACGACTTCTATTTTGTTACGTTTTTATTTCATACAGCCTCATATTTGACGTCGTATTTTATTGCCAACATAACAAAATATAATTCATAAAATGTGTTTGATATACGCGAATTGTACTTGTCAAAATATGTATATTTCCATACAAGCCAGCTTAGTCTCTATTATAAGGCATTACGTGTTCAATTTGTATAAAGCCACAGATAAGGAGACTTTTTAAGGACTGAGTATTTCATCAAAAAAGTACAAACATATTTCTGTTATATGTTTATTGTAACTATTTTAACATATTATTATATATATAGAAATATTTATACACTCGTAGATATAAAACTATATAATACGTAATTAAAAGTAATTTAATACAATTGTATGATGTTATAGAACGCGCGCCTAGCACGAGGGCTCCAGCACGAGGGCTCCAGCACGAGGGCTCCAGCACGACGGCTCCAGCACGAGGGCTCCATTACAAGTTTATTTAACAAGGCACTTTCCGTGTTCCTCTGCTTGTTAATATTTATCATGTTCTCACACCCGAGAGCTTTCTACTAATTATCTTGAACTATAAGTAAGAGAGTACTTCGTCGTTATCTTAAATATTTATTGCGAAAATAACATAAATTCCAATTATTGTGCCGAATAATTACTAAACATTATATGGGTTTGAGAAGTTCTATAAATTTCAGAACTTTGGTCCACTCACAAGCGGTCACTAAAATGGTCAAAAACTATCTTAATCCAGCCAAGTTGCTACATAGCAGTGAAACAGACACCCGACACTACTGTCTATGCCCATATATAAAGTCTAAGTTAGGCTCTCTCGCGTCCTAAATGGTCTAGCTTCCAACTAACTCTCCAAGGCATTACCAAGCTTCTGGGAATTGCAGTGAAACATTAGATGTAGTAATTATTTTAAATTTTTTTTTTTTTAGCCAGTCAAGGTAAGCCCTTAACTACAGCCCGCCTGGTGTTAAGCGTAGGCTGTAGTGTGGCACGCCTACCTAGAAGGTACCTATTAACTTTCGATTTGATGCCCCCTAGATTGTAACTATCAGTAAACACCGACTCCGGCAGAGAGTTCCAAATTTTCACCGTCCGCACAAGGAAAGTAGAAGCGAAACGCTTTGTACGGAACTTTGAAACCTTAACCGTAAATCGGTGCTTCCCGGCTGAGCTTCTTCTCGTTTGTTGACTGGGAGGAGCCGGGTGTATCAAATTGTGTAGCTTTGATGCACACTCTCCGAAATGTATCCCATAAAAGACCGACAAACTAGCCAACTTGCGGCGATATTCCAAACTTTGGAGTTTCGCCTTGGCAAAGGTGGTTTCACCTACGAGCCTTCTAGCCCGTCTCTCAATTGATTCCAAAGCCTCTAGCTGGTATTTGGCTGATCCATCCAAAAGATGCGAGCAAAGTACTCCATGCACAACCGAAAATCATGAATTTGAATTGAATTTAGAATCACATTGTATATAAAAAACCAATGTAAGATTAGGTTTCAATAATGCGGTTAGTAGGTAAGTACTGAAGTACATAACTAGATGAATATTGATGTGATGACTCTATCGGTATTAAAACATTTGAAATAACTTGGATGTCACACTGAGACAAGAGACAGAGCTGTATACATTCCTGTATCTCTACTCTGTGAATATAAAATATGAAAGCATAGAGGATGTAACGTCCTGAAGGGTATTGACGGCTCTCTCTTTGAAGCCGAAAGTCAAAATTAGGGAAACATTGAATGTTTCAAATGTAATTTAGAATTACGCATTTTCGTATTTCAAGAATCAGTTCATGTTCTTTTTATTAAAGGTGCAGGTCTTTTTGCTACAAATTGATAAGAGTCCTTTAACCATTTTTCTTATAAATAAACTAGTTGTTCTTGTACTGTTATACTTGTTTAGATATACCCAAACTTAATATTTTATATATATATTTCTTTTGTTACAGTTACATATTTCACAAAAGATACAAAACTTACCACGTCAAGAACTTTTGCAGCTCTTCGAGTGCCTTCTCAAACAATTTCAGTTATTTTCCGGCTTTATTTAGTTTCAAACTATGTGAGGAATAGTTGTTTTTATACAATATTGATTTTTAAAGTTTCCTTGATGTGATTTCACAGAACATTTAGATTTAGCACGGAAGACACAGATATTATATAATTGTATTACGATTGTAAAACTCTACAAACTATTGAAAACCCGTCAATATACATATCCAAATAGTTGAACGGATGAGTTGAATGAGTCGTGTGCCAATATCTTATTATCTCTTATAGTCGTTTGTTAATTGTAAATTATTTGCTTTGTCATTAATTACGTTAGCGTCAGACAGAAGATTTAAGAAAACCGAAATGATTTTAAAAATTAACTTTAATTGAATTAAAACAAATTAAACCTATGAATGATGATTCCCCTTCGATGTGGGAATAAGGAATGGTCATTCTTACAAAATATATTATACAAGAAAACTTATGGCAACATTAAGCAAATGCTGTATCGACAAAATATAATATTAAATACAAAGTAACAGGAATTCAACTGAGGCGCTTTCCATACAGTAGCTTTACGTAACTCATTATAAAAATTAAACAATAAGTTTGATACTTTTTTTTTCATTTACTAAAAAAATATAAAAACTATAAGTTATTAACATTCCGATTAAAGAAATGATTGTAATCTTTACAATGTTTTTTTTTATACTATCTTTGCGTTTTGAGGTATAATCAATAGTTCTAGACTCTTTAATATATTGTATATATTAAAGAGTATATACATAAATATAGAGCTATGTATGTATTTGTGTCTGGCTGTTTGTATTGTAATGTGAAGCGTTTTTTGGGCTCCATATTCTAGCGACCTGCTTATGCAAATGACTTCGTTTTGTTATCAATCGCTTCATATTCACATGACTTAGCTGATTAGTTTTCTGATCAAGAACTGATCTAAAGCTTTATACAAACCTAAAAGAGCGATTGGAGCGGATGAAATTCCTCTCGATACGTTTTTATAAAAAACAAAGAAAAAAAATTAAATTGGTGCGAGTCCAATGCTATATTATATTTTCTATATGCATTGTTTAATATTAACAACACACATACACACATACGCACACAGGCTTATTTTTTTTTTAAATGTTTAGAATCACTCAGAACACGTCCAAACATAAAGCTGTTACGAAAAATATGATTTTGGATGTTTTATAAGGAAGTTAATAAATAAAATAAGGTATTTTTTATGAGTAAATTACGTAAAGACTTATTTTGTATTTGCTAAACAAACGACCAATCTATCATTTGTAATATCACGTTCCAAGTGATCTCTTGTTTGCCATAGTGTCACAAACACACGTTCATGTTCCCATGGCCCATGATGTGATAGAAGTGGACCAGTCGTCATGTTAGCCTTGGACGATTTAGTTTCTAAAACTGAAGATCTTTTAACTTGAGATTCCTCCCCAGAATCTCTACTGTAATAAACCTCAGTAGATTTATTACAGTAGAGATTCTGGGGAGGAATCTCAAGTTAAAAGATCTTAATATTAACACTGTGATTACAGTTAATACTGTGTTGGCAACACTTTAGCAACTTTTCCATCGATACTACTATTTAATTCACTATAACCAGAGAAAAAATACGTCATGTTTAAATCATTGTTATCTCACGATGCCACATTGATGAAGGTAAATCACACTCTTTCCATCACAGTCATCTTCGCATACATTTCAATTCGTAGCCTTGAATTTTTCTGGTTCATATTTTTATTTTATACTTTAATTTTTAATAATTTAAAACTATATGATAATTACACCTGTGTTATATTTTGATATTATTAAAAAACAAACTTAAACATAAACTTGTTACAAACACTTGGACGCTAAAAAATAATACCCAAAATACTCGAACTCAATTTATCTTTTATTCTTAGTTCTTCTTACTTATTGAATAGTAAAATAGCAGTAGTAGAGATTTGAGTGTATGGTTTATTTTTGTTACAATAATTTAAAAAAAAACAGAAACTGCAAATCACAGTTCTAATATACTAAAGCGCAAACTACTATTGGTAGTAACCTGAATGTTTGTCTGTCATAACCTTCTAAATCTTAAAGATTTGGCACCAGCCGAGCTTTGAATATGCAACGAAAGTTAATCTTTAATTTATTATTTCTATAAAAAATAAATGTATATATATTAAAAAATAAGTATACACCTAATTCTGTTTTTACACGGGGTTTTTTTTGCACGGTTAGGATATAACACGTTTTGAAAATAAAATATTTAAATTTTTTTACACGGTTTTATTTCATTTAGCACGATTATACAAAGAATTATAAAAAGACGTAGAAAGAATTGGCGAACAACAGCTCATAACAGAGTTCATTGTGAAAAATGTAGATGCTGAACGAGCAAGAGAAAGTCCAGTTCAAAATTATTCCAGCGATGATAGTGATACGTCCAAAGCAAGCGAATGAGAGTAACTGATGATGACACCAATTAAATTATGTTCCTGTATTTATGATTATCACTTTTTTTTTTATTGTTTTACCTTAAAAATTTAATAACCTATTCTTTTCGTTAACAACATAACTGTTTAACATATTTGTTTTTAGTTCATGAACTTGCCATACATTTAATTCATATTATTTTAAAGATTAGAGTGCATATCTTTTTATCTTTAATAACTATGCTTGTAAAAATAAACATTGTATATGCGATTTAATTAAATAAACATGAATACTTGTTCTTAAAAAATCCTTGTTTTACACTAATTTTACTAGGTTTTAGAGATTAGGAACCAATCACCTCCACGAATGAACCATACGATCAATGTCTTTTTTTACACGGTTTTTTCTGGAACCAATCTACCGTGTCAAAACAGAATTAGGTGTATATACATTATAAATAACAATATATACATTAAAAATAAGCAAACAGACTTGGACTTACCTATAATTGATAAAAGAGTGTCATGCTAGTATTTAAGTCGGGTGATAACAGAGCTGAGGTTTTGCCGCCTGTCAAATTCTATAATTGTGATCTTAAGGTAGTAAGTAAGTTTAAATATCTTGGTCATATATTAGCTCATCTTATGTGAAAATTATGCTTTTCAAAGCATTTTGTCAATCTTTTTACTCGAGCGGTCTGTGGATTAGCTATTCGCAACGAGCCTCCGCGTGCAATATAATAACATCTTGGGGATGTTGTTAAAACTGCCCTGCCACTATAGTGCATCCTCCATGTCTATGGAGGCCCGTAAAGACAGCTTTCATGCCAATAAGGAAAAAAAAAAAAGAGTCAATCTTACAACGAGTACAACAACAAACTAAGTGACAACGGCATCTTGAAGATGATATCAAACTAACATGACTGTCACATACAATATCACTGTGTTATGATTCTCATAGGCTTAAGTAAATAGGGGGGCTACATGCCGGGAACCTCCTCGTGTGCCCGTCTGCTGTCGATGCTGTTGGATACGTCCGGTGGCATGGGAAGCGTTACGGGCCAGTGCTCCCTGGACAACGGTTAATGAGTTCCTTCAGGTTCGTGTTAGCCGTTGGCTAATGCCCGGCGCATCAGGGGACCGGACTCGTGCCTTTTTCAGCAGAGGTTTGCTGAGTCTGGTCCCTGCTATGGAGCCTTTCCTGAGCGAAAATGTCGCTGTGACGGAGGGCTTCGTAGCGAGGTGGGGGTAGGTCGAGGTGGTGAAATCCGCCTCTTCCGGCGCTGTATGCCGTGGTAGTTTCTCTCGGGTGATCGCCACGGGCGTAAGACAACCCGGATGTCAGGCTGCCGCGCGACGGGACATGCACGGTGGTCTGGGGTTCAGAGACAGTCATGTGTGCCTCCTCAGGTATCCGACATCGCCGGGCTGTATTCCTGTATTCCATGGCTGTCAGTTGATGGGTTGTGGGGAAGTAGTAGAGGGCCGAGCTGCTTACTCCGGGTGCGGTGTTTTTTTTTTTTTTGTGGGTGCGAGCCCCACGTCCTGGCACCTTTGACGTTGTCAAAGTTGTTTTTTATATTCTTTTTAATTTATACTCGAAGTAGAAGGGTACACTATGGCCCTGATTGGGTCCGTCTATTTTTATTTTACTTTATGTTTTATATTCTCTTTTATATTTTTACAATTATACCTTATTTTTATATTATGTTTTTTACAGTTACAACTATGGAGTACTATATTTACATCTTTATATTCAATCTTATCTGACTACCTTAAAATCTAATGTAATTTTTAATGCTAACATTTAATCTTACATTATTTGCTTAGACATCTAGGCCTTACTATTATTTACATTTTTTGCTTAACCTATTTCTATTTTAACTATTACTCTTTTTTTTTTTAAATTCCGGGTGCGGTGTTGGCGCTGCTTGCTCCGGGTGCTGTGTTTCGGGAAGTCCGGGGAAGGTCAGGATAGCCGAGTGGTATTTCGCGGCCGTCAACGCTATACATCTGGTAACTACAAGAAAAATCTTCGTCTATAATCTTTTGCCAATTATCATCTTACAAATTGCGAAATACTAATCAAAGAAGTAAAGAAAGTCAAACCTCTTTTAAATAGAAACTATAGATGGCGTATCTCATCTATTTTCAAGTCAATATCAACTACAATCTACTTATTAAAAAAACATTGTACGTTCAGGCCTAAGTTTCAAGTTTTCAGGTAGGGTTCATTCCTTCACAAAAAAATATTTTCTATAAATACAGGATTTAAAATATTTATAGGTATCTAAAAAGTTACCAATATTATAAAACCAAAATGCTTTATATAGACGTAATAACTATGAATTCTTGTGAAATATTATACTTCTTCGAACACTAAGCCGAGGGTAGTTGGTCGCCGATGGCGGCGACTTCTGGTTTAGGCTCCATTTAGGGGTTTGGGGCCGAGTAATAGAGTCGGACCGGACTTCCTGATTCTGAGTGCGGCTTAAGTGTCGGCTCGGTGAAGAGGGGGGTGGTCGGGCTCGGTCGGCTTGGGTGGAGGGGCAGGGAGCCTTTCCCCTTATAACGAGCCGGCCACGGGAGGAAGTGGGGCACGCTTGGGTCACGGGCGTGCATTCGGCGAATAGGTAGTCGCTCACACGGCCAGCCCTCGGAGCAACGCGGATGAATGCAAAAGCGATTCCCGTGGCGCTCCACTATGACGGTGAGATGGTGACCGTCTGGTTTAGTGGGTAGCCTTAAAAAAGGCAGCATCCTCTATGCTGCCGGGAGTCCCACATAACCGGTCTTCTCTTTTCCCCAAGGGGACCGTGTAGCAATAAAAGCTTCCAGACGACAAAAATAAAATAAAATAAAAGACTTGAGTAAATAGAAGTAGGATAATTTATTACATTATTTTTATTAATTTACTTTAACAGTTATGTTATATGATTTTATTTAATAATTGAATATGTATGATCGCTGTGTTGTTGTAATGTTGACTGTGTTTTGATCATGTTTTGAATTATTATTATTATTATTGTTATTAATTTCATTACATTGTCTATTATTATTATCGATGGCATTTCATCTATTAGCTAACAGTCTTTAATAAATCGCTACTAACAAATATATGGATATATAGAAAATCTGAAATAGAGTTTGTTATTATTATTATTATTATGAAAAAATAAGTATATATACATTAAAATTTATCACGTCAGAATTCCTAAAAGGCTAAATAAGCTATTTCTGATGAATCTCCTCAATTAACTTTAATTTTTTAAACTAATATAAAATATGCTTCAGTAGTTTTCATATTTATGTATAATTTTTTTCTAATAATCTGATATAAACAAAAGGTTTTTATCTCGACCTATAACCGGAAACCGAGAGTAGGGACTTCGAAGACCGCGAGGGTCTCACAGACCTCAAAGATTTCGAGACCTTCAAATGAAATATAATTCTTTGCTAAAACAACGCATCCCTCTTTCAGTCAAAAGATGTTTTATCTGTTGTCTTCGATCCGATCTGATCTATAAGTTTTCTTTAGAACGGTACCTTTATTTAACTATAATATGGTTTCATTATATATTTGTATAAAACGGATTATATAAATATATTCTGTAATTTTTAAAATCAATAAATTCATCTTTAGTTAATTGTTACAATTATTATTATTATAAGAGAATAGAATAAAACATTAAAACGAGACACCGTTCAAAATAAGTGATCGTGAACTGATTTCAAGGGCGTTATCTCAGATGTAGCATTATGTAAACTTTATTAAGTAAAAAAAGTTTTGGGATTATCTTAGAGCGAGTTGAGTCCCTCGATAACAGATCGAACTCAGACCTCATACATTTTCAAACAAATATTTTTGTTTATCTTCAAAAGGAAAACAAATATTTTTTTGGCTTGACTAGTATTCTATATGAAACATACAAACTGGATCCAAATCAAAGATGACCCTCAAGTTAAAATCAACTCTTAAACTAATAAAATGACATTAACGTTGACATTTTGCTGACGTAAAATATTTCATGAAGTCATCACAAAGCTGCAGTTTATTCACAAGTGTGCCAAGTCGTTTCATAATATAAATAAAGGGATAAATTCTAAAAAAGATATTCGATCAAAGGTGATAAGAGGCTCGCTGTGACCTTTTCTGTAGACAGTCTCTGTAAATATACTCGTAGCTAATATAACACAAATACGTTTGTTGATTCGGGTTTTGTTAATGATTTTGCTTTGAAAGATGTGACGTAACAAGACGAAGGAGCGACCGCGCCTCTTATAGTTACAGAGACGCTCCGTCATAGAATGGTCATCAATTATAAATTCTCTTTTATATTATATTTCTCTCCACTTATCATTTCGTTATTTTTTTTAATAGTATTTTACAGACCATAAATATTTTTTATATTTATGAGCTCAGTGACATTATGGTATTAGTTTTAAATTATAAAAGAAATACAGATATAAGACACTACATATACGTGTACAGTCAAACCTTTACCAAATAAAAGTAATATGCATTTGAAAATATATGATATTTTTTTCTTTATCTTCACACTACCCTAGAGATGAAAACATTGATATCAAATATAAAAAACGACTCCATGTGATCTTTAAGTAAACAGTCTAGTAAATATTTTCAAGTATTTGTAGAAGTTCATACAGAAAGGCCTCTGATTCCGGACCCCAGAAGACTGAGGAAACATGAGGTTATATGTAAAATGAAACGATTACATCTTTAGAAGACCTTGATGTCTTACGGTTTTAATTTCCTTTTTGGTCAACGCCCAGTCAGTATCAACAGTGTCAGATCCTTCTCCTGTCGAGAGATAAATTATATTTTTCGTACCTTTTGGCATCGATTGAAGGAATAACAAGTAGAAATATCATTTATAAAACTTGCTATGAACTATTTTATTTAAAAATATTATTCAATATTAGGTCATAAATAAACTATAAAGTTGTTTTATTTATCTTAAGTGAGACGTACCTTAATATACGTACGTATATTTTGCCACAGTATCATATTAAAATAATGGTCGACATAGTTCAGTTCTCAAACAGCGTCCGTCGCGCACTTACCATTACTTTAAAATTTAAATAAATTATTATTAAGATAATCACATATTATTTTACAGCATAAAAACGCCGATAAAATGATATACGATATTAATTATATATAATAATAACTATTATTTTTCTATAAGAAATCCTTTATTCGTATTGACTAAACACCACACCCTAAATTACTCAGCAATTTAAAACGTTGTTTTATTTAATGACGTAAGAATCCCCTGAAAATATTTTTTGTAAATTAACCAAAGTTAACTAATTAATAAAACTATTTTTCGGATATAACTCGCGTTTATTATTACATTTTTATATTTAACCCGACGTTTCGAATGCTTTGCAGCAAACGTGTTCGCAGTAAGACGTAAATATAAAAATGTAATAATAAACGCGAGTTATATCAAAAAATAGTATTATTGAAATGTGTAGTATTCGTGTAAATCTTAGAAAACATTAACTAATTACATTTATTCGGCAATATGGCGACTGTCTTATACAACTTTTATTAGGAAAATATTAAAAAAAAAAAACAAAACACTAACTAATACTAAAGCCTGTACATGAATACTTTGACACCACAAAGACATAAATGTAACAACCTCTGAGGTGTCCAGGGCGCGCTGCAGTGACAACATTCCTAAAACACATACATCAATGAAAAAATATAACATCTCTTGGAGTGCCTTTCAAAATACCCTCAACTTAATTATTGTCAAACATTGTTTACAGTAATACGAAACTATTTCATGTAATATATCATAAGCATCTATAAATTAAGTAAAATTTTAAAATATTTTATGCGCTATTGTTTTAAAAATAATAGAATAATCATTTTAATATTATTATTACTTCGAAATGAATAAAAAATGTTTTCATCTTTTGAATTCGATAATTTATATAATGCGCGGATAATAATCCATGGTCTTAAGTATATATGGCAAAACAACCTTAAGTTAGTGAAATAAAATGAAATAAAAATGTATACAGAAAATAAGTTTATAGAAAACATTTTTTTCATAGTCAAAGCTACCACTGGAAAGATTAATGCCGCAGTCTTGAGAAGCGCCGGCGACAGAAACTCAGCTTGTACTAATCTTTTTTTTAAAACAAACTGATAGACGACCACAATTTATTATAAACTTGAAATATCCTGACAGCGAAGGTCTCATTCCCAGGAAACGTTATATCTTTATATTCGGACACATTATAATATCCGTTAACACATAAATGTTATTTATTTTTTTTAAACTTGTTATATTTTAATAATTTTGCCAAAAATTATCTTGTACCCTACAGTTTAATACTTTATGTTATTATTAAGCTTATTATGGAACTTGGAAATAAAATTGATTATTATTATAGAAATTAAAAATGAACTTAAATGTGAGTTTGTTGTAATTATGATAGTAATATAACGGTGTTTCAGTCACATCCTTATTTGTTGATAAATTAAATAATAAATACAACTCTGATATTGTAGACAGCAGCACAAGAAAGTATATTTAAACAACCGTGATCTATTATTATTATTATTTTATTCACTTGACCTCACGTAATCTCACGTAACCTCACGTAACATTTATCGGAATTTGTCTGACGAATTTCGAACCCACCCGGGGCTTTTATTCACGAGCTCCGAGAACGGCCAAACGCGGCGTGACCTGATTATTGTAAACTGATGCGACATACCGCCGTCTCTCAATTCTTACACGCACACTTGCAACAGGCACATCACATGAACGCACTTTATATTGCGACAGTAAGACGTACCGAAAGAATACTATATTTTAAAACTTTTTGTTTCCCTATATAGGTAAAACTTTCAATTAGACTACAATTTTATAGATAAAAGTGAAAATAGTATCAGTAGATAAGGTGTTCTGGTAGACTGAATATTGATGTGTTTTAAAATCTATAATGCATGAGATAATAACAAAAATCTTTTATTTTAAGGTGGTTCACATTAACAGCACTGTCGTTTATCTTTGCTAAAACGAAAAAAAATATGAGAATTATAAATACAAGCGGTCGGATTTGGCATGAGCTAGCGCTCCGAATGTGAGCCGAATAATATTATACTTCACTTTTAAACGTGGTGTTATGAAATCTTATTTTTTTCCTTTTTTGTTACAAAATGCAAAAAATATATAAATATCAAATATAGTATTGCATTTTTAAAATTACACTCAGAGAACAAGAATCACATTAAAATCTCAACACAATCATTAATAAAAAGTGGTAGGTAAAGTCGTAACTATGAGTAGTATGAGTAGTATGAGTAGTATGAGTAGTATGAGTAGTATGAGTAGTATGAGTAGTATGAGTAGTATGAGTAGTATGAGTAGTATGAGTAGTATGAGTAGTATGAGTAGTATGAGTAGTATGAGTAGTATGAGTAGTATGAGTAGTATGTGTAGTATGAGTAGTATGTACGCACACAGACACTCTGACTACTATAGAGAGAGGAGTAAAATAATTGATCGCAGACATTAGAATTACATATCCCTTACACTCCTATCGAGGACTTTGCTTCGCGTTGCTCTAACACCCTAAACTTTTTGTAATAAAGCGAGTCCTCGGAGTGCGGAGAGAGGGGACATTTTACATAATGCTTCTCTAAAAATAAATCTTTTCATTAAATATATATAATAGACTACGTAATTAACGAAAACACACAATATATCAAGATCAAAAAGAGGCAATACGTAGATTGCAATATTCTTTTGGCTTTAGGTATTCGAATATATTAGTTGAAGATATTATATCAAATTGCTAGTTAATTTGACTAATTCCGTGTCAATTATTACTTTGTCTGAATTGAGTAGACATTATAAATACAGGGTTCAATATCGGGATTCATTACTTAGCTATACTTGGCTGTACTATAGCCATTCGTTAACTAATACAATTCAATCATTATAATATGTATTATAATGATTTCATTATTTTTGTTTTCCTTTTGTTATTGCCTTCTAATGCTAACAACATCTCATCTGTTTCAAAAGGTATGTACTGCTAACCTCAAACTAACGTCCGACAACCTCGAACTTAAGAGCCGACAGCTTGTAGAAACCTTAAGTGTTTCAATTAGTTCGTTATTTAATAGTCAGATATCAAAAAATACGAAATAAATTTCATCCGTGTTTCATACTTAAAACTATCATTGTCATGGTTGAAGCCTGAATTTGAAGCACATCTCATTAAAAAATAGCCTTTGTTTCAGGTTTTATTTTTAAATAAACGTTTTAATAACTAGGAACTTTGCTTTGACCCTTGATGGGCTCCCGACTCTCGAATGTGCATCATTGAAGGATATATTTTGATACAAAATTTTTAAGGAAGTTTCAAGATTATACTAAATGTTTTATAATTAACATATAAAGAAAAACTGAAAAATAAATAAAAAATATTTTCATCTACCCCGAGTTATAGATTATTTAAACTATGTACTTTTTCCTATCACTCACTGGACTGCCAGTGACGTTACATTGTGTGTGTGTGTGCGCCGACACGAGATCGTCTAGTCTATTTAGTATTTTTTTTTTCAAAAGTACTTATTGAATTTATTTTACAATAACAATAACAGCACAATAAAATATTAAAAACTGTTCATGGTGGGGTGAGATAGAATTAAAACTGTTTTAATACGTAAATTATAAACCACATAAGGAGATTCAAGTAATGCAGAAGTTAACGCGTGTCCGTTGTAGTATAAAACGAAGAAGCGGAAAGTTTCGCAAAAAGGCTTAGGGATATATAGCGTAGGTAGACATGTTCATGTTTCGGTTGGGGTACGTATTTCACAACCTACGACCCTGGAGGTAGCGATAATAACTGCTAGACAAGAGGAGACTCGATTAGCGCATAATAAAAATAATAATTTTCATAAACCTTCCATAAAAGCCAAACCAAAAGAGATGCTTAGACCTAATATGCCTATAAATCAAACTAGCCTACCATTTAGATTTAGTAATATATCTATAACCATAGATATAGTAACATATAGGTCCTTCGATAATATTGGACTGCAACAAAGACCATAACCGATACAGCCTACGTGGGTTACTAAGGGTTACTTGTTATTTGATTAAACTTTAGTTACACCCCAAAATTCTGTAAACTTTAGACAACAGCAGAACATGCCGCATCTACAAGTTAACCAGCCACAAAAGGTCTCCGACGTTACAATGAGGTATATAGGAATAATAGGAATAGATTTGCTGAAAGAATTGGATTGTACTATTGACTTCCACAATAAATTATTGAAATCACCTACTTGTGAAATAACGATATGTACAGATTACCCAGTTAAGCAAGTTGAAGTTAAACCTAAATGAGAAAAATTAGTTATTGCCAAAACCAACAATACTGATGGTCAATATATTTGTGATGAGTTCTGTTGGGCTAAACATCTTAAATCACCAGAAGCTCTACTTACAGTTAAAAATGACACTTCTAGGATATCTTTAAATAATTTTAGTGATGAAAAAAAAATCATCACCAATAATACTCAGATAGTCCTTGAGTTTGTGTCCAAATATGTATTAAATAACTTTGAAAACGTTAGTAATCTCAATAAGATAAATATTCAAAGAATATTGACAATGAATTAAAATAAAACCTAGACAAAATACGAAATCAGCGTATTGATGACGAAGAAAAGAGGCAAATAATTAGACTTTGCTATAATTATAGAGAACTTTTCTGACCATTATAGATAATTTTTCAGCAGCGGTGTATATTGCTGAAGCGTTATTACAAGTATTAAGTGATAGGTTTGCCGTTAAAAATAACAACTAATTCGTATAGTAAATTTGATAACGAAGTTATAAAGAAAGTATGCACAACGCACGACCTTAACGTTCACTTTACAATACCATACAACCCGAACTCAAATTCTCCCATTAAACGATTCCATTCAACAACAGGTGAAATTAATAGAATACAGAAAATGCCAAATAAGGAAGAACCAATTAATGTAATCATGAATTATGCTATAATTTCTTACAATAACTCTATCCACTCCCTAACTAGTTATACGCCACGAGAGCTTTTATTTGGTCACACAGCGTTTCGAAATCCCTTAAAATTATTAAAACCTAAGGAATTTTACCAGGACTATGTTTTTAAGAACCTCAGAAACGCAGAAGCAGAACAGTCTAGCAGCCCCCATGGCTAAAAACAAGAAACAGGTAATTGAAAAGCGTATCTAGACTGCCAAGCAGATCAGAGGACTATCGCGGTGAGAGTGATTAGAGGGTACCATACAGTATCGTTTACTGCGGCGATATTGCTGGCGAGTGACCCCTCCTGGGAGCTCCAGGCGGAGGTCCTTGCTGCAATGCACCGGCACCGGGCGGAGGCCCG
This sequence comes from Mechanitis mazaeus, assembly GCA_959347395.1. Classification (NCBI taxonomy): domain Eukaryota; kingdom Metazoa; phylum Arthropoda; class Insecta; order Lepidoptera; family Nymphalidae; genus Mechanitis; species Mechanitis mazaeus. The sequence goes on from OY365748.1 coordinate 210,160, forward strand.
GGCTAGGGGCATCACGCCTGATGCTGCTAGGATCAGGATGGGAGCACATAGGTCGCAGATTCAGCGGTGGAAGCGCATGTTGGAGTCTCCAGCCGCTGGATTGTACACTGTAGGGGCCATTAATCCCCACCTTGAGCAGTGGATAGATCGGCGGAACGATACCCTGACGTTCCGCCTTGTGCAAATGCTATCGGGGCACGGCTGCTTCGGCGAGTATCTGCACAGGGTGGCGAGGAGAGAGGCAACCCCTGGCTGTCACCACTGTGACGGGTCTGCGGATTCGGCTCGTCACACTCTGGAGGAGTGTGTGGCGTGGGACCGCCAACGCGAAGAGTTGGTGGTCGTGGTTGATAGCGGAGTCACACTGTCTAGTGTTATACTGACAGACAAACAGTGACAACGCTTGGGTCGATATAGTCTCCTTCTACGAGCAAGTCATTGCCGCAAAGGACGCGGCGCCGATCAGAGAGCTTGCCTGTACCGCTGATCCGCTTCGTCGAGGGGGACTAGGTAGACGGATGCGGGACTATGGCCGCCGCTTCCTTACCAAGTCTGCAGTGGCTCCGTGGGAGGGGTGGGTGACTTCTCTCACGTCATATAGGCCGGTGTCGTGAGGGTGCCCTAAGTTGCTCGGAGCACCCTCAAATGGGGGATACCGCCGGGGCTTGGCGGTGAGTGCTTACGCGATCTCGTGGCTTCCCCCTAAGGCGATGTGGGCAACCGTTGATTTTTTTAGTGGGCGGCCTTAAAAATGGCAGCGTCTACTGCCGGGTAGTCCCACATAACCCTCCGGCCATCACCTTCTTGGCCGACGGGGTATCCGTAACAGATTTTTGAAATAAAAAAAAAAAAGGCTGCCAAGGAGATCACTTTCAAGATAGGAAAAGTATTTTGTAAACAAATAGCCAAAAACAGCGCAATGTGATGTCGGGTTTATCATCCACAAATACTTCGTAAACAATGTCATGCATATCAAGAGTTTATCAGCAAGGGTGGCGTACTCAGAATCGTCAAACGGTATTCGCTGAAGCTTATCTAGGTCTACGCTCCGACCCCGGCACACTCCGACGATGAGGTGGAGGTTATGTAAAAGGATATATCTCGAGCTATACATAGCTCCCAGACCTACAGTTTGGACAGTTTGGGCAGTGGATATGGGCACCGAAACACGCGAGGTCAGCACCTCGTCGACTACATGGAGGAGGAGAGACTTTTTATGATGAACTTTTTTTTCAAAAAACGTATTCAGCGCACGTGGCCCTGGCTGAGCCCCGATGGTGTGACCAGAAACAAGATCGACTTCATCATGTCGACCAAACGGCGTATATTCAATGATGTCTCTGTGATCAATGCGGTGAAAACCAGGAGTGATTACAGAATTGTAAGAGGCACATTGAATCTCAACGTATCGCTTGAAAGGTCTCGAATAATGAAGTCCACGCTCCGACCAGCATCTGCCCATATCAATAACCCCCAAGAACTTTCAGCTCGAACTCCGGTATATCGAAGTGTGGAGTACTTATACGAAAACACCACCATGTAGGTCCGCCTCCAGAACCAGTACTGAAAACCTATCCAGCTTCAGCGTGGAGTGAAACAGGGAGATGTAATATCTCGGAAACTGTTCACCGCTGCACTGGAACACATCTTCAAGCTTCTGGACTGGAGAAAACTCGGCATTAACAACAATGGCGAGTATCTGACTCACCTTCGATATGCCGACGATATATTAGTCATGGTTAAGGCCCTGGACGACCTAAGCGCATTGCTCGACGACCTTAGTAGCGTTTCCCAACAAGTGGGTCTGAGAATCAACAGTTAAGACAAAAGTCATGTTTAACCACCATGTCAGACCCACCCCTATCAAGATACACTAGAAATTGTTGACGTCTACCGGGGACAAACAGTCCAGCTTGGTACGTCCAACTTCGAAAGATAGGTCACTCATCGAATCCGACACGGCTGGGCAGTGTCTCAAGACGAAAGTCTTTGAACAGTGTGTGTTGGCAGTGATGACATGTCGAACACAGACGTGTTCGCTCACTATGGGCTTTATCAGAAGGCTTAAGGTCACCTAGAGGGCAATGGAGAGGGCTCGGAGTTTCCCTGCGGGATCGAATCAGCAATTGAGGAGATCCGCAACAGAACCAAAGTAACCGACATAGTCCTCAGTGTTGAGAAACTCAAGTGGCAGTGCGTAGGGCACATAGTTCGTAGAACTGATGGCCGTTGGGGCGGAAAAGTTCTCGAGTGGCGATCACGAACCGGGAGACGCAGCGTATGCCGGGCCCCCACGAGATGGACCGACGACATGGTGAGGATCGCCGGAGTCCGATCCCTGGGAGCGGCCCAGAACCGGTCCCTGTGACGCTCAATGGGAGAGGCCTAAGTCCAGCAGTGGACGATTTCCGTCTGAATGATTGATTGATATCAAATGTACGAAGTTCAGCTTTTAAAATTCAAAACTCTCAGAAAAAATCTTTATTCTTAGCAGAAAATACAATTACAGAATTTAGCAAACAAAAACAAGCTTAATAGCTTATATCTGTTCGTTAATATGAGAATGAGGTAAAATTAGTAAATCTATTGAAAAATGCCATTATTAGTAATAATTTAATAATTAATCAATTGTACTTTTTAAACTTATATAGTCTAATAGGTTTTAATTTGCAATATATATTAAATAAGCTCTTATTCTTAGAAGATGCAATGATATCAGAACTGAAGACTAACTGTAATCTAGTCCCGATCTCAATCCACTGGAACAGTTATGGTCCGTTTTAGAGAGTATAGCATAATCTAAACGTTTGTTTCATTCACCTAAACATCATAAAACATTTATTACTATTTGATAATATATTTTCATACGTTTGTCCCACACATATATATGACTACTAATTACGTAAGTATAAATTTATATTACACTTATTTAAAGCCCGTATACAAGAAAAACAAAAGTGTAAGTCTTAATTGCATTGGATGTTTTAATGATTCTCTGAAGTCTTCATTAACATCTGGCGAGACGTGAACACCTTTGAGTATGGTACATCGTAGATTTTATATGTATAGTTCTATGCAGAGGTCTATGCAAATAGCTCTGCTTTTTTGTACAACTTGAGTCTGTATTTTTGGTGATATTTTTATTAATAGAAACTTGATGATTTAGTCGAACATAAACTTATATTCATTAGTGCATTTATACTCATTCATAGATATATTCCAAAGGTATTGTAAACTTTCAACTTTTGTGGTTGGCAAGATCAAGTTAACTAATTTAAGTTATTGATACATTCGAACTCCGACTATTCTAGTAAAATCTGGAATCTTACTCGTTTCTCTTTCAAGTAGGTAAATGTGACAAAAAAACATCTGTAACTCCATAGCAGTACCAGTAGCAAACCAGTAGCAAACCAGTAGGAAACCAGTAGGAAACTAGTAGGAAACCAGTAGGAAACCAGTAGCAAACCAGTAGCAAACCAGTAGGAAACCAGTAGGAAACTAGTAGGAAACCAGTAGGAAACCAGTAGCATGTAGGTTAATATTATGCAAAATCTAAATCTTGTGGATTACGATGTGGGTGATCTCGACGAATACCACTGAAACTGGTGGTGATTAAAAACAGGTTTAGGTAAAGTACAGTATTTAATAATTGAATAAACTATCCCTTCGACTTTTTATTTCAAAAGTATTCTAAGAGGGTTCTACACAAGAGTAGACTCTTTAGTATTATTTTACTATCGATGGCAGATTGTGGCTCTGGTTCGACGCGCATGCGTGTCACTTTACAATGAACTGCAGTGCCATTGTTTAAGGCCGGACGTTATGCTCTTGATTTTCTTGGTCATTTTTAATTTCGAATATCGCTTCGAAATATGAGTTCCGAAAGACTTTCTTATAGTTTGTCTATATAAAAACTGTTATCTACTATTGATCGATAAAGTGACTTACTTCAAATATTATGGGTGATTGTCTGATATATCATATTATCGTATTCTTATTGAATCAACATTTTCTTTAGCCATCAGTATAATTTTTTTTTTAGGCAGTGTTAGGGTATAATAATTAGGATGACTTAGCAGTAGCTAAAGATGATGCCCAAAAAATATTGCATAAAAATATAAACCATAAATGTATGAATACAGTAATAGCAATTTGAGATATAGGGAACGGGCACCGTCTCGTATGTCACTATGATAAAGTGGGTCATTAAATTAAACGTAGGTGTAAGGGCGTTGATGTGTTCCATACTTGGCTGACGCAGTTTACCACATATCGTCACACCACAAGCCTGCCCTGGGGTGCGACTATTGGCTCCTCGTTATTGGCCGTCTAGGCCGGCATCGTCCCACCGCTACTCGATAATCCTTAGCTACTTCGGTTCACCGAGACACGGTTTTTGTAGTACACTTGGTCATCGTTCACCCTCTGTTTAATATATCGTTAAAAAAATTTTTTATGGATACCTCGTCGGACGAAAAAGTGACGGCCAAAGAGGACTACCCGGCGGCACAAGGGACGCTGCCATTTTTGAGGCCATCGATTAAAAACCCAACGGTTGTACTCCATAGGCCGAGTGAAGTACGGAGGTGCTACACTCACTTCGTCCCGTTTAAAAGGAAAGCAATTAATAACAAGTAAGAAGGAGAGCAAGGAATATATTTGTTATAAACGATAGCGGTGCGGTCGTGTCGTCTCACACGGTGACGCCCACGTGTCCGAGCGCGGCGGCCAGCTGTCGCAGCAGCTCCTGCATGGCGGGCGCACCCAGACCGCGTCGTGCGCCCAGCGCCTTGAAGGCATTCAGGTATTGCAGCTCTGAGAACTGCGGGCCTCGCGAGCGCACCGAAGCAATGATTTCCTGCGGGACGAGCGGCTGGTGTGAGATACGGGTCCTTGTGCGCTCGGCGCGCTGGGGCAGACCCACCTCGGGCGTGCAGGTCAGGAGGTGCATGTAGGCGTGCGCCGCGTGCAGACCGTCGTGCGGCAGCGCCAACGCAGCCAGGCAGTGACGTAGCGCCGCCAGTCGCGCGCTCGCCGGTTCAGGCGGGCCCGCCGAGCTACGCCAGCGCCACACCACCGCTGCCGACATCATCTCGCCGATGCCGTTCATGATGTACTGCGGAGTGGACCGAGGTTACAGCAAAGCGGGGCGGGAGCGTTCGTCGGAGCGGTTCGTTCGGTACTCACGGCCATGGCCGCCGGCGCCAGAACGGGGGCGGCGGCCTCGTGGAAGGCCAGGAGACGGCGCGCCAGCGGCGCGGCACCGCCGCCCTCCCCCTCGGGATCCTCCCCCGCTCCCGCGCTTTCCGACCCTCCCCCCTCGCGCTCCTCCTGGCCCAGGTAGTGGAAGCACTCGATGCGCATCTGAAACATTTACTGCAATATGAGACGAATCGTCGCCCCGGATGCAACCATCGAAACAAATATTTTCGAAAATTAATAATCTCATATCTCATATCTCAATACGCTCGGATCTCCAAATAGTATTTGTGATCTAGAACGTCACCTCCAGATGTAGAAATAGCAGACATTTCTGCGATATGTCCTCGAATACGGCGGCGGCGGATTCTATTTCGTCGAGTATCTCTTTGGTCAGCTCGAGACCTGGCCCCGCTTGCGAGGGGGCGCAAATTATGGCCGGAAGCGTCCGAGTCTTGCGACGCAACCAATCCTGGAAGGACGTGCTATTAGTGGACCGGCTCTCGATGCGCTTCCCTCGGACGATTGCCCGTCGGCGACTCGACCCGACGGATCCCCCGACTCTTAAAAATCGGAGGTCGAGTTGCGCGACCGTAACTTCGACCGGGGGAGGCGGCGGAGACTTTTATGACTGAAGGAACGGATGCGGGAAGATTATGAGTCACCGTGCTCTCGCTCATAAGCGCGAGCTCCACCAGCGCGTCGATACGCTGCGTGATCTCGCGCGACGTCACCTCCCCATCGCCCAAGCTCGAGCCGAGAATCTCCGCCTCGCGTTCGTAGGCCTGCTTCAGCTCCTGGAGTGAGAGAAGATGTCAGACGAGGTCGGAAGTTAACCGCCAGGGCACTCGCCGGGGACGTACCTCCTCGGAGCGCGCCGCGCGCCGTACTGCGACTTCGTAATTAGGAAGTGCGCGCAAGAAGCGCACGATGTCGTCGTCGGCCAGCCAGCGCGCGGCCCGGGCGGGCGCCGCGGGAGCGAGACGAGCGTAGTGCGCGCGAACCGCCGCGCCCAGCACCCCCGCCGCGCCCGCCGCCGCCCGCGCTGCGCCCGCCCCGCCGCACGGCCCACAGCGCCGCGCCGCCCGCGCCGCGCGCTCCACGCAGCGCCACGCCGCCACGGCGCACGAGAACACCGGCCGCTCCGTGTCCCTGCGCACCACACACACCACGCGAGACTCGAGCCGCACGGCCTCCACGCGACCTCCGACGAGGCACCCACCGGCCGCCGCCCGCCGTGCGCTCCCGCCAGGCGCCGGGCGCTCGGCCCGCCCGCTCCACGCCCCGCCGCGCCTCCCGCGCCAGCCGCTCGCTCTCCCCCCAACGCACGTAGTCCGACACGAACATGCGCAGAGAGCACTCGCCGCTGCTGCAGAAGGTACCCTCGTGAAAGACCGCACGGGCGAAGAGACTGGCACGTCCGCGTCAGCGCCGACTCACCCCGGACGCTCCAGCAGCGCGCACAGCGCGTGTAGCGCCGGCAGCACGTCGTGCAGCAGCTCAGGCCGCGGGGCGCACACCAGTGGGTAGCGCTGAAGGCGCGCGCGGACCGAAGTCGCCGGGAGGGGCGCTGGAAATGAGAGAAGTCGATCAGTGAGTATCAAGACCGAGAAGCTCGCAGGGCGGCGAGCGGGCGCTCGAGTCGGGCGGGTGCGTATACTCGTGAGTTTAAACAGCTTGTCCCGCCTCCTCTGGGGCTTCCTCTTGCCGAAGTAGTCGGCGAGACGCAGCTCCGGGACGGCATCCGGCGGGCGCGAGCGTGACAGCGTCACGCTCTCTATCTCCAGGTACTCCGTGAGCAGGAGTTGCATCTGGACATGAATATATTTATTAAGTTCCGATTAAAATAGAAAACGGATGATCAAATGTGATCTCTAATAGACAACACACGAGATCACATTCGCGCGTGAACTGCGAGCGAGCGCAAGTGTTTAAAATAGTCCGTGCGTTAATTTTGGTAATATTGTTAAAGTACCCTCATTTTAGCTTATTGTTAGTGAAGATGGAAGACAATGTTATGAATCATTCTGATAAAAATAATGAAGTTCAGAATATTGATCGAAACGATATTATACAAAATATTGAGTGCGTTTAATAATGAATTTCTACAGAAAAAAGTTGAAAAAAGACCAAGAGACTGGAGATCCCGAATATAATAATAAGGATGTATTTACGGTGGTGTCGAAAAAAAGAACTAAGACATGTATTGGGAATGAATCTTATGAATGGGAAAAAATAATTAATCAAAATAGTACAGACACCCGATAATATTTATGAAGTTTATTTGGATTAAACCCTCTTCCAAAGCAAATGGCTTTTGCGAGCGTCTTAAAAGATGAAAACTTAAAATTAAAATATAAAATACCATTTAAAATTTTAATTTTAAAATAAAATGTTGTGTTAAATTTAATGAATATTTTGACATAAGATGTAGAGAAAAAAGAATTTGGTACAACACCATTCAATGCCAGCCTCTTCGTTTCCCCTACTTTCACAATATTAAATTAAGTAGAAAGTATATAGTTATCGCTCATAGATTACGTTCTGGACACTATCCATCAAACAAATTTTCATTTCTAATGAAAAAACTAATTCAGCCAATTGTGATATCTGTGGTACGATAGATGGTGTCCAATATTTATTAGTAGAATGTAGTAGGTATAGATCACAGAGGGAAGCTCTTATGTAGAAATATTACATTAATAGATATCATGTAGGTAGGTTTGCGAGCCTTCTTGGTCAACCGGCAACATAAAGTTTTAAATCTATTATAGAAGTGTTGCTGCACCGGCGCTAAGGAAGTTTTGATTTAAAAACTTTTTCTTCTTTTGTTTTATTTTTTTTATTGTGCCTTGTTTTATGTTGGATTTTAGTCATTTTTATTTTTTGTTTTAGGATACGATAAGGCTGTCAAATCCGAATCGGATAAAAGTGCCATAAAAATAAAAGAAAAAAAAACTATTAGAGATGGGCCGTCGAATCGGCCCAGTCGACTAGTCATCGATTCGACTAATCAGTTTTTTTTAATAACGCCAAATTTAATGTTTAAAAGTAAAAAAATGTAATTATCGCATGTCTACTGGTAACTTTGATATCAATTGTTTTAGTTCAAAGCATCAGACCTTGCATCTGTGTTTAAATGTCATGTAAGCTTTATAATCATTTTCTGATAATTTGTATTCATTAAAAAGGTATTCCATGTAGTAATCCAGGTTTTTTTTTTTATATTTGCGTACTTATTTTGAAAAAACTCGCTAGATATGATCGAGTAACCGACGGGCAATCATCGAGCCACCTATATTTTAAAATGTATATTAAATGGTAATTTTTATTTTTGATTGTCTTCTAAGCGACTCTTACTCTAACTCTTACTCTTCGACATTAAGGTAAGTACTATTTAAGATAAAGAATAAAAAAAGACTTTTACACTATCAGAAAAATAAAATAAAACAATGATTGGCTCGACCGACTAGTCTCCCGACTAGTCTCCCGAGTAGTCGGCCATTTAGCAAACGACTAATCGGCCAATACATATATTTATTAATCATAGTCAACCCATCTCTAATAAATATATGTGTGTTTTATCTTTCTTTTCCTAAAGATTAATATATTAAAGACGCGAATACCCAAACTCAACCTACAATCTAACGTAACCGAGTACATCGAGACTATAGAGACCATAGATAATGAAATTAACATACGACTTGCTGCACCGCGCTCCAGTAGTGTTGCTCCGTGTGCAGCGACTGGTCGGGTATGTTGTACTTCTGTAAGGCCGCCCGCCATAGTTGCAAAAGGCTAAATGAAATATGGAATGAATACACTTACTGTTATAACGTAATATTTAATGTTTATATTTCCCCTCTGTTTCTCACCGTCTGTTCCTGTTACCGCATGCCTTGAACTCCTCGGTGAGGCAGTTGACGAGTCTCGCCAGCGGTCGTCCCGTCTCACTCACACCTTCCGGATCCTGTATCTCGCTGTCCTCCTCCCCTTCGTCTATGTCCACGTCGTCTACGATACGACGAGAGACCGAGTCGATAACTTCGAGTAACTCGTTTTGAATTTGCACTTTAAACTTCTGTAAAAAGCACATATTTTTTATTTTCAAAATTAAAACGCAATATCGGCAGGTTAAACTTGCACCTGTGTTCCAGACGGTGCCCCGGTGTCCGCTAAACGAACTGAACTCACTATTATATGAATAGACAACATTCAGTCTGTTCACACATCACGGTACAAGATTAGCATAAATAGATAATCTTAAAGCAATCAGATAATACACCTCGGTAGCTTCCTTCAACTGTTCGAGAACTCCCAGCGCCTCCAGCGATATCATGACATTGGTCTCGAACGTCTTATCCTCCTCCGTCAGAGACGCTTCGAACTCTGGTGTTATGTCTTGCAAATATGCGTCGGTTACTTCCTCGCTCTTTGTTAGTTCTGGAATTTATTTCATTATAGCCGATAAGACACGTTTTTAACCTTTCGAGTTTAAAATTATTATATTGTATATTATTATCATAAAAAAACTTCGTTTGTAATCGTCACCGTTACGAGGTGGAGTTCGAAAATGAACATATCTTCAGACAAAAATCAGTTTCTGAGCCACAACTCTATCTATAAAAAAGCTTCGAAGTTCTCCTCAACGTCTCGGTAACGAACTAGGTTTCGATCACCTGCCAGCAGCAGTGTGGTGCGTCTGCGCGTGCTCCCCCCTTCGCCACCCACCCCTCCCGCGCCGCGCCACCCTCGTCCTGCACCCTCCGCGCCGTACACCGCCTCCGACAGCCGCTTCACCATCGCCGCCGCCAGGTCGCGCCGCGCCGTCTGCGATGTAAAAGTTCAAATCATCATGGCGTCCAGAGTACCGAGGGTTGGCATCTCGGTGCGCGTCGTCAGCGCTCCGGCCGCTAATCTCACCTCAAGGTGCTCCGTGGTGGCGCCCAGAGCGCTGAGGGCGGGCAGCTCGGTGCGCGCCGTCAGCAGCGCGGCTCGCAGAGAATGCGCTGCCCCCACCGCACGACCCTCGCCCGCCCGCCCGCGGGCCTCCCACGAGCACACCGCCACGCGCTCGCTGGAAATGTTACAACAATTGGACCCAACGTCTTTTGCTTAGTTTTATTTTTGGCCGACCGATATAATATTATTTCTTGACGCGACGTGGCCGAAACTGTTGATGACAGCTTATTTCTAGGTTATCTAGTTTATGTCAACGAACGAAACGTTTAAGTTTTGCGGTACACAGTCTGGTCTGGTAGTACAGGTTGCTTTACTTTCCATAATTGTCACCGGTGTTTAAGTCAGCTACTTAAAATAAATTATAAAGGGATAAATAAGCATCAATCTATATCAACTATTTGTTAATCGATTAATGTGTCGTTAAATCATTAAAATGGAAGGGTTTTTTATATGGTTCGTAGTAGTTCTGAGTAAAACCGACAATAGTATACGAACGGTATTCAAATAAATTTATACCTAAGCCCTAAATTTTCAGAGTTATATAACATATGAAGATTGTTTGCTTCAACCTGACAACCGTAGCGGCTATAGCAAAGTAATATCAATATTCACACCTGCAGCTGCTAAAGCTTATAACTAATAAAAAAAAACCACCTCATACTCATAGAAGAAAGACTCTTGTATATTTGTAATACAATTAGAAAACAAACACTCGCAATTTGTCAGCAACAAGAAGTCAAACATTAAATGTAAGTCTTGTGTTAAAGTGTTAAAAGGACACAAAACAAAATATGTTCCTTATGTACAGAAAACTACCACTATCATTGTGTAAGAATAACAGCCTAAAATTTTTCTTAAAGGCTCAAAGCAATCTGATATAAATGACTATATTTCTTGTGGCGTTTTTCCTGACCCAATGAAACATAGTAAAGTAATACCACTTTTAATATGTGGCGATCCTTAAGATCCCTCAAATTACCGGCCATTATCTATATTACCTTTAGTAAGATGTTTGAAAAAAAAATGTTGTATTAATTACTGGATCATTTTAACAACCAAAATTTGCTTCACAATTAACAGTACGGTTTTGCTAGCAGTAGATCTACAAGAGATGCCGGTTTCTTTCTTATAAAACATATATTTGAGGCCTGGGTGGAGTCACACGATGCAATTGGCGTGTTTTGTGACATATTCAAGGTATTCGATTGTGTACAGCATACAACATAGGTCTGGAAATTATACCACTATGGCATTAACAATACTGCACTTAACCTCTTGATTTCTTAACTATCTAATAGAATTCAAAAAGTTGAGATTAGTGGAAAGAGAACTCCTGGAGTTCCGATTGATATGGTCTCCCAAAGCTCAGTACTAGGGCCTTTTATCTTCCTTGTTTATATAAATTATCTTCCTTTTCCTTTGGGGCAATGCAGCTGATATAAATACCATTTTGAGAAAAGAGCCATCCGTGCCATTTACCGTCTGAGCCCCAGAGATTCTCTTCGTGCTAAATTAAAACAAATTAATGTACTCACGGTCTCCAGTTAAATTATGTTTATAATATTTATGTATTTATTTATGTTATATCGACAAATTTGTTAAGCATAATAGACCTTTTTAAAAATGTATTTGAAAACTATTTATTTAACAGAACAAAGACCTGCGACGGCGTGTAGGCCAATTTTAGTCAAAAACCCGCGGCGTTTTACGTCTTAAGTTTTGGAGGACACATATATGACATAGTTGAAAACCCATACACAAACAAATCCATACACAACTGTTGTGAGAAGTACTCTTAAATAAAACAACCCCACTTTTTCACCCGTATATGCCATACATAGTAATACGATCGAGCGAGTCCAAAAACGTTTTTTATCACTTAACCTACTTAAATAATAAATGCAAAATGTTTCAATGTTAGCATTTTTTTTTAATTCGCAATCTCTAAGCACTTGACGTAAAATAGCAAATATTTAGCGGTTAGCGGTTGGCACTTACATGTCGGTGAGCATGCGCAGCGCGTGATGGTGCGTCCTGGCATCGGCCCACAGGCGACGCAGGTCGTGGCGGCGCACGCGCAACAGCGCGCGACATGCCCCCAGCCGCGCCTCCGCCGCCGAGCAGTGCTGCCCCCACGCGCTCAGGGACGAACTCACCGAACTGAACTTCTGCCATAACGATTAAACATATTTTTCTCAAACCTGCTTGAAAATTAGAGCATTATTTTAACATCCTTCTTAGAAATTGCAACATTGACTAAATACGCAAGCAGCGGCCAGCAAAACTTGTATGAAAATCTGTTTTGGCGGCCAAATAAATACCTATCTAAAATCACAGCGTTGTGTTTTTTCAAAACTAAATAAAGAAAAAACCCGCACGATCTCTTACAATTCGAATTATTACTTACCGTTACAATTAGAAATTACTATGTTCAAAATGCACTAAAATTAGTAAAAGTTCTGCTATTTATTATTTAACTTTTCAAGTAAATATTTTAAAATATATATAAATTTAGATATGTAATGTGTCGATGTAAAGATACCACATTACAATATTCTGTAACATTTCACAACACAGAGTAAAGTATATAACTAATATTATGTTAAGGTACATAAATAGACATCTTACTTGCATAACATCAGTAATTTCTTGAGCATGAGCTGCAACCAGCTCATCAAGTCGAGCATCACTCTTCTTATACTCTTTTTCCAACTTGGCTCTTTCTTTTTCTCTCTGCTCATTAGTCTCACTTGCTGATAACGTCCGAATGACTGACATTAACAACCCACTCTGCGAATCAAGTTACTCAGTATTCTAGAATATTATATATATTATGAACTAAACTAGCTCAATAATCTCACTTCCATAGCTCCTCACTGTTTCTCAAATCTACAAAAATACGCACACCTTTGTTTTTTCAATTACTAATTCATAAAAAGACAATAAACGTTAAAATAAATAAATAAAGTAAACCAAGACAAATATTAGAAACTCTTTTAATAAATTCTATAGAAAATAAGGAATCTTTACGCACCGTTTCTTTCCCCTGTTTCACTCCTCGCGGTGGTTTAGTGGGGGGCGGCGAAGACATGCCAGATAATTTATTATAAATTTTCTACAAAACTAATAGTATGATTTGTTTATATTCACAAATTTTGTATTAATCAACGATAAGCTACGAAAAGTTGTTCAGTTATCAGTAGACAGTAACCAGTAACCACCCATCTATCAAAGTGACACTTCCGATTGCCATAAAGGTAATTGTCTTTGGCCTCCTTTTTTTTTTTAATTTTTAGTCCTTCAGAACACAGGCAAAAGCTTTTACACCATGCAGCCTAGTCTTAAGTACTCCAATCTTTATTGAATTTCCTTAACTTCAGTTATTTTTCCTCTTCATTAAAATTTGAAAGTCGTAGTTAATCTAATTGACTTCAGTGATCAATTAAACAATGTTTTCAGTGGTTTAATTATCTTGAGTATTTTCTAGTAAACGTCTTCAGTAGTTTTTTCCTTTAGGTAATATTGAGTATTCGATGTCTTTAGTCACATCTTTGGCCTCCTTTCTCAATATCATAAAAATGAGTAAGCAGGATATCTTTAAAACTATCGCGATTATGTCGTCATTTTAAAAAAGGATGTAATCTTTTGTCTTATCGTTTTTCTCTGAAATCAAATTTATAGGAGAAGGAAACGATTGTACCGAATAGGCGCGTTTATTATATAAATTAATTAGTTATTTAGTGAAACATGGTTAGTCCCTGAAAATAAATTTAATATCAAAGGATATAAAATGGAACAAACATAAAAGTGGCAACACCGACATCTCTCGGCACATGAAGCTGGTACACCATGACACATCAATGATACTTACCATTATATTAAACAAGTCTCAACTACTTATTGTCTCCTCATTGAAGTCATCCTCATCTCCAACCTACGAAGACTCACCTGACTGTCGGTATAGCGCAAAGAATTAGAAAGGCAGACAGTAGTTCTCGAGTCCTATTGAGTTCGCCACCCCTGTTATACAGTTATAAATATATATAGTGATAATACATTTCAAAATATTTGTATCATATTAACATAAATGATCATGAAACAAGTATTGTTAGTTTTCAAGTTCTCCAAATGTATATTTAAAAAAAACAATCTAGATATTTTAGTTAGTAACATACCAAATTCAATTATTTTAGAGGCAATTTTAATACTACCCACATCTGTGACGCAGTAATAACATTAATAAGCTTAATTCTTATACAATAACATTAATAAGCGAAACTCTTTAATTAATTGATTATAACAAACTGGGCTTGTTACATAATTTAACCTGCTACAGTAAATTCCTTCACATGGCGTCCAAATGCTCTAGATTTGCCAATAGTACCACCATGAATTGCTCTTTGTTGTAATTTTTGGGTTCACAATAACCCTCTTTGCAGATACCCTTTACTATTTATAATTAGATTTGTAATTGTTAGAATACTATTAGTAATTCTTATTGTTCTGCAATGAGAGAAAATATTCCTCGAAAGAGATCGATTCCCGCGAAAAACATATTGTCGATCACTGAGGAGGTCATTCGATTCAAGGTACGCCAAAAGCCTGTCATTAAGGACGCGGTCCATGCTCTTGCAGAGTATGGACGTGACCGATATGGGCCGGTAGTTGGATAGTTCGGCACAATCGCCTTTTTGGGCACGAGTTGCACGTTAGCAAGCTTCGAAATAATCGGCACTTTTCCAGTCTCAAAAGAGAGCCTAAACAGAAGTCTAAGTATGGGAGACAACTACGGCGCACATGTCTTCAAAACGGTTGTAGGAATACAGTCAGGACCGCTGGCCTTGTTCACGTCCAGATTGCATAGTGTTATCAAAACCTCTCTTTGGCGAATTTGGATTTCCATCATTGCCACCAAACCGCCTGGAAGAGCTGGAGGTATTGCGCTACCAGCATCTAAACGTGAAGATTCCGTAAATAGAGTTGCAAATAAGTTTGCTTTCTCTTCAGCGGTTTGAGCCAGTGACCCAGTGGCACTTCAGAAAATAGAATATAATACTCCGTTCCCATCCCTAGTATATAGTAATGGAAGCTGCGCAGGCGCTGGGATCACTCGAAGAGAAGCAAACAGACTGCCAAGAGAAAGATGCAAAGAAAGACCGCATCTAATCTCAATCTGCTGACCTGTGTCGCCACGTCCGTACCTTTAGGGCCGGAATCGAGAGTGGAGAAGACGGATACAGACTTCACCAGACAATGATTGGAGTCATCGAGTACCCGTCTGGACCAGTCTCTAACAGAAGGTTCATGCAATAAGGTAAGTGGGAGTCAGCGTCCAGCACCCTAGTGGTTCCTCGGACCAGCTGGGTGACGTCTAAAAAGAGAGCAAGACGGCTCGTCTCTCTCTCGGCATGTGTCTAAGTATGGATTATATACCCAAAACAATACCTTCTTATTTTGAGAGTGTATATCTTTTTAGATTAGATACTGACCAAGATATACTTGAATAGGGTTGCCCTTAAAAAACTAAAATACAACAAAAATTCAAACTTGAAACCAATTTTTTTATATTTTTAAAACAGCGAATAAATAGGCGTTGCCTGAAGGTGTTAAAATGAAAAATTAGGAAAAACGTTAGATTTTATGGTCTCTGACCTTTGCCTCGTCCGAATTGGTATAGGACAAATACACAACAATCGCTAGTTTGATGACATACATTTCAGTTGATATTAGAAAGGCGGGAACGTTTGACCGAATAGGCGCGCTTTTTAAATAATTTAATTTTAAATTAGTTTAAGTTAAAAATTCTACTTCTTGAGTCTTTAAAGTTGAATTATTTTTGAGTTCCCCAGTATGGGGAACTCTAAAGAGAAAAGAAAGCGGAAAAAAGACACATCTCCAAGCAGCATTTCTAGATCCTCAGACGAATTAATAAATGAGGGAAACAAATTTATTTAAATATTCCTTTTAAAGTTCCAGACTACATTCGAAGATACCATGAAAATAGCACAGCCAATGAGTATATAGTGTTCATAAACAAAGTTGAAAACCAGAACCCTTTCTCAGAGAAAGAGAAATTATCCATTTCTACAGCCATTAGGCAACAATGCGTTACAGGAGTAAAACATTTACAATCTATAAACAGATGTCTTCTTACAAAATTTTAAATTGCATAAGCAATTAAACATTAAAACAAGCATACCTGCTGCAGCCACAGAAATTACTGGTGTTTTAAGAGGAGTTTCCATAGATTTAGGTAATAAAGAAATCTTTAATTTATTAGGCAGTTCTAAAAATATAGTTAAAGTTTGAAGACTGATGACACGGGTCATCACTGAAGATGGTTCATTATTTAGACCTACACCTACAGTAGCTGTAACGTTTGGTTACAGAATTACCTCAATATGTGTACTTAGATTCATGGCGACATGACGTAAGTATATACATCCCTCCTGTAAAACAATATCTTAACTGTCTGCGATACGGCCATATAACAAAGTATTGTAAGAATAGCACAAAATGCTCATTTTGTGGTGATAGACACAATTATAAAAACTGTAATATACCCAAAGAAAATGCCAAATGCATTAACTGTAAAGGTAGTCATATTGCAGTATCTTCAGATTGCCCAATAAAAAAGCAAAACATAAAAGAGAATAAAATAAAAGCCAAAGCAGTTATGTATTCATGACGTAAGTATATACATCCCTCCTGTAAAACAATATCTTAACTGTCTGCGATACGGCCATATAACAAAGTATTGTAAGAATAGCACAAAATGCTCATTTTGTGGTGATAGACACAATTATAAAAACTGTAATATACCCAAAGAAAATGCCAAATGCATTAACTGTAAAGGTAGTCATATTGCAGTATCTTCAGATTGCCCAATAAAAAAGCAAAAAATAAAAGAGAATAAAATAAAAGCCAAAGCAGTTATGTATTCGGAATTATTTGGAGATAAAGCGTTTCCTACACTACCACCTAAAGATCCCCACAATCAAATTCAATTTTTCCTGAATGAAATTTTTATGAATTTTTTGATTGAAGCTTTAGTCAAAATTGTTTCAACAAAAACTGATGATTCGCCAGTTAGCTCGATGAAAATTAAAAACATTATCTTGGAGACATTTAGTAAAAAAGATCCTAAATCTAAAAAAAATGGACCACATTAATATAGCACAATGGAATTCTCAAAGTATAGTATCTAATCGACATATTTTGACATATTTCTTATATCAGCATAACATACATATTGCCTTAATTAGTGAAACACCTGAAAATAATTTAAATGTTAAAGGATATAAAATAGAGCGTAAAGATTTAGGTAACAAGCATAATGGAGTTGCAATTATTATTCATAACAGCATATCCTATACAGTTATAAATACCTATAGTGATAATACATTTCAAAATATTTGTATAAGAATTAACATAAATAATCAGGAAACAAGTATTGTTAGTTTTTACAGTCCTCCAAATGTATATTTCAATAAAAACTATCTTGATATTTTAGTAAGTAACATACCAAAGCCAATTATTCTAGCAGGCGATTTTAATGCTAACCACACTCTGTGGGGCAGTAATAATATAAATAAGCGGGGAAAAGAATTTCTTGAATTGATAATAACAATCTGGTTTTGTTAAATAACAGTCAACCTACTACAGTAGGGTCCTCAACTTGGCGTCCAAATGCTCTAGATCTAACAATAGTGTCTCCATCAATTGCTCTTTGTTGTGATTGGTGGGTTTATGATAACCCTCTTGGCAGTTACCATTTACCAGTTATAATTAAATTTGTAATTAATAAGAATACTATGAATAATTCTAATTGTTACAAAATATTCCTAAATATCCCAATATTGTTTGAACTGGGACATATATGACAAAGTAATAACTGAATTATTTTCAAATTTTGTTTTTGACTCAATAAACCCACTAAATTCATATTAAAAATTCATTAATACACTGCATGTAGATATTAAAAAATGTATGCCAAATCATAAACCATCCAAAGGTACTACAGAGAATAATAGGAGAAAAAAAAACCTTGCCATCCCTGGTGGAATAGTAAATGCACACTTGCAGTCCAAAATAGTAAACAGGCATACTTAGAATTTAAAAACAACCCTAACGAAACTAATTATATAAATTTTAAAAAACTTCAAGCATTTAAGAAAATAAAATTAAAAAGAGAAAGGCAGAAAAGCTGGGTAGATCTCTGTACATCGTTTAATCGTTGTACTCCTATGACATTGATATGGAAATATATGAAAAAGTTTAATAATACACATATAAAAGATTTTAATCAATATGACAATGACAAGTGGATTCATAACTTTTTAAAGAAATACACACCAGACTATGCTAAAGATAACAAAATATTGAAGTTTAAACATAATGTAAACGAAAAAAATAAATATCTTGTTATTTCCTATTTGCTTTTTAAAAAAATGAATAGTGGAATTTTGAATATTTTTCTTAACACTATCAATAGTCTTTGGAATAATTCCTGAAGACTGGAAAACAGATTGTATTGTACCTATAATAAAACCTGAAAAGATAAAATATAATGAAAACTCATCGTCCCATAACCTTAACAAGTTGTTGGTAAAATTTTTGAACAACTTTTGAAACAACGCATTGAATTTTTCATTGAGCAAAATAATATTTTACCACATAATTAATTTGTTTTCCGTAAAGGGAAATCTATAGTAATCTATAGTAAAGGGAAATCTATAATCTAGGGAAGTATAAGTATCTTACAACTGCAAATTCAAAAATCGATTCAGCAAAAAGAAAATCTTGTTTGTGTTTTCTTGGACATTGAAGGTGCGTATAACAACGTAAATTTGGAAATATTAAACGAAGAATTACAACAAATTGGATTACCTAGCAAAATTTTAAACTGGATTATTAATTTCTTATATGAAAGAAAAGTATATGTTAAATATGGTAATATTTTCGGACCTAGATATTCATATAGAGGTGTTTGCCAAGGGGGCATTCTGAGCCCTTTAATGGACTTACTGTATATACATATACGTACCTTACACCTAGGTTCTCAAGTTAACAATTTACAAAACGCCGATGATTTAGTTATCTATTTCTCCGGGAATTGTGTTTCTGAAACTGTAAATATAATTATTAAGTCTTTAGTGAGCTTAAGTATTTTTTTTAATTACCTAAATTTGAATATTAACATCAGTAAATCTAAAGTTGTTGTCTTTGGGAAAAAACACATTTCTCCTGTAAAAATCTTTTATAAAAACACGTGTTTGACGGTTGGAACTGAGGTTAAATTCTTAGGTGTCAGTTTTAGTAGCAATCTTTCTTGGACAAAATACATCGATGATATAGTAATTAGAGCTTCTCGATCTCTAAATGTTATTAAATCTTTAACTAAAACTTATTGGTGAGCAGACCCAAAGATACTGTTGTTGCTATATAAATCATTGGTTCGCAACCATTTTGACTATGGTTTCTTTTGTTTTGCTTCTAAGAATCAACTGATTCATAAGCTTGAAGTAATCCAAAATTCTAGCATGCGCATTATTACAGGTGCATTTAAAACTACTACGATTAGCTCAATGCAAGTTGAATGTAGCCTTCCTCCTCTAAAAATCAGATTTGAATACTTAAAAAAGAAGTTTCTCTTAAAACTATATTCTGTTAGAAATCACTATCTGTTTAATTGTCTTTTAAAAGAGTCTTTTTCTAATCATAAATCCCTATATCTCATAAATGGTTTTACCAAATTCTCTGATTTATTAACGTCAACGAATATCCATAGAACTGAGAATAGCTGGCCGTGCTTCAAAGATACTTACGCAAGTAAATATGCATGTATTGAAATTATCAGAAATTCAAAACTTAAAAGAAAAGAGGAAGTATATTAAATATGTTCTAATTTTAAAAATTTCCAATTTATTTATACTGATGGATCGTAGAACTCGGATAGTACGTCGATCGCTATTTATGATAGCAAAAATAGTATTGGTGTAGGTGAAAAAATTAACCCGAACGCAAGCATTTTTACTGCCGAAGCTTTAGCCATTTTGTCAGCTTTACATTGTATTAAAAAAAGGAATAAAGAATTTAAATAGATTGTAGCAAGTGACAGTATGAGCGTACTTACAGCATTAAGTAATTACAAGATTCATTCTAAAAATAATTATCTAATATATGAAATCCAACAGAAATGGCTTCAGCTTACTAAAGATGGATGGATGGATATTTCATATCTTTTATTTGGATTCCTGCACATATTGGCGTGAATGGAAATGAGAGCGCATATTTCTTGGCAAGAACAATATCAAATTTCAAACCTTTAATACCAAACAAAGATTCAGGAGATAATTATGTAAATAAGGCTGCCATTCCTTATACTGATGTAGTAATAAAAATCAGAAATGACAGTTGGAATGTTTGGCTTAAGTCATGGAACTCTTGCACCAGCATTGAGAAGAAAGGCTTGTGGTATGCAGATATACAGGATAATATTTTTACTACATCCTGGCTTTGAAAAGCTAAAATATTTAAAAATAGAAAATTTTACACGACTATATTCCGTCTACGCCTTGGTCACTGTCGGATTAATTATCATCTATTTAGAATGAAAATGGCTGAATCTGAAACTTGTATGTTTTGTCAAACTGAATCGAAAACATTACAACACATATTCTTCAATTGCTCGTCTTTCGGTATTCAGCGCCTAGTGCTGATTGACGAATTGCTGGACAATTACCAAACAATAGAAAATGTACCGCGCTCTTTGAAGATTCTTTTAAAAAACTCTGACAATTATCCATATTTGTATAAATATATACAAAATACGATACAAGAATTATAAAAGTTAATAAAAAATAAAATAAAACATAAATAAAAATGAAATTATCGAACAAGACGTAAACAATAAAAAAAGAAAAACGAGTGAGCATTAAACCAAGAAAATACCCTCTTAAATTGAGAGTGTATATCTTTATGAATGAATTACTTTAAAATACGATTGAATAGGGTTGCCCTTAATATACTAAACAAATGACAAGAATTAAAATTTGAAGACAATTTTTTTTTTATATTCATAAAACAACGAATGAATAGGCATTGCCTTAAAGTGGAAAAGAAATAAGAAAAGAAGAAAAACGTTAGAATAGGCTGTATGGTCTCCGATCTTTGCCTGGTCCGAATTGATATTGGTCTAATTGAAAAACAACACAACTCGTGCGACATGGGTTTATTTTTTGACAGATGTCAGATACATATTTGACAGAAAACAAGATTGCTATATTATTAAAAGAAGAAAACAATTATTCTTTGTTAACTTATAATAGAAGTCAACAAAGGACAAGTGTTAACGCTCACATGAATTCATTCCTCATTTCCTGGTTTTATTACAAACTATAAATGGCGGACCCTGAAATTGAGGTGATACGAAAGTTGTGTATTACAAAATTATGTATATGTACAGATAATGTCTTAAAATATCTAGAAAATGAGAAGGTTGAAGAACTTTCGGAACTTAGGTCTAATGTAAAACAATATTGTTTACATGAAGCGTATCCTGATGTTACGGAGCAGGCAGCAGAAAAAATTAAAGTGAGTATAAGAAAAATATATTTTCATGATTCTAAACCAAAAATTTATTCATGTTCCATGTAATGTTGTTTTAAGAATATCTATAAGTAAACAAGTAATTTTGCAGAATGAATTAAAATCTTCAAATGTTAAAGGAATTGAAGACAGTTTTAGCAATTACCTAAATGTGATACTCAATGAACTGAATGTCGAAAATCATCCCTGGCTGGTAGATATTGATAAGAGGATAAAACAAGGCAACGTGATTGCAGGTATTACATCTTAAAAATGTTAAACTTTGGCTGAACTGTACATTATGTACACTCGAATTTGGGCGGTCGATGGGGGGGATGGAGTAAGGAAAAGGCTACTGAACCCCCCGTGAAGAAAACCCCGTTTGCGGGAGACGCGTAATTTTTGAGATTGGAAAAAATATCCTAACCTGAAAAAAAATATCCAAAAAAAACTTTACACAAAAATCTTGATGTAGTTGTCTTATAAATTTCATTAATAAGTACAAAAAATATATAGGTAGTAAATTTCTTGCACTTTTATGATGGCATGGCCTTATTTTCGAAATTGTTTGTTACAGAAAATTTGGATGAATCAGATTTGGCAATAACTAACACACATGAAGTATTTGTAAGTAAATTGATCATTTAAAATATAACTATTACAATTGTGATATATTTATTAAATTTGTGCAGCTTGATCCTTTAACCAAAAGGCCAATTCAAGATCCAGTGAGGAATACGCATTGTGGTCACAAATATGAACGGGACTCAATATTGAAACTTATAAATTTACGGAAAAAGAAAACACTTTGTCCAGGTAAATGAGATTTCTGACATTATTTTGAATATTTCTCATTATAATTGTATAGTCAATATTAAGTTATCACAAACAATTTCAGTGGTTGGATGTGGTAACAGGGAACCAATTTTTCAAGAGCATTTAATTTCTGATTACAACACTATGGGCCGTAACACACAGCAATGAAGTACAAAGGAAACAAAAATACACGAAATAGACATGGATTCTGAATGACATTTATAGTTATAATGTTTGTTGTTTTAAAATATATTTTTTTTAATAAAAAATTGTATATTTAACAGTGTGGGTATGTTACCTTGAAGGTGTAAAAAGACAGGTTTGTAACTTGCAGAATAACTTTATTGAAACTGGAATCTATATCTATATTGAAATTTTCTGAATACTATTTAAATATTTTTTATTATTTATGAAATTTATCAGACTATTTTAAACAAACTAAGAAGCTTGAGTGTAAAAAATTTCTGCTGTAAAATGTATAGTTAAGAAATTTGTTGATTGTACAGTAATAACTTATAAAATAAAGCACACTTATTATTCATTGTTCTCATCGCAACTTACAGGGTAAAGAGAAACAATAATTTACTGTAACAATTATGTAAATTAGCAAAAATTCTATTAATACTTGGTCCACTACTAAAGAGTGCAACAATAAGACAAATATACTTATATATTTCAGTACTTTTAACATAATATGTATATTATATACAATATATTAAAACATAAATTACATTTTCTTGTTCCTCCAGATCATACATGGAAAATTTCATAAAAAGGGTAATCTAATATAAAACTTACCGCTTTCCTAAAAAGAAAAAAAAAATTACAGTCAATATAACATATGCTCTGTTTTGTCACTTTCAATCACAAAAATGAATATGTTTAAAAATATAATTTCAAAAGTTTAATAAACATTTTGCAAGTTCTGTCGATCACATCAATAATATTACAGTACTTTTGAAAAGTGACACATCTTAAATGAAATAATATTAACAAGTAGAGTTCAGAGGAATATCAGTGAATCTATGTTTCTTATTTCCTAATTTGGATACATAGCATTCCTCTGTTAAACATTACTTAGTATATCATTTAAGATATCCATTCCAACAGAAAATATAATTTTTTTAATTAGCTGATTTTCGTTCAAATACTTTTATTCATTAATTCAATGAACATACCTAATATATGAAGTAATCGAAAAGTCTATATTCCTATTTTAGTTTTAATAATCATGAATATTAGCTCAATTCCACAAAGAGTAAAGGCATTTATTTTTCATTAAAACTTGTGCATTTATTGCATATATATTAATATTAGACAATAATACACAGGATAATGTTTTTATGTAATTATTTCATTTATCTTAAACTTTTTCTCTCAAGAGATGTGCGAGATATTTTGCTGATTTTTATTAGATTTTTAAAATGGTGGGTTTAATTTAATCTTAATATATTTTTATAAATACAGCTGAGTACGAGCAAGCGAAGCAAGAGATACATATGAAACGTTATAATAATAGAGATAATAAACGAAATATTATTCTAATATAGCTAGGAAAATTAATATTAAGTTATTAATAAAATTTCAAATCTAAGATAGGAAAGAGTTAATTATACAATAAAACATATCGATTTAATATGTTAAAAATTAGTAAGTCGAGCGGAATTAAAATTAACATAGCACTTCAAAGAAGAATTTATATTTTTGCCAGGACCGGCCCGGATCTTAGTGTCTTGGTTTACTACAAGTATTATTGGGCCAGACAAATATCTTCGATAGCATACAGAGTGGTACGTCCTTGGATGTTAGATCGCCTGTGGAGCGTCGGAGGCGATCCATTGGGGATCGTCGTCGTTTCGTCGTTCCTGGAGAGGACCCCGAGGAAGACCCGAGGCGTGCGACCGAGAAATATTTATCACGTTCTCGTTTATCACGTTATTTGAACTAGTTTGTACAATGTTGGGGCTTTAAATACGTTTTTCCATTATGACTTTTATAGTAAAATTTTAGTTCTTTAGGACAAAATTCAATAAAATTCCGTAGAAATTAAATAAAAAAAAACTACCGCGCTCTCCTGGCGGATATGATACCGATAATATTGCCCAGACGCAGCTTCACGGCCTCGCCGAGGTCCTCTCTGGCCCCCGCGAGCCTCCTCAGCGCCTCGTCCACGTCGGCGTCCACGTAGTCGGAGAGTACCTCGTCGCTCCTCGAGGTGACGTCCAAGAACGCGGCAAAGTTTTCCGCGACCTCCGGCGGCATTTTGGCGCAGCCGGAGTCGGCGAGCGCGGCCACGTGCTTCCCGATGTCGGCCGCTCGCAGACGCTCGGCGAGGCATCCCTCCTCCCGCGCGCCGTCGAGCAGTTCCGAGGCCATCGGTGTGAGCGCGAGTAGCGCCTCGTTCTGCATGACGGGGTGCGAAGCCAGCAGCATGTCTACGAGGCGCGGCACGCAGTCGGCGGCCAGCATTCGCGGCAGCAGGTCGCGCGGCAGCAGGCGCGCCGCCCGCGCCAGCAGACGGGGGGCCTCCGCGCCGGCGCCCGCGTGCCCCGCGGCGCCCCACGCGCTCACCCGCGCTAGCCCCGGCGAGCACGCCAGCAGCCGCGCGACGCTCTCTGTGGACGAACAGGGACGGGTCGGTCTAGCGACTGGGCACCCACGGGCTCCGGTGACGTACCCTGGCCATCCAGCAGCATGCGCACAGCCGCCAGCAACTTGTAGGCCACGTGCGCGTCCCGCACGTGCTGCAGCGCGCCCACCAGCGCCCCGGCCGCCCGCGCGCCCGCTGCCGCCGCCGCTGCTTTGTTGCGCGCCGGCACGGCCAGATTGCGCAGAGCCGACAGCGCGGCGTGCTGCACGCGCCGGGCCGCCGCCTCGGCCGCGCCTGACTCCTCCGACGAGTCGCTCTGCAGCTGCACGCTCATGCCGTGATGGACTTCGAAGATGTCTGGAAATCGAGCTTCATATAGCGAACCGGAGCCGGCGCGGGCCGCTCGCTCCCACTCTATGGTCTCGCATAATTAGAGGTGCTCCCGCATGCCGCCCGCGGTGTCGTATATCTGCGCCTCGTACATTTAGCGCCCTACTCCCGTTATTTGATTGACTCCGCCAGTTATATCGATAGCACATGGCATGGAACTATTCATACCAATCTCTGTGTTACCACTCGGTGGCAAATCGCGGCCTTTGATGCGTCTGTCAAAGCTGCAGCAGCCGGAAAACGGCAGGCGTACCGAGCTCAGACTGATGCGTTAGTCACCAAGGATCCGAACTCTACGAGTTCTGAAGAGGAAATATAATCATGCCTCCAGATTCTTCCAAGGGCAAATCGCAAAAACAAAGTTCAAGCGTCAACGTTCAACGTCGTCAAAATTGGGGATCAGTTGGCAAAGTACCCACCCGGCACTCGCAAGTTCTCGGCGCTAACTAAAGCCACTCTGGATAACTTGAATGATTCTCTGGCCTATACGGCAAAAGAGAAAGCCTCAAACTTTCCAATGGAAAACACCTACCATCAAACGGTGTTAGAGTTCAATTCTGGAAATAATTTTCCGGCAAAAAACCTTTCGACGTTTTCTACTTTTCTAGGATGTTCATAAGTAAAGTGAGCCGGATGGTATTTTCCCAATGGTGCTACGAACGTGTGCCCCTGAGTTGATTCCAGTGCTAACGCGTTTATTTCGGCACTCCTATCTCAAAGGCGTAGTCCCGGTCTTGTGGAAATGTGCTTTTATTCCGGTGTCGTAGAATTGTCCATCCGATCCCTAAAAAAGGTGATAGCTCTATTCGGCTAACAGATCTATCGCTTTCACCTCTCTTTTCTCCAAAATAATGGGAAGATTATTAACCGACAGGTCCTACTGTACCTCGGCAATATGGCTTCCGCCATAGTCGATCGGCTGGTGTTCTTCTGTTATTATTATTATATATATCTTACACACCGGTGGGCTGCGGTTATTGAACGCGAGGTAAAGGGTGTAACGGTTAGTCTGGATAGCGAAAGCCTTCGATCGTGTATGACACAAGGGGCGCCTTACTACGGGCCTCCCGAGAATTTATGCAAGTTTTCTCAAGCTTTCTCACTGAGCATACAAGCATACAGGCCGTTCTCGACGCTTTTGCTTGAACCCTAAGCCCGCCTAAGCCCGTGAACGCTGGTGTACTCCAAGGCTATCGTACTATGCCCAACCCTGTTTCTCCTGCACATCAATGACATGTTGGATATTTCCAACATACATTATTATGCGGTATACTTCGGCCGTGCAAGTCTCGCTCGGGAAAACGTCGACGAGTGCCGAAAGAAATTTGTGTCTTCTAACCTGGGGATGATCGCATTTACCACTAAGAAAACCCAAAAAAAAACAACGCGAGCAAAACTCGTTCTCTATGAATTTTTTTTTCACTTCGACTATTGGTTTGTATCAAAATTCGTCAAGTATATGCGAATACTAATCGATCCGACCAGTTTTCACTTATTTTTACACTACACCGCGGTAGTAAAAGAAAACCGTCAACACCTAAATTTTTGAGCGATCTTGCTGCGGTTTTTGTGCTTCGCCTCTCCGTGGAGCCGCCATTCTCGAGTCTGTCGGCTCGCCTTCGTGTCGAAGCCCACATCTCGTCGCCGGCCATTATACGTTTTATAAAGAACGAGTCCATAGAAGTCCAGCTAACCTTATCTTCAGCATGTTCGGTGCTCTTTTTAAACGTTTCATGACTAAAATGTCAGTAAGAATGTTGTGAACGAACCTAAAAGATCTCTCTCAAGCTCATACAACTTTTTTCAAGCAGCGGCGTCTGGATTCCGTCGATGTCTCCTTTTTTCGAAGCTGTCGAAGATCGGTTAGAACGCGACAAGTCTACTTCTACCTCGTGAACTCTGAATGCCCTATAACATTCTTACGCCTTTGTTTTTGATATGAACGAATCAACGTAGGCCTTTTGGAATATTTTCAGCAATTCAACACATGAAATTTCATTCGAAATACATAATTTAAACCAAACTTCATGTCCAACTATTTTTTCAGGTAACGAGTAAATGATGAAATAAACTCAAATTTTGCGCGGATAATCACTACAGTGCTACCAATATTCAATTTTAAAAATTTGACTTTCCCGATACATTTTACATGGAGGTAAAAATAGAAAGTTAAGTTTTATTGACTTATAGCACTATAACAAGTATAACATCTTCATAACATTAGAATTGCTTAATTAAAAATAAGTATTTAGTTGTCTCTAACCTAGTAGTTTATCAAAGATATGATCCGTCATCATCTGCACACAGTAGTCGTCCTGTCTTGCAAAATTACCAATCGCCAGGACCGCCGTCACCAGCAGCTGATGATTGGTAGAATCCAGCCACCGCACCATGGTGGTGTACACCTCCCCCGAGCCCTTATTGTACAAGATGTGCATGGCTTCATCTGGAATTTTAGTCTTTAGTATAAAATATTATATCAAAATATTATTAAATAAAACACTGCTTTGAAGTAGTTAGAGATTCAAGTGTGGATTAAAAATTGGTGAAGAGAAAAAAAACCTCAATGAAATAAAGATCACAAGATAAATCATATCTTAATTTGATAATATTTTTCCTCGTGTAACAGATTAAATATCTCAAAAAAAAGTTTATTGTCTCAAAATATATCATTACAAAACTAAAATTATTAGTTCAAACAGTAATATTTTTATGTAAAGTTACTAATAATTTGGGATATTCAAAATTATTTATACAAAAGTAATCACCTCCAGTCAAAACAATAATTATGAGATCACAAGCCTGTTTCATGACGGCCTCAACCTCACTGTCCTGCGTCAAATCACTCTTGTGCTGTATGAGCTGCTCAAGTCTCAAGCACACCAGGTTTACTCCACCCTCCTTGGCTACCAGGGTTTTTACTGAATCTGAAATTGCAGATACAAACATATTACTTATTAATTTTTTTGGTACCAAATATCATACCAGATATAACTTACCATGTTCAGCCTGAGTATGTAAATGTTCTAATGCTAATTCTGAAACATCTACATTAGTAGTTTCTCTCAGTACATTCAGAACAGCTACATTCACTTCCGGCACAAATAGTAATTCAGGATCATTGTCATTTATAACACTCAAAAGTGTAAGAACAGTTGAAACCAAATCTTCTTCCATAAACTCTTTGTAAGATTCCACAGTCAATATTTTTCTAGCATATTCTATAATATCACCTTTAACTAAGGAATCTGAGAATTCTTTTCCTCCAATGGCATAATTAAGCAAAGCCTTAATTGCAACTAGTTTTATCTCTCCTAAGGACATTGTTGTGTGGTTTTCTAAAGTGGTTTTTAAAATCTTTCCAAGTATGCTAATACCATTATTTTCTAGTAGTAAATTTCTTGATGTATCGCAGTCACAGCACAGGTTTCCTAAAGCTCTACAGCAATGTTTCATAAGCTCTATTTTATCTAATGTAATTTCGTTACTTAAAATAGACAAAATGGGTTTGATTATATCTTTTTGGCCATAAGTATCCCTTTTTATTTCACATTTAGCAAGTTCAGACACCGCTTGTACGGCTAGTAATACGATCACCTGGTCGTCGCTGTTTAATAAAGTCTTAATGCACGACGTGACATCAAATTCGTAATTTTTTCCGGCCGCAATAATCTCCTTTAATTTTTCCTTTAAATCGTTGGCGTTGGATATATTTTGTATAATTAAAGTTTCAAACGAAGAAGACTTCTTTTCTGATGGGCCTGTTTGAATAATTAAATATATTCTTGTTAAGAAAACTAAAAAAAAAATAAACTACAGGTTACACATATATTTACCATCCATGTTTAAGAAATTTTAAATATTAACAAACGGTAATTTTAATAAATAAATAAATTGAACTATATTCCACGAAGAGGGAAATATTTCTTTATAAATGATACAACTTTGTTTTATATAAAATTCGGGACCCAGCTTTTAATTATTTAAATAAAATGTCAATTTGACAATTGTTCCGTAGATATCAAATGTCATTGTGATCAAAGTTGAGACAGAGTATAGTTGAGGTGTTTTCGTCTTGTTAAATTAAGTAAATTAAATATGGACAGCTCGTAATATAAATAAATAATTATTTCAGATGTTTTAAATCAATACGCATTTTTTATTTCACCAACTGCTACTGAAAATTTGTATTTGAAAATACAAAAAATATAATGAGTTTGTTTTTTATTTTAATAATATTGTTTTGTGTGTAACATTGATATTAAAATTGGTATTAGCATTAATCATAATAATAAGTAGGTACAAGTTCAAACACATGATCAATGATATTGTATTATATTTAATTTAGACTGTTTAAGTGGTCAATGTTTTTATTTTTTATTTATAATATTTAATTGAAATGAAGAGATTTTATTTCTATAACTGTGTATGTATATTACTTCTCTCAGGTAAGTTAAGTTGTAAATAGTATTAGGATTTAATTTTTTTACAATATCATCGATCATATGTTTGAAGTTATTATTACTATTAAGATAATATTAAAATAATATAAACATCCTCCTCCACAAAAGTTAAACATACATGGCGCCGCTACTTTACCTACTCGTATTCAAATTGGTAGAATGCGTATGAAATTTTAATAGCATTTATAATTATTATGTGCATATTGCTTGAAATAACTCTCCTATAAAGTCTGCGCCTGCGTCGGTGTGTCGACAATAAAACTATCGTAACAATAAACATAGGGCGATAACATTTTTCACAGATGCTATTATTTTCCGTAAAACTGATCGGTTTTAGTTATAAAAAATATTTTAATGTTGTGTGTTAGTTGTAGTAATGGAATGGCTGTTTTTATTAGTTTCCATCCACTTACAGTGTTTATACGGCTTTGATGAAACTTTTAAATACGAACAACTCCATATGTTTGGTTTGGGCAGACCTATAGTAAGTTTGTAAGTACTTTAGACAGATTATTTGTGAATGTATTTTTCATTTACAATACAGTTCCGTAGTACATTATAAAAAAAATAATACGGCTTTTTATCAACTTGGTAGTTGACAGTTATACTAAAGTGAGAAACGAACCAAGCAGGTGTCACAGTTTTATTATTTTTTTAGGCGAAAAGACCAGGGCTATGCGTACCCTGAAGAGCTCTCAACGCAACCACAACCATACGTTAAATCTCCATATAGGAATATTTACCAAGGCTCCAGGATGCCACGAGACACGCGTGTTTTTAACAAACGCTTCCAATACCCGCCGCGGCCGAGGGGACATCACATATACTGTGAAGGAGTATTCGAGTGCACCGTAAGTTGCTTTGGTTTGTTTGGTTTTTATTCACTCAGAATAGGGTTATGATTTAGTGTAATTTTTATTATATTTAAGAGGTATTGTAAGATTTTTAAATTTGAGAGAGGAATTAAATCATGATCTCTCACTCGCACTGCAAAAGTAAGTGAAACGTTGCGGGTCGTGTGTATACGAATGTTTCGCATCCATGTGGTGAGTGCTGCTGGTGGACAGCAGAGATCGAACAGTTATTTTGCTTCCCGTTATAAAGGCCGAAAGAATGAAGTAAGCTGTTTCTCAAGTTCTGAGTCCCTCATAAATGTCTAGTTTCTTCGCAGAAGCAACGATACAACCTGATAAACTAGCACAATACTGGCGACTCCTCGCAGAGTGCCGCACTATGACTTGTTAGTGTTTACAGTAAGCGCTGCAATTGATTGCAGTAATTGCAGAGCTTCCTCAAAGTGCAGTTACAGGAAGATTGGTGATTGTGGTTAAACTGTACGTTATTCAATTACTTTATTTGTGGAATAAATAAGACTATTAAATTTATTCTGTTCTGAAATTTTCCCCGGCGGAAACATTTACCATAGGGATATCTGGTCTTGTCTTATCGTTTTGGCGATTTAAGAGGCGGATGAGCGGAATTATTACAAAATAAATTCAAATTATGACGGTTTATAAGCAATACATTTATGAACATTTTATTTATATTCATAAAAACATTAATTAATTCCAAAAATTGCGATTTACGCAAATCTAACACTCGAAATAAAATAAAGTTGCTATTTCCTCGACCAGCCTCCATAAAATAGGTAACTCGTTCAAGGTTTATTTTATACATTTTGACATTAAACTCCACAGTGAAGCTTTAAATTTAAAAATAAATAAGTTGAAGTCACATATTAAAATTAATTTAACAAGCAAATTCTATTATAGTGTAAAGGATTGTCAAATATGTGAACTACTCAAAACCAGCTATTGAGTGACTAATTTTGTATTTTGACAACAAGATGGCATTAGTGGTATGATAGATCACGCTATCATGTACACATAAAAATTAGTTTTAGATCTTTCCTGATTTCAATAAATAAATATCCATTGATCAGCGATCTCAGCCTTGCGCTTAAGTAAGCCAGCTCTTAGAACAGTACACACTATACATGGTGGTATTATTTTTAATCCCGACTAGTATACTCGAACAAAGATCAAAATTGGTACTGAATTATCTAATCAGTGTTCGGTAATAAACAATAATTATATTAGCGACGATATAGCCTGGTAATGAATTGTATCCTAGCGAATAATTGATGTATTTATTTATGTAACCATAAAACTTAAATCTAACATTAAATTTATGACCAATTCATTAGACAAATTGACTTAAAACAGTAAATATAAAAATTATGACATAATTACACAATAATATTAAATAATTATTCAACGTTTAATCGTAAGTATAAAAAATAATGAAAAAAAATCCATAGATTAAAATTTAACACAAATTCAATAATTTACAAATAATAATTTCACATTAAAAAAATATTATTATCTACACTGCGAACAGAGCTTGTAACATATTCTAGTGAACTTGTCCAGTGTGCAACTGAACAGATCTACATGACACGCTGCCGCGTTCACCACCCGCAGCGCTCGCGTAAGCGGAGCTTCTCGCAACAGCTTGATGCGCGCGGCCGGCAGCGCCAGCAGCGGCGGCGGCCGCCGACGCTTGATATTGTTAGAAGGGGCAGATATCTTTACTCTGCCAGAATTTCCGGATTATTCAACTCACCGCGTAATACTGTTACCACAAATTTAGCGAGAGCGACTTCCCGCCGTGCTTCCAGCTTACTGTATCCAACCATGCCAATAACGAACAAGGTAGGATACAGCAAGGGACAGCCAGAATACACGCCATACGTCTTAAGATAGAGGACCAGGACCATATAACCGAGTTATACTCCAAGCGACTCCTCACCAAGGCTTCATATAATGAACGCAAAGCAGAGAAGTTAGTAAAGTTTCCTACTTGCCTCAGTTCCAAGCCCAGGTTCCGGTACGCTTTTTTGCACACCCCGGCTATATATATATATATAAATCGAACGCCTAGATCTCTTACCTCTGTAACGTGCTTCAAAGGCTGGTCCCCCAAGCGATAAGCAAAGTGCTGAAGTTTGCGCGCAGACTGAAAGAAAGCAAGGAACACTTTCCAGCGTTGAAGTGTAATCTCTACACAACACTGTCAATGTCATAATGCAGTCTACAATGGTCCGCCATGTCACCCACCTCTCATACTAGCTTTAAGTCGTCAGCATACAGGAGGCATGAAGACTCTTGAACCACCTCCGGTAAATCATTTATCATTATGATGAACTGGAGGGGTCCTAAATAACTCCCCTGACTGTCGCCAGATCTTGTCCAGTACTGTTTCGACAGAACACCGCCACAGTTAACGTACTGTCGCCTGTATCGCAAATAGATGGCAAAGAATGACAACGTACGCGGCGTGCAGCCCATACCCGCCAACTTTTTCAACAGGACGTCATTGTCAACCGCGTCGAATGCCTTCCGAAAATCAAAGTAGGCAACATCCACCTTCCGCCCCGCATCAATCACCAGCATCAGTCGCGTCATTAAATGCAACAGGTTGCCCGCTGTCCCCCGCCCAGGGTGAAATCTATGTTGTGCGTCAGACAACCGAGCCTTCACCTACGCGTACAATGCATGGTGGATAGCAGACTCAAACACCTTTTCAATCGCAAACCGGATAGCCACCGGTCTATAGTCTCTAGGCTCTGGTTCCCTTTGGCACTGGAACCACCCGGGTGAGTGAAAGATAGCGTTAGCCAGGCAGATATTGAAAACATGTAGTGGAGGTTCCACCAGGATAAGATGACAATCCTTGAGTATGTAAGGTAGGATTCCGTCTGGTCCAACTGACTGTTTCGGTGCTAGCCGCGCTAGCGCTCGGGACAGGTCCACCTCACTACAGTGCGCCAGGTGCACTCGCACGTCGCCTCCCACTGCCGTGATCATCGTTAACACATCCAGCCGCGCCGGCTCCTTGCTGTACAGAGAATAGAAGTGCTGGGTCAGTTCATTTGTACAGTCCTGATATGAAAGAGTTCGCCCATCACTCATTTATTTACACCGCGTAGAAATTCCTCTCTTTGACCCCTAAAATGAGCTGGGGTCCTCAGCGAGATTGTTTTGGACTCTCTCCTGATAGAGGTTATGAGCGCACGCAGTCTCCACCTGTCCACTTTCACTTTGGTCCTGTACCGAGAAAACTCATCATAGTCGCGGCTACTCTTTCTAGTTTTATATTTTTTATGTAACCGGTATTTTATTTGTATAATTGTAATAATTTCTGAGGTATACCATACTGGATATATATACCTAAAATTATTTAAAACGTCATCATCATCATTTTAAAACGTCATTAAGTTTATTATAAAATAAGTTAAGAACTATATCAGGATCATCCGCCATATATAAGTCCGTCCAGACAATTTTTAAAATTGAACCATATAATTGGAAAAAAAAACCGCTTTTGAAAGTTCCATTTCTGAAATGATTTCTGGCCTGGAACCCGGTAGCTATCCGCACTCGCGGCAGCGCGGGCGGCGACAGAAGTGGAGACAGAGACGGCGAGTGGAGGATGGTACGCATCCATCGGCTTGAGCTTCTCGTCTGCCATAAAGAGGAATCTATGTTTTTTTTTTAAGTTGTTGTTACCCTTACATAAGCATTGGCAGCATTACAAGTCTCCCTTAGAAGTCATTACTTGCGGTAGCGCTGGGGGTCAGTGGCTCTCCTCCCACAAATATGGCGAAGGTCATGCTGGCGGACCCTTGCGTTTTACTCGGGAATAGGTGCTGCTTGTGGTGACTGGTTGTCTTGCAGCCCGAATCGCAATGTTAATTGACTAAAATTCTTAGGCTTTCATATCAAATGAATTGCGCTGGTTCTAGTTGGTCGTAATGTTTTCATTTTTCAAATTGACGTACACAAGTGATCACTGATATGGATTCAAAGTGGAAAAGATATAAACAAATAAATTATCTTAATAATAAAAATAATCGTTCGGCCGCGGGAAGAACTGGCGGTTAATGTAGAATGAAAACAGAATAAGGCAGCATGGCGGGAAAATTTGCAAAAACTTGCTATCAAGAATCTAGCCTCGATAGATCAGAAATCAGATAACTGAATCAAGTATCAGCTGTTCTGGTCGTGTTGAAATTCAATGATTACATTAAATTTTAACGTAACGTTTGGTCAGTGTGATGTTTTCCTAATTTAATGTAATATATCTGGATTATTATTTTAATGTTACAAGAATTGTATTACTTTTCCAGCTGTCATACATAGCTATAGAAAGCAACAGCAGCGTCCCAACACTACTCCGCGGTGGCGTCGGCTACAAACATTTCAGTGTGGTGATCAAAGCCCATCACGGCGAGGAGCTGGCTGGACGTGTTCGTGCGTACTGCGTTAACATTTTACAAGACAAAAAATATGGTGTACGAACTTTCTTTTAACCTTTAATATAATATGAAATATAAATTGACCTAAATATTTATTTTACAAATACATTTTTCTCACTGACCTCTCGGTATTATGATATTAATATGGGTATCAAATGACAGGGCTTCACTAATAGAGTGGCACATTTTTAAGCAACGTATTGATCATAATAAAAGCCGTGCAGCGTGCTGTGTGACACACAACCAAAGTTTGGAAATAACATTTAAAATCTCAGTGATTTTGCTTTTTTTGGCCAGTGATGTCATTTCATATTCATATCGACGCCTATACCCTAGACTGATGTGGACAGTGCTGTGAGGAGTGCTGCATCCCTAGAATTATTTATATCGCTTTAAGTACATTCTTTCATCATTGTTTCTAATGAAACCGTTGAGCTAAAATATTATTACTTCATTTTTTGTTTCTTTGTTTATGAAGAACATATCATATATTAGTAGTAAGGCACTTATGAAAGGAAATTATATATAGATATTATGTAATTACAACTTGATACCTCAATACGTTTTTAAAAAGGTCTTAATAGACAGACAAACGGCAAAGACTCTATAAAGATTTCTTCAAAATGTAAAACATTTACATATTTTTAAATCTAACAATCTTTAAATGGTTCAATCAGCGTCTTGTTTTTTTGTCAATGACATTTAAATCAAACCTCTGATAATGATCTCATTATCTGCATAAATGAACTGAGTAGATTAGAGTATTTTAATTATTTAAGTATTGTTACTCTTAGTTGATGTTTACAAGTAGTGTGTTAATATCTTCTACACAACATATCATTTATGAAGTACATATTTAAAAAATAATAATCAGCGGTTACGTAACATGTAACGTACGTACGTACATACGAGAGATGGGAATTACCAACAATTAGTATGTTCAGTTCCCGCGGGTCGAAGCCGGTTTCATCTAATTCCAACTTGATACAGGCTGTTAATAAAAATATCATATGTTACTTACAAATTTAATAGAATATACAATTATTTTATGTACTTATATGTAACAATTATTTTCAACTAAATCTTTATGGACTATGAATTGATATTTATCATTACAATATTTTACAACAACAGGTTGTTCTTGCAGTAATATAATTTAAAGTATTATTAATGTTATTATTATAAATGTTATGATTATTTGTAAACAAGGTATAAAGTCCTAACGCCCTGTAGTCTGTACTCAGATGTGGTCAGGTGGCTCCTCCTCGGTCCATACGCTACAATTAAGGATGATGATTCTCAGTCTTAAAATGCTATGTTCGATGTTAAATACACGAGCCGAATAAAAGAACTTTATATTTGATTTGTTTTCAACAATACGTTTGTTTGTTTTCGTTCTTGTTCAGAGTGAATCATGTATTTGTGTGGAATATCTGATTTCTTCAGCCGCCATCGAGTCCTTATGGAGAGGGTATGATTTTTTTTTTTTTTTTATTTCACAAGTTCTATGAACAAAAAATTAAGTTCATGAGACAGTTCATAGACAAATAGTAGAATAACGTTCTCATTTTTAACGGTAATTTTAATACTGTGACATTGTTAAACATTGTTTTTTTAATGTGTATCTATTAAAAACATGAAAATAATGAGGTGTGATTATTATTTAATCAATGTATTAAAGAAGTTTTAACCTGTTGTGCGCGAAACATATCTAACTATAGGTAAATGATTCTAACGAAATCTTTCATTAAACATTTTTCACTCGTCAAAACAATAATTTTTATAATAGTTTTAATTCAAATTTATTGATAAAATTAATTTTATATTTAGTTTAGACATATTACAAAAAAATTTCTTTTAGACATATTACAAAAAAAATTCTTTTAGAATACTAAACTCCGGCAATAAATAATAATTTCATTCGTATTATTAAGTAGTTTGAAATCGCAATATAATATTTTAAGTCACATGTTTGTACCCGAAAAATAGAGACGACGTCACGACTCTATGAAATGAAGATAATTGTTTTAGAATCTGTGTTATGTGCACCGACACACTCTCAGCATCACTCAGCTGTGAGTGTGTCTGTGTATCATCAGAACATTGGAGATTATTGGGTTATTCTTTTCTTCGATTAACTATTTATGTAGAAATAGCTTTAGCCCGTGCCAATATGTCAATAATTTTACTATGACTGTGTGTAAAATAGAAAACGCTAAAATAAAAAAATATTAAATAAATAAATACTCCGAACTAGACAACAATACCATAATTATACTTTCAACATTCGTCAGTCTTTTAAAAGAAAGAATTGTTATGAAAAAAACGCACACACATATATACTATATGCTCTCTGATGATTATTAAGATAAATTTTATTGTCATAAAACGAATAAATAATAATTTCTTGAGCATATCACTTTTATTTACAATAATAAGTGAAATTCGATAAGATCGTCGGTAGTTTTTTGTAGGCAAGAAGACAATTGGACTATCTGTTGGAGCGAATACAAAATGAAGTAAGAGAGCACTCCCAGTCTAATCTGATCCAATTTTAAATGTCAGAGAGATAAT
Source organism: Mechanitis mazaeus (assembly GCA_959347395.1). Lineage (NCBI taxonomy): Eukaryota > Metazoa > Arthropoda > Insecta > Lepidoptera > Nymphalidae > Mechanitis > Mechanitis mazaeus. The sequence goes on from OY365748.1 coordinate 248,063, forward strand.
TGTGCAACTCCGGCTCGGCTCAGCTCCGAGCCAGTAATTCAGTTGTCGCCTCCTCCGCGACAGGCGCGTCCGGGCGGAGAGCGCGCGCGCTTACCGTCACCTATGGAGAGAAAAAGGTGATTCTAATTCATTATCACATAAATTATATATTTTTTAGTTTAGCTTAATTTTTTTTTATATATATTTTCTTCTGAATATTTTTTTTTAATATTTAGAATGAAATCAGGCATAAGTTTGATTCTGTCAGATTACAAAGAGTTAACCACGAGCGAGTATTAAAAATGCTTATTAGTTATAAATGAAGTGTTCGCTCACACCATTAATTATTACAATGTAATTACCAAATAACAGCGCAGATGAAATCATAACAAAACTTGTAATTATACACTAAAATTGAATTTGACAAATGTTACACTCATTTTCTCCATCTCGAATGATAAACGATCACACCGGTGCCAGAAAATACTCTAATTTTATCATTATTATCAAGTCTACCCAAAATATTGATGCTAATGTCGATGACCCCTCGGCTTAGCACCTTCTAGATGTACGTTAACAGTGAGAGATTACGAAGTACATCAAACCTCGTTTATCAATGCGTCGCAATTAACAAAACAAACACTTCTTTTGTATTTTGAAACAGCTTTAAGTTTCATTTGGCAAGTATCTAATATCAGATAAGTGCACACTCAACTGAGGATAGTTAACGTTGACTGCTTACATATAACTACGACTCTTTAAGCGACTCAAATTTACAATATTAAGTTCTAAAATACATATTTATTTGTTAATCAGACAAGAGTTAATTAGTGTTCTTGATAGCTATAGATATAATACTATAGGTCTTATGTTTTTTGAAAGCTTCTCCAATGAAGTGATGTCCCTTACATTGACCACGTTATAAGAATTTTAACCAGAAAAGAGCTCATCAATAATACAGTGGATCATAAGAACCGCTTCTAATACCGTAAGAGCTATGTTTCGTCCGAGTCTGTTCCGCGGACTGAGTACTGAGTCGGCCGACGCCGGCCTCGCGGTCGACAGGAGCCGGCGCGCGTCGCTGAGCGCCGAGCAGCGGCGGCGCCTGAGCATGCTCAGGAGCTCCAGCATCCCCTCCCCGCTGACGCCGGTGAGCCACATTTACCATTTGGTACCCTGCCCGAGAAAATGTTGCCATCAGGTATTCCATAATTTAGACGTCCTCTTGTGTTCTAACCTGTGTGTTCTTGTCTTGTTTGCTCTTGTGTGCTCTTGTTCGTCTTGTTGTTGTTGGATTTATGCTTTTTTAATTATATATATATTACAGCAGATATTTCACAAACATGTGTTTATTTCTAAGAGCATTAGTTAATTTTGTGTTAAGAATATTGTTGACTCATGTGATATCTATTATTCTCTATTATATTGCATTCCATTAGATTTTGTTTTGTTCGGTATCTTTTTATATTATTTACTAAATTCTAATAAGGGTTCAGTAAATTACATTTCCTAAATTCAATATTAAAAATATTATTACAATTAAAAACCGGTAATATAGATATAGGAAACATATTGCTCTGGACAATAATCAAGTTTTTATTGGAAAACTCGAAAATTGCTTTGCCAGAATAAAGTAAAACATGAATTGATTTGTTGTTGTCGAGTTCCGATGTCTTGTATTTTGAGCTGAAGAGGACGCAGAGGCGCTCCGTGGACACAGACATTAAGCGTTACCATTAGTTGTTAGTGACAAAGCTGTGAGAAATGATCATGGCTTTTGAAAGGTTTCAGAAGTAGACTTTACAAAATTTCTAGGTTGAAGCTTTTATTAGTTTGGTTGTGCTTTTTTATTAATTAATTCAGTCACGTGCTTCAATTCATTTTATTAATTTTTGTGAAAATTTCTTAACTAAGTCTACATGCTTTTGAACTTGATAAAAAACATCTACACAATACAAATTCAAATTTTTCAAATTCAAAATATCTTTATTCAAATAGTCATCTACACGCACTTTTGAATCGTCAATTATTACATTATAAAAATGTCAGTAGTCAGTCCGTCCTTAAGCTACCACCAGCTCGGAATGCTGTTCTGTTGAGAAGAGCTGGCCAGAAACTCAACAGTTGCTCTTTTGGAAATATGTGAACAAAGTTTGATGTAAAGATTAGAATATCCTGCAAATGAGTCAACAACCAAAGCTCCACAACCTAACCTTTTACTTTATCGAAATACGATCAACTAAGAATTCTTGTATGCTATAATAAGCTTTATTTAACAGTATACTTTTAATTTTAGATTTAAAAGCAAGTAAAGGAAGGTCTAAGATATCTTGTGGAAGCTTATTATATATGCGAACACTCATGCCCATGAAGGATTTTTAAACTTTTTGTAGACGAAATATCTACGTTGAAAGTTTATTTTTATTTCTAGTATTTATAGCGTGTCTGTCACTGTTTTTTACATATCTATCCAAATTGTGACGTACAAATAAAATGTTATTAAATATGTACATATATACAAACTGCTTCAGTTTCCATTACTGTAATCATAATTCATTTATAAATATTATAAATTCAATGTAGGTTTATTCTTTTAAAAACTTGTTACATTTTAAAAATCGTTTGGAGAAAGAAGTTGTTTTTAAACTCACAACACGTCTAACAGCGCTCTAGATGTGCAGAAGATTCATATGGGATTATATATTAAAAAAAGATTCTATTGTAACCTAAGTGTGTACGTATACTATGAACCAGACGTTATAATAAATGATTCTAATTATAATTCGTACAAACAGAAACCTTATCTCTCAATCGGACCTCACGTACGTGTAATGTACGGATTCCGCATTATTCTATTACGTCCGTGAGGTCGACTACAAAATAATATTTTAATCAGATTTATCTATTTTATTAGCTTAGTGAGACTCGGTCGTATCGACAATGTATAAACAGGGCGAGGCGTCGCTGTGAAGGTACATACGAGTCTAGTTGTAGTAGTAACACGTTAACTACACTATCACCTCCTGAAAGCTAGTGATGCGTAAAAGTTATTCTGTACTTTGTGGCCAAATATATGTGAGTATTTGTAACTCTAAGTTTTAATCTATGTAGAAGTTACGTCGGATGGAGTGCGGTCCTTAAACAATAAATATCATTTACCTGATGTCATGTTAAGAACATTGATACATGTCGTAGATGTTCTTTGTTATGGCTAGAAATCGAATCCGGTACACCTCAATTGAAGACTCCTCGAGAGGGTAGCAGTAAAATATTAGGTAATTCTTATTCTAATTGAGACTATTGCACGAATGTACTTAAAAAACCGTTAACTTGCCATTATATTATCAAGTAAAAAAGATTTAGTAATATATAAAAAGTGTTACAAAGTTTAATGTCTCCCATTAAAATGTCGTTCAAGGAAAGCAAACCTTGATCTAAGATAAATGAAGTAACGCATCGACGGGCGGCGAATGCGACGTAACGTAAATATTGTCTGAACTATACGAGACTAAACATTTTAACACCAATTTATGAAACGTTCCTGATGGTACGCTGCGGCTTTTAAACATTATATTCGGTGTTGATATATATTGTCTGAGACCCGGGACCGTCTTCTATAAATAAATAAACACAACCAGTCATGTTATGTTTACTATGAATCTCTATGTGAAGCTGTTACGCAATTGATATGGTATGATAGAAACCTAACAATGAATACAAACTATGCCTACAGTAATACAAGTTCTGGAACCTTACCACGATCTCTAATGAGTAAAATTATAATAATCTTATGTTCTTTTTTCATATCAAACTTAAATAAAACAACATTATTTTTGTAAAATGTCTGCTGCTTTACGTTTTTGAGGTGTTACAGGTCGAGTGCTCTTCGACTAAGAACATAATATAAAAAAATATTTCCTAAATATTAAGTTATCGTAATGTTAAAACTGTACAGTTCGTGGTCGGGGTCTAAATCTGATCCCACTATTGTTTTGTTTGTGGTTTGATGTGACGTCGGATGGATGATAGGCGTCTGATACAATTGTAATACTGTCATTCAAGCTATGAGTAGAACAATAAACTATTTTTATAACGTATACAAATATATTCCGGAGAGAGTTTGTCCGTGTGAGTATCACAGCCTCTTAAAACTATTATAAATAATTATTAGGTAACTTTTGATTTCAAAATCTTAAAAGTTTTAGTTTAAGAGAATTGTCATGTTTTAGAAAAAGATCAGTCAACTATTGGTTTAAAAAATGTTCTTAGGCCCTAATTTGAATGCCTATTATATAATTTATTTAGAATATCTATTTATATTTTTTTTTTAAACAAGTGGTGCTGTTTTGAAGTATTGTTTAGTACAACTAAACACAGTGGCAGTCACCTGTCAGTCGCCTGTTAAAGTGTTTGGAATCACTTGGCATCATACGATCACGTGGACAAACACTTCACGCACACGGAACTATGTACGTATAAAAATCTGTTAAAAGACGACAAGAAATTGAATGCTAACTGGCTGGTGCGGTCTTCTAACAAACAACTCACTTAAATTTTATAAATATTATCACGTAGCTTGTTACTTTTTTTTAATAAATTCATATCCACTTATACATTAAGAACACAATAACAAAAAATGTGTAAGTTTTTAAATAATAAATAGTTTTTGAAATAAAATAAGAAATGAATTAAAGAAGTATGATGAGACGTGCTGCTGCCATGTTGTATTGTCTTTAATATATTATGTTAGTCTATTAACCATCGTAATTCACTTATGTGTCGATGTCTAATGAAGTTTATAGCGAAGATTCTTGATATTTAACCAAATATATAGTATGTTTATAATAAAAAAATATATAAGTTAGATTTCCTTTGATATCTAATGAAATTCGAGATTAAGACAAGCGAGAATTAATTATATTCATAAGTGTTCTACCTACTACACTACTACACTACTCATACAAGCTCTCCGATGTGAATTATATACAAATCGTTTTTAATATATAAAATAATACTATATAACTTACGCATCTCGTCGTACTTCAATCTTGCGGCTGGTGGAAACTATCAGAGAGTCGGAAGTAATTTTCTCGTCGTAATTGTACAAGTCGCTCTGTTGCGGTTCATTTCAGTCATTCATAAAAATGTTTATGAAATAGTTACTAATAATTAAAATAATATGAAATATGTACTTCATAAATACTAACTATTAATAAAAAATTTTTTCAAACAATAAGTAATTGTATACATTTTTGATGTATGTCTTCTCATTCAATGCTTCCTCAGTTCACAATTAGGCAGGATGTCTGTAACAATAACGTTGCAACCTTTGCAGATACGTAAATTATGAGTAATTGCAATCGTCTACAAATAATGACTTATTTAAACAAGTAAAAGAGACTGGCTTCTATTTTTCAACCAACTCTCATAAAAGCAGACGTCACGTCTTACCTCTAGCTCTTTAACAAGAATAGATCTAAGAGAAGCAAGGTCGGTCCAGCGACCGACGATGGACGTGACGGATATTTAAATTGTTTGTGTTATTTCATTATGTTTATATGCAACTTAACATACATTTCCTTGACAAGTGGCGATCTATATTATATATGTGTGTGTGTGTGTGTATGTGTGACTTACAGGTTACGAGCAACGGTAGTTTATTGTTAATTAATACATTTTATATTAATGACGAAGACTAATAATAAAAGTAATGTATTTATTATGTTTCATAAAGATGAAACAAGTCATCTTAATAATAAATAATAACGTGGCGGTGTTACTACTATAATAATAATATAAAATATCTAAAAGTAGCGGCTACTTATATAAATAAAATTGTCATCTTTCAATAAATATTATGTTTTGGGTGGCACTGTATTGTGATGAAAATTAAGAGAACATTTTAAAAATAATATATATATTTTTTACATTTCAGTCCGTTTATAAATAAGTATCGAAAGAAATTAAAGAACACGAACACGACGAATAAAAGGTCGGGGGAACTTCCATAAAATTTTTATTTCGATAGAAAGGTATTCTAAAGCTGGTATGAGAAGAGAGAACAAGTTCAGATCAAACTGAAGAACTCTTTCTTTAAAAAAAAGAAAAAGTTGTTGAGGTTTCTTACGCTGCTGTTGTCTGTTATCGATTTGGATTCAAATACAGTTTAATGTTTCATAATTAAAATTAAAATTAATTTCATATAAACGGCCCGTCTTTTTATCAGATTTTGTTATTACGGTATGAAAATGAGAATAAATGTATGAAATTTTTTCATGGGGGAATGAAGACACTATTTTTGATCGTAAGACTTTGATTTTGTATTACAACTAATTATAACACGAAAAACTAGAAAGTTAACCTTAATTAATGTAACTATAATGATATTTTTATTCAGTATCTTTCTATTATACAAGTTACTAGCATTTATTTGATAAACAGGAAGTTCAGACCCACAAGACATCACCAGGGCAGATGGAAGGCAGCAGTGGTTATAATAATGGTGTGCGGTTTTGGCGCCGGTATTATACATTTTTCAATTTCATACGACAGCTATAAAAATATATTTTATGTGTGGAGAGTTACTGCTGTTGTTATCTCATACATCCGTCTCTAAACATACAGACATAAGAACGCCAAATGATAAGCTTTTACAGGGTTTAATTGTAGGTCAATAATGATTTCCTGTTCATATTAATGACATATTACTTGTATGGAACAAATAACATATAAAATAGTAATTATTGAGGTCATAAAACATAACATGTTTATATAATAATGGCTTGGTATTGTTTGCTTATTATATTTCTTTGATCTTGAAAGTCAGATGGCGTCAGGTAAACAACTTTATTACTAAAATAGTATCTACACTTTTAATCTTTATAATAAAAGGATAAATTTAGCAACAACATATAAAAAAAAAAATAACAATTCTGTTATATTATGGTTTTGCGACAAAGCAAGGTCTATATTAATTAAATAATAGTACAAAAATATTAAATATAATACAGTTTTATAAACCATCAGTGGGCGAATTTAATTAAATAATTACTTACCTACCTACGAATATACTTATTTGCACTATTTTGTAATGTTTTTTTTTTTTGTATTTAAACTTTCGTGATTCATGATTACTATTAGGTTTGTATAATGACTGGCTGTTGTCACGTAAACACTACGGGATTTTGTCCAACTACCTTAAAATTTATGAATGCCCCGAATCCGTCATACCTACAAGCTCATGAGTAAGGAGTCCGTATGGCTTCGAAAATAGTCGGGCTAACTGCGATAGTATTTACGTAAGTACATAGTAGTATTGAAATGTTTTTTTTAAAGTAACTTTATTTGTTTGTTTTGATTTTCATGAATAAGAAAAAAGACAAGCACAGTGATACACCGACAACCGTCCGATCTGTTGTAACCAGTGTGTAATGTAATAACTCTTGTCACTGAAACTACTCACTGAAAGTCAAGATTTAGTTTCAGGTAAAACCTAAAAGTTAGATAAAACGGTATTTCTATATTAAGTTATTTTAAATACAACGATAATTTCCTGATTAAGTTTACTCAATATATCTTTACGTTTTGAGGTCTCATGAGTAGTTCCTAGACACTTTTTGAAGACATGGGTGTATGTAAACGTTTATTTCGATTCCATTATCTTGCGACTTAATTGTTTCTTTAAAATTTGCTTAGTTTTTTTCTAAAATGTTTTCTTTCTCATGTTTCTCGTTTTTTATTTTTTTAATTAGGTTTATAAAGAGCTAATTGCGTATTTTGGGCAGTTGAGGTTCCAATCGATGCTTTTTAATATCAACAAAAAAAATATTGTTTTTTTTTCTTAGAAATTTGTTAAATAAATAGTAACAAATTAATTGATAATTTTGTATAGCTATGGAACATGGTATATCTATAATAATGGCGGTTTTAATGACGTTAGTAAAAATAATGATGAAATAGATTTTATTATAAAAAAAAAAAACAAAAAGATAATGATGATAATATATAACTATTTCTTTCAATCAGGGGGTTAATGTTATGGGGCTCGCACCCCGTAAATATTTAGTAGACCAAGATGCCATCTAGTATATCTTTTGTGAACTATCGAGTGAAGAAACACATTCCAATCGCGGACGCTGCAACCATGCTCAAACAAAGTTATAAAGCTGTAAGGTAGATGGCGTTGTTTTTATTAGCAATATTCTACCACGTGGAATACGTTGTTTCAGTCACTCTTTAGTGTAATAATCTATACAATTAAAAATATATAAAAGAAAACAACCGTAACCTTTATACTTACTCTATAAAATTTGTTTTTTAGGATAAGGATTATGTTTTATTAAGTTCTTGATTGAAGTAGTTATGTAATCACACAGATTGTCGAAATCAGATTTTTTGTAATATATTTACGTCTGGAGGTGTCCTGAGCTATTCTAGACACTTTTTAATAGAATGTAGGTAGGTAGAATTTATTTCGATTTGGTACCAATCGATGCACGTAAATTAGATCCGATTAGCTTGTTATTCCCGATTTCTCAAAAAAATAATTGCGAGATGCGGGAGGCTGTGGAGCCGATCGATGTGTTCTGTGATTTACGTCATTTAGTAGTGACTAGATTTTCTATAAAATCGTCCAAGTGATTTTAATGTTGTTTTTTTAAACTGAATACCGCATGAAGACGTACCAAAAAATATATCACCGAGCACCGAGCACCGAGCACCGAGGGTATATAGCACCGAGGGTACTTATTGAAGACAACAAAAAAATCGTATGTTTTTTTTTAGGTTTTAAAGAATATTAATAAAATAATTACTATCAATGAAATTTTTAAAATTATGGAATATGCTATAACTGCAATAATTTGTTTATATGATTTCAGTGCAAGTAATGGTGGAATGGTTTTAATAATAATAATAATGAAATAATATTTTTGTTAACCAGGAAGTCAATGTGACGGGGCCCGCACCCTGATGGGATGTATTTTATTGTAATTAATAAAAACGATTGTATATTTCACAATTCCTTCTTAATAAGTTCGATAATAGAATTGTGTGTCGACGTCGGGGCGGATGGGGAGGAAGGAGGCTGCTAATTAATTGCGACCCACATACGGCAATTGACTGCGGTAGTGTGGGCACTACCTACTGGGAAATTACACTTATGGTTTTTGTGTAAACATATGGTGTAAAGCTTAAAAGTTCAGATAAAAAAGGAAGTCATTTTTTTAAATATTTACCTAATTATTTAATTGAGGATATTTTTCTCTACTAAGAAAAATTTTAATTTCATAAGTACATTGATTACATATCGTTCCAGCCCATAATAACGTTACGACTGTCCTTATGAAATTACGACACAACTTTGTACAGGCTCCTAAGAGCTGGTATGGGAAGTTTATAATGATGTTACAGAGACCCGGTCTTACGTATTCGAAGATAAATTGTAAACGTACAAAAACAGGTACAGAAAAGTTCATGCCATCAAGAGCGCAGTCTTTTATAGTTCTGTGAAAAATAATTAAGTTAATTATAATTAACCCTATATTAAAATCGGTTCCACAATATTGGTCAGATTATATAGCTATTATTTTACTATTATCTTATCTTAATTGTTAGGAGTATTAATTGCCTCTCATCGAGGTTCATAAAATTTTCCATTGTAACATTGTCTATTACATAAAGAATGTTATTAAAATGTCAATATACAAAATTATATCTTTAACTATACCTTTTGATTTACTTTACTGTGGTAAGCATTGCTGTCCATTGCTGTCCATTGCTGTTCATTGCTGTTCATTGCTGTTCATTGCTCTCTATTAAATAAAGATTTACAAATGGGTTGCCATGTATGAGTAATAGCGAATGATCATGGATCCCTGAGGGTAAATGGTAAGAAGGTAAGAGCTCGGTACTCAAGATTTCTGTCACTATAGAATATATGACTTTATTGACAGCAGATAATATAATATTCTTTATGAACCTCTTCTGTGTCAGAGTGGTAGGAGACTGGAGGAGCCTGACTACAGCTGACAGCTGGGCTCTTCACCTCAAACCTACAACTAGTAGTAACTGTAGTATTATGATATTTGTAGTAACGATGTGACAAACTTATTTTACTTGAATTTGTTTTATCTGCTACATACATTAATTCATATGACTTTAATAATAGTTATAAATACATGTAAAGGTACGATACTTTGAACACGATCACTCACACGTAAATAAACTTGTATGAATAATTAACTTCCAATTAAAACATATGTAATTTACCCTTGAAATATATAATTTAATTTGAAACGGTTTGATTGTAATCTAATCTATAGCGCACAGACCAAAATAAATAAAAAACTAAAATATGATAATACGTTGAAATGTTTTTTTTTTTTAATCTATAAAATGAAATCCTCGATACTTGTTTTTTAACATTGTATTACATTATTATTAATAATTATTAACAATTATTAAAGAATATTGCTAATATTCTTTGCAATAGAACTCACGTCTTATAAAATAAATACAATACAATAATTAATGTAGTTACTGTAAATACTTATTTGTATATAGTGTAGAAGTCGTATCTGGAACAGCTTCAAAACTATCAACATTGTGTTAGTTACGTTATATAAATACAACAGCGACATTAATAGATCTCAACAAAGCGGAGACTATCGCAATACTTTAATATTTCTTCAGTCAAATAATTTACACAGTCTAAAACTTGCAAGAAGTTTTTATGAGCTATAATGAAACTAAATACATATGCAGTATATGCCTGCCTATTTCTATTGTTATCCTTGACAGATTTCATTCCCGTTTGTGTCCCAAGCTCAGCGGTACGAACAAACTCCTCCATTGCACTCCAGACTACACCACGGACCGCTCGCTCAGTGACGACATTCTTATCGAAAACCAAGTGTCTTACCCTTCTTGATAACATGCCTGCGACTGATGTGACAGGACCTCAGGTGAGGCGGATTATATTCTTTAAACGGTGTTCGATTATTTTAAACGACTGTTTTATTACTCATTCATTAATTCATCAGAGAGTTATTAATTTATTTGCAATAAAACTTTAAGTGTTTTGTTTTGTTGTATATGCTTAATAACAAAACAATCTTAAAGTGTTTCCTTTTTTATATTATTTCACCGTTACTGAGTGTAGTAATATGGTCGCTGGTGTACCTCAGTCACTTTTAATAGTTCTTTTATGTTTTAATTTTTCGTAAGTGTCTTCATAATCAAACCTAAATTTAAACTTGAAATAGTCAACTTCCTCCAACGTTTATGACGTTAATGACATTATTAATTATTGCTTGCACGTACAGTTGGGAAACTAAATAAATATGTATATTTATTCTACACTTCGGTCGATTTATATATACTTTTATGAACAAGAAAAATACCACTCGTTTAATCAGCATTTAATGTACGGAAGATATTATATATTTCATATATTATTTTTAATACTGTTTTAAGTCGTTCATATTCAATGAGTAGAGCATCTTTCAGTAAAGAGCAGTCTTAGGTTTGTTTTAATAAATGTTCATATTTTCAAGTTAATTGTTTTTATTATGTACTACTCGTAGTAGTCGTAGTTATTTGTTAGCTCGTAGGGTCTGGGGCTGGTAAAATATTTATATTGCAATCAATAGAGGCTAGCGCTGTTTTGTTGCAAAAAGTCTCAAAGGGCAAAAGAAGTACAACAGTTTCAAACTTGTTATTAAATTGTAATTTTTACTTATAAATATTTTGTTGTATTCTAAAAACATGAATTTAACAGTGTGATTGTTCGAATGCTCTAATCTCTGAACTAGAGGTCAGTTTTAGTAAAATATTTTTAACAACGACCTAAAAGATCTCATTTCATAACATTTATTGAGTCTATTTATTGGCCACGAGCCGTATAATATAATATTATATTAACATCACACTACAGGTCTATCTATAATATACTTTCTATTACTATTAATTTATATACTGTTAGAGCAAAACACAATTTCCTAAAAAATGTTTAAAACATTCTCTTCCCTCGTATTTGGTTTGAATTATTATCTTACTTTTCTACTATTTTCTAGTTTAATAATATCATACATATGAAGTGCGTCAATCAAGAGTATGTAATATACGAGAATGTTAACATTTTATGCCAGTCACGTTTTAAATATAGTATTATTTTATATTGTGACAAATTTGTATTTTATATTAATGTTGGCATTACATTATAAGAACAAAAATTATAACAAATAAAAAAAATGTAAAGATACTAACTTCCATAGAACATATCATATATAAAAGATTATCCAAAAGATAATATGAAAAAGAAATACAATATGACAGTATAACAAGTACACAGGTCTCAGAAGCATGCATCGTCACCGTGACGTCCGCGGTGGAGCAAACAATTGGCCTCACCGCTTACGAACAATTAGCGCTCGCTGCTCGCTTCAAGTCCGTCTTATTTCTATACTCAAGTGACGAGTTCCTGTTGACATGACTGAGTGCAATCATCGACAGTTTACTTAATTATCTAAAGATGTTTTATAATTATACCCGGTCTATTTCAGGAGTCGTGTGCTCTCGGGAGGTAGCGAGCCAGTGTTCCCCGACGCTGCAGCTCTTAATAGCTCTGAATGCATACAAACCTGTGTGTTATTGAAGGTTGCTATCAAACATTTTATGTCAATATCAAAGCTGACCAGATGTTATATACACACATACAATGAGTGTATGAAAAAACACAACTCACTGACTCTTTAGAGAATAAATTCAATTGACAACGAAATGGTGTGTAGTATGAGTACGCTACATGATATTTAAAAATTTAACATATAAGATTTGTCCATAAAATTTATACTTTTAAGATATATTAAAACATTTCATTTAAAATCTCCATTGCTGCGTGCAATGGAAATCACTTATGTATTTCTCTGTTGCTTATAAAATATGTCCTTAGACTAAAATAAAATACGAATGCTTTTAGGTTTTTACTAAATATATTATTTTAAAGAGAGAAAGGTTTGTCGACATTTTTCATTACAAAAATTGTAAAATAATGTAATAATATCAGGAAAATGTTCTTGAGCCCCGTAAGCTATAAAATCTTAAAGCTATAGTTAGAACTAGGAATGTCAACATCAGTGGTTCGTGCCCCGCGACAGACGCCCAGTAAGACTTGTTATTTGGAATACTGTTGTATTAGACTTCTTCATAACAATTAAATATAAATATTCAGCTCGGTACAAACGAATATCAACAGAATAGTGTTCTTGTATAATAATTAATTCAATAATTGATTAATAATACAATCTGCTCTCTGAAGTGTCAACATCAAGTATCTCTTCTTTTTTTATATTTATATGTGATAATTCTTATTAATACAATTTCGTTTTCCTAAAAAGCACAATTATATATTGATTAATGAATTTAAGATATTGCTTCATTTTTCTATTTTTTTCTTAGTGAGCTGGTGCTTCCCGTATGGTCAGTTTAATCTGTTGAAGATCTGATTATTATTTTCAAAAACAGACAATGGAACTGTTAAAAAAATTCCAGCCAATGATCTCGATCTTAAGACATTTGTCGTACGATTACGAAAACTGCTTTTATATCAATATGCATTTAAGAACATAGCATTGAGTCAAGGTAGGAAGTGCTAAAAAGGAAACAATAAAAAATATTAACAACAAATTATAAAAAGAATAAAATATCGATAATAGAAACTTTTTATCGAGTCGATTCCTGTTTCTTTATTGATCTCGACCTACTGCAACTTACTAAACCGTTATACCAAATTATTATATTCTTTTTGAAGGCGGTTTCACTTTTTTTATATATTTTCTATTGGTGTATAGTATTTCTGATATAAGTCGTGTCGTTTAGAGTCGTGTGATACCACGCACCTGCCACAGCTACACCTCTCTAGATGTACAATGCTCGTAGACATATGTATAACATAACTTCTATCGTTGTTCAATGGATCAATCGACTTTTCATTGGAATTGTTTGAAAGAAATGTCTAATGTTTAACAAAGTACCGGCGGGTGAGGTGCAGTATACTGCACTGTGTACTCCTATACACCCACTACATTTTATCCTTGTTCTTGAGCTAATATTAGTAAATAACAGCTATAATATCAGTGCAGTCAGCGCGCGCCGCTGCACTTGCTACATCTATTGGCGACAATTCAAAACATTATAACATAGGCGTCACTGGTTGTGGTTCAATCAAATTCATAATTTACTTATTACTTGCTCGGGGCTACATAATAACGCAACATTAATTTGTATAAAAGATCAGTTTATATCCAGTTATAGCGTAATTGTAGTATAAAAAACTTGTACTAGCAATGCTTCTATCATTTACCTGTCAACGATAAAAAAATGATTTATTATAGTAAAAAGAATTGCTTAGAAAATTGAAAGTTAAAAAAAACACTTTTAACTTTTTATAACATAACTTTTTTACACATTTATTTGATTTTATATCTATTAATAAAATAAACAAATAAACGGCTGAGAGGAGCTCTCGGAGGCTCACGCAGCCTCACGCAGCTTATTTACTTTTCATTTGAAGTATGTCTTATATTTTATTTAAACACAGATTTTTTGTTTGTGAAAAAAATGCGTACTTACGAGATAAAATATAGTAGTTTAAGGAAGTATTTTTTTTTTTTGTAAGATTTATGAGCATTGTCTGTCCTTGTGTCACAACTCGCCTCTTCTGCGTCGTCCTTACACTAGTGGAGAAGTGTTGACGTTATCATGTAAAACAGTATTTAAATTAATTTATTAGTTTTTAAGAAATAACATAAACGTGGTTTTAAGTTTTTTGTCATAAAAAACCTACGCATACTATAATACGCATCGATTGGTTCAAAACGAAATCGAGAGAAGAGGGATCAAATTCATGTTTCTAAAAAGTGTCTTCAATAATATAATACAATGAGGACACAGGTACGAACCAGGAACGTATTAATAGACAGTGGAACGGACCAGAGCAGACTCCATTTTTTAAATATATAATAGGTATAGGTTTTTGACAGAAGAATAAAATGCCACAATATATAGTTTAAAGTCCCGGCAATAGGCAAGGATATACTGAATATAGTAAACTTGGTATTAGTCGTAGGATTGAAAAAAGTTTAAGGATAAATACGACTGGCCCTTAGCTTGTAATCATTTTTTAAAGTAATATATGTACACGGCAAAGATATCATTTAATATTATCTTCTTGGATATTGCTAATTATATATGAAAAACTTATTACCTATAAGTAAATATCGTTTCTGTTGTTCCAGAAATATGTGGTCAGCACCGACCGCAGCGGCGACATACACGTGCATGTACAGGTACACACACACAGAGACGAATATATAACAAACGTTCTCTAAATGATATTAACAGTTTTTTATATTCCATTATATTTGCTGTTATGTCTTTACAAATGTTAAGAGGGATGACATTTGAGACAACTCAACTCAAATCATACTCTTGACATCTATAAATTGTAGCGACAATCATAACGACACGACACTATAATAATATCTATTTTCTTTTTTTCGTAGATGTTTTTTTTATTTAATAATTGGTTACTTTGCTTCGTAATTAATTTGCGATCTCTTTTTTCTTCATTGCGGATAAATCTGTCTGTTGAAACAGTTATATATTGATAATGTTTTTCGTGTTTTTAATTAAACCATGCGGCGCTATCACAAGACACCTCGAAAAAATTATTAATAATTTTGGACAAGGATGTAATCCTTGATATCCATCGTTTGATAATCAATATTTAAGAAGGAGATGTATTATATTATAGACTTGTTCTGCCCACCCCCTGGACACACCTCCGAAGAATTAATGTTACTTGTGCGATGCTGTATTATGTCGCGTGATGTATCCGTGGAGCATGATTAGAACCAGGTCCAGGTGCAGGTTTTAAGGCATTAAGAATTAAATGGGCAATTGAAATTGTCTTTAATTATAACAACCTTTGTGTTTCTGATCGATCAGGGGAGCCTGAGTAACCTTCACGTAGCGCTACTACTGCTACATCACTGCATGTTATATGTTAATATCAGTAACGATACAAAGAAAGCAACAAAAAAACGATACGAAATCTCTCTGACAATAAATACTTGAACATATAAATATACAATCATTTTCATTATTCTTATTTTTATAATATAGTTGTACAGTGTTTTTTAATTTGTATTTGTGAGGATAGTAATATAATATGTTAGCTCAGAGGACATTAAGAAAACAATATTTACGTAATAATATAATTATTATTTACTTACACGCTTCAACAGGGAAGGCACGGACAGGTGACGTACTCATTATTAACACACTTAAATAAGATTAACTAACAAAACAACAAACAAACAAATTTATAGTACACTCCGAGCAGCGGTTACCTGTCTCTAATAACTTTATAGAACAATGTTTTAATTTAATAGGAGCCACGCAGCCGATACATTAGACGTACAATTTAAAGTGTTAGGTCACCTGCGATGTCAGTATTAAAAGTTTGTTATTCGTAGTTTTAGTCACTATTTTTTGATGTGAAATAGTGCTTAGTGCAGTGATAGGTGTGATGGATCCTTTAGTCTCATTATTACCAACAACCTTGTTTCCAGGGCGACCTGAGCCAGCAAGATAAAAGATGCGTCTTCATCACTGTACACGATCTCGGCACCAACCGTAAGTAAATAGTAAATGTGTAGTAATTTATTAAATGTGATATGTTTATGAACCAGTGATGTTTCGTTGGTCTCGTATCGTCGTAAGCTCCTGAACTGACATCTTCTGAGGCGCAGAAATAAATAGAAAATATAAAACATGTTAAAATATACTAATGTATTGTTTTCAAGTTATATTCTATAGAACATTTCAATTAAATATTTAATTAGTATATGTAAATAATATATAATTTAAATATATTGTTATTTGTTTAGTCATATTTGACTTTTAATGTTTATCCGAGTAATAATAGAGGCCGTGACATTAAAACTAAACTTAACACTCGAATGTTACACCCAGTAAAAGACATTGAGCAATGAAGTATATATATTATAATACAATTGTCAATCCTCCTACATGGTAGCTCTTACGGCCAGCGACTCGAGGCAAGAAGGCGTAGCATCGTTCACAAGAATACATTTTTATGTAAATTAAATATATCTAATATGTTAAATTTTACGATATACATATACATTACGATGATTAAATTAGACGGTAAAATACGGTGCTTCAAGAGGTGCTGCCGTACTAATTTCGATATATATATAAAACTGCTAGTATGAGGACACGATGGTTCAGCAGACGCCCCAGTTTATTGAACAGTCTTTAGTCCATAAGCAACACTGGGAATAAGCACTGTTTATACAAACACCATCCCTATCCATAACGGTAATACATTTATAAAACGATCAAGTCGACAGATAGCAATCATCATCGTAGTTCAGGATGATGATACCGTAGTGTCCCAATTTTAATAGTTAATTAAAACAATTTTTTTAGGATGTGATGTTAGTAGGAGTACCATCAATGGACGGGTGAGAGTGTGTTTTTTAGGTGGTAGAGCCTAGCCGTTGTCATCTGACTGCAGCTTGTATTGGGCTGGCTCGACCGGGGAAGGACCACCCTCTCACAGAAGATCGACGTATGGTAACCAAATTCATTTGGTTATGTTCCGTCGGTGAGTGAGAGTTTCCGGAAGCCCAACCCCCCCTCCCCCCTCCTCCCTGCCAAACATGAATGCGGTTACTTCCATAAATATACCCCAGGAGGGTACCGGCTTTAATGAAGCCGGAGAATCCCTCCCCGAGCAAAATCGGGGAAACGATTCTCCGATTTTGCTCGGACCGCCCGTCGTATATGGGGCGGGCAAAGAATCGCATTTCGTGTTTTTTGAGGGCAAACGACGAGGTAACACAGCGGCACCCCGGTCCACCCTGAATGTGGACTTTTGCAACATCCGGGGACTTCACTCCAACCTAAACGCCGTCCATTATCATCTTGAGACGGCGCATTCGGCCTTGTTGTTTTTGACGGAGACGCAGATATCTAAACCTAGCGACACAGCGTACTTTTCATACCCCGGGTATGAATTAGAACATCATTTTATACCCCACGCCGGGGTATCTGTGTTCGTAAGGGAGGATATCTGCTACCGTCGCCTCGAGATTTTTTAAGGTCGGGATCTGTCTCTCCTCTGGCTGCGCGTGGACATAGATGATCATGTCAGAGTCTACGCGTGCCTCTACAGATCCCATAGTGGTAATGCAGAAACGGAACAACTCTTGGGCCATGTACAGGCGAAGATTGACGACCTGCTATCACAGATTCCCTCCGCGGAGGTCATAGTCCTTGGGGACTTCAACGCGCACAATGCCGAGTGGCTAGGGTCGCGTTCCACTGACTTCGCGGGGAGATCTGTGTTTGACTTTGCTCTGGCAAATGGTCTGTCCCAGTTGGTTCAGACGCACACTCGTCTAATGGACGTGGACAGCCACATGCCCTCTTTGTTGGATTTTCTGCTGACTACACATCCCGGAAAGTACCAGGTCATTGTCGAGGCTCCCCTTGGGTCCTCCGATCATTGCTTGGTACGGAGTGTAGTGCCCATTCAACGTCCGGCTCGCACAAGACCTGCGACCCGACGCGTTTGGCACTGCAAGTCAGCGGATTGGGATGGAATGCGGTCTTTCTTTGCATCCTACACATGGGGGCCGATTTGTTTCTCTTCCGATGATCCCAGTGACTGCGCTGCGGCTGTAGCTGATGTGATACTACAGGGCATGGAACTATTTGTACCTAGCTCTGTGGTACCACTTGGTGGCAGATCGCGGCCTTGGTTTGATGCGTCTGTCAGGGCTGCAGCAGCCGGAAAACGTCAGGCGTATCAGGCTTGGGTTAATGCGTTAGTCATCAAGGATCCGAACTCTAGAGTTCTGAAGAGGAAATACAATCGTGCCTCCAGATTCTTCAAACGGCAAATTGCTAGAGCAAGGTTTAGGCATGTCGTCAAAATTGGGGATCAGTTGACAAGGTACCCACCAGGCACGCGCAAGGTCTGGGCGCTTTCTAAAGCCACTTTGGGTAACTTTTGCCAGCCATCCCTACCGCCACTGCACTCGGGGAATGATTCTCTGGCCCATACGGCAAAAGAGAAAGCCGATCTCTTGGGCACTCTTTTTGCCTCAAACTCGACCTTGAACGACCAAGGGAAAACTCCGCCTACCATCCAGCGGTGTCAGAGTTCAATGCCGGAAATAATTTTCCGGCAAAAAACCATTCGACGGTCTCTACTTTCCTTGGATGTTCATAAGCCGAGTGGGCCGGATGGCATTTCCCCAATCGTGCTACGAACATGTGCCCCTGAGTTGACTCCAGTGCTAACGCGTCTATTTCGGTACTCCTATTTCAAAGGCGTAGTCCCGGTCTCATAGAAGTGTGCTTTTGTCCATCCGATCCCTAAAAAAGGTGATAGCTCGGACCCAGCTAACTACAGACCTATCGCCATCACCTCCCTTCTCTCCAAAATAATGGAGAACATCATAAACCGACAGCTCCTCGCGTACCTTGAGGATCACCAGTTGATCAATAACCGACAATATGGCTTTCGCCATGGTCGATCGGCTGGTGATCTCCTGTTATATCTTACACACCGTTGGGCTGCGGTTATTGAAAGCAAGGGAGAAGGTCTGGCAGTTAGTCTGGATATAGCGAAAGCCTTCGATCGTGTATGGCACAAGGGGCTTTTTTCGAAGCTTCCTTCCTATGGGCTTCCCGAGAGTTTATGCAAGTGGATCACCAGCTTCCTCACTGGGCGGAGCATACAGGTCGTTCTCGACGGTTTTGGCTCGGACCCCAAGCCCGTGAATGCTGGTGTACCCCAAGGCTGCGTGCTATCCCCAAACCTGTTCCTCTTGCACATCAATGATATGTTGGACATTTCCAACATACATTGTTATGCGGATGACA
The DNA here is from genome assembly GCA_959347395.1 of Mechanitis mazaeus. Classification (NCBI taxonomy): domain Eukaryota; kingdom Metazoa; phylum Arthropoda; class Insecta; order Lepidoptera; family Nymphalidae; genus Mechanitis; species Mechanitis mazaeus. The sequence continues at coordinate 268,025 of OY365748.1, forward strand.
GCACTGGGGATGCGGTATATTCCGGCCGTGCAGGTCTCTCTCGGGAAAACGTCGACGAGTGCCGAAACAAAACACTTGTGTCTTCTATAGAGACCTCCCTGAGGACGGTCTCAGAATGGGGTAAACTGAACCTCGTTCAGTTTAATCCCCAAAAGACACAGGTTTGCGCGTTTACCACTAAGAAAACCCCATTTGTCGTATCGCCGCTCTTCGATAGCACACCTCTCGATGCCTCGCCAAGTATCAAAGTACTGGGACTCGACATTTCGAGCGACTGTAAGTTTCGTGAGCTATTTGATCTGATGCCTGCCGCCGAATTCCATCACCGCACAGCACGTCACCACCTGCATTTCCATCCACACCACCTGGATGCGTGGCGATCTTCTACTGTGCGGTCTTCAAGGACTTTTCTTCCACGTACCACTAAGATGTGGAATGAACTTCCTTCGGCGGTGTTTCCAGATCGATACGACATGGGTACCTTCAAAAAAGGCGTCTATTCATATCTCCAAGGCCGGCAACGCTCTTGTGAGTCTTCGGATGTTGCAAGAGTTCATGGGCGGCGGTTATCACATTTTATCAGTGACCCGCATGCTCGTTTGCCCTCCTTTTCCAGAAAAAAAAAAAAAAAAAAGAAAAAAGTGAACTACGATTTTGGTATTTACCAAAGAAATCGTGTTCGTAAACAAGATCGTTTTGGTTAGAAACAGTATCCTTCTAGAACAGTAAACTTGGATACGTTTTATTGTATTCAAAAATTCACAGCTACTTAGCAACATATAATGAAAAAATTATGTTATCGATGTGTGAATGAGTTTTTAACAAAAAGCGTTATTTAAAATTCAGTCTCTACGTCAGCTATTTTTTATTCTTGTATTTTATCTTTTGCTAATGTCTCCTTTTCTTCTTGTACCGTGTGTTTTAATTATACGTTTTTTATATTACTAAAGAGCCAAGTGTTGAAATCGTTTCTGTTTTATGTTTTACTAAAGCCACAAAAACATTTATATTTATTTTGTATATTATAGTTTATTATTTTTATTTATTAAATCTGCTAGCATGGTTTAAATGAGATCATTAATAACTTATTATTATGATACACAGAAATTATAGAAATACTTCTAATTTTCTAAATTATTGTGACTCCATAGAAAGGCTTATTAACTTTCTGGGTGTTATTGTAATCACCCCGAAATTCGAAATCGGATTTAAGGTAATCTTTTAAACTCAATTATTGTTATTTATTATTATTGGCCCATTGGACGTACAACGGCGATCACTGGCATTGATTTAAAGTAACAAAGAAAATAAAAAACCAAGGGACGGCGTGGGCCGGTTCTTTTAAATTTGGAGGACATAATTATGTTCATGTTTATTCGTGAAATTCATCATCATCATATTGTTTACAATTAGTGGGTTTCTTGGTATAGGCATATCGAAAGAAGTCACATTTGAGGATCATGTGGGAACAAAACCTAGTGTGGTAAAAAAGGGAAAGCTCACTAAAATACTCCACACCTGGGCAATTGCTTTAGCTAACGCAGCCTAGTTTATATCGATATTAATACCGTTAGCTATGAAGACTTAAAACCCAAAAAAGAAAAGCCTCCGAAGCCACGTTGGATGTCTCTGAATGTAAGATGGACAATGTTTGACATAGAACAGAACTTTATAAATTTATTATCATTGCAGATTCTTCTATGGTTGATTTTGTGAACAGCCCTGCTATGTCTGAAATCAAGGAGAGGTCATGTTTCATACACGTGGATGTTCCGGGACATGAAGAGAACTCCCCGGATCTGCCTGAATCGTAAGTTTTATTAAAATTGACAACAAAAGTGGTATCTATTTTTCTCCTGTGAGATATTTTATAATTCTAGCTATCCTTTCCCGTCCCTCCAAACGTTGGGCGAGGATTTGATCACGGTGCTGGACTTCCTGCACGTGCGATACGCTGTGGGTGTAGGCGAGGGCGCCGGAGCCAACGTGCTGGCGCGTTGTGGGCTGGCGCATCCTCGCCGGCTTCTTGGACTCATCCTTGTTAACTGCACGGGCTCCACCTCCTCTGTCGCCGATGCCTTCCGCACTAGGTTTTCTCGGTGGAGAGGAACTGACATATCGCAGTCGGAGGAGGACTTCCTGATCTATCATAAATTTGGACACGTGAGTGCTGAGACAATAGATTATTCCTACCAGGTATTTATTTTTGTTTCTTGAAGCTAGCTTTACAGATGATAACAAAAATATTTTATTAATTATTATTTATACAATCCTATTGATTTTTAAAATATACTATTCTGAGAGAAAAATAAGCAACTTTATAAAGATAGGTATACATTTTTAAATTATTAATTATGTGTAAATCTATTTTAAATACATTCAGTGAAATTTAACCAATATTAACTTATACATAATAACTTTTAACCAATTAGAATGTGTTTCATTACATAACATTGTTTAGAATTAGCGGTTTTGTGCCACTGTGAAGAAGTACACTGAAAGTAGTCTTAAAATCTAAATGACTAACAACAGTAACGTGGTTCATTTCACAAAACATTATCCATTCAAGGAAACAAAATCAATTGCATATATTTTAAGGCTTGTATAGTTAGCGCTACTTTTATCATACTGTCAAGCTTACTTACTATATTATATTTCCTTAAAACGAACTTCTTATTTCATCTAACAGTTTGTAACAGTTGTTCGGTATTCTTTTAAAGAAAATAATAAAAATAAATTACTAATAATTTAAATAATATATTATCACTTTATAACGTATGTCTAAATATTTATTATATTTCTTACAGACTGTGCTATGATGTGTTTGTGATTTAGTCACTAGATTAGTTTAAATATTTTAATCAAATAACCCTTCATTAGCGACATCAGACCGATAATTATAATATTTTTAATATTGTTTTTCCTTAATTATTACGCTATTCATAACATAATTTAATGTATTTAAATCATGTATTATTTTCTTAACATTGGATATAATAACATCAAAAAATCTAGAACTAAAGTCAAACGACAATTTTTAAAACCGCAAATTAACGTTTATATAATATTATAGCAAATCTCGAGCGACTCGTTCTCTGCGGGCGAGCGCGAACGCACGCTGTCCGAATACCGCTCGCGGCTGCGCGGCAACCTCAACACTCACAATATAAAGCAGTACGTCCGCGCCTTCATCAAGTGAGTCTGTCTCTTATCTCATTAAACTACTCACTAGAAAACACTTCCTTCTATTTTTTATATTAAATCAAATAAGCCAGCAGTGACTTGTCAAGCTCAGAAGTATTTTCACTATCTCCAACACATCTAAGAATGATCGACTTAATTGAGTATGATTGTCTAATTCATAGAAATAGAAACTTTTCGATATCGTATAAAATTTGGCTTGTTAGTATCATTGTTGGAATAGATCAATATCTCGAAGATAAGAGAAAAGTACTGAAAAGGGTTGCTAAAAATCGACGAAGCTGTCCACAAGAAAATGTCCAAAAGAAAAAAAAATGGAAAATAAGTATGTTTGTAAAAGTACAGAAATTTATTTTATAAGATATTTATAATACTTTAAGATTTTAAGAATGCAGTGTTCTTAAAAGCATCTTAGGAATAAAATTGACAAAACGGTTGGATGACGAAGTAAAAAAAGTAGTAAAATAATTTAGAGAGGGCTTCATTAATTCATGGGCTGGTCGGCTGAAGGATCTGACGACTCTTTCGTTCAGGTGCGTTCGTGAACTTTTTGATAAAAAATAATTCGAGAGACAACTATGAGAGAATCAGTCAAACAGTATCTTAAAGATAGTCGAAATAAAGAGAGATTAATGTAAGAAACTTGTTATTGGTATTTCCGAATGATATTCAATTATTTTGGTATTTTGTAAGACGAAACTGGAATAAAGCTTCAGATTTTTTCGAGGGCACAGAATAAGTTTTTTTTTTGAGGGTAACAGAGAAGATATTATCTAAACTTTAAAAAATTTCTGTGAATTCCTAATTTAGAAAAGGCTCATGATAGACTGTTGAAGGATGGAGTTGGAGCAAACTTTTTTCAGGTTGATAACTGTCTGATAAAAGCGCTGTCTAACTCATTATACTACTGTAAGAATTAGAGCGTCTGCGTCTGATTGAATGAGGCCCTATTAACTAGATTAGTATATAAGGCGATTATTAGCTTACTTATGAGTTCGAAAGAGTCAGCAGGGAAAAATGTTTGTTTCAAGTATTCGACAAATAAGTAGGAATTACGAACGAGTTTAAGAAGTGTTCCAATTTGTGGAAATGTGACGACGATGTTATATAAGAATGCAGGAATACAGTGCATATGCTTATACATTATATCTCAAAAAAGAAATAATATTGCCTTAATTGCCATATATCATGTATGGTTATTAGACTTGGCTATTGAGGAAAAAGCATTCAAGGAATCTTCATGTAGCAGAAATGAGAGCTCTAGAAAGTATTTCTTAAGTATAATAGATTGTGTAGAACCCAAAAAAAGAGAATAATGGCAAAAATTGTGAAAGCTATGTTACCTCAGATTAAGTATTTGGTGGATAGATGAAAAAAGTGTATTAAGGAAAAATTTATGGTAATGGTAGGAGTGGCCCCCGTCAGCGGTTCATATCTGGATTGTTTTTGTAATTGATGTAATTGATGGATGGAATTGTTGTTGTCGAGACAAAATTCACAAATCATCATCAAAAAGACAGACGAGTTACATATACATACTCCAGGAAAACCGCTGAGTGCAATTTACTTTCATGTGAACAGAATGTATTTTGCGTCGTCGCGACGGAATGCATAATTGCATTTTAATTAGAATATAAGTTTAATTAATATAATAATTAATTCATTATTGTTTGTACTTATATCGAGTAGGTCAGAGTTTGTATTAATTAATAAGTTCTTAAATATAAATAAATTAATTTTAAATCAGTTTTTTTTCGACTCTACGTCTGCAGCTAACGTAATTGATGTCTTTCAATGACTTTCCTCAAATGTTTACCTTGTAGTTTTGGAGATCATGAGGTAAGTTGTTATGGTAAGTCGTACGTGTACCACAAGTGCTATCAAGATCAGCAACCGGTTCATTTCGTGTTCATGCAGAAGTTTCAGTTAATGAGCGATTTAGATTTATTTATTTTTAGAGGTTCAATGAGATGCAGTAATAGTTTTAATTAGTACAAAATAATAGTTTCGGCGTGGATCTAGCATTATTATAATAATATTTTGGTAATCATATGCTGCAGTAATGATGAAAAATATAAAGGTACAATTAAAATATATACCGAATGCCGAAGGCTTAGAATTCTTAAAACAGTTTAATAAGTAACTCTTACACAGCTATGAGAGTTGAAATATAAGTGGAAGTTTGTCAGTCTTTACTTGTCCAGTAAGTTTTCTATGAATAACTAGATTCCTTTCTATGGATGGATGGACGGATGACTCACGTGATGAACATATATTTGATAAAAAAGGTGAAATAGTTTCTGGATAAGATATTGATTAAGATATCAAGGAAGTGGTAAATGAAATATTTTGAATGAGAAAGCATAGTGGCTTTTGTCAATTTACGGGTGAAATTAGCAATAATCAATAAAATGAGTTCTTCTCAACATTGAACATAACATTATACTTATGTTTAAGTTAGAAGAAAATGTAATATTTATTTTATTATAACAGATTTTAATGTTATACCTTTATAATAATATAATAATATAATAAAGTGCAGGAACCTTCGCTCTATCTGTAGAATCTGCAGAATAAGCTTAAGATAAAAGTCCATATATTCCTCACGGGTGAGACGTTATCGAAGTAATTAAACGTGTCAGAGATATCGAAGACATTACACGTCTAAGACAAATAGAGCCTCGTGAATTATGTAGTAATATAAATTATTTTAAGAGCTTAGAATTTAAAACATAAAATATATATAGATAAAATTCAATTTACTTAAATGTTACTTAAATACTAATATGTCGTAAGCTTTTATATAAAACTATAAATATAAATGTAAAATATTATTTTTCATTTTTAAAAATACTAGAAACGCCACCAGACTCTCAATTTCGACTCGCTGCGATCGCGAAATCTCGGGTGCCGTTTGTATGTTGAGCGAAGCGAGCCGAGCCGCAGGCTTCGCTCAAATTTAACAAAGAACAGTACAATTCGATTAAAAAAAATCGGCGTGCACATCCACAATGTGACCTCAATTTTTCGCGCTCACTTTTTTACATTGAATTCTATGTGAGTAATGTTTTTTGGACATTATTCCTCGACGACATTGCATTTTTTTGAATTTTTTTTTTACAAACCACCACACATATCAGCATGGTATGTGTGAAAAAATTTAAACCGAAGCGTTAAGCCGTTTTAATGCAAACTTTGTAAAACCAATGAATATTCTCTCCAGTATAGCGCTCAGCTCGCTTCGCTCGATTATATAAATGATTGTGGATAAATATTTATTTTATTTAATATCTTTACTGAATTTTACTTTTTTTTTGTATTTGTAGAGTTATTTATGGCGGTTTTATGTCTAGACCTTTTATGTCTAGATTTTGAAACTAATTTGTGTAGATTTTAAAATTAATTTAATTGTCTAATAAAACTAGTTTAATTATATTTTAAGTTTGTTTTAATCTCAATTGCTACTAGTGTTTTTATGATTATAATTCTTTAATATATTTAAGATTTATTAGTCTACGAAATGAAATGCCGTGTTGATAAGCTAACATACCTTACCATCTTTGACTTCTCAGTCGCAAGGATCTGGTGCTGAAGGGGTGTCAGCCCGACATCCTGCTGATCACGGGGGCGCTGAGCCCCTACGCCTCTGTGGTGGAGCGCATGTACCGCGACCTCGATAAGGACAGGGTCACCATCCTCAAGGTCGAGAAGGCCGGAGATGTACTCGCCGAGGCCGTGAGTGTATAAACAGTGCCGCCGTTTATTTGAATAATATTTTAGAGGAACGTAAATGATAATATTTTTTTAAGGAAGTTATATCATTATTTGTTCTTCGAATAAGAGTGTTTTTATAGATATAAGTAATATTGGATATAGTTTTTTAGAATAATCAAATATATGAAAATCGTTTGATTTGGTTGTATTTTAATTCTTTGACGGAAACTTTTCTTACAGTCTGGAAACTTAGAAAATAATAAATTATCGTTTTTTTGGGAAATGCATTGCGCATCAATAATATTGTGATTTAGTAGGAATACAATATCAACATATTTTACTAAGCCATCTTGAAGGATACCTAAATACAATTAGTCGTCGCAGGAGGCACCTCTTATCAATAAACCAATACTTTAACGTGTGTCATCAACTAAATTATAAGTTATCAAACATTCATTCTAATGACAAGGTGAGACTATAGAAATATTATCTAAACGCATTCAGATACGAGTAGATGTCACGCATTCAAACAAAATGATATATTGAATGTTTTGATATAACGTTAAATGAGATTTTAAAAAGTTGAGAAAATCACGAAAGGTGAAGTAAACGTTTGAAATACAAATTATTATATATAATAAACAGAGCAATATGCAACTCATATCGTCTAATCAATCCGTATACGTAAAATTGAAGTACCTCTCTTTATATGTTCAATATAACTGAGCGCTCTGTTTTCTGTAGAGGTTTTAGGTATCTGAATGTACCAAGACTATTTATACAACTTTTTTGTCTGAATAGGGATTTTTTAAATGTCTAAACCGATTACAAGTGGTCTCATTGGACAATTAAAACGACCGGCCACAGCTACAGTTATGTAATGATTAAGTCATCTCCTCTAGCCCGCGAAGGTGGCGCAGTCGCTGCTTCTCTTCTGTCAAGGGCAGAGCCAGCTGACGTCTCTGCCGCCGCCCGGCGTGGACCGCCGCATGTCGAGAGCCATGTCTATGGAGGAGTACGACAAGCCCAACATACGACGACTCTCTCTCACTCCCAACGTCTCCGAGTCGCCGCCACAGAGGAAGCTATAGGCTCTGGTCTACCTGTCTTTGTATTGTAATCATTTAGAGGTAGTGAATTTATAGACACTCATATTGTAATAGTACTTAGATAATGACTATTTGTTGAGGTCACTGTCATTAGCTTCCCACCGGAAACATTGTGTTTTCAATATATTACAAAAAAGTAAAAAAACAAATAATATTCCGAATATAACTAAAAGGTTTATTAATATGTTACTATATCGTTAGTTAATGATTAATTGATATGTATTAACAGTCGAAAATAAAATATTACAAAAAATATATATATCTTTTGTACATAGTATAATATATAGTCATAAACATATAAGGTCTACGTGTTGCGATTTAATATAAAATTGTAAAAGAGTTTGTTTTCAACGGATAGTTTGGTACTTGTATTTGTATAGAATAAAAATATTTTTTTATTGTATAAAAAAGTTTTTTTTTATTATAAATATGACTTCATTTATCTAAATAATTGTTTCTATGTTTTCTTAAGTTTAAGTAAAATATTTAAATTAATTAATTTAACCTAATATTGTAAAAAGTGTTTCTTTAAAATAAACATATAAACATAAAAGATAGATTATTGTTTTTATATATTAATTATAAACTAGTTGATATCGAACCCTTCCCTCTACAAAATCCCTGTTTCCAATGTTAATTTAAGTAGATTCAAATTTTGTTATTTCCCAAAAAAAAAAAACGTTAATTTAAAAGTTTTTTTATGATTATTATATATTTAGTGTGATCTAAATGCATAATGCATTAGTTTTTTTTCAAATCTGCAGTCGCAAAAAAGAATCTCATAAGACGAGATATATTCAGAGCACCAATGGATCAACATCAACCTTTATTGGATAGACGGCTGTCATAGGTCAATCACGTACGCTTTTACTGACCTGAGCGAAGCGAAGCTCTTACTGCTCAAAAGCGTTTCGTTACTAATGCTACTCCTCCCAGACGAATAATGGTAGAATGTCGACAATTGGCAGAGTTGTTGAGGACTGTTACGTCCGGGGGCTGAAGTTTTTAAGTGACATTAGTGATTGTAGTTTTTCGTCGAATGGTCAGAGTCAATAGGTGTCAAGAGACACTATGTTTACTTATTGACAACATGTTTTTTCCGCATCCGGGTTTCCATTTCGGAATAAATTAATTCCTTATGAGGATTTGTGGATTATTAATATTTTAAAATAATAACCAAAATTAAATTGCACAGAAAAAGTATTTTCCTTCCGTACTACAATAATAAAATAATATTAATTTGTAAAGAACTTAATGTGTAAAAAGGTGTCATGAGAGGTTAAAATAATATACAATAATAAATTATATGACGCAATAAATTGAATAGTTGATTTTATTGGTTATAATATAAATATAATATATTAATAATATATATAAAATTACAACTTTAGCTTATTATCTCCCTACTACATTGAATAGTAGAATCAGTACCAGAATTAGGGAACACGTTAAATAGGCCAGTGTCTATGTCGGCAGTGTGTGAACAAGCTGGTGCAACCGACATGCTCAAATATCCTCGCTCTTCAACAGGTATATTAACAGAATGATCCAGCCTATGAATATAAAAATCATCCTAATTTCAATAGAAACGATGGTTGGAATGTACGAAACATCTTGGATTTTGTAATGAAAAGTGCAAGATCTTCTTCATAATTTTCCGTAAATACAACTTTCTGAACTCTCTGTACACTTAGAAGTTGGGAATATAACTGACAAAATACCTGACTCACTGACAGACATCTCATCGATTTAAAAAGTGTCTAGAATTACTTCTGAGTTATTCTAAGACTTCTGAGTTATGTCAGACTATTGAATACATAAAATATCAAAATATACAATGTTGTATGCTATTTGTATTTAAAAAAAAAATCTAATTAAAAATAAATCAATTAGTCGTAGTAAGTTTTCATTGTAATATTTTAATATTATGCGTAAATAGTTCCAGAAGAATGTTTACCGACGTGTATTGCAACGTCTCCGCTATTGCGTTTGAAAGTAAAAGTATGCGCTTATTCACGCTGGCTTCATTCCGATGACCCACTTGACTAGCTGCGGTGAGCTACACACAAAATAATAAACAAACATAGTCGAGCAATATTAGTAGTATCCAAGAAACGTTCTTTTAAAAACTTGTAAGACAATTGTATTCTTCAGTGTTTAACGTCCACCGCACCTGAGTCGACAAGAGGTCAACATGCTCGTTTTATTGGTAATCGTTGTTGCTCTTGTGATGACTGCTATGGCAGTTGGACTTTATCAAAAGAATACGAATATTATATGTAAATCGAAGAAAAGACTAGATGGAAAAACGGCTGTCGTTACTGGAGGAACTTCAGGCATGGGATTGAGGATAGCGATGGATTTTGCAGACCGCGGTGCTCGGGTGATCGTCGCCTGCCCTTTCGTGAGCGAAGGCACTCAGGGTAGAACGATAATTGTGGATAAGACTGGTAACGAGGACGTCACATTCAAATTACTGGATTTGTCATCATGTACATCGATTAGAAAATTTGTTGATGATTTAAATCGAAATGAAAAAAGGTTGGATATTTTGGTTAACAATGCAGGAATCGGTTCCGTTGACGATGTTTTGACCAAAGACGGCATGAATTACACCATGCAAGTTAACTATTATGGTCAGTTTTTGTTGACACTGCTACTGCTGCCCTTGATGAAAAAGACTGGTACAGGACCCGAGCCGGCGAGGATTGTAAACACCTCTTCTGTTTTACATAATATTGGAAGTGTCAATTTCAATATGATGAATGCAATCAACTACTGGTACCCTCTACAAATATATGCGAATAGCAAGTTGTGTCTTACTTTATTTACTAGGGAATTATCAAGGAGAATAAAGGATTCCAGGGTTATCGTGAATGCTGTTGATCCGGGAGCGGTCGGTACAACTATTTTTCAAGGTTTTGGGAAATACTGGGGTGCGTTTTTAACGTTTTTATGTACAACGTTATTTAAAACACCGTGGCAGGGAGCGCAAACTGCAATATACGTGGCATTAGACAGGAAGGCTGGTGAAGTGAGCGGAGAATTGTTCAAGAACTGCAAACTAGCGAGAGCGAAGCAATCCGCATACAGTGAAGCATTGGCTCAGAGTCTATGGGAACACTCTCAGGAACTATTAAGCATGAGTAGGGAGGAAATGGAACAATGTTTTAATTCGTAATTTCTATGATTACTAACTTATCTGTGAACGGTATATCTCATAATTTATAATTTAAATAGTAAGGGTACTTGATTACTATTATATTATATAACAATTGTATTTATTTGTACGGTCTATTTTTGAGACACTACATTAGATATTAATTGAAGTTAATAATGTCTAAAAATTATCGAACGCAATCAAACACACATATCTGAGTGACGTCACATTGATTGTTATTCGTACACAGCATGTAATAATGTCTATATACCCAAGTCATGTGTGTGCTGAGGTCATTCTATAATGACACTAATAAATATATTCTGCGTTACAAGTAATCATACTTTAATTCAATCATAGGAGATTGTCAACGATAATAATCTGTTTTATAAGTATTTTTGTACCTACTTATAAATTCTCTATAAAAATATGTAGCGATGATAAAAATGTCGATTAGGAACGCCTTATCAATTTGCAGATCAAAGGACGGCCTCACAGAAGATGCACTCTTCAATCAGTTAATTTTTCAGTTTAATTTATTTTTTATTCTAATAAATGTTTTAAATAATAGGATGTATAAGTACATGATTTAAGCCACAACACATACTTAACATAAGTTGTATAAACAAAACAAAATACTGTCGACCTAGAACTTTGACATACCACCTACGACTATATATTTTAATAAATACATTTGGTAGTAATTATTTACCCAAATTTACAATATATTTTGTTCTACAAGCACTACTTATTTTACAGTGATCTTAAAACGATTTTAACTGGACACCAGGCTTTACACGTAATGTATTGTTAACAGGATCAATTATAGCAATATACATTTGATCTTAGAAATATACATTTAAAACCAATAGTGATAATTATGATCAATTATATTAGCACAAATCATCATAACATGTACAGATTAAAACAATTACTGTAGTCATTGTATGTAAGAAAATATTTAGCAGTTTAACAATACAATATATATTGATAATTGTCTTTACGGCTTGTAGTGGTCAAGGGGGGGGGGGTGAGGGGTGGTGGGAGCGACGGCCGGAGCTCGTGGACAACAGAGCACGGTCAGTCTTGTATCTGAATGCTCTGCAATAAACTAAAAACTAACTTAGTTTATTTACTTTATTGTATCAAATCGTTTTTGTTTCCAATTGATTTGTTTAAAAAGAGATAACAGAATTAACGACTGTTGAAGTTTTGATAAGAAAATATTCAAAATAATAACAAATCTGACATTTAACGATACTCGTAGATGGAACATTAATTTTGAAGAAATTCTACCTTAATAAATTAATAATGAGTTTGATAACATACAAGTGAACCCTTAATTGAGTAGATCATATATAGTTTTCGAGACAATTGTAGACAACATTACTTCAGCTGATATATTATTACAGAACAGATTACGTTTTAACATCAATCACAAATTATACAATACAACAACACCACAAGTTATGAAAATTTTCATTAGTGTCACGTACAACGTGACGTGACAAACCTGAATTACGATATTACGACACCGCGTTCGCCGAGACCACCTACTGCGGCCTGTTCCCTTGCGCAACATCGGACCACATCCATTCATCGTTTCCAGAAACTCTGTGTATCTTATGGCTTAAGTTTAGATATAACATTATTTTATAATTTGTAATAAATCATTCACTCTGTGTTACCACCATAGAATGTTAAGTATTAGTAATTTAGGAGATATGTTAGCTAAATTAAGACACATTTGTAACTCCAAATTGATAGTATAGGCAGATTTCAGAGAATATTATAGTATTATCAGACCAGGTTATTATTATGTAGGAAAACGAATATTCATAATTTTTAAAATTCCCGATTATTTCTCCAAGACAATTCAAACTATTTTGACTTTCCATCGTTCCTAATAAAGACCATTACACCTTTATTCCACCATATCCTCTCATAGCAACTGATAGTAAAGCTTTCATGTACATGGAGGCTGAATGCCCGAAGTTTAATCAGCAATATCACTGCGAGGAAAACGTCCGCCATCAGCTCCGAGAACAGCAAGATTGTATCCAAACTCTCATTACAAGCTACTCTATGAATAGATCCTGACGACCCGCTAAAGTTACACTAGTTGAGAAAACAATGGAGCAATTAGACGATCAGTACTACACTCTCATCTTCCCACGCCCAACGAAAGTAGAATTGGAATGCAGCAGCCATGAATTCATGTCCCTATTCGGAAGTTATCAAGCCACGGTTCCGCAGACGTGTTCACTACGTACCGACGAGTTCACCATCGCTAACATTCAACAGTCCCTTGGGATAGCCGATAAAAATAACAGAAATTCCTGAACATTATTCAATTACAAAGAACTTTACAATCCTATAACCTCACCTGAAACTGAAAACTATAGATATACAAGGACTACACATCATTGAAGACAGGGTCCTGAATGAGCAACCTACGAAACTAAATCATCTTCATGAAAGTGTATATCATACAACTATTCCATATTATATAGTTTTATTTAGTGCACTCGCACTTAGTATCGCCTTATTCACGGCGGTATATTCACCACGTAAGGAGGGATGAATCGTTTAAGCACGACGATGGCACCCATAACCACCCTGCGGAAGAGCCTGAGCGAGCCAAGAACGAGACATCATTGCCTGCGACATTTGCACTCAACGCTTTCAAATATTCGCTGATCTACGGGGGGAGGTGTTACGTACGTGATAACCCTACATTACGATATACCACTTCAACACATGAAGTCGCATTTAGTTTAATTATAATAAGTTAATTTGTGAGTTAAAATAAATTCACTTTATATTAAATTTGTTTTTTTGAGTCCTTCGGCTGCGAAAAACGAAATTAGAGCCACATCTTTATTTACATTGTGATATCACAATAAAAAAAATATATTCAAAAGTAAATAATCCAAAATGTATAAAAAGTTAAATCAAGAATAAAATAAATGAACTTAAATATGGCAATTTGTTAATTTGTCAATTTAAATTTAATAAAACAGTTTACACTATGTAATGTTCAATACTTATCATAGTAAATCCTAATAAATAGAAATCATAGTAAATGAAGGGTCATATTTTTTCAGATCTGATGGTGCTTTCTCGTTAGTCAGTTTTCAGGTACCCATATATGTTAATGTGTCGATGGTGTCGTATGGATAGAACTCGTAGGTGAGAAGCTCTGCTGACTTTTGTGGGGTTAAGGGTCTTTTGTCTGTGTCCTGATTACCCTCGTGCTCCACTTCTTCTGAGTCGTACATAACACTTTCCAATTTTCCGTACATATTTTATCTGCTTTCTTCTTATTATAAATAAGGGAATCAGTATAGCAATTGATAATGAATTTATTCTGGACGCGTTTGTGTTCCTTATTCTGCGTTTTCTACTTTTGACTTTTTCGAGTTCCGTGGTCGGCCTGGGACTACCCAAGGTTTCCTGACTTTGAATTACGTCTGTATACTTTTTGAAAACAGACTCCCAGAGTTCCTATTGGGTTATTTTTTTATTGTGGCTTCGGTAATGTTCCCCTCCAGTTAGAGCATTTTTAAAAAGTGTTTGAAAGTCTGACCACCTTGCCTTTTTATTATTGTAGATTCAAATTATTATTGGTTTTAGGAGCTTTAGTGATTTAGAATATTATTGCGTTGTGTTGAGACATTATGAGAGTTTCATGCCCCATATACTTGTCTTCGGCATTCAAAATATTTCGCTAATTGGAGTACAACAACATTATTATAATCAAATAAGTAATGAGTTCATTTTTAATTATTGATAAGAAGACAACAGAAGTCGTACTAATGGGTCACGTCATGAGGTTACGAGTCATTTTTATTTATTAAATAAATAAATTAAAGGTTAATTAAACAACTTGTTAATAAGTTATTAATAAAGTTGTATTATTTGTACCCAAATATTACTGAAAAAATTAGAATCAAATAAAACTACTACATGATTTAGACAACATTTAGAGTTGTCTTAGTTTATTAACTATTATATGAGTCACATTAAGAATTCTATTATTGGGTTAACACTAAAAACATTTATTTTTAAAAACAGGATTATTTTCATTAATAAACAATTTATTGAAAAAAGCCGATTAAAAACCGGTGCAATTTAATAAAATATAGCAACGAATAATCACACCGACGGTCTTACAAACCACAACGATGAATACTGATTAAACATTAGAAACTGTGGACAGTGGGCCAGTGGGCCGGTGAGCCAGTGGGCCAGCTCTGTTCTTTGGCTTTCTGTTGCGTTTTTAAAATTGAACGTCACTTCACCATAGAATTTGTGGCCCCTTTTACCTTGGTGCTCATTTTCAAAGTTGTTCATATTCACGTGCTACAGCCTTAGATAAAATAAAACGAATAACAAGTAGAATGGATTAAAACTCACTTAATTTAATGGAAACATTGTTATTTTATTAACGTTCCTGAACTTTTTTAAAGGCAAGTAGTTTTAGTTGAGGAAAATATGTGCAAAATAAAAAAAAAAATCGATTTTTTTTGCTTACTCTAAGGTAAAGGTCGGTAGTTATAATAATACAAATATTAAAAGCCACAATGTACTACAGTTCTGAACAGATATTAATTTGAATACTTTCAGATACTCATCTCTCATATTAATTAATTTTTTAAAAAGTTTCATGAGATCAGCTCCTCATATCAGTATTTATCGTCCTTTTACGTTTTTCCTTATTTTTAAAGTCTTCCACGTTGTAGCCTTAGACAATATAATATAATTAAAAGTAGAAATCATAAAACATAAAGGGAAATATTTATTAATAAATACTTATGAATTCTCATGCATTCTCTACCAGCTAACTAGCTTCTCTACCTACTGGTACTTCATGTGCAAAAAGTGCAAATTAAAAACTAAATTAGCTAAAATATAATAAAAATAAAAGCCAAATATATTAATTAGTACTAAAATAATAACTCCCAATTATCTATTATCACTTTGCCACTATAAAAATGTTAAAAGGTTACGTTAAGACTATAATATCTTATTATTTATAGAATTCTGTTCGCATATAATAAAGTATGAAGCATCGTGCGCCTCATTACCTCACCGAATGTGATTGGGAGTGCTTGAAAATGTATCTCGTTTTATTCGTAATATGTTTTATATGCATAGCTCTATTACTACTGGGCTTGTACCAAAAAAGTTCAAATGTTATATGTACATCAAAAAAGAGATTGGATGGAAAAACAGCTATCATAACTGGAGGCACGACAGGGATGGGTCTGATCGCCGCTCAAGACTTTGCTGATCGCGGTGCGCGGGTCATCATCGCGTGTCCCTTTGAAGAGGAAGGGATGAATGCCCAAAGGATTATTGAAGAAAAAACGGGAAACAAACAAGTAATTTTTAAATTACTGGACCTGTCATCGATTTTGTCAGTGCGTAAATTTGCTGCTGACGTTATGAATAGTGAGAGTAGAGTGGATATTTTAATAAATAATGCTGGTGTTGGTGCGATCGACAACTGGATTACCGAAGACGGGATGAGTGTGGTTTTGCAAATTAACTATTATGGACATTTTCTTTTAACGATGTTACTATTACCGATTCTTAAAAAAACTGGAACCGCATTGGAATCGGCTAGAATAGTGAATATATCGTCAATGTTGCACCAACTGGGTAAAATAGATTCATTTAAAATAAAAGCCTTTAAGCGATTATATTCCGGGCAATTATATGCAGATAGTAAATTTTTCTTGATGCTATTTGCATGTGAGCTGACAAGAAAATTGAATGGATCTTACGTCACGGTCAATTCCGTGGACCCAGGTGCCGTTGGGACTGCCATATTTAACTGTTTAGGAAGTGCACTCGGCGGGATGATCACTTGGGTATTCTCCATGCTTTCCAAAACGCCCTGGGAAGGAGCCCAAACAGCGATACATGTAGCGTTAGATGAAAAAGCCGGTACAGTAAGCGGACAGATGTTTAAAGACTGTGAAATTATCAGAGCAAAAGGATCCGCCTACGACGAGGGACTTGGTAAACAATTGTGGGATGAATCCGTGAAACTAGTTAAACTCACTAAAGAAGAACTTCAACAAAGTCTAAAATTATAAATATTTGTTTTAACTGACAATGGATAGTATCATTACAGTTCTATTATAAAAGGAACTTCTACGTGTAAGGAACTTCTTTTTCGATTTCATTTTGTCATTTGAAATAAGACTAGTAGTAAAATCGGGGACTGCTATAATCATTTAATAATAAATACATATTTATAATCTGTCCATAGGTCTTTCCCTATTATATAAATAAAAACTCTACTCGGCGAATCCTTTCTTCTTTTATTTATAATAAAAATATAATTGTATTTTAAAATACGGTTCTAGTCCACGAAGAACCTATAAGAACTACGATCATCTGTCAATGATATTATATTTTCTCTAAGGGTAATATTTTTCATAAATGTTAATTTTTATGTTGTATTATGACCTTGAGACGTTTCTAATGATGAAATCACCAGACATGCCTTTATCTATATAGTATCATATTACGTTTTGAATACGTTGCACTATAAACTGTATGTTATGTATGTATTGTTATTTCATTTTAATCTAAAGTCAATATTATAATCTTTATACGAATTAGGGTTTGCAAATTTGGTTGTTAAATTATTAACATTATTATTATATTTCCAAAACAATACCTCATCGACCTCGACCGGGGAAGGACCAACCAGTCAAAGAATACACAACTGAAGTAGCCAAAACTTGACTAAAAAATGGCGTCCGAACCTACTATTGGATTGAAATTGTTACTATAAATGAGAAATTAAAAATACTTCTAACTTTTTTACTTCAAATAATTAGAAAAATAGAGATTCATATTACATTACTTGTCTTCGCACATTGTGTTGGGAACCGTATATAATACTCTTAAGTTAATTACTACATTTTTTTATCATCAAATAATCTGAAAATATACACAGTATACAGCACGCAGTGTACTTGGTATATCGAAAAATTACGTTACTTGTACCTGTTATTTTTGGACAATAGCTACAAAAATAAACAGCTATTGTTCTTACGACAACTTCGTATCCTCCAAATGAATATTGTTTTCTGATTTTTTTCACTAAATTTATTAGGTCAATAATATATATTTACTTTAAGTTAACATAATAAATAATTCATTGTTCACAGTTCGCACTATAAGTACATATATAAATTGGCATTACATTTTTAATAAGTAAATATATTTTTAATTTCTAAACACAAGTTCCTTTCAATTCCCTAAACTGATATCTTCGTAGATATGTATGTATGTATAACGATAACCAAAAACAATCCATTTATCGACTGCAAGCCTTAAGGTCAAGAAAACCGAGGCGGGCCTCATGACTTCATATACAAAGGCTATATCGTTGAACGCTCGTAAGCAAATGTTTTTTCGTAAGCAAAGCAAAGAAACTATTGTTATCTATAAAATTGCTATCGTGATAACATATAACTGATAGTTCAAGTACATTAAAATTATATTTGTCATGCATACTGCGTTTAGAATCGTAGAAATTATGATATGTAGAACATTATAGAATTATATGTAGAACAACTAATTTGAACAATGAGACAAATTAGATGTTCCAATCACATGTACTATTACATATCGCTCACTGCTTCAACTACTCTACACGTACAGACAACAGTTGAGGTTTTCGATGTATTATACTTTTTGACTGTTCTGTTTTATTTACAAATCGTGTTCAGTCGATAAAGTCGAAATCTTTGTAAATATTTATTTTTAAAATCAACATGGCTGAAGGAAGAAGTCGTTTCTGCCAAAAATGCACTAAATAAGTTTTGTTAGATTTGTAAGCAATTCATTGAGAAATGATAAACAGAAATAATTTCGGAAAAGAAATAAGTACATATTTAGTCTTTATTGGCCGGTTTTTTTATAATTAAAGATTGACAATGTACTAAATTCCTGGTTATCACTGAAAGCAATATAAACAAGGAATCGAAAAACCGGCACAGCTCGTTAACGACGTATAGAAAGCATACGACACGTTGGTATAGTATGTATGTAGAATATAGTTAATAATTCAGGTTTTAATTTTAATTTTTCGGAAATTTCCATCATTATTCTTTTAATCTGGGTGAGATCAATTAAAGGGAGGGTTGAGGGGCTTCACCAGGATGTAAAGAAGCTTGAAGAATTCAGGATTTCGAGGCCGTCAGAACACCACTATGCTAGGCAAATACTGTGGGCGTTTAAAACAAGAAGATCCAACAAAATAA
Organism: Mechanitis mazaeus; assembly: GCA_959347395.1. NCBI lineage: Eukaryota > Metazoa > Arthropoda > Insecta > Lepidoptera > Nymphalidae > Mechanitis > Mechanitis mazaeus. The sequence continues at coordinate 287,500 of OY365748.1, forward strand.
AAATTTTAAATTTTAAAATATTCTGGTTAATAATTTTATTAAGTTTTGTTTATTAGGTCTAAATGATAAAAACAAAACTTGATTTATGGAAAAAAATCTAGACGATTTAATTACATTTTTTTAGTATCATTTTTATTTTATATATATAATTTACCACAACCTCATCGTAGTAAAATGAGACGTGAGGAACAAATAAGATCACGAATGACTATATATATTTATATACTTTTCCTAAAAGAAAAAATAAATAAAAGAAGAAAATTTGTTAAACCGCAGTTGTACTGCGTTAAACTTAAAACTTCAATTCAATTATTAACGCACAATTTTTTTTTTTATTAAAAAAAATATCAACTATATGTTATAACAATGCATCCCCTCACTAAATTCTAAGGCGTTAAGTTATACGCATAACACTTTGCTTCATTTTTCTTTCTATTAGATTTTATTTGTAGACGAGAACATTGTGATTGGGCTTAATTGAATTTACTAAGTTATTATATATTACAAATGTGGAATAACGAAAATACTAAAAAACAATTTGAAAATCGCGGAAGCTCTCAAGAGAAACGAAACGTTACTGATAGTATCACCCGCACCGTGCTACAGCGCACAACGTATAATATGAAGCTGGTGATCGTAACGACCTCAAACATTTTTATTTTGTTTTCACCAAAAGGAAGTCTTCTGTCCTGCAAGCTAGTGTTTTTTCAGACCAAATCTTAATGGATTAAATTTTTACATTACAAACCTACTATTAAAACGAGGAACTTGAATTCCCTCTCATGATGTTTTATGTATGTAATATACAAATAACTCCTAAGCGACTACTTAGGAAACAAATAAAAGCAACTTTAATATGAGCATTTTAATAACAAGGACATAAAACGTGACAATAATACATTTTTTATAATATTTTTCCACAAACGAACATACAAAACAATTACTCTTAATATATCTCTCGCCGTATATAGCACAAGAGCCAAAATTTAAAAGTTGTTATAGAAGGGAGGCACATCCTCGAAGGCTGACGGAAGCATCATCTGACCTCGGCGGACATTTTCAAAAAATTAAAAAATTTCGCAGTTCTGCCATAATTAACATTATAAACATGCGGCCGCGGTTTAGTGCGTCCGCTTCGGTCGCGACGCTCTGCGCCACGCAACCCACTACTGTCTTATATTACACCACCACCACGACAACCCCACGTCATCTCACACAACGAACACAATATCGGAAACAGTAGTGACATTGCGCGCCTAGCATGACTAGTCAATCTGATAGGAACAGTGTTCATTAAAACAAATTGCTTATTTTATAAAAAATTTTGGTACTAATCGGACTCCAATAAGATAACTATGTCCGCGTTTAGGCTGTGATGGGATGACGAACTTTTCGTGATACTCTTTAGAGAATGCGACATGTTCGAAAATCTAATGTGACACTGATCGTTCGTAATCGAGATGTGCCGTGTAGGATGGACATGATTTGGAAAGAGGCTATGTATTTCATGGCAGCTGTTGGCGAGGGAGGCGTGACGTGAGTGACGTCATAACGCGTCGTCGCACCCCGGCGGCATTTCCGACGTCTCTATGGCCACCTCGTCGTAATCTCTTTCTAGAGCTGCGAGATCTTCTCTGGCGTCCGTAAATTCACCCTCTTCCATGCCCTCGCCTACATACCTGGAGATATTTTTTGTCTTAATAGTCCATTTAAACTCGTGTAACACTTTGAATACAACATAAATTTTCAGAAGAACGCGAAATACGTAAAATGTAAGTAAGTATAAGAGATTGGATTAGTTTAACAAATCTGCATTAACATTAAATATTCACGATCAAATAAAGGGTATGAAAATGGTCTGAATTGTAAATATTTAATTCAGTAGAAACATGAAAAATGGCTTTATTAAATATTTTAGTTCTTAATAAAAAGATCATTATTAACTTAGGAAGGTATATATAAAAATACTAAAAATATAATTCATGTTTTACATATACAGCACACTTCATTATTTATTTTTATATCATGTTACTAAACTGAATTGTAATCTAGAACCAAATATTCAACAACACACAGGAGTAGAAGTGTTTAGACATATTTCTTATTTATGAAAATAAATGCTCTTTAGTTTGTGGATAAATTTCAATACAGTATCAAAATAATAATTTGGCTGATATTTTATTGACGAAAATATTTGGCACATTCAATGGTAGTTCTTTTATTAAATCTTTTGATGAATACAAAATCGCGATACAAAGAAGCAAGGTGGACAGAAAGAACAGTATCACAATCACTAATGAATGAGTGAATTGCTATCTTGTAAAAAAGTGAAAAGAAATAGTAATAGACGTATACCAGTGTACGAAGGCTCTCTTAGAGTACATCAGGTCAAACTTGTGGTCGAGTTTGCCCCAGGCCTCCGCGATGGCGGTGGTGTTGCTAAGCATGGACGCCGCACGCTTCACCTGCGCCAGGTCGCCGCCCGACACCACAGACGGTGGCTGATAATTGATGCCCACCTGGATCGTTGGTTGGCATCTTATAATCATTATATTGCTCGACAAATAATCGTAGGCGCTACTAACATTTTGTGTTTTTAAAGAAAATAATAAAGTTGTGAAGTTACTTTTGATGAACGAGAAAAAGAATAAAGCGTTAAAAGAATAAAGTTACTACGACATCGTATGATTTAAAATCTCTTTTTTAGATAAGAATAACAAAACCACAATATTTTTCGCAGAAAAAATTCATTTAAAATATTCCAACAAAGAAACGTGAATAAAACACAGCCCACCTTAAAGCCAGTAGGACACCAGTCCACAAACCGTATCCCGGCTCGGCCCTTCATAGCGGCGATGGCAGCGTTGACGTCCTTCGGCACCACGTCCCCGCGGTACAGCAGGCAGCACGCCATGTATTTGCCGTCGCGAGGGTCACATTTCACCATCTGGTTTTGAGGCTCGAAGAGCTCTGAAGTGATCTCCGACACGGACATGCCTTCGTGGTATGCCTGTAAGTTTCAAAGTTATTCGTTATTCTAATGTCAGATTCATTTTTATTGACGTTTTGTAAAATATAACGGTTTTTTTTATGTATTTAACCTGACAGGGTAAAAATATAAGTTCAAAGTTATTTAACGAATTGTAACCTTATCGGCGGAAACGACAGGCGCATAGGCGGCGAGCGGGAAATGTATCCGCGGATAGGGCACGAGATTGGTCTGAAACTCCGTTAAATCGACGTTCAATGCGCCGTCGAACCGCAGCGACGCTGTTATGGAAGACACTACCTGGGGGTTAGACGAAGAGATGATTTCCAACCTATTTCTGGTACGAATGCGTTACAAAGACAACAACAACAACAACATTTTAACACGTTATATTTACAGTATATTTCACAATTACTAGTAAAAAACGTATGAATATTAGGTGTTTATATATTTTTTTATTTCAGACAGATATTACGTTTATATCACAGTAAAAAGGTACCTGTGATATAAGCCTATTAAGATTAGCATAAGATGGCCTCTCGATAGATAGCCTTCTCCTGCAGATGTCATAAATGGCCTCGTTGTCCACCATGAAGGCGCAGTCAGAGTGACTGATAGTTGCGTGCGTCGTCAGCACAGCGTTGTAGGGCTCCACCACCGCAGTCGATACCTGGAGAAGACAAGAGGACTAATATAATTAAACTATTAAAAAATTGTTGCCTAAAACTTCAAATTAAATGGCATATAAATGACACATATATGCCTTTATTATATGTTTGCTATTCAGCTGTATAAAAATGGTACCTGAGGCGCTGGATATATTGCAAACTCTAATTTGCTTTTTTTGCCAAACTCATCTGACAACTTCTCCATTAGCAAAGAAGTAAAGCCGGATCCTGTTCCACCTCCAAACGAATGAAATACAAAGAAGCCCTATAAAGAAACCATTACTCAATTTAAACCTAAGTTTCAAATGTTGGAGATTCTTCAGATCGGTTGGAGAAATATTGTTACTTTAACCCGTCCCCCTTTCTCACCTGAAGTCCGGTACACTGATCGGCCAGCTTCCTCACTCTCTCCATGACGGGTCCCAGCACTTCTCGACCAGTAGAGTAGTGTCCCCGCGCGTAGTTATTTGCCGCATCCTCCTTGCCAGTGATAAGCTGCTCTGGATGATACAGCTGACGGTACTCACCCGTCCGCACTTCATCTGTATGAGAATTAAAATACAATCGTGTAAATCGAATATTTTAGACACCGATGTCGTAACATAATGTACGAGTTTTTTTACTCTTTGAAACTAGCTTTTAAATTTGCAACAAGTAATAAATGGGTTCATATGTTAAATCTTAGATACAGAAGTTGCTGAAATATGCATTACATAAATTAGGCGCAAGTTGTTTTTAATAAACGAACATTTTGTAAATATTACTGTTGTTTATATTATGCACTTATATTATAATTATTAAAGGTTTAGATTTTTTATTGAATTTGTCATAATAATATAAAAATATTTAAAAATATTGAAGCAACTAGTATGTATGTATTTTTATCGTGTTGTTGAAAAAGTCAGAATTGAAAGATCTAGTTTGGCTGTCAATTATTTGTACGTCAGTGTAAAATCCTGTGAACGGTCAAAATGGAAAGAAAAAATGTTTTCTCTAGAAACGAATAAGGAAATCTAACACCAAAAAAACTGAGTAAACAGCATCGTTAAACAATTACCTATGACGGTAGCTTCAAGATCTACCATCACCACCCTAGGCACCATCTTCCCCCGGTCTGCTTCCGAGAAGAACGTGTTGAAGCAAGAGTCAGCAGCGGACTCCGCGTCGCAGTTGGGCAGCGTGCCATCGGGACGGATGCCGTGCTCCAGGCAGTACAGCTGCCAGCACGCCACTCCCATCTGGACGCCCGCCTGCCCTACGTGAATGGATATGCACTCCCTCTGCAATGGAAGACGACATACGACACCCACTTTTGATAAGCGTTAAGAGTTGATATTCTATGTTACTAAATAAATACTTACCATGATGAATACTACTAATTTTGAAGATTCCTTTCCAAAAATTATCACAAAAACTTGTAAATTAAAATGATTTCAGAAAAATTTGGTAAAAACTAAAATTTGGAAAAAAAAATGCGAGTCATCGCACGTCCGATGGGCCGCTTCGATCTATTGTACAATGTCTTTCCATTTTTGAAATATTCAATGATTCGTTTCAAAATTTCTTCGATGCCAGTTTATATCTAAATAAAAACTACACCAAAATAAGATTTTACTCTGTGTGTAAAACTATTTTGATAAATAGTTTTATTATTTTCTAAATACTGATTTAACTTTTAAAATTAGGTATAAAACCTAATAAAAAAATTTATTTAATAATAAAAACCGAAATCCGCCGAAACGGAGTCTAACAATCATCTCTTTAGTGTATAGTAACTACATAAAGGGTGGCAAGTACGTTAGGGTATGAATGGACCCCATAGTCAAAGCTATTAGAGTACAATAGCAGCCGCCGGGTAGGGGAGGCCCCGGGGTTGCCGTACGGCACCAGTACTGGTGTAAGTTCATTTGCATTTTTCTGTTTATTCTCCTATTTAGGGCTGTCGTTTGGATTTCATCTAACTGCGGTAGACTTCTGTATGATTTAAAAGCACATAGTATCTTCTAGTTTTATTCTTAATAAATATTGGTAAGGAATTTTAAAGCAAGATGTGTTTAATTAATGAACATTATTTAGAAAAAGCAATGATTTGTGATAATCTCTTCTTTACTTCAGTTACGTTTATTTATTTCAATTACTTAATTTTATTATTTTATTTTATTTTATAAGCTAAAAATAAATAAGTAATCTTTTTTACGTTCAGAATCTCGCGGTGTGACGTAATTTAGTTAATTTCTTTTATTATCACCTAATTCGCGGCTTCACGCGCAACCACTGTCACTATTAATCCTTGTAAACATCTATTCAAATGCAAAAGTTTCATCAAGCCCTTTCACTAGAGAGTATTTTGAATATATAATTGCGTGACATTGTTGCGTGAGCAACAATCGCTCGGTCTCTCTAAACTCTTGACAAACCGTGAAAATTAACTTAAGCTTTGCTTTTAATTTAACGCACATGTACCGTGTCATAAATAATTACATACAACTATGATATTTATATGATGACATTGTTTTTAAAATTTATTTATTTTTACACTAAACAAGATAAGAAATATATGTTTTTTACACACTTACGACACCAAAAAGTATATTTTTCCAAAATATCTTTACAAACATTTCTACAAAATCTAAATTAAAATGAAGTATAGAGCTAAGTTTCTAAATCCCAGTAACTTATATTATTTTAGTAAATTTTGTATACTTTTATTCTCTAAATAACATTAGGAACATTTTTCCCTTAAACTAGCTTTAATTTGACTGACAGCAATTTGAGAGCATTTGACAAATAGTGAGCAAGGGTAGATCAAAGACGCGATACCGTCGGGACCGCGATGCCTATCTGTGCTATTATCACTAATGCTTGCAGATATCATCGAGCGGGGCCGGATTAAGCTTTATACTTTGCTTTTTACTTTACAAAAATATAAACAATAAAATTAAGTTACAGAAATATATATAAAATATAACAACTCTTTAAAGTAAACTTTCTTAGAATGCTCTGATTTAAAAGTGGATCTAGCTCCAACTACGAGTAGCGACGAGAGAGAACATCTCAAAAATATCTTATAATTATCTTAATGTTACTATTACTCTATATATCAAGTTGCCTACTTTTCTGAAGTTTCACTTCTGGCGTTTGAATTAAATATACGTTTATTTTTAATATACAAATATTTACTGAAAGCTGAAAATTTGTCAGTTAATTATGATATCTTGTTAAAAAGCTGCACTCGTCGTAGCTTACAATACACTTACACTCATAAGATGTTCATTAGAACGACTTCAATGAAATTCAATTTTCCAGACCAAAGCAATATCACACTGACATTCGATAACAATGACTAGGTGTGGGCAAAATAAAAAATCCCATTTGACCCATGAGGCGGAATAATGAGCTCTTTTTACCAGCTCTAATCCGGATCAGATAGCGGAGCCCCATTCCACGCGTGTCGATGTGCACGGTCGGTTCAGTTCCTGATAGACGACAAACTGTTACACCTCCAGCTATTATGACATAGTTATAATAAAGAAAATGAGTCATTTGACAAAAATCTTGTTTTCCGTGGAGGGAAATCTCCGGAGATACCAACCTACCTTATTAAAAAGATTTGTCACCATTTAAAGGGTACATAATTCCAGAAGTAGCGAGACTACGACATGGTACTACCTTAATTAAAATATAGCAGATGTTGATAACTGTCTCTTTTTACAGCAAAATTATATAAAAAAAAAATAAGAAATACCCTGTCACATACAATCGTATGACCTCAAAAAGGTTTATTTTTACTAAAGCGAAGTCGTCTCGCATATCTCGATCGATTTTATAAAATTATTGCAATCTAAGTAAGAAATAATAAAAATAACAGTAGCAATTGTAGTTAGCGGGTGTAAGGGACAGTAATTAAATCTTAGGGGATGAGGGTTGGGGTCGCGGCCAGGTGCCTCTATAGTTATTTTGCTTTCAAATTTTAGGTTTTTGGAAATATGTTTTCAGATATGTGCAAATCAGGCATGATGTGATCACATCTTCGTGTTTATATTGTAGTAGAGAATAAAGTAATTTACGATACAATATCATAAAATATACTGAGATATAATGATTTTAGAGTAACCTAAAAATTTTTCAATTCACAAAAATACAGAAAATGTGCATAAAATTAATTACTGTGGAAAAATATAAAATATATTCATGAGTTTTATCCCTAAATGCTGAACTCTTTTCAATATGGCGGAACAGCTTATAGCCGACACCCCGTTTTTTTCGTATTAAACATGTTTTTTGGTCGAAAGTGCATTTTTTGATAAAAGGAATGCATGAATGGATGCATTGTTATAAGCGACAGATGGGGAAGTGTTTCGTGATAAGGGCAAACTGTTCGACACCGGCTCCCTGCAATCGGTCAAAACCTCAACTCATTTAATAATTCCACATCTTTATTTTACACGTTTTTGGAAAACAGGCTGCTAAGACAAAATGTTTGAACCTTTAATAATTTATTAAGTAACCATTAACTTATAAGATTGTTATCAATAATACATTAAATACTTTTTACTTTAAATATACACATCAAATTAATCTGTAATATTGAGTTTTGTGTAAATATAAAACCAATTACAATTCTGATAACCGTGTAACGTGTGACATTGGCAAATTAGACACGCGTAGGAGTCGGGCCAGGTCTTTATAACATCATGCTATTTAATGCTTGTTAAATACACATTAGAGAATATTGAACTAATACAAACCACGGAAATGTATAAGTAAGATGGATTGATGACAATAATTAAAGAACACATTGAATATTGATGCTCACAGCCTTTTAAATACTTCTGGACTAACAGTTTTAACATCTGTGGCTTATAATATAGGTGATAATTGTATTTGTGTCTTTACCTACTTATTTTAATTATATTCATAAATGTCATATACATAGCCTATTTCCTAATATCAACCAGTCTATCATCCGAGTCCTGTGCTGTGGTTTTGTTTCTATTAAGTGTAAATATATTTGAGCAATTAGTTATTATATTTATTGTTAAGTTATAAAGTAGTTTGAATAAACAACTTCGTGAAGCACTTGTACGAATTAAATGAAGTAATCGAGGTCAGACATTCGCCACGCGCCGACCGTTGTCGTAAAACACCGACACGCGCACGCGTAGTCATGGATAATTAGAACAAATTTGAAATTATTTTGTTCCTTTGTTCCTCTGCATTTTAATAATGAAGCCTATTACTTAATTGTTTGATATTTGCTTGTTTTGACTAAGAATCTTCTTTATAATTTCCATTGAGTAGCTCTTCTGTTCCATTTGTTAGTTCCAGCGTCTGGTATCTATAATCGTTAGGAAGTGGCAGCTGAATTCAATTTTAATACTTAAAATGTAGTTCTCATGAGATTAATAAAAGATAACGTGTGAATATTTGATATCATAACATAATTGCATATATTAATGTTTATAATCTGTGCTAATGACACTTCAGAATGTACTTCACGCCACTGCACTGCCACTGCAATGCCACGCGCGGCTTCAAGTGGGATAATGACAATTTACATGGTATTTTAAAACCATTTGCACCTAATGTTGTTGTTATAGTTTCGTTAATATTTTTTTAAGTGTTTTATGATCTATTAGTACCGTGAGAGAGTTATCTACAAGCTGTGAGAATTTTTATGATAGAAACAGCGAAAGGAAATAATATATGTACGTAGAATATATTTTATATTATTAATTAAATACTTATTTCAACTAATAAATGATGAAGTAAGCTTTGCTTGACATCACTGAAAGAATCCAATCTCCTATCTTTCTCGCGCTCCGTTTACTTCCCGCGGGTGACGTGTCTTTAGATATTATAGTAAGTCTAATAATTAGACATGAATACGATTAAAATAGTTTGGAGACAAACAGAAATCATCTTTGTCTATTAATACCTTTTCATGTCTTAGACATAAAATTTGATTGTTTAGATATTAATGTTTTATCTTCTCATAAAACTCTCATGTTCATTTGAGGGTAAATAAATAATCCAATCGTTTGTCTAATATTTGAACCCACGAGTGTGTCGCTGCGGCACGCGGCCGCTATGACACCGGGAACAATTTACAGAACAACATTTTAATACGACAAAGATTACATGCAACGGCGTGTAAGTGAGAGCACGCGCGAGTCACGTGACCGGCACGAGGCAGAGGAGACCAGCTTACAGACCTTTGGGTCATCTAATACGTGCTAATTGTTATTTGATATTAAACTATATATATAATTTTATTTTTAAAAAAATACATTGTCGATTTTAAATTAAATTTTAAATATATGTATAATTAGTCTTTTTAACTATGACATAGATTCTTTTTTATCCCTAAGATCATCTATATCGTAAAAAATTTACGATATTTATTTTTCCTTTCGTTTGGTCGTAATATTCTGTAATTATCAAAAACTCGAAGATGTTTAGGAAAGACATTATTTCCATATCTTTGAAACCTATATACAGCTACATATAAACAATTATTACATTTAATATAATATAATGATTATTTTGAGATATTTTTAAAAGGAACAATACCAACGCAACAGTTGCTCTCACGTAGGCCACTTGTGTCGCAGATGCACTCTCGACTTCGATAGTTATTATCTTTGCAAACAAACATACAATGCCGCGGCCGGTTTTCAATTAACTTCAAGTACAGCCTATTTGTTGTACCAAATGTTTCTGTAACTTTTGTAAAAATATTGTTATTTTGTAATATTAATTTTGAGTTTCAGTATTAAAATATCATCAAGTAGCTTTTGCGTTGAACAACTTAAGAAAAGAAGAAGAAGAAGAAGATTGATTAAGAGTTTGCAGAAACTGATCATAAAACACGATTAAGATAAATAAATAAAAAGAACAATTAATAATATTTCAATATATTTTATTACAAAGCTCACCTCACCATGAAGACTCAATAAATAATTTATAATATTTACTTGTTTGCAGAGCGTCAAATCCGGCAATCTGTCGGTTTGCGAGTAATAAAACAACCACTATAAGTTGACCCTTAAATATATAATATTTGTATAGTGCGAGGTACGTGTAATAAATAATTTAATAAATTTGACCATTTGAATTAATTGTACCTGTTTAATATATAGTTTGATATATATATATATATATATATATATATATATATATATATATTTAACAATAGAGCGAAGTGTTTTTGTCTCAGTTCTATGAATGTGCAGGATTTATAAAATCCACAATTCCGCCATATTTATAACCGCTCCAGCGGCTGGTTGTTGTAAATGGAAATCAATTTAATAATAGTATCTATTCTAAAGGTAATAGAGTTCAGTTTTACAAACACATAAGTATATAAATGTCAGCTGGTGCGGTGATTTGTGGCGATGCCAATTCATCTTGCGGCATTAGAGAGTGGCCTCGACTGTACGGACTCTGTTATTACAACTTGGGGTAGAAACTATACGAATGATTGATTAAATATTAACTCACATTACAAATAATATCTGATTTATGCAGCCAGGACACTATTTGAACCAAAAAATTGAGTTAAGCTTTAACCGACGTTTATAGCACCGGCGGCCGTGCGTTAACAAATATTAAAACAATTACAGTCCGGTTTTGTTTCTATTTAAAGTCATCGATAACTTTATATTTCTATCATAAAGTTTAACTTAGAGGAAGTACAAATATAAAAATGTGACTCGCCGTTAAAATCAAAAAGCGTTCGTGTATCGAAGATTGTTATTATCGTTTTGTGTTACTTCTTTAGCTTTATAATTTCATATATATTTGTAAATATAGAACAGTTTTCATGTAACACTCACAGACCACCAAATAATAAAAATATATCAATTATATTAAATCGTTCTATTGCTATATAATATTTTGGAGAACACTGACGAATTAAAAGCATGTAATCATCAAAACAAATATGTATTCTGAACAGAACATCTCAATAAAGCAACCCTAATTTAAAAAATAAAACATCCAACAAACACCCAGGGTAGTTGTATTAGTTTACGGAGAGTCAACATGGCTCTGTCCCGTCAAACGACTGCTATGTAATTAGCCCGAGGACACTGAACTGAGCTGAGCTGAGCTGAGCCGCTCGACGCACGCGGCTGTGTTTGATCTGTTTTCATTTCATTATGACCGTTTAAATTTAATATATACATTTGGCAATCTTATTACAGATCTACCTCTACATGTTTAAGTGTAAACATGATTTAAAAAAAACTATTTAATTGACAATATTAATTTGCTTCATTTTTGTGATAAGTGTGTCTCCGCTGCGGGCGATCACTCTTGACATGAATATTTACGAGGTCCTCGTCGATCTGTGAGGGTAGGTAATGGATTTTACCCAATGTGTGGGATTAGTGGTTCCAGCCGGCGGTCTACCCGATATGGCCTATATTTTCTAATATTTCTAAATTCTCTATAACAATGAATTAATATTTATTGAAATTTAAGAATGATATATTAAGAGATTTTAAATATTTTACATATAGAGTTATAACAGACGACAATTCCGTTATGACGGACGTGATATTTCTAATCGCTTCGATAAGCAATTATTAAATTATTTGTTTTGAAGTTAATTATAGAGCGCTGTTTAATTTCCGCGGTGGGTGACATATTTTTATAAAAAAATACTACGATTGGTTTCACCCCAAAGAAAGTAATTACCGAAATAGAGACATGTTATACAAAAAAAAACTAATTTATTACTTATTGAAAAATGTAGAATAAATAAAATTAAAAAGCTTAAATAATTTCATGAATTTGAAGGAAAAATAAATAAATTGGTATCAGACCGTCTCTGTACAGAATACAGACATAACATTTGTTATTTATGGCATTATAACGCGCACTACATTCACCAAATAATCCGAATAACAATACCATTCAAAATATCGATGGAAGCAAATACAGATACAACAAAATAGGCCGTAACGAATTTCCAAAGCAAACATTAAATGTCGTAACCTGAACCGACGGGTGCCCCCCGTTCAGAACAAACCATGGTCACATCTGCGCTTCATTCGGTCTCATTACAATGTGGTAAGGTTGGAAATTGTAAGTTATGGCGTTATAGTCAGTAGTAGTATAGAGTTTAGAGAACAAAGCGCCTGCACAGGGGTGCGCAGGAGCATTCACAACTTTTCGCTCTTTAACAAGCATTGTTCCAATTTGATTTATATTCATGATTCTTACTTGTATTATTGCAGGGCGGTAAATCAAGTGGAAGCTCTCTCCCGTATGATCGATGAGAGAGTTTTAGTTTTTCTTATTTAATATCTGATAATAATTGTATCCGTAGTCTCATTCAGTTTAATGTATTGTATTTATTAAATTAGAAAAAATATTCTTATACCTCACTTTTGTATAAATTAAATAATCAATCAATAATACGACGCCATATGGTAGTAATCTGTGCAATTTTTCTGCTTAAGAGGTAAGGGAATTAAAACACTAAGTTACAAAAAATAAAAATATAATATATTCTTACAGTTCTTGATATGACTAGATATAAACTCTGGCGGAACTTTAAATTTATTGTCCTAAGTATAGTTTATTACAAAAATACATTTTGTACTCATTGACTAGAACTTAATACAAAATCACTTATTAAATTTGAGCATTTAGGATACTAGGACTCCTGTAAAAGTCTCTACCAACATATCTTTGGTCATTGTAATAGTAATTAGTCTGAGAATAACAAACTTCATTGGAGTAGTTATATTTTTCATTGTAGCAATAAGAGTTATTTGGAAAATTTGTATAGTTCGCTACGTATTCATTAGCGTTAACATGTTTCTTATTTTTGGCGGTTTCAAAGGCGCTCTTAAACAACTCATAATTTTTTTGATTAAAATATTCATTATTTTGCATCGCCGGGTCGTAGCTGTTGACTTCATATGGACGTTGAATATTGTAATTCTGCTGCCCCAGATCATCTCCAAGACTCGATGGATGACAGAAGAATCCACTACCAGTTGTTGATGTAATACAATTACCTCCCTTGTTGTTGACAGACACGGTCACATTTCCCACATTGATAAGTACTCCCTCAGATGTTTGCAGAAAGTTTGATCCGTTCGGGAATGGCTTGCTGTATCCTTGGAAACTTCTGTATCCATCGCCACTACACTCGTCAGGTTTATTTGGAAGAAATATTTCCCTAAAAGCATCTTTATTTACTTTATCACAAGTAGCAGAATTATTTGGCTTATCATGGTCATATTCTCTAGACGGCATCTGTCCACAATTAATATTGTCTAAAGATTCAAGAGTTTGACTTAAAGCAAAAATATAATTATGTGCAAACCGGAGAGTTTCAATTTTCGTCAATTTGGTGTCTTCAGGAAAAGTTGGTAAAACACACCTTAATCTATCTAGGGCTTCGTTTAACATGTGCATTCTATTTCTCTCCCTGTCGTTGGCTTTCATTCTTCTATTTCTCTTAATTCGAAGAATTTGTGTTGGACTTTTACATCTTGTAACTCTGTTCTTACCGTTGGCATATTTTCTTTTTGGTTTATTTGGGTCTTTTGCTTTTTTATCTTTCTTTATTGGTGTTGAAGTATTAGCCAAGGGCTTAAAGTCCTCGAAATCGGTGACTTCTTTTAATTGGTTTTGGAAAATATACGTAAAATCATCAGGAAAAAGTTTTCTTCTCACTGTTGTTTCCTGTTGTTCCTTGGTCGATGTCAACGACACTCCCAGGTCGGATGTTTCATGTTTGAGAGGAGTGCTATTTACTGAAGTGTTTGCGGCGGAAGAGTCTGCATGAGATCGCTCGAAACCAGAATCGTTGCTGCAAATGCTGTCGTTGAAGTCACAGTAATCTTCAAAATCCGTGCCGAACATAATTTCCAATCTATAACAACAAAAAACAAAAGTTATTATATGAAGACTAAACAACATTTGCTTTTGAAATATGAGAATTTAATGATTAATGCTTTTGAAAACTGCTCCCTCTGTTTGACTTATTGTAATTTTCACGTCACAGCGACCCTATAGTCTACAGCGTTACCTGCGCAATGTGTTACGTAAAGTCAGTTGAACTTTATCACTTCCTACTTCCGGTCTTTGATTTCCGGTGGGGTGTTTAAAAAAGTCAATTTGTCAGCGTACCTCACGCAATCGTAGAAATAATTATTAGAGTTAGTATTGCTGAGATTTATTAGTCTTTTTAGTTGCCAGTAAAATAACCTATATTCGTGATTACGGCCAATATTTCATTTGTAAGTGTATTAATTAGACCATCATGGAGTACAGTTACAATTCGTCAAGCAAGTTGACTTGTTGTCATCGAGCACGGCACGGCACGCGACCGGCGCACGCTGCGTCACGTGCTCGAACACGTAACAGTATCGCCAATAGATTTAATAGTAATTGATAATTTCATATTTTAAAAGTTGCTTGAATACGATATCTTTAATGAAGCATATCTTTGTATACGTAGAGAAAAAGTTAAAACGAACAGAAATACTTAACAAACCCTACCCTCATAAATGTGATATTATGTAAATTAAATTATTTCTAATAAACCTGTAGCTACAGGCACCTGCGCGGCGTCACACGACACGCACAACACACATTATTAAAAACACTTAACTATATATAATTAACATGTAGTAATTGAGATTTAGTTAAACTTAATTCATTACTGGTATATTTATCAGTTATTTTGGCACTCGTGCTATCGCTATGAAGAAAAATATAGTTAAGCGAAGCATCATCTTATTTACTGTAAAATTTTCTTTATATATATTGTATGAAATAAATAGATATTGTTTTAAAATATCTACAAATATATTTTCTATGTTAAGCTTTTTTAAAAAAAAAGCCTAAAGAGATCGAACCCTTTTCAAAATATACGATTTAACTAAACATCTTCTTGGGACGGAGGCGATCTCTATTTCAAATGCTGATTTCGTCGAAACAAGTACCTACACAGTAACTCATTGGGCGGAGCGACAAGGACGCGGGTAGCAGGTTCATGTGCCGGTAATTTTTCATTATATATTAGGTACATTAATTTAAATATATATAGAATAGATACGTTATGAGAACAAAATATAATACTAGTACGCCACTGCGGAGTCGCCACCGCGGCGGGTGGAGCTGAGAGAAGCATTGTTGCTGAAAGAGTTTCACATAATTGTCAAATTAGCATAGTAAACAGTGGCTATAAGCCTAATATGAACTCGCGCGTGCGATTTCAAGACGTTCGCTATGTGAACTGTATGGGATACACTTTGACCATTTAATAAAAAACTACAATCGCAAATGTCACCAAAACACTTCAGCACCTATGAGTAACAGTCCTCAACAACTCTGCCAATTGTCGACATCCTGCCATTATTCGTCTGGGAGGAGAAGCATTAGTAAAAAACATACTATTGAC
This sequence comes from Mechanitis mazaeus, assembly GCA_959347395.1. Classification (NCBI taxonomy): domain Eukaryota; kingdom Metazoa; phylum Arthropoda; class Insecta; order Lepidoptera; family Nymphalidae; genus Mechanitis; species Mechanitis mazaeus. The sequence continues at coordinate 303,587 of OY365748.1, forward strand.
CAGTAAGAACTTCGCTTCGCTCAGCTCGATAAAAGTGAAGTAAATATTTATAATTACACAAAAGAAACCTTGAAGATTAGGAAATATAAGGAAAATTTTCAAACAACTCCCTACCCCAAATAGTTGTATAATACTGTTGTAATTAATTTGCACAGTTCTAAACTCCGTATTCAAACCATTACAGCCAAATATTCAAAATAAGTAAAACAATCCCGTAATGAGAATAAAATTGTACTAAAATATAACATTTTTGATAAAAGAATAAATGAAACTTACTTTAAAATAACTTCCTGAAATAAAACACAATATTCACAACTCCAGCGCGCTATCTTCTATCCCATGGCCGCGTGTATGTCCTCGTGTTCCGTGTGACTGTGGGCTGCGTCACCCCGCACCCTGCTATATGGCCTCATCCCACGGGGCAGGGTGTACGTGACCACGCCCCCGCTAATGTAACTATTACTATAAATATAATTACACTTTATTTCGGTTTTACTTTAGTTTCAATGTAGGAAGTCTTAAGTCGGGCGTCACGTTATTGTTGTTTATATATCACTTTATTAGTATATAGAGTTTATATTTCTACTAAGGACTGGGAGACAGAGCTTTTATGATTTTTTATCTTTTTTTTATATTATAGCTTTTAATTAATTAATTGTCGACTGAATCGTTTTCATGTCCGTTTGTTAAAGTTAATAAGTAGGTACTTTGACATCTAGTAGTGTTTACTTCACTTAGGCAGTATACTTTTACAGATGTTGTTGGAAGAATCTTTAATGTGTTATTAATTATCTGATATAATACGGTTATAATGTTTTTGTCTGTCTGTTCGCGCGTCGTACAAAATAATATAACGGCTAAGAACCAAACATTTGGTGTAGGTTTATATTTTCATAATTTTATATTTACTGATATATTTTTAAATGTTGTCTCATTGTATGATGTATATACAATTGTATGATATATATACAATTGTATAATCTAATAAAATACATTTTTAAATAACTGTCCAAAATAATAATATACAACAGATGCGACGGCACCTTACTCGTATATATTTGTTTAATAGGTTAATAGTGCGTGAAAAAAACTTTTGTCGCACAACCCTTTGTCGATATCGACGTGTAATAAATTACATAAATATTTGATCGGACACGCAATTTGGATCCGCTATAGTTTTTTTATCGATACTTTATTTTCACCGTTTCTTTCATATTTGGTCTCAAAATAGATATATATATATATATATATATATATATATATATATATATATATATATATATATATATATGCGCTGTGTTCCCTAATTCTGGTACTGATTCTACTATTAAATGTAGTAGGGAGATAATAAGCTAAAGTTGTAATTATATATATGGCGGTTAAAAAACTAATAATCTTAACAATTAAATAGAAAGACAAACATTTATTTTCTTATAAGTTATTTATCATCTCTGTCTCATTGTGGGTTATGTTATTATATATTGTCCTTGTCACAGCTTGTTTACACATCATTTTATGACGGATCGTGCTCGGTTGCACCAAATGCTCCTCGTTACGGATCAACGGCGATTTCTTATAGAAAGGTGACAAATTGCTTCACGCAAAATAATAACATAAAAAACGACACGATTCAAAGAGAAGCTATTTTCAATGTAAATAACGTTTCTCTAAACAGATTACACATTAAAATAAATTTAACATACACAAGTAAGTCAGAGACGTGGACTGTGTGTAAGCAACGACGGCGTAATGTTCAAATTAGTTTTGCTATACTATTCAGACCTTTTACTTTTTACGAAATTCCTTCTTAATAAATTCCTACTTGAGATGCAATAACAGACATACATCTCAAATTCACTCTCGAATGTAGTTTTAGTAAAATATTATCATCTTATCATATAACATTCACATATAGTAAAACACATTAGCTATAGGTTATCGCTAATTATGACATAAGTACAAGTTACGTTTACTTTTGAGCTCAAATCTGTGAATACTAACTGCAGTTAGTAATAATAAATAAAATGTGATCGCGGGGGCCCGTTAGTTACTTTGCAGTCGCCACGCTCGAGAGCCCATGAATGCATTATAATGCGCCTCTACACGCGCCGGCTAAAGGGTTCATATGTATAGTGATGCCCTTTAAATATATTATTAAATATTAATATATGGTGAATGTTTTTTACTAAAATATAATTATATTTCGGCATTATAACATGATAATTGTAATACATATATTTTCAAGTTTAATAATGGTAACATTTACCATAGCGTCGGTAATCAGAATATTTTTTATAGTTTTTATACATCAAAAGTTTTTACTAGAATAAATTAAACGAAATTTTTAATATATATGTATATATATATTTATATTATCGACACGCGGAGGTACATCACTAGGCGCCCGCGCGCGCCCCAATGTGATCCAAACACGAGCCGCCACCGAGCATAATTCTGCGGACTTAGCGGCTCAAGCATTCTGACAATTATATGCTTGTTTTCAGCTTATCAACTGTTTGTTTTGCTAATGTTGCATCTGAATATTGAATGATACAGCTTATTACTGCACGTATTAGGTTCTTTATTATAAGTTTAAGATTACCTTAATAGGTAAGATAACATTAATTTTAAGACTATCGAGTGTTCAATGTTGCGCTATTGAAGTACCGTTACTAGTATCATGCTCTAGTTGTTTACTCGAATAATTGTTATTTTACAAGACCGACCTGCATTGTCTCATTAAATAATATACGTGTACGCGTACTACTAGTACTTATTAAAAATAAAGAGTGTAATGACAAACTAATCCCGTACTGTAAGGCAATGAACTAATGAACATACCCTTAATACTTCTCGAAATATATACGACAAAAAAATTAAAACCTTTGACAAATAATAACATGTTTATTTTTTAAAAATATTTACCTAAATACAAGCACACTAACATGACGCTAATCCCTTAAATATTAAAACATTTATAGGGCTCCTGATCCCAGCGGGTCCAAAAAATCAATGCATCACCCATTGTGGCGTAGTTTTTAAATGTTAAAATGCTTTGTCCTCGAGGGCTCCGCTAAAGGGTTGTAAATAATGACGGTGCTGCTTCATTCGACTAAACGGTCGCGTCAAGGGGAGGATGGATTGTTTTTGAAGGCGTCTTCTTTTGAAATCGATTTTAAATTGTTGAACTATTGTAAATGTTTTATTGTGATAACGTACAAAAAGAACTGAATAACTGATTAACAACTGCAGGATTAGAAACTGTCACATAGTTCTGAGACGTAGTTTTGACGCTGTCTTTGGATTGGCGGAGGGACGAGTTGATGTTCCAGTGGTCGGATGTTTGAGATCTTCAGTGTTGTGGAATGTTCATGTTACATATATATGACAATTTAAATAAGCTTAACATGGCTGAGTATGTTAAGAAAACTTCAAACAAACATAATGTTACAAATTTTTTCTACTAAGAGTTATATCCGTAAAATAGTTTTATTGAAATACTTTTTACATTAAGAACACATACCTCCTTATATATAATTAAATACACAAAATATATTTAACATCAATAATAAATATAAAAAATATATAGATTTATATAAAAATACACACTACAATTTAGGTGTGTAATTTATATCAAACATATGTTATTAATTCTGATATGCTCAAATAAATGTTTTTGGATTTTGGGGTTTCTTAAAAACCAACTTGCTCGGGGAACTTCGTATATGTTGTCCTAAACCGTTATAACTCTATTAAACTCTAAATTATATAACCTTTTAATTAAACTCTTAATTGCGTAGACTGTGAGGAGTTTGCTCGGAAGTCAGAGGCGTGAGAAGGAACGACATGATAAAAGTTTAGATTACTATTTTAAACAAATTATCAGCTGAAATATCTCTGTGACTTAGAATACTAACAAAAAATTAACCGTGAGAAACGTCTTATAAGACAAAAATACAAAAACACTTGTCTTAAATTTAGATTAACTGGGACTCGGGCTTCTGAATTGGAGGGACCTCTAACTTCCTTGATTTTGACGCAAGCGGGTAGTATCCTAATTTCAGTGTATATTGTGTGTGTGTTTGAGTGATGCTAACACCGTTACTGTAAAGTATCAAATCCAATAATAATTATTCTACATATCAAATGATATTCGATGCAGCCTATCATTCGATCTCATTACTCTGAGTAGCTGCTCGTAGCCGTCGACGTGCCGTAGCCACGTGCTCTGCTAACATTGTTATATCAAACATTTAAAAATTACGAATTATACGAATAACTTAAGAATATTATCAATAAATCATAATCATTACTTGTGAAGTGAAAATTATCTCTTTTATTTTTGCTTTAATTAGACACAATCCTTACTCGCGATATAAGAAATAATATGTTAGAAGATCTTTTGAAGTACATTTTATAATATTGCATGCAGCGTCGTATCGCATATTATCTACTAAAACAGAAATAACAAGAGTCGAGTATATTTACCAACAAATATTAATATTGCAGAGAAACCGAATGAATTTAATAAAGCTTCCGTAAATGAAGCATGTGTTTTGTTTGAAATATGTCATTTAATATTGTGTTGAAACGTGAGAAAAATACTTTAATCTTCAGCTGGTACAAAGATAATGGTGTTATTAATTTTTGCAATATAATATAAAATAATTGTATCATCGTGCAGTGATTTGTGTTTTATTGTGTCTAGTATTAACATGCGATTGCACGGCGATATAACAATATAACAATATAAATAGATGCAATGACAACTTTAAGATTCTTCTTTTATGTTATGTGGTGTAAAAATAAGTTAAATAGATAAATTGTAAGTAAGTCAGTAAGTGCCGAGCACTTGTAAAGAAAGTGTCAAACTCCATTCTGTGTAATATAATAAAAATATTGTAATATGATGTCAGTTGTATGTTTTAATAAAAAGATATACCAAAGTGTTTGGTTTGTAATTATAATAAATATACTCTTTTATTGTTTTAGTCTCGACGAGGACCGAAATCGGCCATTCAGTTATAAAGGTCAAGAAAACACGTTTCTGAACTGTGTTTGTCTTTGACTTATGAAAGTATAGACAAAGAGTTACATCTAAAGGTTTTATAGAAGTATGATACTTAAAATAATAGTAGGCCTTTTCCATTTAGAGAGTCAAGTTCAAAGCCTTTGACTATTACACATCGCCGTGACAACACAGTTTGTTTTAAAGCGTACTTAATTGAAAACAAACAACGAGGATGTTCTGTTAATTACTTAACTTTGCCATATTTAAAAACAGTCCAGTTATAACGAGTAATATTCTACTACACAGATTTACAGTTAATAACTTCCAGTACCTAAATTGCTTCACGACGTTCTCTTGCATCTTAATTTTATAATAACTGAATTTTCATTTAAAGTTTCCACAATTATTTACAAAGAGAGTGCATTATTTACGTTAATCTTTTCAGATGTAGAGCTTACATAACACAAATAAAGTCATTTAAAACCCGTTTATTTTTCCTTTTGTGTTTCCTATGAATTTAAAGAATATCTTTTGTAAAATTATCGAAATAGTGCAATAAATAGATGTTTATAATATTTAGTATCAGGTAAGTATATTAAATCCTCGCGGGGCGCCGCAGAGGACGCGGGGCCACGCGCTGCCACGTGTATGCGTAGGTACAACCTGTTCGTTACGCACAGACCGACACAGCGACACGTGCAAACACTTAAAACTACAAATAATTTATACAAATAATGCCAATAAAAATATTGCCTCTATTTGCGCAATTGTTCCATTTTGCTAGAGATACCGTGGAAACATCACTCTAAAATAATTCCTGGTCATAATAAAATTGATAATCTAACTAATCCTTATTTACACAGAATGTGTGTGAAGTGGGTGACCAGATAAGGAAAACAAGTAGAATAAAAATATCATTTCATTCGATGAATTTAAGCTTTAAAATCGCGTAGAACTCCGCGCCCTACTCGTTTTGCGTTTATCTTCATTATAATATACACATTTATTTCAATAGAAATTACTAAAAATGAAAATCAATATTTTTATAAGTATTTAAGGATAACGTTTAAATTCAATTCTCATTTTATTTTATTAACAATTTTCCATTTTCTGTAGAAGCGGTGGAGTTATCGTAGTCCCGTCGGTCCGTAGCCCCCGTCCGCCCCCGTCCAGGTCGACTCATTGTCGTAGAGGGTTGGAACTAGAACATTTATTGAAATGACTGACTTTAAATTTAACATAATAACAATAGAGCTTCGAATTATTTCTATTTCTTAAGACATGCAACTTATTAAGTAGTCTCTTTTTATTTAAAATAATGCAACTATTACATAAGTTTTAATATAATACAGAAATTAAAGAATATAGTTTATTTAATTGCTATGTTTCTATACAAATTAGACTCTTTGTATAGTTTTATAAGCTTAGTATAGTTAAATATGTTTCAAACAGCCTTTCTGCACTAATATAGAGTAGTTCATTCACGGAATGGCTCGATCTGGTTTCGTGTGTGTGTGAGGTCTAAATAAAGATTTTTGTATTTTAATATGAGTTAAATACGTGTGTTTCCTATATTTATTAGAGACGTAGAGTCTTCTTCATTTCTCATTATTGTGTGAAAGCATTTAAAATAAGTTTCTAGATCATTTACATAGGTTTATATATATACTACCGTTAAATAATTATACGTTCACAATTTATTAAAATTAGTTCGAATTCCACGTCTAAAAACAAGTCCCCAACACAATAATGAAAAATTATAAATAATGACACAAACAAAAACTATTTTGTCCACTTTTTACCGACGTTGCGAGCAAAGCTAGTCAAATTATAAACGTCGAGAATATAACACTCTTTCTAATCGAATCTGTGGACTATCTGTTGTTGTAATTTAAAGAATTACGAATGTGTACAAGTGTACTAATCTCGATCTTTATAAACTTTGGTAATAGTTCTACTTCATTTAACTGAGAAGAACCAAAAAGAAACGTTTAAGAAGATTCATCTTTTGCGAATTTATCCGCTTGCAATTGCCAGAGATTTCAACGGGAGCTGAAATCCATCTAAATATAAAACCACAATACACTACTAACCTATACTGAGTCCGAGTCTTGAGTTCACAGCTGAACCTGGCGCTACCAGCGCATGCCGGGTAATTGATGCGAACAGCATCACATTAATTTCCGTTATTTATTATTAGGAACATTTTTTTAAATTAAATCTATTCCATCGTTACTTCCTACACTTACGTACTAAATTCATTAATGCAACTTATTGCAGATAAAGGCATATTCCATAATTTTATAAATTTCGCAATAAATTTGATGTCAACTTTTTATTTTTTACTCGTAAACAAATTATTATTTCTTCTTAAAACAATAACAAAAAACTAAGGGATATATATTGTTTTTCATTTGTGATCACAAGCAACGAGATATACTACAAACATCACCATGGTTCAATTACTTTTTCAGAAATCCCGAATAGCCTGTATTCAAAATTCAAAATTTTCAAAATTCAAAATATCTTTATTCAAATAGGCATTTACACGCACTTTTGAATCGTCAATTATTACATTATAAAAATGTCAGTAGTCAGTCCGTCCTTAAGCTACCACCAGCTCGGAATGCTGTTCTGTTGAGAAGAGCTGGCCAGAAACTCAACAGTTGCTCTTTAAGAAATATGTGAACAAAGTTTGATGTAAAGATTAGAATATCCTGCAAATGAGTCAACAACCAAAGCTCCACAACCTAACCTTTTACTTGATCGAAATACGATCAACTAAGAATTCTTTTATGCTATAATAAGCTTTATTTAACAGTATACTTTTAATTTTAGATTTAAAAGCAAGTAAAGGAAGGTCTAAGATATCTTGTGGAAGCTTATTATATTCGTTTTTGTAACCTAAAAAGCCACTTACTAAAAGACGAAAAGTAACCAATTCTAAATTTCATGTATGAGCTTCGAATCAGATTGCGGAAGAATAAAAGGTTAATACATACAAACATACTACATTTATTTAAAAAGTATTAAGAATTATTTATGGCACTAAATAATTCATGTGCGTAAAGGTATTCCAAAAAATCCGATTTTTAAAATCGGTGTGATTATAATAATTTCTTATTCAGAAAGTTAACAAGGTCAAAAGCTATTTCGAATCCTTTTGTTTCAATATTTTTAAATACTTATTGAATAACATATCTCTTAAAAATAAAATATTGTCAATGGTTTGCATTCAGTTACTTATCTCGTAGTCGTTTTTACATATTTCATTTTGATTTAATATTTTCCCAGCTGGTAAACAAAAATATTATGTTTAAAATTTAGTGTGAAACAAGTTTATCAATCGTAACACTCAATCATACTTTACAATTGAGTAAAGTGCCATCTAACTAAAACTAAATGAACTTTAAAATGTCAAGAATATATAGCTGCGCTGTTATCACTATTTAAAATCGTTTATAGAAGTTTTGTAAAATGCACGCTTCTGAATTTATACAATTATTCATATCTAAGCATATATAAAGAAATATAATAGTGAAGTAACGAGCTGTTCACTGGTTATATGAGGAGTATATTACGATTCAATTTTGGTTTCACGTTATAAAATAAATCGTGGGGCAGTGTAAATTACATATTTTACATGTGTATAATTATCAATAAAACAATATACACCTCTAAATAAGTAAATAATTAAACGCAAAATAAAATAAACCCCAAAAAAAAAACTTTAATATTATTAGATATAACGAATGGTCAAATTATTTTCCATAATATGATGAATCTTGTCTTGATTCCTCAGTAATGTCAATATTAAATTCTTGAGTAAATAAAAAATGTTACGTTCCCTCGTGCTTAAATAATTAATTATAATAAATAAAATTTAATCACATAAGTTTTAAAAAAAAATCGATGGTTATAAGAAATAGATTAGGGCATCACTAAAGGATTAGTTCTCTAGCGTCAAAACGATTGGAATAAGTATGGCAGTTTAATCTACAAAATTTCAAGTCTTTTCTGTAGTTTGTGACATTCCCTTGTGTTCTATGTCAAAGTATCGGGCTCTTGGGATTTCAAATTTCGACCGTAAATTAGATAAAGAATATAAAATAAAAAAGATGAATTTCATCTTTTTAATTTTTGATTAGATAATAGTTAGCACAAATTTCTAGTCAGAGAACACTACGTGGATAATAGGTACCAGAAGTTAATGAAAGTCGCGGCTTAATTTGTTAAAATATACATTTATTTTAATTCTTGAATCGTATGTAGCAAAATTAAAATAAACTATGTTTCTTGATAAATTAACAAAGTATTTGAAAGCTAACTTAAGATTTTTTGTTACTACTAGTGAAAAGGTATGTACTTGGAACTTGTTTTTGTAATTAGAATAATATAAGTCGTTATGACTTCCGTTTCTTTATTTCGTATTTATGATGAATATAAAGTATAAGTTCTTGTAATGCATAAGTCAATTACGTTCTTACATTATATTATATGAAATGTAAAAACATTAAAATTTATAGGTCAGTCCCATAGTGACAGTGAAAGAAGGAAAACTACGAGGCAGTTTAAACAAACTGAATGATGGCAGAGAGTTTTACAGTTTTAAAGGAATTCCATATGCACAACCACCTGTGGGTGATCTTAGATTTAAGGTACTGGTCATTATTAACATAGAAATAATAATATACATAATCATTATTATTAAACATTCTATATATTCTAGGCACCACTTCCACCAAAACCTTGGTCAGGTATCCTAGATGCAATTGAACATGGAGCTAATTGTCCACATTATGATGTTCTAACTTTGGACATCCAGGTTGGTGAAGAGAATTGCTTGTTTCTCAATGTGTACACTCCATCATTACAAATGGACTCTAAATTACCAGTGATGGTCTATATCCATGGAGGAGGTTTTTTTTCTGGATCAGGGGATGATAAACTATTTGGCCCCAAATATATATTACAGCACAATGTTATACTTGTTACAATCAATTACAGATTGGAAGTATTAGGATTTCTATGTCTTGATACTCCTGAAGTACCTGGTAATGCTGGTATGAAGGATCAAGTGGAAGCTTTGAGATGGATTCAAAAAAATATAACACAATTTGGGGGTGATCCAGATAATGTAACGATTTTCGGCGAGAGCGCAGGAGCTGCTTCAGTGACTTACCACATGCTGTCTCCAATGACTAAGGGCTTATTTCATAAAGCAATAGCACAAAGTGGAACATGCTTATCAGATTATGCATTAGATTTAGATCCTACAGCAAGAGCATTTAGAGTTGGCAAGTTTTTGGGAAAGGACACAAAAGATCCCAATGAGTTACTAAGTTATTTACACAGTCTGCCCGCAGCTAAATTTGTATCATTAACAACTAAAACATCAACAAAAGAAGAGAAATCCAGAGGCTTACCTATATGGTTCACGCCAGTTGTAGAGAAGAAGTTTGGAGATAATGAAGTATTTCTTCCAGAAAAACCTCTTGATTTAATGTTAGCTGGCAACTTTCATCAAATTCCCTTTATCACAGGGTACAACTCATCAGAAGGATTATTAATGGTACATAAAGAACTAACAAAGTTGGATAATATTAACAAAGACCCATCCAGTCTTGTTCCCAATGAAATATGTATGAGAACATCAAAAGATAAACTTAAGGAGTATGGTGAAAGAATAAAACAGTTTTATTGGGGAAATAGAGATTTGACAGCAGATGATGTTGAGATTATTAATGACATACAGACAGATTTACATTTCTTGGTTCCAGCGTATAGACAAGCTGACTACTTTTCAAGACATTATACCCCTCTTTACATGTACAGATTTAACTTGGTTACTGAATTAAATTGGCTTCAGAATTTACTCGGTCTAACAAGTGTCAAAGGCGCTTGTCACTTTGATGAGGTGCTTTATATTTTTAGTAATAAAGTTAATACAGACATTTGTGAAAAATCTCCCAAGTTGCAAGAATATGTTTATCGGTTAACAAAGCTTTGGACAAATTTTGCTAAAACCAGGTGAGACTATTCACATTAATATAAAATAAAGATATGTTAACAATAATTGAGGAGATCAATTATTAACTTGAATTATATTTTGTTTTAATGTTGAAACAAAGTTCTTATTAATTTTAATATATAATTAATTTCATTTATTTGATTTCCTGACTTTAATGAAATGTAGATGACTACAGTATTGTAATATAGTATATTTATATTTTCTTCAGTAATCCAACACCTGACAACAGCTTACGAGTGAAGTGGTCTCCTTATACACCATCAGATAGAAAATATTTACACATTGAGGAACAACTATCTATGGGTAAAGAAGCAGAGAAGGAGCGAGTGGACTTCTGGTTTAAATTATACACTGAGGCTGGAATTCCGTGTATAAGTAAGAGTAACTTATAATAATGGCTTTATTAGTGGTTCATTTTCTATAATTGTGGGATTCAGGGGTACTGTGTATATAGCATGTATATTTGGTTATGTTTTATTAAAGGATATAATTTATAAATTTATCTTTTGATTGCAACTTGCACTCCTTCCTTTACTAACTCGTAATATTTTATCTGCTTGTGTCCATACACAAATAAGACCCTGACACGAAACACCAGTCTGTGGATCACACGAACAACTGTCCTGTCTAGGACTCAACCCACTGCGTCACACCTGATGCTGCTAGGATCAGGATCGAAGGACACAGGACCCTGATTCAGCGGTGGAAATGCATGTTGGAGTCTCCAGCCGCCGGTTTTTACACTGTAGGGGCCATTCGACACCACCTTGAGCAGTGGATAGATCGGCGGCACGGCACTCTGACGTTCCGCCTTGTGCAGATGCTCTCGGGGCACGGCTGCTTCGGCGAATATCTGCACAGGGTGGCGAGGAGAGAGGCGACCCCTGGCTGTCACCACTGTGACGGGCCGGTGGATTCGGCTCGTCACACCCTGGAGGAGTGTGTGGCGTGGGACCGCCAGCGCGAAGAGCTGGCGGTCGTGATTGATAGCGGAGTCACACTGTCTAGTATCATACCAAGGATGCTGGACAGTGTGAATGCTTGGGTTGCCATGGTCTCCTTCTGCGAGCAAGTCATTGCCGCAAAGGAGGCCGCGGAGCGGATCAGGGAGCTTGCCTCTACCGCTGATCCGCTTCGTCGTGGGAGACTAGGTAGACGGATGCGGGACTATGCCCGCCGCTTCCTTACCTAGTCTGCAGTGCCTCCGTGGGAGGGGAGGGTGACCTCTCTCACGTCTTATAGGCCTGTGTCGTGAGGGTGCCCTAAGTTGCTCGGAGCACCCTCTGGGGGGGGGAACCGCCGGGGCGTCACGGTGAGTGCTAACGCGATCCCGTGGCGTCCCACAACGGCGATGAGGGCAACCGTTGGTTTTTTAGTGGGTAGCCTTAAAAATGGCAGTGTCCTCTATGCTGCCGGGTAGTCCCACATAATCCCCCGGCCATCACCTTCTTGGCCGACGGGGTATCCGTAACGGATTTTTCCAACGAACAAAAAAAAAAAAAAAAAAAAAAAAGGACTCAACCCACTACCCTTGGCTTTCAGGTTAAGTAACCAACCACTAGACCAGTCGGCTTTGTATTGTTAAATAATTTTGTAATTATAGTCCAAGTCAGTTTTTTGTTTTTTTCGCTCAAGTTAAAAAATTTTGTATTTTATTGTATCTAATTATATTATGTAAGTATGGACAGCATCACGAGCTTTTAATTAAAAAATATATTTTATTGTAAAATATTCAAATTTAAACCTTTTGAGTTTCTTTATATCACATGTTCTATACGGTAAGTATCTTTCTCTAATCTATTTATTTTAAGTTCATCTGAGATAAAGGCCAATTTTAATAATATCATAAGCTGGATACTTAAGTTTATTTTCAATGATTAGAGTTTCATATTTATTAATATTATTATGCTGGGGCTACACTGAAGATAATTATTTCGACGACAGCGATTCATCACACTTCGCGCGTGTTTCCGATCGTGATCAAGGAACGCGTCATTTTGACAACGACTTTCATATTGCTGGTCAATGTTGTTGATCTTGTGACATGTCCGTGACAAGAAGAAAAATATTAAAAGATAATATAGAGAGTTACAAATTGTTGATTGATTCATACATATCATCATACTAATTAGTATTATTATTATTATTACTTAATCCATAACCTAGCACATCATAAATAGATAAAACATACCGTTTTTTTTAATGCAACTGATAAATTTACAATGAAATGGAGAATAAGACCTGAATACTGAAGTCGAATAAAGGAGCAATTTTAGAAGGAAGTATAAACAGGGTGGAGGAATTTAGGACAGGAAAATGAAAATATAGGACATGTTACTGTCGGCCATCCTGCATTCAAGAAGTCTATCCTGTACCCTTATTTTTGATGAGTCATTTTCCTAAATTCCTGTGTGTCTATGCAAGTGATACTTGTAGTCTTATATAAACGCAGAAGATAGAGAGACTTATCTCTTTGATTGTCAACACGATGGGAGAAGCCGGTCTATTACTAAACGGGTTTTTCTTGAATTGAACGAGTGAAGACGAATTGATGAGACTGCAAGGAATACAATACATACTTGTGAGATGTTTAAGAAACTAAATAAAAAATAATATGTTCTGTGGCTCTATATTTGTAAATTATTAAATTTTAGCAGGAGTTATAACGCTCACGATTGCCTGCCAAATATTTTTTTAGTAAAGTGCCGGTTTGAGTTAGATAAGTCAATAGAATATCATTCATATTTATTTGTATGTTGTCATGTGTTGACTTGGGAGTCGCGAATTCTGGAAGTGAATAATCGTATCACATGATGTGATGATTTTGGTGGCATTAATTAATTTCCCTTAGATGTTGCGACAGCGAGGCCAGTGGGGGGCCATTCCAATTGCATGTACAACCGAGTTTAAATGATGACGGATTGCTATATCGCTAGCTCCGACAAACATGTAATATATATAATGTTCTGATTTAAGTGCAACTAACTACTCCCTTCTACTATGATCCTTTAATTTTTCAATAAAATCTTTCTACTCCTACGCAAGGGTAAGAGTATTCTGCGGCGTAACTTCAAATAAATTAATTTGACCAAATGAGTTTTTGATGTAAGAAACATTGATTAGTGCACTTTATTTAATGCTATTACAAAATACTGTAAATAATACCATTTTGACCCTATTATCACATCTGTATCTAATTATAATATCTTTATAGAATGCACATATCAAAAAGGTCGAAGCTATACACAATCTTACACTGTGCACAAACGCTAAGTTTAATTTAAGTGAAAAACGTTACATTTTCTTTTGTGCTAATAAATTAACTTCTCGACAATTGTGGAGGTTTTTCCCCTTACTATGTAAATCTCTGCCATCTTCAAATCAAATCAAATCAAAAATCTTTATTTGGACAACCTATAGTGCACAATAAAAAAATACAACAACAACAAAACACTTGACAATTAAACACTATTGAACCTAATTAATTAAAAAAAAAAAAGATACAGTTATCCAAAAAGGTTGGCCACTCAGCTGATTGTTGAGAACAATATTCTCAAAGCTGGTAATCTGTGGCTGCCTTTAAACGAGTTACGTCGCTAAGTATAAACAGATAATTTACATAAAAAATTATAAACGTTAAAATTAAAAATGATAAACGTTAATGTAGGTACCATGGTAATATTTCCCTTCTCGCCCCGAAGTTGGTTTCCACCGCAGCTGCCTTGGGAAGGCTTCTGCCCAACGTCGGTGGGCCGCAGGCTCCATGCCGGCGCCTATATGCGGGCATCGTGAGGAGCATGGCCCTATACGGTGCTCCCATATGGTCGGGGTCCCTCACCGCTGAATCAAGGACCCTGTTGCGAAGAACGCAAAGGGTCCTAGCGGTGAGGATGATCAGGGGGTACCGTACGGTGTCCTTCACGGCGGCTACACTCCTGGCGAGCGATCCGCCCTGGGAGCTACAGGCGGAGGTGCTCGCAGCCGTGTACTGGCACCGGGCAGAAGCCTTGGCCACGGGGGTAAGGCCCGAGGCGGCGCGAAACAGGGCTCTAGCCCACCGAGCCCTGATGCGACGGTGGAACAGGGACTTGGAGTCCCCTGCCGCCGGTATGATCACAGTGGGGGCGGTCCACCCTCACTTCGACCACTGGATCAATCGGCGGCACGGAACGCTGACGTTCCGTCTTGTGCAGGTGCTGACCGGGCATGGTTGCTTCGGTGAGTACCTGCACAGGATAGCACGAAGGGAGACGAGCCCCTCCTGCCATCACTGTGACGAGTCCGTCGACTCGGCTCGTCACACCCTGGCGGAGTGCGTCGCTTGGGACCACCAGCGTACTGAGCTGGTGGGCGTGATTGGCAGGGACCTCTCGCTGCCGCACGTCATCAGCGCGATGGTTAGTAGCGAGAGGTGCTGGGTCGCAATGGCCTCCTTCTGCGAGCAAGTCATCGCCGCAAAGGAGGCCTCGGAGCGGGACAGGGAGTCAGCCTCGTCCGCTGACCCGCTCCGTAGGGGGAGACTGGGTAGAAGGAGGCGGGAATACGCCCGCCGCTTCCTTCCCCAGTTGTAGGCCTGGTGAGAGGGGAGGGTGACCCCTCTTACCTAACATAGGCCTACGATTGGAGGGTGCTCTACGTTGCTCGGGGCACCCTCATTCGGGGGGTCTCGCCGGGGCGTCACGGTGTGTGCTAACGCGATCCCGTGACGTCCCATTACGGCGAAGAGGGCAACCGTTGGTTTTTTAGTGGGTAGCCTTAAAAATGGCAGCATCCCCTATGCTGCCGGGTAGTCCCACATAACCCCCCGGCCGTCACCTCCTTGGCCGACGGGGTACCCGTAACGGGTTTTTCCAACGGAACAAAAAAAAAAAAAAAAAAAGTACCATGGTAATATAACAAAAATAAGGTGAACAATGATGGAGTACCTACATTAAACAGAATGCATAAGTTATATAAAAGAAAAAAAAAGAACAAAATGCAATAAAGAATAATTAATGTGTTACAGTATAAAAATAAAACTTATGTACGATCGTAAATTAACAAAACATAAAAATAACAACAACAATAATAACAAAAAAATAATAATAATTATTATTATTATTAATCGTATATCTCATCATTGCAGGTATTTCTAAAATAAAAACGGTTTGAAAATGGATTTATTTAGTCTTAGTAAACTACAAAGCAGGTTTTAAAATTGTAAATAAATTATTCGGCAAACCTATTTAGTTCTGGAACACCGATATAGTACAGCGTGCTGAACATGTTAGTAGGATTACATATATACCAATACACACACATACATACATACACATACATGCATAAAGTAATCAATTAATGACACAATAAATACTTACGTAGTCTGTAAGTTAATTAGAAATGATTTCAATTTAATTTTAAAAGTTTTAATATTCTTAAGATCACGCAAGGGCGGTGGAAGGTTGTTCCAGCAACTAGTTGCAGAATATTTAAAGCTGCCACGGAATGCGGCTGTACGAAACAATGGCAAACTTAGCTTCCGCAAAGAAACTCTGCTTTCGTAGCATGTAGAACGATCGTCACCAAGCCATTTTAATTTGCAATATAAATAAGGTGGCATTTTATATTTAATAACACCAAATTTTAATGTGGCGAGGTGGAGCTGTCTGCGATAGTCCGTTTTCAATAAACGTGCATTATTTAAATATGGTGTAACGTGAGATCGTGGTGCGATAGCGAAGCAGTACCTCGCGCACGCATTTTGTACTTTTTGAATAAGGCGTTTGGTAAGTTGTGGGACCTATAACTACGTCAGCATTGTTTAGTTTTGACAAAACCAGCGAGTCTTCTACTACCTGTAGTCTATCAACTAAATAGCTTCGAAACCAATCAATTGCTTTTTTACCGAAACCATAAGACGCCATCTGAGACAAAAGCATTATCCAGTTTATAATATAAAAAGCGTGGGAAAAATCAAGTAAGACCAAAATAGTACCCTCACCAGCATCCTGGGCACTTAGAATATCATCCACAACATTCAGAAGAGCAGTAGTAGTACTTCTACCTTTCCTAAATCCAGATTGCATAGATGGCAAGATATTGTTTGATTCAATGTATTGCGTGAGTTGAGAACAAACAATTTTTTCCATAATTTTCGATAAGCAAGGCAGAATACTAATAGGCCGGATGTCATTTAAAGTACTAGGGTTAACTTTTTTCGCTAATGGCTTAACTACCGCCTTTTTCCACAACAGAGGAAAAGTGCCAGTCTTTAGTATTTATAATAGTGGTGATGGAATCTAAAATAAAATAATATTAACATATCAATTGAAATGCCATCTGCACCAATTACCTTCGATTTGATACTTCGCAGAGCCTTTAATACAGTATCAACATCTACTGTGTTAATAGTAAATGATTTGTTACTGTATTTAGTTGTGTTAAAAAAGTCCAAACACAACTCACATATTATGTTATGATTCCCGGGAGCATTGAGAAAATGTAAGTATATTCAAAATATTGAGATTATTAAGATTATCCGGTAAATATTCATTTTGCTTATTTTTGTATGCTATACTGAGCTTGAGATGGTTCCACATGAACTTGGAGTTAATAATGTTGTTGTTAATAAAATAAGTATCATAAGCAATTTTTTCACTAACAATTGCATTTAACTCTTTGTAATGTGATATGTGGTTTCCTTTTTGAGTACTTCGAGCCTTAATATGTGCATCATCACGTATTTCAATCATTTGGTTAATATTGTATGTGATCCAAGGATATTTATGTACTTATTCTAAAATATTTAGTTGTTAAAGGTGCTAATATATCAAAAACTGTTATTAATGCATTAGTAAAATCGTTTACCATCGTGTTAACATCTAAGTTATGAAAATTTTGCCAATTATACGAATCCAAAAGAATTTCTAAGTCGTTAATGTCAATATCCTGAATTTTCCTGTAAGTCATAATTATAGATTTTGGCTTTTCTTTGGTACGTTAACATTAAAAGATAACACTGCATGACTGCCTAGATCACCTATATAATTTACACAGACTTTACTAAAGTTGCCGTTTACACATATTAAATCAATTAGAGTTTCACTGTGATTTGTGAAGTTAGTAGGATCCTTGACTATTTGAGTGAGACTAGTATAGGTTAGAAAGTCATATAACAACTTGACGTTCACATTATTGACATCAAGAACATTAATATTAAAATCACCTATTATTATCAAATAATCGTAATAAGTAAAAGAAGAAAATGAATCTGTTAAAGCGTAAAAAAACGTTTGCCAACTAAGCCAGGGAGGTCTAGACGCTGTACCGACAGTAACTTTCTTACCCCCGACAGTAATACTTATACACATTTGTTCAACGCAGGTTGTAAGAAATAAACCGAACAGATATGTTGTTTCTAATGTAAAAGCCAACACCATCTCCACGCATACGTACCTCAGATGGCCTTGGCTTGTGACGTAGGCTGTATCCCGGAACATATGGAGCACGTCCCTCTTCACCCTCTTAAGCCAGGTTTCATTAATAGCCATTAAATCTACATCGAGACGATTTATTGCGAATAAGAATTCATCGTGACGAGTACTTAGAGAACCCGGATTTAAGAAATCAAATTTTAATTTTCGCAATCCAACCATTTAAACAATGATACATATAAAAGCATATTAATTTGTCTGAGTGGTAAAGCTGTCCAGTTGTTTTTTGTAAAAGGTAATGATAATGTAAATAACCAGTAAGTTAAATAAAAAATATTTTTCAAGTTAGATATATAAATATCAATAAATATTATATTGCCGTTTTTATTACAATTTATAGTCATAATTATATATATATAGTAAAAGTAATATAAAGCCATACTTATCAATAATAATTTACATGTTATAAAATGTACATTTATAAAAAAAAATAAACTAAAACAATATTAAATGCGATAGTAAAAAAAATATGCAGAAAAATAAATCGTGAGATATATATTACATTTATAATTACAACGAATAATAGATAGCATAACAATTATTTGTCACTCCTGTTAAATTTTTGTAACACAACTTACATAAAGTATACATAACAATAAGTAACAAACAAGAAATAAACAATGGTATAAAAACTCTGTACTAATTGATAGTGTCCCCAAAAACCTTAGTAATATCAGCTTCTGTGCGGATTCGGTGAACATTAGCTTATCTTCAATAATTTCTAAAATTTAAATTTATTCATCAAATATTTAAGTGAGTACCGACTTACATAATTATAATAGTAAAGAAGCCAAACCTTATTAATGTTTCAGAAATAAAAAAGTGCATATTATGTTTTAGAACAACTTTATATAGAAGTCTAATTTTCTTTTTAAGAATTAAGGCAATAAACGAAACAGATAATGATCGATAAAAAGAATTCTTATCACAAAATAAAATATTATCTTTCAGATATACGAATTGTCGTATTATAATTGATACAGCTTTAATTTATTAAAACTTTCTTTAAAGAATATATTTCGCATTAGTACATAAATCGTTGAAATAATACGAGTGTATATTACTTATCGATAACTTATATTAATTAGACCATCTTTAAATAATAGCACATGTTTAAGATCAGTTGTTATTAAAGTTTCTGGATAAAAAATAAATAAACAATAATGATATTTACAAAGTTAAGCAAACATATAAGAATAAACCTGAGACTTTTTGTTACTTCGAGTGAATGGGTATGTACCTTTAATTCCTTTTTATTAATTAAAATTTTTAACACAAGAAACATTTAGTTCGTGTAGTTACCTTATACCTAACAGTCCATCAATGTTGTAAAAAAATAATATTGTAATATTAAATTCAGAGGGTGGATGGTACATATATGGTTAAATCCCACTGCTTAGTCCAACACTTACTCCAACTTGTAATACTTTTTGTTCTTTAAAACTCGAGAATAGTTGGACCGATTTGAATAATATTAGTCTTGAAATATGTTCAGGCAAGATTTAAATGGTGAGACATATTAATAACATTGAAACATTGCGTATTGTACTATTTATAAAGTCAAACATGATTTCTTTGGAATGAGTCTCACATGCAATACCAAAAATCACAAACGACTGTGATGGATGGAGATGGAAACATTATGAATCTGTTATCTTAACAATTAAAACGTTTAAAGACCAAAAATTAATATCTGTACAAAAGGATTTTATAAAGATAAGTTATGAATTGTACTTCATATACCTATTATTATTTTAGGTATAATTTGTAAGAAACATAATATAAATTTTTATTGTTTTATGTATTACCAATTTATGCATTCTTGTACATACTTTCTGAACTAAAAATATCCTCTAGGGTTTTTTTTTTCATTATTATATTAAAGATTAGATAAAACAATTTTACAAATCCAGAGTAAATAGGTAGTTACTAGGTAAGCGTGCCAAATCTTAGACTTCAACCCATGCTTAACACCAGGCGGGCTGCAGTCAAGCGTTTGACTTGACCTTTTCTGGTTAAAAAACATATATGTATATATATATATATAGGTCAATCCCGTAGTGACAGTGAAAGAAGGCAAGCTACGAGGCAGTTTAAACAAACTGAATGATGGCAGAGAGTTTTACAGTTTTAAAGGAATTCCATATGCACAACCACCTGTGGGTGATCTAAGATTTAAGGTACTGGTCACCATTGAGACATTTTTAAATATATGTAATAATGATTATTAAATATTCTATATATTCTAGGCGCCACTTCCACCAAAACCTTGGTCAGGTATCCTAGATGCAACTGAACATGGAGCTAATTGTCCACAATTTGATATCCTAATGGAGGATATAAAAGATGGAGACGAAAACTGCTTATTCCTGAATGTGTACACTCCATCTCTACATACTGACTCTAAATTGCCAGTTATGGTTTTTATTCATGCAGGAGGGTTTTGTTCTGGATCAGGAGATTCAAAATTATATGGCCCAGAGTATATATTACAGCACAATGTTATACTTGTTACAATCAATTACAGATTGGAAGTATTAGGATTTCTATGTCTTGATACTTCTGAAGTACCTGATAATGCTGGTATGAAGGATCAAGTGGAATCTTTGAGATGGGTTCAAAAAAATATAACACAATTTGGGGGTGATCCGGATAATGTAACAATTTTCGGCGAGAGTGCAGGAGCTACTTCAGTGACTTATCACATGCTGTCTCCAATGACTAAGGGCTTATTTCATAAAGCAATAGCACAAAGTGGAACATGCTTATCAGATTATGCATTAGATTTAGATCCTACAGCAAGAGCATTTAGAGTTGGCAAGTTTCTGGGAAAAGATACAAAAGATCCCAATGAGTTACTAAGTTATTTACATAGTCTGCCCGCAGCTAAATTTGTATCATTAACAACAAAAACATCAACAAAAGAAGAGGAATCCAGAGGTTTACCTTTAAGGTTCACTCCAGTTGTAGAGAAGAAATTTGAAGATAATGAAGTTTTTCTTTCAGAAAAACCTCTTGATCTGATGTTAGCTGGTAAATTTCATCGAGTACCTTTTCTTTCAGGATATAATTCAGCGGAAGGTTTAATATTAGTGCAAAAAGAATTAAAAAAAATAGATTCGATTAATAAACAGCCGTCTTGTCTTGTTCCTCGAGAGATCTGTATGAATGTATCAGCAGAAAAACTCTTCGAATTTGGGGGAAGAATCAAGCAGTTTTATTGGGGTAACAGAGATTTGACTGTACATGATGTCAAGATCGTTACTGACATATTAACAGATATACACTTTCTTTGTGCAATAAATAGGCAAATCAAATATTATTCAAAATATTGTAACTCTATTTACATGTACCGATTTAACTTGGTTACTGAATTAAACTGGTTCCAACACTCACATGGACTGACATCCGTCAATGGCGTTTCTCATTTTGATGCTTTGTTCTATTTTTTTCATAATACGTTTACTAAAGATGTTTATGAAAAACAACCAAAGTTACAGGAATATGTTTATCGGCTAACAAAGCTGTGGACGAATTTTGCTAAAACCAGGTAAAATTATTGAATTTTTAAAAACATTCATCTATATCTGTACAATTAAATCAGAACAAGTGAGCATTAAATTTGTTAACAACTTTTTTACGTACTTTAAGAGCTTTAATGGTGCTAAAAATGTTTGCTGTTAGTATGGTAGTTTGTTCGCTAAACAGATAAATTTACCGACAGCTACATTAGTATTTTAACGATACACTGGTCATTGTCTACATTAATATCTTGTTTAATTTTCGAAATTATCTGATTTAAACGGAAGAATACAAAAAGTCGTTTCGGCTACAATCTGTAACGGTATCCCAAACGAACCATTTCATATTTCTTTTAAATAACACTGTACAGATAAGGTCATCAATTATACTCGGATACTCGGGGCCCACATTGTCAGTGTGGCAAAAGAGAACATTGACAGTGTTACACTTCGCTTCCATATTGCACAGAACCACAATCTTACCTCTATAACACACTCACCAACCACGCCAAACAAACAAAAAATTTTGACAATTGATGAAGTATATCTTTATATTTATCGCAATTTCATACATTTCCAGTAATCCAACACCCGACAACCATTTGGGAATCAAATGGCCTTCATACACTTCGACAAATGGAGAATATTTACATATCGAAGAACAATTTTCTGTTGGGAAAGATTCAGAAAAAGAACGATTGGACTTCTGGGCTCAACTTTACTCTGAGGCTGGAATCCCTTATGAGTATTTCTAGAAGTCATTTATAACAACTTGCTAATTTGTGGTGCATTTATTTTGTTAAATATAATAAACATAACGTGAGTCGGGTATCCAGGCTACGGCGAAAATACTACTACGTGAATTACTATTTACTTTCTGTTACCTTAATATTTTTGTATTCTATTTGTTTATTCTATTTCATTGTTGTTTTATAATCGTTCCTGTACATTACCTTTTTTCTAGAATTTTTCTAGTTATATATTTCTTTACATTATTTACTTAATATGTTATATATGCATGCCTGTACATTTTTCATTTCTCTAATTTATCTTATATTTTTTGTATTCCTTTTACCCTTTTTTAGAAAAATTAAATTTAAATTTGCCAGTTGATACTTATTTTTCAGTTATTTTTCTAAAAAGACGCAAGTCTCGCTCCGAGAAAGCTTCTTAGAATTTAGTTTAGAATAATTTTCTCTAGCAATGCATCTCCAGAGGACACCTTGGTCTTTGCCTGTGCTCTACATGTTCGAGCCCGGAGTTGCCTAAGATCAAAATCATAGTTTGGAAATAGAAAAGAACAAGTGTATATCGACCTACGGCCTTGTCAACACTTGCCCTCTTGGTCGCCCAGTACATATTTTGGACTAACTCCACTTACTGCAGCTGCCGAAGCTGCGTCTCCGAAAGCGTTTTACTAGCGCGGCCTCGGAGACCACCTCTTCCAAAATTTTCCTGCGTTTGGCCTTGCTCACGCTCTACTGGCGTGGACTTCAGGCCGAAGCGCCTACCGGAGCGCGTTAACTGATCTAAATTATTGGTGTTTTTCTGAACTTTTAACTTCTATGCCAGA
The DNA here is from genome assembly GCA_959347395.1 of Mechanitis mazaeus. Classification (NCBI taxonomy): domain Eukaryota; kingdom Metazoa; phylum Arthropoda; class Insecta; order Lepidoptera; family Nymphalidae; genus Mechanitis; species Mechanitis mazaeus. The sequence continues at coordinate 327,195 of OY365748.1, forward strand.
TTTTAGTGGATGTTTGGTATATAAATGACTCTTAATACACAATCCCTTTTATTTGCCTCCTTCATGACCCCAGGTTTCCTCCTTCAACTATTTTATTTTGTAGCGATGCCCCTTTTACCCTACGCCCATTATGCTACAATACAATTTAATAATAAATTACGTCTTTTATAAATTAAAGTTATTATTCATTATCTACTATTATTTGTTTCTTTTCTAAATTTTGGTTTTCATATTTTTGTACTTTAAATCTTATCCTTAAAGGAACTATCGGTAATTAGTAATAGAACATCAAACTGTATTTTATTGTCATGACCCATGACCTTACCTTCATTATTGAACAATTCATTTTTAATTAAAGTAAACCCATACTTATGTACATGAATGCGACCAATTAATCTTCTTTAGATATAATTAGTACAGCAAATAGTCAAACTAATTATTTTCATATTTAAATTCAGACTTTTTATAAATATTATTCCTATCTAACTTAAAAAACGTAAATATTTTAGTTTTAATTATGTATTACTTGATAAGTTACAAAACGAATGCCTTGTTACCCAAACTTCTATTGTCAAATTAATGGGTATGACAGAGATAGCAAAAAGGTAGGATATTTATCAGGATATTTATAAAAAAAAAAGCATTAGAATTAAGTGGTACGAAAGCCACGATTTTAAAATTAGTAATAAGGACTTACAAAGTTGTCTTACGGGACTTTTAAAGAGGAGCACCGACGTGAGACTGGTAAGTTAAATTCTTAAAATAAAATAAATATTTAAAGCTTTAACTTCTCACATATATTTAAAGCTTATCACTCTCTTTAATTGGTTAAGAATTGTTCACGAGGTTATTACTAGTGGAGTTCCGCAATAATGTAAAAATAAGAGTCAACTTAATTTTTTTTTCTATGTAAACAAGCTTGAGGTATTGAGTTTAGCATTAATTGAATTATATAGTACTCTGTGAATTGAATTTTATTATACGGTTAATGTGACGTTCTTTGGATACGGCCATAAGTAGTTTGTATACCGACGGCTACGGTCGCAATTTTTACCATTGTCGTCTACGTGTTTGTGGTTGTACGTACTGACTTGTCACAGATAAGTAAGTCACAAAATTTATGCGATTTAGGTTTTTTTTTGATAACCCGTAAGTATTTTTTTTTAATAAACCATAACTAAGCTATTATTATTTGTAGTTTATTTATTTTGAATATTTTAAATTGATATAATATTTTCTATAATTTCAATCTTAATGCACAACATGACTTACATTGTCAAAAACTTATCAGACCTTTTGTACTTAACTTACAGAGCCGCGCTTCGAACACGTACACCGAGCTCTACCAGCCGCAGCTTCATAAACTCAACACTGACAAAATGTTAGGGCTTGTCTGGTTTTTTATCGTCACATTGGCGTCAATTGAAAAATATATACTCTGTTATTTTATAAAATAGTTCTCGTAGAGTTAAAATCTTTATGTTAACTTTGTTGATTTATTTATAAAATTTTAAAAAAGGTTTTAAACCACACTCTTTTATTGAAGCGTATGAAACCAAATGCCATTTCTTAGCAGTTGTCTTGATTGTTGGTTTGATATTTTTTCAAAGTATATGGTATTCTACTTCTCAGCCTGTTATACCTATATTTGGTGGGTTTTACCATTATTTGTTCGTCGTCATTTTGTAATAGCGACAATTTTAGATTAATTTTGGATCACAATATTTTTTTATATATAGGGAAGAATAATGTATCTTAAGACAATTTTTATTCTGTATTTTTTAAACTTAAAATAATGACATTTATGGCTTCAAAATTTATTGCACCTAAAAGATAGGCTTATGAGGCTTTTTACGGTGTTCATTTTTCTTATATGATAAAAAAATGGACACCGTAAACCGTATACATAGTATAACTTTTTAGGTACTTTACAAGGTACAGAATAAATTCTCTCTGTGAATTAGTTTTTAGGTCTTTTTTCTTTTTGTTTGACATTAGACCGTTGGTACAAGTTTAGTTGCTCTTTATTTCCAATTTAAAAGCGAATTGCCATTGCTCTAATAGGAACACCCTCTTTACTTATAGATCTTCTCTTTCCAACAAAATGTTCTCCGTATTAAACGTAACGAAGGTAAAAATCTACTAGGGGCGCGAACCAGACCTCGATTTTGACTCGTTGCGCTCGCAAAATCTCGGTAGTGTTCAGCATGTTGAGCGAAAAGAGCAAATAGCGCAAAAACTCAGATATCCGGTCTATCATTTAAATAAAAATTACAGGTGCTTAGCGTTACCCGGAAGAAACTGCGTGGAGGTTTCCTGGTTACTCTACTAAATCCGGTAACGGCTTGCTCAGGTTTCTATTAAGGTTTTCGTTGTTAATTATTATTATTGTTATTTTTTTTGGAATTTTAGATTTTTTTTTCTATGTTCTCGTATTATTGTGTTATATAAACCCTGAAATTTTCTAGCTGATTGATCGCGCCGTGTTTGTCCCAACCTCGGACAAAATTGTGAAAAGTCTCCAGTAGAGCGCTTCGATCAATTAATTTCCGTCTTCTTATTGTCTTTTGGTTTTAAATTGATTTTGATTAATTTTTTTCTTGTCAACTGAAGTTAAGGTTGTGACATTTCCTTTCTCTCTTTTTTTTCGGACTTCTTCTCAAAGTTTATCTTTTGGGTGAGGTCGGATTATTTATAAATTTTTTCTTTATAACTAAGTACATTATCTATCAGTCACAAAGCACGGTCGATGAAACAAGATGGCAAAAAATAATTATCATTGTATATTATTTCATTAAGTGATAAAAGTATATACAACGGTTTTTCTTATAAGTTTTTGTTTTTTCTTATAGGTTTTTCTTATAATTTAACAGTTAGCAAAATCGGTGAAAAGGGCCGTAACATTAAAAAAATCTCGAACGGCTGGTATCAAGGTACACTAGTCTCCACTAATTGTAAAGAAGTCTTCTTTTTCAGACTCTCTATGTGATTGTACAATCTTAACAGTACACCTCAATACTTTCGACTTCTCACAAAAGTAAGAAATCAACTGTTTGAGACCATTGTTCTTAATACCGTGGCAAAATTTATTAACCAAACTAGAAATGAGCTTTTAATGCTATTTCAGTTTAATTGATCATGATTTTCAGTGTGGATTTTTGAAGTGATAATTTCTTATGGGAAGGATGAAACTTCCCCTTGTTTCATGTATTCAGCCACGACAACCTCTTCCTCTTTTACTCTAATCTACAACGATAGCTACATTTCGAACAGACTCTTACCCCTCTTTATTTACACACATCAAAAGTGTCTAGAGTTGAAGTTAACGTTTTTGCAATAAAAAATATTTAAGGATTATTTACCAAATCTAGCCTTCCAGATTGACTTTTTACTTTAATTTCTATGTTTTAGTGAACCACGTACCCCTATATTTGGTGAAAATAAAGATAAATAGCTATTTTTGCAAATTGTAACAAATTAATTCAATTAGAGGTTCGGAAAGAATGCTTGTTACGATTCTTTTACGGACATGTGTGGACGGGTACTGTCGAGTATTAATTTAAATTTCGGATACTTTATTGCCTTGAACCAGCTTCCGACCACTCTTATCATCTCTTTTCGGTTATATGACGTCGTAATGTCGTATAATAATGTATATTTTTCAGTTCCGATTCAGATATTGTAATGCTTTTGTCGAAACACTATTACTCAGTTTTATACAATTATTTTTTATTAAATTTGAAACAATATTCTTCATTATAATATTCAAATTCACGAAAAATAATCAAAAGCAATCCTCAAAAGTTACTAAAATAAAACTCATTTGCAGCATTATTCTGAAACGTATTTAATCCCTAGACACTTTTGATAAGTCTTTATTGACAATAATAGAGCGAGACCCCTTCTCGCTCTATAAAATATTTATATTTCCAAACCAGAGTATTCCAAGGAGTATTCAAATTACTTGTAAACAACTTATAATTTATACACAAGATTCTTCTTGTTTAAAGCAGAAGCTTTACCTTATTTATTTATGGTTTTAAATTATTGTATTCGTAAAATTTAATAGAAGATTTTTATGTTAATTATTTTTGCTGATGATCGAGGTAAAAATTATCGTTCCTACAGTAAAAATTTGCAATAAGAAATGATTAATAAGACAGAATAAGCTACAATCAAGCCATGGAATTGTTCTTGATACAGTCTTTGCAAGATTTTTAGATGATATATAATGTAAAATATCGTTTGTAAACATAAAAAGTAAGTTTTTTCAAATTAAACGATTTCAGTATTAAATAGCTCAACTTAGATTAGTTTAAGTTATCACTTCTGTCGGGCGTTCCGAGACGAACATTTTATACATTTAGGTCGATTATAAGTTGATGATGTCAAAAAAACCATAGAGATTTTTTTTAAATGTTAAAACATACTTTGGAGACAATCATACTTTGCTTTGGTGGCAACGCATAGACGCATCAAAATAAATATTTTGATTGTTTATGGTAATTCCGTATACTGTAAACCATATTTACAAAAACATTTTATAGAAGTGTAAACGAAACGCAATTGACGTCAAAACCCATAAGTCAAAAATCAATCTTCGTCGCCAGTAGAGGTCGCTTGTAATCTCTCGGCCACGTAAGTCGGGGTCGTATTTTAACTTACAGAATTACTTTGTCACGTTAAATTTACATTCTGTGATAATATGTGAGAATGGTATAACTACACTAAAGTGTGTGCAAAGTTTCTTGTGTTTTGACATCGTCCCGTAAGTGGTAAGTCTCATAACGCGTTTGCCCTTCCGTCATTCTTGGTGAATTAGCATTAATTAAACATTATAGATAATATCAAAATCTAAATTTTCCCCCAAAAATATTTAAGAGTGTTCAAGATTCTGAACTAGAAATAAAACATTAAAAACTATTGTTACAGCTTGAGGAGCCATGTCTCACATACCAAATCCTCCTGGGACCCACAACTCAAGTCCTGCACTATTTCAACAATTCAATCAAATTTCGCCTAGCCACCTGCCAAAACAAAATATAAATCCAAATATTACAGCTGGTTCTCCAGCACTTAAACACCAAACAAATCACTACAATCAAAGTGCAAGTAATTCACCAGCCTTTAATAGCACTGGAATATTGCCCCCACCAACTAGTTTACAGTCATCTCCTTTAAAACCTATCAAACCCATACCTAATCAAAATCCTGTTGAACATGTCCAAAACCCAAGTTCTACATCAGATGTTAACGCATCACCTTCTCCATATCCTTCCAGCTTTCAGCAGCATCATATCAACAATAATGGCCCACCAATAAGTCCATCTAGTCAGTATAACCCATCAAATATAAATGGCCCAGTAAATGCACCAACTGCCTTTCCTAATCAATACAAATCTTCATCAAATTCCTTCAGTCCAACTCCTTTCAACCGACCTCCTCCAACAAGTAGTTTTGGACCAGGTGTTAATCAAGGATATGGCTTTAACAATAAACCTATTACTTCAGTGCCTGAAATGATAAACAATCCATCTAATATACCACTGGATGGACTTTTGACTAGATCTAGAAATAGTCCACTACCCACAGGACCTCAAATGACTTCTTTTGCATCAAGTATGCCTAAATTACCACACAAAACAGCACCTGGCCCAGATGGTCCTCCTGTCCAACATGGTCCTCCTAGATTGCAAAATAGCAATTTAATGAATGGACCAATTCAAGGCCAAGGACCTTTTAATCAGATGGGTCCCCCAATGAGTTTACCACATGGACCAACTTCTTTGCCTCCTCCAGGAATACAAATGAGACCTGGACAAGTAAATCAACCGCCAATCTTAAATAACATCCCTCAGCAAATGGGTCTAAATTACATGTCTGGCCCACCTAGTGCACCAAATGGACCCCAAAGTTTACCAATTGGTGTTGTGCAAGTGCCTCCAGTGACACAACAACCTATGCCTGGGCCACCAAGTGGAGTTAGTGTACCACCTTCTATGTCGAACAGATATCCACAGATGCCTTACACAAATCTGAGCCCACAGCAGCAACAGCAGGTACAACAGAATATTGCTAAACAGTTTCCTACACACAACATGTATGATGTGAACCAGCAAATGGGTGAGCTTAGTGTAACCAAGCAAGGCTTCAACCAACTCTGGGGTCATCAAATGGTAGACTTGTTGCAATGTAAGAACATTCTGCCGGAGTATCCTGAGGACCCACCAGAAATAAAACTTGGACACCAGTTTGCTGATGCGAATAACTGCAGTCCTGAGTAAGTATTTTTTGTACTGAAATAATTGTTATATCAAATAATACTGATAATATATTTATTTCTAAAGAGAATTGAATGAAATAACTATGTACACAGTTGTAATTCACACATATACAATTGGATTATACTAAGATATTTTTTAAATTTTATTTTCTATTCGGGAAATTCTGAAATCCGTGGGTCACTTTTAGCAAATTTGTTGAAGGGCTTTGTTTTGAAGAGTGTGTCCTCCAGTAAGAACATCTATGCACATTTCTCTACAGGATATCTTTCTTTTTGAGACATTTTACATAGCTATGTATTGTTAGCTGCTGTGCTAACAAACTCATTAGGATGGCCTTCTAGTCTGTCCCTATATTTCTCTGTGACTTTGGCTATTTCTGTAGGCATATTCAGGTTTTAATGAATTTCTGCATTGGTGACATATCATGGAACATCACTGATTGTGTAGGATTGTTTTCCATTTTTTGCATGCATGTGATGTTGGAGTTACTTGCATTACCCCATAGTTGAAGGCCGTACATCCATACAGGTTTAAGCATGGATTTGTATATGAGCAGTTTGTCATCTGTGGATAGTTTACTGTTCCGTCCTAGTCGCCAGAGTAGACACTTGAATTTGATATTCAGCTGATCTCTTTCCTTCGAATGTGTTCATTCCATGTCATTCACCCAACTAGATGAAGACCCAGGTATCGGACACTGTGCAAATGAGGAAGAGCTGTATTCTCGAGGTTCACTGGAGGGCAGTTAACTTTATGTAGTGTAAAAGTTATGTGTCGATTTTGTCCCACTAGTCTTAATCCTCCAGTTTTTAAGCCATTCTGTTGTTTTGTCTCTCTTGCAATATCTTTATTGCCATTATAGGATTTTTATAAGATGAAATAATTAAGTAAAAATTGTATATTTAGATTTTTTCAATACTTTTTTTCTCTGCAAATATTCATATAAATAACTTTAAAAGTTAAATACCAGATGTTTCTATATATTGAATGTCAAAAAATATAAAACTACACAGAAAACTATTATCTTTATTATCAGTAAATCCTATTTACTGATAAGATTAGAAGGTCAATTGTCTAGAGATATTGGTACATAGTGGTCTGAATACAGCATTGTATTTCATTTTAAATGTATAAAGGACAATATGCCTACATAAAAATAGGTATAAATATTGTCCTAACAAACAATTCTGTTACAACCTATAGGTATCTGATCATGTCTAACATGTATTGCTAACATCTATGTTTATAAAGTAATTACCAACATTTATTAAAATACTTATTATTATATAGTTTTAGTTTCAATGATAACAAAGCAAATGTATGTAGTCAGCGTCTTCAAATATACTTAGGCAATAGAATTTTTTTTAATATTCAAATGAAAATTCTGTATTAGTATAATTTTAGATATTTATTTAAAAATGTGTTTATTAGGCTTTTTATCATTTAAAATAAACAGTAATATCTTAGAAAGTTTAAAATAGTTATATTATGAAGTTCTAAAAATATAAATTTTAATTTGATTGCACCTAAATATTTCGTAGCTATATTGCTGTTACACTTTAAAGGATTTATTGGAAAAACTTCCTTATTTTTTTTTATCTATTGAGACTGCTGTCGAACTAGGAGGCTGCTCCTCTACTCTCTTCACCCTCAAACCCCCGGTCTTCTGCCAGCCAAAAATTGTAACGATTGTAAAATTAAAAATAAATGTTGATTATAAAACATTGTGATTAAAACAATATAAATGCAGGTTTCAGAAATAAATATATACTTTGTAAAGTTATTATTGTCTACTTCCAAAATTTTAAGAAACAAACACAGACCTATTGTTAGTCTACTTATTACTATTATTAAACTTATTATTATAACTGACAATATTAGTCAAGTATTGTTCGCATTTATTACTTTAAAATAGTTCTAGATGTTGAAATAAATTTTAAATTAATTGTTTCATACATTGTTAACATGTTAAAAATTTGAAAGTTTGAGGTTCTGACTTGTTATTATTCTGTTAGCAAACAATGACTTACTAATTATATAATGTAAAGTGACATTTAAGGAAGCAACAAGCGTGTTGTAGGAAAATTAAGTTTAAATTTAATGATTTATTGATTGTTTAAGTTAGTTGTTAATAATGATTATTGTCCAAAACATAAAAAGCTAGAAGCCACACTATTTTGACAAAGTATTATAAAACTTGTCACAAATTAAATTGACGTAACAAGCTGTCAATAATATATGATCAAATACAGAGTCGACATGAAACAATTTGATCATTGTCTTGTCAATGAGTATATTTAATTACCGGTAATTAAATTCTAGTATAAATCCTTGCATGAGATGCAGTTTATGATCTTTAAAAATCTACATTACTTAGAGAGGCATATAAAAAATAACAATAAAAACAAAGCAATTTTATCAGTAGGTAACATCACTTTGGAGAAGATAAAACTACATGGTGCATGATAGTAGATTAATTAAGTATTAATAAAATGTATTACATTTAAACTAAATTAAAATCTAATCGTTTTAAAAAAACTATTTTAAACAAAAGAGGTAGTCTATCTTTAAAAACTGCAACAGTAGCGTACTCAGAATACGATTTCATAAGGTCTACTTCAAGGTTAAATTGAATATGTTGCACTCTTCATTTGTGTACTTTTTTATTTACTTAAAATTAGTAGACGTTTAAATTATTTTAGTTTTATTATTAGTTTTTATATAATTGTAAATATATACAAATGAACATTGTATTACAGAATTTTTAGATGTACATTGAATCGCATACCTGAAACAAATTCGTTATTGCAAAAATCTCGATTGCCGCTGGGCATCCTAATACACCCATTTAAGGACCTAAATGTAAGTCTGAATATTATCACCAGTATGAATTATTAATGGACACCGTACACTTAAAAAAGTTTTTACTTTCTTGTATTCATTATTATTTCTTAATATTACTCAGCTTTATTGCCCTTCATTTATATCTGTCCTGAGCATATACTGTTTGTTCGTCAGCATCTGCCGGTGATCCAGTGCACGACGATAGTGCGGTGTCGCGCATGTCGCACCTACATCAACCCGTTCGTCTATTTTGTTGATTCAAAGCGATGGAAATGTAATCTCTGCTACCGAGTCAACGACCGTGAGTATCCTCGTAACCGAGTGCATGGAGATACACGCTCGCAGGGCGCGAGACGAGGCTGCGCTCTACCGCCACACGTGTCCTTTCAGTACCGGAGGAGTTCCAGTACGATCCGGTGAGCAAGTCGTACGGCGACCCGTCTCGCCGGCCCGAGGTGAAGGCGGCTACCATCGAGTTCATCGCCCCCAGCGAGTATATGCTGCGGCCGCCCCAGCCCGCGGTGTACCTGTTCCTGCTGGACGTGTCGCAGATCGCCCGGGAGTCCGGCTACCTGCGGGTGGTGTGCGACACGCTGCGGGACAACCTGGAGCGGCTTCCGGGCGACGCGCGCACGCAAGTCGGCTTCGTGTGCTTCGACGAGCACGTGCACTTCTACCTCATGAGCGACGGCGCGGCGCGCCCGAGGGAGATGACGGTGCTGGACGTGGACGGTGCGTGGCGCTCTGCGGCCGCTCGGTGGCGTGGAGTTCTCACCGGCTAACGCCCCGTGTCGTGTCACAGACGTGTTCTTGCCGTCGCCCGAGTCGCTGCTGGTGAACTTGGGCGAGCGGCGCGCCGACGTGCTGGAGCTGCTGGCGGTGCTGCCGCGGCGGTTCGGCGCGGGGAGTGGGGCGCCCGCCTGTGCGCTGGGGTCCGCGCTGCAGGCCGCCTACAAGCTCATGGTACCGCGACGCGCCTCCGCACCAGCTCTCGTAAATTCGTGATTATAAGACGTCAAGGGGTTTTATTCGTTTCCGATCGTTTCTTTTTTTAGGCACCCACTGGAGGCAGAATCACGGTGTTCCAGACTTGCCTCCCGAACGTCGGCCCGGGAGCGTTGCAGTCGAGGTAGACGGACACCGCGCGCTCGCCGACGACACGCGACGACGCGAGTTTCGCTAACGTCCCGTCGTGTTCGAACGTGTAACATCGCAACTTTATGTTATAGGGAGGACCCCAACGCGCGCTCGTCTAAGGACGTCGAGCACCTGGCTCCGGCCACCGATTTCTACAAGCGCCTGGCCCTGGACTGTTCCGGCGCGCAGGTGGCCGTGGATCTGTTCTTGCTGAGCGCGCAGTACTGCGATCTCGCCACGCTCAGTCAGTATATCGTCTACGCCGTCGTCTCTTAACGTGACACGAAGTGGTTTCATTTTCGATAGAAAGGTCTCCCGGGAGGCATGAGCGAATTCAGAGCGAATGAGTGGGCTTGGTGTATTATCTGCTGTCATCATCATCTTCAATAAGAGCTCGCTTCTCACTGTTTAACCTCCCGCTGCTCCGCGCCTCGCCCTTTAATAAGATCTCGCTATTAACTATGTAACCTCCCAGGTGGTATGAGCAAGTTCAGCGCGGGCTCAGTGCATCATCTCCCGCTGTTCCGCGCCTCAGTGCCAGCGCACGCCTCGCTGCTGACGCGCGTGCTGACGAGGTACCTCACCAGGAAGATAGGCTTCGAAGCCGTCATGCGCGTTCGCTGCACTAGGTGAGCCAGTCGACCTGTTCCGTTGTGCACATCGAATTTGTCAGAATGGAGGTCTCGATAACGTAATCGTTTATTATTTTTTTACTTACTTTTACACGGACTCAGAGTCATATAGGGCGATCCGGCGTCGTTTTCTTGTAACGTTCATCAAACTCGTGACTGATTTCGCAGAGGCATATCGATCCACACGTTCCACGGCAACTTCTTCGTGCGTTCGACGGACCTGCTGTCTCTGCCCAACGTGTCTCCGGACGCCGGCTTCGCGATGCAGCTCAGCATCGAGGAGTCGCTGTCCGATCTGCAGCACGTGTGCTTTCAGGCGGCCCTGCTGTACACCAGCAGCAAGGGTCAGTGCACCGTCTGGTCGCATTAGCGATATGAAACTTAGACATACTACTAGTTTCGTGTCACATCCTAATATGAAGCACTATCGCTTCATATTAGGATGTGACAAAAAATATGATAAATAATAATCCTACAAACGGATTGCGGTAGTTAATTAGTGTGTGTGGGTGCTTGCGTGCAGGGGAGCGTCGTATCCGCGTGCACACGTTGGCGCTGCCGGTGGCCAGCACGCTGCCTGACGTGCTGCACGCCGCCGACCAGGATGCCATCGTGGGACTGCTCGGCAAGATGGGTGCGCGTACTATATATATATATATCGTTTTATCTTCGAGCTCCTCAACCAAGCGGTTTCGGTCAAGCGCGTCGTACATTTATTTCTCTATTTTCATCCATACCGTCATACCGGGCGCTCGTCGAGTGTGCCGTCGGTGATAAATAATCAGTGTGGCCGACCCCTCCCCAGCTGTGGATCGCTGCGTGTCGGCGTCTATGTCGGAGGCGAAGGAGGCGCTCATCAACGCGGCGGTGGACGCGCTGGGCGCGCACCGGTTGGCGCAGAACCTGCCGGCGGGCGGGCGGCACGCCGGCCTGCACGCGCCCCTCTCGCTGCGCCTGCTGCCGCTCTACGTGCTGGCGCTCATCAAGCGGGTGAGGCACGCGGCGGCCGCCCGGCGGCGCGCGTCGTCTCGCGTCGGCTCCTGCAAGGATCTAACGACGTTCTTCCGCAGAGGGCGTTCCGCACGGGCACGTCGACGCGTCTGGATGACCGCGTGGCCGACATGTGCTTCATTAAGAGCGCGCCGCTGGGCGCCGTGCTGCGCGCCGTGCTGCCCGCGCTGTACGCCGTGCACGCGCTGCCGCCTGCCGGGGACCCGCCGCGCCTGCCGCTCACGGCTGAGCGGTGAGCCGAGCCATCCGAGCGACGACACAGAGACCGCCCGCCCGCCCGCCTAACGCTGCCTCTCTCTTCCGCAGCGTCGACATGAATGGGGTCTACCTGTTGGACGAGGGCGACTCCATGCTGCTGTACGTGTGCCGCGGCGCGGGCGCGGGCCCCTGGGACCTGCTGTCGCCGGATGAGCCCGAGGCGCCTCGCGGAAACGACGACGAGCCGCTGCACGCCCTCCTCGAGAGACTCAACGACGACCGGCCCTACGCCGCCTCGCTGATCGTTCTCAGGTCGGAAGCAGTCTATCGATCGAGCAGAGACCGAACGTCGTGGGTTCGAATCCCGCAGTCGACGGTCCGTCCGACATATTTTTAATGTCTAAGGAGGACTCTATATTTTGCTTTCGAACAGGGAGGACTCGCCCTCCAAGAAGCTGTTTACGGAGCGTCTGATCGAGGACCGCGTGGAGTCCGCGTTCTCCTATTACGAGTTCCTGCAGCACGTGAAGTCGCAGGTGAAGTGAGCAAGGAGCCCGCCGATGACGCGTGGTCCACTCGACGCTCGGACGACTGAGTAGAGGTCGCAGTGACACCGCCCCGATGTCAGGTTTCTATTGTTCCGTTTCGTTTATTGAGGAGTCCGTCGTTCGCGTCGTGGCTCAATACGACCATCAGTAGAAATGACAAAATAGAACTATGAGTAAACATAAAATGTAAATGAATTTAAATTATTACTATTAAGAAAATATTTTAAAAAATATGTACTCTATTGGCAATAGTCAGACATGACAACGATTTTTTAACATATTTCTATGCATATAAAAATAACTATAATATCACTATTAATTGAGATTTAGGTTGGTATACTTAGAATAAAAATATATTTTTAATTAAAAATATTCTATAAATTACTACACATAGTAGTTTTGATTCGTGAACAATAATAATTATATATTAGCTAAGAGACATATATAACGAATAAACGGAATGAGGAGACCCAACGGACGGACGGATTGTTAAACCAATTATCCTTATGTTAAAGTATTTTTGTATATATAAATGTCAGGGCGTGTCGGCATCACGAATATTTATCTGATGCAATAATTTTTACTGTAACTTGGGTTAGGTCTATGTTATTAATAACATTATTTATGGATTCTATTGTAAATTGAATATTACGGCTGTTCTGTCATCGAGGCTCCGCGACAAAACACGAAGTCACAGCTATATGCTGTTTTATAAAAATGTACTGTCGTAATATTTAATTGACTTACATTTTTTAAATATTCAATATTTTTATTTTTATTTTCATTCACGCAATATATTATTTTGATCCTTTTCGTGTCTAATGTATAAAACAAATTAGATGCTTTGTGTCAGTATCAAGACAACTTTATATGTACAAAGTCAACATTTTAGTTGATTTAATAAAATTATAACATTATAGACAATCTAAATTGTCATATATTTTTGGTTTTATTTAATATATTTCATTTGTTTAACCATTTAATAATAAATTATATCTAACATTGGGTACACGCACTGGAAACATAATAATATACGAGGTACACGATTGTCAAAATTGTTAAATTTGTTGACTGTACATATACAAAGACTTATTATAAAACGAAGTATTGTCAGAACTATCAGCGGACGAACTCGTTTCAATAAAACAGTTCCACATTATCGTTGTTTTTCTTAACCTATATTATTTAATTTAATTTAATGTAAGGTGACGTCTGTCTGATGACTTACGAGACTCAGAGCATAACTCTAGTTCTCTTTCACGATCACTGCGGCCGCACGACGCTTGTGTAATTTCTTGTGTTTGAAGACTGCGGCTTAACACACCGGTGTGTTTTTTAACTTATCTTGAAAACGGCGAAACAGAAGCTTATATGAATTTTGAACGACTGCCTGTAAGACATATAATTACATAAAAGATATAAATATAAAGCCAGTATAATATATCGATTATTGTAATCAATTCTCAGTAATAAAGATAGTTATTCAGTAATACAGATATATGAAATATTAATGTCATGAAGAATTTTTACCATATATAGGATAATCCGATGATATAAATTTATGAATATAAATATAATTCTAAAAATACACGATAATAACTTGAGTTGATCAAGGACGACGGAAGAATAAAACCTTTGGTGTGCTGTAAAAAGGGATTCAAACAAACAGTGAACTTAGTTAATATGCACTACGACTTATTTATTTTCGCGTATTACTTCTCAACAAAATATTTTGGCGCCGTACTTACCTTTTTTGTAGCTTTGTCGGTAAATATGGCGATCTTATCTTCAGTTGTTTTATTTGCCGAAGTAGTTTAATGTTCGTAACTTTTGTGCTTTTCTTGCATGTGGTACTCACTCAAAGTAAAATCGGGTTAAACTGTTAAAGTAACGTTCATTTTCCATTTAGTGAAGAAGACGTTTGTTTGAAAAGAACATTTAGTACAGGAAAGGTTTTTTGTTATTCTATACTTGGTCAGTCACTGTGCACGGCGGAAGGAGCCGAGTTATGCATTCTCGTAAAATTACCAGAGTAAATAGTGGCTATAATCTTAGGTTTAATAAGACCATTTAATAAAAAACTACAAACACAAATGTCACACAATAACTTCAGGACCACAGTCACAGCCACAGTCACCGTCCTCGACAATTGTCGACATCCTACCATTCGTCTAGGAGGAGTAGCATTAGTAACGAAACACACTTTTGAGAGCAACCACGTTTCTATTAATTGTATTTTTTTGTAAGCTTCTCTTGTACTCGAATAATGGAAGTGAGATTAACGTATTCTTTTATTTTATATCATCGTATTATATTAATATTTCATATACAGGCTTTATATTTCTATATATTTCATTGTGCTACTTCCTCAGCAGCAAGTCATTCAAATTTCATATCAGCGTCTGTTTCACGTTTCATCATTTTTCAGTTATGTTGAAAAAAAAACACGGATGTGTTAGTCGCAGTCTGGGAACATCTTTTTAAGGTAGACGTTTCAAGACTGTGGCCAACACAACGTATGTGTTAAAGCCACAGTCAGGAATATTAGCGGTTTGTCAGTGTGAATATTATTATGAAAGTCACTACACAACTGTATAGTGTGTTATTCAGTTGTGCAGAGTAACTGAGTGTATAAACTTGTCAATATAATATATTTTATAGCTTACATATCTTTGTATATATAAAATAATCAAATTTTGTTTACCCGATGCTGTCAATAAGGATGCTAGCGCTGACTGATATGAGTTCAGACGAATAAAATCTATTTTTTTCTTACCATTTTTTTAAGCAATTTTACCTATCTGTTCTGTTGTTACATTTATATAGTCATATCCTTTAACAATAAAATTCGGACTATATATGCAAAATATACGCTATAATTTTAAAAAAATTTACTACCCATCGTAGCAAAACATCCCTTCACTAAATAAAATCCCATCAATACATGTCATAACAGTGCTTCATATTTCTTTCCGTTAGATTTTATTTGCAGAACTGTCCGCTTGGACTACACTTAATTTACTAAAGTTATTAATGATTTAATATATTACGAAATTGATCCAACTGTAATACTAAACTATAATTTGTAAATAGCGGCAACTATCAAGAGTCAAAAGAAACTATTGAACCTCACCCGCACCAAGATACAGTACTAATACTATAACGTAGCCGGAATCTTTTCCTAGCTCTTACATCCCTCTTTATTTTTCATCGTTATATGCATCTATCTATACAAATGATCGTCGGTTACTGGACGACTTACCACCTAGTTAGTGCACCTCGTCTTAGCCTCGGAGTACATTTATGCCATCGTCCATCGATAACCCTTTTTACCGGCCGCTGCAGTATTCTTGTTATAATATAATTTATAAATTTCTCAACAAACAAGACCATACATACATAATGGGAAAAATATCACGATACTAAAAAAACATTGTATGTACTATTCAATAGAAGACATTTTTACTTGTAAAAAAATTAAATAAAATTACAACACAAGCTTTCTTAAGCATAAGATATCTAAGTCATTAGCCCAAGAGGTTGCTATAAAATATCAAACTATTCAAAAAAACATTTATTCACGAAATAACCTACTAAAATAAAAATACATACTATTACAAAATCACTAGAAATTATTTCTTCGTACAACAAATGACGCAATCGTCGCAGGTGTTACTACTCTCAAATTCGAACGGCCAATAATCTTTAGGCGAGTACTCGCTGCGTCTAAAGATCTGCTCGTCTACTGAGGCCCACGACCACATGTAGCTTCTAGCTCGACGGAATTTGACGGAACTGTCCTGTACTGCGGCGACGGCGCGACGACACACTGGGTCGCGGTCGCACGAAGTGTTGAAGGATAGGTTCTTGATGTTGCATCTGAACACCTTGGAAGGGCACAAACAACAGCATCAGCAATTCTGAGTTGGTGCGTTGATGGCTCATAATCTTAATTTTAGAATTCTCAAGAGGAGACACACATGCCTCTATACTATTTATCGCGGACCCTATCGGGTTTCCCGGTGTAAAAGTGTCTAAAACAATCTTGTCTTATATTGAAACGTAGGCAATGTTTCGGGATAGAGTCGGTAAGCTGAATCTTTTCAACCTAGCCGTGAGGAATACCGCCATGGTTTATGGTTAGGATTTGATTTCTCTAGTCAAGAATTTAAAACTCGGAGTGTTAGGATCAGTAAAGAGTAAAAATTGTTATAATAATATATTGGTCATAACAATAATTAGGTGTTGCAAGCGTGTGATCATTAGAAACACATAGCTTTGAATATGACCAAAGTAAAAAAGAGATACAAGTTCTTAAATTTTATTGGAATATAGTTTTGACTCGACCATTCTTATGTTTGTCTCCAAATATTTGAGAATTGACTTGAATTTACCTAACCAATACATAATATTGACTTTGATGATAATATAACCACACTATGGTAGCAACGAACTAATACAAACATAAATGCTCCTAAATAATATTGACTTAGCAAATGATTTCCTTAAAATATTTAATGTCGTTATAACTTTGTTACATATTTTAGAGCTATAATTAGATAAGTCTATAACGAAGTGCTAATCACTACATCTTGCAACCTTGAGTAAGTATTATTTAATCAGTTTCTTTCATGGTTACATAAGCGACAAGGTACCTACAACAAAAAATATAGTATATTTAAGCTACTTCAATTACTGGTGATAAATTAGTTACGAAAGAGCATTTGAAAGTTGAGCGTTTGAGCGAAGAAAAATTACAATTATAATTATATATAAAAGCTATGTGTTGATTAGATAAGTAGGAGGTACTTAATAGTATGCGAAATTGAACCTCATGGCCGCACATTTCCAGCACGCAGCAGTTGATAAATTCGACGGGCACAAGGTCAACGCGGAACCCCAACTTTTGAAGATGTTCTGTATGTACCATTAATATTGTCTTGAGCTTAACCACATTGGCACTCGACATGCTATACTACAGTAAAGATAACAAACAACTCTTATTACAAACGACAAGTTGTAAGGATCTCTGATTTATAAGACACTGCATATTAACCTGGAAGCTAACTCTACAGTGATTAGTTTCCAACTTGGCTATTATATAACAGAAAAATAAAATATTTCTGTTATCGAAAAATATAAATAACACAGATATATTACAATAATATTTAGCCAATTAAAGATATTGAAAGCGATCGTACCTTTAAGTCCTTGTAGTTTTTGTGGTCTGTGGCAAACTGTGTAAAATGATTCATGTGGTCCGTAATATACCTTAACGTAATTAACCGACATGTTATATAAAATATAAATAAAAATCGAAATAAAATAAATACATCAAAATAATACACTCGTCTAAAATCAAACCATTGACATCATTCTACAACCACAGATTGCCCAATTTGCTACAATTATGTATTATGAATAAAGTATAGGTTTTATATATTTATAGTATGTACCTACGAGTATATAAAAAATGGTATCCACGAAGTTAAAGGTTAGTAACACTAAGTTACTAGATTTATTTTTACCTACAAGCTAGCTAGCTTTCAGGTGAACCCACCTACAGCGTCTCCTTTCACTTAATATTCATTTATTAATCAAATAACATATATTTTAATCAGTACGTTCCCATGACTTGGCGCCTGGCGGTGGCTCCGATGACCTTCTTGGTCTTCTCTATCTATTCAATCAAGATAACGTACACGTTAATGTATGTAAAAAATATTTTACTACTTATATAAGAACTTTGTTAAACATGTTTTTTCATTAACACAGTTTTTTCAATTCAATAACATTGATAATAAGCTAGGTATATAATTATTTAAAATATTTTAAAATAATGGTTGTTTTTGCTCCTTGTAAGTCTAAATGGCATGTGACTCGTTCGACATTAAAGCCCGGGCTAAAGTCCAACTGCCTTTCGAGTAAATAAATGTGCTGTAACGTTACAATACAATACTATCGCGGCTATCGACCCGCTGAGCGGGCTCGCGGAGGCTAGTAATATTTAATCTGCAACAGTCGCCGTTGATATATCGACGAGTTAACATGATTTTAATAATATTAATTGTGCTAATCGTATTGTATTTTTACACTACTAGAAACCATGGGTATTGGTCAAAAAGAAATGTTAAGCATGACCCTCCCATTCCAATTTTCGGAAATCAATTTAGAAATATATTTGCGTTAAATAGTGCGTGTGAGATTGCAACCGAAATGTATAATAAATATCCCAATGAGAAGGTAGTGGGTTCCTACCGCGGCAACGACAAAGAACTCATCATCAGGGATCCGGACATCGCAAGAGATATTTTAAATGTTGATTTTAATTATTTTTATGCCCGAGGTTTGGGAAGAAATACAAAAAAGGAGCCGCTTTTACTAAATGTGTTCCACTCTGATGATGATTTATGGAAACTGTTACGTCAACGATTAACCCCAGCTTTTACTACTGCGAAGTTAAAAGCCATGTTTCCTCTTATTATCAGTTGTGCCGAAAAATTAAATTATCTAGGCGAAGAAATAGTAGCCCGAGGTGGAGATTGTGACGGTCGTGAATTGATGGCAAGATTTACCACCGAGTTCATAGGTGCTTGTGGATTTGGTATAGAGATGGACACAATTACCAATGAAAATTCAATGTTCAGACAGCTGGGTAAGAGAATATTTTGGCCATCAACAAAGAAGGTTATCATGTTAGGTATATGGGATGTTTTTCCAGAGGGAAGGAATATATTTCTTAATCTTGCTGATAAAACAGTAGAACGCGTTCTTTATGACATCGTAAAAAAAGTTATTCAACAGCGGAATTATAGACCTTCAGGCAGAAATGATTTTGTTGATCTCTTGCTAGACTTAGCGTCTCAAGGTAAGATTATAGGTGAATCTATGGCTCACAAAAACCCGGATGGAACTCCAAAAAAAGTAGAATTGGAGATGGATATTGATTGTATAGTCGCACAAGTATTTGTATTCTTTGCTGCGGGTTTCGAGACCTCTTCCTCAGCGACTAGTTACACACTACATGAACTCGCTTTTCACCCCGAAATACAGAGAAAAATTCAGAAAGAAATAGATGAAGTTTTGAAAAAATATGACAACAAATTATGTTTTGATGCTGTATCAGAAATGAAACTTTTAGACATGGCGTTCAAAGAATCGTTGAGGTTGATGCCGTCACTGGGCAATTTACATAGGAAATGCGTCAAAAAATACACAATTAAACAGCTAGGGATATCTATTGATCCAGGAGTTAAAATAATTATTCCTATTCAAGCGATGCAAGTAGACAAAAAGTACTTTGAAGATCCCTTTGAATTCAGACCAGAAAGATTTGCCGACGAGAATATAAATCAACGAACCAAATATGTTTATATGCCGTTTGGAGAAGGCCCTCGCGCATGCATAGGTTCGTTCCTTTTTTATAAAATACTAGGTGTTTCTGTTTACAACACGAGTCACTCGTCTCAAACATGATACACGGCTATCAACACTAAAAAACATGTTTTATCACGATTATCTTTTATTTACAATATTATTTTATTTTTATTGTACTTATTGCCACAACTCATTTTAAGATTTGCGGCATTCTACGTTATCATTTAGAATTTGAATTACAACAATGAATTTAGTAGGACGCATTATATATAAAAAAAGATAAGCGTTTAGATAAATTTGTCAGATACACAAACAGCATAAACGGACAAAATTATTATTTAAAACTTTTGTTTATACAAAATACTATTTAAATATTATTTGTATTATTATTTTATAAAGTAATACAAATAATCAAACGAGGTATTGTTTCAATCTCATCTATTTAAAACAGCGTAAAACACTTTTGCAATTTACTAAGAATAATAATAAAAAAAATATTTTACGTATTTCTATTAATTCCAGGAGCTCGTCTAGGCCACATGCAGTCTCTGGCGGGGCTTGCGGCGGTTCTTCATAAGTTTTCGGTGGAGCCGTCGGAGAAAACAAAGAGGGTATTGGACATCAACCCGCGCCTCAACGTCGTGCAGGGGGTAATGCACGGAGTGCCGCTTAGACTTACAAGGAGACATTATTAACACGATTGTAAATTTAACTTGCTAATAAAACACTCATTATTTACAACATGTTTCATGATGTTATTCCAATGTATCATTACATACAGTACAATGTGTATTTTACCTTTATTAAATTTTTTCAATTAAGTCTGTTAACATGCAAAATAAACATTTTTAACAAACAAATCTTTTATCACTATTAACTTGGTCAACTTTCAACATGGAAAAGAATTTATTTGCTTATGATGTGACAATAATAATAATAACAATTATTATTATTATTATTATTATAATACATTCGTCGATGTTATATTATTCAAAATGACTTTTGGTCTCGACTATTATTAAACTAGTTTTTATTTATAACATAAATAAATAATTAAATAGCATAGTTGCCCTTGAGTCTTTGTTATTCATTTGACGTATGGAAGTAACATGTATATATTATGAACTGGAAAAAATACAAAAAAACATATAATGTACAACATACAATAGGTCAATACTCCCAGCATACCAATAAAGGAACTCAGTGATCATTTTTTTCGATTATAAGTGTCGTAATGAGGGCTACGCACTTAATAGTATTATATTACGAGAGGGCTGTCATAATTACTTACAGTGCGTTGTACCCCCCCCCCTACCCCCCCCCCCCTATATTGTAACTATTAGGAAACACTGACTCCGGCAGTGAATTCTAAATCTTCTCCGTCCGCACAAGGAAAGTAGAAGCGAAACGCTTTGTACGGGACTTTGGAAACTCAACCGTAAATCGGTGCTTCCTGGCTGAGCTTCTGGTCGTTCGGTGACGGAAAGGAGCTGGGTGTATCAGGTTGTGTAGCTCACTTGCACACTCCCCGAAATATAACCGATAAAATACCTACGCCTCTAGCTGGTATTTGGCCGATCCATCCCAAAGATGCGAGCAGTACTCCATGCACGACCGAACTGGTGCTTTATAAATTGTGAGCAACTGTTCCGGCTTTAAGTACCGACGCATCTTCCAGAGAATGCCAAGCTTTTTAGCAGCCAATTGAGCTTTAGACTAAATATAGGAACCAAGGTTGAGAGACGAGGTTAGGCTGACACTAAGAAGGTCCAGGTGATTCGCAATCTTCACGGTTACACCTCGAAAAGTAGTTGCCAGATGGAATGGCCTCTTTTTGGCGGAGAACAAACACGCCTGGGTTTTCGCTGCATTAAACCTAACCAAGTTGGCATCGCCCCATTCGGAGACTGCCTGGAGGGTAAGGCTCATGCGCTCGACCATGATCTCTCTGAGTGACTGGATTTCAGCCACACTAGGTCGTGTGTTAGATGTATAGCTCTCCACAAATGTGCTGTCGTCTGCATACCCAAAGGTACCGGGTGTAAGCAGATCTTTAAAGTGCAGCAAGAAGAGAGTTGCGGAGAGCACAGACCCTTGAGGAACACCGGCATTAATAGCCATTCGATCATACGAACAGCCGTCGATAACCACCCGTATTGATCGATTCCTTAAAAAGTCTGATATCCACACACAGAAACCAGAGGGCAAACCGTAGCAGGAAAGCTTGCTACTAAGGCTATCGAGCCATACCCGGTCGAAAGCCTTGGAAACATCGAGAGAAACCGCAAGGACTTCTCCGAATTTCTCAACGGCCTCACTCCAGATGTGAGTGGCATACACAAGAAGGTCCCCAGTTGATCGATTCCGGCGAAAGCCATATTGTTGATCACTGAGGAAGTCATTCGATTCAAGGTACGCCAATAGCCTGTCATTAAGGACGCGTTCCATGCTCTGGGCCTGTAGTTTGCTTTCTCAATAGTGGCATGAGCCAGTGACCCATCAAATTTCTGCAGTGGAGGTAGCGAGGGGCGGCAGAAGTTCACCTCGACCTCCTGGGCCAAAACGCTTTGCTACCGGTTGGGTACGAAGCAAGTTTGGTCCCTACTCGGCCAATGTGGTCAAACTGAGCTTTCTTTAACACCTTCTTGCAGGACTTGGCAGCCTTGTTAAAATCTCTCTTCTTATCGCGAACATCCATGGCCCTACGCTGACGAGCTTCAGCCCAGCCTGAAATTTCTGCACCTCACCGCGTCGACAGTCAGGCCAAAACCATGGACGAGCTTTTCCATATGATGGTACGTCAGAAAATGGAATGTAATACTCCATTCCTACCCGCAGCACATTAGTTATGGAGTCTGCGCAGGCACTGGGATCACTCGAAGAGTAGCAAACCGCCAGTGAAGCACATCATAACCTCGCACACCGATGGGGGACTAGTCTGGAGACTGCGGGGACGTCCGAGCCCCCCCCGAAAGTGTCCATCGCGCCCTCTCTTATAAGGACGCAAAGTTTTAACCAAATCTAAGTACTAATAGGAAACAATATAAGAGATCTAATAGCTGATGTAGTCAGGATAGAAAACATACACTCACAGGCACATTTAACCGCCCACCTTTGTCATTCGTCGCCCTCTTTGTTTACTTTTATTTTGGTTTATTAACTGTTTTGTATTTTGTCAAGTAGGTACTATAGCAATAAATTAAACACTTATACCCTTAATTTGTGTCCTAATTTTATGTGACATGGTCGCCGTTGTGTTCCCGTGCTAACATTTCCATTTATTTTTTACCATAGTGTGTGAATATTGTTTAATTTAAGTTTCCAGTGTTCGCTTACGGTACGTACGATAAGTTCGCTCGAACTGAGGTACGGGATGCCATCAGACGATTTCGGGAGACAGGCTCATACACGCGCATGCCAGGTCAAGGTCGACATTGATGCACTTCAGATCGAGATGACCGGTTTGTTGTCAGCAACGTGTTGAGAAATCACTTTTGTACGGCTACTGAAATTCGTAAGCGTCTTTTTGAGGTGAGAACATTCAGTGTGAGTGAACTAACAGTTAGGAGAAAAGTGGCAGAAAGGAATCTGAGTCTTTTCGTTCAGCTCGTGTCCCACAACGGCTCCGACAACACTGTAGAGCTAGACTTGCTTTTGCTCGCGAATATGCTAACTGGTCTGTGCAGGAATGGAAGGAAGTACTATTCTCAGATGAGAGCAGAAAAGCCTTAAGAGGTCCAGATGGAGGTCAGCGTGTCTACAGGGTTCGAAATGAAAGGTTTGCTCTACGCGCTATAACCGAAACAGTGGGTTACCAGGGAGGATCCGTAATGGTTTGGGGAAGTATCTCTTATGAGGCTCGTACTAAATAAAATAAATTAAAATTACAGTGTAAATTTAGAAAGATACGTGGAAGAAGTCCTACAAGACCATGTGATACCTTTTGCACTATTCATTATCGACAACTTTAGATTAAAACATGATAATGCACTGTGCCATACCGCAATGTCCGTTACAAACTACCTTAATGAGGTCAGGATTCAAGTTGTACCAAGGCCGGCCCCAGACCCAATCTTAACCCAATTGAGCCACATTTGGGACAACCTCAAAAGACGTGTCCGAGCAAGAGTACCAGCACCTACGACACTAGGAGAGTTCAAGACGACTGTGGTAGAGGTGTGGCACAATATCCCCCGATCGGATATCCAACCTATCATGCATGGAATGCCAAACCGGCTCCAAGAAGTCATTAGAGTCCGAGCGACAAAACCCGTTATTGATTTTAATTTTTTTTTAATTAGACCATTTTTTTCAAAATTTAAATTTTAAATTTGATCGAAAATTTTAGTAAACTGATTTTTTGAATTTACCATTTAAAAAACCCTTTTTTTGAAGATTTTTTTTTTCAAAACCTTAAAGGTAAGCATCATTTTATGAAATGTGGTCTAAATTTAAAGAATTCTTTAAATTTAAGGAAATACAAAGTGGTTTTAATTGTGCCTGTGAGTGTATTAGCTCTCATTCATACTTTAAGTGAGCACCATTGTAAATTAGATATGAAACAGAATGCCCGAAGCTTAAATATCTCTGGAATCAACTTATTCGTACAAACCCTGACTGCGTGCAACATCTTATTGTTCATAAAGTCCTAAAAGAATCCTAATCCGGCAAATATATAACAGTTATCCTTTCAAAAGAAGCAGTGGAAAACTAGATCAGCAAGGTCAGCAAAGTGCAACTACTTTGTGACAGAGAAGAATTTATATTGCTTCATGGTAGTATCCGAAAGCGGCTGAGTTTACCATAGGTCAATGACCAATGTTAAAAAACTAATGTAAATACCACTCAGCGCAGCAAATATTTCTAAATTCAATAGAATTAGAAGAAATATATGATATTTAACATAAAATTATTAAAGAAACTCCTTTATAACTACAGAAGCTGATTTCAGATACTATTTGTATTTTAAGCACAAGTGCACTTTTATTGCACTTGGATGTCGTCGCTATAAATAACAGAAAAGTGATAAGCCTGACATTATTGCTTCACATAATGATATCAATTAATAATTGGATTAAAAAGGGACATCAGCAGCGTCCATCATTTTATCTCAACGTGCTAAGATAGTTGCTGATCTTAGTGTACAGGAGTTACGTACACCTGTCGATGGGAATATTCTGTGTGAATATAATAGTTTCATGCGAATTTCGACCAGTCGGTATATATTGTATCATCGTAACAGTGTCAAATTGTAGTTTATTAATGGTATATATAAATATTCAATAATATATTTTTCAATATTAATTAATCGAGTAGGTCAAATATTTTATTACTTAATAAGTTCTTTTAAATAAAACAAGTTGAAGTGTTTTTTCTTGCACCACAGTGCAGACAATTAAATGACGGTAAGTTGATAGTTGTTAGTAAAAGCGCTCATAACTCACATTAAATTCACTCTTTAAATTATTCTACTAGATTTAATATAATATTAATTCATAATTATTATAAAAAAAAGTATATTAAAATAAAATCTATTTAAAAATAAAGCGGTCCCTTTTGGGAACCTCCAACTGAGTGCATCACTTGGACCTTACCAACAACGGCGACTAAGGTATAAGAAGAATAAGATTAATCTTAGATTTTAGTTATCTATAGAAGTTTAAGGTTTGTCAGTGGTGTAGGAGCTTTGGGAGCGAGCGATAAGTAATCAGTAATTTGTGTTGAAAAAAAGATATAGATAATGTTAAGGGTTTGGGAATTATTGACTTTGTTTTTAAAAATGCTCTGAAAAAAAAAATTGATAAATTTAGGTTGCTTCACACATCTTTAGTATCGTTTATCTGCCAAAGGCAAGGTAATACAAAATTCGAAAATGTTCCATCATTCTTCTTGTATTGGGACCATCCGCTGACAATGTTTCACCTTTTATAAAATAAAAAGTTCTTAGATTCACGGACTTTTAGACTAATATAACAATAATCGCTTATGTATAGATTTGGATAGATTTGGATAGTGTTAAGCGCACTAAGCCTCGTTATATGAAGTGAACATTAATCGTGAGAAAGTATGACTTCAAGTAAAAACTGTGTAAACTCTTTGACCAGATTAGATCGCTTCTATCGCTTACTAACAGCTATTTTTTTCATTACATTATGGGGTAAGGATACCTGCAGTGGACTTAGTGTTTAGGAAATTGTTTAGGAAATATTTGTTGCGATTGGGTGTTTTATAATGTGTATATATTGGGTGATAAATGATATTATTTCACATTCATATTCTGTTACACCCGTCAGAGATAAACAATTTCTGCATTAATCCTGTTATGCCATGTAGGATTTCATATTACTCAGAATATATATCTTTATATTTTTATTTTTTTTGTTACGTAATTAGAATTTATTGATTTCGTCGTAATTTTAATGCAAGTTAGAATCAACTGATTTGACATTTTTTATACTTGTGAAATCGCGACGTACAGTCTTCTGCATTGACGCGTGGACTCTAACTAAATAACGTTAAAAGCGGTCTTACAACTTTGAAAATGTATTTTGAAAATCAGCGCAATGTTTTGTGGCTATTAATAGACCGTATAATAATTTGGTATATTTAAAGATTACTTATGTCCTAGTGTTGATGGAAATGGGTTGATCAAATAAGGCTAGCAGTAGATAGGTGTTTGATAAACCTAGTTGTTTCTTTTATTTTATTTTATGCTATGTAGTATAGCTCTATAGATTGCTAATTTTAGCAATTGTTAATTTTTTTGTGACCAAAACATTATATTCCATTCAAAGAATGGAATCAGATAGTTCGCTATTCTTTTTGAAGATCAGCTTAACAGAACCCGCCTGTTAGGAATGTTTAAGAGTAATTAACATTCAAAAATATATAAATGATTTAGTTTCTGACATTTTTTTTGTGAATAGAAAAATAGAAGCTTTACTATATTTACAAAAAATAGGACAAAAACATAGCAAAAATAATAAAGGAACCAAGTTACCATAGAATGGCTCAAGCTATTTATGTATCAGTATTTAATCTCATAATTGCAACTCAGAAGATAGTGGGTTTAGTTACATTAGTTGTTACCTAAACATATACAATCTCAGTAAATGAAAAGTATATTTTCTTAATTAATAATATAGTGTATTGCAATTAGCTATAAAACCTCTTTGTTTGGACATGTCACATTAATCATTAAAATCCAGAAACAGCCCCAGTGTCGTAAACAAAAAGAGTCACCGTCGCTACAGGAATAGCTTGGAATGCCGGATATTGCAGGCAATCACAATTTTCAGGTGTTCAGAGCTTTTTAGTTTCAGTGTGATCCCGCCAGCGACGCGTGCGCACGCTTCAAGTCACTTCACATTCGTTACACGAATATTTGAAACGTTTTGGAACAACAACTACTACTCAATACTATTAATGATTTTGAAAAAATACAAAAATAAAAACAAACACAGGCTGCTTAAGCTGTTACTGTTGCAGCTAAAACCTGTAAGCCAAAGTGTATAAATACATAAAAAAATCAATAATTTTCTGAAAATGAAGGTGTTGATTGAAGATAAAGTCGAGAGTGTTAGTAAAGAGAATGAACCAAGGGTAGATGTTGAAATAAAAACCACAAAAGAGGAATTAAATAGGTGAGTTAACTTAAAATGCTAAATTATTTGGAATTATTAAATTGTAGATATTTTTATTTTTTTATATAAGAGCTGACGTTATTATTTGAACCCATTCGTATAATATAAAATAGTGGTAAGAATTACTCAACTTTTCTACACATACAAGAGTATATATTTTTTCATTTATTTTAATATTATTAAAAAAATGTCAATAAAGAATCCTAACCGAAGTTGTAAGGATCGGTATGAGTACCCAAGTTCGCGCTAGGTCAGACGCGCTGGCCGTCCGCCAAATGATGATACAACACATTGGCATGTTTACATTCAGGATTGTTGACGTTTTTTCAGACCACTTCCAAATTGTACATTCTTTTCTTAGTTACAACTGCAGTTAGTTTAAAATTTTAAAAATCTGTTATTATAAATTTAAGTGCTCCATGTTAGGATATCTGTCAAGATATAGTTAAATAAAATGTATTTTAATTTTTAATTCATAATGATTCTCATGCTATATTTCTTAAACGTAATAAAGCTTAATCCTTAATTTTATGATAATGGTCACATACATAACTACAACAAGACATGTTTATCAACATGGTTTTACATCTCGTAAACTTCGACTGACACATTCACAGACATTAGCTTCTTTTTATTACTATTAAGAAAATTATAATTGGTCCCAGTTGATATATCACTTCTACTAGAATTTTTATGTTATGGATTCGGTAATGGCTTTTACCTTCCCAATAATTTCAGAAAGAAGAAATTAAATAATTTGTTTCTTCTTATTTTCATAATTGAATAATATTTGATATGAATTTGACGTAATTTATTCTACTTATTATTATTATTGTTTAACCTTAAAATGTATTTTTGAACAGAGGCTGTCCACTCGGAGTATCCCGCGTCATAGACTTGGTGTATATTTGCGGGGCACATTCTTTACCGGGAGCTGTTAAAGCTCTCCGGCCAAGCCTAGTAGTGAACGCTGCACCGGAGCTTCCACCACCACCTGAAGACTATGTCCCGAGACACTATGTTCCATTGCTGGATACACCTAATTCTGATATGCATCCGTACATGGAAAGGGTTGCTGATCTTATTAATGATGTTAGTGAAACATTAAATTATTAAAAAATAATAGCATTTAAAATTTTTTTTTAGAAAATTATTATAAAGAATTAAAATTACATACTGTTGTCACAGGTTGTCAGCAGAAATGAAGTTGTACTAGTCCATTGTGTAGCTGGAATTTCACGATCCGTAACTCTTTGCCTGGCTTACCTCGTAAAATGGCAAAAAATGACTTTAAGAGACGCTTACCACGATTTTAAAAAGAGACGGTAATATATTGATATAATGTTTATATGTCCAAATGAAGCTATTTACTTAATTAATTTAATTAATGCAATTGAAATAAATTTCTATCTATAAAGTTGAATCCTGCCGAAGAATATAGAAATAAAGTAAGTTTAGTTTTCTTGTTTTTTAGGCCTCAAGTTAGACCGAACACGGGCTTTTTCAAACAACTCATCAAATATGAAGAAAGATTATTTGGCGAAGCGTCAGTGAAGATGGTTTACTGTGAAGCCATAGACAAGGAAATCCCTGACGTGTACGAATCAGACTACAGCGGGATGACGTGGTTTAGACAACGCTACGGACCTATTGAAAAGAGTTGAATAGAAAATGTAGGTTTAAGATAAAAATATATTATTAAAGTTACTATAACAGTTGATCAGAAAATCCAAATAATATTATTTTAAAATACAATTGGCACAAAATGTAAACTAGATTAATTATTATTAAAAGTGTGATAGTAAGAGTGTATGATATTATATAAGACTGAGGAAGGAATGAATTATTATCTTATAATGGGCATTAAATTGTTTGCATTGTAAAAATAACAAGAGATTATATGATGATATTTTAAAAATATCATTAACATAAAATATATTTAACATCGTAAAAATAAATGTTAATATTTTTACTATATTGGTATTGATAATATTAATATTCAATTGAAAATGTTAAAATTATTGAAAATATAATGTAAAATTTAAGTTTTCAATATTTATGCGTAACAAGTAACGATCTACTGATTGACTTCAAAATATGGTTTTGTGATAAATGATTTCTAATGTTACTTTAGGATTAAGTTAAAGGGGACCAAATAAATAAGTTTATAAATTAATATTTTTTATTGCTGTATATGAAAAAATAATAACGATCATAAATTGACCCTTGAGACATCCTTAATTTAAACACGATTAAAGTAACAATTATTTATTCAAAATTGGATAATTGTATTAAACAATAACTAATTTCATTTAAGACATGTTGTTGGCCTCATGGCATTGAGCCTGACCGAAATACATCTGCGTTGTCGACGAAAATCTACATTTAAATAGAGAAAGCACATATGCTTCCTTGTTTATGTATTATTTATAATGATGATTGATTTATATTTACGGGGTCAATGATTGGATAATTCCTTTTATTGCAATAGGCATAGGAGCTTTAATGCTTTGGGTGTTTTTCTGGCGGTAGCTTAAAGTGTTTTTGCCAAAAACTTAATAGTCGTAGGTGGTATTTGGCAATGGCCAGTGTTCAAGTTCAATGTTTTACTAATTACCATAGAATATTGCTAATTATACAACGCACTGGCAATATAATGTGATGTAATAGTTTTGTAAGTAATAGTTAAAATTTAAGATTTTCAGATATTCTAATGCTTTATTCATTTAATGATGCCAGCAAAGTTACTAATTAACGACATTATTCTGGGGATTGTATGGAATCTGGGACTTAAAAATAGTCCATCGTATACTTTCATTTTTAAAACATTTATATATCGTAATTTTTTTATTAGTGAAAAAAAAATTGGCATTTGTTATTATCACCTTGACCAAGGTAGCAATGTTATTTGGATTATTCCCAAACCTTTGACCTTGCTTCGACTTGACATCTTTAAATCTTCATCATCGTCTGCTTGGTTAGACTCGTGTCGTATATGAAAGCAGTAATTGTGTATCTAAATTAATAATTATATTCGTAATTTCTGAAAAAATCTGGTATATCTATAGACAATAAAAAATTAATATAATTATTTCACGTCCCACAATCCTGTAACTTTATTTTCCGACGAAGTCTACAATAAACTTTCCAAAAATATCCACCAAAAAAATAAACACACTAAATCGAGCTTGTGCACAAAAATAAAGTAGAAATTGCTTCGACCTTGTGTGAATCAACCGCTTTATTGACCATACAGACAGACCTGTCTGTATGGAAATTTAGAAATGAATTGAAGTTTTGTATTCTATAAAACACTACATATTTAGTGTTAATTTTCATTTAAAGTTTGTATTTGATAACATACTGCATAGTATAAACTGCATAGTGTAAACTGTACAAACTTGTCTTTTGCTTTACAATTTGATAACTAAATTATATTTGTATAAATGATAACAACGATAAAACTACGATAAAAATATTTATTGTAATACTCCATATTCTTTTTCAAAATATTGAAACCAACAAAAATAGAGGTTAAATACACAAAAGATGTTTGATTGTTCCTAAATATTTAGGTTTTTTCAAATAGGTCACATTAGTCTAACTACTGTCTGATATTGTTTGTTCTAAGAACTTGCCGAAAAGTAGAATATCTCAAATAACTATAAAAAACTATAAAGATAGACTAGCAATATAATAGATAATCTTTTTACATTTGAACCCTCTTTACAACATCGTCCAAAGTCTCAGTTTTTGTTTTTTATTTTAAAACTCTTCACGATATTCCCCAATTCTAATTTTCTTTCAAGATCATTTGTAACAGAAATTTAACTGTCCACCGAGTGGCCGGCATATCTCAGCGGATTCCTGACTATTTTTAATCATCTAGCTCTCATAGGCTGGCTCCCTCATTCCGAACCCGCATTCCCGAATATTTCAATATCAGACTACCTTTTATAAGTGACATTATTCTTCCACAAAGTATCTTTCTATTTATCTAGAGCAGATTATTGCGATGAAAATATGAGTGACAAAACTGGATTTGTGGAATCAAAACTAGGAGAATTATGTATACGTGAAAAGAAGTATGGGTTTTATTAAATGTTCCAGCCCTAGATGCGCAATAATTTTGACTCAAAAATGTGAATGAGTATTTTGCAACAATGAAGTTAAATAGAGTCAAAACCTGGCATAGATTTTAAAATTAAATGAATGCGAAGTTATAGGCGTCCCACTAGTTTTATTCTAAGTTGATGTGGTTTTGTTGATTTACTTTATATATTATGTAACGTTTGTTGCTATTTGTTCCCTGTGAGCGTTACCTGAGAGAAGGTAGATAGCAGCCCCGGAGATGGTATGTTGGCGTTCTGCCAAAATGACACGAGCCGCTGGAATGCATGACTTAAATCGTCATAGCGCTCATAATATAGAAATAACTTCAGTTTACGGAACTATTCTTTCTATGGAATTTTATTCACTATCGCTTTCACGTTTTGTAAGTATTTGTAGACATAAGAGGATAATTTACTGTTGATGTGAGTATTTTTAAGAGGTGTTTTAATAAAATATTTTTCATCTCGTACGCGGTCGTTCACTGTAATCCACATGGATGCTTGACATTTTTTCTATAAAATAGAAATTGAACTGAAATTTTCCGATACCGTTTATTTGAAGAAATTTTAGTGGCACATAGTTGATGTAATGTATCTAAAAATAATGAAAATTAGTTATTCTGATAAACTTGATGAAAGTTATTGTAACTACCACGATTTTCGAATTTTTTTTTGTAATATTTTTATATTTTGAAACGTCCTGAATAATTCTAGACACATAACAACAACAAAAACATGTAATTAAGTTTACGTGTGTGTGTGTGTGTGCATGTGTGTTTATGTGTGTGTGTTTGTGTATGTGTGTGTATATGTCTGTAATGGTTCGATGAAACACCAACACTATGGCTCTATTTTTCATATTAACGAAGATACGATTTTTTAATACAATTTCTTTTTTTTTCAACTTTTAACAATTCAAAACAATAGAATAGAACCTCAACTGATTTTAACCATTTTCAATATCAAAGTACAGAATCTTGAGAGTGGATATAGTAAGTTCGAGTGTGATGGGACTAAAGTTAAGACCTGTTTTTTTCGTTATGAAACCCTGTTTTGTGGGACTGTAAAAAACTTTGAAAAATTAAAAAATATAGAAGACCACAGTTGATCTGCCTATTTTCGATACCAAACTATACTAAATTTCAGTTTCACTGGATCAGAATAGAGACCATATTTTTTTTGCTACCTAACCCTGTTTTTTGGGACTTTGATCCCTCTTTTCTGTTCTCCTTTTACTTTGTCGAAAAAAAATTCACCTTGCTCAATCATCATGGTTGCTCCCTCTGTCCTTGTCTTGCCTCTCTGTCGAACTATGAAATTAGTTTCAGCCTAATACGAATTTTCAGATTGGAAGCTACCTAAAAGTAATTAAAAGGAGAAGTAAAGATAATAAATACCTTGTTGTTTTTTTTTATTTTTAAGGAAATATAAAAATAATAAAAATAAAAAATAATAATAATTAAATGAAGAATAATAAAATATATTTCTTAACCAGGAAGTTAATGTGGTGGATCTTGCAGCCATTGCAGCTTATTTTGTTTTAGAGCATATCTTAAAATAACTTCTAATCCACTTAAAAATATCTGAGAAATATAATTAATATTTAAAGAAAGTTAAATGCATCCTTTTATTATTTATCATTAAAATGTAACATTTGGCCTTCGTAAATAAATATTGGATAGTCGTAGTTTGGTAACAAAAATGTTCGTAATATACGTACACAGTGCAATGTAGCACTCATCAGATATCACACAGACGACAACAAAGTGTCTGTTGGTTTAGACGTGTCAATCGAGTGGTTGGATAAACAGTATTCAGAGCCTTGCTGACAGATAGCTACAAAATTTAATATTGTTTAATAATAGATGCTAAATGCTCTTTATCAAATATTGTGGATTTCAAGTTTTATGTTCTTTTCGTTATCAAACTCATCATAGGAGTCTGCATCATTATAGGTTTTGTACCTACGGAAATTAACGCGCCAGGAAATAGTTTTATTACATATCTTTTATTTGCCTGAGGTTTCGAGCTTCGAGCAGGTTGCACTGGTCGTGCTTACAGGCTGACTGTTTAGGGCTGTTTAGCACGCTCTCCTTCTAGAAACTGTGAGGTATATAAATATTGTTAAAAAAGTCTCGCAAAAAGCGATGTATGCTGTTTATCACTGAATGCCATCCTACTAATACCTTATATAACATTGATTTTAACACAGTTGAAAGTTTTATATTTCTTTACTTCAATCGGTTGCTCAACAACTATTGAATAAAAATAACGTTCTGTGGAGAAGACTTGGGTGAATTGAAATTTTGTCCAATAATCGATGCCAGCTTCTAACGCATGTTCTAATTGCTAATATGCTCGTCCGGTGGATCTTTACAGCAGAGATATGTTCTTTTATCTTTTCAGCTAATTAGCCAAAATTGCTTTGACTTAGAATCACTTTTTATTAACGCTCTAAATGAAGATTGCGGAGTTAATAGTTAATATTTTATTATCGTAATTGCTATATTACAAAGTGTACGTTAAAAATGATATAGACATTTAATACAGTTTCTAATGTATCGTACTGTAGAAGACGCTGGATGGTGAGTCCGCTGTCATCATTTAAATGTAGGCCGCAGTGAGACCGTGCAGGCGACTCCAGACCGCCAAATAGGTCGCCATGTCCCCTTTCTAGTGCTGTACAGATTTGGTTTATTTCATGTATTCCATTCAATTTAATATTAAATTAAATCTATGAGCCGAAGAAAATACACAATCTTATCTGAATTACAAGTACCAGATAAATAGCACTATTTTTAATCGGAAACCTTGAATTAGAGACATTCAAAGTCATATCAAAAACCATTCAATAATCCTCGAAATAAAGAATACATTGTATTCGATTAGGTCGTATTTTGTGATTGTTGTTGTTCTTAAGGTTTTCTTAATAAGCAACGAATGGAATTTATTTCAAAGTATGATTGGTCGCAACTGATATACTTATATTACTTGTCTTGCTGTTAGTTCATTATATATATTATATCTAACATTTTTATTGATAAATTATACATAAATCATAATTATCACTAAACTGTATTCTGTTTGTGTCGTGCAAGCGACGTCGCGGGAGATATGTAGTTCAAGTATCCCTGGTATGCGTTGTTGGCTGACCCTCTCCCTCTCCCTCTCCCTCTCCCTCTCCCTCCACTGCAAACTGTCTTTGGAATGCCAAAAATATTTTTTTAAATAAAAACATTGGTAACTAAAGATTACAACTTTATTTTTTCATAACACGGCTTATAAGATGAAGCCATGACACGTGCTCTTGTTTTGTGCATAACATACCTTTTACGCAACGACTATTTTCTAATAAATCTCTAAATTTTCCGCTGACACTCTGATATGGGATAGAGCCAACTCTCCCAAGCAACCACTGACAAGTCCTAGACTTTTGGCAACATCATCAAGCAAGGTACTAAGTGACTACGAAAATGGATTTGATTCATATTATGTTGTAAATGCTAGCATGCGGGGGATGCTCGTCGGTGTATATTATTAAAGAAAGTAAACTATATATAAAAAATATTGCGTAGCTACGAATGAATTGTACTCGTACACTGTTATTTTAATGTTTACAGACAGGGTTAAATTAATAACAACATTAATTCTGTAGTTTTAACAGCTTGCGTCACAGTCACGTAATACACAATTGGATGGTGTTTCGATGTGGATATAAATATATATTATATATACTTAATTTGAAAGTAATGAATCGATTTAAAAGAGTTAATTTGTATTTATGGTAGTAATAAAGAAATGAAGCGTCATATGTACGAGTAACATTCTTGGCAGATATTAAGTATTTTATATTTATAAAGTGCACCGCGTTCCGACTCAATATAGATGATGTATCACGAGGTGTATTTATAACTAGGCGCCGCGCGGAGTAAACAATCACCGCTGTTGATATACTTAAATAGAGTTTAATAATGTGACGATACCGCCTACGAGATAGCAATAGATAGCCTTACAATAGACGCGTTGTAAATATATTAACACAATAATTTAACACATTTATATACTTAATAATTGTACTTATTTTTATTATTGAACGCTATTAGTAAATAAATAACAATTTATTACTCGGAAGCGGGATGTCGGTTTTTTAAAGCAAAGTGCTTATGTAAGTAAAGTTATTTCAACTGCACTTCTTAAACAACAAAGATTGTTCCTGAACTACTCGCTGACTCTCCTACATTACTTTAATAAATATTTAACATCTCATAAAATATATTAAAAAACGTCTTTCAAAGTGTTCAAATCTTAAATAATAAAAAAAGTATAATAGTAATGTAAAAAAATAATTTCTTTACAATGTTGCTAATCCCCTCTTTAAAAACATGCGGCGACAGTTACGATGCTGTAAACACTCTGCTAAATGACGTGGGCTACAGTTCTGATAGGACGCCTCGCCTCAGAGCGTCACCTGTCACGACTATTTCAATAACAACAAGTTTATTATATCGTTATGCTACGCTCTTGAAATTACACACTTTTGCCTAGCAATTGTATAAAATAAAATCAATATTAGTGTTTTTTATAAGCTATACGAGTCACTTGCGTATCATGAAATAGCTAGCGATGAGAGAATTCGTCTGTGATTGGTTGTCGTACATATTTTTGCAATGTAAACAATGATATAAGAGCCATCCGGCGACAATATTTATATTAAATATCAACATCAATTTAATGATTAATTTATACAAATTTATAACGAGTTCATATTTTTTTAAATATTTAAATAAATTATAAAATAGTAAACAATTATGAAATAAATAATGATTGCGAACTTTGCAATTTTACGTTTTAGAAGTCGAATTTCGTTTTTTCAAAAAAAAAGGTTTTTTTTTAATTTTTTCAAAGTCCATATTTTAATTAATAATTGTTTCATTAAAGTAAAAAAATATATATTTATTTCATTGAAACATTAAATACTTCCCTCGAATGTATCTGTTCCTAATCGACTCGTTTATAGTTTTGTCCCTCCGCTGACAGGAGAACTACTTTTTTTCTAAGTAGACAAATATTATTGCATAATCTTAAACGAATTCAAAATGTCATAATAATATAATCTTGTGTCGTGTTCATTTAAATAGCTTGGTGTTAACGAGTTTGTATGTTGTGTTCTAGATTTATCACATGTTCTCTTATCTTTTTAAACACACTGTATGATAAAAACCTCAGTAGCTTAGTTTGTAAGGGTGGTATATTGTTTGTAAGGGTGGAAAACTAAAACCATTAAAAGGGTCAAAAATAACTAAAATAGGTTAGGCAGTATCGATAATCGCGAACGTAACACACATACATAAGAGTGAAACAGAACCCTTTTTTCATAATCTTACAATAATTCATTAGGATAAAGATTTATGATAAATATTGAGATTAAAATAGTAAAGACGTACAAACCGCACAAAAATGTAATATTTTTATAAACATGTTCTATTTTATCAAACACTTTAGCCAAAACATTACCCAATTCACTATTATTTTTGTCAACTGATGTAGAGCGGGTTATCGTCGTTTTACTGATATACAATATATGGAGATAATTAAAGTCTATGTGTGAGTGTAAGTAGTTCCAGCCAGAAGTAACCGATCCAGAAATAACTACTTCTTAAAACATTTTAATGTCTTAATCCAAGTTAAGCAAAACTGTCTCGGAATATAAATATATTTAAATAAAACGCAAACAACGGCTCAGTCACGCGCGCAAACACAAGGACAGCTCGTTACGAGGCTTCATGTATTAATATCTTATTGCTTCTTTGAAATATGGCAACATTGATCCCGTCGCTTTGATTTCCACAAAAGAGAAGGAATTTCAATTATACACAGTATAATGACGTCATGCCAGAACGACCAAAATATAGTAGTTTCACGGCAAGAACTGTTCACGACGCTATGACGTCATGCTCCGAGCTCATTAATTAAGACTCCGTATAGGTGTGAAACTGGACCGGCAAATACCGATAAAACTAACGTCAGTCTGATAATTTTTTATAATGTATTTTTTATATTAAACATTTATTTCAAAATTTTTATATATGTCAACACACCTTTCCCTCGGATATTTTATTTGGTTTTTCCTTATTGTATTTTACTTGTTTTTCGTTGACAGCACCACAACACTACAAAGAATTACATCTCTTATCTTCTATCCGATGCTACTTTCAAACTTTTACACATCGTTCCAAATTGATTAATTTTTGAATCCACCTTCATATTTACATCTAAGTATCGTGCACTTTCCTTTCATTTTCCTATCCCTTCGTTGAGCAAAGTAAAAGTAAACTCGATTTCTGTGATATAAGAGCAGTGCCATCTAGCGGAAGTAATGTGGCGCTGTTCTTATTATGTAGTAGTTAGAGTAGATTAGAAAATTCGCTCTCCCCACACTGGTCCATACGTAACTGTGAAAACATCTCATTTTTTCTATGACCAGTTCCAATTTTCAAACTACATAGTCATTACTTACATTATTCTCGTCACGGCTCACATACTGCCACATTCACACATCACTCTATACTTACTCATTTTTGATTTGATTGATTTGAAAACAGTTGTAGTTAATGCTATCGAGCTTTCGAATAGATAAAGCTGAGAGTCGCAAGGACAAGTAAAATAAATTGTGATACGAATACAAACTAATTAATTATATTTGCCAAAACTATATTTTAGAATGCTAGTATAACAAAATGGCTGTGGTACGGATGGACAATGACAGATGAATGTTGCCAGTATGTATAATTAATACCTCCTCCTGGTGCATCACTATGCAGTTGACCTGCTTCTGATCTTTGACGGCGTTTTATGAGATTTCAGTGAGCTTCCGTGTTCTAATATACAGCGTTTGATCACGATGTCTTTGAATTTAGGATATGCATTTATATCTGTCTTTTTAAAAATATAATTATTTGTATTTATAAATATTTGGAACCCAATAAAACGAAATACTTATATATATATATGAATCATGATGCATGCCGATTCGTGAACAGACTTGCGAGATAACATTAATACACAAACGAGGCCCTGACCTCTTTATATTTAACGACTCGAATAAATTAATAGCATCTTCCAAAACTCAATACAGGGAGTGGATAATAAACGATTGTGATATCATTCGGCTGAAGGTCGGCTGAAGGTCGTCCGAGTACTGATTCATTGTTCTGTGCAGGGATGCGCTGCGAGTACTGCATTTGTACATTATTTTATTAAAATATACAAAACACATAAATGTTCTGTATACTTTAAGCCATTTTTGTAACGATATATATAGTTGGTAAATTTATTACGACGGGATTATGTAGATACACACATATGTATATAATTTTCAGAACCTCCCATTAAAAATTATAAAGTAGGAATGTTAAGTGATGACTCCATTGTGTCTATATATTTAAGTGTATTTTACATTTTTGCACTGTTTTATTCCTTGTCCGCTCTGAACTCGTAAACTTCAACTGAATACATAGTTAAAGCTGTGACTCATAACGCAACGACGCTCGTTACGTGTACTATTAATTCACACGATTCTTCGTGGTGATACTTCTGTGGCGAACATAAACATTTCTAACTTATCAAAATTATAATACAAAAATACATATATAGTATACTTATATAGTTTTGTTCTTAACATTGTGATTTAGTAAATTAATCCCTATTACGTTATTGAAATTATTTAAGGACAAACTGAATGATATGATTAATTAAACAGAACACTATGGGAGTATAAAGCATTTTAATATAACTAAACTAGTAGATATCATTAATATAACGTCGGTGTCTCACAAACGATCTCATGCTCTTAATTCGTGAACTTCATTCAATTGGGAGCAAGGACTCACAAGACATTGCTTGAATTTATATTGAAACATACAATTAACTGTTTCTTCATACTCCAAAAAAGGTGTTCAATTATTTATAAAGTCTTTTTAAATTGTTTGTGTGCGCTCACAAACGGGTTCATCTTGTTTATAATAGTATAGTATGCCTCCTCACAAATTATATTATACTGATGATGAAGACCCGGTGCGAGCTATATTAATGTTAGTGCAAACTATTCGTGCGTCGTGACTCACAATGCAACATTCAGCTGCGCTGTACAGAGATGCCGATGCAGGTGTCTGTGTAGTACGAGTGAGGGAAACTTCATCGCTTGTTACTTCAATTACATGTCTCATAGGTATGGAAATATCTTTCGATTGTATGATGCAGAAACTATGAAATCAATTTGAACGAAATTTGGTGCAGAAATAAGTTACAATCATATAATATATATATACACATCACATCTGCACATGTTAGTTAATTGTAAAATATAGTTATTTAAAATGCTTAAAGTTAGGATCTCTCAAACCCTCGTAAATGTTTAGAGTCGTGTTCGTGTATCAAGTATGTTTGTGACTCAAATACTAAACACGAAGATTCATTTAAAATTTTATATCTTTGTAAAAATGTTATTTAATTTGATAACAAAATAATAGAGTAATGTTATAATTTGTTTTTTTTTGTAAATAAAAGAACAATAAGACCCTAACAGAAATATCAGAAGCATCAGTAAAAAGTGCATTTTAGCACAATATATAAATGTATTATGTGACATATCTACGTAGGTATGTACATGTAGTTAAATAGTATGCACTTCAGATTAAGAAGACGCAGCCGCAGTAATAATACAGTACTGCTACTAATAAATACCAGGAGTCGGCAACTGATTTAAGTTCCATTACTTTTATTTTATTATCAACTATTAAGCTAAGTGTTTATAAACATTATTTTTTAGTGCTGTATAATGGCGGTCAGTCCAAGGGTGTTTGAACAAAACAACAGCCGAATAGATAAAAATTATCTGTGCATATCTTCGTGGGTTAAGAAATATGTGTAATTTCTTTATACTGAGGAGAATGAAATGCATTTTATAAGATGTTATAATGTAAATTTAATTCTTATCATAGTAGGGTCATTATTGATAATAATGAAGAAAATGATATAAAACAGCAACACTTTACGAAATTAACATTTCACTAGCTTAAGTGTTAGGTTGTTCATAGACAGACACACACACACACACACACACACACACACACACACGGTTTTGGAAAATACGAGTGTGAGTTATTATTGTTTATTTGATGTTTGACGGAAGTCTAGTCTCACTTGTAGAGGTGAGGATTGATCACATAATATCGATACAAATTCTCTTAATATCGATAAAAAGTCTTAATATATCTTATAAACTCCAATAAAAGTTTTGTAAATATTTTGTCTGTCCTTTCTAAGTCATGATAAAATCAAAACACCTTCTCGTAACGATCTCCAATTACAATACTCATTAAAAAACTTATGGTGTTATTATATTAAAATGAATTATAATAACCAAAGGCAGAAAATATAATACAAAATTTTCAACTCTGACCTGCTACTTCTCGCACATCGTAATTAGTTAATTAGATGTAGTAACATCTACCTAGTTTAGAGTCTCATTAGTCGATTGTCTAATAAAAGTTGTGTAACATCCAAGAAGATGAAAGGCTAAAGTAATAATATATTTATACAAATGCACAGACAGCTCAGGTGTGGGGAACTTGGCATCAGCGCAAGGACAAACACATGGCACTTGGTCGACATTACTGAATTACTAAATTAGTGTAATATAGTCATTTGTTCAATGAGTTTTGCGTTTGTTTAAATTATCTACTCAAATATGAAATATTTTCGACCAATACTTCTAAGATTCTTTAAAGATATATTTGCTACGACTACCCAAAGTAATTTATATTAACTACTACAGCCCCAAAAACAATGTACGGCTTACTATTACTCCAAGTAAGATATATTGCCTAAAAAATTGGTCGATGTCGATCCCCACATCGTCGAAAACAGACGCAGATTATCCTCTTATATGTTTTAAATAGTATATTAGGATCCTCTCAGTGTTTTGCAGGATATATTTTAGTGACTGTGTGAAGGCATTGAAAGAATCAATTCACCTGACCTCTCTTCTATGATCGGACGTTCTCACAATATCCACTTTTTCGTCGTTGATATGTCTTCAATCCGAACGAAACGCATTGCTTTGTCTTTTTAATTCGGATAACGAAGAACTGGCACAGCTCGCCTATCTCGGTTTTACCGGCTGAGTTTAATGTAAGTATCTTCAAGGCGACATACGCTCTTACTAAGTTAATCGGGTGGAATGTACACCGTGAACAAAACCAGCCTTATTATAAAACTTTATTATAATACTCTAAAATATGATTGTTCTAGAACTATTTCAACTCGAGACATAGTTATAGTTGTTGTAGTCATTGTCTTAGTTTTTTAAATAACATATGTGGCTATAAAAAAACCATTGTTGTTCGTACCTACGAAACAAAACCTCATTAATATTCCTCAGTTGTTTTATTGTATTGTTATAGGACTAAACAATG
Source organism: Mechanitis mazaeus (assembly GCA_959347395.1). NCBI lineage: Eukaryota > Metazoa > Arthropoda > Insecta > Lepidoptera > Nymphalidae > Mechanitis > Mechanitis mazaeus. The sequence goes on from OY365748.1 coordinate 369,456, forward strand.
TTTTGAGTTTTAAATATAATATTTCGAATAAATCTCCGCAGAAGTTATTTCGTAATGCACAAACGAGCAGACAGCGAAACACAACAATGTAGATAAGAAATGAACAGGTTTTGTCTTGTTACCATTTCGTTATACTTACAACTTACAAAATATATTTCTGCATATAATGATAAACCTATGAAAATATAAAGATCTGAATCCTCAGACTAAGTTTGAAAGATTTACTGACGAGTAAATGTCTATATAATAAATAATTTTACGTATATCCTGGAAACGTAAAATTATATTCTAAGTAGAAAAACGTATTGTTGATAGATTTTACGTCAAACGCATAAAACCGGGCCGACCTCCCACCTCGTCACATGATTGAATTTAAAATAAAGAGTTGTGTACACTGTATCATTGATGTGGGATAGAATATTACAATAAAAAAAATTGATTGGACTAATTTTCAATGAGGCCTTAATGATTTTGATGTGATTGTGTTAAAAAATTAGTGCCATAAATAAAAAATTAAATGTCTTTCAAATGCAATATTTAAATTTCTACGACGAAGTCGCCGGCGTTCATCTCGTCTATAAATATGATTCATTCATACTCAAGTCTGTAGTCTCACTAAGATGACGTCACGGGGCTCGCCTACGAATAAAAATGGACGAAACATTCCCGAAATGAAAATAACCATCGTTCGCGCTAAAACAGGTGCGCATGCGCGGTCTATTATAATGTGGGTTTGTTTTCATTGTATTAATTAACTGTAAAGTTTCTAAAATGGCATAATAAAACAAATTTCATTAGATATCAAAGTATATTATAAGATTAGTGTAGTCAAAAACACAGTCAAAATAGTTTTTTATGTAATTTTCGGTGATAATGTATAAAAGCAAGTGTAAAGTTTTTTAAAACGTCAAAGACTGCTTTCCCAAATGAGGTATCCACAAAATATGCTCGTATAAACCGTATAACAAATTTACTATATACTCTTTATATATTAGTACACATTAGTTTCCTCGTCGTCTCGTACAATGGAGCCACGTCTCTACTACGCATCGCGCTCATTGATGTCCGACGCATATTTCAAATTTCGTGAAAACAGTTTTAACGTTAATAAACCGATTTAGATGAATGGAATTCACGGCGAAGAATACAATGGAAATTTTTATTATTGTGTAAATATTGTTATTCAGAGTACCTACTTACATCGCACGCTAGCTCGAATACTTAGTTATACAGACAGACAGGCTAGTTGAGCTTCTTTATTACTATCTGTAATTATTCGACTATATTATTTTAAATTGTATTTACAATTGCAGAACTTTTGGAAGAGCAATGAAATTGAACTTATTATAAAAATATTAAGAAAAACAAACTTTTGAATACCCGTAAAGTCACGTGATAAGTCAAAAAAACAAAGTCACGGACAAGTTTGTTTAAAAGACGACAACGGTCGGGTTTGATTGTTAAAAAATAATGAGAATCCCGAATATTTGTCTTTATTTATCCGGCGCCTCGGAGATGTATCGAGGTTAGCTCTGCAATAAATTGTAAGGAAACATTCATAATGCTGTATATTATAATTTTTATGAGTACAACTTACAAGTTCCGGGACATATCATGTCTATTCTGAAAATGACACAATTTTGTATAGTTACATTGAATTGAGGTCGTTGTTTGAAGGTCCCTGACAACATCATGAGCTGTAATTTTGATGTAAGTAACCTGGTTAATATAGTTTGAAGCACTGAGAATGTGTTCTGCACTAATATTATTCTGCACTTCGACACTGGTATTCTTTGTTAAGAAGGACATCTGTTCTGTATACAATTTATGTCTAGATAAAATTATTTATTAGCAAGGAAAAGGAATAGGAAATAGAGTCAAGAGCAGCGTAGCGAAAGGAGTAAAGAGACTTAAGAGTAACGTGGAGAAGACGAGAAATACACACTTTTGACAATATTGAAATAAGCTTTATAATAATCGAATAACACATACGTATAAGATTGTTCTCATAATTTGAACGAAATTATTATTATTATTTTGTTTATTAATATATTACGTATGAATTTGAGTAAGTCATCAAAACAAAGACTTTAAAAAGAATTATATTTGTAAAATAGTAACCATTATGTTAATCATGAAAACTTTTATTTTATGAATTATTGTCCCTATAATAATAATAGTTAATTAGCTCGTAAATTATAATGTACTGCAATTAAATAATTTAAGCGATGTATGTGAACAGATTATTTGAATAACTCTATCTATTGAGAGGAGGAACAATGAGCTACGACAAAACAAACATTTGTAGTGTGAATGTGAACGTTAATATAAGGTTTCAGAAAATGGCACTAGATGGCGCTTGTTTTAATTTTGAAATTTTAATAAACGAAAAAAAGCAACTATGAAAGATAAAAAAGGAAGATATCTAATAAGTAACATAAAATATTACTAATATTATATCAATTTTATGTCAAAAACACATTCTAATGAGGTAAAATATATCGAAAGAGGCTATAAACACTTTCCGCGATAACTGGGATATGGATATGGGAAATGCCTAGAGGTATAAATTCCAGAGGTAGAAAGTCATAATAAAAAAAACAGACATGTTATCTTCAAGGTCATTGCAATATTATTATTTTTATTTATAAGAAGAACCCTAATATTGTCGAGAATAATATTGTTAAAAAATCTCCATGAACACTTATCCCATGAGTATTCACGAGGTCGTCTGTACATTTATATATTTGGGTAAGCGACTAACAATGGACAATTTATTATTTAGATTCGCCGCATTTCCTCCGCGGCAATTCTTTATGCAAATTTTTTGTGTACCATTTTCGTTTTTCAGAAACCCTGATTAATCGAGATTAAATTTCAAGAATAATTAATTATTAATGAGATAAAAATACATTTTTACGCTGGAAATTAAATAATATTTAAACTTTATTGTCGTGTTTTTTTTAGTTGTAGGAAAAATATTTTTTTAGAATAGTTTTGTGTGATTCTAAGCAAATTTTTTGGAAAGCAGTTTTTACTTGAATTTTAAAAACATGAAAATTTTCTGTTCATAAAAAATATATTAAATATGTGTTTTTGTTAACGCCAAAAAGCTAAGACATTTAAACGCTTTGTTCAGTCTCAAAAAGAGGTTCTATTGAGGCTCAGTTGTCATCTGAAACCGCCCGTGGGACGCGCTTGTATGCCGTTCCCAAGTTACTCGTTAACTCAAGAGTCCGTTTCAAAACACACACCATTGATATAACGATATTTAGACACGACGTAAAACTTTTGTAGATTTAAATAAAGTTAAAGTTTAAAAGTTAATTGTTATTTTAAAAGCTATTCATATCGAATTGATTGCTGTGGTTCTAGTTATTCGCAAATTGTTTATTAAATATTTTGATGTTTGTTAAACAATCATCAATAAAAAAAAATACAAGGCTGAGTTTGCTGCGCGGTTCTTTTCAGACCAGAGCGAAACCTCGTAGCCTGACTTTTAAGTTGGAGATTGACTTTACAGCAAGGCTTATTTCGATAAGTAAGTTATCAAAATAGCACCTCCTGACTCTTCTAATTGATGAACACATGTGATCAATGACATTTATTTAAAGAGTAAACAGACGCAAGAAAGTTTCAATAGATTTCCTATCGTAATTTATGATCGGGCTCGCTTCGTCAGAAATCCTCCTTTTTAAACAACATAAAACTCCTATTTAGCTTACTATCTTAATAAAAAACTAAAAATCAATTTCAGGAGCTTTAACTTTAAAATAGGCTAATAGAAGTCAGTTCTATTTCATCCAAGTCTGTGGCAAGTTTTCCCAACATAGAAGACTATTTGTCTTCGCGTAGATTAGCGTAAGTGTTTTCTGTGCGTCTCGCACCTGCGCCGCGGCCGACCACACGCTGCTCTCACGCGTACAGGTTACATAGTTATATAATGATATGAGCCGTATGTGGTTCATATGCAAGCTTCTAAATAATTAACTCTAACCCAAAACCTAAAAATAAATTACTATTAAAGCGTGATATTAACTTTTAAGCAAGAATACACTTAAACAACTTATTCAATTTAAAATAGGAAATAACTATAGAAGTGATCTTTGAAAATTGAGAGACTATACCGGCGAAGGAGAGGCTGACAGAGAGAAAAATGAGAAAAATATGAAAAAAAAAGAAGAATAAGAATTATAAAAGAAACAAAATATAAGAAGAAGTAAACCTTCAAGAAAGCGGTGAAGTCTTGATTACATAGAATTTTGTCAATAGTTCTTAGAGCGCGAGTTACGCCGACGACTTATGTCGACTCAATATATTACATTTGGTTTTTCTGTAGATAAACGTTTTTATGCGTTAATATTATTATTAAATCTACCCTTATCATCCGAATCAAATTACGTCGGTTCATTAAAATGATAAGTTACTCAAAGGTGTTTAAGAACTTCCTACGTTCTTACGAGTATACTTAGTCGTACCATAAATATTGTAAAAAAGAAAAATGTTATTTTTTCGTTTGCATAAAGTTCATTCCTGCAATGTGTGTTACTAGAAACTTATATAAATGTATAAACATGAATATAATAAATTTAAAAATATAAGTTCACTCAAATTGATCTCATTTGCTTCAATACAGTCCATGACACGTTGAGCCCAGTTGTCAATAGAAACAATCTCTCTCTCGTGGGGAAAATTACTTTCTGCTATTCTTTTGGATTGTTTTAAAGACTCCAAATTATCATGACGTTTAATGATTGATATATTCTCTAATATTGGCCCCAAATCCTAATTCAGGGGTTTGAGATAAGGACTGCTAACTGATGAAATCTAAAACGTTTATTTCCAACCACACTTGGGTGGGTCGAGCTTCATGACCCGGTGCTGAGTGTTGCCTTAAAGACCAGCCTAAGTGGAACATTGTGTTGTTAAGAAATATAACTATTTTTAACAGATTTAACTCGCGTTTAATTTTGGTTGCATTTTAATTTTAACCCTTTTATTTAATATGGTACTCTTGAAAATCTACATTATTTAACACTATTTAACAACATTCTCAAGAATCGTAACTTGATACACTCTGCCGATATTTTGACACCTGCCTTTTATAAATGTTGGTAACTCAACTCATAATAGTCTCTAATCATCACTGAAGTTACACAATGTCCATGTTCTGCGCTGATGAATAATTGGGCAGCTTCTACAGAGTAAGGATCATAGACTAGAGCATTTTGCTTGTTGAATTAATTTTCTCATCATTCAATAAAATTTTACAGTGATCTCTCCTTGGTGATCTCTCCTTGGTGATCTCTTTTTGCATAAAAATTTTTTGCTTTTACCACTCTATTCATTTTTAACTTTAAGACATAGAACACATTTTGTTGTACCTATCAACATTACGAACACAAAAAAACTGCTAATATCAAGCGAATGGAGAGTTTCAAAAATTGTTTTGTCTCCATTCTCTTTATCACCCCACTCCATGTTATTTTCACAGAAAGATTTAACCGATATTCATGTAAGAATAACAGATTATAAATTCAAATTTATTTTTTACAGTATTCATTGCCAGACTCCAGAATCAAACATAAACAAATCAGTTTCGTCAATTCTGAAAAGAAAAATTATAATTTTCAGGATTTTGCTCTAAACTTTATTTTTATAAAAATGAACGACACGTCATAGTTTAGATTTTGAATTCAACCAGTTCTTATCTACAATTAAAATGAGGACAAAGAATGTACAACTAAAGTTTATATAAATAGAAACCAAAACCAGAGCACAGCACTAGATTGATGAACCAATTGATAATGAAAGTCATTAGTCAAGGACACGGGTGATAACTCACAGTCTGAATAGTTAACACGTCGTCGTTACCGACTTGGAGAATTGAATGAAACCTCCTTCGTATTCATTACTTGGAGCCATGTTCGCTTTGTCTTACAATTTACTGTTGAGTTTGGGTAAGACAAATATTTAATGGCATATAATATATTATACTTATCAGTGGCGAGTATGAACAGCCGGTACATTTAGCAGCTTTACTTGTATTTATAGATTAATTGCTTGTAATTGCTTGATTTATATATTTTGAAAATACTTTTCAATCCAATATTTTATTAACTATCATTTATCTTTATATTTACAGCACAAGTCCCATCGTACTTTGTGCTTGTATAAATAATATTTGTGAAATTTATTGTGAAACCTGCCTCGGTTAATACTCACTGTCGCTGTCTACGAGCGAGACATATCTAAGCTAATTACTATACTGCTCGTAGTTGTCGAGTTACTGTGGCTATTATTAACTCGATCAAAATCAGCTCAGTTTCACATTTTATAACTATGAAACTAAACAGTATATGTTTTCAAGAATACTAACTCATAAGCTTTACAAGTGAAGATAAAATATAAATACTAAGTGTTTAAATTCTTTAAAAAAATACGTTTCCACCGTTCGTATTAGCTTTACATTAGTCTTCTTTGTTGTTACAAATTTTTAACATAACGCCGATGTTTCTGTGCAGTGTTATTATAAGAAAATAAGTCGTAATTTAAACAAATAATCCGGTACCAATTTAAAACGCAAATTGTTTTCCATAATTTTATTGATCATTTTAATTTTGTGAAAAGTTATTTTCTCAATAAAATATAATAAAATTCAGCACAACACTGAACAAACTTTACCGGTGCCAATTAAAAATTTCTAAACTCTAGGTTTACGACGGCTTTGTAACGAGCAGATTGACGCAGATTGTTAATCCAACGATTTTATAAATTTTTGCAACTGAAGCTTTTTGAAGTAAGCTGTAAAAATACAAATATATTCTTAGTTTTTTAAATACTGTATTGAACGTGGATACATTTATTGTCCAAATTAATAAATGTCCGTGTTGTCCAAATTAATAAAATTGTTAAAAACATCAGAGAGCGTTCTTTGTGGAGCACACGTAGAGCACACTATAAAATATTCATGAATTTCTATAACATATAGTTTAATTCTGATGTCTGTAATAAAAATCAAATTTGGAAAACATTAAAGATAATTATTATATATCCCCCAACGAAAAGAGCAGGACAAGCTCACGTAAGTTGCTAATGACTTGATCAACATTCCGCGGCCTCAAAGACATAGCCGGGGCTCTTTGTGCGCTAAATAGACAAAGTTGCGCTTTGTTCGTTATACGATGTTACGCGACCTCGTCCTGCTAGCCCTTACGGTGTTTGACATTAAGATACTTTACATCTCAACGTCTTTTTAATATTTGTTTATTAACTAATATTTAGAATATGATATTAAATCTTTATTAATATTACTAACAAATATTCGGCAAAAAGTTAATATAGTATGTGTATATGTTGCATGAAAATATGTTATTAAAATACAATTGAAGCTACATATGTACCTATTTCCAAACTATCCAGTGATACCTGCACAAGACACAGCCGCTATAAATCGGGGCGCTGGCAACTGTCGTCGAAGCAGCAATATACGAGAGTTATAGGCCAGGAAATTAATTCTGTCCACTTGTAGGGTTAGGAGGAATCATGGGGTGACCACGTCGGAGACAGGTAGCGAATATAATATTAATGAAATAATATAACGCTTAAGCGCTACCCTACTGTGTTCGTTTTGATTTAAAATTAGCCGTCTAATGAACATAGACTTTTAGGTAACCGTGTACAGTATAAAACAATAATTTGTGTTATGATATCTTAAAATTTAAATATTTTAAAGATAAAAAACCATCAAATTATAACCACTTCAACAACCAATAACAAATGTAATCAAATCAAATTTAATCTAATTATAGTAAGAATTAACAAGAAATAAATAAATATTCCGCTTGTGAGTTGAATCGTGAACACTATTCATACCTACATAACTCAAAATCCTGGTAGCTCTAATAAATAGATGAAAAGGATTCGATTTTTCTCATAAGCGGTCTTTACTTATAACTCAGACTCCGGAAATAATAACGTCCAATAAATAAGTAGTCACAGTACAAATAACATACCGATACCGTAAATAAGAAATTAAATAAATGTAACCATATTTTATTCTAATATCCGCTTCACATGTCGCTGTGACAAACAGGTAAAGAGCTCCCAGGAGTCGCAGCCGGCTCATAACCTGTCTCCGGCAGGGTTCAACTTGACACGTGAGTATCTCGTCATTAGTGTTGTACAACTGGGAACATTGCACTTTGCACTTGTTTTCTTAAAAAATATTCGACTTAATCATAAGTAAGCGTAAATATATTGTATGGAGTGAAGAATAAACTAATAATTTGTGAGTATTTTTCTAATACCTTGATTACTTTTAATTTTTGTTATAAGAATACTTTTTTTAACACGTTTAAAATTTTTGTTTTAAAATGTACAGTATTTTATTTAAATCCCAAGTTAATGGTAGTCGTCGATAGTGACGTGTGACGCGGCGTGCTCGTGATCGAACTCACTCAGGATATATCGAGTGACTGAATCACCTGCCTCTGACGGTTTTGATTCATTTAAAGAAACATATAACACGACATTCCGTCTCTACATTTGTAAGTGACTATCGGAAATGAGAAAATAAAATACATTCATAGCTATTATAATATATTATTCATATGAAATACTTTAGGATACTATTTAAAAAACTTAGTATTATCCTATGCTAGATGCTACAGCATAGACAAAGTGTTTGATTGAGGTCCTCAGTTATCTGATGAGCAGCAAATGTGTGATAAACAACAAACTGTCGTGTCGTGCTCGTGTCGTGCTCATATCTATTAACACCGGGGCCTTAATCATTTTTTTTATTAATCCATAGTTCCATTTATTTTATTTATAGTTCAAACCGGAGAATGACAGATTTCTTAGAAATATAAGAACGCCACTTGAAACTCCACATATATTGAATACTTATTTTTTGCATAATGACTGTAAAAACAAATTGAAAGAGTAGACAAGAAATTTTTATCAGATAAGAACAATTTATCCTTTTTTTATAAATGATACTTTGAGAAAAGACTGTTATATATTAATGCATAATCTATATATACTAAAAGAACTCTTAGTAAATATAACACTAATTTGTGTTTCTTCGTACAACGACAAGGGCGAGGGATAAACAAAATATCAATCGCTCCAAATTCCTTTCCCCGGGGAAGTCTTGAATGTCAAATTCACAACTGCCTAATGATGCATTACTCTCATTCAATTTCCCTGCAGAATATAGATAATATTTTCGTACATATCGATTTTGATATCTATGTCTTCTCAGTTAAGGTTTATATTGTAATGGTGACATATCGCTTTACAGGATCCTTTGCTATTGAATGATATTGTCACAGACAGGTGAACGAATGATTGCTAACCATTCGTTCTTATCATAAATATCAAATTCGATTCTGCCACCAAAAGACGTCTTGTCATGACGGCTTAGGAAGAAGCTTAATAAAAGATAGATAAGTTGAACAGACAGAAGCAAGGACTCTTAAACTGAATGTAAGTACTCTTTTTTAAATATATAACTTATTTTTTTATATTTAACTTCATTTTATAAAACAAAATACAAAAGTTGGAGTCACGTTTAAAATAATCTAAAATACTTTTAAACATAATACAAGTAGAATTAGTAAAATTGTAATAATACGAAGAAACCCAGCGCATCTTCGCGCTTGGGCCGTAAGGCCTTGAGTGCACAACAATATCCATGAATCACTTGTAGAGTTAGCCTTACATGCATTCTAATCTATATATTTTGAAACTAAAAAGTTGTAAAGTGAACCTTATGGTCCAAGCAACAAAAGGTAAAATTGCTCGTTTAATATCTTGGCCACCTTCAGCTGTTGCCCGAGGCAGTAACGTTGGAAGCGGTAAAGTTCACTCCTTACTGCCTAGGTTTAGTGCCTCAGTAGCCTTAAATTATTTGTTTTCTGGGAAAGGTCTGTAAAAATATCTAATGAAGTTGAATTTTATAGTATTTTAAATCAAGTTGGCAGTTCTCGTAAAGGTTTTAGGAACTTTACAGTACTTTTCTTATCGTAACTAACTTACATTGTGTCAAGCTTGCATAAAGAAATGTTGCATAGTTTCAAATAATACCAACCTAAAATACATCAATGTACAAGATACATAGTGTACGGAACATATTTATGATCAAAAAACATAGTCTATTGGTACAGTCAATAGCGCTATATTTAGTCTAATACGCTGTATATATGTAATCTAATAGGTATTAGTGAGTGTATTGCAATCACATGCATCCAGTAAGGAAGCAAACACCGTGAAAGACTCACAATTTGTCCCTTGGTTGGGTCTCGCACCTGTCACCAGGGCGGCGAGTGGTGCGAGCTACAAGCGATGAAGATAAGTTAAAATAACAACAAAACAACAATGAAATAGTACGGAAATATAAAATATGCATTAAATTTACATTAATATTAATGCTAATTTCATGAATGTGCTGCCTCGGCTGGTGGAGTGACGGTGATGGTTCCTAGAGGTGGCGGCTCAAAGTTTTATCCGTATTGATGAATTACCACATAGCTATCACATTTTAAATAATATTATAAATAGTGTTAGTTAAAATAAAATCATTTATTATTTTATGATTTGACTGGCGTGCAATTGTTTCTAAGGATTACTAAACAGGTTATTCAACAATATATAAACACGGGAGAATGTATTTTATTGTACCACAGAAAGTTGACAGGTGTGTAGGATTGTCGATGACATCACTTGAATACCTGAAGCAAGGGTTTGAGTTTTGAGCTTTTAACGCTAAGCACCTCTCAGGTGATCGTCAGAGATCGGCAAAGTTCGGCCTCACTCGGAAACTAATGTATTATTACAGACGAGTATGTATTCATTGAATACTCATAAATATGTGGTTTAATTAAAAAATAATCCGTTTGTGAATATGAATGCAGTGCGTGCCTTCAATAGACCGTGTTTATATGGAAAATGGATGAACATTTTCAATATGTACATGTTGATTACTGACCTGGATCTTTAGACTCTTTCTATGTATTAATATTTATTACAAGTAGAAATGCAATATGCATGTTCTGTTTTTGTTTGTAAAAGGGTAAAAAATTATTATTACTAGTACTAGAAACAAAAAAACTTTGTAACTATTTAGAGAAAGAATTTCTCTAAGATTTTAATAATGAGTTCATTAATAAAAAAAATAATTTGTAAATCGACGACTCGTATAGAAAGTAGACACGGACGGAGTCGCGCGTACCGGCTTGTTGAGTTATATTTATGCAATTTTTGTTACACGAGGAATTCCCAACTTTGGTGGCATATTCTCTTTATTATGCAGGTAATTCGCGGCAGTGTTCCGCGGAGATTGCGTTTATATATCACGTGAGCCACTCGACGAACTCTTTTACGAATGTAACAGACTATATGTTCATAGAGGGTTCCCTTAGTTAAGTTTTGCTAATGTTTTATATTGTTTTTCTTAATACAATTAATAAATATATTTATACTTTGGTTACCTTTTGCAGGTCGTCGCTTAGTATTTAATATTTATATGAAAAGTATATTATTTATAAAAGAATTAAATCGGCAAGGTAAAACATAAGCAGTCGAGCGAGCTGTGTGTTTTCATTATTCTTCGCACGGAGAGGCTGGCGGCGTCGCTCAGCGCTCTTAGAGCAATTGTTTCGAACGGTATATCGCACATGTTACCCCACAGATCTTAACCCTTACTTTTATCGGGGTAAGTATTACTCTCCTTTTCTTATTGTTCCGCTTGTTGTTACAAAGGTTTCGGTGGCGTTCCTACAAAACAACAAGCCGAGACTGTTGCAGACTGTAGTAGATTAGAAAAAAAAAACATGATTTCAATTATAGTCAATTAATTATGAATATGAACAGTAGACTCCCACTCTACTGTTACAGGCCGCCACTGCGGGCGCTCTCCACTCGCCCCGCTCTCTCTCTCTACTCTCCGTATCAGCTATGTATCTGTTTTGAAATACATTCGTGCATAATAATAAATATTCCGAGTCTGCTTTCAAATATTAGGCTTTCACGTGGAAATGATACGACATAATATAACGATACCTATGTTATGGTTTCTACCAATAAGAATTTTTTTTTGTATATCCATATTTATTTGGTGAACTTGTAATTTAATAAAGAAATATATACATTGGATATAAATAATTTCACAGTACTTCCTCCTTCCACTATTTGTATAGACAGAACCTACACCGAGTTAAATCTTTCGTAGAGTTAGTAGATAATGTTATTTTATTAATTAATAATACACACGCATGTGTGGTTCAATACGCTGTCTTGTATCGGAGGGGTAAACTAAGTAATCGGATAATAACACTCAACTTTAATTGATGCAGGGGATTTTTAAGCTGCATATTAAAATATTATATCGCCTGTGTGTTAATTTACATAAGTGTTCTTATTGGTTTATATCGAAAAACATTGTCCCTCTATTTGTTTCTTCCGGGAGTTAAATTACGGTGTTTTAATTATCGAAAAATTATTTTTATCAGCTTGTTTTCAATAAACCATTTGTACTCACTTACTTCATTTAGTGACTTACTGATTAAAGAACTTGTTGGAATCACACCAATACTCGAAATCGTCATTCTAAATACTTTTTAAAATATTATATGTATTAGTATATACGTGTGTGTGTGTGTGCAAGTGTGTATATAGTGAAGCATTTTTTTCGGTTTCATTTTGTAGCGTTTGATTATGTAATTAACTTTATTCTAGTACCAATCCATGCGTATTCACGGAGCCTGGTAGTGTATGAAATACGCGAAATTTCTAAACAAGTATACCTCGTGCTGGTCACGGTGCGGGTGGCGGCTGTCAGCACCACATGACTGGGAATGGACGTTGTGCACTTCATTTTTTGTAGACTACGATAATCGGAGCATAAATCTAGTTCTCTTTAATATTGTTATAAAATGAATTTGTTATTCATGATGTTTTCTAAGATTTACACGAGTACTGTACATTTCAATAAAACCACCATCATCATCTCGTCTTACCGCGAACACGTTTGCTGCCAAGCATTCGAAACGTCGGGTTAAATATAAAAATGTAATAATAAACGCGAGTTATATCCGTAAAATAGTTTTATTGAAATGTGTTATTCAGTTATGCGGCGTAACTCCGTGTACGAACTTGTCTTTATTTATATAAAATAATCGAAATATGCCTAATGATTGTTTTTCGTGACAATGGTTTTGGAGTATAGCGCATCAGCGCGCGCGCATTTTGTTTACCCGTGCGATGCTTCCGGTACGAGCGCTAGCACTGACTTTGATATGAGTTTCAATGTATTAAATATATTTTTTCTTAGCAACCTTTTAAGAATTAATACTCTATATATGTTCTGTCGTTTCATTAATATAATTAAATGTCTTTAACAATAAAAATTTAACTTTTTACGCACAATATATTTTTTTATTCTAAAAAAAACATCGACTCTCACATCGTACATCCCTCACTAAATTCGTCTAAGGCCTTATATGATACGCATAACACTTTTTTAAATTTTTCTTTGTATTACATTCTTATTCGGCTTATTTTAATTTACTGCAGTTATTATATTTTACGAACTGTCTAGAGAGAAACGAAACGTTAACGACAGTGTTACCGCGCCGTGCGACAGCGCACATATAGTATCAATTTATTGGTAAATATAAAATTATAGAATTTTTCTCAAAGAGTAAGTTACGAGCACTTTTTGTTATGAATGGTTAAGTTCTTGAATAATTCTACATTAATTATTCAGGAGAAGTAAAATAAAAAATTTAAATCTTGAAAGTTTGAAACAATAACTAGTCAAATTTCAAAACAAATTGACCTCGTGGAAATTTATTTGATCTGTTTAAAGCGGTTATAAAAATACTAGCGGCGACGTCCCAGCGCCCGTTGTTATTCCAGAGCGCGCCCGGACATGTTGCATTTGACATTTTAAAAATAAAACAAATTTACCAAGAGAATGTAGCTTTCAGGATAAGATCGCAACCAAAATATCGCAATACAACTGGTACAAATCTTTATTGAAACATCTAACGAGTACAGCGACTATTGTATATATATATAATATAATATCCCAATTATAGCAACAATAAAATTTAAGTCTATTTTATTTGGAACATAGACATAAATTTTACTGAATTAATTTGATGCGCTGTTTAACTGCGATACAAATATAAGTTGTCACGACCTGGTCCCGAATTCGGGTCCTGATCATATCGAAGGCAAGTATTGATACAGCCGCGTGGATTAACGATCGGATTATTAATAACAAATGCAATAATATACTTGTTTTGGTAAAATTTTAAGATTTACCCCTAAAAAATAAACTTCGGATACTCTGTTCGTGTCATGTCTTTTTTTTTATTCGAAGCCTCTACAACAATGTTATAATAAATATAGACGTCTAATAGCTATAGTCACAGTTGTAGATATAAATCACTCCATCGGCTGCCCTTCAGTCAACAAAGGCTTTTGTCGTACGTTCTTTTTACTGTCATCGCGCGCGTTCGCACTTCACGCTTTCACTTTAAATAATATACAATTAAAAATTTATGAATCAAAACCGTCTGATATATTTATAATCACGAACTAACAAACAACCAACCATTCAAAATAATGTAGTGTACTTGTCGTTACACGTGATTCTCGTGGTCTCTCCTTCCTTTTACTGACGAAAAAAGTATACTCTCTACGATGACTTCGACTAGCATATGACGTATAATGATTTACTGAGATGAAAGAGTAAAATAAATGTTATATTATTATTTTGTTTTAATTAAAAGGAGAAAACAAAACAATGGATACTACAATTTCTACTAATACTTACCGCAAATATTTCGACGCCGATGAGACAAACCTCATACAAACTGGAGGGTGAATCGAACGGGGGTGACTTAAGACTCGCTCCCCCTACTATTGCATGTCAACACCGAAATTATTAGACCTTATCGTGTACTATAATGATTCTTATTGCTGACTTCATAGGGCTTTTTTAAACATAAATAAAGGTCACCGTCGTGTGGTCTAGACTTGAAATATGATAATCGCTCCGTCTGATGATGGTATTCAAAGTTTGCAAGGAAAGACGGAAGCCCTGGATGTTTGGGGGAAAATTGCGCTTTTCTTGTTGAAACAGATTAGACTTTATAGATATTAAACTCATAAATATTACTTGTCATGTAAAATGTTAGTCTCTAGAGACGTCATTTAAGGTGGTAAGATTTTATGTTTTAGATTTTGTCAGTTTATGAGACAATTTCTCAAAAAAATATTCAGAATCAAAAACAACCAAAAGTTTCAGCGGACTTCGTTTATTTGAATACGTGGGATCATTTCTGAAAACGTGCGATTTGTATAATTCTTTAACTAGAGTAATTATATTTATAAGTACACTTATATCAAATATTAAAATAGTAAATAAATTCTCGAGGGCTAAACAATTAAAAGGGGTAGGTGTCCAAAAAAACCTTTGCGTTTTATATTATGTATCATAAAACTAGGCTGAGGGTCGTAAGTCCGCGTGTTTATCATAATCCGTCACGTGTAATCCGATTAAACAATTGTTGCTTAAATTTTTCGTAATTGTTTATTTTGAAACTAAGTTACTTTTGTTACTTTTTATGATATTTGTGTTTTTAAGACACTTGAAATATATGACAATTATTAAAAGATTAGCAGCAGTGGATTTATTTTATTTATATCCCATTAAATTACAACTGAAACATAAATAAAACAGTGTACAATTATCTTCATGAACGCAACTTGTCGGTATATTATTTTTCCGACCCTACTCTTTCGTAATATAAGTATTCAGTTATGAAATAAAGTCTACGAGCTCCGTAAGGCAGAACTTGATACTGTGGTTTCTAGCCGGGTGTAGGCCCTTTGAAGTGTTTGATTTCCAACCGGAAACGTGAAACCTGATTGGGAGCGCGAAACCTCCACCGTGCGGCACACGTCTCTAACTGCCGCTAACAGCAGAGGAGAGGACGCGACGCTTCACGATTACTAAACTATATTATATCGGTTTACTTATTAGCTGGCGCTCGTTAACAGGACAACTAAGAATGTTGTAACTAGTAATTTGTAGATTTAAGGTGAAAGAAGAAAACACAATACTCATATATTTTTTTTAATATTTCATTTCCTCGCAATAGTGATAATTTTTATCTTTCTTATTATTTATTATTTATTTAGACGCAACATTCTCGCTCGCTCGATGCATGCCCGTCATCCGTATTGTAGTAGTGAAGCTCTGTAATTCAATTACGACTCCTTACTGGGAACGGAAAATAATACAAAAACTGTACTAGACGGGCTTCATAACTTATTCTATAACACTACGTATACTTTTCGTTTCTACGACCGCTCATTGCTTTTATATGAGTTCCTCTTGATACGGGCATTGATGGTTTCTTGATATGTGAGGGATATAGGGTAATGGAGACTCAACCTGAGTGAGATTGCTTCCATGATGTACTCTACATATTTATAGATATTGTTAACGACGACCATTAAGTTTACTATCTCCAATCTATAGTAAAGTATCAATATTTTATACTAAATAGATCTATTTTGATATTAAGACACCGTATGTAAGCTGTCTGGCCTTTACAAGAAATTAATCAAACTATAACACCGTGAAAGCGGAAACCATGTCACTATAACAATAACATATACATATACTATGTATGTGTGTGTGTGTGTCTTGTAAATGCCAGTTCCCTTGATATATCGTATGTTCCGAAGGGCACACAATGGCTCCATTGTCACGCCATCATTCCTCATTCGGATTTACGAGTTTATACTTTTATTGGGTTATTCGTAAGATTTATATCAGATATTTTGTAAGTGATATTACACGTTTACCACTATTTGTAGAACAAGTGCGTTATGATGGAATATTAACAATTTAAATACAATATTGTTGATGTCACATATTTACTCTCCGAACACAACCATCGGAGGTTTTACATTGTATTTATTATTTAATTGTATTTATTGGAAACACGACAGTATCATAATGTACAACGAAGTGTCCATTAACTTAAATAAGACTTTTCGGTGAACTATTTATATATAAATGATAATAAGTAATCTGATAGAGTTTAAAAAGGAATTTTTGGTCTGTTATTTTGTATTGAACATTAAACTTTCGAATGACATCTGAGACCATCGGCAGATGTAAAGGAATGTTGCAAATAATTATTCTTTTCATTCAATCTAATATTTAAATTCGCTACGTTCGGCGGCGCGGCGCGGGCTCGCTTCAAACGATATGATTACGATATCTTTTAGGGAGCTCACATCATTCACGTATCGAACTGAAGGTACCTTTTAGATTAATTTTAGGGAGAGTAAAAGATTACTTACATTTTTGATCATTAAATGAATGAATGAATGAAAGATTTATCAAAATTATTGTAGCCATATTGATATTAACGAGACTGAGTGGGTAATGTCGGGAGGACTTTTTATAAAACAACAAACGAACCTTATATAATACCTTAAATAGGAAGGAAAGACGAATTCAATTTCAAAGTTCAAATTAAATTGTACGCAATAATCACTTCTAATTGCGGTTGGCTGAAGGGCGACATTTGCATAATTCCGGTTCCGTTTTACCTCCGGGACGCTTAGTCTGCATAAATAAATATAAATGTGATACAATATCAGGAACACGACGGAAACTTCAACTAGAATTTGTTTGACAATTCTGTGAAAGACGCCATTTGAGATACTCGCACTGTGTTTGATATGTTGTTTAGAAAAATGATTTCTATTACAACATACAACATACAACATAGCGACTTGACTTTATTACAAATAATGTCTTTGTTAATGTAAACATTTCTAAGATTAATGTTATTTAAAAAATAATAACCGTCAATCTTCTTTTAGTCTTTTCTTAATGAATATTGAGTTTTCTTTAAGATGTATGCACCTACTTCGTTACAAAAAAAAATCGGATGGAAGTTACGTATAAAGTGCTAATTTTTTTTACTGAACCAGAAATTACAACACAATTTAAAATAAATATAATTTTTATTCTCAGTGACAGCACACACACACACATACACACACACATACACACACACACACACGCACACACACACACGTGTTGTCATTAGTGTTGCTGGTGCAGGGCACTGCACGGGATGCTTCACATGCAGCAATCGACCCCTATAATTACACATCTTGTTAGATACACTAATTGCTTAAATTAACTGGCCTGGGTGTCCTTTAGTTACGTCAGTCGAGCGTGTCTTGTACTAATTACAGTTAGTACATACATATTAATTAATTTATTATAGTATACATTTTCAAGATGCCTATGAAGCAGAAGTTCTGTTGCAAAAAAAATAATAAAGGCAGAAAATCTCTGTAAAGCATCAGTTGTAAAACAAAAAAATTAAACAGATACGTCAAATAGAAATATTGAATGACTCAATAATAATTATAATCGAGGTATTCTCCGAAACAGTTAACGGAGATGTCATAAAAAGACTGATAGACATATCTTTAAGAGATTATTGTATAAATGTAGGAATGGAGTATTTGCGGAGCGGAGCCGGATTACAGTCCTCGACCCTTCTGCAAATATTTAGATTTAGCTGTTTTAATGCTTACGTCAAACAATCGGCCATCATAAAGACACTCCCGGTGAGTACAACTCATTGGAAATTAATCTTAAATAATATGAACTAACAAATTTCTTTCAACTCTTATCCATCTCACTCCTTCCCTACAGCAAGGCATGATTATATGTATTATTATTATTGCATATTTATAAAGTATAATTTGTATTCGGGTATGAGCTATGGGCCGCAAACTCGCAAGCGTGGATTTTAGAAAGATTGTTTATTTTCGCATCATTTTTCGCGATATCTTCTACAATAATCGTTATATTTTTACGAACTATACACCTAAAGTTTCCTGAGAAACCTCACCGTGTTTTTCGTTCGATATGTTGAATAAACAAATAAACAGACGAGGCCGGAGACTGCCATTTATATTGTGTACAGATAAAAACAACGATGATAAGATTATGACATTATATCAATAAGTTGAATATATTTTAATAAATACGTAAATTATAAAACCGTTTCTTATTTAATTGAAAAGTAATAAAATATATTTTATTGAACCGAATGAGACGACAGCCAGGCGAAGTACAGATGAGGCCAGGTTCCCCGCAAATAAGAGGCGGACCGACTCCGCAATTTGCAACACGGCCTTCCTGTACACTTATTATTTACACGTCTCAGTGCCTCCGACAATTATAATACCCGCATTGAGATTCGCACTTTGTTCAGTTTAATTCCTATTGTACAATAAAGAGACATAATATCGTTTATCTCCGTGTTGACAAGTTCAATAATCGAACCGACGAATATACTTGTTGCCCTACAAATATTGTTATATTTTACTATATATGTAAAATATTATTAAACATTATAAATAATTACACAATCCAAACTTTCTTAAAATAGATAAATAAAACAAATACCAGCGCCGTAACGACAATTACTTAAACCACTGTTCGTGTTATTATATATATGTATATATATTAAGTTCGGGTCCCAACTGTGCTATTTATATCTACGTCCAAACAATGCCCTTTATCTAATCGCATATTGATAGCTACGAGTGGCAGCTTACCTTTTGACACGTCGACACTATGTCACTGCTGAGACGAAAGGGACCGGCCGCGGGTCGTGTTACATGACTGTGTATTTACTTATATTACTACAATTATATAGGATTTGATACGTGACATAACGTATTAAATATTTTTATTACTATTTTAGCCAATCTACGTATTTCATAATTTCTTTAATCTGTAAGTAACTCGCTAAATAGTTTGAAATAAAGATCATTTTCCTCAGTAAATCAAAATCACACAATAGGCCTGCGGTGAAGTGTGAGTAATAGTCGCTCACGAATATATTACAAGCGACGTGGAAAATTTCCGGTACTGATAGAGATTTGTGTGTGTGTGTGTGTGTGTGTGTGTCGGTATCTGGAAGTGAGGCTGGATGTGGGGGTAAATAGTTTTCCTGAGAATATGACGATTCTTATACAAAGCCGGAGTTTTATCGGATTTAAAATTCTAAAGGATTGGAGAATTTTGTCAAACAATATAAATTGTTTCGAAAAATTCTAGCTCAGATGTAAAAAATAAATAAAAGTAAAAAATAATAAATAACGGATTGGGGAAAAATTATATATAAGTATATAAATGTATGTCCTTGCAAAATTTTTATTTTGCTAATAAAACAATAAAGTCCCATTGTAAAATACTATCAACTCTAAGCTGACAAACTGCTGGAAGCGAAAGAACAATATTTTAAAGTTAGAAAGACTTCTGTTAGTCTCTTGAAGTCGGAAAAATTGAACGAATTGAAATCGAACGTGATTCGAATGGAACTTTAAGTCCTAGATGTTAAATTAAATTTATACGTAGTTTAGAAGCAAATATCGTACAATATTATTATATTTAGGTATACTGAAGTTTCTTTATGACGCTTAAACTTTTACATTTGCTATTATTTTTATTTTTGATCCGATTTTATCAAATATCTTCCCTGATATTTGATAAAATGCATAAAATGCATTTACCTCACAGCATCCCCGAGCTACAAGCTAAAAACTGTACACATTATCTGTAGTTTTTTAGATTAGTGAGGTCGATCTTAGTTTTGTTTTATCGAATATCGATTTTTACAAATCGTAAATATTGCTGAAGCTCAAACAAACAAAAGAAAAAATCATAACTTAGTCATTTTCATTAATTAAAATATAAACTTTTTATTCTAAACAGTTTACTAATATATTTAAAGGAGGAGCAAACTGACTCTTAATAAGTTGTCCGTGTGCTACGTAGGTGCTACGTAGGTGCTACGTAGGTGCTACGAATCTTTATTGTAATATCGCGCGGTGGGTTCATAATAATGAATTAACATTTATTTGAGTGGGATGCATCAAGTGCATTGTACGTCGGCCGGTGCTCTACTGTGTTCATACAGTATTGCTATTGTAAGCCAAGACAAAGACAAAAGGATTATTCCTCTTCAGTATCAAAAACGCTTTTTTCATTTCTCTTTTATATTCTTCGTAATAGTAAAAATGAATGTCGTCACCGCCGACTGAGACCTGGCTGAGGTAATTAAAAATAAATATTAGCTCTGTCTTACTGTTCATTGCGTCTTTTTAAAATTCCACAAAAGGATTTACATTTTACATTCACAAAAACTGTTCCAGCAATACTATAAATACACTGCGCCGTTGAAACAGCGGCTCTATTCAGTCGTAATAAAGTATAAATTCGAACAGATTTAGGACAAAAATCTTTAAATAATAGCCTATTTTATAAGTGACACAGACTAACAGAGGTGTATTTAGCGCGCGATGAGGACAGCTCTGTTATTTACAAAACACGTTAAAGGCGTACAATTGAAATCCATGGTGTGTGTTTTGGAATATTACAAAACATAATTGACATGTATAGTGTCACTTATAACCATATATTTCTAAGCTACATCCCTAACCTATAGTTATATATAACGACGTAATCAATATATAACTTATAGCTATATATATAAAGAATAACTATAGCTTGGTTGCAATCATTTAGTAATATTTCAATTGTTTCTATTGTCTATATTTACCATATCTTTTTTAAATTCCAAATATTCCATTTTCAAATATTTTTTTATTGTTATTGTATTATTTAATTGAATTCTCCATTGTACGAAGGGAAATACGAGATTTTCGGCTCTTATAGGATACGAACTGCAGTAAAAATATTTACGTCGCCGTGTAGAAAAAAGTTTGTACAATCAGAATTGTATTAACAGCACTGCAACGTTACAATATGTAACATTATTTGTATCATTAAATATCAATAACACCGGAGCCTTGCCGCTATTAATTCAAATTATTTAATTGACTTAATATTTGAAATTCCAATATAGTTAGTATTTACGATACTCTATAATTATATCGCAGCGACTATCATTTAATATGGTGTCTATTAAACTGTATGTTTTAAGTTACATTTTAAAATTATTTTCAAACAATTCTCTACAGTTTTCAGTATTTTTAGTATCTGAAATATTTTATTATAATTATTTTCATTTTATTATTAATACTATATAATTTTATTTTAATCCGTGTATTAAATCTATCTTCTTTGTCTACAAATACATATTTATTTTAAAAAGTTAATATCGACAAAGCGGTAATGGTTTATTAGAATCGTTAAATAGACAGCGTAGAAATTCCACTTTTTATAAAACAACATTTACATATAAATTTATGAAAAGTGTAAGACTCGTGTGTTATTAGACAGCGCCGCGGTGTCTCCGCGACCGGCGGTGGGTTCTCTCATTATATATTAACACACTCACTGTACTACGCCGTTTATACCACTTATGATGTACTATTTTAAATATTTTTATTCGTTACCTTCTTGTTCATAACATACCTTTGTGTTTATATTATGAATATTATCTTTTATTATTATATAATCCATACAACAGATACTTCAAATTGTAATAAATATAAATTATAAGTAAATGTATCTTGTAACCTAAGATGTAGTAGTACTGTTCTCCACCTAGTTCCTACACGTGTCCTCACGTGTCGCTCTGCGCTAAATCATGTTTGTATTAAGCGCTTTAAAACTTAACCCTTATTTTCTCTCTCCGAGCACTTAGAGGATTACACGAGCTACGACCTTCCAACTTCGCATGCCTCTACAGAATTAAGACTTGTTTATTTATCAAGCAAACTGACGGTTTGACGGACTTTTTCATTTCATTTATGTGAAATAAAATTAAAATAAAAGCTAAAAACACCAACGAAATTCTGAAAACTACTGACAATAAAAATTAAATTTGTCAGGAAAGTACATTGTAACTAGGAGAATTCCGCTCATAAGAGAGTTGAGACTTTGTATGAAACTTCGTCATTTTTAATTTTGGACACATGATACTTTAGATACGTTAATGGGATTTCGAATATTGCATTTCTGTGAGGACATAATAGGAGCAAAATAGCAAATATGTATGAAATGTGTGATTTTTTTTCTGTTTTGGGCAAGCCGTCAATAAATGGTGGTAACCATCATTTTAAATGTTGGTAATGGTTTGTCGTCCGCATTTAAAATAACCCTGTGTAGTAATTTTATTTTCAAAATTAAAAACACGCGGGCGAGAGCGAGTAATATATAAAATATTTTTTTGTTAAAAATACATAAAATTTACAAGTAATTTAATAGAATAATATATAAGTGAGGAGTTTTGGCTTCATAGAGTATGTTATAAAAACGTAGAGGTTAAGCATTTGAAGCTACATTAACTCAAAGAGAAAGTTGTCAGCATTGTTTGCTGGACACTGCTTTTTGTGCAGTTAATTAAATGATTACTGGAAGTGACTTGTCAGTTCTCGTCTCTCCTTCTATTCGTTCTATATTTTTCGCTTGTTATTATAAAAAAGATAACTATAAAAAACATTAAACAAAATTAATTTAAAATTTTTCATATTTTTTTTTGTATTTTAGCGCGTATCAGAATTATTGTTTATAATTTTGAATACGTTTATCAACAGGCAACTAATATTCACATATTGTACAAAAATCTTGTGTCATGATTACAGTTGTTTTAAAAATATAATAATTATTTTATTGAAAAGCATTTGAACGTCGCGTCCAGCACTGTAGGTCAGTGTGAACATGTTTCGGGCAGAGGAGGCGGGTGATAAATCCACCTCTTTGTGTTCTTGTCTCACTCGCGTTTTTAACGACGCTCTGAATGCTAGCTCACTGGACATAAATTTTGCTTTTTAAATTCTTTGGAAATGAAATTTCTATATTTATCGCGAGACCTGACTCTGTCGTCCGATTGTTCTTTATATTTAATTACCTTTCCACCTTTTATTTTTTTTTTAAACGAGCGTCTGGGTCACAGATGAACATCAGAAGACTCGCAAGAGCGTTGCCGGCCTTGGAGGTAGGAATATACGCCTTCATTTCATTCATTCCACATCTTAGTGGTACGTGGAAGAAAGGTCCTCGAAGACCGCACAGTGGAAAACTAATGCCACTCCACGCATCCAGGTGGCAGGGATGGTAACACAGGCGGTGACGTGCTGTGCGGTGATGAAATTCTGAGGCAGGCATCAGGTCAAGTAACTCTTCGGAACATAGCCCGTTGTAAATGCGATAGAAGACACACAAGGAAGTCACGTCTTTACACAATGCCAAAGAGTCCAGCCGTTCACAGAGCACTGGGTCCCCAACCATCCGTACGGCTCTCCCTTGTATGCGGTCAAAAGGTAGAAGCTGATATTGGGGTGATCCGGACCAGAAATGAAAACAGTACTTCATATGTGTCCGGACCTGCACCTTATAGAGCGCAAGTCGTCGGCCAGGATTGAAATACTGCCTAACTCTATTAATCACACCCAATCTCATTGAAGCGAACTTGGCCGAGCTCTCCAAATGACCACGAAATTGACAGTCACTCGAAGTCCCAGTAAAAATATTCAATCATATTTTTTTTCAAAACATTTCTAATAAAAATAACAATGTTATTATTAATTTCTTAGTAATTAGTAACACTTAAACTTTAATAAATATAAGATGTTCAACCAAAAATATAATTAAGTTATACTTTTAATGGAGTTGGAATATAATATTGTATTTGAGTAACAAGAGGATTTCTAATTCATTTTTCACAACACTAGCTAACCTGGAATCTGCTCTCGTAGAATATTTGAGAGACGCATGAATTTCCATATATGTTGAAGTAACGTGATCACGTAAATAATTTCTTTGCAGAGTCAAGAAAGACAGCGGCATCAATCTTTTACATCACAAAGCTTCGCTTACAATAAAACTGCACAACATCGCATTCTTCTTCAGCATTTACGAGTGGATTTCAAATTCATTGCACACTTCACGAATTATTTGTGAACGAAAAGATCCAGCCGTAAAACTTTTTGCTTTTAAAATTTTAAAATTATATTACTAAAATTTTTATTGTATTCTGATAATTTTAAAAATATTTGTAGTAAGAATTAAAATATTATTTTTGTAAATATGTTAAACAAGATATATTATATATACATATATTATTTTTGTTATTTTGAACAATTTGTTTAAAAGAAATATGAAGACCAAGTCTTCAAATAGTACTACATAAAAAAAGATTTGCCAAAAAGCAAAATTATTGTAATTATCAGTTTAATATTTCGTTGTTCAAACTTTTAATATAATATTATAAATATCATCAGTTAGACATTAGCTTTGTTGTTTCCTTTTTATTTATGTTTTAAATATTTTTGTAAGTTAAGTATATTTATATGTAAAATGGTATAGAGTTCCTAAAGTTACACATGTCTTTGTAGTTTTGAAGGAGTAGTGCTGGACAGTGCTTCTTCACCAGTTTGTTCTAACTTTCTGTTCCTTGGCTCCGTCAAATTGTCAAACAGGATCGAACTAAAGGAGATGAAATAGTTTCAGATATCAACGAGTGGAAGATCTTTAAGTATGGAAGAACTGCGCTACAATTAATAACTAATATTAAAAATTACAAGTGCAACTGAATTCTATTAAAATTCAATGTAGAACCGATGACAGCGAAGATAATACGTTATCGTTTGTATTGGTATGGTGACGCAAGGCCAAGGATTAAAATTGTGCAGCGAAATGAGTCCCAAGTATGAATGTGACTATGAAGTATGAATGTGATGACTAAAAAATGAATGATAGAAGATACATGAAAGTGACAGACTGAGCGATAGAGGAGCGTAGATGAGATTGACACATTGCGCCGACCACGAAATTTGGTAGAACATTGAAAAGTTTGTAAGCCTTTAATTGTTTGTAAATTATATATTCGAATTTAAATTGTCCATTGATTGCACTTTGCGTTACCCACATGCAATTGACGCAGTGCTATTAACATGCGTAATGTATGGAATCTGTACAAAATACCACCATGAGAACACTTATGTGTTAAATCTCGCTATAAAGCACGTCGGCTCGCGGAGCGCAATAAAAGCTTAAATGAAAACAAATTGAAGCCTAAAAACAAACTCAAAGAACGAATAAAGACGAGGTCAGACTGAGCGCTGCTGATAACAAATGTTGGTTTTTATTATAATTGACGTTTTAGATGACATTTTTTACAACTCCCATAATGTATAAATTTGTTTAGTATTTAAATACAAGTTGTAAGATAGATTGTAAATTACAGTTTTAAATTATATAATTAACGTCATCTTTTCATCTATCGTCTCAGTTTTAGTACTTTATTTAGTACTAATTCACACTTACACTTCGCATACGTGTGAAATAGATTTGCTGCATTCCTGAAGTTAAATTTTCATGAAAGTCATAATATCTGAAAGTCATAGTCGCGTTCTCCTCTAATTACTATACTTTACAAATATTACGTAAATACGCCATCTTTTGAATTACAATCTTACTTGTTTGAATTATATTTTTAGTTAAATGTCCAATATGTCACGACTTAATCGTATTTGACACGACCACACCTCAGCGCCGCGAGTTTTGACTCTCGACAAATTAAATCAATTAAGGACCAGGCGTTTTTTGTCCAAATGTCCCCCATTTATTCACGTTAAGCTGACTTTTTTATTTGCATTTCACTCTTTGTGACGAGATTTAACAACGCTACTTCCCATTGTTTATTGCATTTGTTTAGCTTTGAGCTAATAGACGTACGTGATTATTTTAAGTTTACTAATGATTCTTACTGTCATAGAAATAGGACTCAAAAAACCCCACACCAAACCCTGTTTTATTAATTTTAAATTATTATTTGTATAATGCATTATTCAGAAAGTTTTGATAAGATATAAGAAAAAGAGATTATGTTAAATGAAAAGATGAATGTCTGCTTTTGACAGTCAAAGTAATCAGAAAAACTTGTGGATAATAAAAAAGATATTTGATTAAACTTTATTAATTCAATTTAACGACACAAAAGGTATCGTTTCGACGATATTCCATCGGCTCTCTAGAACGACGTACACAAAATACAATAAAAGTTGAGAGGTGTGGATTGTGGAGGAAAAGCAGCAAAACAAAGGGAAGCAAAAAGTTGAAACTAGGCTCAGCGCAGCGGCGGTCAACTTTGTCCGCACCTAGATATCCTCCTTTGTGTTTTTGCCGGTTTTGTCGCAGTCGGCTTTTACCTAGAAATGTTTTAGTTGAAATTGCGATTTAAACAATTGTTCTGTGCACATTGTTGCGAGGCGTGCTCTGGAAAAATGTCTCTGACCTAAATTATGCGGTTGGATTACACGAGGGCCTCGTATACTTTTATAGTTAAACGATTTCCTCATACCTCATTTAAATGAAATCTATATGAACAAAGGCTACAAAATATAAAAAGACTTTACATTTATTTCAGAAACATAAATAATTATATTATGTATAATGTCATTAATGCCATGAGAATGTAAATGACTGTTTAACGTCTCAGTAGCAATGACACGGAGTTTCAATTTAAATAGCATTAGCTTTAAGTAAGATGAATGAATCTATTTGCCATTAGTCAAGTTAGTTGGGGACGTTTAGTTTTTAATTTTACAAGTTATAGTTACTTTAATTAAGTTATACTTAATACTATGATGGGTAAACGACGTTTTTCATAATTATTTTTAATAAAAGCCTCTTATAAAATAAATAATATATGTATTTATCTCATGTCGGTTAGCACGCTTGCGTAATACTCGTATACGGATGCTGCTTGCGGTGACTAGTTGCTTATGCAGGCCGTTTTTGCAATATTAATTTTACTAGAAACATTGGGACTTCACGTTGGATTGATTGCGGTGGTTCTTTATTAACAAATTTTTTATTAAATATTTTGACGTTTGTGAAACAATGATCGCAAAAAAAAATACCCGCCCGAGTTTGTTGTGTGTTTCTTTTCAGACCAGAGAGCGCTCGGAACCCTCGTAGCCTGAACTTTTAAGTTGGAGAGTATTATTACAGCGAGGCTTATTTCAACAAGTGTGGAGTCAAAACAGGTATTTATGACACATGCAGCTCAAGACCAAGTGATCACTGGCATTGTTTCAAAGTAGAAAATAAATAAATAAAAATATGTGCGAGAAGAACAGACGTCTCCTGTTCATAAAACAGCACTAATCTCAAATTCATTCAATCCTAAAAATTAAAAATTGTAATTGAAATGAAAGAGTATAACTAATAGAAAAAAAATTCTTTATATAATTCAATATATATATATATATATATATATATATATATATATGTATATATATATCACTTCATTTTAATTACCTCTTCTCTTAGATACTCCGCGACGATTCGAATAGTTTAAGACAATACAATCTCCTCAGTTGGGGCGAACAAGCGACTTATAAACTACCTAATAGGGATAAGTTTTAAACTTTAATGTATGTACTAATGCTAATGTATAGACATATGTAGTACGATACTACTCGTTAAAGTGACGTCCTCGAAGTACATCACAATTTTTCACCGATCTCACGTTTTTAGTGCAGCCATACCTCGGGGAATATTTTCAATATTTCATGCAGTTTGTCGCGTTTTTGCGAGCTATTACAATCCCTCAGTTCGGCAGACTGGCGCCGACAAGCTCCTTTGGAAGATTTATTCTTTGTACGATCTTATCGCTGAATTGAGGCACTGATTATCTTCGGGGCAAGATTAATGATATTATCCAGTGACAACTTCTTATATTGATCTGCTATATAACGGTTTAAAGCTATCCAGTTAGGTTTATTAAACGGTTTATTATAATTTAATAAATTTTAATATTTGTTACATCGGAAAAAATATTGGTCGGTCACTTAAAATTAACTTTTAATGCAACATCATTTATATTATTGGTATCTCTATCTTCTATCACCTCACTGCGGAGAGACATCAAAGGTTGCTTAATATTTAAAAACACAGTATTTTGACACAGTATTATAAAGTAATATTTATTACAAGAAGTAGTAAATTTAATCGATTTTGTTTTCTATTATTTTAGCTTATTTAAAACCTAACTTAGTTACTTATTTACTGTTCACTTAATGGTAAGTCACATCTTTATAATTTACTCTCATCAAACGTGTTATAGCACTTGAGAGGAAGTAGGAACGAGTTGTCTAAGTTTAAATCTGATACTGCGCTACCTGCTGAAATCCTATTTAAGTTGTTTAATAGTTTCTACGAGTTAAAAACAAACCGACGTGTAAGTTGCTAAACTAATAATAAAGATCTCGTAAATTCCTTTTTATAGTATAATTTATAAATATTGTAAACATTATGTGTACAGTTAATTATCTGTAATTTAGAATATATAAAATAAATGCCTGTTTTTTATATTAATAAGGCGTGTTCAGATCGTAAAAGACCGTCTCGCTGTTGATGAAGGGGCTGGTGATGCACCTTATTGGATTAGCTCCTTTGATGTCCATTCTTAGAGGCAATACCGGAGTTTAATAAAACTGACTTGATTTTAAATTACTTGAGAGGGTTCTGTATACATTTTGTTTTCTTTTTCAATTAAATAATTTCTTCCTATTGATATTCAAACTTATTAATCGTATTATATTATTCAAGGCAAGACGTAGTAGTCGCATCAAAAACTTAGATTAGTCAGTGATAACTATCTCATTCATACACGAGTGTTGATTTTTGTTAACTCTGTGACTCTAATAATGTTAAATTAATTCTAAAAATATTTACACTAAAATACTGAACCCTAAAAGTTAGGTAATTTTTTAAAGGGAGTCTTGTTAAGATGAAGGAAATTTGGAAAGTTAACTAAGTGGAGTGAAACGACCGATAAGGTCGAAACGATACGGGTAATATACAATTTTCTGCTTTTAGCTTTTTAATACCGTGCAGTAAGTAATGAAGTTTATAAATACATCATACGTACATACATATATATTATACTATATATGATTTTATGAAGAATAATCAAAACAGTATTAACATAAATAACTTTTAAAAAGTAGCGTATTGAATGAGAACTCGTTTATTGGCTTCTATTTCATAAAAGAAGATAAATAAAGAACCTCTCCAGCACTTACATAAATGAATTTTAATTAAAGAATAATATTTTACTTTGTAAATGTGATGAAACACATCAGAGTGATTAGAGCGGCCGGCGGCACCAGTAACGAGTGCTGCCATTACGAAATTAATCAACAAAACAAGCCGGAACAGCATCTGGCAACTAATCAGAAACACAAATCTGGAAGCAAAACAGATTCGATGGACAAACAAACAAACAATGGTATCCGCAATGCAGGCGGACGTTAGCACATTTGTACATCCTTGCACATAATCTATTTTGTAAGCCACACGATTTTACAGGCCGTGTGTGATCGCCCGTTTTATCTTACTTAGCGCAGTTTGAGTTAACAATACTTATATTAATATTTATTATAATTAAAATTATACATAGTGGTTACTAAACTTTTCTTGGGTAGGGTTGTGAGCTCGTATTTATGGATGCGTGTGTATGTGTGTGTCACTCCCACACATACATACATAAGTCATAAAGGGATCCTATTATCTTATACATAATTCCAATACCTAACTTATGTCAGTCTGTAGCACTATCACTAGTGTCAGAGTATCGCATGAACCCCACACGGGTTTTTGCTAATCAGCCATCTAACGGCAGCAGTCGGCTGAATTATTGCGAATGCATGCAAATCTGAGGTGTAATCTAGCGCGAACTGTTCGAACACTAATTACCATCTAGGCACCGCTGCGCTGTACTCGCTCCTGCACTCCGACAAGAATATACGCTTGTTAATATCATTTATAGGTAGTTGGTACACGTCGTTACATTTCAAATTACAAACTCACATAAAGCTTTAGTTTGCCTCCGTCTTCGCATGCTTTATTAACAACGGATAATGTTATCAGAAAAACTGTCAGAGGTCAAGTTCTAGAACTGTGTTGGTTTTATAAGTCGTGGAGACTTATTAAAGAAAAACTAAAAAGAGGATGTTCCTCATTTTGTTCAAGTCGGTTCATTAGTTAGAGGTCATTTTAATATTCTATATCATTACATTAACATGTTATAGTTTTAAGAAAGATAAATAATATTAATTATTGATTTAACGAAATTTTAAAATATACAGGTATATTAATATTCCTATTAACTCGTTAAGTCGCTTTTAAAGGGTGAATACTTGATTGGCAAAAACAATTGGAATATTTTAACAAAACGTTATCAAAAGGAGAATGGCTCGTGTGCGTGAGTCATGTATTAATAACACAAAAACTATGATCTTTTAAGGGGATCGGGACGTGTTTTAGAAATGACGCATTTGTTTTTATTGTATATTCGAGTTAGCTAATTACTTTGAGTTCGCAGGTATATAAAGAAGGTTTTATATAAATATATTTGAACCACACGCATACACGCTTGTACCTACACTGTATAGTTCACACACACACACACACACACACACACACACACAATCAAACATCATGTTCTATAATGATTTGTATTTGTGAGTCCCGCGAGTAATATTGCTCTAATTTTCTTGATCATTGACGAGGAAAATATGAATACTGGCAATAGTTCAAAGACTTTAAAATTAAACAGATTAAACTTAATTATTATTATTACGTGATTGTAATAAAATTGTAGTTATTAAGTGTTACACATATTGTTGATATAACCTTTAACCTAACATGAAGATATAATTTTTCTGCAAGAACATGAAAAATTAATAGAAAAGACGAATCTGAATCGTAATGTAAGTAAAACAAAATATTTTAAATAGTGAGTAAAGAAGGGGATAAAATCTATTATTTTAAATATTGTTATGAGGCTATTGTCGTAGCTCATCAGATTATAAAGATATTTAAATAAAAAGACCGTTAAAATTGTGAATAGAATATGAAATGTTCTGTCATATATAATAAAGTATGTATTATAAAAGACTGCAGTCCTAGGAGTGGCTCCATGCAGCCTTTGTTCCTTCAACACTTCAGCGGCTAATTGACGGGTGACGTCAGCCGTGCCTCTCATTGACCATTATATAGACGTTGTTACGATACATTTTGTTTACGATAAGATATATTTCGTTTAATATATTCGTTACTAAAGTAATAATATAAATTATGTTAAAACATAATTTATAAAATTACGGGAAAATGTCAATTTTGAAAATTTTCTGATAAATTGAGTCAAATATAGCTTAATGATATAGCAACACGAGCTATTTTGTAATATCACTTGAATATCATTTATAAAATATAATGAGTAAAAAGCAAAGATTGCTACAAATAATATTTTAAAAGGCCGATACATTTCTGACAATAGATTCCAGCGACAATCAGTCATTATTGGAGAGCGAGCGATCTCGTGCCCGCCAATTGCACGCTTCACTCATCAAATACAATGCTTTGTTGCCTATCTCGCTATACTTGGGAGCTGGGACATCATAGACTTCATATTCTCTTGTAACTTTAATAAAATTGGTAATTTAACGAATATGGTCTTAATGGTCATTACTAATTGTATAAGTACTATTGTTGAAAAAACGTAGTAATTAGAAATAGGTTGGAGGACAAAAAAAAGTGGTATACAGTGATAGAAATTAATATATAAGTTTATTTCTTTTTAGCAATATATGTTTTGAGTGTACGTTGAAGTCGCGAGTGTCGACTGTACAGTAGAGGCTGCACTGCACTCGACACATTCAAAATTCTCGCTCCATCAAATGCAGACGTCAAATAAGAACGAGTGAACCTGTGACGTCACCGATATAGCTTTATTGATGTGCGCGTTTCAGTCACAAAGACTGAAATATTAATATAATACTAACAAAAATATGTTGCAGCATAAAGTATAATTTTCTTTACCCTGAAACAACTTAAAATGATCGTGAACTGTGTTTATTAGTCGTAGGGTTGTCAAAGCCTTACGAGTGGCAGGTAATTAAGATACAAGAAGAGACGTTGCGTTTCAACCCCTTACCTAAAGCACCCATACTTTAAATTAGTGTTTCTGATCTATTGCGTGTCACCCCTTGCGTGATCTAAATGTAACCGAGAAAGTATTCTAGCAAAATAAAAATAATTTGAACATCAGATAAAATAGCTATCTTAGTAGAGCTACAACTTTTGTATAAAATACTATTATAAAGATGATAACATACACTAATTAATAATCTATATTAATAGGTAGTGTAGGTAATAAGGTTATTATATTCTATTTTTTAACCCCCCGACGGTTCACACGCCGCTGAACCAAAGATCACAGAGCTGGTAACGAGGCGCGTGCGCGTCGTGCGCCTGCGCCTAATTGATTACAATGACTACGAGGGTGCGACCGAATCGTTTTATACGTTTATAAAGTTCTTTGTTTCAGGAGTGCATTTGCATTGCTCCTACAATGCTTCTGCATCTGTCGTTTTGTTGTAGTATACCTACGTGTTTAATAGCAAATATATGATGTATTATTTGTTAGCTATTTCATATTTTGAACGGTTAAAATATTTTTATGATTGAAAGAAATAGTGAAAAAGTTTTTGCAATACAGTTGTTATATTGTTACATTACGTTTGGTTATAATAATTAATATAGCACTAAGATTGTGTA
This sequence comes from Mechanitis mazaeus, assembly GCA_959347395.1. Taxonomy (NCBI): domain Eukaryota; kingdom Metazoa; phylum Arthropoda; class Insecta; order Lepidoptera; family Nymphalidae; genus Mechanitis; species Mechanitis mazaeus. Next base: position 403,126 of record OY365748.1, read on the forward strand.
AGAAATTAATCATTAAGTTAAATTGTAAATTATTAAGCCAATTATTTTTTTCAAAAGTGACAGTTATCGTTTTTCTTATTAATACAACAGCCTTACATTTTTACGGGACTTGGAGTTTGTAAATGTGACTTTCAAAGTTTGAAACTTTGTACCATTAATTAAGACATTTAGGTGAATAGAATGAGTAATATTATATATGATTATTTATTCTGTAAAGAAAACATTTCAGACATTTTAACTTTTTTAATCAGGAATTTGTTGCGTCGAAGTTTAAGGTATTAAAAGGAGTCCCCTCGTGTAAGAGAAGCCGAGGCTCCTCACCTTCGCCTTCACAACTAGAGCGTAATAAATATTCTATAAAAGTTATCGGTAAGACTGTTTTCAAATATCGTAGACAACAGCGTACTGTAGGAAATAGGATTTACATCATACTTGAATCTAGCTCGCCATCTGTGCCCAAATCTTGTTTGATACATACGGACGATGAGAAACTCAGCCCACCCGGTAAGAATTATTATCCAGAGGCGTACTCGCTTTTTATACTGGACTATTTACTAAAAAAAAACTGAAATAATTTAATTTAAGAGGATAAAGTTAAAAATGTTGATATTTGACATATGTGCTAATTTTATATAATAACAAATATACTTTTTAATGAAATATTAAAAATGATATAATGCATAACATCCCCGGCCCGATGGCGAGGCCCGTGTGTCACAAGTATTATAGAGGTCGTTAGAATTCAATTGTTAGTGGCCACCCTGTCGGGTCCATCGACTACCCCCTGTAGATGTAATAACTCCATTGAGACTGCATAATTGCAAATCATTTATGGGTTTTTGTCCTTGAGGGTAAGAGAGGGCGGAGCGTGAAATCCTGAAGTAGAGACCTTAAAAGGAACTGTAATATGCAAGGGCTCTTATAACCGCTAATATCATTGGAAATCATGCTTCAATTGGATTAGTTATTTATCCTCATTCATATTGTAATTGCAAAAGTGAGATTTATTTAGTATTCATTATTTTTCCTTTTCGCTGCTTAAAAGAAAAACAATATTATGTGTGTAGCTCACAGAAGTATGTGATTTCTAGAGTGAACTGGCAATCAAAAAATCAGAAGATATATAAACTGCTGTGAAACAGTATACTGTGTTACCGCTGTTAGCAGTACTAGACGCACATGCAGCTTTACAAATCTATAACGTATATTTTACGTTCCAAGAGTATACATTTGATCGTGATGGTGGCTTATTGCATCGCTACTATAATCACGAATCGTCAGAAAGGTATTGAAATAAAAAAAAAATCTGATTTTAATAGAGAGGATGATTGGAATCTATCGAAGACCTGAGACCTGCTTATGAAAATATCATGTCTCTATAAACTCGAGTTAAGTCAAAAACAGACAAAACTTTACTTGTCTTTATTTTCTAATATTAATATAGCTATTATGTTAGAGCTAAACTTAATTTTAACATATATGTAAATTCGACTCAATCAAAATATGGTAATAGATTATTGGAATAAATTCATGTCATTCATTAATTCATTCATGAATATAGTAATAAACTGATTTGTTCAATAAGAACGACCCCTACTTCAAATAAATGACAATATACCATATAATTATGGGCGTCTGTGATTTAGTATTTGTGATCCTGTCTGCTCCTCTCTGATATAACTTTATTATATGCCGTGTTATATCTTTGGTAAAGTTTTTGATATTTCTTTTACGTTCTCTCAGTTGGCTTGTATTACTTTAAGCTATTTTTAGAAAAAATCCCAATAGAAAAAGTTTTAAGATGACTCATTATGTCTAATATGACTCACTAAATCTACAAGTAACTTTTGTTCTGAGTGGTTAATATTTACTTGTTAGTCTTTTAGAAATACATTTTTATTTTTATTTCTTGTGTGACTTCCCGCACCCTAAAGCAGGTCACTTCAATAGTTGTCAGTTCTCACCCTCACAGATTGTGCCAGCGTGAGCACCAGGGGATTGCTAATTCCTCGGCGGCTCGGCGTCATTATACCGGCTTATGTTTGAACTGTTATAGATTGTTTTCTAATACAATATAATTGTTTAAGTCCACTGTTTTATTTGCTACTAAATTATTAGATAATTGGAAATAATCACGACGACGACGACGACGACGACTACGACGACGTTTATTATCAATATCTCCAATCTTAGGACATATTTTAGTCTTACGAAGCAACAGCCTTATACACCTAACAGGATATATATTTTTAGTTTTATTTTCTAATATTATGTCCCACAAACCATAGCACAGTAATACTTCATCGCGTTTTCTAATTGAGAATGTCTTATACTTCAGTTATTTTTTAATGGATTAGGTACTTATAGTAACAAAACAAATTACTCTTGTATTCACCTACTTCATAATAAACATCTAACTACACCCATCACTCAATTAGCTGATATAGTAAATAAAGTAAATCGATATATACAGATATAGTATCGCTTCCAGAGAGCACACAACTTTAGTCCTTACTACATTTTACTTAAAGGCAATCATTAAAAACAATAATAAACATTCGGTCATCAATTTTCCGTATTACGAATTGGGGAAGTCCTTCTCCCGATTGATATAAAGTCTATAGCCACAAAATTGTTTAGTGCAATTAATATATCAGCAACCAATAATAGTCACTCCGGCGTAGCGTGTAGGGATGATAATCGCGTTTATTTAAAAACGGTCGAGTATTTGATAGTATCTTCATCCGCCGTGGAGCGTAATTGGTTGCGATGCCGGGAGATAAGGCAGTCTGGTCGGGGAACTGATTAAATATATGCATATTTGGACTTCAATTCCGTTCCATTTTGCATTCCATCGTCCGGATTTGTGGTTTAGATTAAAATGGAAAAAAAATATATATATACTAAAAATTTTAATTAATTTGGTGTGAAATTCAAATCCAGTAAGAGTTAATAACCGCCGTCCTCATAATATCTACGGCGGGACTTTGTAATTTATCATTGATTTTGAAATTAGGGTTAGATTGTTGCTAAAAATGAATAAAATAAGAAAATATTGCAGTTTGAACATGAAATTACAAAAAAGTATATATTTATTTTATTTTTTCCGGCAATCCAGGATTTTTTATAATCATGTCTATAATAAAAAAAAATATTTAAATTGTATCTTTTTCAATCGTTATTATCTCTCCCTAACGTAACATCAAGTTCAGACAGCAATGACAAAAGACTTTTTAGTACTAAAAGAACTAGCACATTGTGAAGTAAAATACGAATATGTTACTGCAACACAGTACGTCACGTGTCAGCTGCTAAAATGTGTCGCAGCGAGCGTACAATGAACCAGAACTGTCACATTTTCAAGTTGAAACGCTTGAATGAGGAGGAAGTGGGACGCAATGATGTCATAATCACTGTTTTTCGTTGAACATTAAAACCGTCCTTTACGGTACAAACAATTTCGCTTACCGCTAATGGCGTCACGGTGACATAGTGTTCAGGATAAGTTGTAATTATGGGAACCAGGGTAGTAGGGAGCTCGGCGCGGGAGGTGTTCGCTCGTTAGGTTTCAGGTGGGGCGTTAGGGCGGACAAGTATACTTATAAAGAAATTTAGTCATTGCATGTATTAATTATATACTCGAGATAAGTCAGCCACCTACCTATGATATCTTCCATTACTAATAATTATGTATGAATGAAGATATAAGTAATATTAATATATGAGCTACATATAAACATTGAGAGTCGCTATCACCGAGGCTCCGCCGCCACGCTCCGTTGCGTCCAAAGTGCTGCGTCATCGTTCCTCGGATTGCCGGTGTACTCGTACGAAAGGGTTTATAGTGAAGAGAAACTGCGACCCGACGGTTTCTGTGCTGACCGATTTGCATTTATTGATACGTAAGGGAATCGGGTTTACAAATATTAGTTTAAAACAGTGGCGATAACAATATCCCGCTAATGAATAAGGTATAATATTATCATAGATAGAACTTCAAATTATAATTGAATTATTTTAAAAGAGTAATGTATTGTATTATTTAAAAAATGATGTATAATACAATTAATGATGATAACAAAATTATGAATTGAAAATAATAAGAGCATCAGATCATCGTCGAGTGAACAATGGAACAATTAAACAACACCGTGGACGGCCCAGAGCAGACTGACGTGTACGACTTATGATTGAGTCGACGAGATCAGGGAAAGGATTAACTTTCTCTGTTCAGTCAATGTTAACATTTTCCTCAATACTATTGTCGGTGTAATAACTTGTTTCATAGTTATTGTCTTGGTTTTAGAAATTACTAGTTCATCAATATTTAATTACTAAGACATGAACATGAAGAATTGTAAAAGAAAGGTTTTAAAATTTGTTAAATAAAGTTATTTAGATGTAACCGCTCGTCTGGAGCAGCCCATTGTTACTGTCTCGTCTTTCTCAAATCTCTTTAACCGTCATTTGCACTTTCTCAGGAAAAAACATGGCAAATGAAAAATGAAATCTCACCGCCAGTAGCCCGCACAATAGTCTTTGTGTGTTAAAATCTTATTCAAGCTAAAAATATTGTAATTTCAATGTTGATATTAGATTCTTTAATATTTTAATTATCTTATAGTAAAATTTGGATTAGAATAGTAAGCAAAAAAAAAAAAAAAATTTTCCTCAGCAAAATGACCGACAACGCTCTTGTTCATCTTTTGACAATATAAGAGACCGCGCGCGGCGATGTTGACTTACCGACAGGTGACCAGTATACTCAGTTGACAGCCTTTGAATATAAAAAAATATAAATAAAAGTATAAGAAGATAAGTATTCTATTTTGGAAACGTCGATCATTTAAGCGTCATTAGGCGATTCAAAATGTTATATAAAATATTAAAAGGCGAGTCATGTCCGTCTGTGCCTGGGGAGTGTTCGTCTCCTTGACAGTCACGGAAGTGTTGAAAGACGAGTAAAATGCTTTTTCATAATGTCATCCGTTTCTTTTGTTGTCTTATTGGTGATACTTTAATATAAAGTAATATTGAAGATATGAAAATGTAATAATGAATTTGTTTACACGGTGTAATCAATGACGAAATAAGAAAATACTGAGCATGTTTCGAAAGATAAGATAATATGACATCGTACTTTAATAATTTTATCATTATATAATAACCAAGACGTAATTCTCATCATAAACTGAACATTATTTACATAAATAAGTCATACAGATCCAATAATACGTGAGCCCATAAATTACAGCATCCGTACCATTGACCGTGGTGTGTGAATCGCAGACGCATAAATACATTAGTGTCTTGAATCCCCTACCATGCTGAATTATTTTATAACTAATACACCAAATTTATCGTTTACTTAAACCTGTCTATTATAATTATAAATATAATTTCAATAACGAGCATGTCGTTATAACGTAGAATGTCAAATAAAAGGCTAGATAACATTTAACAAATGAAGTAGGTGGATAATAACAGACGACGCTCCTCGCCACTCTCCTCCGCTCATTTTATAATGAGGACAAAAATAGCTTTTGAATGCCTCCGATATTTGCTTTCTTGACGACATTTTATTGAATATATGTTTACGAACCGGCGGATGTTTTTTATATAGTATGTGAGGGAGGCCAACACTACGACTTTCTGCTTTAGTTGGTTTCATTTTGATTAACGTATCAATTGCAATTTTGTATTTGTCGTTCTTTTCAAACGGTTGATAGATTTTCCACCCTCCCCCCCCTCATCCCTCTCGGATGGTGCCGGGGGTATTTTTCCTTATTTGTTATTTTATGCTTTTTAATAATTATAAATAAGTGAAAATTGTAACATAATGTTGATATATAATAAAGCTATATTATCCTGGTAGGGAATGTTTGATCATAACTGGTGAATTATGTTATAATGGTGATAAATTCTATTGAATTTATGAGTTATCATAAAATTTGACGAGTCTTCGCAAGGCTGAGTTTTAATTATAGGCAATATTATCATTTTATTGCTTTTCCATTAAAACAGAAGCTGCGGATCCAAGTTAGATATTGTATTGAAATGAAAAATACCAGCGAATCACATCGGAGCTGCCAGTCATTCGAGTATAACTTTATCGGTTTATGCAAAAATGATTATTGTTTTCATTTCGTTTATTTCCAATACTTTCATAAATTTTGTCAAGTGATTGTTATAATGTTATTGTTATGTACAAAACCTTCATTTCTGGTTATATTTATATAATTTGATACAAATTGTTATTTTTCCTCTTGTGATACGCATATTGTAAAAGATTTTTATAACAAAATAAATATATTATATAGATCTGAAACTTTTATTTCTCTTCCTTTCGTTTTACCAAATTAAAAAATTGTCATCATATTCTTAAAACAACGTTGAAGGGAAATCCCATAAGGCGAGTTAAATATAAGCGCCAGTAAACGAAACTTCGTCACAAACCACAAAAACTTAGAAGTCCATTGAAATTCTTATCACTATTGACACATGACGCATTCGGTGATTGATATTAATGTGGGGTCGCGTGGCCTTATCTCTTTGTGTTGCGAACATAAATCCGTCCGCGGACCGCCTTCCGAAAACTGGCCTCGAGATTCAGGAAGGTCGGAAAAAGTTGATCACAGCACACTATTCACATTATTATAGTGATATCGTCCTTCCGTTTCGACGGCGTTATCTTCTATAAATATACACGTTTTCATTTTACATGTGTCCTGTTTTGTAATAAAAATTAATAAATGTTTATTGTCATATTTCTATTATATTGTTTGTAATATCAAAATCTGTGTGTTTTTACATGTATGAAACTCGTAATATTTCGTTAGAAGCATCTCAGACGTCGCCGCCATACGTTACAGACGCACTGCGAGGGCGTTTCCGATACATAACAATAAATAAAACCTCTCTACCAAGCCGTGGAAACGCCAACGAGGTCATTAAAGTGTTTGGATACGACGAGCATATTAAGATCAAAGTCTTTGTATTTTTCTTGTTTAATTTTTTTGTTACTTTTACTCATATTTTTATTTTTTTTTTCTGATATTTATTTTATGCTTTTGAAATGCCGCAAAAGGCTACGAGATATTCATAAAGTGTTCAAAACAATTCAAAATATGGCGTACATTAATAATTCGCCAGTTATTTCTGATATGATAAGTTTATAACTATGTTATAAACTTACTTACTCTCTTTAAAGGTAAGCCAATTCTACAATATTATATTATTTTTGAGTGACATCATATCCAAGTATTATACATTCACGTCACAATTAATTGCAAGCGGTCGGTTCAGTGCTATTTCTTCGCTGTTCTTACACGTTGTACATATTATTTCACTATAATGTGTGTTCTACAAATCTTTTGAATGAATGAATGGAGCAGGAAATGTAATGCCATTAAGTTGGTTCCATTTGGACTTGAAGTACAAGGCTGCTAAGTATTGATAGTGAGAACATGTTGAGAACTGCTGCGTGGGTGAGACTTAAGGATTATGAGTCTTAGGGAGAGAAAACTACAACGACCATTTATTTGCATTCTCTATGTAGAGAACAAAGTTAGATGGTAATGAATTGAATTATACTTAAAGATCTTATCGTAAGTTATATTAATATTATCATATCATTCTGCTTTCACAAGCCTACACCAGCCTACACTGGGTACGACTTTTCAAAATTATAATCACATAAAATATAATTAGGTTTCTGTTTAATCTTTGGGAATCAATTATGAAATGCTAATCTGAAGAGGTCAGCAAAGTTTTGCGAGTCATTAGAAGTCACGGGTCGTTACACTGCTAATTGCGGTGCCTCGCCCTTGTATCAGATTAACACGGTACAGTGGTAGCGGAACTGATTGTTTGTTCAGTTCTTTTCATCTCTTACAATAGTTAAAATTGCTGACCCTTATTGACAAATACAAAGCAAATGAATTCCTTAGCCTTTTATTGTGAATTAATTGGTAATTACTCTCTCAATATGTATATATCTTTCGACAGACAGACCTCAAACAGAGATATAAAATATACACAAAAGAAAAAGTAAATCTTCAGCATTTTTAACATTTACATATTTTCATTACATTTTTCATGTAAAAAAACGCTCAAATATAATAAGCTTTCTTGTGTACATTTCTTTAATATTAAAGTTAACACAATATAGTCGTTTTCGTAACAAAAGGGTGACTAGGTTCACTATCTGTTGTACATTAATTGCATGTATTATCTTAATATTAATTAGAGATGTAAGTTAGGAGCGGTCCCTCGCCTGGATAGATGTTATCCCAGATGTTATCCCATCCCTGGACACGCGCCGCTCTTCGATAATCCCAGACGTGTAAATAATTTGTTTGTACGACTTAGGGTTGTCTTTATTTTGTTTAAGTATTAACAACTCTAATCAATATTGTTTAATTAATGCATTGTTTCAGGAATAAGTTAGTTTTATTTTAATTTTTCACGAAAATGTCTTTATTAAACGTTATTGAAATAATTATTTTTGAAACAGCTTTACAAAAGGCATATCTGAAATGACGGCGAGGCGCTGAAATTTTTGCTTCGAGGACAACATCACCCTTCACCCTCAGCTATGCGGTTTAAATAAAGACCGAGTTACATATTAACAATTTATAATTAATTTCTCGTTTATATAAATATATAATATGAAATTAAAGCACAATTACAAAATTGTACTTCAAATTCATTTAAGTGATTTTTTTTTCAATAATACCAAATTCACTGTAGAAATTGAAGGCGTCAATTTTCACAAATTAGCTGAAACATTTAGACGCGTCAGGCTGCACCGCCGCGCCGCGCGCTGGAACTCCTTCCGAGTCGTTAATTACTCCTACAAATATTTACTTTTGCTACATGCTCCTTCCTGTCCAGCCGTGGACATGGAGCTTAGAGGTAGCGTTCTAAATTATAACATTTCGGATTAACCGATAACTCTACATTCAATAGAATTCTAAAGAGAGTTCCTCGTAAGAAAGAGCTTCATCTTACCTCATGTTGACATTCAGTGTGCTCTGAGTAAACTAACATAAGTAAGATTTGGAAGTTATCTAGTTATATAGTCAATGTACATGTATAAGACACCGTTATTTTAATTTTCTTGATATTAGCGCATGAAACTGATTTAGTTTATACGAATTTCTTTGACGGGACAAAACAAATATAAATTGACAGAATTATTTACACCGATATTAGATTCTAATCCTCGTAATAAAATCCAGTTTACTTTTTAAATAAAAATATTTTCAGTGAAAATATATCATTTAAGTCTGAATATAGACGGCAATAGTAAAAGTTCTTATAAAATTAAGTCGTTTACAGACGGAAACAGATAAAAGGAGTCTTTTGGGAACATACCTTAGGAAATAAAAAAATCTTTGCAATTCATTACCTGCGTAAGTATTTTTATATTATTCAGTCTTAATAATCATAAATGTAATGTCCGCTACATTGACGCACCGTGACCTCACCCAGCTCTGAAGCCTCTTAAAGGTCCAGGGGACCGAGAGTTGAGACATTCTTGACGGGAAGTTGGAGATTAAAACACGATAAGATGAATGTGGCGAAGTAGTTACAAGTTCGTCTTAAGACTGCTTACTGCTTTGAACTAATATAATACAGCTTGCTAGCAGGTATGTTCGAGATTGTATATTATAAATATTAAATTGTAATCTTTAGATTTTATGTCTTCTTTTATTGGTTAAGTAAATTACTCTTAAAATTATCTTAATATTTTAAGGTCATGATATCTATCTTTTATGATATAAATATGGCTAGCGATAAGCTTACATCATGTACATCTTCCAATACATTACGTCACAAAACAGGGAAACAAAAAACTGAGTTGATTTTCCAAAACACCTAGTTGACATTAACATACTCCGTAAAGATATTAACTCCACCTAATAATGCCATTGGAATTTCTATTTTAAGTGTTAGAGGTAAGGCTTAGTTGGCTACAAGCTGTTTCTAAGATGTTATCCACTACTCTGTAAATCTGTATTTACAATGTCCCTTCAGCCGCATCAATCAAAGGTCTTAATTGAGTAATGGCCGGTATGACGGCTGTGTCTGATTGATCGACTCGCTAAATATGATGTATGAGCAATATTATTAACATTGACTAAACCATAGTTTTACCTTATTTAATATTTATTCATATCTCAATATAATGTAACAGGTCATTTGACAAAAATATCAAACATATCTCAATTTTAACAAAAACTAATATCGTAAAAGGGAAAGGTTTCAATGTTGCATGTTATGTTGTAACAGCTAGCACTTGATACAATACCCTTATTTTTCATTTTAGTATTAAATATATTTATTATAATTCCCTTTTCTTATAATCATTGATCTAAATGCTACTTTAAATTGCAAGGGAAGCCATATCGTTAGTGTGCTTTCTAATTGTTTCCTGGGGCTGGTAACAATTTGCAACCGAGTCGTCCGAAGTAAACCGCTTTTTGTGACCGAGATAATAAGTGTGTTCCATCCCTTTGTGAGGGGTCCTTTGTGCCCTATTGCATTTCTTTTTATGCAGAACCAGACGATATTGTGATAAATTACCATCAGCAACACAAGGAGATTTGTTTACAGAACGAATTTTTATTATTTGAATAAAACCTAAACAATTTCTCTTTTTCCATTAAACCCAGTGTCGTATTAAAAGCACTCCGCTGGATATAACATTGCTTTATAATTATGCTTATTGCACGTATTTCAAACAGCTTAGTTTTTCTTTCAATTAACTAATTAACAATTTCATCTCGGGGATTTTAACTTGAAATATTTCACACCGAAAGCTACATACATTCATGACATGACATGACTATTTAGATACATTACAGTTTGAACTTATAACAGAACTATTATTACTAAACTATGATATTAAAAAAAACATATTCTTATATTCTTTCTAATTTTACATCTCATTAATACCAATTAGGTAGCACTTGACCTATTTTGTCTCATTTAAAGAATCCAAGAGTACTTCAGTAAAGTCCGTCTTTTTTCCCAAAAAAATAATTAAATTCCTTAAAACGAGGGACTGGTACCTGCTAAACTCCTCGAGACTCGATTAGCCGAAAGATCAAAGTCTTGTCTGAATCTTTTAAATGAATTGTTGAAATATAAACTGCCATTAACTTCTCTTAGGAGAATATTAGGCTAATAAAATTTATGAATTAACTCACTTATTGTAAAATGTATACATTTTTTCAAACCATTTCATAACGATGATAATTAAATATACGACTATTTATTGTATTGCTAAAAATGCCCCGAAAATATATATATATATATATATAGATATACATATAAAGCAACGTTAAAAATGGTTATTACAAACAATACTATCGAAATATATTTAAAAAAAAACTAAAAACAAGCTAATATTGATCATAAATAATAAATATTTTTAATACAATTACAAAACTCGCAAATACAATGTATTACATTGAAGTAGAAATCACAACGGGCCGGGCCGCGGCGGCCGCCCGCGGGTATTCATTACTGGCCCTATTTACCTTCTTGCGACGGGCTCTAAGGAACTCAAGACGTTGTGTATGTGTGGTGCCTTAAATATACTACTCTTAACTCATTCTTTGTTGACATATTTCTACGTTCAGTACGATATTTCTACCGTGATCTGAAAATACAGAAACATCTGATATACCTGTAAAATAACAAAGTAAACATGTAAATCTTCGGCAAATAGACTGTTGTAACCACATTTCAAATATGTTACGTTTGAGCTTAATTGCTAGTCGAATGATTATTCCCTGTAACAGTATTTCTCTGATAAAACGAATATAAGGACATTAAGAGCAATAAATATTACAAAAATAACTAAAAAAGGCGAGTACAAGTAATAACATTTTTATTTGAATTTAAGTGTCAATAAAAGTCGACAAGTTTTATATCGGAAACCACAGGCGATAAAGTTCTTTGAATATTTTACAGATCACATTTTATTATCTTGTATAAAGACAATCGTTATTAGTAACATACTAAAGTAAATAAAAAAACACAAGTAAGATATTGAACACCAACTGCAGTTTTATATTAACAAAAATATTAAAACCACGTTTTAATGAAACACACCGCCCGAGCGACTCAGTACATAATTTGTAATATACAGTTATAACACGTTCCTATTAATAAATAATAATCAATTATTAATTACATATTAATAATAAATCTTTTCAATGACAATGACAACAGACCGGCAGCGCATCGCCACTCCGTGCCGCGAACAAATTGAGCCAATTTCAACACCTTTGTAGTCGCTCAGTCTGATCCAATATTTGCTGGCTCAGCAGATTCAGTGTAATGACTTAACTTTAGTCGCATCCGTGTTTTCAGTGAACTTTCAATAACTTTCTTAAGCCGTGTAATCTTGTCAAACATTTAACAACTTACCAACCAAACAAAGTTCTGCTACATATATACGAGTTTTGTTAATATCGATATGACGAAATACTTCGTTTCTCTGTTGAAATATTTAAAGCAATCAGTTTCAGGTGATGTTTGTGGATGAAATTCATTGTAAAAACGCGAATACCAATCAACTGGCGACATTTCAGCCATCAAAACGTTGCTCTTCACATGTTTTGTGTAAAAATGGTAACTGAGTGAAAAATGAAAACATCACAAACACGGAATTCTCACCTCCCCATCCCTCCCCCATCGCTCCGGGCGTATTGTCACACTCCCCCGGAGAGCAGAAAAATGACAGTCGCCAAAGAATAAATAAAAGGAAAGATTCATATTTTCATTTATATTTGGGTGATAATCAATAGATCTAAGTTGTATTCAAAATACCTCACTAATAATTTTCTCGACTGTATATTTTAATCTATTGTTTATTAACATTATTCGTATTTATGTTTATTATATATATAATCTAATATTATTATTTTAAATGAATATATCTAATTGGTAACGCTCACGCCGCGCGTTACTTCTGTTCAGTTTTTCCTATTCTTTGTCTCCTTACAAAGGCCGGATATGGCGAAAATTTTTCAAAAGTTCGGAGCATCCTGCGTGTTGATTGTACGCGTCCAAGTGAAAGAGCGATTTTTTGTCCCGGCTCTAAAAGTCTACAACACATCTATTATAATATTACACAAGATGGAAATGAACTACAATGTACTGTGGCCTATAAATATTATAGAAAAACCAAATTCAAACCGTTACAAACATTGACATTTATACATTTGAGCAACAACATCTGAGAAAGTTTAAAGCAAACAAGTGTTGACTTTGACGAATCACAATATAAAATAATAATACGATGTGTCTATCACAAGTTACTACTTATTGCTGGCGGAGCAAAATAAACTTAAAATAATTCCTTCACTATTATTATTTAGTAAGAAACACAAGGCAAAAATTACAGAGAGTGATATATCCAATATGTTTGTTGGGAGGTATATTTAGAAATTGTATTTCAAAGTGGAAGCTTACGAAGCAGTTTATTATTAACACGGGGTGAAGAGGTACGAAACTTTTCAGAGGTGGGTGAGAAGAAATGAGAGCACTTACCGACTAAATACTTTTATTTGATGCTTTCATTTTTAAATATAATATAACTTAAAAATGGTATTACAATTAACAATTAAATAATGTTTTTAATCCATATACACCAATACGAAAAGAAATATGCAATATCAAATGAATAAAATGAATCTGCGACATCTGGACCGTTACCAAGTGGACACAGTAGCTCATTCGGTAGAAACACCGGAACTGTTTTCGTAAGTCTATTCCCAGGTTATATATATCATGAAAAAATCATAATAAATAAAAAGACTTTATAATAAATTGTTACGTGTAAGTTTTTGTTTCCCGTTATAATTGTTAGTAGCTTATAATTATCTAAATGGATTTGCTATAAAATATCACAATCACTGAACAGACAGACGAAGCCGCAGGCAACGATTAGTGAGATATACAGAAGATCACACCCAACCAATTGTGATGTCAACCGAACGACAATTAACAATGGTTCGGCTCTCAAGTGTAGAAGCCGTGAAAGATTTATTTGTTTTTGTTAAGCGGTTCCTTGTGACAAAAAACTTTGAATTAATATAACATGAAAATATAAGATAACCGATACTATTCACTAACTAAAGTTTATAATATGTTTCCATTGTAATAATTATAACCATAATGGCACCAGGATATAATTATATGTCCCCGTTTAGTTATATGTAAGTACTAAGCATTGTTGAAATTATACATATTCTACGATGGCCGTTGATTTAATTTTTTTCTTTGACATTTTCAAAGGCGTCGTTAGTGATGCACCCATGTAACGGGATACTGATTTCGTTATCAATCCCGCTTGACAACTTAATGGATTATCGTCTTAGGGGAAGAGATCATGTCAAGAAACAAAAACGAATCTTGCATGTTTTTTATCCTTATTTTATCTGCCTGCTACAGATTCTAAGATTATTAGTAGAAAAAAAAATTACATATTAACTTTAACACAGGAAATTGTTATATGATGTTTAAACCGAGTTTTTCATTTTTTACAAGTACCAGGAACACATAAATCGTAAGCATCATGTTCAATTGAAGCGCATATTAATCTGGAAAGCACGGTCGTTGGTTTTGTTCCTCCCAAGCTTTTAGCCCGACGCGCATTGTAATAAATCCCGGGCCATCCCGTATCCCGGAATGCAAGGCGTTGCGGCGACGATGCGGCGACGAAATGGCGCCGATGCTATTTAAATGGTTTGTGACTTACTATCGTATACATAGTATCGATGTTAAAAACATTTATTTTATAATTCTTAACAATGATAATTAATGTTATTAAAACAAAAAAAAATGTAAAAATAGAATGACGTAGAACAAGTTCTTATACAAAACCCATTTTGTGTTTTTTTATTAGTCTAGAATCCTTTTAAAAGTCTAGAATTCTTTCAAACTATTAAAACGAGGAACGGAGCCATTCATTGTTCTCCATTCTTTAATTTTCGCGACTTTGTTCACAGAAATTAGGTCAAAAATAAAAGATATATTTTACGAACCTCCAAACTTCTTATTTATTTTGAAACAAAACTTTAAAATTATATTTGTCTTTTATTTTCCATCAGAAAAATAAAAAAAGGAAAATCAATAAACAAGTAATATTTTGTCAAAAACCGATCACAAAATTTGCAATTATTACAAAATATTTCACAAAATATTCCAAATACTTCAAGAATATTATTAAAAATATATTAATTAATATATGTCAAATAATTATACTGAGTGTTCGTATGACATATTGTATAGTTTATTCAACCACACAAACAGCGAAGGGTAAAAATACGATTATTATGTATGAACTCGGTGACGAGATGAAATTCAGATGAGCACAAATATTTTTTTATGCTTTTGATGTTATCCCTCGGAAAACCCAAAAAACCCAGAATATATTAAAAGATACATAAAACTTTACCTCATAGTAAATCGAGTAAACCTTTATGCAGCAAGTATTATATAATTATACTTTCCAGTACATTAGTAATTGAAAACTGTAGTGTAATACTTTTTGAGTGACTTTGAATTGAAAATTTTGTCTAATTCCGATAATCTTCTATTATGGAAAGCCTGTTCGTTAGCCTTCTTAAGATATATTATAAGTACATATAAGAACCGCGAGTGACAACTATTTATATTATCGTAGGTATTTTTTTTATATGAAGTTGTATTTCAATACTGATTCGATTTACATAACCTTCTCTCATAATGGAAAAAAAAAACCTTCTCTCAGCGGAACAACTTATTATATGAGAAGTTTTAATTTACTTTTAATATCGGTAAGTTTCAAGATTGATTTGTTTTTCTTTGATGTTAATTGGAAGATTTTATTTGAAACCTTTCCGTGAACTAAATTCAATTACTCTAAGAAATTATTTGATGTAAAGGAAGCACTAGCACTAGCAACGTTCTATTAAATTTTGCTGACTTCAATAATTCGCAGATTTAATATCAGAATTATTTATTCATTGAACAAGAATCGACTACATCTATCGGAACGAGAACTTCACCGCTAAATTCCTAACGACCGTTTCAGTGACTATTCGACGAACTTGCCTCGATATTAGCATAAAACATCAAAACTCGCATTAAAGTGTCCAAATTCCCCCGGACTCCCCTAAATATTCCCTCTCACCCCTGCCTACTCTCTGCTCATTGAAGCGCCTTGCTGCGAGTGAAAGTGTGGTGTAAGTTACAGGCTTAGATGTCTTAGATGTCTTAGATGTCACTACAGGTTCCGCTTTCAAATGAAAGTTGAAATATAATAATAATAGTAATCATTTAGAAATAAAGAATACAGAAGATATAAGTACAAAGATATTACGTTTCGTAGTTTGATTCGCCCAGTGTCGCCGTCAGAACCAATAGGACAATAGAGAAGGACGAAGACAGAACAACAAGTCAACTAACAACATGCACAACAAACTTTGTGATAAACATTTTGTTGATCTAATTTAATATATTTATGTTTTTAAAATAAAAGAATAGGTTGAAAAGAATATGTAATTTGTCAGAGTAAATTAAAATACTTACTAATTGAATGTTATTACATAAATCTGACAAACAGTAATCCTCTTTTCAACTGGACCTGAAAATAATAAAGTTTATATTTTATTCAGCTACATTGAAATACTTGAACAATAAAATAATTATCATTTATCGCTATGGATTTTATGTTTTGGAATGAATCGGAGGAAAAAACAAGACTAAACTTTCATACTTAATTCGGTTTTACTTGAAGCTTGTCTCAAAACTTTATCTAAGACACTGTTATCAAAAATATATTCCTTTAAAACCGTGGGTATTAAACGAAATTCGATGCCCTCGCTACAGTCTACTATGGATATCTGTGACTTTTAAACACGATTTCCAGAGTTTCAAGTATGAGTTCTAAAGTCCAGGCCATTTTAATTATAAATTATTAATATTGTTAATTATAAAGCAAATAACTCAGCTTATATGTTTTAAAAATTTCACTCATTATTTTTTTAATTATGTAAATCATTTTAATATATATTCGTTGAAATAATACAATTGTCAAAACGTAGTCAATGGAATGAAATTAACATTCAAAGAAATAAAGTCTCTTCCCGGAATAAAACGTCTCTGAAGTACGTACGACGTGTGTCTTTCCGTCCGTCCGTCATTTCTTTGTCCCTTTGTACTGTCTGCAGTGACTCGTAAAGTTACCGGATTCGTCTCACTGCGAGTGCACTGAGATAACTATAATAATGTCATTGAATGTATGAGCTTTAACAGCCACGTGTATATGAGTTAGGGGATCTGTCCGCTGTCTACGGGGAAATGGTAATATTATGACTAGGACTCATCATTTTTCAAACAAATCATGTTTTTAACATTATCTACTGTACATTGATTTTTATCTGCTATTATTATTATTATTATAAAAACAAAATATAATTTTTGATTTCCTATATAGGATGCTAATTACAATAAAACTATATTTAAAGAATACACTTCAATAAGTATAGGACACATAAATGTATATTTCGCATATTATTTGCAACATTTTACATGTTAATAAAAGACTCTACTCGGAGGCCAAATATCAATGATTCTAGTAGTTTGATTGATCCTATCTAACTTTTGCGCTAGAATTAAAACTAAAAATTGTAGATATATAAACGACCAAAGCATCACATAGGAACCTCTTTATTTTTCATAACATCCTCACGGAGACCATCCACATTCGGCTGCATTTTAGTGAAATATCAGAGTGTCAATCAGCGTTAGTGGGGGAATTTAAAGTGCTGAAGCATGTCGGGCGCAGGCGAGCCACCAAGTGTTACCAGCTGTACATCTGCTAGCTTTGTTTTTGTTTAGTCGTCCCTGTTCGACTCTGTACACTGATGACAGGGGACTTAGGTACTGCTGCCTGACGGTCAAGGTCTTAATACGACCTTTTTGATCTTAATTGTATCGTTTTTAAAACTTATGATGGGTGGTTTTACGTTTTGTTAATTATTCTGTATAATAATTGTAAAAATAGTCTAAATAATAAAACTTAAAATTCTATGAGTTATATGGGTATTAAAAATTCTCAGTTTCACGAGCAGACTAGTATAATGAGCCTTATCGTAGATATTGTACTTAAATTACCTAAAAATGAGAGACACAAAACACTTAATAATAAAAATATTTACACCCAGTAAAATATGTTCTCTTTTGTCACTTTCATACCTTTGACGTTAATCGTTAATGAGAACGAGATAAAATAGAGAATAAGTTTTATTACTATAGAGTGTAGTGTAGTAGTCACACGTAAGCCACATTCAGATGCATTTTAATGTATTTTATCTCACCCCGAGGCTCCATTGTTTACAAGAAAATAGCCGCTTGTAAAATGTTATTAGTATGGCTTGCTTCTTGTATTTTATAGTAATAATGATATATTTTCTATAAGTTTTATTCCGATGATATTTAAACCTACTTTTGATAACTATAATTTTATAAATATCTTCCGAGTCAAAGTCTTTAATTCAATTAATGATATTTACTTTTACGGTATCGCCTAATGTCCGAGATAAACCTTTTTTTATCTCACAATGTATCCAACTTAAAACTCAATTAATTTCTGGATTAACTTTTAGAGCTATCTATCAAAACAAAATCTATTATTTAAATATTTCTGTAATCGTCATCAATAAAACAGAATATAAACAATAGTTTCTGAAATTTGCTCACATTTGTGTTTGTTTTTAAGGATTTTGATAAAATTTGAATTGGTAACTCTGACTGAGACAATAAACTAAAAAGTACACTTAACTTCACTTCACTTCAAAATTTTTTTCACTTTTAAGGAAAAATAGAAAAGAAAAGTTTTGATCATAAAGCGGTGAAGACGAGCTTTTAATACAAATCAATAATAAATAACGGCCTAGCGCTAGCGGGGGGTCCAAGTTACTTTAAGTAGACCAGCGAGGTGCGAACGTCATTTAGGGTTCCGTAGCACATTCATCATAAAGGTTCAATATTTATAATTAAAAAGGGAAAGCATTTTGTCTCTTGTGACGCTCATATGTTGGTTAGAGTATTAGGAAACATAAAAGGAAATACGTTTTGACATTTGCACGTTAGTGACACTTTTAATTACTTGAAAAAAAAACAGAAGTCAATATGATTTAATAATCATTGATAGACAAGATATATATATATATTGCTATATGATTAATATACCCAAATTTTCTAATTAAGATTTTCTTAATATTATATTACGTATGTTGTAAGTCGGAGCCAGTATGTTGGCGCCAGTTAGCAAATTAAAAGTCTTAAGATTAAAGCATTACCACTAAATGAAGTCACGTCTTTATAAATCTGCAGTTTTCATAAATTATTAATTAAACACTCAAATAGGGTTTATTTCATCGAGATTAATCTCTGGTTACCATCAATTCTGAACCACCCGAAAAAACTTGGCGAAACCAACCACTTACTTAGATTAGAAGCCAAAATATGGTTCTGCCGTAAACATAAACTTTTCGGCACCCACTAAGTATTCTGTTAAGAGGTTTTTAAATTTATTCACCCTTCGATTCCAAGTTTCTCTCGAGTTGGAAATTCGAACGATTAAATCGACTGCGTGCAGAAAGTTAAGGGTTGAATTTGCATAGAGATAGAGATAGAGAGCGTAGCTCTGTCTATTGAGACGCATCCTATGACTCTCCAATACATATATGTTATATTTTGTAATTTACTATTAAGTTCGGGTCATACCTTTCATATAAAATGTTACAGTCTTTCTATTACATATTATTGTATATATCCATAGTTCAGTTACAGGTCCAAGATGAAGTAAGATAAAAAACTTCTCCAACTTCTCGTTTAGAAATATATCAAGCACTTTACCTCTGTGAGTCCGTCATTTGATCGTTTTTATTATTTATTATAACACTTATTATACACAAAACAATTAATAATATATTAGTGTGCTCTAATAATTTAAGTAATATCCAAAGTAATTTTCTCTTCGCGGGTTCACTAAATAATATTTAGCAGTAGGCTGGTATTGTTTCTCCGTCTTTTGTATATATTGTATTCACGTATTCGTCACTCATCTGAGCACGTCTCCTCGCGTCGCTCACGCCTCACTGGTCGGAGAGAACATGCATCAACAAAAGTGCTCGGGACGTGTTAAAAGCCCGATTTGTTATCTTATTGTTTTGCGAACGTTTTGTCTTAGAAATAATCGTATTATCTGATTTCTGTATCATAATGACGATATATAAACGTGGAGTGTTCCGGACGAGACGAACTACTATCTCCGGTTGATTATACGATACTAATCAGTTATTAATGTTAGTACATTTTTGTGAATAATAGTTGCTTGAGGAAGGTGTTTTATAGTTTGTTTTGATTGCCTAATAATAGAATATAGAATTAAAAATTAACAGATCCTAGCAGGATTCCTGCGACCTCAAGAAAACCGTCCCGTCGTTATATCTTTTGAACCTCCTTATCGCTTCGATGAAATCAGCATTCTTTATAAATCAGAACGTAAGCTACATCTATTCATATATAAATATTTCGTAATTATTTTTCGATCATTGTCTTCTTAGCTAGTTGACGAGTTTTTATCTAGTTAACAGTTAGACAAAATCAATATATTAATTATATCATACCATACAAATGTAATGACCCGTCAAAAATAACAAAAATATAAAACTATCACATATGAGGCAGAGCAGACCGCAGCATCTCTTTAAGAAGCGCTGAAGAGCTCGCGAAGTAAGCGCTCTCCAATTAGAAGCCACCCTTAGCGTACGAGAAAGTGTTTTGAAATGCCGTCCTCTGAAGAGCGGGGTTGGGACTTAGCTGTTAGTTTTGAGTGATTTTATGAATTCGAACTAAAAGGCAATTATTCTATTTTTCATTTAAAATTAGGTCTTTTTATGTTATAGATTCATTCATACTTTTTGATATATTTTATGTGTGTTAGTCTGTCACAAAGACAAATTAAGAACATGGCGAATGTCAATTTCTTTTTTGATGAGTCATTAGTTATTGCGCCTTCCTGAAACATGATATCAATTATAACAAAATTAAGTTATATTGAAATATCCAAATATGTTGTAAGATTTCACTACAAAAAAAATATTGAATTTAAAATAAATCTTAAAAGAAAATATTATAATTATAAAAGGAGACTAACATTACCATCTCAAAGTAATTAGTAAGTGAAAAATATTTTCTTCGTATAATTCATTTCTCTCATTACACAGATTTGTGCTTTTCATTCGTTCATACGTATATACTGATCTACACCACCCCTCGCAGGATTGTAGTCCTTGTAACCAAAGGAATATGAGTGTAATTGGTCTCTACTTATTTTAGTCCCGCCTGTCGTACCTCATCTTTGATCTAAGATTCTTCGACGGGAAATCCTGTGCAAAGACTTAAAGTTCAGTAAATTAACTTAGTTCACAATTTAATGTTGCGTCATTTAACGAAGAGAATTACATTAAATACATTTTATATTTAATTCATTTTTAAATATAAGTTAATGGTTTAATACTCGCTAGGTTTGAAAGGACGTCCTTACAATAATATATTAATAGGCTATTATTTACTTAAAGAATCGTATATAATGTTACCATTATAAAATGATTAATTCCAGTGTTCGCAGTTGGCGTGGGCCCACATATATTCGGCCTACGCCCTCGTGTTTGTTAAGGGATTTCTTTAATAGAACGGAAAGGAAGCTTCTGAAGCGTATGTAGTCCGAGTATTGAGAGATAAGCGTTCATAGACTCGTTGTTTTAAGTTTGATTGTGAAGGACCAATTAATAAGAGCAAGGTTTATTTTAATTTTAGATATAACATATTTTACTTCATATAAATGTTAATGAAACAGATATAACATCAGTGAGTGATATTTTTGTTCACACTAACACTGTATATAGCTTTCCGCCGGCGCTCCTGGCTCGTCCATCTCCTCAATACAGAGTAATGTCGGAAGGTCTTCTATTATTAAAGAATGCAATCGCGGCTCCAACCCTAGCGTTAATACTTGAATACCTAGTATTCAGGTCACGAGCTATGTCGGTGTATTTGAACTGCGAGATGTTAATAAATTAACAATATACTATTGTATTTCATTCTATAAACTAATTAATAGTAAAAAAAAAAAAGAATGTCATGAGAGAAAAAAGGTAACTATTCATATCTTAAAGTAGTAAGAACAAATTTTATATAAGAACTAACGAACGGGTTACAGTAAGTAACTTTCATATAATCTCTCATAATCAGGATATTTATGATTTTTTTTTCTGTCACAGTGAAGACATTTCTGATATTATCTTCAAACACAAAGGGATAAATTAAACAAAAACGTCATTTAAAACATTTATTCAAAGAATTTTAAATCACTACTAAAATCATTGATCACTTGACCATCGACCAACCAAATACAATGTCTATAAGGTTCCTACTACACTAAGTGGTAACCGTCTAAGTATGTTTTGTAAACATTACATATAAATCAAGCACTCTACATTTTTCTTATTGACACATTAATTATATTAATAAGATCACCCTAATTATTACAACAGGTCTTCCACCTTTCAAAATAGTATAATTTTCTTAACTATGTGTGGGGATAAAAAAATGTTAAAAATCTAATACATATATTAATTACACAAATCAAATTTTATTTTGCCTTTTCAGTTAAAAAAATTAATCACTATTTTCTTTTTATTGTTTCTTAAAGCAAAAATTTCATTTAAACTCAGTTTGATATTAATTGGATAAGTAATTTGACATTGAATAATTTTGCTTTTAAAAATGATAATATGTTCATGTTATAACATAAGAAAAAAAACTATCCTAGTCTTATTCTAAGCTGTCGACATCAATTCTGATCTACATTTGCTTCAAAAAATACTTAATTAAAAAACATAATTTTATTTTGAAACTTATAATTATCAATGACTAGAGTTTGTAATCAAGTTTTGTAAGACGAGTTTTTATAAACAAGGTATTCTTCTCTAACTTAAACAAAAAACTTCAAGAACATAAAACAATTCAAATTAATGAACACAGTTTTTGTCAATTTACCTTATATAAAAACAAGTATCGAGAGTGAAATATAAATAATAATCAGTCTAATTAGGAAAACAGCGCCGCTCGATGACGGTAGCGCAGTCAATCCTCGACATCTCTCTAAAGATGTGAGATAAATTCAATAACATATTAACATCGTTGTTTCTACATAACCACAAATTTAATATGTTCTCAGTTGGAGAGCAGGTATTTGAAAAATAGTAATAAAAACATTTCAATTTCAATTTCTCCGCAAGCAATCTCCAGTCGTTTCCTTTTGTCGTCTGACAATCTAACAGTTTGCAAAGTATTACTCGATCAGATTTAGTCAAAACATTCGTTCTATAGTAGTTATTATCCGAAGCGTAACTGTTCCTCCGCATACTGTTTCTGTAAACGAAATCATATCTGCCCTCTTTTTTTGATAGCGATGAATAATTGAACGGGTTCTCGAGGATATTAACACTGTAACCCATGTCCACGCCCGAGTAGCTGAACCGTTTATTACAATTAAAATTCGAATTAAAATCGTTTGTTTTCAAATTAAAATTGACTGAATTTGAATGCTTTTGTTTTTGGTATACTGTGACGTTTAAATCTAGACAGTTAATTGAATCTACTTGCTGCAAGACAAACAAACAATGCAAAGATCGAACATTCATATTCCATAGGTGAGAATAGGGTAGCTCTTGATATTTTCCCCCGGATTGGATCTTCCATCCCACTCCAACATCCCTAACATTAACACATAAATCAGAGCAACTCTCTTGAAAGTATATTGTTTTCGGATCACAGAGAAGTAAACCGCCCGAGCGCCTTTCGCTTTCAAAACATTCGTAGAAGGCAAAGGGAGTATCATTAAACGCATGTAAATGAAGGTTGTAAAACCCATCTGTACGTTTGCTAAGAAACATCGCTAATTTTAATAATTTGGCATCCAAAGCATTAAAACTTTTACCAATTAAAACAAAGTCACTAAGAAATTCACACACAAGATACACTTTTAAATGATCTACTTGTGCAAAAACTGGGCTGCCCGGTGTTTCCTGACCTAGAGTTAGAACCTTTCTCCATTCTCTAGAGTTAATTTCTTCGGGTTTTTGAAGTATGGAGAGTACCCAGCTAGAGTTCTTCAAAGCTACACAGTGGGGGAATGTGAGTATCACTGCCTTACAAAAATGGATATTTTTCGGACCACACCTTATAACAGGACTAAGTTGTGTTTCACCTGTGAACATACAGCAAGTTTCTGATGTGTTTTTACATATCTTTGTAACACATAACATTAAATAATATAGTACCTTCCTGTAGAAGTGGCTTATTCCATTCTTCGTTTGTGACCTCAATAGAAAACAACTCCTCCCCTTTCTCCACCACGCCATCGGGAATAAATAATCTAACCCCGCATTTTTCTAAATTTAGCCAATCGCCGTCACTATTTACAATTTTGGAAATAGCAGTCTCCAAATACTGAGAATTTAAAAATTTGGAATCAACGGACGCATTATTTTTTAATGATTGTGACATTTCTACACTTTCATTTCCACATGACGACCCCGCTGCAAGAAAACAAAATGTATCTAGATATATATTCAAAATATTATTGTAGATCGGTGTTAAGCATTGAAACGATAGGACAGAACAACAAATTTTGCAAAGAAACGCAACTTCAATGAGCAAAATGTTTTATGTTAACAACTTTAATATGATTAATATTTGTCATTCGATCCCCGCAATGTGCCATGAACTCACAGCTCAGAAAGCAGCTGGAGTCAGACCGGTCTGACTCCTTGTCCTTGCAAGCGAATGTCTCCACGCCTTGGTTTCTTACCTCGTGATCTATTGGAGAGATGTAGCTGAAATAAATGGAGTTTTTAAAATATTTATCATATATTTATTATGTTTACTTTGTATTATGTATGATGGGGTCAGAAAAATTTTTAATGATGACCAGGTAACATGAAAATAAATTAAAATTGTCGCACTTAATTGTTTGTTTGTAATCATTTTATTAAAATATTAGTCCTATGATAAGGACAGGAATAAATTTTCCCGATACGTAACCAAGACTTCTTAATTAAAAGTTTGTAAATGATCTAAAAATTATATAATTCGTTAGTGAAGCTTAGATTTATTTTGTTAGCTCCCAGAAGCGGTTATGCAACAAAAGTAATGATTTTACGCGTCATATGATATTAAAAGGATTCATCCTTTTATCACCCTTATCTGTATCATAAACAATTGATATTTTAATCCAAACCAGGTAGCAATTACCATAATTGTATTTTAAACAAAGCTTCGCTGCAATGAGTTGTGTTTATATCGAGTTGGATATCAGCCGTATCTGATTTTGGTAATGAATATTTTAACACTATAATATTTAATTTATATGATGGGTGAGAATATTTATCTGATATTTTCCCAGTCTTGCTAATTAGTCGAGTTTTATTGATTAAATATTTCGAGTGTTAATTAAAAAGTGGTAATGAAAAATATTTTTGAATTATAATAAACAATTTTATAAAAGAAGTAGAGAAAAACATTGAAACGATTGAAACTCTACCACCTCTCACCTGTTAGCCAATTGCGGCACTTCATACAAATGTTCATTCCGTGTGTTGATAGAGCTGGTCTGTCTGTTCATACGTCTCGAGTCCATCGTGTGGAACTCTTCGTGAATCGTCAGGTCGGGCTGGTTCGTGAGTGTCCTTTTTATTACGCTACCAAAATAGTTGGTTCCTAAATTTATAGAAAAAAGTATTAACTTAAGTAATTTTCATTCCGCACCACGAACACCGAAATTTCTCACCCGGAGGAGGCTTAACATATGTAGAATTTTCCGTAAGTTTCATTTTCATATACTTCACTCCCAATATGACTACAACGACGAATATCAGAAACGCTATTGACAGAGCCGTCAGGAGCGGCCAGTACGAGGAGCCTGAAAACAATGTATACTTAAATAATTATTTTCTTGATTGATGTGACAAAAACTTCTGAATTACTTCTTCAAATGAAGCAGGTAAATTTTTTTAAAATGGCGACACGCACCGTGTCCGAGGCCGGCGCGCACGCACAGCGGGCACGGCGCGACCTGCGTGTCGCGGCCGCGGCACGGCACCGACACGCAGCGACGCCGCCGCGAGCGCGAACACTGCGCGTCGCACGGGGACCACGGGGACCACGGAGACCACGGATCTGACCGGGACATATACGGCTCATATACATTTACCTATTAGTGTCCAGAATCTTAGACACACCTATGGTTTATTCTGAGTATGGACTATAATAATAAAAAGCTTAAATTTAAACTTTTGTGTAAATTTTAAAGACAATTACAAAGCGATTTTCATACATATGTGTGACTAAAAGGGGATGTGGATTTCTGAATTGGACTTAGGTGCCATATAAATTTTCACACACTGAAATGACCACTACAAAGCCTTATTTCTCATCGTTTCTATCATTATTCTGTGTTATTATTATGTACACATTTCTGGCGTTAAGTGTTCGTGTCACTCTATACATCCATCTCAATAATTGTTTTTAGAGTTCCTTATTCCAATACATACTATGCAGCTAGTATATTCAAATATTATAAGAATGATTTTCAACCAGACTGAAATATAACATTCATGTATAAATCAAATCTTCCCTTGTATTAGCAGACGTGTTTATGAATTTTCAATTTTCCTCTCACATTTATAAATATATATATATAGAAATATAGTATTGAAGCACTTATCATTAAATTTACGCACCTAACATGATGTCTGACGACTCATCGGCTAGTTCATCTAAAGTATCCACATACACATCTGAAACAAAGTTTATATTCGTTCAAATTATTAATTACAGACCTAAAAATATATTTGTCACAAATATGAATAATGAATGAGCAACAAATGTGTGCCTTCAACTGTTCTAGTTTCGATCCTTTTCAACGTCAAGGCTAAAAGTATTACTTAGCATAATTTATAACCTAAATCCCATTACGTCATAAATTTTAATAAAACCTACCGACGCGTCAACGAATAATGCTAAGAGAAATGTAATAAAAGCATTTAATTAAAGACGGTTTCATCAAAACTTCACTATTTATTATATTTTCTGAGAAATCTTACTCGCGAAAGAAGTTTGATTTCATAATTATAATAATTAACTGTCTAATAATAACTCGATAGATTTCTTATACAACAGACAAGATATCTTAATTACAGAAATTAAGGCCAAGAATTAAACAACATAAAAGATAGTAGAGGGAAAATTAATTTAACGAGGTCACTGATCGTTCACAGACTGACTGAACCGACAGAGGTTCACCCTTTCATAGAGGCCACGTAACAGATATGATATGAGGTATAACTATGTTTCGACATCGAATGTAAGAAACCACAGCCCACTCTACCCGTGCGTGAATCCTAATTTTCAAATGTCACCGGAAAGTTATAAAACATTCGGTATTCACGGGTAACGACAACGAAGAATCATCCGACGAGCTTCTCCAATGAACGTATAGGAAACTTTTTCTACCCTACCTATGTCGCAGTCCATGCAATCTGGCGTGCGTTGCTCGGCGGGCCCGATGCAGGGCTGCCCCCCGTTGAGAGGCGGGGGCGCGCTGCAGCCGCGCGAGCGCCGCCGGCCGCGCGCCCGCCCGCGGCCCGCGCACCCGCACTCCGCCCACGACGACCACGCGCCCCAGCCGCCGTTCACTGCGGGGACAGCGATCAATCTAACAGATATTGTATGGCACCGATCGGATTGGACTTTGCGATATGCCTACGTTGTCCCGTATCAGATCGGTTGCAAAATGCTCTAGTGGTTTATATATGTTTGCTCGTCGAAATGTAGACTATAAATGCTTTTTCTTTTTTTAACCGTCAGTATTATTTATAAACAAACAAAATAATTTATACACAATTATCTTGACTTATGGACTGGTCTCGTATTTCCGTTTCCAAAATCATTAAAAAATTATCAAAGGACGTATGAACCGAACACGGAATGTAAATCAACAGCCGTATTGCACTAAATAATTCAGGTCTAAAAGGATGGTGCGAATGCAATATTCACCGAACACGCTGAGCAGCGCCGGTTCTGACAGACGCTTGCCGGAGAGGTTTTCGGCTACGCAGGTGTAATTCGCCATGTCCTAGGAGCAATTTGTTGCAATGGATGGATTCAATTATGCAATGGGTTTGATTAATGTACTGGTTAATTTATATATATTGTATAAACGTTTTAATTTTTATTTTGTTACGGTCGAAAGTTTAAAAAATATCTTAGTTTACTTTGACCAGATATAAATACATGGAAATATTAGATTTTTTAATTGGTAATTAATATCAACTGCTAACCAATAGAGACGTCTTCTTGATAATTAAGTCACCCTCCTTGGTAACCTGTACATTGTCGTCGACGGCGACGGGCGCTCCGTTCTTGAGCCAGTACAGCTGCGCGAAGGGCGCGGCGGGAGGCGCCTCGCACCTGAACGTTACCGACGAGTACTGTCTCACCAACTGTGACTGAGGAGCCACCGTGAAGTGCTTCTTTAAGTCTAAAGGATAAATTAATGTGGATAAAGAAAAGGTTCAAACTGTATTCGAAATCTTAAACAATTTAACGTAGTTATTTTTAATTTAAAAGTTCGTTGAATTTCATATTTAGATAATAAAAAATGGGTTTAACCCTAACGATTTTTATAACTTTTTTATAAATTCCGCTCACGAAGTTATGTAATAAATTCCTAAGTTCAACAAACTTTTTGTCTTCATTGTGAAAAATTTAATCCTTCTTACAAGATTAAATCGCAAGTTCTTTGCTAATTGCATTACGTAGTCTAGTGTAGTCGAAAGCCGCTCTATAATTTCATTAGCAATGTATTCTATTACACGTTACTTACAAGCGACTTCTATCGTCGCCGGCTGACTTCTGATCTGTCCTCGACTCGTCCAGGCGAAACAAGAACATTGATAGTTTTCAGTACCAAAGTATTCCTCGACTTCTTCCCTCGTTACTTTATATTCGCCTTCTATTATTCTAACGCCAGTTTGCGGATCGACGAACTCGAAGTTGAGAGCTTGAGTTTTAATTCCGTTGCATTTAAAATAAACCTGGTAATAATAGATGTCTATATTAAAACTTATGAAACCCTCGCACCTCGTACCTTGCGGTAGAACTAAGAACTTCATCTTTACCAAAGATATTCGGACAAGAAAATAAATAAAGACATAATACACTATACAAAACTTACTTCTAAAGCATTCGCAGCGCGACACTTAAGCGTAGCTGGCTTATTCTTAACTACGTAAGTATTTTCAGGTTCCAAAAGAAAAACCGGCAAATTATCTTTGGCAGTATGTAAGGGTATCCTATCGTCTAACGGCAGTGTCTCTTGAGAATTACTTTTAACAGTGTCTATTTCTGGAGAGTCTTTATAGTTAGTTTCCTTGTGATCATAATCGTAATCTAGATATGAGTGATCATCTTCCTCGTCATCATCGTCGTCCTCCTCCTCCTCATTGTGAGGGAACACGAGAGGAAGGAAATAATCTTTAGCTTCGTTTGAATTTGACAGTAAGTCTAAAGGTTTATTTATCTTATCATTTATATCCGTTTCTGATGTTCTCATATCATCTGTTCGAAGGAGAGTACATACAGTTTCCATTATTATTTACAATTTTTTTTTTTGCTTATAAAAATATTAAAAAATAAATGTGTTCTTCATTTAGCAAGAGTAAACTCAACTTGAAACAAGACTTACCCTTTTCCGCCTTCTGCACCTTCACACAAAATGCAAAATATATTTGAATGAAGAAAAACCAAGTCCACACATGCACTTCCATTTATATATTTATTTCGTCCAGTATATTAATTAATCAATTCTCGAAGATTTGTCATTTTTTTCGTAAGTGTATTTTATTTGTTTGTTTACAAACTTTTCATAAATATTAAAAAGGTATTAATTAAATACATATTACAACTTCATTGAAAATAAAATGTTTTTTCTTTGAATCACTTAAATATTTATATGTACCATAAAGTCGTAAAAGTTTACGACAGTCCGTCAGACGTCAGTATAGGTGCTAGCGTCACCGCGAGCGAAATTGAACTGAGAATAGGGGTTGAAGGGTGAATGAAAACTTGTGAATTCTAACAAAGTTTCGTGCGCATGCGTCAAACTTGAACAAAGTTGCTATATAATGAATGTTGATGAATCGTTGTTTAAAAGCTTTCGAGGGTCATTAGAGCGATTGATGTCGTACGTGATTTACCACGTTTGTCTTTGCCTGATTCCTTAATCGTAATGAAAGAATGATTGCGTCATCATTCACTAGAGTATGTAATAACAGTCTTTATGTTTGTGTATTAAACATTTGACATAATTTGTTATTTTAAATTAAAACATTTATTATTTGAAATGTTATGGTTTATTTATGAAAAACTTATGACTTCAATTAGCAATAACAGTGTTCAAAAGATCTAAATATGAGACTCAGGCTTGACAAAAGTCCCTGAAAATAGCTGCTGATCATTAACCAGTATGAAGTACAGAAACGGGTGGTCTACCAGGAACTGTAGTGGCTTTTCATTGGATAATTTAGCCATAGTTAGTGCTAAAAATTAAAAAAATATTAATATTATTGGTTAGTTTTTTAAAAAGAAACATTGTAATATTTGGCTACGAATTAGTGTCATAAAAGAACAATATATTTATTATATTTACAAAAGAAATATGCCTGAACATAAATATAATAATTCTAGCATAAAACATTACCACTAGCCGCCGAAGCCTCTGTGCCGTACTCGTTCACATCAATGAAACATTTGTGTTTCGCCGTCGTCAAGTATACAGTCTCGTGTCGTACTATCTTCTTCAAATCCGACTTCTTTTTGTCGAATATTGTTTTAACACCTATCTGTTACGTCATATATGACATTATTTAATATACCAGTTTTAAAAAAATGAAATAAATTAAATAATAAAAGTGGATTTATTCACTTCATAAATAATAAATGAAAATAAAATTATAATACATAAATGTTAGAATGCCTGAACGACAACTGAAATGAAAATAGAACAATTCGGTAACTTTTGATCATCCGTTGTACTGTTGTACTACCTTGGTGTAGAGTCGGCCCAGGTCGAGTTCTTGGTGCATCGTGAACTTGGGCATGGTCAGCTTGACGTGCTTGGTCGTGGCTGCGCCGAGCGCGGCGGCCAGCGAGTCGCCCGCCAGCCGCACCGCCGACAGCAGCGCCGCCAGCCCGCCGCGCGCCACCGGACACACCACCACCAGCGACGCGCGCTCGCCCTCGTAAGGGATCGAGATGATCTGACACCACATTTACAAGGAATCCTTACGAATTCTTCTCGCCGTCATAAGGCGACGCTTTCGAGTGTTATTGCGACGCTATGCCGACCTTGTCGATAGTTTAAAGTTGAGAGAGGAGATATAGAAACTATGTTATGTATAATTTCATAAGATCCGGTAAAAACCCCTATTCATTCAGCTATCTAATATATTCAATTTATCGCCAGTTTCGAGTCGATTAATTTTTTATTTTTAAAAGAGTAACAATAGAACAAAAATAAAACCTAGCTGTTTAGCACGGTTAAAGAAGTATCAAATAATCATTAAAAAATTTGAGGAATTTAGCAATTACTCGTCTTTTAACAATTTTTTGCTAAAAAACAGTCGAACATTTATATCACAAAAAATTTAAGTTCCTAAACTGAACACTAACTTTAATTTAAAGGATAATGTTATTTTTAATATTTGTAGTGAGCCTCGCTCATATCGGTACCTGCGCTCCGAGAGCTTCACTGCTGGTGTAGTTGAAGTCGCCCTCCCTCGTCATCATTTCAATATCCTTATGAGTTGTAGAATAATAAAACGTTACATTTTTTACCTTCTCAAAAGGTTCTGTCCAACGACCCTATAAAGAAGGGGAATAAACAATAAACGAAATTGTTGAAATAATTTATTTTAGTAAACTGCTGTTAGAAATTAAGATATTAAAGTAAAAACAAATTAAAATATCTCCAAAATCTTTCGTCTCTTTCTTCTCTTTCCTCAATTTATTCAAGTCGGTACAATATGACAAACACTATCTTACTCGTACATTATTATCATCTCAATGAATATATAGTAAGTATTATGTTTGTTAAATTGTCTTGACGGTCTGCCGGTCTAGTGGTTGGCGGCCCTGCTTGCTGAGCTCAGGACGCAGATTCAGTTCCCGCACGAGGCAGTTATTTGTGTGATCCACAAGGGATTATTGCTTTAACGTAAATTGTTTTAAAATAAATGTGTGTGTGTGTCATGTCTGTTAGTTACGTACGTTGAAGTACACTGCGTTGACGAGTATCATGGACGACGAGACTGGTATATCAATTGGTTGTAAAATTTCTTTAATGTTGCCGTTAGTTTGTGAAGATACCTAAAAATATTATAAATTGGTCCAAATCAAAAATATTCCAAATTTGTTTAAAATGTAATCAAGAAAATAAGAACATATAATACTAAAAACAGTAATTCAGTAAGTAATCATTATAATAATAGTTAAAAAAGTAATTGATAATTAATTACATATAGATAGTTCTAGAACAAAAAATACATGAAAAAACCCATCTTAATAGTTGAAGTTGTTTTGAACTTTTGTTCTGGAAAACCCAACAACAATTACTACCCAAGTGTTGATTGATTCAG
The DNA here is from genome assembly GCA_959347395.1 of Mechanitis mazaeus. Taxonomy (NCBI): domain Eukaryota; kingdom Metazoa; phylum Arthropoda; class Insecta; order Lepidoptera; family Nymphalidae; genus Mechanitis; species Mechanitis mazaeus. The sequence continues at coordinate 435,960 of OY365748.1, forward strand.
CAGCGTAAGAGGGAAAGGTGAAGTCGATCTTATCGACACTGGACTGGAACACGTCCTTCGCAGCTTCGTTGAAGCTGCGGTGTAGGTGCGCGCTCTGAGACACGTACAGCTTGCTGGCGATGTCTAGCTTCACGCCTGGCAGGTAGCGTAGCCGGGTGAGCAGAGACTTAAAATAGTCACCTATCTGTTTACAAATACAAATATTTTAAAATTAATTTAATATAATCATCAGCCAGCATAAGCTTACTTATTTAAATATACATCAGTGATCACTTATGCACGTCAGATGGAAGCATCGGGACGTCCTATCCCGATACCATACTTATCGAAATAAGCCCTCAATAACAACATTTTCTGAACTAAGCAGTCGAAGCTACGAGGGTTCCAAACGCGCTCTGAACAAAACCACGCAACAAACTCAACCGGGTAATTTTTATAGCGATAACTGTTTCACAAACGTCATAATTTAGTAAACAATTTGCGAACAACTAGAACCATCGCAATCAATTCGATATGATTGCCTAATGATTTTAGTTAATTAAAATTGCAAATTGGGCTTGCAAGAGAATAAGATACTGCAAAAAAAATATTTAAGAAAACTTATATCTTTTTTTTATTATCTTAAAGTCATCGTTGTTACAAATAGTATAATATAGTAAATATTTAACATTTGTTTTTACGTTTTCTTTTATTTTGCATCAAAGTCATTTAAATACCTTTGACTTTTTCGAAATCCCAATAGCATCTAACAGTTCCTTAAGACTCTCTCCTTCAGCTCCTAGGGCAAGCTTGGCAAGCGGAAGTAGGGCTGAGACCGGCGAACACAGAGTATTTGATTCCGAATTACTTTCAGCGCATAACTAGAATATATACAAGACATTGAAGTTCACTTACAATTTATAGAATAAAAACAAGTTAAATAAATTAGAAACAAAATCTTTAAAAATACTTGTAGATTCGATTTTATATATTACTATTATGAAATTGTAAAAAAACAAGTGTAACCAATATTTCTTCGAAACTTCAAATCTAACTAAATAATATAACATTAATATGTAAATCATAAAAACATCAACAGTGACTGAACTTACCAAGAAAAATGAGTTTCTGAGTCGTCCGTTTAAATCTAAAGGTATTGTTACATGAGTTAAGTTTGTTTCAGGAACCTCTTGCGTGTCGTTGCGGTTATCTCTATAATATTTATTCTTTTTATGTCTTTTTCCAATGACAGAGATCCAAATCGTGACTAATACTGAAATAATAACAACTCTAGGACATTAAAATCAGAACTAATTCCGATATCTGGGGTACTTTAACATAGTATCGACGATACTAATACATTTTCTTATTAACATCTGACTGACCGCGATTGTGTCTTATGAACTTTCTGATTAAAGAAGGTATCGTAGTCACTTTGACTTACAAAATCATATCTCTAGTAATATCTTTATGTTTCAAGATGTCCTGATTAATTCTAGACACTTTAAAAAAATGTATAAACGTGTGTGCGTGTCTGCATGGCGCGTTGACTTCGTTTTGTCATAAATCCATGCGTATTCTCGTCATTTACAACTGATTAGTTTTTCATTAAAAACAAATAAGCTATTTTTTATTTATATATCTTTTAAAACCGCATTATCAATTTAAGAAAGAGGAGTAGCATAAAATCATTAGCAATTTAAGAGAAATTCCTTTTTCTTATATTTTTACGGTAATACTATTTAAATAAAAGCTCTTAGACCACACATGGGTTACAGTCACTTATAATAAAATAATTTGAAAATTGGTAAAATGCATGTATTATTTGATTCTAAAATTGTGTTCATTAAGTCATACTTTGATAAACATAATGTCAATAAACTTACCCACAAAAACGATTAATTTCATTTTTGCAATTTAAGATTTATAACATAAAACATAATTTAATAGCATCTTAAGGCTTAATTTGAAGGACAATCTTCGTTCGCAAATATTTTTTTACTAAAGAGAGTTTTCAATTAGCTACAGTTGATCGTAAAATTAAAATACCAATACTTGATTGACAATTTCATGGTCATATTAATTAAATATTTAATGACTATATTTTTGTTGAAATATTTGAGTGTAATTGAAAACAATCCCTCTTTTAAGTGCAATCATTTAATTGTTTTTTTTTAATCCAAAACTTATTAACGAAATGTGAAAATCAGGAATACTACATCCTAAATATATAAAGTGGATATTTTAAAACCATTTTTCACCCAAAACTTTTTTATTTTTTTATTCAGATATTTACTACGAAGTCGGTATAAGTCCTATTTTTGCTACAATCCATTTTGTTGTCTGTTTCAATGTGACACTGACGTCTAACTCTTAACAGAATTTAGGACCAGTTATTGACATCTTCAGTACTTAGCACAGAGTACTATATACTACTGGTACTTAGTAATAATTCTAATATTCGCCCGGCAACAATATTATATTGTACTGTTGTCAAATATACAATTTATTCTATCGATTGTAACAAAATTATTGAAATCTTAGCCTTCTAAGAAATATCTCGGGGAAAGGTGTAGTAACATGATACCAAATGAAATTTTCGCCGAAGACATGATGAGTACAGTGATACGATACGGATTATACATCGGTGCGGCTTTTCAGATAATATGTTTGTTAGCCTGCGTTACACTTACAGACGAACAAAGTGAATCCCATCCTTATGAAAAGGTAATTAAAATACAATACACTGCTACTTATTCAACAGCTTTGAAGCTATATCATCTAAAAACTTGATCTTGGGAATGTGATTTTTATTTAATTTAATATCTACAATTTTTTCGGAAAAGTTACCACAGAATGATAAAAAATAAAATAATTTCATATTCCAGGCTTACACAGATAGCGATGAGTGCAGCTCAGAACAATCATCTCCGGGCCACCGAGCAACCACCTCTCGCGCCAGACGTCATGACAAGAAAAAACGTCGTTAGTTTAACAGATATTTTAAACTATCTTTAATCACTTAAAACTTCTTGAAATTACTTGCCTTTTTTATTATATGTATTTGACCACTCGATGAAAACTGGTACATAAAAAGTTGAAGTATTTATTATTATGTATGTTTATTATTTAAATTTAATCTCTTTAGGTGTATATAAGAACATTTTATAGTAATTGGTATACTTATTAATGATTATGTGACAACATATTAGTCAATGCTAATATCAAATTCTACACAATTCAGTTAGAGTAAATTTACTTAAAAATATTTTTTTTCAATTATATTTAAGTTTATCCATAGGTTAAATAAGTATACTAAAACTTAAAAATAGTTATCAGAGGAAGCAAGTTAATTAAGTTATTATTTTTAATTATTGTCTTTATCACATTATCATAATTTGTTATAAAATATTAGAAATACATGTGTAATCTTTCTTCTATATTGTAGTCATATTACTGATGTGCTGGTATCCTGTCTCCAGCTGCTGAAATACTTGTTTGTGTAAACCGACTAAAACAATATCCACATGCTGGTTACTGTTTGCAATCACAAATGTGAGATTTATATCAACCAGTTTAATCCATTTTGTAATTAAACAATTCTTTTATTTACTAGACTTATTAGCTTCTGATGTTTTTATGGATCTCATTCAATTAGTAATTATTATATTGTAATAATCAATAAAAGACTTGATATTCAAAAGCATTTTATTTGTTATAACGACTAGAAGTTATGTATGCTGAATAAATGAAAAATGTCAATATTATTACAAAAACAACATTTAAGGCACTGATTTCCTTATTTAAGTAGCACCATATTAATATATATGCATATTTAGTGACATATGGCACAAAGTACACTATGACTTTAAGTACAAAATAAAGCACTTATTAGTTCATTAAAATCTTATATATATATATATATAAAGAGTATGTGAATACTATTTTCTTTGGGCACTTTAGTTTCTTTTAGTACTTTTATAAAAAATGGCTGTTATTTTAGTGTTCACCGAAGCCAGTAAGTATATCTTCATATTTACCTAACAATATTAAAATATATTTGGGAATTTGTGAATCACTTAAAAACTGACATCATTTTAATATCTATAAATTCAATATGTATAAAATCTATATATTAAAACAATTTCTACTAATAAATAACAAATATTTTAGTTCATAATATTGTTTTAACAAATAATAAATTTTTCTTAGTGTATATAAATATTTGTAAAATATGTCTAAAACTTTTAATAAATAAATAAGGCAATTTTAGCAAGGAACTCAATGCTTCGTTCATATTAAATGCAGCGGTGACACTAACTGGTCAAACTGTTAACTTTTAAAGCATTCACAAGATTGTTAGTGTTCAAGAACTGTTTAAAGGCATCCAGTTTTTTAAAGCAAATCGTGACGCAGCAGGACTTGGTGTGACTGGCTTCCGCTTTACGAGACTCCTCGGCGACGCTGTCGCAACTTCCGCCCACGCTACAGGAACACTTTATACTATTTATGATACCGGGCAAGTCGTCGTCGCACTCGTGGACGTAGACGCCTAACTCCTCGAGATTTGAATTGTTATGTCGCTTGTGATAATCCAGAAACGTGTTATGTTCGGTGTCGGTGGCCTTCCCGCAGCCCGCGACGCACCTCATCTGCTCCTTGTCGCAGGCGCAGTCCACGCAGCGGCAGCTGTCCTCCCCGCAGTCGTTGCGGCACTCCCCGTGCTCGCTGCACGAGCAGGCACGGCACGAACAGATACCCGCGGCGGCCGTCAGCTTCTCCAGGGGATTCTCTACCTTTTTGCCGAACACATTCTCGGTCCGGACCACGTACATGTCGGACGGAGGTTCGTTGTCGAAGAGCAAGGTGTCCTCCAGTGTCAGGTCCGTGTTGAACAGGACCGAGTTTGTCGGATTTATTTCGATGCTATGTTGGCCTTTAGGCGGGGGAGTGTTGAGGGACCGATCGTCCATCTGGATTTTGTTAAAATCTATATCGGAAATTATTTTATTATCATGGAGATTAGTGACGAGTTCACTGTCGTCGAATACTCTGTCGCTGACGTCTAGAATGTTCGGCGTGTCGAGATGAAAATCGTTTTGCGATATGATATTAGCCGTCGGAAGTACTTCTGTGTTTAGATCCATGTAGCTCTGCATATGCGTGGGGACGGACGTCGCTAGCGTAAATATGTTTTCTGGTGTTTTCTCTTTGATGCTGACCGGCGTTTCTTGTATGGAAGAGGCTAAAGCCGTAACGTCTATCCAAGGCGCCTGAACTTCGATTTCATTAGCAAAGGCGAGCTGAACGGCCTCGGTCTTTACCTCCATTTTACTAGTCGACGGCAAAGCTATTGGTAAAACGCTAACGTCTACCCAAGAACCCTCTTTCCTCACTTTATCGAACGTAAGCACGTCGAGGTTAGTAAGATCATAGTCAGCGGGTATGTTACTTGTATTAATGTTATTAGATGCGTTATCGAAAAGCAGTTCGTTAATATCCAGGTTATTGTTAGATAACGCGTTAACACTTGTAATATCTTCCAAGCTTCCATCGGTGGAATTGGACTCGGTGGTGATGCGTCCGAAGGATTCGAGCAGGCTGTCCCAATTCATCTCGTCGTGAGGTTTCGTAGGTGACCTCTCCGCTTCCCCCACGGGTGGTGCTTCAGCTTCGATCTGTAATTGGTTATTTTAAGGGATTTATTGATTGAAAATTAAGAAGTCAATTTACAAGTCTATATTTTAATCGCTACATAAGTTTTTTTTTTTTGACAAAGAAATTTTTTTTAAATTTATTTTGACATACATGTATACTAATTATTACTATTATATACAATTATATGGCTGTATTTCATATCTTAGTGGAATCGCGGTTTAAACCTGTACAGAAACGCGTGCGGTCGAGTGTGGCGAGGCGAGTGTCGTGGCCAGTGTCGTGGCAGCATGTAGCGCGTGCGTGGCGTGGCGCGGGACGTGCGTGCGTGAATGAGCCTTGAGGTGATGAGACGCCGTGAAGGACTTGCCGCACCCGGACGTGACGCATCTTTGAGAAAAAGTGTTAGAACTAGCAAAGCGATGAGGTTACAAGTCCTCGATATATTTATAATATTTTAAACCATGTAATAGAATTTAACGAAATTTTTATGGATTCGGTAACAACAAATTAATATCAACCATACTCAATATAAAGATAAAATTATAACTTACTTATACGGTCTTTCCTGGGTGTGCGTTCGAATATGCTTCTTCAGATCGCTGAGAGTCGTGAAGAACTTCGTACAACCATCCGCTTTACAATTGAAAGTGTCGCCGCTGTGTAGCCTTTGATGGGCTCGTAATCTACAATTTAAATATAGAAAAAATATATCTTTAAACTGTACTAAATTATATTTTATCTATTATTATATGAACGTGCCATCATTTAAAAAACATTCATTTCAAACGCCAAAGGGTTTAGGTGCTGATCATAATGTATTTAGTCGTGAAAACAATTCTAGTTAAGAATAGGTATCCTGACTTTAGAGGAATACTTGAAATTATTATAAAATTTTTAATTTTGGAATATTAACAGGATAACAATATATTTTCAGAGTTCAAAACTTTTTCTAAGCCAAAAGTCATCATAAGTAATAAAATAAGGGGCAACCCTAATGGAACTACTACATAATTACTTTGGTAATTATTATAATATGAATAATATATACATTCAAATAGCTTGTTCAAGCTCATTGCCAGGATTCAAAGTATAAACAATTATTTTAATGCCAAATAACACATTTCATTCTTAACAGAAACAATATGTAGCAGCTGTCACGTGATACACATTAGTATTTGTGACGGATAATAAATAACAAGTGTCATGTCATCACACGCGGGCAGGACAGAGATTAAAGACTGGAAGTCATTTCACTATAAATTATAGTATTTACTAGAAAATAATGAAGCTTTAGTTTACAAGCCTTGAGATAACAGCAACATTAAAAAAAAGAGCACTTATTCTTATAAAATAAAGGTGACAGTCGAATGCTAACATGACACAGGAACTAAGAATGTAGAAAAGTACCGAAAACCTGAACTGGCAAAGCTCCAATTGCGTATAAATCACAATGTTACTTAAAATCGTTGCTCTGTTTTGAATTACTTTTAAGTTTACTTTTATTATGATTACGTAATATTCATATTAATGTGGTAACGCGAATAAAAATCTCTTGAGTGTTTAGTACTGTTCAAATGTGTAACCCATTGACAAATCTTAACATTTTTTAACTATGTATCTACATTTTTATAAGTAATTATTATTTTCAGGTAATATAGTGTTCAATTTGTGTGTGCGGTGACACAAGCTCGGGGGAGTGTCCTAACCTCCCTAGAACGTAGTATCATCATTGTAGTCACCATCACAAATTGCAAAGTATTTATGCCAATATAAAAGCCTTAGGGCCATACAAACAACCAACAAGTTGGTTTACAATAATAAATTTTATCTCTATCATATAAATCAGTAAGGAATCAACATATATCTAAATATATATAAAAACATTTAAAAAATATTTACATGACAATTAAATATTAATTTAAAAGTAGCAAGATGTGATAGCTAATTTACTACCAAAACTACCGAACGCTGAAATAATTTTATTTGTATAAGACCATTTGTTGTGACTACCAATATTAATACAAGGATTATTGATTATATTTATTTCTTACCTAAACATCTCTTATAATTCATTTGGCCTTACTATGTATCTCCTCCTATAGTTATACAAAGACTAAATAATAAAACAAACCTTGTTAAAATCAACATAGAATAGATTATGTTCTAACACACACTAACTACAATTTAATTAAATCCACTTTGTAAAAAATATTTTGTTTCTGCACAATTATTATAATTATTGATTATAAAGTATGGTGCAATATCATTTCATATGTTTTATTATTCATTCAGAAACTATATTGCAAAAAAAATCCTATAGATTACATGCAATGAAATGTACAGTAGTGCAATATACAATCAATAATAAACAAAACAAACATATATCTTTTCTTTTTTTGTCTATTACAAATATGTAAGCTTAAATATATATAATAGTTTTTGTGCACAATACAATTTGAATACTGGTTTTACAGAAATATTGTCGAAGGCCTCAGTTATAACAAAATATCAACAAGAACAAGTGTTACTATTGAACATATTTTTATTTATGTTTTAATTTTACATTTAAGGAAGTAGTAAGAACATGAAGACACAAAAAAGAGGTAGTAGACAATAAAACACTTTGATAAGAACCCTATAATATGGTATAAGTATGTTAGAAAATGTGATTAATAATTGGAACAGAATATCTTGTCTTGCATTGCATCAAGTAAGGTAAAACAACTTTCAACTAATTCTTTATTCCAACAGCAGCCCTTAGTAGATACAGAAATTTTCTCATGAGATGAAGACATAAATATCTTAATATAAGTATTTATATAATAATGTTGCAATAAACAAAACTTGTTTAAAAACAATGAATTTGTTTGACATTTTAGTTCATTACATTTTCAACAATTCAACTATTATTTCTATTAGACTTAGTAGTTCAGCAATTTTTAACAATTTAGTTGAGACTATATTAATCTATAATTTAATTTAAAAATTGTCACAAGATATGAGAAATTTTTAAAAACTCTTCTAGAAGATATATTGTGTTTATAATGTCAAAAAATGTATAATGTTTTTAATAACCCAGCTACATTGATAAATTGTTTTCAACTGGATATAATAAACGTAGTACGGATGTACAAAAACATGTTTACAAACCTGTAAAGGGTATTGAAAGCTTTACTACAGTTGCCAATGTTACAGGTGAAGGGTTTGTCCTTAGTGTGAGCTCGGACATGTATCTTTAGACTGTATGATGTTAGGAAAGCCTTGTTGCAGGACTGCATCATACACACAAACCTGTATTCGCCTGAAAATAATATAACAAAGTTTAAGTGGAAGAGTCTAAGTAACTAAGATAATCTACCCTATTACTGAAGAAAATGGGTGAACTGTCTTTTAAGTATAGGTAACTGTTCTATATGATAAAAGATATAATCTGGTCAGTCTATTATTTTTACATTATGATAATCATTACATTATGATAATAAGGTTTGGTAAAAACAAGAACAACAAGGTTTGGTAAAAACACCAAAATAAATTTTTCATTAACAAGTTAGAAAAATAAAAAATTATATAAAAATAGCTATTATAAACTTAAATACCCTTATGAGTCTTCAAGTGAGTTCGTAGATTGCCGACAGTGCTGTATGTTCTCTCACAGCCTTTATATTCACAGCTGTATCTGCCACTGTTGTCATCTACTTTTCTTTTATTTTTCTCAATAATTGGCTTAGGTAGCTCCATATTGGTCTGGGATACATCGGGCTGTTTGTCATTGTTACTGCTGAAATGTTATTACTTTGTGGTAAAAGTAAATAAATTTATATATTTTTTGGGTTTACTTGAGATAATTTATAAAATATTGAATTACCTTAAATCTTAAACCAACAGAACAACAAGACACATCTTTCATAAAAGATATAAACAAGTTGCTAAATACTGAGTTAGTATTGATTTCAATAATTTATTGTTATTTAAAGCATTGGCATTTTATTTAAAGCTAAAATAAAAGGATGTAAAAACAATTTTAAACAATAGTACTAAATTTGAATAGCATTTGAAACTAAAATGAGATGGTAAGTACATTGCTAGTGGTCAGTGGTAAGGAAGTTTTGGAAGCTGCATCAGCTATAATGTTTGATAAAAAAATACACAGGTATCAGTTACCTTGCAATCATAACTTAAGAATGTACGCAAGTCATTAGAGAACACAAAATTAGGATAGTCAAACCACATCGTGATGGTAATGTACTAAAATAGAATGCCCAAAAATGAAATAGTGAGATAAGGACCACAAATACACGATTTCATAAGTTGGAAAGAGAAATATGATGATATTGACAAACAGCTGATTTGTTGTTGTCTGCTTCAAAAATCGCGGCAAATGTCGCTTAGTTTTATTAACCAATAGCCTGCTAATATTGACTTAATATTGTTTGGAATATACTTACGATTCTAAACACTCCGTATTTTGGTTCCTGGAAATTATTTTATTTTTCGACGTCACATTATCCACTAAACTACTAATTTCAACATTGTGCACTAGATCATCTTCTAAATCCTTATATAATTTCTCAGAATTAGTGTCACTATTATTAACAACATTCAAATTCTGTTGCACAAAATTTTCTAGATTGTTTTGTGTATCGATATTCGTAAGGCTGCTGTCACCGAGCCATTCAGCCATGTTGTTTCGTCTCGTTTTTATCTTTTTGACTTTTTATTATTGATCAGCGCTGTACCTTGCTGTCAGTGTTGTAACTTTAATCAGTAAATGTCAACTCGGAATCGGTTTAACACTGAACTACGTCTGAATCCAATAGATGGCGTTTATTTCAAAAATCACCGCCGTGGTATCCGCGGAAGCTAAGTAGGCGCTTGAGCCCGCACTTAGGACTCCCGGCCGATCTCCCGTTATAATGAACACCACTTGTTGTCTGTGCGGGCAGTGCGCCGACCGCACGCCCTTTCTTTGACGCGAATGTATCATATTCACATTCGGACATTTTGCACATAATATAATAAATTGGTCTCCAAATTTTTATTTTATTAATTTAATAAAATATTTAAACATCAAAATGTGCTTGAAAAGTATATCATTCTATATTTATTTGGTAAGTTTTTAAAAAACGTCTTTTATATTAATTATAATCATAGTAAAAAAATAATTGTAGTGATAATTTAAGGCTTTGTGTTTAATTTAATTCTTTTATAAATGCCGGTAAATAAAAATATAAAAGATATATGTATTGTAAATATGAAATATTTATGAAAATGAAGTGTAGCTGACTGCGAATATAATTTAAAAAAATCTTATAATTTTTCTTCTTGTATTGAATAATTACAATAAAAATTAGTATATTTAACTTGTAATGAAGTATATAAAGATAATTTTAGGATAGCTTCTGCATAATTGGAAATGACTAAAGCAATAAGTGAGCGAAATATTAATTTTTTTATTAAACTGCTTGTTTTATTTAAATAAGTAATATAATATTAAAACGTGTTTTATTATTATTTTATGTTATACAGATTCAATACAATTAAAACTTTACTAATCCGTTACCTTAATGGTCCACTGACTCATTGCCTATGCATTTGGAGCAGACCGTTCAGGGAGATAGGAAAAAAGTTTAAACTGCGGGAATTATCAGTTTACTGTTACAAGCCAGTCCTCACTGTTTAAACGCATGTCATTAGTCAAAGGTTGCTGACCGTAATCATGAGTTTGCACTTCTTGTTTTCTTGTGTCATTAGAGCATTTCTCCTGGCAGCCTGAATTCCGTTGATATTAATTATATTTTTTTTCTTTGGGCCAATAAATTTTCTCCTAGCTTCAACTGTGGGATCTTAATTTCTGTTTTGGGTAATTATTTTGACAAAAGAAGTCAAAAAAAAATAATCTATTTGTTGGCACGATTTTAACCCGGATTGTAAATAGAAAGTTTAACTTAAGTTATATTAATTGACATTTTATTTAATTATAATAAAATATAACATATATACACCATCACCATTTTAATAGTCAACTTTCAAGAATATGCAAGCGATATAAATAATATACTCATCGAGTAAAAGTTGGGTTTATAAAAATTTTGCCGTTTAAGCCTGTTTATTAGTATTTTAAAATGGTTAATATTTATTTTATGAACTGTTTCTTTGACGAACACATAATGGGTTTAAGATTTTTTGCCATTTTGCTTCATTACCATGCGCTTATAAGATCCGTTATCTTGCCTTGGGTACCATTTCTTTCTGTAAATTTAGAAACAAGAAATGTCATCCACGACGGGACATCGTTACAATGATCTTTAAAAAGTTAGATACTTTCGCTGCTCTTTATTTAGACTATTTTCACTTTTCTATTAATCGACGAGTCTTATACCCACAGAGACTCGTCAATAAGAATAACAATGAGGCGAACTCTGCCATGTGGGATTGTCGCAAGAGTCCCTGGACATGTGATATAACCAAAAGAAAATATAAATTAATAGATTGTTGAATTAAACATATGACATTAAACTGATTCAACTATCTCGAAAGAAATGTAAATAAATAATGAACGTTTTATTATTGGTTTATAGCAGTTCTTAGAATGGTAAAAATTATTGAAATTTACTATACTCTTGACACAGATTGGGTTTCCCAACACCAGTTCATTGACATGACACATACACTTGGCCTAGAAATCAGATACTGGCACTTTCTTCTAGAGGGCTTTTACGATTCACTACACATCACTATTTTCTCCTTTCCGGGCAGCAACATACTGTATTTTAAAATTTATATCTACAATTAGAAGTTGTGTTTAAATTGCAAAATTGTTTATTTTATATCTATCGAATACATTTTTAATCAATCAATAAATAAAAAATATTTGAACCATAAATATGTGCGTAGTAATATAGGCGAAAATAGCGACTTTTAACAGCGACTGCAATCGACATATTTTCCATAAATTATACAATTGTTTACTACTTACAACTAATCCAACATTTTTATTATCATATCATAATATTTTTATAACTTGACGATGACATTAACTTACGGTGTCTATTAAAAACGGGTCATAGAATTGTTACGATAGATATGATTTAGAGTTTTTAATTTTGATCGGCAACGAATATAGTTTGAAAGGACAGGTATTGTTTATGGCGACGAGATCTGTGCCATCGGGCCGCGGCATACATACCGTATTGGCTGGAATCACGACCGCCGTTTTTGCGTGACCAGTGTCTATCATTTTTAGTTTAAAAAGTAAAATAGAAACTTATAATGTGCTTTCGGATGTAGCGTAAAGAAATGTATTTAATTTTTAATTTTAATAACAAAACATAATAATAAGCATATATATTATTTAATTATAGCGATTTTTAAAAAATTTTGGTAATTTTTTTGTAAATATACACGTTTTATTAAAATTTTAAAACTAATGTAATATTCGTATAATAAGTGTAATAAATGTTACATACAACCTATAATAATTATTATACATTCATTATATCTTTTAGGCATTGATAGCAGCCTGTGTGGTCGGTGACTGTGGTCCGAGGCTGAAGTATGCGTGGGGCGACGCCTTGCAAGGAACTGACTGCCCAGGACCTGATGGCACTCCATACCCCAGGTAATGGTTACAGGTTGCTTAATAAGTAATATCTAATGATCACTTATACATTCTTGGAACAAAAATGTAGACCAACCGTTAGTCGACATTTATTATTATTTTGGCTTGACTTGACTTCTAGACCATTTAATCTTCAAAAATTTAAAATACAAACAATGAAATAAGGAACACCAACTCAGTTTCTATATAGTATGAGAATTTAAGAAAAGTGAACGATGAACTTTAAGGGAAATTTGCTGTAAATATTATGTCTGTGTCTTATTTAGCTCTCCTTTTTAATATTTAATGTATAAATTAACCGTCTTATTGATTTTTAATAATGATATAGAAAGCCTAACACAAGCACAATATTACTACATATTTACTAGATGTAATTGTAACTTTGAGGTAGTCTAACTTTTTTTTAACTTGATGTTTATACCGATAGCATACGGTTAATTTTGAAATGAAATGTGTTATTTTGCGACATTAGCACTAGCGAGCCGGTTCGATAGGTGGACAAAGCCCGTACAAACTGGTCTGGGTGAGAGCGAGAAGGACTTCCCTAAGTAATCATTCGTCTTTGTCTTCCTCGGTTATTCTCGGATCCCGATGTCTTCATGACGCAAGTCTTAAAGTGAGCATGGCGGAAGGTTAATACGCATATACACGATAAATAATATTATTTTATACTAAATAATGTCCATGGATCGGGGTAGAGAAGAATTTTACAAGGGAGCGCAAGCAATCGTTGCAAAGACTGCATCCAATACATTTTTATTAAGGTCTGATAAATATGATAAGCTAATTCAACAGGTGAAGGAAGTAAAAACAGAAACAAAGAAGGAATCGATGGATTACCGAAAAATAAAGAATAAGGAGATACAATGTAGTGACTACTCCCGAAAGTGAAGAGCGGCATATTACACCAGCTACGGAGGGAAAAAAACTTATAATTTCGTAAAATTTGAAGAAATGTATGATACTATACGTGAATATCATTTGAAAATGAACCATGCCGGTAGAACGCGGATAATGAAAATATAAAAATATTACTGCTGCAGCTGTTATACTTGTCTTTATGTAAAGGCTGTAAGAATAGGGTTGTAAAACAGAACAGAGCAAGTAGCAGCAGAGGAGCAATGTCTCTGAAACTATTGAATAGCGCGTCTGAGGTCGGTTCTAACATAAGATGCGGTAATCTTGCAAATTTAGAATATGACTTCGAAGAAGAAACAAAAGATTTAGCAGAACTTGATTCTAGAGGACCAATTGAAATATTAGATATTTACACACATGAAGAATATAAACATCTAATGGTATACACACATCTGGTCTCAAAGTGTGTACACTTGAATTCTTTGGAAACAGTTAACATTAAAGAAACTGTCAACGCTCTCTTACATATATTCCCTATTTTTAGTAAGTCTAAGTTTTAGTCTAACTGTACTGTACTGTAGTCTAACTGTGCTGTACTGTAGTCAGTTCAAAAATGGAACATCAATGACAAAACAAATTAGTAAGCGAATGTATTCAATTTCGCAGATATCAAAATAGTGAACGCCAAATTCATTAAAACGGACATAATGGAAAACAATCACAATAAAAAGAATTTCTTTGTCACCAACAAAAATTACTTATGCTCGACAACTAAAATCTAAAAAGGTGATTGATCGGGAAGCGTCAATACGGTAGTTCAAGGTTTGAGTATGTCGCACCAATCAACAACATACCATATCCTTAAACACTTAGAGTAGTTTATTTAAACTACAAATATACTCGTAGTTAAGGTGTGGCCCTGTCGGGATCGGTCCCTTCTAAGCCATGATGGTTTCGCAGAAGGAGACCATGGTTATCCACGCCGATGTCGAAAAACGTCCCTTTCGAGACTCTGATATATCCAGCGTGTACTACGTAAAGCTTGATTTCCTTCCGGAATGGTGGTGGAATTAGGGTCACGTTTTTAATTGACGACCCAGACAGTCAATGGAAAATCGTACAAAGAAAAGAATGCATTCTGCTTGTAACGCTCTGCAGACAATCCAACAATTTGGGTCCCGTGTTTGTAAGGCGGTCCTCGACACGGCAAGCTTATGTATTCTTTAAAACAACTTGCCGGCCCCATCTAGAAAACATAAGAGTCGGTACGATTAGAAAACTCTTACTCAGATCTGGTAATCCGTTTGGTTATAATATTATATAGACAGACACACTAATACACAGATACACATGTTCAACTTTGTTTTTACATCGTTGCTTAATAATTGAAAAACGACCTAAATTTTGACACGAGTCAGGTCATGCGAAGTTCACTTTACTTGCAAGATTGAAAAGAATTAATTATTTAAAAATAAATGAAGAGAAAACAAAGGTAGAAAATATGATTGTGTCGTCATCATGACCGATTATCACCAGATCTTAAAAAGAACGAAATAAATTATTTGCCCGCTGTGTTTTTAATTTTTTAAGTAAAAATATCAGGTTGCTGGCACAAAGAACTTTACTTAACAAACGGTAAGAACAACACCGTTTTCATAACTTCTTTAATATTATAATGTAAGTAGATGTCATTATATTTCATAAAATCGTGAGAAATTTCAATAACCGTTAATAACCGTTATGCCCCTGAGATATTCTTTGGGTATGTCAGTTTACGCTCACGCCTCACAATACAATTTGAAAATTATCATTATTTACTGCGATTGCTGGGCGCTGCACTAATGGAGCGTGGGATAATTGTATTTCACGCCATCTATCCGTGATTACAGCAAATTATGTCTGACAGCTGTGAATACAATTCTCAATTCCTTACACTTTTATTTTTAAATTTTTATTGCAGTTAATGATTAAACACAGTTCAAATAATCAATATATTTTGAAAATAGATAAGAAAAGTTTTAGTTTTAATATAATTAGTTTGTTGGTGCCAGAATTTAGTAGATACAGTATTAACATATTTTCGATGGCTATGGCATCCACGTCAGTAAACAGCACAAAAATGACACGTTATTATCATTTCTCACCTATTGTTGTGATAACTGTATCACACGGATATGAGTCAAATCTTTATATAAATTTATTAATAGATACTATAAACCAAATAAAATTTTTACTTTACATATCTTCTACAAAATTTAATTACGTATGTGTGTGCCAGTTCGCTTATTTCCAAGCAATAGTTACGGATTGTTTTATCAATTTTGCCTGTTTCTTTGTTTGATTTTAGTTTCATAAAATATATAGGATAATTTTTTTTAATAGTCTCTCAGAAAAACAAAGATTTCTTGATTTTACTTAAGTTTTATGATAACGACTCACATATCACATCATCATCACATCACATCACATCACATCATATATCATATCACATCATATCATATCATATCATATCATATCATATCATATCATATCATATCATATCATATCATATCATATCATATCATATCATATCATATCATATCATATCATATCATATCATATCATATCATATCATATCATATCATATCATATCATATCATATCATATCATATCATATCATATCATATCATATCATATCATATCATATCATATCATATCATATCATATCATATCATATCATATCATATCATATCATATCATATCATATCATATCATATCATATCATATCATATCATATCATATCATATCATATCATATCATATCATATCATATCATATCATATCATATCATATCATATCATATCATATCATATCATATCATATCATATCATATCATATCATATCATATCATATCATATCATATCATATCATATCATATCATATCATATCATATCATATCATATCATATCATATCATATCATATCATATCATATCATATCATATCATATCATATCATATCATATCATATCATATCATATCATATCATATTATATTATATTATATTATGGGTACTACTGTTAAAGTATTTGAAAGATGTTTCTTATTTAAAAATATCTTAATCCCTTTTAGGAAATGTATTAATCAATCGTTATATGATAATTTATTTTCCACTGTATGTTAATAACGGATTATGGTCCATGTTAAAGAACTACAAGAAATATAACGCAATGATTGCAGACATCTTGTGAGCCGAGCGTTAAAGTCGTCCCCGGGGTCGCGCCAGGGCCGGGCCGGGCGCACGCTGGACCCCACGCTCATGCGGCGCGCGCTGCTGGACGCGCACGAGGGGTACTCGCTGGGCGGAGAACACTCCGCCGGGAACAGGACCGGTGAGACCCTCGCACATAACATGCCCTATACTTACTCCTTTGATAGGACGGTAACGGTAGATGCATCTGCCCCTATATATTTAATATTTAATATATTTAAGATTTGAAAATATGGTATCATTTTTGTACTATTTTTGATCATCAATATACTAGTCGTTCGATACTTCTAAGGCAAGGGAAGCCCTAGGAATTAAAACAAAATTGCGATCCCCACATATCCCAGCGTGGTTTATTAAAAGTAGTATAAATGATAGATCTCGTGTAATAATTGACGATTCAAAAGTGCGTGTAAATGCCTATTTGAATAAAGATATTTTGAATTTGTATTTGAAAAAAACTGCAGTGGCGTTGCTCCATTGCTCACTCGCTCCTCATCCCCCACAAATAAAATAGGTTACGAGGCTGTGTCATACACTGCGCCATTGTAATAGGCATCAGACATTTGTCGTTTATTTTTTAAGCAAACCCACTTGGAGAAAGCAATCTTGTATTTTTTGTCTATAAAAACTCAGCCTCAGCTTCCGAGTTTAATGATTTTATCAATATGTGAAACCTGGCCCGGTCGCCCCCAGGACGCTCGTCCGCGCCCACCGGCGCTTGCGGCGCGGCCCGCCTGTGTCGCACGCGATACAACACCACGGCGCCCATGTACGGCGTGTCGCTGACCTCGGGCCAGCCCGTCACCATCGTGCAAAAGTTCCCCGACCTCCTGCAGCAGGTCGTGTTCGAGGTGTGCGAGTGAGTACCTCGACCGCGGCGGAGTCCACCCGCCCGAGCTCGTCAGTAACGCGCCGTTCTCCCGCAGGTCATCGGAGTGCTCGGTGGTGCGAGGATCGTGCGCGCAGACCTACGTGCCCTACTTGTTCCTGGTGCTGCCGCTGGGCCCCGTGACGCTGACGGGGCAAGACTACGTGCTAGTGGAATCGGGCTGCGTGTGTCGCCCAGCCGCGCCCTAGCTACCGGCGGCACCAACCATAGATGAGAGATAGTCGTCCTGCTCACGAAAGATTGGCGCCAGTCGGCAGCGAGAACTGGACATTAGAACAAATATTTAGAAGATATATATTTAAAATCCTGTTGATATTTTATATATTTAAGTAGTTAACAACAGTAAGAAAATTGTGGATTTTAGTGATGATTCTATGAATTTTGTTATTCTGGTCTTTTTATGGATTGTACCCTTATGAGTTACGTCGAAAGACCGAGAAATTTCGGCAAAATTGCCGAATAATCGACTGGTATCGATTGTTCGGCTGTTTTATCATTTATTTTATTTAATTATGGACTGAATGTTAATTTATTTAATAATTTATTTGGAGGCGAGGTTTCGTTCGATCCTTGTTTTATATAATACTTGTAGGTAATGTAGATATTTAACAGTGTCTCAAAATATCGACTGTAACAATAAAAAAAATAAACACAAAACTGGCCTTTCTATTAATTCTAAAATGTAATTATTAATAATTTAAAGGAACTCAATTAATAAAAGTATCAAAATATATTAAATATGCACCTCTTTATAGAGTGTATTTGGAAGTGATTTTTATTGGAAATAAAACAGCAGATACATAAAGCTATGTATAAATGTTTTACAGCCAAAATATAAAAAAAAAATACTATAAGAATGAATGTTAACTTTTAAAAGCAAATTGACGAGTACCTATAGATCACATTTTTCAAATTACTTTTAGGCCGATGCTCGTTGCGACTGAGACGGTCTTTTCGCGTATTGAATAAGTAAAAATATAGTAAGGATTTCATGAAATTTGTGTCTGTTGATTTGAAGGAAGGAAAATGGATTAATTACTTATTAAAATATAAAAACTTCATTTTTGTTCATAAAATTGTATTAATTTCATTATATTTCAACAGGACTTAGAGTTCTAAACCCTATTCTAATAGTTCACAATTACATTTCTAAACTAATCTACATTTAATATAATAATACGAGTGTATCTAAAGTCGACAGTATTTACTATTCCTGTTATGTTTCCTTAACATTTTACCTTCAATTCTATAATCAATTATTAATTTTGATGATATTGAATACCCTGTTTCTTTTTTATTCAATTCAAAATGACAAATCATGAATAGTAAATACTAATAAAGACAAGACTTCTACAGTCCATAAAGAAGGAAGATAGTGTGGCCGAGAATGGTACCCTGTGGGACACCGATGACAAGCGATGTTACAACAAAATTTGCAGACAGCATTCCAATATAATAAATCTTTAACAACAATTACATCCAACAACAATTACTTTAGATAACTCAACACTCAATCTCCCTGCAAATTTAACGATTTTTCGTAGGTCTATTCATAACGGTAGTATTGTTGTTGGGGCGCGGGTTGTCTCGCTACTTGTTGTTGGTGAGGAGCCTGTGGCTGGTGCACGAACTGCTGTGGAGCTTGCTGTTGTTGTAAGGTCTGGGGCTTAGGGGTCGGAATCTTCACTACGATATCGGTGGGTTGGCGTGATACCTGATAGGAGATTAAATATATTTAAATACATGTATGAAAAAGGTACATTTGATAAAAGCAAATAGAATTTTCAAAGCACCTCAGCCTTGAATCCCTCTTTAGGGTCAGCAGTGTAGGTGACGGTCCTGATGAAGCCATCGCTGTCCACTACAGAGTAAGATCCTTTGATGACGTCACCGTCCCTTTGCTCTTTTCTGTTTTGGTAGTTGGTGAACTGGTCGTCGTTAACGTCGAAACCGAACTGGTAGGAAGGATGGGGCTGAAAGGCGATTAAAAACAATGAAAAATACTCCAATAAAGCAACAAGACAATAATATTTTGAAATTATATGTTTTGATATTGAGAGAGAGCGTTTATTTTTAATTAAAACTTGTTATGTTATGATATATAAATAAAGGTCGTCAAACTTAGCTTATGAGGAAAAAAACCGTTACAAGTAAATGAATCATAAGATAACAAACATCATGTTGCTCACAAGTAGAGATATTTTATCCTATCAAATGTACACATGACGGCCTATTCCTGGTGAAAGTCTGACGTCCGAGATCCTACGATAACTGATCTCATATTAGATATACAGAATTACTATATAGTATATCCGGTAACACTGAACACAATGTGAAAGCTTGTTTTACTGCAATACTTACAAATTAAGATTTTTAGAGTCCACTGTTATAACTATGTGACTTTCTTGACTCACTGAAAACCAATTTAAAGTTATAGTGATTGACAATTATCGAATTTAGGATAAACTTCCTCAAGATTTTTTCCAATAATGATTTCTATACAAAGTTGTATTTCTTTTAAATTGGTCTCCTTTAAAGCAAGCTGACGGCACGAAGATTACTGTGAACCTAATAAACATAAAAAGTAACGTAAAAAAGCTGTAAGCCCAGTGTAATCAAGACGTCAGTGATGTAGTGGACGGTCTACACGAGGACATTGACTCGCCGTTTTACACTTTACTGTTAATACTGTTTGTAATTCACGATTCAGTGAAAATTGACTTTGAACAAGTTGTTTTTTCTATGATAATTTGATATAGTTATAGTAAAGTACAACTATAATATACGTGTCTGTTAGTCTTAAAGTTACTGTTACGTATCGACGTCTCAACACCGAGTCTGACAACTTGTTAAATAAGAATATATGAGTGCTACTAGATGTTTTAATTTTAACACGAATGGCTTTAATATAGTTTATTAACAAATTTGTGTCTCTATGGTTCTTAATAGTTAAAAAGCAAAGTACTTAATTAATTCACAGCATCAATCAACAATCTCATTACCATACGTTTATCTTTACCAATTCATTGTCTATTTAGTTTTATTCATATCTAACCGTTTTAAATTGTAAGTACGCATCAAAATGTACATATAGTCTTAGTGAACTTACGTCAAAGTCTTCAGGATCACGTTGCTGCTGTGGCTGCTGTTGTGGTCTGTATTGTTGCTGTTGCTGCTGCTGCTGCTGTTGTGGCTGAGGTTGGTACTGGGGTCGCTGCTGGTATTGATCTTCTTGGACGTTATATGGCTGAAACAATGTGGTTTGTCGTTTTATAAATACACAATAATAAATCTCAGTTTGACTAAAACTTTGGATTCTGTTTCGTTTCGAGTTAAGGCACTTACTAAAGAATTAAATAAATATTTTGTAAAATGTAAAAATTTTCAAAAAGGTTTTTTAAATTTAACGTAGAACATTCATAAGCATTTATTTTCTTTAATATATTCAAATTTAGTATTAATATATTTTGTCATTAATTAACAATATCAATGTTTTAAGTGTTGCTCACAAGCCTGGCAGGGGCGGGTGCGGGGGGCGCGGGGCGGGGGGCGTGCTGCCCTTGCGCCTGTCCGCCGCCGATGTACTGCCGCAGTAGATGCGGGGGGATGCCCTCGTCCTGCTGAATTAAGAATTGTATTTCAATTAGAAACGATCTTTATACAGGACAGACCAGATACAGATCTTTATAAAAAAAGACAGATATTATTATTGTTTTGTATTTATTACATATTGTGGATAACATTACAATGAATTAATTGGCTCCGAAATAGCTTAAAGTTCCGATTATGTTATAGACTAGGTGTGTTATTGATCTATATATAATATATCTATATATATAACACCGATTACTCGTAATAAAAGGTCACTTGTTATTTCTTAAGACAGTCTGAGTTTTGACATTTCCAAGTGTATTATGTATGCGAGCGCATTCATTGTTAACTACATTATGAAATATTTTTGAAGAGGGCAGATATGCTCTATACATCAGGAAAGGCCCACAGTTGTATTATATAAAATAATAAATATAGAATAAAAAAGATAAAAATAAGAACCATCAAATGTTAAATTCATCGAACCGAGTATCGTTACGATGAATTTTTAATTGTATATTTACTTGAAGAAGTGTTATTTAAATTATTATTTGACCTGATTCTTAACGACTTAAAAATGTACGTTCAATTATCTGGTACCAGTGTTCAATGATGTAGACTGGTTACGCAACCACACCACCGGTTACCTGAATTTGACTCGCTTTTTAAACGTTACACACTACCGACATGTGCAGGTATTTTTATTAGAGACTGGCATGCTTCGTTGTTGCAATTTTTCAGTTCATGCAACTTACTAGTATATATCAATTAGGTGCTCGTGTTCTTCAACTAAAAGATTATTTATATAAATGAGAATTTATAATTTAATCAAAGTTTGTAAGGAATAATTTTTGAGAACTCAACAAATTTTAATAATATGTCAGTATATCAAAATTTCAAAAAAAAAAAACCTTTCTAGCGGTTCCATGTATTGTTTTGCTTGAAAATTGAGTCTCGATGTATACTTGTTATAAAATAATAGTTTTCTTATACTTCATATAAGAAAACAATTAAATGAAGTAACAAGCATTATTCAAACAAATCTTATTTTGAAAATCTACCCCTTTTTCATATGTTTTTATTGATGACAATAAAAACATGAAAAATGGGTAGATGTTGGGTCGTTTTCATATTTTGTTGAAATTGTCAAGAAGTAGATAAAAGTTATAAAATTCGTTTAGTGTTATGCTTCAACACCGAGCCAACTGCACGTTGTGTGTTCGTGTTGTTAAACGATAATTAATAAAAGAGAAGATAAATAAGTATTAAAAGTGAATAACTGATTTCGCTTTGCTTAGGAACGTTTAAAAAATTTATCCAAACGTTTATATGAATTTGTAGAATTTTTCATTCCTATGGAAATAGTCAGAGCAATGTTACAAACAAACTTACGCCTGACGGTACGAATATGTCGTGAAAATATATTACGATGAAAAATTAAATAAAATGTTATAGTAAATTTTGACATTTTATAACTAAATAAAAAAAATTCAAACAATTCTAAAGTACACAAAACAGTAATTATTCTAATTTACGTTTGTAATATAATTAATATAAATAAATAATAATAAAATATATATTAATATATACTAATAATAATAATAATAATTAATGATATAAATAAATAATTATAATAATATAATATATACTAACTTGTTGGTGAATCTGGTACTGGGGCGCCGCGGCCGCGCACCCCAGTATAGCCAGTACACAAAAACGCAACATTTCACTCACTAAAAACAATATACAAGTAACTGAGTGCACCACACACGCGGCTCCAAGGCGGTCTGTAATGAGTGTACCTCAGACACACTTTATATACAGACACCCCTTCTAAATGAGAGGGCGGGAGTGACTCCAAACTGGAGATATATATTACTATATGAACGAGTTTCAATATTTCTACATAAAAAAAATGGACGGCGAAAGCGTAAGCAAAAAGAAATATCTAATAAAATTTATTTATTTTAATTAGATTATAATAAACATATATCTAAATCATATAATACTCCACAGTAATTCAAGGTCCCCACACTCATAGGTCGTAAGATGAAACTTCAATACGTATAGTATAATTGTGTTTAAAAATACTTTTACGTAAAAATATTATAAGTTCTCTGTACACAGCATACATTATCATTGTTCAGATTCTTAAAAGTCTTAACTGCAGAAAAAAAATAAACTGAAACTGAGAGCTCGACGCTGGAGACTCAAAGTGTCATGTGATACAGCTCATTACTCCTGTTGCAGTCTGCTGGTTCTCGGTACATTTTTTCTTGCGTCGTTACTTGAATATATCAGAATATTTTGACATATTGTACAAGCGATGGTATTAGCCACGGTTTTGAAGTTGCGACCGTCTTTAAGAAATGAGAAGGATATTACTCTTACATATTACCTATACGCGTTTGAGTGTCGGTATTATAATATTAAAATAGCTAAAGAACTATAGCAGTAGACCTTATTATGAATCACTTCCTTTGAAAACTGAGGGCGAAAAGATTAGTTTTTATTTATATATAATTTAAATAAATATTAGTAAAAAAGGTACTAACAACGTTATTAATAACAGACGTAAGAAAGCTAGCGTGCATTTTTATAGATATATAATATATAAATAAAGAGGTACACACTTATATGTATAGAGATAAATATATAATTCTAAGTATAAGAACGATAATTTATATATGAACGACGCCATGCTTAGCTTTGAAATTGAAGATTTTATTAAAAACATTTTCTAAATTATTTTTATTCGGAAGGCAAACAAAAGTTTCTACAACACTATCCATTAAGGACGTGTCTGTGCACCTAACACTGCTTGCAGGAACACGATTCATTATCGGTTCCGTCGGTTTAGATCTCAAAATATAACCATCTAACCATTGTCCACGACGACGAATCGAAGGCCACTCTAATTCAGTCTGGTTAATGTCAAAAAAACATTGAATCACTTGCGTCAAATTGCAAAGATACAAAAGCTAGATAAGTGGGTGCTACACGAACTAAGCGACCAGCAGCGAGACTTACGAGTAAGCATGTGTAGCACTACTGACATTAAGGAATTGTAAGTCAAATTGTTGCTTAAAAATGACCTGCACAGAACTAAAGTTTAATATCTCCTCCCGTTGCCTGTCTACGACAACCTGCGAGCTCACTCTTCACGACAGACCATCACAGAGCCAGTGTTCCAGCTGGCAGCTCTTCCGCACCCGCTGTACCCACCGGACATTGCCCCGACAGATTTCTTTTTTAACTTAGATAATTTTTTAATAAACGATAGGCAGTACAAAACGCATTCACTAACTTTATGGTTTTTCATCCAGACCTCTACAATGGAAATATGGTAAAGTTGTATTGACAATTTCGCCCAGCATTTTAATTATCCACTTTTATAATTTATACTAATATATATCGTTCTTAAAGCCAAATTATTCTATTAAGCTTGGTCTGTTAAATGTGTTGATTACTTTGATATTTAAAATTACTGAGTAATCTTTAACTCTTCAATAGGGGAGAGATTTTTACTGTTATATTATTATTTGAATAAAGTCGATGTTGTTCAAGTGAAATAAGATAAGTTCTCAATATTATTTTTACTATGAGTTTGTTGACACTTAGCTCAGACTATAGGAATGATTTAAAATAGCTGTTGGATTTGAAAGACCTAAAGAACCACAGACTTGTGAAAAGTAAGTAATAATCGTTTAAGTCGAAGCATTTAAAA
Organism: Mechanitis mazaeus; assembly: GCA_959347395.1. NCBI lineage: Eukaryota > Metazoa > Arthropoda > Insecta > Lepidoptera > Nymphalidae > Mechanitis > Mechanitis mazaeus. The sequence goes on from OY365748.1 coordinate 461,526, forward strand.
TATTTTTAAGTTTTGCTTTTTCAACCTATTTATGGAATAAAAATATGTAACCTGATTTATTACATTCACTTATTATTAAAATAGCTATGTATAATACGAGGTATTTTTATTATATGTTTTACGACAAACTTCATAAAATAACCTATAGTTTTTGCATTTTAAGGTATCATTGAAGTTTTGAATGAACTAGCTGTCCCCTGCGTCTGCGCCCGCGTCTATTAAACTAACCCTCATCATTGTTGATAATGTTAAGGGGTGAGTAAACTGTACCATTCCTTTATTTACACAAGTTCTTTTAGAAATCTTTACAATAATTTTTATATTTCAATCAATTTACATTAAACTATAATTATATAACTAAGCTTTATTTATAAATCGCGCTAGCCATGTGTGTAAAACTTACAATATACACAATATTATGTAAAATATTATAAATAGTTGACATTATATTATATATGGGATCGGGAGTGCTGTATGTATGTATGTATGTATGTATGTATGTATGTATGTATGTATGTTACTAGAGGTCCTGACCTATATTATAATTGTATTATTTGAACTGTGTCTTATTCTTCAACAACAACACAGGTATTATAATTTATTTATTTAATAAAGAAAAAACTTAACATTTATGAAAGTAGAGTTCTTTATAGAGACGTGAAGTGATTGTAAATTCTTCATACAGATGACATTTTATCGTTAACTTATATATAGATATAGTTAATAAATAGTTTTCGTTTTAATAAGTGTATGATTGCGGTGTAACTTCATACAGTTTGGTTATTTGAGTCCTGCTCGTATGTCCGTGGCCTGCTCTATTGGTTTCCAGTGTCTAATGAATATTTCATTTACATTGTAGCGAAACGAAAAAAGTTATTTAGAAACTGAAGAACTGTAAAAAAAGCTGAACAGAGAGAACAAGAATACATTAACATTTAATACAGTTATAATCAGTAAAAACAAATCATTTGTGCTTTTATGTAAAAATTACATTTGTAAGTTTATAGCAACTTAATTGAATTTGTAATGCATGTAATAAAACATATGACGTCACTGATAAGACACGTTTGGGGCCAGTGAATGTGCCACTTTCAAGTTATTAAGAAACATATCTTGTTATAGATATAAACTTTACAGTGGTTCAACAACTGCTGAGACGTAAGTGTAAACTTATCTATTTAGATATTTAGATATAGATACAGAGCGTCTTGCTTTATCAATCTATAGACGAACGTCGGATAAGTGAGAATGAGATATCTTAGATATCGTAGTACATATTTTACACAAGATTAAACCATTTGTTGTTGAACTTATATGATGTACATTGAAATTATATAAAATAAAAATAAAAATAATTTGTAACACCCAAATAAGTTGAGTATTTGAAGCTCAAAGCTGGTTGTTAAAGCTTATAGAAACAAATGACATAAGTGTTTCTCTTTTGTTACGTGTGACTTTTAAGCACAGCTGTTATTCAAAGGCATATAGTTGTTTTAAATGAACTTCACCGCGCTGCAGCAGGTGAAGTCTTGATAGTATAATAAGTGATAATGTAATATAATTATATTGATATCTTAGTTATATTATATATCTGAGTGGTCATAACAAGTGTCGCAAGGGAGCGGCCGCAGTTCAATGAATTGGATCAAATATTTACGTCGGTACACAACCTACTTTCTTTGTATGTTGAGAAACTTTTAAATTATAAGATTGCTGAATTGATATTGCTTTTAGAAAAAATTGTTTCCTGAATACCTTAAAATAAGACTTAAGACATAAGTTGACCATATTAGATATTTTTTCATGTACTGAAGTATATTGATATATACTGAAGTTTGTGGAATATTATAAAAAAAGTGCTGCGAAAACATAGAAGTAGTCGTTACGACAATAAAACTATTGGTTCATATTTCTTTGGTCTGACTTATTACTTTTAAGGTTTGATATAACATATCACGAGACAGATATTTAACATATTTTTTCATATCGACGTAAAAGTTAAACATTATTAAGTTATTCGTCAAACTTTTTTAGACTCTATCTCCGTATTTTGCAACTCATTCTTTTGTTCAATCTAATAGTCTGTTATGTCTTATTCCATTCATGTTATTGCATAAAATGTAGGTCAGTACTATGTATCATTCATTACATTCGTTCGTCACATGTCACAGCGCAACTCTAAAAGTGATCACATTTGATGGATGCTGTTAGTCTAATATTTATCTGTGCTTTGTCTCGACTATTATAATGTAATTTTAGTTCAAGATAATGTATTCGTTTTATTTTACTGCTACTTCTGTGGTTGTTATCGTATGAGATTTTATTGTCCAATTAGCTTCTTTATCCTCAGTCTTTATTAGCTTCACGGACATTAAGATTCTCTGCGGAGAACAGTATTTACATAATAGTACCGCAGATTAAAATAAGTTGTAACTAAAAATTACATTATCATCATTTATTAGGAAACTATGAAGAGTTCATAAAACAAAAAGATTATTATTAAATCAAAGGATAAAATTAAATAAATTATAAAACAGCCCCCAGTCGCGCCTCGCTACGACGCGTACTTCTTCCCCACGTGGTGTCTCACACCCCATTTATAATTAGCATTCTTGTCTGTCTTGACGAAGGTGTGGACGGGGCCGGTGACCCCGCTGCTACTTTTGTGGTCGTGGTCGTGACCATAATCGTGGTCGTAGTCGTCACGTTCACGTTTCGGTCGCTCCCATTTTGGTTGCTCTGGTTGCCGTGACGGTTCTAGTCTTACTGGAATTAGAGTATACCAAATTTAGGTATTTTCAATTCTCATTCAATTTTTAAACCAGGGTTGGAGCTTGAAGTAGTTTAAAATGATTGATAACTTGGATCTTACCTGGCATAATAACTTGTCTGGGGGGCCGCAGGTACCTGGTGACGTGTAACGGAGCCCTGTGCACGTTGTAGAAGGGCAGCGACCAGGCTGTGGCCCCAAATATGATGCTGGCTAATAAGATCTGTAAAAGTATATAACTTTAACTACTTATATGGTAACACGATACTGATATAAACCGTCCAAGAAGATCTCTTCTTGGACTGTTTATATCAGAACTTTAAAGGTGTCATTGTTAGAAAAGATGAAAAAAGAAAGATTTGAAACTTTTTAATAATAATAATTAATTGTAATGTTTAACTCGTAGTTGTATTATCTCGGGACTTCTTACGCGGTGCGATGACATAAGTTTAACTTTCATTCACTTGTCACATTTAGTTCGTGCTGTGTTTTATAATTTAAATTCATTTGAGTGCGAAGCCGTTACGTAAAGAGTTAAGACTGAGTGGGCCTGTTAGTGACTTTAATATTACAATAATAATGTTTTATCTAAATATGGGACTATAAGTTTTGTTTCTGTTTTTCATTATGTCAGATATTAATTATGCAAAATAACTTATTAATGGTATTATTGTATATAACTAGATACTAGTATTACCAGCGATAAAACTTATCTGAAACTATTATAATATTACTCAATAATTGTCACTTCAGTTGTTTTATAAAACTGCGTGTTTAGATTTATACGTTATTGCATTAATTTTATAACAAGATCATAAATATAAATAATATGTATTAATCTATGACGCTGCAGGCGAGACGTAATCAGATGTGGTTCAGGTATTGAGCTCTAGATAAAAACCGGATCGACTTTGCGACACGACAAAAATACCTGAAGCGATTCACATACGATATGAGTTAAATAACAGCGTTATCTTCTAACGTTAGTAATTAAAATATGTATAGAAAATCAAAAAGTCACGTTTTATTGAACAATTCAATAACTTACCAAATTGTAAGAATCCATTTCTTTCCTATTCAAATTGACAATGACGGCGTCGCCGCAACCGGGTCTTTTAAGTACAAAGAAAATGTATACTTTCTACACGATTTTACGCTTCGACGCGCAACGACTCGCTCCGGCTGATCAGTCCGGATGTCATTCTAATATCTAAAACTATTACATTTTAATTAGAACAACAATGACACTTGTCTCTCACACTGCACACGACAACAATACTATGGTATATATGATTATGTGAAAGAACTCATATTTTAAAAAATAGGATGAGTACTGAAGACGGTGTAACAGAGTTCATTATTTAAATACATGTAGGGTTGGTAAATGGGAGCAGTTATGGCAGCACCAGCCTTGATATACCAACAAGAAACTGTACTCGTATAACAAAATATTTAGTTCCGAATAATTGTTGTATCTCATTAAAATTTATAAGACTGAAATTGATATCGTGTTTAAAAGTTCTCTACACTTTTTAATCTGATATTTAATGTTCTGTAACTGTGTCAGTTGGTAAAGGCCAGCGAGAGATTCTTAGTATCGGCTTATATAAGTTATATATAAATATATTTGGAAAGTGAGTTCATTGCAAAAAATGAAAAATGGAGAACATGTTTAAAATGTTTCTAAAACTAAGTTATCACTATTATCACCTTAAAACTAACAACCGCTCATGATAACATCTGAACATCAACTTCATTCATAAGCTGTCGGATGAATTTAAGCTGGTCGTGACGTAATTTTCATAATGGCTTGATGCTTACAATGTCGTTCTTTGCTTATTAAGAGTCAGTGTCATTGTGAAGAAACAATATACTATTATAAGTATATTTGAGGTACAATTCATTTAAATTGAATGGAATTTTTAAGGATTTACGCTTCGATAAGTTCAAGCCACTGTTATTAGAGCAAAACTTTCTTTTGCTAGTAAATCAAAGAAAGATATAGACCTATTACACAACATAGACATTTAAAACTAAGCTACATGTAATGACAAGTAATTTCACATCAGTATTTGTTTCCACATTTCAATGGAAACCATATATTACATTCCGTGTAAATTGTGTACCGAGCGCGAATTTCCTTAACTCCGATTTGTATGAAAAAAGAACAGTGTCACTTTACTTCCGCTAGATGGCGTTGCTCTTATTTCATGGAAATGAACGTTTACTTTCACACGATCTAGTATCTCAGAAACTGTAACTAGACACACATTTTAAAACAATTAAAATTAACTTTTGGTCGATCATAAGTAAAGCTTATACTTATATATTTATAATTATTGTATTTGGTGTTCTAGATGTCTATTAAGCAGATATCCTTCCTTACGATGATCAACTGTGCCTTCTCGGGTTGTGTGATGCAGAGTAGTAACACCCGATTTTATAACAGATAAAAGTGATCCCCAAAAAGCCATCTTTCATCCCGTTTTCAGTTTTGAGAATGAGAATTATGAGAATGAGAATTACAAATATAATTATGAGATATATTAATTCGGAAAATAATATTTTATTATATAGTTATCGAGTCTTACATTATGTAAGCTTTGAAATAGAAATCCTAGACTCGTTAAAACAGATATTAGTAACTGGTGCCTACCGGAGTAAGTGTGCACGGAACTAACTGAAAACAAAACTTGAAACACACTGAGTTGATAAGAATATAATTAATATCAATGCTACTGTTCCTTAGAACTATGCGATAATCAATTAACATTTATATTTAGTTTGTTGAACACCGAGGTTTTGGATTTTAGATTTTGCCTTCGGTTAAAAAAGATGAACCTCAAAATTTTTCTTTAAATTGTTATAACTATTATTATTCAATCTTTAGTTATCTTACACTTGTACCATCAGATATTATACTTTGATTATTCATATAATTATTATCGTAATAGGATGAATAACGTCAATCAAGCTTTTAATTATTTCATAGTTTCTCTCAGTGTGATACAATGTTTAGGAAAATAAATAATTATCAGATATTACGTAAAACTAATAACTGACCGGAAGCCTCTGCTCGGTTCCATTGTTTTTTACAGTTTACGAGAAATCAGTTTGATCGTTTTTAAATCAAAATTATATAAACGACTTTCTAATTCAAATTTACTAGTCATTTTTATCGACTCTATTGTTTTGCAGCCATTTTGAATAATACAGATATGTTAAACGGATAATAAACTATAATTATAATAATTAAATAATCTAACATATTATTTTGAGTTACCATATATTATGTACGTACGATAGTTATGAAAGTTATACGGTTTCACGCTATCCATGTCTTTCTCATTCCGTGTGTTGGTTTTTAAAACCTCAATTATAAATAAATCGAATTAAACAGAAAATATAAGAATTAAAGTAGAAATCTAAGTTATAGAAAGACGCTTTAAAGAGGTTTCAAGGTTTATTATGAATTTTTTTATCGCCTAGGTACGTATAGTATAAGGTTTTTACATAACCTTATTGTAGGAGAAAACTCAACCTAACCCTATAGAAAAAGTTCTAGTTCTCTTCTTAATATTTTCTCTGATGATGATGTACAGAGGATTTGTGTAGTTTGAATAAAAATGTTATTTATTGTGAAGAAATTAAGGTTTAGAGATCGCACTTTCACCGTTACAAAAGGGCTTCAACTGTCATCTAATATGCCTCTACCTTTTCTGACTTATAAGAAATATCTCTAATTAGAAAATTAAAAATTAGATTGGAAACTTAAGAAGCTATTAACTTGTATTAAATATTAATAATAAATAGTTGTTTGTCCGTACGTTGCACTACTTCTAGATAGATTACACTTGTTTTCAATTTATGTAATGATGAAGCAATTATTTACAGTCTAATTAATTTCTGATCCAACTAATAACCAATCCAGATAGAACTCATTTAGTTATACAATGCTCTGTCCTGTCTTTACTTATTTATGACATGCAAAGTCACAAGGCTAGTGGCACGGCCGAGGCCAAGGCCCAAGAAACTCGATGGAAACACAGTCAAGTAACTTGTTTCAGTAGGTAACATAGAAAAATTAAAAAAAAAACAGTATTTTTACAACTTTAAAAATGTGTAGAAATTATATTTAAAAAAGGCTATAGTTTTAAAATGTATGTTAAGCGATAACCCGTATCCATTATAATTTTAAATATCTTCAATAATAAATAAAATTACTTCTAATTAATCTATGGCTAAAGTGTACTTAATATATGAAAACTGAGGAGTAAGAAGTATTTTTTGCTAAAATTAAAAATAAAAGCTTATCCAGTAGTGATTACATTTAGTATTATAATTATTATTAATTAATAAGTAATAATATGTGCTCTAGACCTTCGTCTTAAATAATTTGATTGTATTACTCAGCCCAAGTATCTACAGAGAACTCATTAAAAATAAGAGAATCCAAAATAAAACAAAACCTTCAAAGCAGTATAAATGATCTAACGGTTACAGCCGACCTCACCAGCTGCCGACACTCCAAGATGGCAGAACGTCTCGTCAGCGCCATGGTAATATTCAAATACCTAATAAATACATTGTGAACTATGAAGACTAAGTAATAATTAAATGTTTTTAAATGAGCTAGTGCAAATTTATATTTTTGCAATGATGCGTGTAATTACAGAGTTATAGTCGATAGATATAAATAATGTTTAGTATTGATATTGAACAGTATAAAATAAATCTTAATTATTTCAGAAATGGCTGTGTTGTTTGTTTGTGGTACACTCCGTGCCCGGTTGGCGCGGGTGGTCAGTGAGCGGGGTGACCGTCTCCCCCGTGCCAGCACCCTCAGGAATTGAGGCTCAGGCTAAGTTTTTCCAGTAAGAATGGTTCTTAATATTCAAATGCACTTGGTATTTTGCTGATTAGATTTGACCTTTCATATTAAACGTAAAATAAGAAGATAATCCTCATTCTATACTTTTAGTCTCTATGCGAAATTCATATGCGAAAAACATTTTTATTCTCTCTCCTTATATAAAGTTATGATATGCTCTTTGTGAGCAACTTTAAACATTTGTACCAAACTATTTTGTGATCAACGGCTGTACCGCTACGTAACCTTATTTCGTCTAACTATTTTGTGTTATATTTTCTAATCAATCTAAGATTTTTCATTTAAGTGAAGGTTGCAATTATTCAAGTATACAAAATAAAAATGGTACCTTGCGTCCTAAGACATTTTGTAACCAGATTACTTAATGTTTTTATTTTAATTATTATTAACGTTTTAATTATTTATAACAATTTAAAAAAAAAATCACAACATTATATACTTATATTGTGAAATTTTTTTTTAATTATTTAAATATAATTTACAACAAGTACAATGTTAAGCAAATGTCGAGCTCACTGCCTGTTTGCTTTATAGGGATTTTTTCTCAGTACAGTTGAGTCCTTACAAGATAGAATTCGGGCATGTGTGCGAGGACCCGCACACATGGGAGCAACGATACGAGAAGAAAGATTTTAAGAACCACAGGGATATGGGAAAAGTATCATATTTTTTTTCGCTTTATCTAACTATTCTGTGTTTCTTTCTCTGTCGCGCTTGGCTTGGCTTGGCTGAAGGTATAGGCACTTGCCTACTTCGGAAGACTTCGACCAAGGTCACCGGCAGGGCAGTGAGCGCCATTTCGTCGAAAGACATGAGAGGTCCAGGCCTGCTAAGGGACTGTTCTCCGCTAAAGTATGCTTTGCTATAATTTTATGTTTCATACTAACCGAACATTACTTCTATGCACTGCTTTATATCTATTAATATTATGATAATTAAATATTTATTTATAAAAATATCGTAAGCTGTAAGATTTTTGTAATATTATAATTATAAGAGTACAAATTTGCATACCTTTGTGATGTGACATGAGTTTTGAGTTAGTAACGTACATTTTGATCAATTTGTTCTCATCTTGTCTATGATTATAAACCTGTTTTCTACGCCTAAGGCACGATTTGCTGCAGTGAAAGGTCCTTATCTTGTAGTATTTGAGTGACGTACCACTAGCAGTAGAAAGCTGGTTAATAACAACTATATTATCAATGATATTTAACGTAGATTTTATTAAATAATATCGCCTTTGTGAAATAAAATGTTACTATTTTATTTATTTATAAATTATGAAATTAGTTTGTTAAGTATTTAGTTTTTTCTTCGTATTTACTAACCACTATATTATAAGTATTTCTTAAAATAACTGACACTACCTTTTAGGTACGATGGGGTGATAAGAATGGAGGGTACGGAGAACATTACTGGGACCTGAATCATGCTGGTAACACTGGAAGCCACGGTAGTAATGACTACAACGATGATGACGGTTCCTACCACGAAGATCCAAGTGATTCCTACAACGACCACAGCGAAGACTCTCATCATTATGAACCTGAATCCTATTCTTCTGAAGAAATACCACAATATGAAGAAAGTGGTAGAGCTAAAAGAGCTCATTCAAGATCTAAGGTAACAACAATAACACAAAAAGGTGAAAATGATAATGATGAATATCAAGAACCAGCAAGACGAAAACAGAAAAAAGATAAAAAAAATAAATATCATAGAGAAAGGTATGAAGAAATTTACAAAGACGAAAACCATGAGGAAGAAGCTACAACTAAATCTGTGAAGATTAAAAATGTTAGAGTCGATGAAGAAGTCACAATTAGACCCAGAAAAAACATGGACAAGCCAACCACGAATGAAAGTTCTGATAATGAACGACGACAACCGGAAAAAAGTTCCGAAATTAAAAACATAAACCAAAGACCTCAGGAAAGGGAAAAAAATCATTACGTTCTTGTAGTTAATAAGAAAGAGAGGCAAGAGGAGGATACACCGAAACCAGAACAAACTGAACCAAATCGTTTGGTTAATTATGAAGGAGGTTCCGGCGTGAGACAACATTACAGTTCTGAAGCCGTACCGTCTGCGTCAGCACCAAGATTGTTTCTAGAAGCACAAACGGGTCACATAGTTGATAGAATGACTGGACAATCGTACGTGCTGCAACCAGTAGTTCCTAGTAATAGATATAATTGAGTATAGACTTACGTAGGTACGTACAATAAGATTATTGTAGTTATTATTTATTAAACAAGTTTTGCATTTAACAGCTGTTTGCTTTAATATATTTTTTTTCATTTATTATTCAGTGATTAATTACAGTAACTTCGCTAGATGTTAAAATACGAATATTCCATACCATTCCCACAGTCGGCGAGTCAGAAAAAACATTAGAACAATAAGATGTTTATTTGCAACAGTCGCCACTATCTTTTCGTTAGATGCGGGTTACTTTTATCTAGAGACTCATCGCTTATTTGGCGTCTTTATGATGTTTCTTTGTTATATTGTCTATAAGAACTGTCATGAAAAAAATATACATTTCGTCCTTAAGAGTATATTGATAAACATTAAAAATTAAAACTCTAAGTTGTTTTAGGAGTAAGTGGGAATATACGAACAAACAAGCCAAGCACTAAACAAAAACTATAATTTATTTTACTTTAAAAATAAGAATATGAAGAAGGCAATTTTGACTTTGATGCTGTGAGTGTAGTTATAAAGGCCAATATTTGGTTTAAACGTTTTTGTTACGATTAAATAATGAGGGGGTCTCGTGAGATCAAAGAGAAGACCACCCTACGGGATGCTTTATTAAAGGATGTGCACGCGCCACTAAAAAAAAACATTTATATCATGAACTCTATTGACTATTAGTCAGAATATAATGGTTCGTAACTTTTTGATTTATTAACTAATTTTTGCAATATTTATGATAAAAAGTGATGATTTTTGTCTGAGAAATTATTACAATAAAGTTATATAATGAAAATTCTAATCGCAATTAAAAAAAAAAACTTATGCTTGGTAAGAAATTATGCTACTCGATTGAAAAAGGTAATTGAGAAATTTAAATAAAAAGTATTATTTCGTAACGGTTATCGAAAACCCTGTTATCCATTTATTAGACGCTTCTATTAAACTCAAAAATAACTTAAATGTACATATAACAGTAACATTATTATTACAAGTTACGCAATAACACTTTCGGATTCTCGGTTCCCACATTGCAAAAAATAATCCTTTCCAAGAGACCGTTATCACGAATCCCAAGGCGGTCAGAGTCCCTGTCCACCCCATGCACTTTCTAAACCAGTTTGACCAGTTATGGACGTGGGAATTTTGTCCACTACTTGGATTTACTTCCTAGATATTCTATTGATTAAACATACAATCTTATTGATATATTCGTAAAGATCAAATTAGAAGGGTTGTCCAAGACGTCATTGTCTGTTTTGAATAATGGTTTATTGGAATGTAGGATTACCAGTTCTACTGCAATTGTCATAAAGTTGAAGAGGTAGTTGAGGGATGGGTGACCCCTGTGTTTAATGAATCGTCAAGGTGTCCCTTATACACTTGTCCAGTCGTAGGGGTGAATATTTGAATAAAAATACTTGAGACACACGGTCACAAATTGGGAAAATATAAATTGGCTAAATTTATTATATTTATTTTCTACGTATTTATAAAGTTATTCAAATTTTTTTACACCATTTATTAAAATTGTTTATTTATAGAATTTATTTAAATAATTACAATATTTTTACAAAAGAAAAATGAAAGCCAATGTTCCATTCAAATGTTGATCAAAATTTTTAGATGTATTATTCTTTGTATTAAAAATAAAATAAACTCCACAGCCATATGTCGCAGACGTTAATGTAAAGATGCAAACAGAGGGTCATCACTACACACGAGGTGATTCCCACACGGAAGTGTCCAAACAGGTTTTTGGACGAACCCTTCCGCAATGAAGGGACAATCGGATGTTCCCTGTCCGTTTCTTTTGTCCAGAACCAGTTTGACCAGTGGCGCCTGGGAACGTTTGGAGTTTAGCAAAGTTGTTTTCTTTTCTTTATTTATGATTGGATTAATTGTAAAGCATAGTACAAAGACAATTTTAAAAGTTATTCATATTATTTTTATAATAATTCACTTAAATTACTAAGAATTTAGGTAAAATTAAAAATAATATAAAAAAAATTATATATTCTTTACCCTAGTTATAGTAATACCATATATCATTAATTATCTTAATTTGGGTCCTTGTAGATAAGTATTGATGTATATTCTAATTTATTCAAGAAATTTTACCTATATCTAAATATTGTCGTATCTGATATATTATCGTATCTTTGGCTGAATATCAAGATAACGAAACTCCTCAATTAAGGCTAGAGTCTATTACTAAATTGGTGCAATCTTCCAGCAGGTGGAATGCAGTCATATTTTAATAAAAAAACTTTTAGAAACTGAACTTAAACTGGAGGCGTTTGGTCACATTTGTTTTGGTGACAAAGGGGCTGAGTATAGATGTTAGAAGTGGAAAGTAGAATTTTTCGTGGAACGTCGTAGCTGGTATTTTTTTTATTAAGCTAAATCACTGTATACTTATGTAGACATATTGTTTTAAGTAATCAAAATATTTTGAACTAAACTATGAGCTCAATATAGAGCAAACTTAAAAATCTCTTAAGGATATCTCTTATATTTTCGACAGCAAATTTCAATCTCGTTTTTCGGATGGACCCCTTAGCAATCAAAGGACGATGAATCTTCTTTCTCCGTTTCTTATTCACAACCTGTTTGACCAGTTCCCTTATCATGAGAGCGTCTTTTAACATTAGTTAATAACAAAAGTTTAATCAAAGATATTCTATTTTTAGACATCAATTTTCGTTTAATTTAATTGATTGAAAGATTTGTATAATTCATGTTTTTAATTTTTGATTAACAATTTAACCAATTAAAAGTGTTTTAGGTAAGTACAGGTGTTTTAGGTAAGTATATTTTCAAACTTTTTAAATATAAATATTTTAAATCACTTCCAAATTCTTATTTGTGTTTGAAGAAAACAAAAAAAATATTCTATTATCTTGGATTGATAAGTGTTATTTTTTTAAATAATTATCATATTAATTAAAATAGTAAATTTTTGCTTAAGATCTTTAAGCAACCTAAGGGCTAAGATTTAATTGACCCATGTATATACAAAAGAAACACCTTCAAATAAGCAAGGGTTAAAGCAAAAAAATATTTTTGGGTGGGGCTTACAACCCTTTAAATTATAAGCAAAAGATCTAATGGTGTCTTGTAAAGAACTCGTTTAAGGGATGTCAGTATTGCATAAGTTGTTAAGGTGGTGACATCGCAGTAACAACCATATTCTATAAGTTACTAACGAAACCACTACCTGTGTCAATTGAAGCTGGAATATTAAATAATAGATAAAAATTCTGGTGATAGCTATTTATTGATCTTCATAAAGGTTTACAACAGTACGAATAAGGTAAGTTAATTAGTATGTTTTACAAACTTTTGAATTTGATATTTAATTTAGACGATATATTTGAATTTTACTACTTGCTAACTCACACTTTCCTGATAACAAAACAATAAGCTTAATGATAATTTAAATTACTGCAATGTAGTGCAAAGGTTAGTGATGTAGTTACCAAATTAAGGAATAAGATGAGATGGTAAGAGGATAATGAGGCTCGAAGATATCAATTGCGTGGGCATTGTTTCGTGGTATTTCTTGATTACATTTTTTTGTATTTTTATTATTTTTTTCCCTTTTTTTTTTGGTGCCGATGTGTTCTTCAATTGTTTATTCCGGTTCGTTCATCCTCAGGCGAGCGAAGTCTTCAAAGACAATGTTATCCTCCTCCTCGTTAGCATACAAGGAATTTTCATAGCGGTGTCTCTCGATGGACTGCATTTTCTTCATCGCGTTGAAGCGTTGGCGTTCAACACTCCCTGTATCGAAAATATCAAAAAAAGGATCAAGTAAATTTCTAAGAAAATAGTTTTTATTTCTAAATTTACGTACCCTCAGCAGGATGTAGAAGTTTGAATGGTACATCCGTAACAAGCTCTCCGCCAAGAGTTCCACAGTTGAGCTTTACTCGGACGGAGTAAGATACCACAATACCAATGGCATCAGCGGGGCACTTGCCCTCGGATACCAAGGTAGAACTGGCGAGGTTGACGTCATCCTCCTTAAGATGACCATCCAAAGCGACACCTGTTAAGAATAAAGAAGTAAATAAAAAATTAAATTCCTATAAAGGCAACTAAGAAAAATATATTTATAGTGTTATACACTGAAAAGATTTTGAAATATTTTATATTTACCGCGAATATCCTTGTTGCTACGAGCCAAAGGCACCAAATAGAAGGTCTTAGACAGGCTTGCCCCAGGTGTAACTGGGCAACCTTCACGGCTCTCCAAAGATGCAACATGTCGGCTAAATTGAGAGTTGATCATAGTAATCTCAACATGCTGCACAACCATGCAGCGGATGTTGCGGACAGATTTCCTGGAGTTGTTGGAAACGATGATATTAGCGGCAACCTTTTCGCCATGATAGTAGATTTCTTTGTCCAGAGTCACCTCCAGGCTGATTTTGCCATTGCTGAAAGTAAAGCCCTTGCTAACAAGGGAGCTAGGCAGGCGGCGTCCACGGGCTGCTGGGGCATGTTGCAGCTAAATGATAAATAAAATAATTTAAGAAAATGGTGTAAGTTATTCAATTTATTATTTATTTAGATTTAGATTCGAATATATGTTTTTGAAAATTTACCTTCTTGATGGCAAGGGTTACAGAGCTCCTCTTATGTCCCTTGTCATCCTCGTTGTCTGCTACGTAAGTTCTTACGCAGTAATCGACACCCATGGGTTTGCCCTGGTCTTCATCAGATGGTTGCAGAGTAACCTGATTGGACATTATTATGTATTAATAATGCATACTTTTGTAGCACATATAGACCAAGCTCAATTTTGAGGTTTTTACCGAGCTAGGCGACATATCAGGGAAGCTAAAGGTGAAGGGAAAAGCATTGGGGCCAAGTTTCTTCAGCAGTTTTTCCTGGACTGGTGTAAGTTCCATCTTAGAGTTGATCATAGGCACGACTTGGTCCTGGCCAATGACCAGTTCCTTGGTGAATTTAACTCCCATGACCTCATCTTCCTCCCTACCGAAACGGTAAGTCGTAACCAACTGCGAAAAATCAATAAAAATAAAATGTTTAAGGGACGCACTCACGAAACTCAAAACCACTATACACTTATTCCTTTATTTGTATACCTGGCTGTAAACTTTTCGCCCTTTCAGGTACTCGGTGTCAACCACTACGACACCATCTACAGGATCGCAGTAATCAACGTGATCAATGAAGTCCCGCTTGCCCAGGTAAACCGTAACCTTTCCATTTGGTGTAGTTTTCTTAAAAACTTTCACCGCTACCACGAAAGCTAAGGATAGATAGTCAAGCATTTTGCTCGATGATTGATATTACTTTTTAAAAAGGAAGTTTAATAGTATGGAGTATTGTATAGGATTGTGTGAGTGTAGAAGCGCTCACCAGAAATGACAACGTTTAGGTAGGTCCCTTTATATATACGAGGAACCTGTAGGGCTTCCTACGTTGAATAGCATAACAAGATTTACTTTGTTATCGTAGGAGTAAAAATTGGATTAAAATAGTGTGACGATAAAGAAATCAATACAATAGTGAGCAACACTGTTATTTTGTTCCTAAACTAAGACTTGGCCGAGGCGACGTCACGATGACACATTGTTTTGACACTTGGAAAGGGTTATTTTGAGTTTTTTTCAAAGTTGTTGATGTTATTGAATTTATAGTGATTTACTATTCATAGTACACAGTAATATATTATGTATAAAACTAATTGGAATCTAGATAGAATTTCTAATGTATTTGTAATAGGAAAATAATGTAATTTGGCAAAAAGAATTACAGTAAGATATTTTTTTATACTTATCAAAAACAAGGAAAATTTTATTCAATCTTCAATAGTATAAGTAGAAAAGTAGAAATATTAACAGATACAATGGTTTTATAAAAACTTTTAATCTATATGTGCCATATTAAAAGTTCAGATTTGTGTAATGGTTTTCTGAGGAACATTTATTATTAGCATAACAATAAAACATTCAAGAAGAGTAAGTTAATGTTAGTTATCTTTTATAGGAAATACATTTTTTCTTTTAAAAATTTGTAATTATTAATTTTCTTCTTTTAAATTGAGTGTTACATTTTTATTTTGTTTAACCTAATTTGTATTTTGTAGCACATATATGTTATATTTAATATATAACATTGTTTTTATTCCAGTTACACACTCAGAATGCCGACGTTCCTGACCCCTGGCCGGCATGGCTACAGTGTGAGATTTTCTCGCACTAACCCTGATACACTAGCGGTGGCTACAAGCCAGTACTATGGTCTTGCTGGAGGTGGGACTTTGTTCTTTCTAGAACTATCTCAAGATGGAAGCAGTCTTGTTGAGTTGCAGAAGCTAGAGTGGAATGATGGCTTATTTGATGTGGTAATTATAAAAAAGTTTCATAGTAAGTAGCTAGTGTACTAAAATAGAAATTATTCAAAATTTACATTTATTGGATTTAATATAAAGTTGATAATTGTCTAGGTTAAATCTGTTAGTTCCAGATTTAAAGTCGAAAGGATAGCTACATAGCTATACACATGTACAGATTAAAATATTATATCAGTTCTGTATCTGTTCTTTCTGTTTGTAAAATAAGTATCGAGGCTTTACAATTTAATCCTCAGTGTTTGAAAATTTGGGTTTTTGTGATTTTTGATTATTTATTTGAATTATTTAAAACATTTATTTTCTGAAGAGGTTAATATATATTATATGGGTGTGTCTCTAATACAATTATGGTTTCCATTCTGGAACAGTTCAATCTCACACATTTCAGTCATAATCTCATAATGTATTTTTCCATTAAAAATATAACTAAAGCCCCTCAAGTGTAGTTATGTGAACACACAAGTGACGACGGCAGTAAACAGGCTTATGTTCTATTACTAGCAGTTTGTGATGTAATAGATAGGTTATATATGGGGAATATTGTGTTGAAAGATTCTTTATTATTTGTCAACCTGCTGTATAAACACACATATTTTGTAAAAAATACAGTATAGTATATTGTACAATGTATGATTTATAATTATTTATACTTCTATTAAAGGAATAGAAGTTAGACAGCTGTTTAACTTACTATTGTAGTAATTAAACATGCGGTTATTCCTAAATATAGTGTCGAATATGCTATACATATCTCAATTTAAAAGCAGATGGCTATCACTCTACCGATCCCATACAAATTGGTTGTTAACTCTAACATATCAATTCTCACGTATCAAGTATTGACTCAGAGTGGGTTCACGATGTAGGTGTTGAAGTCCTAAAAATATGAGTTAAGGCCTCTACTCATCATATTTAGTACACATGGCTTAGGTATGTATCATTGGGCGTGAATACCCAAGATGGGGAGGAAGTAACCCACGTCCGTGTGTCTCAGACGTGGTCGGGGTCGGCGGAGGGCGTGACGGCGTGTGGCGCGGGGGACGGCGCGGTGGTGTTGGCGCGCACAGGCTGCGGGCCGCCGCTGCGCGTGTTGAGGGGCCACCGCGGGGAGGTGTGCTCCGTGGACTGGCCTGGGAGGCAGCTGCTGAGTGCCAGCTGGGACACCACCGTTAAACTGGTCAGGGGTATTTTGTGTATGTTTCGAATGTGATTCCAGTGGAGCGCGGGCGTTAATGATGGAATTGTCTGTATTTTGGGTCGATTAGGTAACGAGATATAATATTCAGTTAGTATTCCTCAGAGATAAAAATGATTGAATGAAAACTGTCGTCCACTGCAGTGGGACCCGGAAGCCGAGGCGTGTGTAAGCACGTTTGCGGGTCACTCTCAGCTGGTGTACACGGCGGCGTTCTCTCCGCATGCGGCTGGCACGTTCGCCTCCGTGTCCGGGGATGGGCTGCTGCAGCTGTGGACGTGCGCGGACACGCGGCCCGTGGCCGTCGTGAGGGCGCACGACGCGGAGGTGAGTGACGACTCCTCTTATTGGGATGAGGACGGTCTTGCCCTCTACGAACGAACATGGTGTATTTGTTCTAAATAATTAAATTTTAATTCTAAATCATTTTTATCAATAGATAGACGTCTTTATTATTGAGATAAATGATATCATATAAATTTTTAGTATTTCTTTTATCGTTATTTATCAGAGACACACGTGCGGTATTCTTTAATAATTAAGGATAAAAATTGTAAAAAATATTACATATCGCGTAATTGGGGTATTGTTAATCTTTATCGTCGACTCGAGGCGATTAAGGCCTACAAGGTCTGTAAGATATTCTAGAAGATTCGTTCTGGAATTGTTCTCGGGACAGTACATTTTACCAATATAAAACGATTATACAATCTCTGTGTCTCTGACTCCATAGCCAGCTCAAATTTAGTTTTCAGTCATTAAAGCGTATAGTGGCTAAGTTCGAATTATGCTCTGTATATTCCCTTATTTTAATGGCAGAATTTATAATAATTCATATTAAATGTATGATAATGATCGTATTTAAAACCGTTAGAAGGAAATATCTATACACTTGATATTAAATAATTAAATAAAAACAGTCATGTGAATATTATAAATATTAATATTGTCTCTAATACAAAATAGATTTGATTTTTATTCGATCAGTATCAGACGCATCCAAAGCGGTCTTTTTTACGATTAAGAGGTCTATGCCTGTCTGCGATAATATGCAGCGCGGTGTAGAGCAGTGTAGAGCCGTGGTCTCGCAGGTACTGTCGTGTGACTGGAGCGCGGCAGAGAGCCAGCTGGTGACGGCGGGGTCGGACGGGCTGCTGCGCGGCTGGGACCTGCGGCGGCTGGGCGCGCCCGTGTTCACGCTGCGCGGTGAGTCCTCCCGCCGGTCCGTACCGTGCGCGCCGAGTCCACTCTGTAACGTGGTGTGTCCGCAGGCTGCGAGCGCGCGGTGCGCCGCGTGCAGTTCTGCCCCCACGCGCCCGCCGTGCTGGCCGCCGTCAGCTACGACTTCACCACCAGGTAAGGAGCGCGCCGGGGGAGTACCTCTGTACTACGAGACGGAACTCCCTCTATTACATCTCAATTTATAAATTATAAAACTTCTTTAATAGCAAGCAACTGTAATTAAATATGAATACTTGCACGGCGCCGTGTTCATCTCATGTCATCGTAGGACAGCATACATAAAAATATTGCGAATAACAATAAATGAAAAAGCTTCATTGTACGGCCCCGCGCTGCAGGGAGGGGCTCTGTCGGGGTCTGATACAAAAACTTTACATAAAATGTGTCTTTTTTTTCAATACATTTTTTTTGCAACTTTGGTAAATTAAAAATAAATATAACACCTCAATTTATCGCCCATTTTGAACAACAAACTGTACAGCTCTGCGAATGTTCATAACATTTAAGTTTGATCAGACCCAAATCGAAACTTGTATTTTTTGCTTCCCTTTTTCTTCCTTGCTCGGCCTTCTCTGTCAAATTATAAAGATAGTTTCAACCTAAAATGAATTTGTATATATATATATATATATATATATATATATATATATATATATATATATATTTAAAAAAACGCAACTTTCGCCATCTCCAATAGGTAGACGACGGAGCGCCACTAGTCATTGTGTACAATATGTAGATATTTAGAATGGAATCTAGATATTAAAAATAACACAATATTTACATCGGCTTAACCCATCACGTGAGACACGTGACAAGGACATCAATATATGTATATGAGTATATAAATAAGTCTTATAGGATTATTAACCTACAGACTCGTTATTTTGGGACAATTCACGAAATTGAAAGTTAACCATTCATTGTTTTACTTTATAATTATCTACAAAATGTGTTTTTTACATCATTGACCGCTGAGACATGATCATAATTGATATGTGAAAAACAAATAAAAAACTGTAGAACCATTAATTAAATAATCCAATGACAAGTGTACGACGGTCCGACGTGAACGAGGCGTTGACTCAACGCAAATACACACATATTAATATAAAATTACGTTTTTATAATGTGGCGAATGCGTGCAAATGCGAATTAAATAATGAACTTTTATGCGATTTTATATTGACGATAGATTAAGAGAATTTTTAACTTTACAGACAAAATAATGAGCTCCTTGAGTGACTTGTCTGTGAGGAGACGACTGTTTGAACCGACACTCTCTAAGAGCGTTAGAGCGATGTGGACGTTTGTAAGAGACTTTATTATATTTCAAGTTTAAAACTTTAAGCAAAGAATACAAGTTTTTTTAATAATATAAATTTTCTATCATCTGCTGGAGCTATTTATCTGAATGGCGACTGTTTGTTTAAAGACCTGGAGAACTTTCAGTTAAGCGATTGCTAGATTTATTTTGGAGTACTATACTGCAAGGAAGTATTTATTGAGCTACTTTTTTCATATTTATAAACGACCTCATTGTATGTAAAACTGCCTGATTTATATTATAAATGATGTCGATGACACGACACTGCTCTGTATTGAACGTGACGCGTGCAACCACATATACTACAGTTTGACATTGACCAGACCGATATATTTCTATTAGGCTTTATATAATATATTTTACATATTATGCTAATATCACATCGAAGCCTCAGTGTCTCAGTTTTAGAAAAACCTACTGTTGTCATAAATATCTGAATATTGTAATTGTCAATCACAATAATCATATTGGTTCTCATAAATTAAATAATTAGGAATAACTGTAAGATAGATACTAAAAATTGGGAGCTCGTGTTCATATCTGAGTGAAAAAGATAACAGCAGAGCACGAGTAACGGTCTCCCGAAGGTTGCACGTTGGAGTCTACTCTTTAGTGAGTTAACGGTCTTGCTGCTGGTAACTCTGTTATTTACTCTCCAGCTATACAGTCTTTGGGCTCAATCTACTCGTAAGTACGAGCCTGAAAACTTTGAAATTTTGTTCCTATATTATTTTATTTTCAAGAAAGAAACGCAATCCAACTATACATAGGAACAAATGCTTATATGTTATATATGATGATAATATTTTAGAACCGTCTAACATAAACTAACTCTTTTGAAGTCTTGTGTTTTTAGCCTATACAGACTTTTACAACTTCAAGGGACTGAACCTGTTTTTAATTATTTTCTCATATAAATAAAAGAATCTCAAGGTTTTATGTGCCATATCTAATGTATATTGACACGTCTTTAACTTGTCTACCGCTTTTGTAGTCAACAACGCTTCTGTAACCAAATTACCGATTTTTATTTGTACCGTAATATGTCTCGTTCTTCCAGGATTTGGGACTTAAAGTTAGGTTGCGAGCCTCTGGAAACGATCCGCCACCGGTCGGAGTTCACGTTCGGACTCGACTGGAGCACGCTGCGGCCACGACGCCTCGCCGACTGCGGCTGGGACTCGCTCGTGCACGTGTTCGTGCCGCGCTCGCTGCTGTGACCGGTGCGTGCTCGCTACGTCCCTCTCTCACATCGCTGTCCTTCTCGCTCGCTCCGTGGTGCCTCTACCTGAGGCTGGGACCTGCTCGTGCCGCGCTCGCTGCTGTGACCGGTGCGTGCTCGCTACGTCCCTCTCTCACATCACTGTCCTTCTCGCTCGCTCCGTGGTGCCTCTACCTGAGGCTGGGACCTGCTCGTGCCGCGCTCGCTGCTGTGACCGGTGCGTGCTCGCTACGTCCCTCTCTCACATCACTGTCCTTCTCGCTCGCTCCGTGGTGCCTCTACCTGAGGCTGGGACCTGCTCGTGCCGCGCTCGCTGCTGTGACCGGTGCGTGCTCGCTACGTCCCTCTCTCACATCGCTGTCCTTCTCGCTCGCTCCGTGGTGCCTCTACCTGAGGCTGGGACCTGCTCGTGCCGCGCTCGCTGCTGTGACCGGTGCGTGCTCGCTACGTCCCTCTCTCACATCACTGTCCTTCTCGCTCGCTCCGTGGTGCCTCTACCTGAGGCTGGGACCTGCTCGTGCCGCGCTCGCTGCTGTGACCGGTGCGTGCTCGCTACGTCCCTCTCTCATATCACTGTCCTTCTCGCTCGCTCCGTGGTGCCTCTACCTGAGGCTGGGACTTGCTCGTGCCGCGCTCGCTGCTGTGACCGGTGCGTGCTCGCTACGTCCCTCTCTCACATCACTGTCCTTCTCGCTCGCTCCGTGGTGCCTCTACCTGAGGCTGGGACCTGCTCGTGCCGCGCTCGCTGCTGTGACCGGTGCGTGCTCGCTACGTCCCTCTCTCACATCACTGTCCTTCTCGCTCGCTCCGTGGTGCCTCTACCTGAGGCTGGGACCTGCTCGTGCCGCGCTCGCTGCTGTGACCGGTGTCTGCTCATTACGTCCCACTCTTCCCTCGCTGTCTTTCTTGCTCTGTGGTTCCTCTAACTGCGGCTGGGATTCGTTTGTGCACGTGTTTCTACGGCACCCGATGCTCTTACTGGTGCGTGTTTGCTCCGTCTCACTCACTTCTCTGCCCCCCCCACTATCGCTTGGTCGGGCCTCTCCCTCTCTCTAAATCTTATCATGATTAATAATCGTGTGTCTAATTCAGTAACTTTTATTTTACAGGTATTAGGCACGTTTTAAGAAAGATTAAGAAATTTGACTGCAGGTAGTGGGTAGTATGGGAATGAGTTGACAAAGGTGGTCTAATTTTAGATAGGAGACAAGTGTTTTTATTAATGTTATCGAAGATTTTACTATAAGTTTTGTACGAATAACAATTATTTATTTTTGTCGTTTTTTTGGTTTAAAAAGTCTAATTTAGTTTATAAAAGGTCGTGAGTAACAAATTGAAAATAGCAAGTTAAGGAAGGAAAATCTTGTCAAAGAAAGTTTTAAATGAATACATAATAATTTTATTATATCGACAGTTCACGTCGTTTCCAATATTTACTGTAGCGCCGTGGTCTGTTCTACAGATGTTGTCATGCTCATGTAAATATGTAAATTATAAGAACAGCCAATATTTAGCGGTTCACATTTCTTCTTATTAAGACTATCAATTACAATTAAACATGCTCTTCATTTCTTACTAAGAGCTTACATTATCTTAAGGATATTTATTAATAACTCTTGTTTTTTTTGACAAATCTTTAATAATTCTTGACGGTGCATTGTAAATAAATTCCTAAAGTTACTTAATAAGATTAAAATTCAATTACGCATCTAGAGTTGTATAGAAAGCTTTTATTGTGGTTGAAGTTAATGTAAATAATTCAACATTTAGTTAATATCTTGTCTGTATATAACGAAATAAATTACTTTTAAACGTAAATTGATAACGAATTTATTGGTGAGTAGTTGTTACTATTGTCAGCTCGGTGTACTTATCTTTAGACGTATGTACTTACTGTTTTGTATAAAATTATACTTTACTAATCTTTGTGCTATTTAGTTAATACACAAACAGTAAAAATGGACAGATTACATTTTGATTGATAATGTCATAAAAAATTATAACATTCATTTACCAGAATGTATTATTTAATAATAAAATGCAATAGTTATTATATAATATTAATATTGAAAAAATAATGTAGCCTTGTAACCAATCATTTATATTTAAATTAAACAATTATTCCGTATTATGATGTTAAATTTTATTGACATATCTAACAATTAAACATATATAAAAAACATACAACAGACAAAAAGGTATATCGATTGAAATATAATTTAATTTTACAATATTTGTTGGATCGAAATTATTTTTTAAAGCAGCGCCATCTAGCGATAAAAGTGTGTCCTAGCTCTCCATGCGGCTTTTCAATCTTCTAACCCTGCCCTCTATTGCACTAAGTATGTAATAAACAGTTTGCAGATCTTGTTTGTCGTCACCCCTCAAATCTATTGCGCTGATAACAGGTGAAAGAATACAGGAACTATTCAAAGTATTGTTTATCTTATGAGTGGTAATCTTCGCTTCGCAATCTTCGTCATGTTTCCCGCTTGGATTCATCGAATACGCCTCCTTATACAAATTTTGTGCGAGAACAGCTTCCTCTGCAGCTGGTGCTAGGTGACGTTTTACTGAAAAAGTTCTTTTTGTAAATGAGTTATGATTTTAATATTCGGTGTACCATCTTTCTTCAAACATTTTAAACGGTTAATATTTAAATAACATATAAAGATAGAATAATAAATAAATAAATAAATATTATAGAGGGCAGGACTCGAACCTACGACCTCTGGGTACTCAAATTAAAATACTCTTTACATGGTGGATGGTTGGTTATACAAAATTACAAACGGTTAATATTTTCTAACAATTATCCTTAACGCTTCCTAACTTCATATTGAGCAAGTTGCTGTAATGACGACACGAGGAGGTGAGATGAGACCGCACGCTATCTTCAATGTTATCTGCTATAAAATCCTTTATTAGATCTCTATTGATGCTAATAGTAAAGCAATAATTAACTTTTACTGCACACTGTTATTTAACTCCTAAAAACAATATTTACTATCTGAATCAAAGGTCGGCAACTCAGCTATCTTGGTGTTGCAGTTGGGACACCGCGGAATAGAGTCTTTAACAGCTTGAATCGATCTATTGTCAGTGTGTCCTGAGAAGAAAATGTGCTAAACATTTAAATCGATTTAAATCAAAGAGGAAACCTCTTAAAAACTGTAATTATCAAATTTCAATTACAATGTGATCTGTCACAGAGGAAGCGTTCATTTATTTCATGATGTCGTAACCATGAAAGAACATTGCTAAAATCATTCACAACTTATTTTCATAACTTATTTTCATAACTTTCATATTTTGATTATTAATAATATTGTGATTCATCTGCTTTAGTAGATATGTGCATGTTTAACTATTTGAATGTATATTTATTACTATCTGTATTCTAAGTACTACTTATAAATTCTTCTATCTGACTTCTCTCGAACACAACTTAATTGTTGTAATGTGACATTAATCAACTCGGATGAAAGCCACATTTTATAGAATGGTATTGAGTAAAATGATTTGCGATGAATTTTCAATTATGTTAAAAGTAAAATGTCAATTTGGTGTTTAAATGACTTTACCTATTTGGGTGCACCTCATACAACAACACTGCGCAGGCGGAATGCCCTGACATGACGTTATCTGTGACGTCATCTTGTTTAAATCTTCAATCTCTGAGAAATTGAAAAAATGTTTTTATCGATTGCATTATTTGTTAATATTTAAACAATACCAGTATTTAAAAGTACCTGTTTTACCAGAGGTTGATTCGTTGCTGCTGTTCTTTGAACTTCTTGATTCGGATCTTTCTTTCATTACAAGCTTAGCAGTATCGTAAAGCGCTTTGTACACTGTATAATTAAAAATAACACTTCAAAATATAAAGATACTATCTTACGTTTTTGTTTAAGAAATAGATTTAATAAACAACTTATAGAAATAATTTTTAACAATGTTCTTTAAGGAAATTGTTAAGAATTGATATTTTGGTACAAAAGATGTACATTATTTTCGTGACTTACCTCTCGGGGACAGAACTTCACCAGTCACTTCACTCTTCCGATGGCAACAATCTTGACAGGGCATTGAGCTCGCTATTCCTATCGAACGTTGTGAAGATGATCTTTTATTATGGAACTCTGGAAATTTGTGATATGTTAGTAGGTAATAAAAATGAGACCTCCAGGCTATTAGAGCGCTTCTTAATAATTTGAACTTTTTACGATCTAGGCATGTAAATTATTCTAATTGCATTAACACATCGTTAATAACGTAATAATTTCAAATGGTAAAGAGCTGTCCTCACTTTCTTCTGGAGCAGGTTGCAGCTGCACGGCGACGTCCACGCAGTAGTTGTGGATGACGCACCTGGGCCGGTCGTACACGAACAGACAGTCTATTGAAACAGCCCTATCATTATTACCCTCCACAAAAGATATATTTTGTTATATAAATGTAATATACTTCTCGAGCCAACAGTATTTGTAAGTGCAACTAACTTAATACTTGATATAAATCATACAAACTACTTAAACTTTAAGAGAAGGGGCGAGTCAAAGAGTCGCAGAGTCAAGTCAAGTTGCATACGAATAACATTCTCAATAGTTTTTAGCTGACGTACGTCGGATAGCTTTAATGCTACACTAATATTTGATAGATCGCAAAATACATCGTAAATCTTAAATAAGCTGACGCAGCGAACATCACATAAAATACATTTGTAGGTATAATATATCAATATTCCTTGATATCTTTTATTATTGAACTTTTAAAAAATGTTAAGTACAGATAAAAGTAGCAAGTAGTACTTTATTCGTCAAAATATATATATATAATATAAAAAAAATGTTATAATATAGAAAAATAGCTATACACTTATGAACAATAGTTTGAACAGTTAACAAAATATTCTAGTTGACCGAGTGCTTAGTAAATTAAATCAATTTTCAATGTACCTGTGTCATTCCTTCCGTCTCTTCTTCTTCCACAACACACATTTTTCGGCAGAACGTCCCGCGATGTCAAGACGCTCGCCGCCTTGTGATCGAATATGTCACAGACGGTCGCTGAATTATAACAAATATTAATATTAAATCAACTTTAAATATAATCAAAAGAAAACCAAAGCCTACCTATTTATGTTTTTTAGACTCAATGTTTATTGTAATCACATAATTACTCTCATAAATGCGATCCAATTTTAACACAACACTGAATTTCGAACTTGATTTTGCGGAACACTTTATTGGTGGCGCGGGAGCTACGGGAAATAACATTGTATAGTCGTTTGTATAAGAGACTTACAAGTATAGAAAAAAAATAATACATTTACATGTGGTAGATTGGTACGTGTGTGTGAGGTTTCTGACATAAAACTAAATAAGAAAAAGAAATATTGTATCAGTATTACCTGTTTCACAAAGGTTGGGTTGAACTTGCAATATGGACTCCTTAACATCTTTAACCAAGACTTCATCTGAAAATAAAAACTTTGTAATGTTATTCTCAATGTATATATTGCTTGCTAATCGACTACCTGAAGTCACTTTATCGGCCGTCAGTTTGGGAGATCTTCTCTCGTTAATCACTGATTCGTTTGCGTTTTCTTTACGTGACATTTTTTTACCGAAGCTAGTGGACTTTGCTGAAACTGTTAAATGTTCAAAATACATTATTATACCAAACGATTTCTTTAACTAGTTCACTTAAAAATTTGAATCGGCTAATTTAAAAAGATTTTTCATAATGCTTGGCGATTCACAGATAATGAAAAACCTAATGCACATAATATTTTCTTGATTATATTTGAGAAGATGATTCGATATATAGAATTCTGACTAGCGTCACTTAAGAAATAATAGATAGTAATAAGTTACCACAATTGATGGCGGCGTGAGACTTAACGAGTACTTTGGACAGCTGGTGTATCTCGGGGGCTGTCAGTGTGTCCGTCGAGCGCGCCACGAGCGCCGCGCGGTGGAGGGACTCGCTCACAGCGCTCGCACTGGCCGTCAGGATGGAGTGGACATCTCACACGAGAATAAACAGATCGTTACAAATGCAGAAAACTAAATATCTTATCTAATAACTAGTTTATTTAGTAACGTTTTTAAATTTTAGCACTGATGAAGCCATAAAAATCATTCGCCAAATATTTGTGTTAGAACTGTCACTTGTAATAATTAAAAATATATTTCTGCTGATCAATTATTAATAAAATCAAATATAAGATATGTATTTTTAATCAATATACACTTAACTTAAATAATTATAATATAGCTAACATGTTTAACACAAGTTTCAAACATTGTATAAAATATTTGTAAAACAATTACTCTGAAAGTTTTTTAAATTTTGAACCGTATCTTGTACAAAACACACTCTGTAGTTCTACAGCATCACCAAAGACTGCTGATACGTATATTTTATTAGTGAATTTATTAATTTTAAATTCATATTGATGAAGCAAAATTTATTCAGAAAACGGTAAATTCTGTCTGAATTAAATATTAATAAACACATTGACAAAAACAACGCACATTATGAATCTGCTCAACAGAAAACTAATGTAATGAAGTATTTTGAATGTATGTGTGTACCCAAATTTAAAATACTTAATTTTTTTAATTTAGTATTACGAACCAAAAATGCAATTCCTCTAAAACCTGATTTTATAATAAAATTAATTAGGTCGTTCGCTCTTTAAAAATTTATAACTCTTTCTGAAAGGTTTGGTAATGTATATTTATTTTAACGTAAATAAGGTTTTCGATAAACTCTGCTAAATTGCTTTGAATAAATTTCATTTATTTTATCATTTCCTTTTTTATCTTCTTTGATCTTGAAAATGTCAGTTTAGCCTTTGTTTTTTAATGGCTTTTTAACACGATACAGTTTACTATAGTATTTTTTATATAATAAGAACTTTTGAATGTTTTCTTGATAAAGAAAACCTTATAATTTCAATGGATATTAAAAATTTTAAGAAAGACAGAACATCGGTATTTTGGTTATATAGGACATGACTGAACTATGTACTTATACAGTAGAAAAGTGATAGCGAAGATGCCACCAACTCACTCAATCACTCATCACATCGTCACTCATTACATCGCTCATCACTATGTTGATACTAACCTTGCTCTTTGTTGACGCACTCGTTGATCCACTTGCTAGCGTTGAGATGACTAGAAATAAGTACTTTGGGCGATCTGGACTTCACTCGTATTCTTTGTTTGCTGCACGTCGACGGATGTTTACTTGGTTGACTCATTTTGCCTTTTAATAAAGAAAAAATATATAACAGTAATATTATATTTTGTTTGGTACTCGTTTGCTTTGGTTTAAGTAGATTGCAAAGTTTAAGTTAGCTGTAGAATTTATATTGATTTAAAAACCAATATTTTTCCATATTTCTCGCGAACCATATTACAAAGAATTAAATAAAAACAGAAAGACATTACAAAGTTAAGAGGTTAAACATTTTAAGGTACTTACTAGATACTTCATCGCCTACGGGAGGCATGTTACCAGCTGCAGCTTCGTTATCAGACCGGACTAGAGCTCTATTCAAAGCTAAAACTTGATCTGCAATAAAACTTCAGCATAATAATATATCTTCACTTTTATTCCGCTCTAGAGCACAACATTCTTCAATCAAAGTGTTTTATATTCGGGTTCTGTATAAACAATATTTTATTATATAGCATAATGTAGCACCTGCATCCAAAGTCATCTCTATAGGCACAAGACGATCTCCGAACCCGTAGCGAGATGTCAACACCGACGCTGACATCTTCTGATGGGATGTTGTTTTTGTTTCTAAGCAAACAAAACATACATACATGAGTACATAATTAGCCTAGGACATTGTTATAGATATTCTAATTATATTTTTATTATACTCCTTTTCTTTATACCTAGTTCTTATAGAACTTTATTATTTAAAATTTTACAAGAAAAGCATACTTCCCGTCGAGTCTTTTTCTTACATTACGGAATCTCGCGAGACACGTAAGTAACGACTCGCGCTCCTCTTTCGTAATCTTTGCTTCCAAGTCATTACCAGCCACTAAGGTAATCGCGTGTAATACAAAATTTTACACAATTTATTGTCGAGACGTCGGAACTGTATCTTACTTTATTTATGTAAGAAGTAGTTTGTATTACTTACTAGATGTTAAATTTTTTTTTTTTTGTAGTACTAATTACTGTCTTGATAACTGTATCAACTAAGTGTCTATGGGCTTTAGTTGTTCTGAACCCTTGCCAAAAACAAACATGTTTCATGATCTTCCGTGAAAGTTGTAGCGGATTGGCTACAAATTGTCGAATGACTTTCTGATCGATACATCACTGCGAAATTTTGAATATTTATTCCAAGTCCCTGCAGAGTGTTACCTGCGGAGTGTCTGCTGGGCTGCGCCTGGGCTCCGTCTTCTGCCGCGTCGGGCAGCAGCGCGCGCACTGACAGCAGTCGGCTACGACCGATGCGCATGCGCGTGCCTTCCACCGGACTCCACGAATCTGCCCATTTTAATAAATGTATATGTATTTTAATAATTCCTGCATAAAATGTAGCGCAGGTAGATCGTTATAATTTTTTAAATACTAAAATATTATAATGTTTGAATTATTTTGACTTGAAATTTAATGTTAAGCTTATTAAGGATATGTCATTATTAAGTTTTAGTCAAAAGAATTCCACGGATAATGTCTATATTTCTTTTAACCCTTAGAACTAATGTCCAATAACTAATTACTCTTTATAGACTAAGTCTAAAATTTGACGTATTGTTAGATATAAAGTGTGAAATGTTTAGACGTTACCATCTTTGTAATAACTGCTGTATTGTGTCTGACAGCTGTTAACTGACTTATTTCTGCTGTTCCTCAGATCTGGGTCCACGCTGGTGCATTCAGAAACTAACTGTACGTCGGTGTTCATATCGGCTGAGATATAGTCGGGCTGAGTGGCTGTTGACAAGATGTCTGTGATATTATAGAGAGTAATCTTAAATGAGCCAAGTACAGAGAGAACGAAAAATTAAATTTATTATATGAACGTAGAATCTCTTGTTAAATAAGCATTTTGATTTAGATTGTTTACAAAAAATTTAATTTATTGTAATACTTTTCAATAAAACTCTTTCTGACAGACACCACCATCTCGTCTTACCGCGAATATATTTGCTGCAAAGCATTTGAAACGTCGGGTTAAATTAAAAAAATAAATAAAAATATACGCGAGTTATATCCGTAACAAGTTTTATTGAAATGTGTAGTACTCGTAAATCTTAGAAAACATTATTATTATTATTGTAATACTGATTGTTTTTTAATTGTATAATAAATATTTTTATAACAAATTCCAAGTAAAACTCTCGATTCCTAACATTTTTGTGTAACACTTCAATTTTATTCCAAACTTTATTAAAATAATCGTTAGTTATTCATGAGATCAAGTTGGATCCTCACCAACAAAGAACATCTTCTGAACATCTACAACTGTTACAATGATACGGAATTGAATATCAGTTTTTGTTCAAAATAAAACTTAATAAACATGAGAGTATTATCTTAATACAATAAAATATCAATAAGTTCAAGAGAAAGGCAATTAAGATGTGAGTTAAATATATTGATTTTCTTTTATTTTCTATGAGACAAGTAACTTAATAGCAACGGATAAAATTACAAGTCGGTTATTTTATATGTTTTGTACTCTAACATAGTACTTACAATAATACTAATATCTTCTAAAACTAACTTTGTCTAAGTTAAGTCATAAAGCAAATTAACTCACCAGCACCAAAGCTACACTGCGAGACGTGAGAGCCACAGTTGAAAGAGGTCCTCTCTACGACACCACTGGCAGACACTCCTGAGACATTCATTACATCAATACCGACTATATTACGTATATGCTTTTGGAATTGACGATTCCGTGTTTGATAGAAAATAAATAAATAATCATTAATTCTTTTAACAAAACGTAATAATCTAATAAAATAATTTAAAACTAACCAACATCCGCATAGTTTTCAATGTGAATTTGTGAAGTAGATTTTTCACTTTTTGCAACCTCAAAGGTCTCAGTTTCTGTAAAATTTATTATTATTATTATATGTATAGTTAAAAGTGAAATCTTATATTGAACCGTAACATTTTCAAATATTATTGACATTACCTAGAGCAACCTCTTTTAATTGAGGACGGTACAGCGATGGTGCCGTGGAGCTGTCTTTTCGTCTGGTGTTCGCAAATGTCGAAACAGCTGATAACAAATAAACAATGAATGAAATATTAGCTATATATTGCTATTAACAACTTGGTTCTAGATATCACTAGGTATATGTTTATACTAGATCATTAAGAAACTAAATACAGGTGGAAAAATTAGGATAAATAGGGTTTTGATGTGGACCGAAAGATTTATGCAAATATTATATTATACAAATTACTAAGCCTAAGGTCAACAGAGACTAATATCGCACTGTGAAATGGCTCGTAGTGCGTTAATTGTCCTATTCGTTTTAACTCTTTGTTTTGGTCTAATAGCAACATTACTCATTCTTTAGGTCAATATACCAACAATGGTCAAAGGGATAGTGTTCATAAACCTACCCAAATTAACGGTAACAGGTCTGGATATCCTTGAAATGGTTGAGACTCTCTGGAGGTCGGCTGAAGACACTGACGTTATTTTTGTACCTGAAAATTTATCTTTTTTATATTAAACCCGATATTTATTTGAAATACGGTGGTAATACAAGACACGGGTATAATAATATTGTTTGCTATAATTTATATTATTAAATTAAATATAAGAATAGCACATCAGTGCTTAAATTATAAAACAAATATGACTTTGTGTTTCGTACACAAATATAATTATTTAGAATTAAGTATGTATTAATTAAAACTATATTCATATTTTACTCTAAACTGTGTTTATTTCAATGTGCAGGAATTTTTTTAAGAATAGTAACGGAATTAACCACATACGAAGACCAAGCTTTTTTGAAGCCATATTTTCGTTGAAAGTTCAAACTCCCTACATCATAAACTTGTATTTTACCTCTTTGCACCTCTCTCTCTCTCTCTCTCCCTCTCTCTCTTTCATGTTATTCCTAGACATTGGTTTGGTGATATTTTTTGAATTATCAAGTAAATAAACAAACCCGTGCAGGATAATATTGTTCCTTTACATGTAACTACTGTGTTATCAAGTCTTCTGCACGGAACTGTAGTATCTGAAACAACACAGAGAGATTACAAGACATACATACACTTTAATAGAAATAATGCCTACCTGTTATCACACTTGACTTGGCATCTTGATACGTTTCTGTCGCCAGAATACCTGTAGAAACATTCCGGATAGATACAGACGGTGACACTTGGGTCTCTGAAACGATCACGATATTAGCGTAGTGACAATCCTCGTAAAGGAACTTCTTCTAAAATATCGGAATTAAAAAATTAACTACAATTGTTGTGATTACAAACAACCAACCAAAAGATTGTTCTTGTCGATGCGGTTCAATGTTTTTTAATTGCAATGTTGTAAATTGTGATGTTCTCTTTAAATATTTCATATTTGCAATATTTTGTTAGTTTTCGAGAGAAGATATTATAATGCATACTGATACAAAAAGCTCTTCGTTGTGACAGTATGTTGGTATCATAATATAATATATAGTAAGTTTACCGTTATAACCATTAACAGCTCCCTTTGGTGTAAATCATAGACTACAGGACAGTAATAAGAAATACTAAAAGATATTATAGAAGGTCTTTTAAAATCAAAATTTTTATATCAAATATTATCAAACAAAAATATAATATAGAAAAAATACTAAAGTGATCATTTATCGAACGTATTATAAAAAAAAAGAAAGGGCAAAGAGTTTTGTCATGTTTAATACGTATAGGTACAAACCGTTATGAACCATTTCCTGCAGTATACCCTTGGAGGTCATCACGTTAACTGATCGATGTGATATCTTATCTATGGTTATGGGATCTGTTGCTGAGAACGTATAGAATATATTACAGTAAATATACTCAACTTATACCAAATTAGTTGGAATTACAGCGCTTGTACCTGCGTCTACTCCATAGTACAGTAAATCTTGACTAAACAATGGACTTTTCTGCGGATGATTCGTAATCGTTGGAGTAAACATTATATTTGTATCTGTAAGATTATTTTATATTTTATAAAAAAAATAGGAGTCTTATTATTACCAATACGTAATCTATATCTTTTCTGAAGATATTTATGGTTTATTAAAAATTTTGAAGATTTCTAACCTCTTTTTAAATATTAAATAAGTCGAGGTCTCACTACATCATTATAGTATTTACATTAATAATACCTGCGTTATGGCACATAATAACAGCTTGTGTGTATGCGTCCTGCGACACCGCCTGTTTTAGTTTCATTGACGACAAGTCGATCATTTTCCGTACCCCTTGACGTTCAACCGGCGATATATCAAAAACCGAATCTAAAAGAAAGTTAATTTTCATAATTGCTTAGTTTTGTTTAGATTTGTTGTTTTTTTAATGAGGAATTCTGCATTAATTGTATTGTAGAGCAACAATGGTAACTAATTTTCGGACTAGCAAGGTTGGTAATGAAAAGGCCAATTATGATTATTTATTATATAAGTACCTTCTTCACAACTGTTCTTCTGCGTATTAGAATATTGTGTATTTATACTTCTGATTTCTTTAACCTTGGCTCCCTTATTGTAAATGTCATTTCCAGACGACGGTTTCGATTGAAACGATGTTCTGCCAAGGACCAGTGTGTTGTTAGCTGGTAATTAAGTTGATTATTTTAGAATTATGATTATCTTTGAGAAATATTCTTACAAGTAATAATATTTAAGTTAGATTTCGAAAATAATGAAAATGCACAATTTTTGCGTATAATTTGTATTTTATTAATAAGTTGCTGTCGATGCAGCTTCGGCTGTGTGGATTTCTGAAACCGTGATTCTTTTTAACGTGCTTTTTAATTTGCTGCAGTTAAATTGTTGTAATGTATATCCGATGAGTGCGCAAGATTTTTTGCCACCTCTTTAACAATAACCGTTTAATTCAGTAAATTTACATAAAACCTCAATGAATTATAAACCTTCCTCAGTAATCATATTGTCCTGTTATAAAAACTGTTTATAATTCCGTTTGATAACTTTTAGCAGGTTGTTCTCAAGTATGCTCACATCATACTCTTACTCAGTCTGACAATCAAAAAGTATTTCTTTAATTTTTCTCAATTAAAAAATATATTTTCTCTTTTTTGGATTATGTGTAATGAGATAATGAGATATAAAAACTCTACAGTGCTTACTAGAGTACCGCAGGAATGGAAACATCGAGGGTCCGATGTTCGCATGCTTCGCTCGAGTCCTCACACTGCTATCCGATATCTCAGATGGTTCTGTGGAGATGTGTAATTTAAATTTAAGTACGTTTGAAAACAATACGATACTCCGATGTATACATTTTGGATGTGTCACATGTGTAAGAAGATCCCGTTGTTTATTGTCACATTTGATATATCACGTTTAAATATACAATGAACATATAAAATAGTGAAAATATTATTAATTTTTATTATATATATAATAGCACAGAAAATAATGTACTTACTGTACATTACAAATCTGGCGAACATTTAATAAACAGTCTTTTTTAAATCTGTGCTATTTGTTTACTTGAGAATTACTGCAGTTATCTGCTAGCCAATTAAGAGTCTATGTCCTCTGTCTTAGGACTTAACCAATGAAGTCGGCCTCAGACAGAATTTGAAATTTTTGTTATTTTAGGGTTTATTAATTCAACGTTTTTGTTGATTTTCGTCGTCGTTAATTAAGTTTTAAGAACATCATAAAACTATAAGAACAGTTTATTTTTTAACCATATTATTTTTTATCCAAATATGTCATTTTTAAAAAAATTGTATAATTAAATTACTAGTATTGTTATTGATAAATTATTAGAATCGCTACACGATTGTGATAAACATAATTAAAGAGGCATGCAAGGGTAGTTCCTGATACTTTAACACAATTTCTTGAGTTTGTAAGAAGATAATGTAATTCGAAAAGGTCAAGTCCTTCTCGGAACTGTATTTGAGAACAACGCTTGTGACGCACGTACAAATAGTTTTTTATCTACAGGAAGACATGTAATAATTTCATAAACATATATAAAATAGACTTGTAATATTTAAATATTATTAAATTCTATTATTTTTATTTTCGTCTACGAGTCAGGGCGACTTGACCTGGTCACTAATAAGCACCTCATGAAATGTAAATTATAATAAAACGTATATAATTCAATGATGTGAGTACCGTGTCTACAGGAGGGCGACGCAGTGATCTCGGCTGATTTCTGTTCCCTAGCCACCGCATCCGTCCCTAAAAAGTAAAAACGTGTAAAGTTCAGAGAGGGTACATCCACGATTTATGGGACAACTTACTTATTTCAGAGCTTCGAGGATCGCTGACTCACATAATAGATAAGCTTTTTAGTAAATTGTTTCCGATTAGGTGATTACCATTGCTTTTTTAGAAAATTCTATGAAATTAGATGTAATAGTTACCAGCTTCATGATATACGAATACTGTTGTCTGTACATTAGCGTTGTCCCAAAGTATGGATTTTTGTAAATAATTCATCGTTCGAACTGAA
Organism: Mechanitis mazaeus; assembly: GCA_959347395.1. NCBI lineage: Eukaryota > Metazoa > Arthropoda > Insecta > Lepidoptera > Nymphalidae > Mechanitis > Mechanitis mazaeus. The sequence goes on from OY365748.1 coordinate 497,484, forward strand.
AGTACAAACTTTTTATTTTACATAAATATCATAACAAGTGCCTTATTATACAGTCTCCAAAAATATAAATGAATCTTTCAAGTATTTAAAATAAACAATTCAATATATTTTGGAGCAACTGTCCTCCAGACGAACTCGTAAGTGAGATCAACGAAACATCTTCAATGATGAAAAGGACATTTTTATTTTGCTTTTTACACTTACTTTTGTTCTAGACACCCTTATTTTGTTATATGGGTTTATTGATAATTTTATTTTTTATTCAATTTGTATTGTATCATATTGATTCCAGTTCAACAAAAAATAAGAACGTATCAAGATTGTTTTAAAAACGCATATTCATATTATGATTATGTAAAAATCAATTTAATTTAGTTTATAACAACGCTTACATCTTCTCAACTTGGAAGGTGACTTGGACCAGTTCGCCCACTTCTCGGTTGTTTTCTTCCACACACGGTTTAGACGATGTCTGCATACACCTATTGTCATTCGCTTCCGTAAATACCGAAACGGTTGTCCTACTGTGAAAATATATGAAACCTTTTTATCAAATATTAAAATAAAGGAAATCAAACAATATGACGCTTGAATTATGAACCACAAATGTTATTATTTTAAATTATTTATGTCATTTTAATATTATTTGTATATCTACTGTGTGTGATTCGGATAAATTATGTCAACAGCATGGTTTAGTTTCAAGTTATTTTATTTGAACAAATGACTATCGCCTTTTTTATGCAAATAAAAAAGATTAGGTTATGATGTCTAGAGACCATTTTTTATGGCTTACGTTTCTTTCTATTTGGTGTTCGCCGGTACTTGTGACATCTCTTGCATCTTCCTCTATAATCCCAGGGACTCTCGTCCATGTCTTTTTTGGCTACTTCTTTTCTCCAACAGTAGTGATAACAATAATCATGATAGCTGTACTTTTCTGAAAATAAAATAATATTCTGGACTCTTCTTTTAAACTGAAACCAAATGCAAAGTTTCAAAATTACTATTATTAATAATTTTGAAGTAAATATCCCACGTTTATCATCTAAGCCATTAGATCTCCAAGATCCACTAGTGGATATCTTCTTGAAGGTTTCTTGCGAACTATGCAACTTAGACCAGTCCAGACAATTGAACGTAGAGTTACTGTCCATGTTACGTCTTAGTGTCCATTGGCTTGATAAGTTTCCACGATCTGTTTCAATGACACTGCTCAAATTTTCGCAACCTAATTTATATAAATTAGTAATTGTATATGTAGTCTTTGTATATGTAAAATTAACAATAATTAAGGCAGTTTTTTGAGTATATACTAATAAGTCTTAGAAATACCATCAGTTTCAAAGTTTGTAGTTTTCTGGAGGACCTCTGAGGGATACTCGACATATGAGGCAGCAGGATACTTGTCTATGGCTTCTCTCTTTCGAGGTGGGTTTGGAGTTGAAAGATATTTTAAAGGTTTGTGAAAATCTGAAAAAAATTTGAATATGACCAGATTTATTTCTTTTATTTATTTGAAATAATAAGATTATTTTTTACCCGGATAATAATCATTCTGTTTAATATCCGTGTTTATTTTTGGGATTGCAAAAAGTGATGCTGAGCTGTTATTTTCTTTTTTCTTTTTGATAACAACTGTTGGTTGGGTGGATAAGAATATATCTAAAAATATTTGTTATGTATTACTCAATATGTTATGAATATGAACACAATTATTTATCTATTAAAAAAATTATAATAAAATAATTATCAGAGTATTATTAAAATTACCAGAAACACTCTCCTTTGGTGGAATCTTAGTTGAACTCGATTGTTTTAGTATGTTGTGGGTGGAATATTTTTCATCTGTCATTTTAGAACCACAAGGGGTATTCTTATAGGCTGTAGTTATAGAAGTTTTACTCATAGGGCTAATAGATCGATAGCCTGAAAAAAGTAAATTAATATTTATAAAACAAAAAACTTATTTAAAGTATCATATTTTAAAGAAATGAAATGATGCTATTGAAGACAGATATCTTCACATTAAAATTTATACTCATTCTAACTGTATATGTTTTATGATGAAACGATATTTATTTAAGAATATTTTTCTGTTAATGAACTAGAAGAATGCAGCTACAGGAGGAGAGCTCGGTAAGACGGAAGCTACTTAACGCAGTCCAATTCAGCACCACGTAGTAGACAGTATTGGTTTTACTTCTAGTCGATGCAGACATTCTCCTCACATTTAAAAGGACTATAATTGTTTTACTGTTTCTTTATATTTACCGGATTCATTATCTTTTGTTGGATGGTCTAATTCCGTAGACAGCCATTCGCTGACATTTTCGTTTGTTGTTTTAAATGTTTTTAATGGTGTGGGAATATCTTTCACTGTCGGTAAATTTGTTATTGTTGTTGTATTAAAGTTGTTCATTTCTGTTTAGAAAAAGAGGTTGTATAAGGTAACAAAAATAATAAAGAAGGTTTAAAAATGATTCGGTTTTTGTAAAATTCTAAAATAAGTAAATTTTAAAGAAAAATATACAAAAACAAAAATGGTGCCACCCATTTATTGTACCATTATTGTTGGCGCTAACGCAATTAGTAGCGGAGTTGTCAGTTGCTGTCGATGCAATTTCGATCGAATGGTAAAAGGGTTCACGATGTTCATCAACAGATTCTAGGAACCAATCTGTAATCAGAAAAATAATTATTATGGCATTAAATGAATAAATCCTAAGTATTTTGTTTGGCCTACCGGTGAAGGTGTCGCTACTTATGTCTTGTCGATAAATATGTCCCAAAGTGGGTATAGGTCGCGCTGAGGTTACAGATTTTGGTGGTGAACGAATCTCCCGAAAGAATTCTATAATTGATTATAAAATATGTAATAAATGTCATGGAAACTTATTTTGAGTTACTTACTGTGATTTGAAATAATTATGAAGTATAAAATATAGTTTATCTTCAGTACGCTTTCGTTGAGAATAAATCCCTTTGTGTATATATTATTTAAGTTAAATTCTTACCAGGGTTTATATTAAGGAGTTGAACTCTTTGAACATTTCTTTGTTGAATTTTGGGTTTCATTCTATTCGTTGTACTTTTCATTGAAACCGCTGTGTTTTCTCTTGTGGGTGTTTCTTTAGAGTTTGATTTTCTTCGCGGTATTAAACTTGGTTTACATTTATCTTCGCCTTTCATATGAACATAAATTTTAAGATTTTTTTTAATTTATTTATGTTTAAAGAAATAACAAGTGCATACATTTATTACCTGAACGTTCAACTGTTATTTTTGGATTGATTTGGTTACTTGTAGTAGCGGTATCCCCTTTGATATCAATAAACAGTTTAATTTGCAAAAATAATAAAAAATATGAATGATTTATGCATGTCTTGTTATTATACCTGACGTGTTCGACTGTCCACTGGATTTTGGCGTAATTTTCTTAGACGACGTAGTTGAGTGAGTGTTTCTCGGTAACTTGCTGGTAGTAGACTTTTTTACTTCACTGGGAACTGTCTTGTTTTTATCTACAATATATATAAAATAAAATTATTAATATATTTTATTTTATTTCGAAATAAAGAAATCTGAGCAATAAGTATCGAAACTTGTGATAAATGTATTAAAACTACATATTATAACGGTACATATGAATAAGATGAAGATAGATGTTAGTGCGTTATCACTTTTTACTTTATTAACAACGTCGAAATTAAATTGTATAGTTTTGTTATTTCCATGACATCGTACGCTGCAATTAGAACTTTCAATTCTTACCGTTATTGCTTCTATCCCTAACCAATTTAAGATGTCCGAAAGCAACTATATAATCTTTGGCGGGTCCTAGAGTTGGAGTTATATCGACTGTCAAATCCATTTTATCTGCAATCTATAATAAATCAATTGTTATATTGCTTTTCAAATCCTACCAATACAATTAAAAAAATAATACGTATTGTGTAATTACTTTATTTTTATTTAACTAATATTTAATACAAGAATTTTGAAAGTTTTAATAGTGACAGGTGCCAAAATGTGAAACTATTTATTCTTTTATTCTTTTAGTGTTTATTGCGCTGGTTCATGACGGCCGTCTATATTTAGTTGCTTTTCAGACTTTGAAGCTCCCTGTTCTGCTTGAATCTCTTCTAGTTTTTTTATTAAATCTTCTTGGACGCTATCAACTATTTCTTTCAAATTTTTGGCTGAAATATTGAACGATTAATGTATTATTGATAACTAATATCCATAGTCTTAAAACTGCTATCAACTTTTTTGAGGTACTAACCAGTTTTCTGATTAAATTCTTCTGCGATGAGAGATATCTTCCGAAGAGTTCCTACATGTTTGGCTATCTCGCTAGCCACGTCGGTTTCACCACCAGTATTGACAGCTATATCTTCTGTTACCGGCTTCATTCTTTTAGAAGCTTGTGGTTTAAAAACTTCACTACTAACGAGCGGCATCTTTGGTATTTTAAAAGCAGGTTTTTGAGTTTCTGCTTCTTCTATGAATGGGATATTTGATGAGCTGAGAGCTGGATGCGGAACATCTATAGTGTCACTTGGTAAAAGTTCAGGAGCGTATGTTTGTAAAGTTTCAATTTTCATAGGAGATTCTCTTCTCGAAGGGGTCTTTTTTGAAAATATTACAGGAAGTGCATTTGTAATGCTTTCAACAATTGTTTCTGTAAATCATTTTCATTGTACATTATATACGTTGTTTTTTTAAAATTCAATACATTATAAATTTTATGAAAATATATACCACTTACGAACGATGTTTTTAGAAGATTCTTCTTCAGGCTTTCTTTTATGCGAGAGTCGTCTTGTTAGTTCAGCCAAAAACATTGAACAGCTTGGACCTACAATGTTTTAATTAAAATCGAACTCATACAAGTGTCATGTAAGTTTCATGATCTGAAAAACCTTTACCATCGCTTTTTCGTTTCTTAGTAGTTTTGGGTTTCGACGGCGGCTTTTTAGTTTTTGATTTATACCGTATAGGTTTTTCCATTACTGTATTAAAAAATGTATTTTAACGCTCTTAAAGTACGATAGATTTAGTATTTTTGTCAAAAATATATTCTTAAATCTTTAAAAAAGTAATGATAAGCAATAAAAAAAAGATTATTTATAAAGATTATTTAAAAGTGTCACTCATTTCTATGTAAATCAAAGAATTGATGAAAGATTTAAAAGTTAGTCTTATTTTTCTTTTCCCCTTTGTTTTTTCCTAAAACATTACAGTTGGGTGAACAGAGTTTTAGCACTTTGAATGTTGTTTCTTTTGAGGACTTTTTTGTCTCTTATCTCATTAACTTAAAAACGGTTTTAAATTAATTTAAATACCTTAGAAATTTCATTCGGAAGTCCCGCAATTACGGGACCTCCATACATTTAAAGTATTTCCTAATTTACAAAAGGTTTTCAAAATACGTTTATTAAAACATCTCTGTGACTATGATACTGTCATTACTTGTGACACTATTGACAACCACAATATCAAAAAATAGGCGTGTGTACACCAGTGTCTATCTATTAAAACAAAGCTATATAAAGAGAAAGGACCTCTTTTAGAAACCTTATACGTATACGTAGATTTACTTCTGTAAATATATTCATTATATAATTTCAATTAATAATTTTACTCGAGTAGTTTTGTTGAAACGCGTGAATTTGAGTTTAATTATAAAATGCATGATCGTTATCATAATTAGACAATTTTAGTATGTGATTATTCAATACCTTTTAAAATTGCTAACTCAAATCTTTACACAATTATTGTTCAAGTATTTCTTTCGAATATTTTGTTAAAAACTGTCATTTATGTATATTTTACATATATATCTTATCCCCATCAACTTTCGAAACTTTTTTGGTTCTCATGACAGTACGCGTTTAGTGATAGTATATATACTTAATGATAGAGATAAAAAAAACAAACATTTTCATAATATTTTATTCGGTTATTTGATAATTACGAGCAACAATGTTATGAAGTAAGTCGCTTCATAATGATCTCGGCCGAGGCTCGGGTCATATGTTACCTGCAACAGAATAATAATTGTAATAAACTTTACAAAGGAAAGTAATAATTAAGCTTCAACAGTGAATATGTACATACAAAGTTTTTTGCTTAATTTTATTCTGGTCGGTCGACAGGTTTCTGAAATAGAGCATTTAATTAATATATTTACACAATATTATCATAAGCTAAATATTTCTTAAAATGGAGATTTAAGTAAATTACATTTAAGTTAATTTAAGTGAGAACACATTTCACATCCGTACTTAAGTGCATGTCTGTTAACGCCAACACACCAAATAATCTGCTAATGTTTCCTTTTTTAGTGCTGGTACTATCAAAAATCTAATTTTGGATTTGGTACTTTGACTTTGAAAAAATATTTTTTCAAACTTATTTTCAAGAAAATTTTCATTTCATTTTATTTAATTTGTCAAAAAGAAAAAGATTTTTTTTTGTTACAGGAGCGAAATATTTTACAAAAAAAAAATGGACCTAACGTAACCAAAAAATGCGTTTAATAATCAGAAAAATAATATGGCGTACGATGCTATAGTAACTCGTTCTTAAAACAATCGCATGACAATCGCCGTGTAAAAAATTCTTAAGTTCACTATCAGTCTGTCAAGATAATTGTCGAAAATAGGTCATAGGATCAAGTCATATTGGCTCCTCTTTGACGCTCCAATGTGACGGTGGGATGTGTCCACTGTCTGGTTTAGCGGGGTAACCTTAAAAATGGCTGAATCGTAAAAAAAGTTTTTAGATAAAATAGATTCAGCATAAAATTTGCGTATTGTTCTGTTTTTGTGAAATCACAAAAACGCATTTACCATTCTGGTAATGCTGTGATAATTAATAATACGTGTAGCTCTTTTTACTTTGTTGGCGTCAACAGATAAGTGAAACTGGAAGTAACAAAGTTTTGATTGAAATCCAAAACACATACAGTAATAGTCGAGGGCTCCCTGGTAGTGGTAGATCGTCGCTCGCTGCGCTCCAGCTTATGTGACCCATGCTCAGAGTGCGCCTGCGCAAGCGCTGCGCTTGCCGCCGGCTTCGCTTGACTGTCTTCAGCTGGCGGGGATTGTTATATGTCAAGTGGTGTTATTTATCAGCTATTGCGTGAATACCGTAGCGTAAGAACGTCCTGTTTATATGAATATTTTTGTTTTTTTGAAATTAGTTAAATATATGTACCAGTACCAGGTATTTAATATTGTAGTTATAGTGTCTATGGGAACATCCTACGTCACACCAAACCTAATACAATCTTAGCGATATTTTATTCCAACCTGTTAGTGCATGGATACTTTCATTGGCGTCGTAGAACTCTTCTTTACCGCCCGCGTCTGCGATTGTTGGTATTGAATCTGAAACACTGCTTGTGGTAGATGTGACGCTTCTATTTTCACTTGCTGCCTTGTTTTTCTTCCTTTTCTTCTTCTTCGTTTTCGAGTCCAACGTTACTTGTTCTGCTGCCGGCTCGTCTTTCTTTAATTCATGGAGCTCAAGAACGAATGGTTGGTTGGTTTCGAATATTCCGACATTTGATGAGGATGATGACTCATCTGTATCTGTCATGTCTAAGAGATCGTCTAAGCCTTTGTCTGAAACAATTTCGAAAAGTGTTCTCTCGGTAGTGACAAAGACTTATACTCGACAAATATAAGCTAAATTATATGGTAAATGAAACCTGAGCGCACATGTGATGTGTATCTTGGTTATCTTTAAGCAAGAACAAACTGGTGAACCATTTCACTGTGTTTTTTTTTAAAACAAAGCTGTTTTAATATGTACTACATAATCTGCATTAACATTAGAATAAACATGTGTGGAATTTTATAAAAAAATATAATAATTTAAATCAAAGCAACATTTTATAATAATCATAATTTATATATCATATGAAGTTTACCAAAGTTGTCCATTATATTGTGAGATTCTTTATTCTTTCACCCGACGATTTTGATAGACGAGTGTTCTCAATTTGTTTCCATATTTATTAATTAATGATTTTGTGTTGTTTTTTATTAAATACACATTATTGAGAAGTTTCCCTGAATTTTGTGAAATAAATCGCTTGTCAGATAAATTTTCACGATATTGTCAAACTCAACAATATCGTTCGTTTTTCAATAAATATTAAATTTTTTATGTAATTATTCTTTTTACAAAACAATTTGAAAGCGAAAACGGTTTTATAATTTTTATCAAGGTTTAATTCAATTTTAGACGAAACGTAATTTGCGTTTTTGCTAACAACTCGACTTATCCAATTGTAACTTACTACAACTGACCGAATAATCTTGCAAATGTTTATATTGAATCTTTCGTGTTCAATTATTACTATTATATATAATTTTACGGTATATATAAATTTACAGTTTTCAGGTAGTATTTACGTGAGCCCAGCCGGATAATAATGTTTAAAACTTTATTATATCCGTTAGGTCCGGATAGGTTTAAAAATAGCTTTAAAAGGTCATGAAATAAAGTTAAGATTGAAAAAATAAATGTGTTTATATATACACACACACATGTGTGTAGATACAGATTAGTGTGTGTAATAGCATAAATGTGTGTTTATGTTTTATAAAATAGAAGACACACTAGAATTCAATAAACACGAGAGCTAAAACAAAGCCAGTAAATAAATGTAATTGTATAAAATAGTAAATAGTACTATGAAGGTTAATAAAATAGTAGCAATTACTAAAAGTAAAATGATTTCTTGGTATGAACGAAATAGAACGGTTATTTCCGACAATTCAAACCTTTCAGATCAGATCAGTGACTGTACTAACAACGTGTCACATTTCTGTTTTCTTTGAGACGGCAGAAAACCATGCCCATTTTTGACCTGAGAATTTCTTAACGCGTCTAGTATTATGAAATATTTCAAAAAATTGCAATTTTTCTTATTCTCATATCATTAATTACTTTTTTAAATCTAGTCCCAAAAAAATTTTTTTTTTAAAATTAAAACGATATAACAAGTGTAAATAGCTGTTTCAATATTAAGTAATCTGTGGTAAATATGATGCAAACGCTCCATTTTGTAATTTGGCTTTTTATTGTAATATTCCAATATTATTGAAATTATAAAATGACAAATAAAAACGTTCAGTATGCGAAGAATAGATTATACATAGACTTTATTATTCCTGTCACCTGTTATGTCACGCTCGATTCATTTGACACTGCAAATAAAGAACTTATCAAACATTATTAATTAAATCAATCCCAATCAAAGAACATTTTATTACAGAAATATAACAGCCAATATCATTAATATTGCACTGCCCTATCTAGAATTAAATGAATAATATTGCTTGGTCTAGGAAGGGATCAGATTCGTCAAGCACGATCCTATTAATGTGACCACATAGGTTTTCAGGGTATACAAGTATGTTTAGAGAAGTCATATACTTGAATTAGGTGAAGAAATTTGTTTAATAAAAAGGAAAAATAAAGTTTAGATATATATATCAAGAACCAATATTATGTTTACATTAATATTAATCGATATAATTCAAATAGAAGGAAGGGGTTCAAAAGAACCTATCGTGGTGGGGCTTTATAAAATTGAAAAATATTCAGTTATCTTGTGCCTAAAATACGAGTTGAGGTCACAAGCAATCATGTCTTCAATTGTGACTTGAGGCCACAAACAATCATGTCTTCAATTGTTACTGGAGGTCACAAACAATCATGTCTTCAATTGTTACTGGAGGTCACAAACAATCATGTCCTCAATTGTGACTTGAAGCCACAAACAATCATGTCTTCAATTGTGACTTGAGGCCACAAACAATCATGTCTTCAATTGTGACTTGAGGCCACAAACAATCATGTCTTCAATTGTTACTGGAGGTCACAAACAATCATGTCTTCAATTGTTACTGGAGGTCACAAACAATCATGTCTTCAATTGTGACTTGAGGCCACAAACAATCATGTCTTCAATTGTGACTTGAGGCCACAAACAATCATGTCTTCAATTGTTACTGGAGGTCACAAACAATCATGTCTTCAATTGTGACTTGAGGCCACAAACAATCATGTCTTCAATTGTGACTTGAGGCCACAAACAATCATGTCTTCAATTGTGACTTGAGGCCACAAACAATCATGTCTTCAATTGTGACTTGAGGCCACAAACAATCATGTCTTCAATTGTGACTTGAGGTCACAAACAATCATGTCTTCAATTGTTACTGGAGGTCACAAACAATCATGTCTTCAATTGTGACTTGAGGCCACAAACAATCATGTCTTCAATTGTGACTTGTGGCCACAAACAATCATGTCTTCAATTGTTACTGGAGGTCACAAACAATCATGTCTTCAATTGTTACTGGAGGTCACAAACAATCATGTCTTCAATTGTGACTTGAGGCCACAAACAATCATGTCTTCAATTGTGACTTGAGGCCACAAACAATCATGTCTTCAATTGTGACTTGAGGCCACAAACAATCATGTCTTCAATTGTGACTTGAGGCCACAGACAATCATGTCTTCAATTGTGACTTGAGGCCACAAACAATCATGTCTTCAATTGTGACTTGAGGCCACAAACAATCATGTCTTCAATTGTGACTTGAGGCCACAAACAATCATGTCTTCAATTGTGACTTGAGGCCACAAACAATCATGTCTTCAATTGTGACTTGAGGTCACAAACAATCATGTCTTCAATTGTTACTGGAGGTCACAAACAATCATGTCTTCAATTGTGACTTGAGGCCACAAACAATCATGTCTTCAATTGTGACTTGTGGCCACAAACAATCATGTCTTCAATTGTTACTGGAGGTCACAAACAATCATGTCTTCAATTGTTACTGGAGGTCACAAACAATCATGTCTTCAATTGTGACTTGAGGCCACAAACAATCATGTCTTCAATTGTGACTTGAGGCCACAAACAATCATGTCTTCAATTGTGACTTGAGGCCACAGACAATCATGTCTTCAATTGTGACTTGAGGCCACAAACAATCATGTCTTCAATTGTGACTTGAGGCCACAAACAATCATGTCTTCAATTGTGACTTGAGGCCACAAACAATCATGTCTTCAATTGTGACTTGAGGCCACAAACAATCATGTCTTCAATTGTGACTTGAGGTCACAAACAATCATGTGTTAAACACATCAACATGTGTTTTGACAATAGAATTGCCTTCAAATAGTTTTATTACTTGTATCTATAATTCATTATTGCACTATAACAATTTGGTTTAATTATAACAGCACAATATAGCATTTAACATGATAATTCTATACTCGTCAAAATATGAACCGTTAATCAATATAAGCAATCCACATCCACAATCCTATCATTCATTTCCTATCGTTATACTTGTTAAAACCTCAAAAAAGTTTTTGATCATAATTTTGTTTTAAGAGTTAGTAATGGATAAATAATATGCTATTCCAAAAAAGTAAACAAAAATACGTTAAACAAAATAGTAGTAGTTAGTAGAGGATATCTATTAAAAAAACGTTTAATAGGTTTTTCAATGTATGGAAGGTGGGCATGCTTCTTTATGGCCATTGTTTAAGTATAGCTTTCTGTTAGTTCTATTATTTTCATTTGAAAAATAAGATTTTTTTTTATAAATACTATAATATTATGAAGCCCTAGGACTCTAAACAATTTTATTACTAGTGTTTTGCAGACACCGAGTTAGTACCTACCTTATTGGAACTTATGATAATAATCTTTTCTTTGCAACGGTTCTTCTCGAAGCTACGACTGTAGCGTTGTTAGCGAATTCCAAGTGAAGTTGAATGATTATTCTCAATATTTATAACAAAAGGCATAATACACAGATTCATATCACTGTTGCCTATAATATTTATATTTTATATTCTTATTAATTTATTTATTTAATAATACAATATTATCAAAATACAATTCAGTAATTATTTTCTAAAAGTGTTTTTACTATGTCATAAATATGTCATATTTAATGAAACAATAATATATACACTATAAATTATAATTATCACATGAAAATTTAAACACGTAAATATATAAATCAAATAAGTTTATATGATTTATAAGTTATGTAAAATTAATGTTAAAGTAATATCTCGACCCGCGCATTGTTGTTCCATTTTTACTTCCCTTAAAATTTTGTAAACATATTTTTTTTTATTGTAGCATAAAATAATTAAACCTCTATAATAATCGACTCTTGTGGAATTAAGATAATTATATTATAATGATATTCTGCGCAGCTGCTCTATATTATCACAGTCACATTATGCATATGTCATCTCCAGGATAAACGGTTTCCCCTCACCAATATCTCTTGAAGTAATATAAGAACAAGCTTTCTTTCCATTCTCGTACCGAGACATTACTAAAGTAAGATTACTTTATTATTTTGTTCACTAACACAAGAGCTAATATTATGTTAGTGGTGGACTCTTAGCCATACCATATACTATTGTATATAAAGTTCAAATGTATAATCTATTGTTTGAGCAACAATTTGAACACATGAAGGACGCTCTTTCACATGAAGGACGCTCCATCACATGAAGGACAATGTCATTTTGTTCGTTATTCACAAATCCCGGGATTTACTTGGATTTATGGACAGTGCTTACAGCTCGCAGCAGTCCTCACTCCTCACAGTCTGCGGCCAGGGACAGGAGGACTGTCATTTATTTATTACTTATCACTGCTGTCGGTTGTCTATATAAAATAGTTGACTCTGTTTGCAATTTCATTCTTCCTTCAATGTTTTATCACACTTTTATTATATCATATATTTTAAATTAATATTATTATTTCAAAACTTTCCAAATTATTATATTCAAGCAACTGTACTATTTTTTAATGAAAACAGTGGTTTTTCCTAAAACCACTGCAACCGAATGAATTTGAATAAAAATATTCGTATGGAAACTGTTCTAGTATCGAAATGGCTGCAGTAAAAGAGGATTACATTGCGTTGTTTTGTTTTACAACTCTTACTTTATTAACGGACGTTTTAAACAATGTCGTTTTAGAATTTATTTCACAGCAATTTTAACTTATTTAGTAGCAAAAAAAAAGGAAAAATTTAAGTAAGAAAATAAATATTGCCTGAGAATTGTTAAATTATCCCACTTACACGACCAAACTATATTAAAATATTGCATCTTTTAAAGACTTTTTATTTGGTAAAAATAATTATTTAAATTTATATTATCAAGAGCTCAACATATACTATGTTTTAAAAACTTTTTAAAATAAATAGAATTGTAAGTAAATAATTGTGTTAGCTGTGATAAAGAAGTCTTCTTCCAATATTAATAAATGTAAGTAAAATGTCGCAAATGTCTATAAATGTAATATCAATTTATGGAATATTATAAAAGATTGTTAATAGCATTTTTATATTGAGATTAAGAGGAGATTGGCTGATCCTTTGCTTAATAATTCGAGGATTTAAGGCTCCGGGCGGTAAGAAAAAAGCAATTTGGCGATGTCAGCGGCTATCGAGGCTCAGCTGATTTATTGAGCCCCACGACCTTGTGGTGTTTGATGAATTTGAGATCATTATTCAAAACAATAACGGGATGCTTTTAATGGGGTTGGACAGAGGGGTGAATATCTTACTTTTAAAATATTTATATAAAAGAAGAAACTTTAGCCCTTCAACCTTAGAAACTTTATAATTTAATTGCAATTAAATTTCATTTTCTATAAGTTTTATCATAATCTATATTTTATAACTTATTTATTCATTTTATTTTTTTATTACACGAAATACAAAATATGCTTCTACTTATGCGGAATATTTAGAATTGAGTCTTATTGTCAATACGAGTATATTTCGTTATGTTTTTTTGGATATTGTTTATTTATTATTATGCTTATTATTATATATCTCTGAAATTATAATTCACTATTTTTTTCATTAACTTTTTGTTTCTGTTTTATTAATATTATTTTTAATATTTTATTTCTAATGAGTATAAACAGTTTTTTGTGTTCTAAATAGATAGAATCCTTAAAATCTTATCGTATCTTATTGTAAATAAACCTAATTTTATTTTTAATTAGAAAACATTTATTTAATTTTATTACACACTTAAATAATCTAAACAACTTAAATGTACGTAGTTAAATTAAATACAAAGACAGTTTTATTCGGTCCGTACGTTTTGTGTTTTATATTAATCTGTCAACGAAATATTATCAGTACTAATATTGATATTGATAATGCGACCGAGCTTTAATCGACTTTTAATAATTTGTATTCGTTATAGTCGCCATTGCATTTAATATTAAGAATTTCTTGTATTAAAAGGTTTGATGCAAATTTATTAAACAATTTGTGATACAATACAATGGTTGTAATTTCATTGGTAAAGTATCTTATTAGGATTAAATAAGTCAGTGGTCGAAAACAATTTTATACGAAAGTCCAATATTTCAAATCGTTATTCCTATATTGTGTTCGTAACTTTGTTTTACCGCAATTCTTCAATTCAAAGTTTGTAACGGCCGAGTCGAACTTACATGGAGATATTAATTCAAAATGAGACATCATTTTGTTGTCTCATTTGTAGTTCTGTGTTGAATTAGATATTATTTATTACACAGAATGTGAAATAAAATTGCGTTGTTTGAAATATTAGTAAGAATAATTAATGCGTTGCCTGAAATTTACGAAGCGAGCAATAATACTGTAGCTCAATTGTTAGAGTGTTTGGACGATTTTCCCGAGGTCGCGGATTCGAATCCTGTTCGTATCAATAAATTGTTCATTAAATTTCTCTTAAACATGAATTGTTTTATTATTTTAAATATAGTTTCTCTTATGGCAATGTTTTATTAAATAGCATCGCGACGTCTCGAAGCCGTTCATACTCATTGAAACTTCTCATACTTTGTTTTGTTCTAAACTTTGTTCATAACAGTTTAGTGTGCGATTGAAACTATTGAAACTAAGGCTTATTAATTAACTAAAAGAGTAATTTCTAAAATACGTCGCATTAATACATCGACCGCTACGTATAAATTATTTATTGACAATGACACCCTGTGCTATATAATACAATCAACATTATTTATTTTGTAACTAGTGTGAAAGAAAATAACAAATATAATAAAATAACAAATCTCGCGTGTCACGTCTATTTGGGAACTTTGTTTTTTTAATTCATCGGAGTTACTTCTATCACTTAATTTAATTATTATTTTAAAGACTATTATAACATTTTGCCGTTCGGTGCTATATATAACATATATCTATATATACCTGGTATTGAATAAATCATCATATAAATGTATATAATGTTTATTCATACAGCTACCTGCTTACATTATTAGGATATTTGCATTTTATTGGATTCAGGGAAAAAGTGCTTTTTCTTTTGAAGTTATTGATATATTCATGGAATAAAATATATTTACGATTTATCTTAATGCCACATTCATAAGTTTGTAAATAACTGAAATAAGAATACGAGAAAGTCCTTTTAATTAATTGTATTGTACGAATAAAATATTTGATGATTTTGTAAAAAAATATCCGTTCAATTGGTACAATACTTTGTTTGTCTCCAGCTGCCCTCGACGCTGCTCAATCAATCACTTCCGAGCAATAAACGTCGTTTCTTCTTCAATAGCGATATTTGCTTGTAAATCATTAATGCTTAAATCAAAAGATTCAAAAGATCACGAAATGTTTCTTTTAATATATGACCAGTATCTGGGATAAAGCAAAATTATTACTGTTAAAACTTATAACACCTAGTTATATTTGTTATAATGATTATTGAAGCCAATATTATCTATATTACAAATATGAAGTACTTTGGTCATTCATATTAAACAGAGCGATCGAGCACGTGGGTCTTCATGCGGTAAGTAATCACCGCCGCTCCCGGTTCCTTGCAGTGTCATGTCTTGCAGTAAGAGGATGAATTTATCATAATTTTATATTAAAACTTACAGATGCATTGGTTACAAAAAGTTGAATATGGAGCTCTGAAACCCCTCTCCCCCTATTTTAATCTAGTAGGGAATATCGGGAATGGAAGTTGCACAGTCCTTCAAATAGGAAATTCAATATGTGTGAAGCAAAGAAACTTCTTTTGATAAAGTCGGTAAAAAACGTTATCTAACCGAAATCGATGAGAAATCCTTCCAACATCGAATAGTTTGCGTCAAATGAGCCAACACATTGGACACAGGACCCATCTTGTAGTAACGAATTACGAGATAAGAAAATCTTGGAATTCGTTTGCTTTTTTCTTTGTTGTGTTAAATTTTCTATTCCATTTTTCTAAAGACAGTGTAAAACAAAGCTGTAATTGCAAATATAGCAAACATGGCCCAGTTGTTAATTTTATCCAATAAAACTGAAGAAAATGTAGATTTCAAATCCTGTACAAAATATATAACAAAAATATTTTTATTTAATAAAACTACAAGTCACAATTTTATACATTTATTAAGTTATCTTAAGATAGTACAAAATAAACATATTACAATATCAAAGTAGGTCTAATAAATTCAATCAACATTTACGAGAAATATGCAAAATGATTCGAGTCTCACTCCAGACCATTTTGGCACCACATATTTAACTAACGACGACAAACCTTAACTTTTATAATAATTAAATATCTTTAAAATAACATAATACGTCTTTGTTCGTTACGTTTAGACAAACTATTATTAATAATAATAATGTTTTTGATCAAAATGCAATTTTCTTAATTAAAATCAGTTTAAACGTCTTCGAAATATAAAGTTCTAAATGTATATTTCCTCGGCTTTGCTCGAGATGGCTACTAAGTCTATTGGACAAAAATGTCGTTTAGTATTTCATTTACATTATTTTGCTTTAATAATATTAATATTTTATATATTTTTGGTTCAAGAGATCTTCGTTATACTGCAGTAGAAAGTAGCTCAAGAGGTCACTGACTTCTTAATCCCTGTAATATCTTTACTTTATTTTCATTTTTAATTATATATTTTTATTAAGAACTATATGTCAATAGCATTACATGAAGCTAATAAATAATCCATCGAGTTATTCTGATCAAGTGCATTGAACAGAATATTTAAGAACATTCCACATTACTCTTATAACATCTATTTATTAATATAAGAGCTGTGTCGTGACATTAATGGATTTTAAACTATGAACACACACATTGATACATTTATTTTAATTACGATGTTTTATAAAATTGTATACTTTAAGGATTCAGTGTTAGAAACCTCAGCACGTATTACGATACAAAAAACAATTGGACGAAGCCGGCGAGAATGTTATCGGAGCTAATAATGTTATTAGAGGAAGGTGTCAGCTCGGCGCGTCTGGGTGACGTTGTTGTTGGTGGAGGCGTCCGGGAGATGCAGGCGGACCTTGCGAGAGCTGTTGCATTGATGCAAGCGCTGCTTGTTGTTCTTTATGCTGTCGTCTTTGACCTACACATAAGAGATGGTTTTATCTCTATACATTTCACATCTCGGTAAATTATTAGATGTTTTTTTAGAGACTCAATAATGCCTTTCAGTTTTTGAAATAAAAATACTTCATAATATTTAGCCGCTCGAAGCTGACGACACTTACCATTAAATAGTACAACAAACCTGTTCATTGATTTTAAAATATTATAATTTTGTAATCAATGAAGTGAGTGGTCGAGCTGGGTCTAGTATTTATGAAGTTTAGTCCTGTCTATTGTAGAAGTTTCTAAAGCTAAAGTTGTATGTACATAACACTCGTCTCGAGTAGACACATCTGCTGTGACACTTAAGGGTCATTTGAAATGAGCGGTTGTGGAATGGGTCGAGTGTGTGTGTGTGCCTCTGTGCTATTTTTAATATTTTGCTTATGATAATAATTAACATGAGTTAGCATTTATATAGCGTGATTATTCTTAATTACATCTTTTTTTAAATTAATAAACACAATAAAATACATTTCAATTTTAGACGTATTGTTTCATAAAGTCGCTTACTTTAAAACAGTTTGTCTATAGACTGTTATAAACAGGTTAACTGTAATTTGCTTATTTAATTATGAAGGTCTGAGTCCTTACTCGAAGCTGCGACCTCTGCCGACCTCGTCCCAGAGGTCGCGGCTTCGAGTCCTGCCCTGTTCATGATTTTTTATTGAATATTTACTTAAAGCTTATTTTTTCATTTAGTATTTTTAGTTAAATTGAGAATTCCAACTAATTTTATTAATAAATTTGTCAACAATTAATTATTATTAAATATAATAAAATAAAATCAAACAAAACATTCCTGATTTTGTAATAGATAAAGAGATAAAAATGTACTAAAATAGGTCAGTAGTAAATATTCATTTATGGCCCTCTGGCACTTCACCAAATATTACGGTCGCGAATTCTTTGTAAAATAAACTTTGAATAAATGTTTATTGTACGTTGAACTGTTATCACAATGATGATGTCGTTCATTAAATGAAGGGTCCTCATTAGGTGTACCCGAATTGTGACGTCGTGTCTGGTTCTTCGGTGTGAAGAAGTGAGCAGTTCTGTATGAGCCTTGGACTCGTTGCCGACGAGACTGTCGCCCGTCTTCATCCAGCACCAGAGCCATTTGTAGGGGGGAATGTTGCTGGGAACAAGGGTTACGAGATTACACCTAGCCCAATGTCATAAATAACATCGATATTGAATCTACAGCAGTATTTTTTAATTGTGTAAACGAAGTAAAATATTTGTTACACACATTTAGTAAAGATACTTTTCTCCTCGACTATATTTTACATAATATTTCTTACTCCAATATGCTATGTTCCTCTGCACTCCCCGTTTATTGTAAGATATATATCTTATATAAAGTGTTTTCATATGAATTCCACAAACTTGAGCAAGTCAAAGTTGTTTTTCATGTTGTTCCCGTTTATTACTTTTGAAACGGTATTTCAAAGAGGATCAAAGACATTCATGTCATAAAGAGTTAGAAATAATACAAGTTACTTACTTTAAGAAAATTTTGATAATGAAAATAAGAGCAAGGAAAAACTTAGACTAATAAATCGGATTCATACAGACTCTGTATTGAACTTCAATTGGAAAACTTTTACACACAATCAGTGTAATAAATATTATAATAAATTATTATATGTCATGATGCAGTCTAATTAATGTCGGGATCCATACTCCATATTTTTGTCTGTCTGTCTGTTATTGTTTAGTTAGCTGTTTTAATATGTTTAATTTATATAATTATAAATTATGTTAAGACTGAATACTGGAAACTTTTGTGAAAAGACTTAATATTGTTATTGTCATCCATCTAGTACATTGACTATTATTGAGTGTTTAAGCAAAGAGTCATCGCTCTCAAACAAGTAAAAAAAAAGTAACATTCTTAACCGAGCTTAATATGAAAATACAAAATCAAAATATATGTTATTAACCTAACCGACATTTTGTCTCCATGTACTCGTGGTGAGTCCACAGCGAGTTCGTTACGATGCTTTAATAACACCCACATTATATCCAATTTCGTCAGTAGAGTTATTTTAAAAGGATTATTTTTCTGGTCTGGAGTGACGGAGAAAACTATTAAGTTAATTGGCTTTCATTATTAGAATCTCAGTAAATATATACAAATATTTTACGTATTAATGAATTTACACTTTATTAAATACGGAATGAAACTCTACAAAATCGGTTTAAGAAAAGCAACTGTCTCTAATAATGTTTTTGAATATCAATTATTATTTATAAAAACGTCTATAGCTATAGCCTTGACGGTTTGGTATTTAATGGCCTTCAGTATAGGAACGTTTACGTAAAATTTAATTACCTATATCAGATCTTTCATATATGTTCAGAGAATAAATTGAAGATGTTTTAAAAGTCTTCATTACTCTTGGTATAAAGTAAAAGTAATAACAGTAATAAATAATGTTATTTTGTGTTTATTAATAATTGAATTAAAATGTATAATAAACGAAGCGATGTGATCGGTGAGGGGTTCCTTTGTTAAATTATATTTAATTATTGTAATATCTTTATTCTTGTCTTATTATTATTCTGGTAACGCATTGAGGCTAATTCTAGGGCTCTGTTAATTGAATTCAATGTTCTAGCCTTCGTGGCTAAGTAATTGTTTACAATTACAATTTTTTTACTGTAAAATTGATAATATGTATAAAATTATTATTTTAATACATTGTAAACAGAGTTTTTAATAAGTTTAAATTTGAGTGATTATTTAGTTAAGAGTGTATTAAATATATTACATACAGTCTTCAATAAAGTTTATTTCAATACTAATATTTTTAATATAATTAATTTCGTGGGTATGTATTTATAAAAGCAGTACTAATATATTAGTTAAAGTTATCTGTATTGTGATGACAGTAACGTACTAAGGCGGATCACAGACTTGAATGCTCTTATTATGTAGCAAGATATTTTCCAAGTATCTCTGAGGAATAAAATTCGCATAGCTATTTGTCAAAGAAAATGTTTCGGGGACGTACAAATATCCCACTAGAATATAAAATACGGACGGATCGGAGATTTTTCTTATAATCATCTCTATTTATATCAGTTTCCCTTCGTTTCTTGTATGGTGAGATTATTATTTACTCAAAAATGTATATTCTTGTTATCAAATCAAAGAAAATAAAACAAAAAATATATATAGAAGTTGATGCATCATACTTACCGAAGACTTATGAATATCCTATTAGAGAAGATGAAGTAGATAACTGGGTTGGCGGCAGAGTTTAAGGGCGCCAGGCTCTGGATGAGCGAGGCGATAGCGATGTTAGCCTGCGTGTCCGGGACGTAGCCGTACACTTGCAACAGGTCGAAGATCATGTACGGAGACCAGCACAGCACGAAAACTGGCAGACACGGGGTTAAATATTAACATTATGTTATTTGAAAATAATTGTTACTATCAACGAAAACAGCAAATAAATATATTTTTTTATATAATTTTTTGTTGGTAATCAATCAAGCAAGACATCCTTTGATAATCGCATTCATAGTTATTCTCTATTATAAAATAATATTAGAGTCCTTTACCCAGCAGTGGGTCATGAAGAAGATGATATTTAATTCTACTATCTCTTATATATATTAAAAGCGATCATGTGTAAAGTTAATACATCGGCAGTCGGGTCACGATTCAAATTGTAAATTTATAAGATGCCAGAGCAGTGTGTGTGTGTGTGTGAATATATATATATATGAATATATGAATATATATATATATATATTTACTATGAGCACGTGACGATGCGACGTTATTTCAGAACTCACTTCTTCATTATATGACATTTCAATAGAATTTTTTATATAAAGATATGGATTCCGGATATTTTTATCCTCAAAAACTAAATTAATATTTTTTGTTGTATTGATTGATAATGATATATTACACAGCTAGTTGAAAATACTTTGTAATCGTTCGCTTGTGCAGTTGTATGCGTTATTGTGGTTCCGTGTGCTGTCTGTGGACCAACTGTTCTGTACAACTAATTACCAGTTGTAGAACTATATTTCCATGATCTCTACATTATTATTATGAAATAAAAACTAATAATAAAATTTTTATTTGGATTTATCACTTTTTTAAATGTTTGCGTAAAAACTAAGAATAGACGAAATATATATTAAATAATTTTATTATTATAATCAAATAAATGAATAATTTGTAATATAATATAGCTACTGTAATTAATATATGTAAAGTTACATATTATAAACTATAGGAATAGCAATTTTGTCCACTTAGACATAATGGACGAGCTCGTAAAATGTTTTATAGACGGTTCCATACTTCTAGAGCATGTTGCTTTTAAGGTTTTTAAAAATACTAATTTGTAAAGGATATTGACCTTTGATACCCAGTGTTTTAAATAAATAAAACACAAATATATGTATTATACAAAATACTTGTTTCGTAGGCTACTATTTTGTATTTAAAATCATCTCGAGATCACGCTTTCATGAAATGAAAACATAGTTTTCTTATTTCTTATTTATTTCTTGCGCTAATTTTTAGACATCCAGTAGTATGTGTAAAATAAATAATGTCATAATATGTAGTTAAAACAATTACGACAGTCAGATTGTGTCAACGAGTGCTTTCAATGTTTTAGACGCCGAGGACTTATTTATAGGCAATTTATTATATTAATACATACAAAAATATTATTCTATTTCAATAATATATTACAAGGTCTCGAATGATTCTTATATGTATATGTATTATATTATATGTCAGCGCTACTGCCACAGCACGGCACTCACTCACGTGAACATTGACTCGTGTGTGACTAATGGTCATTAAACTGAATAGTTTGCGTCGTTTAATAGATTAATTAAATTTATAATTAAGCATTGAATTATTATTAATGCTCTTAAGTAAGTAATTTTCGATTTATAATTATATCAAAACAAATGTTATTTATAGGTGTTTGGAATTTTTTTTTATGTTTTCGAAATTTGTTTCAGAAAGTTAAGCTTTTTAAGATTTTTTTTTATATTTAGCTTTTATTTATTTCATAAATTTTTTAATTGCTTCAGACAGTTTTAGTATAATGAATTTAGTAAGGTATCAGTATATAAATATCCCACTTCTAATAAAACTATTTTTACGGATTATAACTCGCGTATAATTTGGTTAATTTTTTATTTTAACCCGACGTTTCGAATTCTTTGAACACGATCACTGCAAAGTATTCGAAACGTCGGGTTAAAATCAAACATGTAACCAAATTATACGCGAGTTATAAATCCGTAAAAATAGTTTTATTTGAAATGTGTACTCGTGAAAATCTAAGAAATTACTAAATACCCCATTATTGGACGTTGACTCTTAGAAATATATGTCACCCCGCTTAATTTAGTTTCAAGTTAAATACATAGTTTTTATTTAAGAATTAAATTTTCGGAACCAAAATCTTCTGTGTAGATCTTTGATTAGATTAGATTAGATTTTGATTAGATTAGATTGTTTTGTAAAAAAAGATTTTTGGAAAACTTGTATATTACCAAATACAATGACAAAGGTCATCTTCACTGTCTTTATCTTCGCTTTGGGAATGATCCCGCGGCTGCTGGCGCGGCGGCTGTCCAGGTCATCGCCGTCTGTGATAGGCATTCATATTACTAATATATTTAAAACTTTCCGGAGCTTACAATAGTCGATGTAATTATAACATTAGTTTATTGTAATAAACAGTTATCTATTGAAAAAGACAAAAGTTCTACGCTAGGTATATATTATATATTATATTATTATATATTATTTATTGTATAACCACGGAAAATCCACACGTTACATATTTGCAATTTCTTATCGTAAATACAAAAGGCGGTACATAGTAATAGCTCGCTCAGAACGTTCAGTAGAACAACACAAATAATCAATTTATGTGATATTATTAAAAATTATTGTTTTTTATACATATTGCCAATATAACAATTATATTATAATATTGAATAAATCGTATCATTTATATTTTATATGATTTAAAATTAAAGCTTTTATCCAAAACCTTTATTGATTTTTTTAAATTAATTTACATAAGGGACCAACTTGAAGTTAAAATAATTAAGGGTGTTAATCGGTTACGTACGTTGGAACGAGTTGACTACTTGACTCCAACTGCATTTAAAATAAATGTTTGATAATATCTAGCGTTTAGAGAGAATGGGTTTATTTGAAATACCTAATGAGAATAGGTTTTTTGTGTGCTTAAGATTTAATTTAGAAAACCTCTTACATTGTCTCGTAGCGGCACGTTTTCCAATTACTCTGCGGCTCTTCTGGCGGATGGTGACGACGATGACGCCATAGCAGGCTGAGATAGTGACAGCCGGAGCAACGAACAGTGAGAGGAACACGCTCGTCATCCAGATGCGCCACTGCAGCTCGTTGATCGAGGACCAGCATTGAGGAATACCTGTTATTTAAAAAGTATAAATTCTTATTCTATTCTGTATTGGTATTTCCAACAAAACATTTTTAACCAACATTACACTTAAGTGTTCAAATGTTTATTTATTTTCCACCTCCGAATCAATACCAATCATCACTCGTAATCATCATCGTGCGTAAAATATAAGTGTCAGGTATAACTCCCCTTTATGTTAATTTTACCCCAAACTAAAAATGATTCTCAATCCTCTCATAACACATTAAATGACCTGTCTATGATATTTGTCAACAGCACATTAATTATAATCCCCCCCCCTGACCCACACGCGGCCACGTCGCACATAAACATTTGATAGTCATTCGTTTATTGCCTATAAATATTATTTTATAGATCAGAGTGAGTTCGATTTATTGATATTGAGGGATATCTGAAAATAGCTTCACCATGTGTGTATACACCTAATTAGCGTCGTGTGTGTGTTTGAGACTAATTAGTGACATGATTATGTTGACGTTTAATTTAACACATCAGGTACTTTCTAATAATTATGATTATTTTGATTAAAAGTTTCAGTAACATTGAAGGTTACAGAGTAGCGCGATCTTAACTTTACCATTACGTGTCTGGAGATCACCATGCATGCAGGCAATTGTTATTTAAATCAAACCTTCTATATCGGCTTCATCAAATAAAAATAACATCGGAGCGCAAAATATGAAGCTCAGGAACCAGGCGCTGACTATCAGCAGCCTCGCGCGGCGCCCTGCAGACAATGTACAGTGCAGGAGGAGATATGACGGAGAAAAAAACGTAAACATCCTGTGTAATTTTTTTTAAATAACATAACAATGTGAAGTGATATTAAGGAAATCTGTTGGATACTTACAGCTCCCAGTGAAGTTCATGGGGTGCGTGATAGCATCACACCGGTCTACGCTCAGCGCTACCAAAACGTAGGTGGAGGAGTAGGTCACTACACCCTGAGTAAACCAAGAGCATATTAGTATAATGGAATATGAGTCCCGCTTTGATTATATGATGATTACTAATAATGTTTACTAAGATTTACACGAGTACTACACATTTCAATAAAACTATTTTACGGATATAACTCGCCAGCAGACATCATCATCTCGTCTTACCGCGAACACGTTTGCTGCAAAGCATCCGAAACGTCGGGTTAAATACAAAAATTTAATAATAAACGCGAGTTATATCCGAAAAATAGTTTTATTGAGATGATTACTAATTTCAAAGATTTTTTATTTAATTAAACATATTATCAAAAACTTTCGGTCACACTCAGTATTATAGATTTTATATAACACCATTAACTTACTGCTTTTAATATATTAACAAATTGTGTAAATAACCGTGCCCTCATACATTTAATGACTTCACGAAAAATATTTTTATACAAACTTAAAAAGGGTATATGTTAAGTGTAGTAACACCATTAATATCTTTCTTGGCACAGTCTCTGCTCTCGACGTCAAGACACAGTTTAGGGGTTTTTTATTCCCTCACAGTTTTATAGACTCGGAATTTATTATCTATGCTTTGGTTATTTGTGACGTCACAATAATTTATTACAAGCTAATTGGTACAGGGTCGGTCGCTAAACATCCAGTGTATTTCTTTACTTCTTACAGACATTTAACCAGTAATATTTACATAAAATCTTCAATGATGTCAATGATTCATACAAATTTTTATATATTTTAGTGTTTTAGTTTATAATACGCTCCAATTATTCTCTATATTTATAATACACAAATGATTTGCGCGGAATAGAAAATCATTAAATGTTATATTTGACATAAATAATAATACCTGCAAGTACTTCATCATTTTGCACACCACGGAACCCGCCAGCCATGATATTGTTATTCGCTGAATTAAATCCGGCAGAACACTTATCAGTCCCACCCATAAATCTGAGCAATAAGTGTGATATTAATTTATATTATTATACAATTTTGAGAAACATGAACCGGGCTACGGTTTACGTAATTATAATTACTATGAAATAGGTTTCGCAATTTTAATTTTATCAAGTAATCTTAATACTCCTCATTAAGAATTTTGTAAGGGTTATACCGGCAATAGCAAGTTGCATGATGAAAAAGTTCATGCGACTCTTCCGTGACTTGGTGAGGAAGAGAGCGAGCACCACTGTGGCGTTGCCCGCCACGATAGCCACAAGTAGCACCCATAGCACCGCCAGTTGAGCGCTCTGTGTAAGTGTTATCATTTGATACAGACCACCGGCCATATGTCAAGCGTTTCTCATAGATACTAAATAAATGTAAGAGTGAAAAAGATAGTATAGGGTTTGCTAATGTCAAACCCAAATCTTATTATTGTATTCAAGAGTCGTCAGCGCCACTCGTCTCAGGTTATTAAGAGGCCGATAGCATAATAAGTATTCTTTAAAAACAACTCGCTTTAGATAATTTATTAAAACGACTCTGCTAAAACAAAAATAATTAAAATGTTTCAAAATTTTAATAGAATATCATTAGAAGATGTCAAACGCAAACCAATTTATATCTTTAAAGTATTGAATTAACGACTATACTTCAGAATTACATTTTTGATGAATTCTCTATGAGTGAGTCAACTCTGCGGCCAAGTTAATAAGAATTTTAGTAATCAAGTGCCTAATGGGTAAAATTGTGAATTCAAGTCGCGTTTCGAACAATAATAATTCGGTCGAACATGTGATGTGTAAGTTTTATATACTGGTTGTTATTTATTTATTATAAATAGTTTTTACTAAAAACAAATCTTTTACATAATTCGAACATAACTATAGCTTTAAATGATGTAATATTTATATAGAAATAAAGTGTAGGTAAGAGTACTTCATTTTAAAAATATTTTATAAGAAAAAACCGTTTCATTACAATTTTATGGGAGTTTAATGTTATCTCTTCCCATAATTATCATTTAAATGGCCTTGGCTTTGCTGCGACATCTTTATTTGCTCATTCTTACATGTATTATTCGATAAATGTAGTAAGTATGATATCTTTTTTTGTCTTTAACTGGATGATGTTTAATTTCATTGTTCATTTATTTTTCTTAGTTGATAGTGTTTATGTTTAGTTATACTTAGTTATATCTTCAGAGAGCATCTGTGACTGATAAAACGAGTCTGTTTTCTTCTATAATTTATCAACGGAAGTGTATTTATAATTGTTTTGATATACGAGATCATACACGCGTCATACACGCGCCCGGTCCCCTGGTGGTGTTAAATCAACGTCCACGCTTCCTTGCAACTTAAGAAGAATCATAAGAACCTTAGCCGCCGTGGAGATACCAAATTGATTAAATAAATAGGTACATATAAATATATTGTTTTGTTTTGTGTTTTAATAATATAAATATAAATTGTACAAAAGTATATAAAGTTAATATGAGTTTAACCAATATATCTTATCTAAAATGGAGCAACACATACTTGGGTTCCACAATTAAGACAAGATTAGAATTGAGAAAGATGTCTAGACACATAGTTTAAGAGTACGGTGTTCTTGGCACTGGCATTCCATCCGAGGACCAGTGCATAAGATTAAATCTAATTTATAAAATGACTATAAAAAATATCATTCGGATAAATTTAGAGTCAAAAATATTTTATAAAAATAATATTATATAACATAATTTTAAAATATCTACTTTATTTAGTTAATTAATTTGATAATATTCTCAGGATATGTTGTTAAAACTATAGTGTTAAAACAAATTTATTTTTAATGTTTTTTTAACAAGAATAAGTTTGTATTTACGTCTTTTATTAAAACTCTATAAGTTCTCGTCTGTTTCTTTAACATGGGTTTAGAGAAAATTAATTGACAGTTAGGACATTCTTAACCTTCTTAATAGCCTCTTATCTTAAACTACGATGTTCAGTTTGAAATTGTATTAGTTTTTGTTTTATGAACCGTGTAATACTAAAGAAAATGTTTTAATTAAATAATATATTAAATATTTTTAACAGTGTCTTGTTTGATTATTTTGCTTATTTATTAAATAATTAGTTCTGCCCTTGATGCATACACGTACACAAAACATCATGATTCATATTAGTAGATATAAATTAAAATAATAATATAGTAAATACATACCTGATAGAAATAAAACTTATCAATGAGGGTGACGTTCCTGGTGTCGTTTCTGAAGATGGAGTCGTTCAGCGCCGTGAACAGGCTGCCGTTGTCGCAGTCTTCCTCCATGACCACGTCGTTCACATCTTGCACATCTTGCGTTATATCTGAGGACATGTGCTACAACTATATTTATTTATTTTAGTTAATGTTTTCTGGGTTTAGTCTATTTCGTAACAATTTTATTATAACTTTAATATAAATTTAATTTCAATATAAATTAGTTTCAAATCAGTTATATTTCAAACATTTTAGAATATTGGTAATGAAATGATATTTTGCGTCATATTTAATATGTTATATGCAAATTATTTTATTTATTTAAGCTTTTGATTCGTGTTAACTGATGCTGATGTAATGCTAGACATCTTGAAAATATTTTTTATACTGATTTTTAAAAAACTTAACATTCATAAAAATAAAAATATAATATATCCATATATATTTTATCTTTATGTATATTTAAATTTCCATACATTTCTTTTAAAATTGAGTTCGTCTGAAAACCATCCTTCACTCAGACGCTGATATATTAAAAGACGAAATAGATTTCGGACACATTGCTGATCAGGCGTCTGTGAAACAATATAACTTTTATATTTTTTTTTATTAAAAGATTTGTCATTAAAATAAACCTTATAACATTTAATATATAACTACGATAATTAAGTAAAACACTTCATTATTACAGTAAATATTTATAAACAACACAGATACTTGAGAATAAATTTGTTGGCAATAAATAATATTCTCCAAATAATTTTATTCCACAATAAAACTTTGAATCTAAAGCGTTTGATTATGTTTTTGACTGTTGTTTCGGGTCTTTAAAGTGTACAAGAGATTGTTTTCATCTATTTTTCTATTATGTTTCTGCAACGTGGAGCGCTATTTAAAAATGTACAGAGATATGAGAGATATGACGATCTCGGAGAGAACTGAGTGGAAGAAGTGTTGGCTTATTTGTGGCTATTTCGAGTCTGTGAGCTCAATGATTGCAATATGTCCATGATATGACGTGGCTACTGTGACTTAGATAGTTATGGACTCGTGGTAGATCTATATATTCTTTTATTATACTTCATTATATGTTACCTTTATAAAAATCGCTCGTTATTTAATATTTTGATTTAAATTGTATTTAATACACAATAATATTACTGTGATATTACATATTTTTATGTGAGTATGACCTGGAAGTTCCACTTCTCAGTCATCGTACGATGTACAATATGAATGATATGTCAAAAAAGAGTCATTGTTGACTCGAGCCTCGCACGTTACGTGACCTACAACTGAAATGACTTCATAAATAGTCGCAAAGAATATATTCTTTGGTCGTATTTTAAGTATATTATTTTATTTATATTTTATAAAAAAAAAACAAAAACAAAGAAAAAACCTTACAAAATTCCTTTTGTTAGATTGAAATATAATATATAATATTGCGACCGCCTGGATACTGTCCTGATACGTATTTAAACTTTAAATTTTCTAAAAATAGGTGATTTATGAACCTCCAATAGGACAAAAAAAAGTTTAGTGAATGTTCGTGACTCCCTTTTAAAACATATTGAATTGAGTAATTTTAATACATTAAATTTACATATCAAAATACATACATAATACACACACACACACACACACACACACACACATAGCAATGTAACATTTTAGAGTATTAATAATTCCCCTTCCTATAATTTCAGAGATGTAATTGGACCTTAATACATCTAATTAATATAAATGAAACTGTACTTTGAAATGAAATTATGAAGATAATATAATAAAGTATATTATAATATATACGATTACTTGAAATTAATTATTTTCTCAGTATAAGATCTCTTTCTAATTAGCGATTCGTAGCAATTTTCGTAGACGTGCTACAGTTATTACGCTACGAGCTAAGTAACTTTATCTCAAGTGCTACGCCTGAACCTGACATTAGGACTCATGTTTCTGACTCAGATTTGGGTTATTTTAGTCTCAAAAATACCGACTGAAGAGGTTTTCTGTTTGTTGATTGAAACTCTTTTGTAATATACAGTTTTTGTTATTAGATTTTTGAAATAACTAAGAGATATTGAAAATACATTTAATCGAAAAATTAAAATATAGCTAAAATGTTAGGTTTGAAATAAACTGAAAAAAAGTATCTACTACATAGTATTAGCGAGGCCAATAGACGTGACGACGGTCGAGGCGTCTTCTGGACATTACGAATTTAGACTATTTTGGATCTGTTGAATTACAATGTTTTTTATAAAGTTTATTATAGTAAAAAACGGCCAAAATTTTCTTGCAAAAAACATTGTGGTTATAATTGTATCTGAACTGTATATAATACAAAATACTGAAACGCCATCTGAGGGCAGGAAGTAGTAACCTAGACAGAAGTATTTTAAACTTGAATACGCATTTATTCCAATTTGCATAACCGATTCAACGGCATACAAGTGCATC
The DNA here is from genome assembly GCA_959347395.1 of Mechanitis mazaeus. Classification (NCBI taxonomy): domain Eukaryota; kingdom Metazoa; phylum Arthropoda; class Insecta; order Lepidoptera; family Nymphalidae; genus Mechanitis; species Mechanitis mazaeus. The sequence goes on from OY365748.1 coordinate 528,070, forward strand.
TACTGCAACGCCATCTGTAGGTTAACTACAAAAAAGTCGATTACGAATATACTAACAGAACATTTTTTACATTTTGTCCACCCTATCTTAATAATGACTCGGTCACAGTACCCATTAACAGACATCTCTCTGATGTGTAACAGTTTCTGTGGAACCTGTCGCAGCACAAGCACCAGCTTGTGGATTTTTTATTTTATTTTTATTTAATAACTTCGCTGGAAAAGATAGATATGTTTGTAGAAATAAGTTATTCAATATACATTTTTAGTGTTATTCTAAAGATAGTAATAAATAAATAAATATACATTTAAACATTAAACGGAAAGTGCGATAATGTCTAGAAAACCTTTCAGAAACTGACACCATCTGAACATCAGTAAATCAACACTATAGAATATTGTGTATCCATCTTATTGAATATCCATTTGGATGAATGTAGCTGAATGTAGTGAGGCCTCCGTGTTATAATACACTTTGCTTAAGCAGATAGCTACGACATGAAACGATGTTCTCAATTATCAATGTTAATAAAAAAAAAAAGAATTGACGTGATGATTATACGTGATTAACGTATAATCAAGACTAGAAGAATAGAAGACTACAGTTATTAAAATATGTGTTCTTTTTGAACTAAAACTAGTTGAAGCTTTAAAGGAGTTCAGTAGGTGTTCAAAGTAAGTTTACCAAAAAGTTGGTATTTAAAATATATCTGTTTTTAAAAGTTTTAATTGAATATTTAAGTAATAGTGATTACTTATTCGGTAAATCACTTAATATATATTCGACAATACCTCGTTAGAATATTATAATAGGCGTAGATTATAAGCCATTATATAATACCTGTACTTTATTCTCGTCCTAAAATACATTCTAATAAAATCTAATATCGCCTTAAATATTTTGCTTAAACGGTGGATGGTGTTATCAATCAATTTGACGGGTATTCAATAGATTTACAAAGCGATCTTATCAAATTTCAGTACCCTTGAGCTTAAGAATTTTGGGGAACAGGTGGTGTTTTATTTTCCTTGATTTATCAGAGATCCTAGAACACTCAAGAGCAAGAGAGAAATACAATATTGAAACATTGCCTTCTACATTAATACTTCATTTTACAATTAAGCGGACTCAAAGTAGCATGCGTCACTTTCACCCGTAGATTGATTGTAAATGCGTTGCCACTCTCGAGAAACTGGTATCCTTCACCAGATTGAGACAAATATTGAAGAGGAGGTTACGATGAGACGTTATGATTCCGAGTTCATTCGCTTTACAATCAAGACACTACACAGATCTCCTGCCCGAGTACGTGTTGCAATAAGATATTCATTCGAGATTTATTCCCAATCATCTTCTAAGCGCAAATAATTCTAGTTTCATAGTAAAGGTAAATTTAGACAGAGAGACAGCAAAATACCTCTAGCAAATTAAGTATGCAAATGCAATCAAGCTCATCAATTAACTGCCAACACATACAGTAATAAGCCACGAACTTAAATTCATTTAATTATGGACTGTCGCATAGAACGGTCGTATTACCGTCAATGTATTTATAAGAGAACATTACAACAATGTCATTCACAGCACAAAACTATCTTAGCTATATTTTAATTTAAAAAATAGTTAAGATTAAGTAATTTGTTTCTTGGGCTTTTATTCATCGTATAGTCTTCTTGAAGCGAGATTTGCAAGAACGTTGTAAGTCCTGTCTCATCTCAATCCTGATTCAATTTGCGGACCTCATTTCGTTTAAACGGCAGCTTTGTTCAAATCAGGTTTAGAATAACTTGGAATTGTAAAACATTATAAGGAATCCTATTTTTTCTTATGAATACATTTACTGTCATTTAAAAATGTAATTTTTATTCATCCACACATAATATTTTGTAATTCGTTATATTAAAACCTTTAAAAATGTTATCCAAGTACTTAAAAAAAAAAAGACCTGTACAAGTTACGCAGGAAATGAAATCCTATAGCTTTGTTCTATCTCTTCTGAGGTAATTAAATTTGGATAAGCCTGTTCATTGGCGGCCGGTGGTTCGGACCCGAGAAGTAACCGAGCAATATTACTTCCGACACTGCCTTGTATTAGATAACAATAAGTTGTATGTGATCTACGCAAATGATATTTGTGATTTTTTAAATTTGCAATGAAATCAAAATAATCAACGACTAATATAATTTTTATTTATAAAAATCAACAGAGATTATACAACACGGTTAGTTCAATCGACCGACTACCAGTGCACTTGAATTCACAAATCAGGATCTATTCCTTAAGGCGATTAAGTATTCGTGTGTTCAATCTTATTCATATTTATCATCAGGTTTGCTGCAAGAGGGAAATTATTCTGAGAAAATGGGGAAAATTTTATCCGTATTATTATCGTTTTGGACCAACCAGAATTTAAAAATGCGCTAATCATACTAAAAAAATGTAAGCAATCGAAATACCAACCAATACCAAGTATAACAAAAAATATAATACAATTATTGTTTTATATTTTTTGTTATACTTGTAATATGGTAAGCATTAAATCAATGTACGAGTAGATGATAACAAATATGAAATCCACATAATACATTTGACAAGGGGAGGTTTGACAGCCGGTCTCTACGCGTTATAGAAATATTACCCAAAGGAAATATTGTAAGAAAAAATAAAGAGAGAAATTAAATAAATATGATTACAAAAATAGAATTCACGGCTCTGAATGAACCTTAATGAAGAGTAAAGTTTAGTTTTATTTTAGAAGTTTCATTAATATATTTTGAAGCCCTGTTAATAAACTTATATTTCCTTTAGTGAGACAATTTGGGAAAGTTTTATGAACTTTTAACAACTTGAACCTCATAAATAAAATTATTAGTATTTTCATTCTGTTATATTGACCAAATAAAAAGTTACTAAAAGTTAAATTATATTTTAGAATATTATAAAATTTTACAGAATAGTTATAATTTCGATAAGTGTATAACACAAAACTGTATTTAACTTGTGCCGTCGCTAAAACTGTATTTAACTTGATGCGTCTTCAAATTATTGAACTTATAAGTGTTTAAATTCTCAAAATAAATTAACAAATTTCGGAAACTTGACATCGAATGATACGTGCAGTGCTGTTATTTATTTTTAGATTTATTTTACAAATGTGCATAAAAATCTAGAAGCTGGACCATCTAAAATTCTGACAGAAGATGATTTACATTATTTAACTGAATCATATATTTTTTTATATATACGTCATTAATAATATGTTAAGTTAGATCGACTGTAGTATATGTAGTCTGGCTTGTCTTAACCTAATTTGCTAGGACGTCCCTAATATATAGTTATTATCTCTTTATTAGAGCTGGCGGCTGCACGATGCATCAATATATCAATATTGTTCTATGTGCAGTCGCAATGTGTCTTTATTTAATATCAGGCTCGAAGCTGTCATCTCACTGGTATCTTAATTAGTTTGTATATGTTTATGTTGATAAATACCTTTCTAAAATATAAATTTACTTTCCAGACGTAATATTTTCTAATGTGAAAACATTAAGGTATAAAACTGTTAAGTATTTACTTTGTATTTTCCAATCCATTTAGGGACAACACTTTCTATCCGATCCATTCTTAACGCTTAAATGATTGAAGTTAATCGCTTTGAAAAGTGCGTTTAACAGTAACATATTTTTTATATTTAGTCCTAATATGAAACATGTTAAATACCTTTTAAAAGGATTGCTTTTGTCATTCTAGATTATATGTCAGGTTAAGACTTTTTAATATTTATTATGTAGATTCGAATTTGAATAATACTTTCAGAATGTTCACAGATACAATGAATAAATAAATTATCAATTAAAAACATGAAATATCATAGAAGTTTTTCTATTAGTTATTCATAAATTTTTCTCCAGTGGCTGATAATATCAATCTTGTAATCAGCTCTCGTACCGAAATCAAATTAACAGATGTAACTTGATGAGTACGACTAATAAATATTAATATTAATATTAAGTTTCGTCAACATGTGTCAGTGTGCGTTATTTGAATGGTGAATAATAATTATCTTTGAGGTTGTGAGATATGTATTATTGATTTGAGGAGCGTGCTTCCGCATCACTCATACTTACTAAACAGTAATAAAGGAACCATCAACAAGTAAGTATATTATATGTTAGTAGAACAAAAATATTGTTATAAGATAATCAAATTTGTAGTTAAAAGTACTTCTCAGATTATACAAATGATTAAACTTCAAATGGAGTACATCACAAATAGTGTCAGTGTAAAAGCGTAAGTCGGAAAGAATTTACACTGTTGTCTGAACCCTGACGTAATTAATCAATGACAGCTGCTGGGCCCCTTTTTAAGAAAGGTCCAAAATAAACAAAAGAGATTGTTTGTTAAGAAATCACACGCTTTCTTGGCGCGTCCTTAATAAGAAAGATAAGATTTGACAGACTATTCGTCCTAATATTTGTTTTTGTCCCAAGGAAAGAAACTGGTTAAGTGCGAGCTGTACTTTACATCATAATCCTTATAAAACTCTATATCTATATTCTTTGTTTCATTTATTGTGCGAAGCTCTCTATGGGAGACTGTTCTGCAACCTTTGTGCAAGCATCAATCAAAAACGGTATATCCGAAAATTTTGCTAATTTTACACACTGATAGACATCAGTCTGGAGGTGGTTTTAAAAAAAATTGCAAAAAAATAAAAAAAAAATTAAAAAATTCAATGATGTGTCTCATCTTGAAAAATAGTTGCGGTCAGAATGCGTCGACGTTTTGTAAAGAAATTTCGGTGCTGTTTGCATCTCGCTTCACTCTCCGAGATTATGCGAGTGCAGCGAGTCAAAATTGAGTCCTGGTTCGCGCTCGTAGTTTAGTAGTATGTTTTCATTTCTGACACAGAAGTTATTTTTTACTTGTATATATTTTCTATGTAATATGAAAACATATAAGGACTAGTATTCCTATTAAAACCTTACATGAAAATATTCAACTTTTCAGTTCAATAAGAAGATTCAGTTCAGTCTTTTCAGATGAAATAGAAGTATTTCATCATTTTTATGAAGAAGCTTATAAAATGAACAAACAAAACGATATTATAAAATAGGTTCAAAATGGTAAAAAGAATCCTAAAGTATAGGTTGACGTCTCATTAAGACTACAGGAAATACAGGAAATTGACTAAAGTTATTTTTAATATAAATTTTAACTTATTTTTTATAATAGTATATTCATTTATATTATTTTAATTCATTAACATATTATATATTTATAATTTTATAAGTGTTAAATAGAAATTCAAACAGATACTTTAAATGAAGTAATCTTCACAAAAGTTTCAAAGAACACTTACAACTTGCTCCAGTGTTCGTTTTAACACTTAATTGGTTCGATGATTAAACTTAAATGGCATTCAGTAAATTGATTTCTGATTATTTTAGAACAGAAATTAATCTGTTTGTTTTGTTTACGATAGGTTTAAAAATTAAAGTTATTCTGTCAGTGTAGTTTTAATGTAAATTTAGTATTATTTACTTAAGAGTTATTATTACCCGAAAGGTTGTTACAAGTAAAAGCAAACATGACTCTTTGAAACATAAGGCACTTGTAACAAACCGATACAAACTCCATAGCCATTATTTTATTTTAAATATTAATCAGAGTAACAATTAATTCGTGACAAAGAATTAGAATCCAATAACAAAGTAGTTTCAAAAGAAGACTAGAATTAACACTACTATAATATATATACACTAGGCTATAAGCAAGCCGTTGCAATGAAACTGTAATAATTGTATAATGCTCTATTTTGAACTAACAAAGCTAACAGAGCACAGCTTGAAATTAGTTACAGTGGAGCTGTTAGCTTTGAACATGATTTTTGCAGAATATTTGAAGATTTAACAGAGTCAATTAGTTTTATTTCAGACCCTATATTGGTATACCTTATGAAACAACCAAACTACGACTTTTTGATCATTAATCCTAAACATAAGGGTGTGGGTAATTTGAGTTTAAGTTTACAAAAGCTTAAGCTAATTAGTATAATAAAAGGGTAATTAAACGCTAAACTAAGCACGGCGGATGAACGTGCTTTTTAGTGAGAAGCGAAGATGAAGACGTGTTGAAAAACAACTGAGAGTTACCAGGAAACGACAATTAGTAAAAGAAAATCAAGCATTAAGTTAGTTTTGGTATTTTATAATTCAGTTATATTTTATTAGTATAGTTTGAGCTGTATGTATATTTCACTTGAACCTGATTTATTTGTAAAATTATTAAACGGTAATGGTTGCAAACCACATTACATTAACATTTTAGTATTATTATTTGTATTATTATTTTTAATAAAATCAATTCCTTCATTGATTTTCCATCATATCCACTAACCATTCCAACCATATGAGTCATTTAAATCACTTCTTGCAGATATAACATATTTCATCACTTTGTTAGTTTACCAATAAGTATGATAGTATTTACATTCTCGCCGACCGCAAAAATACAGTATTCGTTTAAAAAAAAAAACTAAACAATCTCCTGGTTGATTTCATTGAAAAATTAGTCATTTCTAAGTTATGTGAATAGAATTACTCAAGAATAGGATTACTGTAATATATTTAAGACTCCTCAAAACGTTAACAAATCAAATTGTCGAGGTGATGACAATAACTTTCTTAATCAGGGAGATAATTTTTTTTTTATTAATTTGATGATAAAATGATTTAACAATAATTACAATAATTAAAATGGGCTGAACTTTTGTCTTAAAATTGACAAAGGATTTTGTTACCTAAAAAACCCTTCCTTTGATTTTTTTTATTATTTGTGATCGTTTGTGTGCATATTATCGTAATTTTTTTTTATTAAACATAATTTTTCAAATGTAGAGTACGGCTGTTATTTTTAATACAAATTATAAATAAACTTGGTCACAAACAAACTTGGCGAAAAGTTACTAAAACTATACAAATTGAGTTATAAGTTGTATGTTACATCCGTCTCAGTCCGAGCGCAGTGTTTCAGTACTGACGTGATCCCTAGCGATTGTGTGCTGTTTAAGGTTTGCAGATCACGACTGTACCTCACGAGTGTACTTGTATTAATATGACGCGATTTTCGTTTAGAAATTATAATGAAAATGGACTGCAGCGCCTACACGGACTACACGGACTGTCTTTACACTAAAACTATTGATTATTAATATATCTCTAACATATTGTTATCACTACGAATGAGATCCCGAAACCCAACTATTAAAACTAGAAGCCTTTAAACAGTGGTCACATCGCTGTAAAACAACTACAAATCTCACTTTGTTTCTCTCTAACTTAATCGTCTAAATTATTACTTGGCTTGGTTTTAGCCTTTATGTATCATTTATAGCAACACGCGGATTAACGTAGAGATAGACGCAGAATAGTTTAGGAATATGTAACACCCTTAGTTTTCATAGGATTACTATTGTGATATTAACACCTCGTTACTTAGAACTGTTTAAAGTTATAGCTAAATCTAATACATTATATACTCGCATACGTCTTCCATTTTGCACGGGCTTGCGAACTTATTTACTTTTCTTCCACGAGGTTACATCTTAGATTTTAAATAAAAATACGCAGGTTTAAGTAATTTTCTTGTACCGATCATGTCTTCGATTACACGCTAATTGTATTTCCATACAATATTTTATAATTATTTAAGTAGAGTTTAATAATAAGTAAATGGTAAATTAAAACTTACTTAAAATGATCAAAGAGTTTTGCCTAATTAATTTCTATTGAAGTGCTTCAGAAATTCATTCAATTGAATTAATGATTCAAAACTCATAATAATAAGCCTTAGATTTAAAGTTTACAACTTTGTCAATATTTTGTTTATTATATTATATTTAATATTATGGTTCAACTTACTAACTGTATTTAGAGCTTTTAGACGACAAGTGCGACTCTATTCTGTGTAAGCTTATTTAAAACAAATGACGCAGATATACGTTTTAAAAAGTAAATTTGTTAATATAATTTAACTTTTGTTTTTATATTGGAGATATAAATTTAAACAATATTATGTAACACTGACTGAACTTGAACCTGCGGCATAATTTTCGGAAAATTTTCAAGCAATTACTATTAAAACAATTATTGAAAGTTTAATAAGTCTTGCTCTCAATCTTAAGTTATATCTCTTATAACTAGTCGTAATGCAAGAACTCTAGTACATATTTAATAATTCCATATGACGGGAACATTGTCCTTATGTTAAATGCTCCGTTTATAATATTGTCTGAGACAAACTTTGAATGTAATTCAAGAGCTAATCATGTTAATATGATATTCAAATGTAACAGCGAACATTTGAGAAAAATATGACTTCCAAAATTTAATGTTATAGGATTATTGCGCAGGTTGGAACGATTTAATAATATTTAATAAGCTATCAATGATAATTAGACTATAACTTTAGAGTTGGATTATTCTTATCTTACTTTATAATATATGTAGCCTTTTTACGTTAGGGAAAGTATTAAACAAACATGTATGCGGGTCGATGACCTTATAATAAAATTAAAATATTCATATAACAGATATTCAGGGAACTGTTTAGAGGCGACAGAACTAGAAAATAATTTATTACTTTTAGTAGCTTACTTTGATTTTATAGCTTTGTGCGGCTTTTAAAGTTATGTTGGTGGCTGTGAAGAAGTTGAGCAACTTTTATAAAGTTTGTACTAAATTTGTTCTCAACTGACATAATTTGTGTCCTCGTATGAGTTACGTACAGTTACAGCGATTACAGCTGAAGCAGATGTAGCTGTGGGTAGTTTCAGTGGTAGTGTTTTTAGATCAAATCCTTTATTCAAATGAGAAATCAGTATTAAATATTATTTCGCTGAACCAACAAGGTGAAAACAACATGAAGATATACGAGTTATGTTAGAAATTTATAACTCATCTATTTAACAAAATAAAAAACGTTGATTACTTAAATCAAAACAGAGTACACAGGTCGGTATTTGCATTATTATGATGATGGTCGGTGGTTAGTTTTTGTGTAACTTGTGTGAAAGTTGAAGCAATTCTCTTTAATCACAAACTTGTATCGCTCGAGCGAGAGAATTCAATGTTCAGGCTCTATGTTTTTCTTTGATTCTTCTATATGTATATATATATTCAATTTTATGAGACAAAATAATCTATATATTTGTAGGCTTCCCTCTCTTAGACAAAATTTAAACAAAATAACAAAAAATATTGTTTTTAAGAGAGTTTACATATTGGGTCATTGACCTCTTACCGCAGGAACCTATCCCTGGATTGTCTCAGTAAATGACGCGCAAACCATTTCGCCAAATGAAGCTATTCATCTTGTGTCGGGAAATACTATCGGTAAGTCTGATTGCTATCAAGTAAATAAATATGAGAACTTACACAGCTTTCTTTTACTTTTCCTCAGATAATAAATCATATTACTTAATTTACTTGGTTCTTTTAATGTGCTTAAAAGTTTAAGCAACTTATTATATTTTTGTTACGTATTGTTAAATTAGCCAATACAAGCAAGTTCTCCTGACTTTCCCTCCCTTATAAAACACAAATAATTTTATCTTACATTCTATATGTCGACTTAGATAATAATTTAACAGCTAAATCTATAAAAATCCATCCAGTATTTATTTTACTGTAATTATACTTTAAACCATCTTTCGTGTTTTGTTTTAAAATCTGTGAACTTCCCGGAATGACCTGCGCCAAAGTCAAGAGTGACCTACGCTAAGCCAACCCCTCATCAAATTATATTAAAATTTTTCTCATAGTTTTGTTTTGTAGTAATTATACCAAAACAGTTCTTATCTCTTCTCGTGAAAATGAGAAAATTTACCTATGTGGACCGGGGATTAAATTATAACAATGGCAAATTTAATTTAAATGATAATTCTGCTAAGATGAACGAATAAACATAAATACATAAAAAATATATATTATATTTCTTTAAAAAATTATATATATTTAAAAAAAAAAATATATATATATATATATATATATATATATATACTGATTTTGACACACATCTAATAAATATAAATAAATTGAGACTTGATGTGTACGACAACAATCCTAAAGGCGGAATAAGTTTTTTATAAATTGGGAATATACTACTTTCAGCAAAAAATAATATAAAATATCCGCTCGTTCCATTTAGTTTTTAAAACTAATCGGCTTTATGCCGGCTTTGAATACGCATCAATTGGTAATAAAACGAGTGTCATCATCAGGCCGAGAAAAATGAAGCTGAAAAAACGTTCACAAACTAATGCAAATACTATACCTACCTGCAAACACAAAAAAAAATATTTTAAAAAGTGTCTTATACTATTCAGGACACGGCGAAACGTAAAACAATTACAAAAAGTTGGATTTTTGAAAATAGAATTAATGACCCTCTAATTAATAATTTAATAATGAAAATATTAATTACATTTTTAATTTCATGAGATTAATGCACTAAGAAATGAATGTGGTTAGAACTTGTGGAACGAAGGAGTGAAAATTAGAAAAATTTAAAGCATGAATATAGACTATAAATAAAAAAAATGTTTTGTGTAAGATAATAATAATATGAAATCTGGTAAATTCGGTTGATGGAACCAGGAGTGAAAAAATGCTCCCATAACGGAACATCGTAAATTATTTCTTTTAGGTACATTTCATGTACATTGATAAGCATATGCTCGTAAGCCAACGAAAATGGAATTTTAAACATTAATACTACAACTGTACAAATTTCTATTAATCATGTTAAAGTTATTTTTAAAATTAAACACTTGAACCAATGACCTCTAGCATATCATAGGATATTTTTATTCTACTATATATAGAAATTATAACCTGAAACACTAATATTATACAAAATGAAGTCGTGCGTACAATGAAAAAAAAATACATTTTTAAGAATTTATAAAGTTTTGCTTCCAGTATCGTGCATTGTTGTGAAGCTTTGGAGTTGTAAATATTTTGTCTAGTTTTTCATTAGGCTTAATTTTCCTTCATTCCTATTATCTCTTCCTTCCTTTGTTTCTTTTGTTGTTGTGTTGTTTAAGTTAATAACGTTTTAATTTTATTTGTCAGAAAGAAATTAAGTCAGGGTAGCTTGAATATAGCATAACAACTCGCCTCTACAAACTTTATTAGAGAGCTGACATTTTGAGGAATGCTTTGAATGTATTAAATATATAATTAAAATCTTATAATATTTTAAAGTACGCCACTTTTACAACTTGGATCTGAAACTGGCAACAACAGCTAAATGTTAAGAGTTAGAAAGGCTTTGGTTCTTAAGTAGTTACTTAAGGATGGCTATAATAAGACACTCACAGCCCGTGATCCAGCATTCAGTGTAAATCACAGCTTTCGAGCCAAATTAAGGAAACAAATTGACTCAGCATTCTGACTCGGACAGGTATTAATGATCTCGCATTCTGTGAAGTAACCATATTCTAGTGATTGGTTTATTTGATGCATATCTATATATTTTATAAAATAAAGTCCCGCGGCCGCGTCTGTCTGTCTGAGCGAAGGTGCTAAACTCAAAAATTACTCAACGGACTTTTCATCACAATTCATTATGTTTTTGTATACATTTCCTGAAAAAATATTTTCATTGTTAGAAACGTCGCAAAAAATCTTGACTAAATAAAGCAATAAAATAAAATAAATTGACAATACTCCAAGTAGAAATAATTTTCTATTTAATATTTATAAAAAGATCAGGATTACCTAAATCCACACGAATGAAGCCGTGTGTGGTCTGGTGACGAAACGTTTAATTAAAACAGTATTTCCTTTACTGTTGTATAAAAAAATGTACAACCTCAAAAATATTTTATTTGGCAAATAACAGTGCACTTATGAAACGCCAGAGTCCAGTGGAACTGTTCCAAATAAATCCGGTAGCTCTTTAGAGATGAACAAGCTCCTCAAGCTCCTTATTTACTAATATATATTTTTTTGAAATAAAAACACATAAACTCACATTTCTACTTTTATTTTATGAGATAATTATTTAGATCAAATATAAAAATAAATTAGAAAAATGTGTCATGAATAAAATGTAATACTAAAAAAAAATATGAAGGATCTAAAAGAAGATTAATAAAGCAAAACTACCAAAAACCTGAGTCGCTCGAGTTGATTGAACTACGAGTGAGACGACAGAAACCAAAGTAACAAATTGATTTCGGTGACCTTTCAGCTCATGTTTAGTTTTTTCCAAAACAGAACTGTGGGTCTGATTGAAAAGATTCGGGATATTGGAAACATCTAGTTTCATAACCATTTCAGGAGACTTGTATTAAGTTTGAAAGCGGTTTAAGATTGTATTTTTACGAATCTTTACGTCACGTCAATACGCATCCGTATCTGTATAAAATAAATGATGTTTCTGATTAACAAAATAATATTATACTGCTTTCATTAATTTTGTGTAAAAAGTATAATAGAATTACTTAAATCTAATCTAATCTAATTTTTTATAAAATCTGAAAAAGTATAAAAAAATAACCTACATACATTTAACGTTAACCAAATAATAACATTATTTTAGAGATAATGACATCCACAATATCATAAATCTCATTGCATAACTTGCCCCATATTTTTAATTATTTTTAAAAATGTGTTATTAGATTAAAGATAAATTAATGTTCTGTACTCCATCAACGAAGTGGGGATGCCGGTGATAAATATTGTTATTTATATAAATCTAATCCCGAGTGGTTGTGGCTGAGGAATTTAAGACGTTTATAAATTATTCATCATTAGAAACGGATAAAACGATTTCGGAAGGTTCGGAACGCCGGATCCATCCCTTGAAGAGAAAATTGAAAAATACTAAATCTAATGGTTCCTGGAAGTAGCTGACTCGCGAGATGTCGCAATAAAATAATTTATTGAACATATCTTCTACATTTTCTATACAGAAATTAGAATTCTTTTGCTTTTCATAGCTATTTGTAGAACATATTGATTAAAAGTTGATACAAAGTTTTGCCATAAAATATAAATGATCACCTGATTGAAGTGATTTATGATTTACGAGCAATATCATACATCCAAATATTTTGACATAATTCATACAAACATCGCATAGTTCATACAAAGAATAAATACCAAATTCTTCAAATTGTTTTTGAACAAAAAATGTGTATCTGTTAGAGGGATGCATTCGCGGCAGAAAGCACTTGCTAAGATTACATGCGTGTATTGAGTGCAGGAGCGGTGTGCTTTAACAGCTTTAAACATGTTAAATAAATGTTCTCCTTAATGGATATACGCAATAAAGTTTTTTTATTATTTTCTAAAGAATGGGACATCACGGCCATTAAGAATGGTAAACTGCCTTTATATCAAACTGTGTTTACTTTTTTTAAAAGCATTACTTCATCTAGACACAGCCATATTTTTTTTATTATCATAAAATTCATATATATATATATATATATATATATATATATATATATATATATATACATATATATACGTGTGATCTTTCCGACATTTATTGGAACTTATAATTTATAGAGTTCGCAATTTATTTAAAATTTAATAAATAATTAATATTATATAATAACTTACCTCAAAATATAATAATTATTCGTTTGTCATACTAACAAAAATTAATAATGTCACTGGGGTATTTGTGCACTATTAGTGTTCATAATTAACTTAAAACACAGAGTTAGTTTAAATAATAATAAATAAAACGTTGAATTGTTCTAAATTACGTTTGAAACTTGTAGTCGTAGACGCAACACGGACGCGTCCAGCGCGTGTGGAGGTTGAATTTGGAATAACTTGATCATGAAAACTGGAAGATATTCCACCCACGGTACGCACGGAATTTTAAAACGACGTTCAACTATAACCCATAATGCTTCTACATACAGTCTGTTATTGTCTGTATGTATATTTTGTAACCATCGAGCCATGTGTTAAAATGTATTCGAAGTTGGGACCGTCGGATGAAAAGTTGGAAACTAAACCAAATGGTGTAAAACTATCAACGGGGTATTTATGAGTTAAACGGAATGTGCGTATTAAAAAGAATACGTAAACATTATTTTTAGTCTTCTTTTATATATTATTGTCCTATTTGAAAAACACGTGAAATGTTGTTTTTAAGATTATTATTAGATCTCTATACAAAAAATATGGAACATATTCAAGTGTGGTGTTGGTCTTTGTTAAAATAAAACATTCTAAGAATCGATTTGATATTTATTAACGTTTGATATGAAATATAAAATATTTAAAACAAATAATACCAATACTATAAATACACAATAAACATCTGCTGAAGAATAATTCAATGAATATCGTAAACCAGTATAAATGTAATAATAAGCTTTTGCTTATTTACCTCATTTTATATTCTCCAGAGTAGTTCCCGACGTTTCAATTCATTGGGCGAATATAATGACGGGCAAAAGAGCTCATTTCAGCTACAATTTTCTGTAATTACAGTGTAATTTTCTATGAGCACTGAAGGTCACGTACCGACTGGAGGCTTCATGTTTGCGAAGTCTTAATATTTCTATTGTATACTACGAAGTATTTATAATATAAGCTTTTATATTATTGTAGTAAATGTTTAGTAATTTAAACTGAATTCGTCTCAATCAGCTATTCCAAGTCATCGCTAGCTATAAAACAGCCTGACTTCTCTGAAGAAGGATTATTTAGACACAATTTAAACTTAATACTGTCGTTAAAACCTAATTGTCAGTCTGTGAGTTGATATAAAAGAAGCGCCTATAACACTTTAACAACTTCAACTCGCTCTTCATTACCGTCTTCCTAAATTACAGAATTTATAAAAGCACTATTATCTCATATTCTAATAAAGTTCAGGGGATTATCAAATATTGTCATCAATAATAAAATATTTCCTCAACAAATGTGAAAATAATTCTATCAAAAAATAATTACTATTGTATATAATGATAATATTTAAAACAATTTGTTCAAGATTTATCGTGAGTTAAACTAACTAACAATAGTGTGAATTTCGTATGTATTTCATTAATTACAACTATAAAATGTCTTTTTGGTTTATATTAATATTCTTGCTTAAATTTTAATATTCGGTTTTAACTTTTTTTTTTACTTTATTTTAAGAGTCTTGTTCAGTCTGAAGAGTAGATTTCTTCGAGGTTGGCTAAATTTAATCAGATACATTAGATTCGGATCGCCGACAAAATATATATTTAGTAGAAGGAAATATGTCGTATTTACAGGAAATTACAATGTTTCAGATTAAGTTCTAATTTCGTATTGAATTAATATCATCTTCAGTGTTTTTGAGGTTTCAATTAAACCATCATCTTTAATTAGGATTTTAAACTTTAACTTAAGTTGAATTGTATCGATTTCAATTTATATGAATACATTGTTTGTTAAATTTAATAATGAAATATTATAAAGTTACATGTTACAACGTCATGGAGGAAATGACTTGTCTTTAATGGAGTGAGGCCTGCGACCTGAGGACATCTTTTATTTATAAACGGACCGTTGGGTATTAAAATTGCTGCAAAAATAAGGAAAATATAAAAAAGCAAAGTCACATTTTGGTTGTAAAAATAAAGATTAAAAGGTTGTAGGTGTGAATAATCATTGACGTAATTTAAATGAATATGAAACGAGAACTCGCAAAACAAATCTCGCTCTTGGCGCGTAGTAGATTACATTTTTGAATTGCGTTTAACTACACACACTTTGGCGAGGACACAATGAGAAAACTTTGTGAGTAAAGCTAGGTCACTGATCCAGTATTCGAGTTTCGTCTCTTTATTTAGGGATTTCATTTAAACTTTAATTCTACTAATTTGTTATAACTGACCTCCACTTTAAGCTGTTAATTTTAAAACGTCTTTGATTTCGTACAATATAATTATAGCATTTTATTTCTCACTTTACCTGCAAGAAAAATATCTAAATGACTCAAATCTCTCCCTTTAGTATATATTATATACATATCAAGATCCAAATCTTTGCCGTTCTATATTAATCGGTCAGTCAATCCATTAAATCCATACGTTTCTTCTTATCCACTACAGAAAATCAAAACAAACATGTATTTAGATATGGGTGTCTTTTTGCCGAAATACTCTTAAATAGTGGAAAGAACACAAAAAGGGAATCTGAGTTATCACCATAAAGCCAGAGGACTGTTATGGTCCTATGATATGACCACTATCCGGCCTTTTTATAGCTATGTACCAACTTTTATCTACGTATAATGTTCGCCCTTGCCCTTGACTGACCTCTGTAATGTTCGCACATAACATGTCCTGTCGGCAAGTTACAAAGGAAATTGAGATTTGAGACATTTTCTCGTATTCGAATCATCATCCTCGTTTTTGGTCACTATTATGTGGGTGGCAGATATTGACAAATTTCACATTTCTATTTCCAACTTCTATAATAAATAATTATAAGTGGTTTAAATTTCCTTCTGTACACAAGAACGTTCTACATTTATAACAATAATAATAATAATAATAATGAAAACATACTTTATTTTTTTACAATTTCTAAATGAGTGTTTATAAAATGGTATAAATAGTTACCACGTAACGTTTTTATGAAAAAACCAAAATCCCTCGGGTCAGTGTACATTCAGTGAGAGGGGGAAATGATCCCTTACGCGTCCGTATAAAAATGGCTAACGCAAATGAAAGACCACTTTACTGTTTTTTTATTCTTCTCAAAGAACGTGTCCAGAATTTAACTACTAACAATAGTTTGTTTATAGGCTCGACTAATTTATTCGCGAAAAGTTATTTAATTAGAAATAAGTTAAACTCCGCGCCTGAGACTTGGAATGTTCTAATAAAACTTTATTAAAGCGCCAGAAATTAAACTGCCATTAAGGTATAAGTAGTTTAAATATATAAGTATTATGAAACTTTTTGTAACAAAATATGCGTGATAAAATTTAAATTAATCATTTTTAAAATCACCATTAAGTGTAAATTATAGGCACTTACAGTAAGAAGCACTCTCTGGTTATAGATTATAGATTATAATTGCGATTACTTACAAAGGGTAGTAGAGTCACGCGAGGCTGCCGCTGCATAGAGTACATAAATATAAATTATAATAGTGGTAATGTGTTCTTGCATCAAAAAGTGTATTGAAACAAAATACTAGAATTACAAGGTATATAATATTTGATTTGCAGTAAGAAATTCTCACCCAAGATATAAACGACAATGTATCAGTAATCTGTCCTCTAGTGGCATTACAGCTCCAGCACCACCGACTTATAACTTCAATGCGAGGGTGGAAGATAACATCTAGTGTATGAAGATTTTATTAGACGCCAGCTTCGCAGTGCGACTCTTTATATGAAAATATTGAGGGAGACGATTTACTAAACGGAGATCTCAGCAAACATAAGCTTGAATGTGACTACGAAATAAAGTTAATATATATTAACAATATATATATATATATATATATATATATATATATATATATATATATATATATATATATATAAAACTAACACTTTCAAGATTCACAGTTTAAATTTTTGTTTCACAAATAAAACAATTTTAATATTTTTAGAATCAATAAAATTAAACACAAACAATGATGTAATTTTTTTAAACGTTCAAAAATGTTATAATTATTACAGTAAATTACAATTACAATTACAGAACATGATTACAACGACTCTTATCCGTCAACAGTTTTTGGCGCACATTAACATACAAATCGAATTCATGCCGTTGATTTATAAAAAATATCAGTGACGCGTCCTTGCTTTGCACGGCTGCCACTAGTGTAAGTGTTGGTACGAGACAGACAATTTATGCTATAATATACTGTTATTATTATATTATTGTTTTAATTTTACAGAGGGTTTGATAACTTTAATACACTGTAATTGTTATGCTAATAATTTATATTTAATAAGTTCATCAAACTCTTAATATTTTTATTCGCAAATTATTAATGTGCTCAATATCTATCATCCGAATCTCTCTCATGGCAAGAATCAAACTCGTGAGGTAAGCATTTATTTAGAAATAAACAGAGAAGTGGGCCAAGAGAGCGAGGCGCTGGCTCTGTGTAAGTCGCGCCGTATAAAGACAGATTTATTTATTTGGTAGGGTTTTTGTTTATTAGTATCTGTATAAGTGTATGTTCAATTAGTATCAAGATATGACGTATGCACTAACGGACAGATCACGAGAGAACCACTTCTTTTTATGGAAGACACATCAAGATATATATACATACAAACATTTTGAATTAAAAAATCTTTACTTTCTCTTTTTTGAAAACATTGTAAATGCATTGAGATGCAGAAACCTCTTACGCTAACGTCAAAAAGACTGATTGTTTAAAGAAAGTAACTGATGATACATTAAAAACAGGTCAGAGATAAAATAAACATTAAATATCTTTTTATAAACATGATTGAGGATAGCTATCAAGAATTATATTCTCAGTAGGTAAGTGAGTCAAGGTTAGAAATATCTATATTATATGAATTACTGTAATTATAATGTTTAAAATTGTGTCTCTATCTTCTAGAAGGATCTGGATGGCTTTGTATGTAGATAATATTGTTGTAAGTAAACAAGCCACGACGTGTTGGCGGGCGTCCAGTGTAACAGTTTGCTCAGAACAGAATTTATTACAATATACCTTCATTTGTCGACTAAATTACTACGTATTCAGTGCTCACAAGGTCTGTCAGGTTGCATTATGACCTACTGACGTTACTGTAGTTGAAATATCAGTTGCTTTAGAATAATAGTGAAAGCATAAAAGTAAAAAACATTAACATTTAAGTATCTTATGCAAGATATATGTTAAATAATGAACATTATTTATGTATTGGTTTGATAATTATTCTCATCGACGCAACTAGTAATATATAAACCTTGTCGACTCAGTTTAGCACAATCGCTGTTAGTTGAGGTCTTCTTAAGTTTGTTTTAATGGAAGGCTTCTTAGATCGTGGCATGTGTGATGGGTAATTTGTGGGTCGAAGGACACACTTGAAACTTATAGCTTCACGATATTATGTCAAAGAGGGTCATCGATAGAGATTATACATAATTCATTGATCTTTTTCTCGTCTTTTACGTATTTAGGTATATTTTTAATTTTAATATAAATTTGTTTTTATTATTTATTTGGTTAGATTTATTACTATTATGTTGTTCTATTTTTTGTTGTATAAATATATATGTAGTCTTATTATTATTTCTTTTCTATAAGAAAAAAAGGACATACTAACTATTAAAAATTATAATTTGTATGGACTACTAGCTGTTTATGCAATTATTTATTTTAAGGAAGTCGTCGCCTCGACACGTAGCCGCTACATGACAATGCTCTCTAACAGTAGGCTTGAAAAAGAATTGTATATATTCATATATAAAATATAAGTCACACATTACCATAAATACATAATTATCTATAATAGTTTATATTCCTTTAATGCAATTAAGAAATATTGAACTTAAAATTATTGTTGGGTTAATAAAAAAAAACATTGTTCTAATAGATTAATATTTTCTATAAAAATAGTACAAAATAAAGTTTGTTTGATCGCATTCACGTAAAACTATTTGAAAACCTTTGCATTAAATATTTTTTTTATTTAAAAAATGTATACACTCTACTACAAACCTTATACGAAGTGCTTAAAAAATATCCTAGTAGATATGTGGAAAATTTTTTGTCTCCATTTTTTTTTCTTATCATTATCGGATTTTATTTACTGCTCCTGTCTATTTCTACTCATTTAATAAATTTTTGGTACTGTTGCAGTCTTTGGTAGTTGATGAGAAAGGAGTCGTCGATAGAAGCTAGTGTTACATAATAACCGCCAAAATCATTCTATTCATTGCAGTTCACTAACATTGAGGGTTGAGTTTAAATCTGATAGTAGATAATAGTTCTGTTCCGTAGGAGACTGTGATTGAACGACGTAGATGGCATGCTATTGACCCCTTTGTATATCGAAACCATAAAACTACTTTTTAAGATTGCTAATCTTTATTTTTTGTGTACTAAGATTTTAAAATTATACAAAATAATCCGGATGTACTCAAGTTATTTCTATCATAGAATTTGGCCGTTTATTATCGAACCCGACATTTTCACGCAGTGTTCACGCCGCGATTTCACTATGCTCCGTATACATGAATAAGAACTCCCGGAAACTAGTATAGCAAATGCCAATACAAATTACATGAATTTCATTGGATAATTATATATAATTATTAAGTTACATGTTTCTAATTTTGTATTTAAACATCAATAAAAAATTCTTCTAGTAAGTTCGCGTATCAAAGTTGTGCGAAGTTATTTTAACGTATCTGGTACGTCATATAGTTTTATTGTATTAGTAAAGTTTGTACATTGATGCCTCCGATAGCAACCAGAGTTGGGAGCGATCCAAATATTATGAGATGCAGAGTAAAGCGAAAAATTATGCTGTGCTTGTATAGTTCATAATAATAAATATAATTTGAAATATACCTAGATATGGCCCGAGATAATGATGTCATAAACGAACAGAAACCGATGAAGATAAAGACCTAGGTATAGCTGGTTGTTTGATTCCTTTTAATTACCCCCAGAGTCAGATCAACTCCATTCATAACATTTTTATTTACCTTTTAAATTAATATTTTTTAAACTAAAGATAAAAGAAGTAGAGTTCTATAATAATTTTGATGTTTCTACTGAGTCATAACTCATACAATATGATCGCGGTTTATCATTTTCTGCAGAAAGTGCTGTTCTTCCTGTAAAATGCATTAACGTCAAAGCTCGGCGCCGCCCGTGTTCCAAGTGTACAAGCTTTATATGAAACTTCAGTGAAATTCGCTTCTTTGCTTAAATGTCAGCCACGAATCTCGCTACTATGCAGTCTTGACTTACTGAATTTAGAAATTTATTCGCAAATTTATCTTTTAAATTGTATACTAGATATTATAACAACATGGAGTTAAATAATAACATTATTTAGTTCGTATATTTTCTATAATATATATATATATATTTATATTAGGTATTTATTTTATGGTCCTATACTGTTTAATTACAAGTTTTATAGAGCTATAAACATCGGACGTGTGTTAACTAATGACAGTCGCTACAGAGCTGGGCGCGGTCGGAGCTGAGCCTACAGCTGCCGGTACTTTCGCACTAATTGCAAGGAAATGAGCGAAATTTTTTATTGAGTCGTTACAGTTCCCTCGTAAATAAATTGAATTTTGTGTAATTCTTGCGATTTCATGAGCATTATATCGAGTTGTAAACTTTATTAATTTATGCAATAGCTACCAAAACCGTATAAATAGACTTCGTAGAAGGAGAATTATTAAATTATTCACTTCTCAATGTATATATTGTTTAATGAAAACATTGGATCTTACAAAAAGTTCAACATTTGACCTTGACTCTGCCATCATGTTTTACGACAGGTTTTATGTGACTTCCGAAATCTCTCGTCGGAAAAATAACCGACAAAAACAATATTAGATCTATATACTTATGTATATAGTATTTATATTGTGCATATCCTGTGAACAGACGTCAGTAACCTCGCAATTTAATTTGGTTACAAATTAATAAATCTGCACTTGTTTTATAGAGTATAGCAGTATTTTTTTATACTGACAAGTATATGTTGAAGAATATTATAGACAATTTTACATATTTCATATTAATACATTTTTGCATACATACGTTATGGTTTGAGTAAATAATGAAAGTCACTATTTTTCAATTAATTGAATAAAATAAATGTAAAAAAGGAATAATCCATCAAAAGTGTATTTACAACATAAGTTTTTGTCATGGATATAAAGAAGTTTTTTTAAGGAAAAGAATGAATTGAAATGTATGTATGTGCGTGTGTGGCGGGGTCTGGTCGTCGTTCCACAATGTATCAAAAGCGCCAAGTTGGTTGTTGTTAGTTTGAGCAGCTATCTATTATTCTGGCCTAAATGTACGGATATCGGACATCGCCTGGATACAAATATGTAAAACAAACAGAAATCTAGTTCATAATATTTAATATTTAATGTAATATAAAATATTAAAATGCTATAATTTATTAAAACATTTTAATTACTTTCATTTTATTTGTTAAACTGGATCCATCCTAAAATCTGAATTATTTACTTCATTTTTGTGGGTACAAGGTATTATATTAATAATCTATATTAAATAATTAATATGGTTTTTCCTTTTAATAAAATAATGTTCTTTTAAAAATGTGATCCTAAATATTTTTGTGAAGAATTTAATAATGTGAGTAACCTGTTCATCCTCGTCAGCACTCATGTGTTATAATTTCATATTATACAATAACTTGACATACTTACCTGAAATATTTTGTTTTGTTTGAGAGAAATAATTTTCTTTGTTATAACCTCAATGTCAATAACAATGTTTAATATTTGTTTGTGTTGCTCCAAAAACATATAACAGTACGATCAATTTATTCATAACTAAAATAGAATACAGATAAATGAAACATATACATACACATACAGAACATGACATATAGGATCATTTAAGTACTGTATATATTAATAATTAGTGTATCATATAATATAATCACAGCGCGAGGTCGTTGACTCGCAATAACGTTAAACTTCTAAAGCCTATTTAAATAATAGCGACCGTCCAATTTCAGTTCCCTACTTCCAGCTCTGTGTAGTTGCTAAGTTAATCTTCTTCAATCTCGGTAACGTTGTCCCTACTGTCTACGACCAAAGAAATTATACTAGCTATCGAACTTGTGAATGGATAGATTTAAATACATACATAAATATAAATATATATTGTGAATAGATTTTGTTGTTATATTATTATATTTTTTTTGATAATCATTCCAGAGATTAAATGTATGTAACGTATTTTAAACGTATGTAAAAGTTTATTTGTTAGTTCTGCAATATTACAGAGCGGTGCTGCAGTGCATTATTATTATATATTGCTATATGAAGTGATATACAAAATAATTGAATTGTTATTGAAAGTTAGTTTTGTAGTGAAGTATAAAAGGGATGCCGGAAAAGTATCGTAAAGGCAGCCGTAAACCTGGCGGCGCACTTGAAGCGATCCGATGACTGAAGGTCGGACAAGGTCGAACATTGGATACTGCATAATATTTTATGTAAACCATTTTTATCACTTCATTATTTCCCATTTAGTACAGAAATTCAAAAACTGTGATGAATTTTGTTAAACTTCAAATTTAATAACATTTAATTATAAATAAAGATTTATAAATAGTAAAGTATAAAGATTTTATTAAAATAATTTATTAAAATTATCCTCCCATTTAAGGGTTAAGAAGATTTCGAAAAGAGTTGGGATTGTTGTTCCTTAAACTTTTAAATTTACTCAAAGTACTGCAATTTATTTACGACGCTTCTTTTACGACTTAATAAAATTTTCGATCGTTTCCGAGTAATGAACAAGCGACAGGCCGTAGACAGCTAAGTGCTGCGTCTATTTGTATCGATACGATGTATTCTTACGCTGTATAGAGCCCTGCAACTTGGATTAACGTCTAAAAAATATCACATTTTTTTTACTAATTAATCTATTAATCTTAAAAATCAATAAATAATGCAATGTAGGCATAATTAGGATTAAAACATGTCTTGGACCGGTGGTAGACATGGCATGTAACACCGGTCTCTTGATTCATAATACCTGTAAAGCTTTGTTGAAGTAAATAAATCGTTTACATAAGTCTTACACTGATATCCTGAGCAATCAGAGTAATCCGCCATATCACATAGTACATACCTCTACCAAAACTCGTTATTTTGTCATTATTAATAAGGTCTCTCTATTTCTGTGTTAGTTGGACTATATTAATTCCTATCTTGATCTGCAATCTGCAAAACTTGAAAATAAAAAACTTCACATTAGCTTCTTTAAATACTTTCTCTTCATAAATTAGTTACAGAGGATACCAAGTTGATATTGGTTCTATGACGCCTTTGATATTCTGGAACATGTTCTTACAGTATAAAAAAATATAAAATTATTTTTTTTTTCATTTATACTGAATTTTTTTACTATAATTTTTTAAGTTTCAACATACGGTAGATTTTATAGCGTATTAGAGAATTTAGTCTACCCACATGTATTACCAAATAAAAATTCACCCATCTCTCTATCTCTCTCTGTCTCTCGAGCAATAGACCGGCTGCGTTCGTTGAGTGTCTATACCTTTTACGGTTATGACATTCTTAAGAGTATGTCGTTTTACTTTCATTTACAAATAGATCAACCGGTATTTTTCCCGTGAAATAAAAAAAAGGCTTCCTGTGAAATGAAAGATCGGAGTCAGTCGCCGAAGATATTGACTACCTTGAAATTGGACAGCCGTCATAATTAGACAGCTAAGAATTACAAGGTGAAACATCGATGTCTGAATTGAATATAACAATATCATACAATTCATAAGAATTTCTTACATTACGATTGCTTTGTGACTTTCGAGAAAACCTATCCTTTGTTATCTTATTTTTTTTGTTATTTATTTAATTATAAATATTAAAGAAAAACAGTGACAAGATATAAAAATAAATTAAAGGTTAACAAAAATATTTTTTTTTATCTACAATACAATTTGAGGTCGAAATATTAATATTTATAATAAGTAATACATGTGATAACTTCTGTATTATCTTCGACCACAACACAATAAATTACCTATGTTTATATAATAGATGAAGATTGAACTTCTTGGTATTTATGTTACTAAGATAGCACGTCGGTACACATAATAACTTTTATTCGAATATTGTACTAGGAATTAGGGCGCATACTCCCGTCGCTTCCTTCCCCAGTTGTAGTGCCTGGTGAGGGGGTAGGGTGACCCCTCTTACCTAACATAGGCCTACGATGGAAGGGTGCTCTACGTTGCTTGGGGCACTTTCATTCGGGAGGTCTCGCCGGGGCGCCACGGTGTGTGCTAACGCGATCCCGTGACGTCCCATTATGGCGCAAAAGGCAATCGTTGGTTTTTTAGTGGGTAGCCTTAAAATGGCGGCATCCTCTACGCTGCCGGGTAGTCCCACATCACCCCCCGGCCGTCATCCCTCTGGGCCGACGGGGTACCCGTAACGGGTTTTTCCAGCGGAAAAAAAAGCAATTAAAGCGCATCGGCGATAATTCTACCTCTGTTATTCTTTTTGTAGTTTTGCGATAGTTAGAAAAAAATCTAATAAAACATTGACATTAGTCAGCGTATCATTACTCATTACTAATTAAATTATAAAATTATTAATATTTCTTTTAAATACTTACTTTAAAAGAAATATTATTAATTTTATAATTTTTTTCAACTGATTTTTTTTTTAAATAACTTACATATTATAAAAAAAAGAAACATTGACAAGATTTATAGATAAATAAATTGTAGTTCCTTTGAAGAAGTCTCGAGGAGTTTTGTATTGGGATTTGTTTGTCACTTTCCCGAAAGCGCATTGAATGTCGATTTCATATATCACTTCGTAGCGTAGTTAAGACTGTTGCCAACTCTTAACTGTAATAACCTATAGAAGTAAAGTTAAAGTTATATTTCTTTTGAAATCGCTTTTCAGCTAATAAATAAGATTTAAAGAATAAGTATAAATTTAGCTGTTTTCATTCTTATTGCGTATCTAATCCCGGCACCAATATGTATAACTTCATTTATTTGACTAACACAATATATTACTATGATACAACTGACGAAACGTTACTGGAGGTGGTTAAAATTAACATATATAAGATATTATGATACGTGTTAGATAACATAGTGTTAACTGAGTTTCAAAAACTCTAGCAAATCATTTTTGCTGGAATCGAATCATATCATCAAAATCAAATAAATCCTCCTTAATGAACTTTATTTTCATAGAATATTGGATAGATCCCAATTCTGGTAGCTATTGGATCAAATCACAAAGTTTTTCCATAAAATAAAAGAAAAATAAGCCGAACCAAACTTGATGTGTGATCGTTACTTTATAGTTTTAAATATACGAGAAATAAAAAATATAAGTACCCATTTACCTCAACATTTGACAACAAATTTTTCCGCGCTTTTATTTAACCCAATAAAACACTCGCTGTTAGTTCCTTAGTGAGGGACAAATTTTAAAGCTTCATTTTGAATCAGTTAACCTCAACCAATTATATTTGGAATTTGGAATTTGACTCACCTTCCAATGACAATAGTATTTTATATACAATGAATGTTGTTATGAACCCTAAATATATGGAGCAAGAAAATGTATATCAAAGGAAGGAGCTTATTGTTTAGAATACCACAGAACATGAAAAAAAACAAAATGGTGGAGTACGTATTTGGATAAAAAGCCCACCCAAGACGAACTTACTGTAACAATAACTAATAGGAATATAACACCTTTTAGAATGAAAGACTGAAATTGGAATAAAGGAACCAAAATTCAGCATTCAATCAGAACTACCTACAACGATAAGAAGCTTCACTTCTCTTCACATAGCTTCTTTGTGAGTTGTTACTACGAGAGAACAATCATATAGACATGAAGGTCCTTGACTTGCCGTTATGTCGGTTCCACTGGCAACATTTTAAGTATTATACCTTGTATTGTTTGAAGCTGATTATGAAATAAATTACTTTGTAATAACTCCCAAATTTATATTAATATCGAATAAATGAGGTGTATCAATTCTCAATCCTACTCACCTACGTCAGATGTCAGACCGAGGCTCTATTACATTTTTGTAGCTTTTAAACGATTTTGTATACAGTATACAGTATACTTATGGAAAATTGTTTTATCGAATAATGCTCTACGTAACTGTTATGTATTATTGTTTTATTTGTCGAAGTAATTTTGCAGGTAAAAGTTTAAAAAAATTATTCATTGCTATTGAAATAATCTCTACGCTAAGCTAACAAAATTACGTTATGCCATTTAACTATTAATTTGCATATTAAATAAAATTTAATGGTACAAATAACAAAATTTGTTTGAAATAAATATTGAATTTTAATAAAAACTATTTTTTTTTAACATGAACTTAAAAACATAAAATATATTCTTTTATGCTACACGAAATATTAAATTAAAATCGAATTATTTTATTAATTGTATTTAACATGTTTGTAGTACCACACAAGCGAGTGCAAAGCTATTCCTTGTGGAAAATATTCGAAGAGTAGATAATCTCGACTGACATCTTAACCTTTAAATTGCTCGCTAGATTGCATTCGAACAATTCTCTCGACAGCTTTAGGACAAGTATTTTAAAAGGTAATTTGAAGACATTTTATAGCAAATGGCTGTTTCGCAGCTTAGGATTCGTTTACCCTTATTTCTGACTTTTCAACAAATATACATTATTTCATCATTATTTTTCGTAAATATATTTGTCATAAATTTGTTATTAGCGCAGAGTTATTTTTACTCAAAATTATTGTATATACGTTACCACAAATTTTGATGTTAAGTACAAAAATAATATTTGACATATGATTATTATTCGTTTTATCTTTCATATAATATAAATAAAAAAACAATACATCATAAAAGATATAAGAAGATAAACAAACATAACATGTATGAATTTTCGTTATACGAGTTATAAGTAGTGGGTATTTTTAGTCTTGTAATTTGCTTCGGAAATTTATTTTAATCAGATCAAAGTTTAAAAATGTCAAAAGTAATGGTACCGATACTTACAGCATTAAATTCTATCTTTCTTATATAAGTTGTAGTTGTAATTTAGGACATTAAACTATTTTCAATTCCTTTTAGGAATATAACACGTTTGATAATGTTGAATTATAATTAGTATTTGTCCCAGGTAACGCCTGGCTGACGCTTGTGTTAAACTCGTGAACGGGTGCTGCTTGCTGCGGCTGGTTGTCTTGCGGGGCGAGTTGCAACATTCAATGATTAAGATCGTAAGATTTTCATATCGAATTGATTGCAATGGCTGTAGTTGTTCGCAAATTGTTTATTAAATATTTTGACGTAGACTCGTTTGAAACTAATAAATACCACAAATTGGTTGTTCTTATAAAATGTAGTCAGCCACAAGTAGCTTTGGTTTCTTTTTGCAAGGCGAGGATCAGAGTCGGATGTTAGACAACTCCACAACCACTAGAAGGTTCCTTACAGTAATTGTATAGGAATAAGTGAGTTGTTTTTAACATCCATTTTCAGAAAGTTAATGTAATCACCGCGATTTAAAAAGTAGTTTTTTTAAATATCTTAACATTTTCAGGTGTCCCGAGTAATTCTAGACATCCACTTATCGGTTTCATATTCTCGCGATCGGATTATGCAATTAATTTTAATTTGGAAACAATCGATACATATACAAGTAAATTAGAACTGAATATATTTACATATTCATCGAATTCCACAATGCAATTTTAATTTTAATTTTTTTAATTGATAATTGAATATTCTCGATTACTTAAAAACTAATTGCGTGCTCGTGACGATGATAATGACGACATGTTAATGACACAAAAAAATGTGCTATATCTGCAATAAGTTGTTTTAAATACCTTAGTGCAAGTTATTATGAAACCAGTTTTATTAAAATAATTAGTGACAATCATATAACATTTTTCTTAACTGAAAGGTTCGCATCTATTATCGCTTCTAAATTTTGTAAATATCTTTGAACAGAAATAGAAAAATACACCATATTCTTTATTAGGTCTGTTACTTATTTTAAAGTTATGTCTTGACAGACCAGTCAGATGCATTTAACAACGCAGGAAGCAGTTGGTATTAAACAATATTAAAAAATAACTTTTGTTTACTCTAAAAGCTAAGAATATTAACAATACATTTATTTAAGAAATGTTTTTATGTATGTCACACAAACAACGTACAATACGAGTTATTATATTTCAAATAATAATTATTAAGTCGTTTCCGCAGGAGTCGCAAGCGAGCTACTTTACAACTCCTGTTATTCCGGCTACGAAGCGAGTTCTATATTTATTAATTAACCTGCATTTTGGATATTTACATTTTTAAGAATATACATTTTCTTTTTTTAGACAATCAAAGTTAGTTGATAAAAATAATGATTGTTTTATTAATACTTATCAGTTTGAAAAACAAAGATGAGCTTCATGTGACCAAATACGCACATAAAATATTTTTTTAAAATAACTAACGTCTCTCCAGTTGGTATCGAAATTATTGAGAAGATGCTACAAACAACATAATATCTATATTTAATTTTATAAAACACTAATATGCTAAAGTTATATTTATTTTAATAATGAGAATAACAATTTCCATATTTGTAACGAACATGTCAATAAGAATTACCACAAGCGATAATACGTGCGAGCCCCAACACATTAACTTCCGGGAGAAGAAAAATGTTATATTATTATATTTTATTTATTTTTAATAAAATCCATTCCATCATTACTTGTACTAAATTCCTTAAAGCCACTTGTATTAGATATAGCATGTAAAATATACAGAATAATACAGAAATAGCTATAAAAATCTCGCAAATAGTATTTTCTTAGATTTTCCATTTGAAATAAAACTATTTTTACCGATTAAAATTCGCGTATAATTTGGTTACATTTTGATTTTATCCCGATTTCTGTCTGTCTGTCTACATCTCGTCTACCCGTGAACACGATTACTGCAAAGTATTCGAAACGTCGGGTTAAAATCAAAATGTAACCAAATTATACGAGAGTTTTTTTCCGTAAAAATAGCTTTATCTCACAAATAATTAGACACTATTTTTTAAATTTTTTTAAAAACAAAAAATATACGAGATATTTTTTCCGATTGTGTTCAATAAATGCTGCCATCAACATGCATCGATTGACACTACAACCACCCAAATCCTACAAAAAAAAACAAGAAATAAGATGATCGAATGAGCTAAAAAAATAATTGTTTTTAAGTTACGTGAATACGTTTCGATTGATAGCACAAACTGCCTGGTCGCTCAAATAGGTATTTAGAAATAGGCGGTTTAAAAAAAAACTAAAAAGTGCTTGATCAGTTTTGATGGAAAACTAATCAGTTAGAAGTTACGATTACGTAACTTGACTTCGTTTTTAACGAACTCATTTTCATAATGAGGTCGCAAGAAAATGGAGTCAAAAAACACTTGCACGAACGCGCACGCGCACATATCGTTTACTGCAGGAAAATGTCTAATTCCTACGACAAATACTAAATACTACTTACACCAACTAAGCCTACATATATGTAAGGAATCATTGTGATATTTTTTGAATATTATTTTAAAATCTAAAAAAAATACACAAAATACTATAAATTAGATTTTGATGTCCAAAACTAGATGCCTTAATAGGGTTTATAAAACTCGCTATCGTTGTATTTTTTCTAAACTATTTGGAAATGTCTTCGCCCGTTCTATCTCTTTCTCCCCTGGTGACGCTTTAACAGCTACTCTGACTAACAGCATGGACATAACACCGCACCAACTCTTAGTAATTCGAGGTACGAATACATAATATTTGCTATCGGTAAAAAACTAAGACAAGTTCCGTCTCTTAATACAAGTCCACCTTACCAAAAATTATATATATATTTTTTTTAATGATACAAATAAAAACTATTTTGTCAACTTTTTACCGGCGTTTAACCAATACACCACGCGAATGACGTCGCGGGCACAGCTTATACATTATATATAATTATTAAATTATATAGTGAAGAGCAGGCTATTTTTAAACGTCGCCACTTGATGCAGTATTAAGCAGATCAAAATAGCTGTAAATAGCTATAATAAAACATAAAAGAGCAACTACTCTTATATATTGAATTTAAATATCAGCAAAAAGTTGATAAATACCAAAATTGGGCTTTAAAACCATGTTTTGCAGATAAATTAGTTTAACAAGAATAATGTTCATTATTTATAATAAAGTTATTGTAACTCTTTTACGTTTATTAAATTAAAAATACACAAGTTTACATTTTATTTTAATTATTTAGAACAACATACAATTTATGATAAGTAGTACAAAAATATTGTACACAATCTATCGCTTAATACAGAATAAATAAGTACAATCGTATTATTTACATTAATGAAGTAATAATTAAATGACAGGACTCACTACGAAGTTTATTTTCTTTATTCACTAGAATTCGCTTTAAGGAAAGAAATAATTTTGTCAATGTTAATGTAAAAATGCGTATCTACTTTCAATAAAACAAGTTCTTTATATAGCTTACTCATCTACTTAGTATTATAATGAACTTACTATCTATTACAAGTATTATTGTAAGAAAAAGTATTTAAACATTACATGTCACAGAACCTTCACAGTCTCGCGACAGAATATAATTAAAATACTTTCAATTCGATATAAGATTAGTCGAATTTGAAAATATTTTTATATGAAACTGATGAATTTGTGTATATTGTTTTAATTAACTTTAACATATATACTATGACATAAAGGCGAATCTTAGCATTGAAATGGGCTATTTTGTCTGTTTGTGTGTTCTAGAAATGGATTATATGAATGTCCCTTAAAGATTTAGTGTCACAAACTTATTTGACCAGGGGACAGAGTCGTTGTTCATATTTGCTATTTTAGTAATTGTTAAATTACATAACAAGAAATATTAATAAAAAAGTTCATTGTGAATTATATCTTAATGCTATAAATATGATTAGATGATGAGTAAGTAGTCATCAGCGTAATTTACTTCTTTAACGTACTATAAATGTGCAAACAACTTAATTTCTGAAGTAAAATGAAAATAATTCAACATAATTTTCTTTAAATATATATAAATAAAAAGAATTAGTATTTCGAGGCAACAACGAGGCATTTCCATTTGGCGACACTTAGTTCATGTTTTGGTCAGCGGTCAGGTGAGTTTGTGATATATGCACTCTTGAAAAATGTCTTTTTCGTGGACAGAGACTCACACCAGGGCGAAGTTAATGTTGATTATCATAATAAAAATTTAAAAATAATCTTTGGCCATTTTTACAATGCAAGAGACTAAAATGCATATTATTATTATTTTTTATTTCTACAATAATATTTACATAATTGTAAAGTATAGATTAAGCCTAAATGTTTGTCACAACAAATTTAAAATGAACTCTTTATTAATAATAATACTGTTTATATACTAGTTACATACAGTGAAAACTTAGAATATAATTTAATGTAAAACGACATTTATTATTTTTGTGATATAATTTAAGGTGTGGTGGTGTGTATTTATTAACTTTAACTCTAACAAAGATATACGTTTGAACTTGGTTATAAAAGTTTTTTAAGAACACAAGCAATATGAATCTTTGGTCACTAAGTACCTTATTATCTTAAACTATAATATTATCTTGTCTCTTCTTTGACAAAATGACTAATGTGTGTTTTGATTCGTCCAGTGGAAAGCATTGATAAGAATAAACATCTTGAAACCTACGACCTACAGGTAAAGAATTTTGACACAAAATCTGACGATATATTAAGGACGATCCGGCAAACTCGAAGAAGCCGAAGCTTATATACTAACAGGGATTTAATATTATAAGGATAACATAATGCATATCAAGCAGTCAGACAGCAGCATCAAAGCAATCAGACAGTATAAAGACGGTAAACCCATTTACCAATTTAAAAATAATGGGGGTAAATACGGTCAGTAAGTCAATACTGCAGCGCCCGGTGAGGCCTCTAAAAGCCTGAATGTACCGTGGCAATCACGGTGTGGCCACTAGATGTTAGAAGTATCCGTTCGTGTGACGTCAACGCTCTCTTACAGCATGACGTCGCGGTGTTGTCACGGGCGCGGAGCTAGCACTAGCAGCTGAGCGCGCCGCGACCCGCGGGGCGCTGTGCTAGTGGGGCGGTTCAACGCCTGTGTAGAAATTAATAGTTTTCTATTAAAAACTCGTATAAAAACATGATTCCTTTGATAAGAGTTTCAATCCGCATTCATTCTTGTACAGGAAATTAAAAAGGCGACTACTCAATGTTTTCAGAAGCTTTACTGTGAGATGTTTTTGTTTCATATACAGTTTAATAGGCTTCGCGAAGTCTTCTATAATAACTCTATGTAAGCAGAGACTGTACAAACCTTAGCGACAGAGTGTGACCGACGCGTGTGGGTGGAGCTTAGGAGATCAGAGTGCGCGGTGGAGTCTGAGCGCGAGCGCAGCGTGCCACGAGCTCTACCGCGACCGCACCATATCCAGCGGTAAGGAGGTACGCGTCTGGAATGACATTTAAAAAAATGATAAAAGATAAAGTTTCTTGTTATTTTATATGTTGAGAGCAAAGTTAAAAATCCTTCATGGAGTTGAGTATGCGTATATTTACTAGGGGTCATACAGAAGTTATAATAATGACCATAAAATGGGGCTACAATGATTACGAAAACATAAGTAAATTACTCCATCTTTTTTGTAAAACTAGGTTTCCTTTGGAAATAAGATATTTATTATGACTCTCCCAAAATGCCTCGACAGCGGCCATCACATCACAATCGTCTTCAAATTTTCTACCTCTGAGGTGTTTTTTGGAAAGAGTTACAGGTCGCTGGGAACTAGATTTGCCCATTTTATTTATTTATTTTTTGTTATGGAAAAGGAGTTCGACAAAACGACCTTGCGGTTCACTGATCAATTTTATCCATTTTCATGTTATCTCTCTGGAGGTGCGATTAAAATGAATACATCTCCCGCAAACGAAGTATGTCACCAAGTCAACTTTATTAAAGTTTACTTGGCGGGTATAGATTTTTATGCAAACTGCTAATAGTCGATTATCATTACTTTTGGATCTCCCCTCGTAGTTCCATAACATATATTAGACCTTTTTTTTCTTAGTTTTGAATTCAGAAATTGAAAGAATATTATTAAATAAATCTTATGATTTCAATCAAGAATTCTCAAGAATTCTTAGTCGATTTAAATGTGTGGAACTTGTTTTTTTTTACTCTTTTTCAGAGCTAATACTAGACAGTACACAGCAAACATTTTAAAAGTTAATATCATTTAAATAGAACAATTTTTGAGTTTCAGGCCAACTCTTCTCAACAGAGCAGCATTCAGGGCTGATGGTGGCTTACTTACGGACTGACCACAGGCGGACAACGAAGTACCTTCTTATATTGTGCATGTAAATGCATATTGTAATCTTAAAAGCAAATCCATTTTTTAATCTTAAAAGTGCGTTTAAATGCCTTTTTGAAAAAGATGGCTTGAATTTGAAATGTCGTTATGCTCTTTTATTTATATTTTTTTTCTTAATATCCTTGGTCGAAAATGCACGCAATAATGTTAAATAAATTCTTAAAAAGCATTTATTTGAATATTTTTGTAAATACAACAAATTAATAATAATATTATTAAACTACTATGTTTCACCTCAGGCTGCTATAAATGTGCGGAGAGAACATGCAGCATATCAAAGGGTTAGCGGCGGAGTTCAGAGGTGCCAGGCTCTGAATGAAGGTGGCGATAGCTGAGGTCGTCTGTGTCAGCGGAATCTGATTGTACACCTGCAGGAGGTCGAACACTATGTACGGCGACCAACACAGCACGAAAACTGAAACGAGACATATTATTATTAAATCTTGTTCATCTTGACGTTTTTATTCATTGATTACAATACAATAAATATTTTATACATCTGTCATACTCCTACATATAAGTATACACATTGTAACATCAGAGAGAAATTTTGTTGACAAATGGAATCTTTTGATTATAAGCTTATATATTTAATAGTAAAATCTTCCCAGTTACTCCCGATTTACTGACAAGAAGGTAGTCATATTTAGATCAGATTATATGAGCAGCCGCTTCACTCGCACAGACTTAATTCTTTAATAGTCGTCTGAGTTAACGTTGAGGTTAAAATGGAGGGACGGTTGTTGTTATTATATTTTTTAAATGTGGGTATCATAGACGGTTCGTGTTTGATCCCAGCAAGAATGTTTAACCATTCGCATATGCAGTATTCATGATTGTAGCGAATCAAAATAGCACATTTGTTAACATCTAATACCATTTGTTAAGAAAGATACACGATCATAATTAGTTGTAATATTTGGTAAATTAATAAATAAATAGCCACCTATATAATATAAAGACAAGTAAATTTTCGCTAGTGCTTACAATATTATATATACAAATATTACTTATATATCTACATCGCATCTATGACAGACACAGCGCCGGTAGCGGCTTCATTCGCAACTCTGAATATAACATTGCGATTTTATTTTATTATAACATTCTTACTGTATACTTTTATATAATATTTTGTTAGGTGAGCTAAGAACAACTCAGCAGGTTACACTTGCTTAAAGAACGATTAAATCTTTATGCGAAAGAATGTTTAACAATACTGTAGCCTCAATAAATTCGTTAGAACAAAGTCGCAGGCATAGCTAGTACATAAATACATATATTAATTTTGAAATTGTTCAAATGTTAGCAATTGCCAAATTATTCATATTAAAATGTTTTAATAAACGTTAGGAAAAATAAAGAATTTGAGAAGTTAGATTCCAGAGGTCTTGTCTATGTTTATGAAATTAATTGTAAATATATATAAAAAATATATAATTGTTATCTAACTAATGATCAATATATTTTCATATATTTCTCAAAATTTTAAAATCTGGAATAATAAATATTTTTTACAAAACCATTTTCAAGATAATAGTCAAAATTATTTGAAACTTAAAATAATTAAGTAAAAGCGACGTTTGTTAAAAAGTTTGTTTTAATTTATTTGTTAAAATGACATGCCTTTTATTACAAAAAAGTGTGTACGTATTTGAATAAAATTTAAATTCTGAGAGGAACCAGTTTGAAATTAAACTCGTATTTAAAAATAAACTTTTAGTCAAATAACTATTACAGTTTCAACAAAAATTCATCATCTATACATATAATAAAACTAAAAAACCTGTTTCTGTACATTAACTATATTTTCAAACTTTTAAGGCGCGTGTAATAATAAAAGATATAGATATCAAATCACCAATTTTTGAACAAATTGGCGCTTTGTTTGTTTGTAAGTTTGTTTACGAATAACGCAAAACCTATGCGAATGGTTTTGGTATGATGCTTGCTGGATGTCCTGGTCAACATTTAAGAAATTTTTTTCTAGTTAGGAAAATTTTCTACCGAAAATTAGAACTCGTCCCAGAACAAATTTTATCCATTCGCATGTGCAGTATACGTACCAGTAGCGATTCAAAATAGCACATTTGTAAAAACCTAACACCATTTGTTAAGACTGGTTCCTATGCACTTTAACAAAAAGAAATATGTTTCCGAAATAATAAATCATGTTGGACCTAAAGCTTATATAACTATTAAATTAAAAGATTCACGATCACAATTAATTGAATTATTTGGTAAATAAATAAATAGCCACCTATATAATATAAAGACAAGTAAATAATTCGCTAGTGCTTACAATATAATATATACATATATTATTTATAGATTTATATCACATCTATGGGAGACACAGCGGTGGTAAGAGCTTCATTCGCAACTCTGAACGTAACATTGCGATTTTATTATTACATTCTTAATGCATTCTTTTGAATAATATTTTAATAGGTACTCTAACAATAACCCAGCAACAAAGCAACAAAGTCGGAGGCACAGCTGGTACATAAATACATATGTTATTTAATAAATTGTTAAAATGTTAGCAATAGTCAAATTATTAGGTTTTTTTTATAAACGTTACAGAAAATAATAACTCTTAAGTCAGATTCCCAGAGGTCGCAGGTCTTATCTGTTTATGAAATTAATTTAAAAAATATTAAAAAATATATATATACATATTACATATTTAATATAATTCATATAATGTTTAAATATGAAATAATCAATATTAGGTACAAAGTCTTTCAGTCAATTGACTATAAAAGTTACAGTAAAAACACGCCATTAAAAATAAGAACCATAATTTATATTAACAGAGGCACCTTGCCTTCTCCGTTATATTAAAAAAGTGTCCAAACTTGATATTTGAACTTAATTTTTAAGTTAATAAAAGTAATATTGATAGCTAAGACAAAAAGTGAATTTTTCTAATAAAATTATTATTAAAATCAAATATTGTTTAGTTATTAATTTATAATATGACAATCTCTTGCAGCCGCAGCTAGTTAATTAAATGTCATCTAGGTATTTTGATTTTAGAAAAGTACATTATATTAAAAATTACTTCGTCGCATAGAAATTTACAAATTACTTCTGCTGAAAACAAAGCGAAACGATTTACGAACGAGAAAATTAAATATTTTATAAAGCGGCGGAATAAAAAAGACTTTTAATTAGGATCAGAAATAAAACTAGCAAGTCGATGATACGGATTCGTCCGCTGACATCGATGACTGAAGGAACCTAAAAACGTTGTCAAAACAACAGATGTGTAATGTAACAGCCAGGAAGTCAAAACTACCGCCAGATACTATAAATACGAGTGATCTTGAACCGAATCGAGGTCGTTTATCAAAGAACACGGCTCATTGAATCGGTCTGCAGTCTACGATCTCAAAATACTACTCCAATTAATTTTAACACTTTTATAGCACTTGTTATAAATCACGTACCATTAAGAACATCACGCCAGAGCAAAATAGAAAAACTTCATATTTTATATTTCAGAAAGACAATTAATCTTTGCAATTATGATGTTTTGGTTTTTGTCTGATATTGGATATCCCTATTAATTAATTAAAAATTAAATATATATATGGTTTCACACAGTATTACTTATATTTATTTCAAGAGAATCGCTCAGACGGACTCGTTTTGAGTGACTTTTATATATGCAAATATAAAATAGCACAAAACTTTTTACAATTAATTCATATAGTACATATATTGTTTAATTTATGACCTTACCAAAAACAATAACAAATGTCATCTTCACACTCTTGATCTTGGCTCGAGGGATGAGACCTCGGGAACTCGCTCGTCTGGACTCCGGCTCGCACTCACCCCGTCCTGGAATATGTATTCGACGTATAAAGCTTTAAAGAACCAGCTGTTAAAGTTATTTTTGTTTGTTTTTTTTTGCATAACATTAATTAAAATGATCTCTCTATTTTAAACTTATGCTATTTACAATTATTTAAAAAAATATATCAACTCATTACTTTTAACAAAACATGATCGGAATAACCGGTTCTATTATCAAAGTACTTGCTACAATGTTGACGTCTCGTAAACACGTTAAAGATTATAATATTTTAGTGTAATAACTTTATAATCTTTAACTTCAGGAAGTTAATGTATTCACCACGATTTTCAAAATCGGATTTTTTGTAATATCTTTACTATTTTCGCTTTGTTTCCGTGTTCACGTAACTTAGAACTGAATAGTTGACCAGCGAAGTTGACCAAGCGGTGTTGACATTTTTTTAATATGAATATAAAATCCACATATTCGTGTTTTCTAAAAAAGTAATTGCGTGATCGGGATGATGCCGCTAGCACCAATCAACAAGTGTCAATAGAGAGTTTGAACAATTGAAAAAAATTGGTCCAGTGTTGCTTGTAAGAAAATATAAAAAATAGTTATTATAAAATTATGGATAAAGTTTTTAACTTGTATCTGCTATAAGTTTCTTTACGTTAGTGCAAGTAAGGATGGAATGGATTTTATTTTAAAAACATTTACCGAATTTCTAAACAAAAAGTATTAATATCAAAGAGAACAACCCGACAATTATATTGTTATGTCATTTGATTATTAAATAAAAAAATACCATAAATGTATATGCAAAAAAGAAAACTCAAAAAAAATATTTTTTTATTTTTCTATTCTTTATTTCTTTTTTATTTTATGAATATTCGTGTGTGTGTTAATCAATTAGTTCTATTTTCTCATAAACTAATTATATCATCTACCTAGCTATGGTATCCGACCATACTAATTGATCAAAATAACAAATTGTTTGTACTCTTCTTAATCAGGAAGTAAATGTGATGAGTCTCGCACCCATTACGGCTCGTTACAATTGTAACGCTTAAATTGTAACGAGCCGTAATGAGCCAATTTAATTAACGTTTAGAGAAATTAAAAATGAGCGAGCTGTCAGTTCGTCGAGTCTGGTTCCTGTTGCAAGGTCGGTTGTTTCTCGTCATATAAATTTTATCACATTTTTTATGATGAAAATACACGAAATACAATTATTATAATAAATTTTACCGTTTCTCATCGTCTTGGCTCGACGCGAAGTAACGGGTGGGCTCATTACTACAGCCTTGCTCTTAGTCCATATGGTGAGCACGATGACGGCGTAGCACGCAGCGATGGCCAAAGCTGGCAGCACGAAAATCATTACCGACACCAGAGTCATCCACACCTGCCAGCGCCGGGGGGTGCCCAGCTCGATCCAGCATTGGAGCTGACCTAAAAAATAATTACTAACTTGCAAAGATATAATCGAAAAATACATATGTACCTATATATGTTTAAAGATTGAAGTCTCAGGAGACGGAACTGAAAGAATACTTGGTCTTTTGAACGACTTTTTACGAACACAAAGAATACTCAAATGCTCTCACTTGAAGGACTCTCTCGGGAAATATAAATCTTTAAATCTTTTAAACAACGAAATAAAAGAGTCTTCACTTCTATTATTGAACATCATATATTTATAATATAATAAGATATATGCAAGTTTATATAATATTATAAAAATGCATTCAGCATTTGTAGTTTCAAGACAGAAATATTTATGAGTCCTGGTGTAATATCCTTGTTTATAATAATCAAGTAGGTGTCTTTAGAACCGTCAAATTGAAAATTTATTTGCGATTAATAATTTAGAAAACCATATTAAACAGTGTTCTCGTAAACCCAAGTAAATATTTGATTCTATTGAATATCCTTTTGGCTTCTGGGAAAATAAAAAAATTATGTACAATAAAATAATAATAGAGAGAACAAAAGCTAACAGAATCTGTACCGTTTTTCGTAAATAAATTATTGGAAGGCTTTAAACCAATCGATGTTTAAACCATTAGGGCCCGACTCGACCTCTGCGGATATGAGGCGCCTTATCTGATCAATTACTGGGTGTCGAATATTAAACGATATTAAACGGTGTGTATTGACACAACATGTGCGACATTACATTATATATATATTTGAGTTTTCTAAAAATAGCAGATGGTTTAAAGTAAGTGTCGCTATCTACTGAAATAACTACACCCAGTTTGTATGTAGGTTATATAATGTTACGGACAACGTGCGGGAGCGAGGCGCGTCGCATGTGGAACACATTGGAGTGTCAATACGAGATAAAGTATTACGAATAATAGAAAGCATATTAGAGTGCGGAGAGCGGAGCAGATGTCATTTACATTTACATTTACATTTTTTTTTTTTTTTATTGTCGTGAACATTCTCACTTTAAGATAATGAGACTTTGTTAAGAAACATTACAATAAAGTAGAACTTTTTACGTAATATAATTTGAAAAAATTAAATATTTATATATTAGTATAGTAATTTTATAGTGTTAAAGTATCCTTATTTAATTTCCTTCTACAATGTACTAGGAGCGCGAACCAGACATCAATTTGGATTCGCTGCGCTCGCAAAATCTCGGTTTGTGTTAGCATATTGAGCGAAGTGAGCTGCAAACAGCACGGAAGTTGCATTTAAAAAACGTCGACGCATTCTGTCCTCAAGTATTTTTCAAGAGGAGACGCAGTATAAAATTTTTTGTTAATTTTTTTTGCTATTTTTTTGCATTTTTTTTTAAACCACCACCAGACTGATGTCTATTAGTGTGCAAATTTGGAAATATTCGGATATACCATTTTTGATTGATTCTTGCACAAGGGATGCAGAAAAGTCTTTCATAGTGAGCTTCGTTCAATTACGCCTTTACACATATTATCAAAAGAATCGAAATTATTATCAAAATTTTCCATGGGAACAAAAAGTCACACAGGTACAAAAGATAAAACCAAAATTTTAAAATGAAAGGTATAATTAGGAAAAACAGATATTTCATTATCTAAGTTACAATGAGAATCAGAACGCATAAACCTTTTCACAATGACTCAGTTGGCTCGGTTCTTTGTACATTACATTTTTTTTTTTTATATAGATAGCCTACCATAATGACTCCACTGTGCCTGATGTTAAGTACTCAGTGGAGTGCAAAGGTGGAGGTCAATATTCCTATTGGTGAACTACCAATATGACATGTTGACCCTCACTATGGCGGCTTCATAAGATTCACGCCCCGCTTAAAGGACCCAAGGTGGTATGAAGAACACATGCGCTGGTAAAGAGTTCCCGGCTTTAGCCGTTCAGCTTATGAACGCGGTGCCGAACCGTTTGGTTCCTGTTCCTTTGATATCAACGGTGAAGGGGTGAGACCTTTGCCTTGCACGTGGTGTTCGGGATAGGAAAGGAGAGAGTGGGATCAGGTCAAAGAGCTCCTCAGAAAACTACCGTAGTAGTACCGGTAGAAGATAATATAATACAATGTTTAAGTTAATATGATAAAATAATTAAATAATCTTTAAATTCAAATTCAAATTTAAAATATCTTTATTCAAATAGGCATTTAAACGCACTTTTGAATCGTCAATTATTACATTATAAAAATGTCAGTAGTCAGTCCGTCCTTAAGCTACCACCAGCTCGGAATGCTGTTCTGTTGAGAAGAGCTGGCCAGAAACTCAACAGTTGCTCTTTTTAAAATATGTGAACAATGTTTGATGTACAGATTAGAATATTCTGCAAATGAGTCAACAACCAAAGCTCCACAACCTAACCTTTTACTTGATCGAAATACGATCAACTAAGAATTCTTGTATGCTATAATAAGCTTTATTTAACAGTATACTTTTAATTTTAGATTTAAAAGCAAGTAAAGGAAGGTCTAAGATATCTTGTGGAAGCTTATTATATATGCGAACACTCATGCCCATGAAGGATTTTTTAACTTTTTGCAGACGAAACATCTGCGTTGAAAGTTTATTTTTATTTCTAGTATTTATAGCGTGTCTGTCACTGTTTTTTACATATGTATCCAAATTGACACGTACAAATAAAATGTTATTAAATATGTATTGAGAAACGACCATAAGAATACCAATTTCTTTAAAGACATCTCTCAAGGAATCTCTAGCTCTTAAGTTAGAAATAGCCCGCACAGCTCTTTTTTGTAAAATAAATAGAGAATTAACTTCAGCAGCACTGCCCCATAACAAAATACCGTAAGACAAAATGCAATGAAAGTAACTAAAATAAACAAGTCGAGCTGTATTGACATCTGTTAATTGTCTTATTTTTTTAATTGCATAGACGGCGGAGCTGAGTTTGCCTGCGAGTGTTGAGAGATGGGGGTTCCACTGGAGCTTTTTATCTACAGTTATACCTAGGAAAACCGTTGAGTCAGTCATTTCCAAAACTTCATTGTTAAGGAGCAGGCTACAATTCTGACTTTTTACATTGGGAAGTGTAAACTCCATGCATTTGGTTTTCCTTGTATTTAATACCAAATTATTTATTTCGAACCAATGAAGAACACGTGAAGAACTAATTATCCATTTTACTTTATTAACACACGCACCTTGCACCTCCTTCACCTCGTACAAGACGAGCAGAGGAATGGAGAACAAGGCGCTCACCGCCCACGCTGACACCACCAAACCACGCGCGCGATTCCCTGTCGATTTTAGAAATATACATAATTATTACTGATTAATAGATTCATAAAATGGACAACATAGTATTGTGTATTCAGGAAGTGCTACAAAAAAGATTTTATAATTTCATTAACTTTTCCACAGCGCTTAATGCTTGCACGACTTACTAAAAGTCTCTGTAGGATATGCAAAAATAAATAAATAAATATAATATGAACTACATTTAATGCTTACTAGAATGGGTGATTTATATAAAATTTTCGTTTTCCTAACTATGTTTCAAGTTTTGTTCTCATAGAGCATCTCATTTTCATGATGATGATTATCACTTATCATTATAATTTCATTGCCCTATTTTTTATTAAAAAACAAGTTTTAAATGAAACTTACAGCTTCCAGAAAAGTTCATAGGGTTGGTGATAGCGTCGCAGCGGTCTATACTGAGCGCGACCAGCACGTACGTGGAGGCGTACATCACTATACCCTGAAAAAATATAAAACCTAGTTGTGGGGCCTGTGACCTTTATCTAACCTACATAGGTATGAAAGGTTTTTTGAAAGAATCGTGTAAAGCTATTTTTCTGCCACTGGGAATAAATATATTTTCACAAAATTTTATAAATATTTATACCCGTTTACTAAACAATACTTACCAAAATTTTCTATTCTTTAAAAATATAAAATAAAAAAATAGCATTTTTAGCGATAAGCAAATTTTAACGCCATTGGAATATTTTTAAATGAGGATTTTTTATTTCTTGTTTTAATAAACATATTATTTTAGAGTTAAAATTAAAATATGCTATTTATATTGAGCACGCAATAGGAATGGTTAAAGAATGTGAATACATATCTAAAATCTTGAATCTTGTATACAATTCATACAATTCATATAATTCGCACTTGAAAATAGTTCGTCATAAAGTATTTATCGTATATTTCTGGATAAATGGTCAACAAGCATAGATCATGAACATTGGAATATTATTCATTACTCGGAATTCTCTTTGAAAGTAGAACGATTCTGGTTTATATAAATGTATATCAAACACAGTTTATAAATTGACATTCATACAAAAATAATTTAAAACGTTCTACTTTGCTATGTCATAAACACACAGACACTTAATATAAAGAACGAGTCGATACATCTTTTATTATGCATATAATAGATTTCGAGGAAAGCAGGTTAAGTGTCAATAAATTGGATAAATCGTCCTCACGACTGTAGTAATTGAGAAGATGCTGAATTTATGACATTATTTTATTTGGTGCCGATATTTACGACCTACGTCTCTAACATTCGAGACGACTTATAACCAGCAGTTTAGCAAATGTTATTTTTTTATTGTATATTATCTGATTAACGGGCTCTGGAGGTCGCCGGAGGTAATTATTATAAATAAAGCTCATCTAGTCAGCGTATAGAACTTTGAGCTATCGAAGGTCAGATGCGCCCATTGTGTTCCTTTTTGCATACCTCTCTGTTCCTCAAGAGTAAGTTAAAGAGTCATATCCGAAAAATTCTTGTAGCACATGATCACCACAGAACTCTGAATAAGGCAACTGCACGGTTGCCCCCAAATAAATTGGACATCAAAGCACACTAATTATTATTAAATAGGAATTTTACCTGTAGGAACCTTATAAATTTGCACATGAACTCTCCAGCCAACCACGCTATGGTGATCTTATGAATGATATCACCGAACACGTTGATCAGACCCACGAATAAATCTGTAATAAAAGCTTTGATCATTAAACAGAAGAGAGGACGTGAGCACGCATAAATGGTACACATTACTTTTGGCAATGACTTTAATTAAATCAATATATATTTTTTTTGTTTTTTATAATAAACATACATTTAAGAA
Source organism: Mechanitis mazaeus (assembly GCA_959347395.1). Lineage (NCBI taxonomy): Eukaryota > Metazoa > Arthropoda > Insecta > Lepidoptera > Nymphalidae > Mechanitis > Mechanitis mazaeus. The sequence continues at coordinate 572,715 of OY365748.1, forward strand.
ATTGAGAAACATCTACACGTTTTGTTAAAAACCAATAAAAACTAATTTGTATATTGTTCATAGGTGAGACCTTGAAAACTTCATTTAATCAATATATTTTTGTTAATTTCTCCAAACTATACAATACCAATTATTAATTCTATTGTCTCTATACTTTCATTCACCTTTTCATAGAAGTCACCCAAAAATTATATATACCAACCTCAATAGAGGCCTGTTCTACAACATCTAGTAGGTTTAATAAGAACTTGTGTGTAAGAGTTTGTGCCTGTTTTGGTAACTAGTGTGGGTCACGTTTAGGTTTTCGTTTTATGATCTCTGTTATTGCGAATGTCAAATATTACTATTTTTCTCATTCTTTATTGTGTATCTTATGTAGGATTTATTGTGTATTTTATTTTAGCGTTAAAATTTTTATGTTTTGTATTTAAATATCGATGTAACAAACATCCTCACTTCAATTTGTTGAGCTTTACTGGTAATTGTATTTGTTACATACAGACACAAAATATATGACACACAAAATATACAAAAATAGAAATAAAATGATTTTTATATACTTAATAAAAACCGTTAACTACACTAAAAATACAACAAATATACATTTGAAGAGAAACAATCTTTGTATAAAAGTCCTCTTATGTACGGTAATTATATACTACGAAGTTATTTTGTTATAATTGTAAAAGTCAGACTTACATCACTCTACAATTTTTGTATCTCGTACATATAATTTATTATATTATGTTAATTTTCAAATTTTAAATTAAATTAAAACAACATTTTGTAATTGTTTGATTCAATCAAATGAAGGATTATAAATGTACTTTTAATTAAAAAAAACTGTTTTGATCTGAATGTGGTCAGGCAATGTCTCATTTATGTGTGAATTACTTTTACTGAATCATCTATCTATAGATACATATCTGTAGATAGTCATAGTTTTGATATATATCTATATTTAAATTACGTGTCAATATATGATGGCTACTAGAGCAAGGAAAACGATATATCAAGGCACTATTTCGTTATTTATATCAGATTATGTAGAAAATTAATAAAAACGAATAATTATTTTTTTCAAATCTATCATCGTATGTCATGATTATTATAATTTATCACAATTATATAATCAAGATTAATAATATTATTTATGGTTAAAAAATAATTGTATTTATAAATTGAACGACCAATTGATTTCCGGATAAATGTCTGTTATAACATGTTTTAATGACTTCAGTTCTTTCTTAATTATTAGAACATGCAAAAAAATGAAAACATCGACCTGACTGATTGCTTTTTGCTGTTTCTGTGTTAACATCAATATTTTCAAAAAATATTCCAATCCATTTTATAATGAATTGGGATAAAACCATAAAACTTTTTAGTTCAATCATTGTACAATTTCAGAAAATGTCTCTTAAATTGTATTTATAACTCATTGATGTATATTATAAAAAAATAATCTTTTTAGATATAGAATAAAGCAATGAAACGTATTCTTTAATTTTTGTATCTGCTTATCAGTTTGTCTGTACGCAATGAGAGAAAATATTACACACAAGTATTGGTTAGCTACTGTAACGATAAAACTAAATATTTTTGAATTTATGTATTATTTGTTATAGTTAGCTATTAATTTCTGAGTGGGCTATATATATATAGCTATTCGTCTTGATCTATTTACCCGTCATGTATATGACGTATGCTAATATTTATCAAACACAACAAACCTTGTCTGTGAAATGACAAGAATTTTTGAAACGATTAGATTATACCCATTCTGTCAATTATTAAATTGAGATATTTTAGAACAAAAACAGTATTAATTAACGTTTTCTTAAAACCATCGTTACATTACCTCTCAAGACCCTGAAATTTAATATTTAATTGAACATCGTGTATATCTCATCAATAAGTTATTTATATCTCAACAAGAGAGTCTAGATACATGAGAACACAATGTCTTATTATGCATTATTATCAAGTTGTAAACGTCAGAATAGTTCGAAAATAACTTTTCAATTGCGTCTTTACTGTGTTAGTCGAGCGTATATTTACAAAGTGCGTTTAGTTTGTACTTCATTTTTAGAGAGTTGATGGTGAGATATTTTAAGAAATGCTTCGGATCACAAGAAACATGTTTTGACTTTGTATCTTATTATTAGTAGACGATTCAATATTTTCAACATTTCCGACGCATGTGCGTTGTTTATGCTGCTCTAATCTGTCTTCTTCAAATGTATTTGATGTGGTTTTAATTCAATTATTGCGCCTTCTATCGGGCAGGCTGTACATTTTTATAAGATTTTAATTGTTTTAGCATACCCCGGAAGCCTTTACTCTAGATCATCATAACCATGTACCGAGTACCTGTAAATAAGTATTGTGTTATATGGTATGTGACTTTTATAGCGAACGTATGTAACAATTAGAATATTAAATGTGTTGTTTTGAATTATACAAATAGGAAACATTTTTGTAATGCTTCTAACAATCTTAAACCATTATAAATATAATTAATTAATTATAATTACGTCTAAATAAGATACATTATAAATACAGTTGTTTTTAAATAGGCTTTCAGTTTACTTTCCCGTGTAATGAATATTTTTAAATTTAGCTTTAATACCTATAAGCTTATGAATATGTATATATTTTAAATATTTACATTTTTTTTAATAATACAAATGTAACTTAAAGTTCGCCTAATGAAAGGTCAAATATAATGGTAAGGTATGAAAGCAAAGATTAGATAACATTAACCCTCTCATTATAAGTGCCAGCTCAATGTCTCAGCGACAAATGCCTCATTTCAATGTTTCTCCTGCGATATTTTTAACCCAATTTCTAAAATGATTGCTCAAGTAATTAATCAGTGGTAAACAAAGGTTCATTTTACCCCGAGGGTCTATAAAGTTGGAGGGGTCATTGTCAATCTCTCTAATATCTGACCACTTCTGGGAAGGATTTCTACAAATGGTTGGTTATTATTTGACCCTTCCGGAACTTCATGCTAAAACTACCTTCATTAGAACAATCAAATTCATGGTTTCTTTGGAGATCTCATCAACACTTGATTTTGTTTGAAAGTCACTTTAGTTTGTCAAAAAAATTCTTTAACATCAAATATCCTTAGATGGAATAGAACTAATAAGAGATGAGAAGTTTAAATATCTATCACACATGTTGACTCCCGACCTCAAAGACGATACAAACATAGAAAGAGAAAAAAGAGTTGTCAGTTAGGGCGAATATGTTGGCTCGACGATTTGCACTGATGAAATAAAAGTCACATTATTTAAAGCTTATTGTAGAAATTTCTATTTCTATGCCACAATGCGTAAAAGGTGCGGGTCTCTCGTGCGCAAGCTGCGTCGCAGTACTAAAATCATCCTAGAAATGATTGCTGGTCGTCTAGACTGTACATACGTGAATCGTTGCTGTGTCCACGGGAATAACTCGTAATTAATTAATTTAATGTCATTTAATGTTTAATTTTCTGTTTTTATGCTACCAATATAGTTTTTAAGTCTGTAATACTAACGAATTGTGTCTTAGATACTTTTAATAAAGATCATTATTATTATTACTATTATTATTATTATTATAAATAATTTGTTCTAAAAAAACGAACATTTTACTTTTTTTTATTTATATTGTTATTATTTCTATAGTTTTTTTTCTAATTTTCACAGCATTAGCTATTTTATTTTAATTAGAGATAGGTATTTATTTTTATCTTTGTATCGAGATTTCATTGTACCTGCTATAGCTAGCTGCATGATGAAGAAGTTCATTCGGCTTTTCCTCGCGTTGGTACATAAAAGCGCTGCAATGACGGATGCGTTCAGCACCACGATCAACACGAATAGCACCCACATCACCGTGAACTGAACCGACTGCAAATAAAAAAAAATAAACAGTTATATTAATATTTATATACAAGGATAATCATAATTCATTCTAACGTCTTTATTCCAGTCATGGTGTGGTCGGCACAATATGTCTTTTCTTAAACTCACTGCTGTCATACGTCAGCGTTCATTCATTGTATCCTCTTGAAATTTACATGTTGCACACTACTTTTTCGAAAAAATTTATTGGATTTTCTCTCGCTACATAGTTTTTCATTCGTCCTTTTAACTCGCTTAACGACAAAGTGTTGATTTTTACTAGCCTATACTTTTCTGACTTCACTAATTTACTTTTTTAATTCTTTTAGATCAACAATTTAATTATGTTATATAATAAAAAAATATTTATTTTAATTTTAATACAGAGATTTATATTAATGGATACTCTGCAATAGATCACACTAAATAACTTCACTTACAATGGACCATCATGACTGTCGCTCCACAACAGATGGCAACGAATTGACTTCTATACAACTTCCTACGCTCGGCCGTTCATTACACATGTTACTCTATTAATTTTACAATTTAACATTATTGGTTTAACATTTATTGATTTATAGTTGAAGGACTTTTATTAGAATAAACAGATTTGATTTCGGTTGTGAGTAAATTCAGTTTTCTTGTGTAAATAAAACGACTACCCAAAAATAACGACTCTTTCAGAAAATACTACAGTATCATTTTATGTTTAAAAATAAAAGTACTCAAGTTAAACAAAAGGAAAGTTCAACTTGGCATTACTCTACTTTGTTGTCTAAATAATATACAATAATAAGAGATACGAGAGAGATAAGAGATTCATCTTCGAGACATTAGAAGAAGAGTACTAATGAAAATAATAATAAATAATACGGTACAGAAGTTATGAAGTGAAAAAGAGAGAGTAAAAAGAAATCTATATACAGTATAATGGTTAGTAATCATGGTAGCGGTAAACTTAAAAAAGTTTAATTTAATAAAATACAAATATTTTTATATGTTATTTTATATAAAAATATTTGTATTTTATTAAATTAAACTTCCAATGCTATTTTTGATAATTGAAAGCCAGAATTCACGATTAGTTGTTAACATAAATTGTAAATGGAATAATCTATTATTATCCAAACGTCTAAGTGCAAAGCTTGAAACCAATTTGGCTTAATTCCATATTACTTTAGCTTTCAATGCAGTGGAAATTTCCTTGTTTTCGAGAATAACCATGGTATATGGTTAGTGCGAAATGTAACTCTATTTTTGTGAATATATCAATGTTCCCTTAAGTAAAGTGTTTTACTATTTATGTTTCAATTGTGAAGATCGAAACAGGAGTTTTGTCATTCCTTTGGAACAAACACCAATAATTAATGTTGTTTTTGCTTTTTTTAATATGGAAAATGACTTCATAGGTTTGGCTTCAAACAATCTGGTCCTTACCATGTATAAGCTCTTTATCATTTGATGGTTTATAGTGACATTTGGTTACAGAGCCTTCTTTGTGAAGGTTTTGAGATATTTTAAAATTAAATAAAAACATGGATCCATGGATCTTCTAAGGCGAATCACGGAAAGTTTTCAGAAAGCTATTTAATCGAATTCAAAAATGTATGTTAATTAGCGTTTATAGTTAGTAATTGAATAAGGAAGGAAGGAAGTTAGTAATAAAAACACAAGCCTGAGTAACAATACAATAGCCTCAACACCTGAAAGGATGTCAACGTAAATGTGTAACAATCTAGTGGCATCCTGCACAGAGGATGAGGGCAACCTTTAGATGTCCTAATGGGTAGCCTTGAAATGGCAGATTCTTTAATACCTACACTACTTGGCAAATAAACATAACTTCCTAGCCATAACCAACTACTACTACTTCTTAGCCACGGGAGTATCTATAAGAGTTTTGTTCAAGGAAAAAGAAAAAGATTTTCTGTTAATCGTATAAAGTCCCATGAACCTTTATTAAAAACTTATATACTTAATTAAATCTTCGTATTTTGATAGTTAGTTATTTTTTATATATTGTCATATTTAATTGCGATTTCATAAAAATATCAACAAATGGTAAATTTTATTTTAACGATATATTTTAATCTCTCTGATGGTTTTAATTTCCATGAATTTTTGATGGTTTAAATACGTGATGATTAGCAAACGAAATTGTGTCTCACTGTCTCTTTTATTTTTTTGTTTTAGTATTTTAGTTGCAACATAAATTTTAATTAATATAATACATATATATTCATATATTTGTATAACAACGCTACGTCTCATATACTTCTTATGATATTGGTCAATAGACTACCATCTCGTCGTTTGCCCCTACTATAGGAAAATTTAAACATTTTACTTAACCTTTTGAAAAATGATTTTATAATGAACATGAATTAACATTATTATTTATAATATATTATTCAAGAGCAGCAGATATCGAAGTTCGGGGGCGTATCTTATCGTATCTTATCGCATCATCCTGTGATAGCCAAAATATCCATTACAGTGTTGAATCCTTTCACCTGTTTTTACGCTTATCATTAAATATGTGGGTGTGATTCACTTTCCATATATTATTGTTATCTTTTATACCAATATTGATATTTTGTCTTTCACAGATGCTAAAGCACTCTATAACAATTAGCTTCAAAATATTATGTTCATATTCTTCGTCGGTTGATAACTTACCACATAACTTCTTATATATTTGAAAAATGCTTTCAATTTATGTATAACATTCAATTACATTATTTAGTAAGATGCGGATTATTCAATATAAATATTATTTAACTCTCATTATAAACCCGCATGACATTTGACAAACAATACAGTATACCTGAAGATATTGGTGTGTTGTCTTCTAGACCGAACATGTTCCTGCTCTCTGGTTAGTTAAGCAATACTTGTGTGTCTTACTTCCCTTGGAGACCAACACCCGCATTCATCACACATTTAAGATAAACAAGTCTTACAAACTAGCCATTGACCAGAACAGGATTAGATTTTTATTTCATTTGTACGTTTTAGAAGTGATAGCGAGAGTTATAATAGCGAAATCTCTCTTTAACCTACTTTAATACTCTCTAGATCATCAATAATTTTCTAGAATGTTAGGTAACGAGTCCCAAGCACTGTTTGCACTCATCACCCTGTAAGATGATGGGCTTCACACTTGTACGTTGAAGCCATGGAATGAAACATCGTCTCTGTATCATTTGATTAATATATTGGTACAGAAGTGGTCAGTAAAAAGAAAAGACACTGGAGGAAGTTATCATTAACCATCCTTTTAGATTAGTATTATTTTATATTACAACATTATTCCTGTCATGTATTTAAATGAAGGGTAAAAGAGCTCTCAGTTTAATTTAATCAAAAATAAAAAAAAATTAAGTTTGTTATCTACGCATTTGAGTTGATGAAAATCTTGAGGCATTTTTTCATTAAAGCAGACCGTAGAATATATTTGGACAAATTTTAATAATAATAAATTCTTATTTTTTTATACTTTACTGCCTGTGTGTAAATTCCAAAAATAATTTTGAACCTTAATTCCCTCAATCTTTAAGAATTCGAATATTACAGTAATATATAAGTCTTATGATTTAATCGGCCAGTATTTGGTATATTAGGGAATATATTATTGTTTTAATTTTTTTTTAAATATTTCTGTCGATTCCGAAATTAAACTTTAGCCTACATAGCCTTGAATGATGGATAAAGTATTAATGTTTTCAAATACACGATAGCTTTGTTTAAATAACGATTAGACAGAGAGACAGCCATTGCAGTTCTTACTTCTAAATTAATAAAATTAAAAGCTGCAGTTTCATAACTTGAAATTTTAACAATTAATTTCATGCTATTTCATTATTTCGTCTATCGCTAACATTTTACACAAACTCACACATCTTGCATCTCTTTTGTAAAATCACACTACATCTCCAGAATTAACAACACAAAATTCATTTAAATCTGCATTACATATTTCATCATTTCAATAATTCCTTCACTCTTAGTTCTATGAGCTTTTGCTTTTATAGAAAGTAAATGTGAAAAAATAATCATTTCTAAGTTAGCATCAATTGGTACCGAAATGAAATTAATTGTATAATAAGTCACGAGAAAATGAAGCCGAAATAACGCTTACACACACACCCCTATACACATGTGTTTAAAAAGTGTCTAGATTACTAAGGGACACCTCAAAACGTAAAGATATTACAAAAAAATCGGAATGATTACAATTACTCCATAAATAAGAGAAGTACTATATAAAATAAAATATGTAACAAGAAACTTAATTTTAAGAGTTAATACAATAGCTTACAAGGAACAAGATTGTCTTGTAAACTGACCCAAGAAACCCTTAATATGTTAATATCATAGAAATATTTCAGAATAGTTTGCAAGAAGTTAGTTATGTATACGTATATAAATAATATAAAAGTATAAGACAACACGTCATTTATTTAAACAAGACGACAACCCTTAGGTGACTCACCGGGACTCATCTTACAACTATCATTTAATTAAATGATATCTTAAATAAAAAACGAATAGTGGCTACCTACCTCATAGAAATAATAAACATTCAGGTTGGCTGTGGTCGTGTTCCCGAGGAGGGAGGTGCGGGGGGAGGTGCTGATATCCCCCACTTCCTCCACTATGATGTCTGGGTCCATGGCTCTGGAACATTAAAATAAATATTATTAATCCATGGTAAGCTTGTTCCCACTTATATTTATTTGCTTTGACTATGGAAAAATGTTTTATTTTATTTTGTAAATAAAAATCTTTACATTTGTAAATTTAATCCATAATATGATAAATATTGAAACCAAATCTAAAAAAATATTTTATTAAATAATTAATAATTACGATATTATAAATTACAGTGTTTTACTTTTCATAGCAACATTTTATTACAAAAGTTTAATAATTTCTTAAACATTAACAAACTGAAGCAATAAAAAGATGTCGACTCAATCGTAACAGCAGTATTAGTCTTACTCGATTAAGAATAATAAAGAAATAAGAGTACTTGAGAAGAAGGAAAAGCAGATGGAAAATTATTCAGATATAAATTAAAATTGTTATGTAAGATGTAGGTGTATATAAAATTGTAAAACACATGATACAATATTTAGATTTGACGTTTATATACTAAAGATGTTAAATATCTCATAATTAGAACATAAAATATTATTAAAGTATTTTGCGTAATACCGATATAATGATGGAGTAACTTTACGAGCTGAGATGAAATCTAAACCCGCAGCGGCAATGAAAGATGTATTTTGCATTCCAGCGAGCTCATAAAATATATTTTTACAAGCCGAGAGCCATCTTTACAAAGCTCGATACAGACGGCAATTAAATATTATCTACAATTTTATGATTTCATATTTATTTTCGCAATAAAACAAGTATTTAAAATATTCCTTTCATTCTCGGTACGAGTTAGATTTTATTTTATAACAAGTATAATTTTAATATTTATGTACTCGTATCGAGGATGGAACTGAGATGTAACAATAGCAAGAATTGTGTTTGCAAATAAAATAAACATACGTGTCAAAATACAGTAAAATGACTCAAACTATATCAATGAATAATTTTTAATAGTTGTATATATAATAAAAACTAACGTAAATGTTAAATGTTTTATAACAAATAATTAAATTGAGATCCTATGCAAATCATTATTACAACTAACGAGTGGATCCAAAGTTGAAGTTGATCAAACTTTTCGTTCACCAAAAGTTTATCTTTTGTATCGAAACAAAGTTTCTTTGAGATTTTATACTTTTATTTATAAAAGAGAACAAGGTAATTTGAATGTACATTTATAAATATTTTTATAAATAAAATAGATTTAGATATTTTATAAATAGTTTTTCCTTGTTATTTTTTCGTTGTCAAAATTAATTTCTACCAGATTTGTTATTTAACATAAGTAACATTGTGTTTAACTTCAACAGACAAGTCAGAGATAAGTATATTCATAAATATTCAAATCCAATGTTCTATTCAAAGTATTTTTAGTATCTTCATTAATTATTTATATTAATAAATCCTGTAAACAGGAAAGAATACATAGGACAAGACTAGCTTCAGGTGTCTGTATACAAACTATTTCCAGATGTATTTGTATTCAGTTTTTTGTGTAGGCACATAGTTTATGAGTTGTAAGACAAAGCTTAAAAAGTGTGTTAAATGCCAGAGGTCCACAGATATAGCGCTAGTAGCGCTAGACTCTACTCTACCTCCACCGTACTCTTAACCGAGTTACAGAACATTATTGCAGTTAAATATGATTTAATAAAAGATTGATAAAAGTGATAAGAGCCTAAGTTAACATCTCCCTACGGTTATTACTTTCCTGTTTTCTGGTTCTCTTTGATTGGTCGCCGCTATTACTTTACTATTTACTGTATCGCTATATTGGATTTTCTTCGACTCCTTATTACAACCTCATTTATGTGCTCGGGTCGAGGCGAAGCAAATAAATGGAAGTATACGTGAAACAAGAACACATTACTCAAAAAGAGAAGTAAGTTTTATAAAGAAAAACTATTTAAAGAGATGAAGAAAGAAAATTACATTATCATAATACTAAATTTGTATAACACTTCATTGAATAGCTTAATTCATGAAAGTACTCTTAGTTCACTACGAAGACCTATAACATGTAAGTTCAAGTCTTGTATAATTGGTTCAAATTATTAACATAAAACTTAGTTATAATATGAAAACTTGAATAATACATATAACAGGGTGAACAGCAGCTCACTTGCAGCTTACTTTTGATCCCTTTTTTTGTTTCGTGACCCATATTCCGTTGAGTCCGTGAGTGACCTCTAAGCGCTACCGCTAACTACGGTGGTGGGCGCCTAAGATTGATCACCGTGCTTTTGAATTCCAACTGATAGCTTTGGATTTACGATTCTTTAAGGAATGTAATTTAAATTAAAAGTTTTTTTTTTAATTAAAAAAAAAATTCGCCTTGCATTCAATTGTTGATAATCTTTGTATATCCTATTTATATATATTTAAAGTTTTACTACAAGATAATATAAGCTACAATTTATAACGTTATTGTGTAATGTTTTCATAATAAACAAATAAAATAACGATAAGTTATATACAAAATATTTTAGAACTTTCTTTGCGTGCTCAGCGTAAACCAGAGTACACGAAGACAATGTATGACAGGATTGTTCGTTTTAAATAGTTCTGAATAAAAGTTTGCGACACCATATATGGAAGCTTTTTAATGGAAGCTGTTTTATCCCAAATACTTAATCATAAATACAATTATTTTCGATGCTTTTATTAAATATACTTTTTAAAACAATAAATTCTTTGAAAAAAATATACATTTATAGGTATTTCATATTATACATTTGGTAAACTTTGTCTTTTACTCTAAATCATACATTTGTATGAATAGTTTTAAAGTGGTCACAAAAATATATAATAATTTTTAATAAACCAAAAGCCACTCTCATTAAGTCCATGTTTATTTATATCTGGCAATAAATATATTTTCAGACTGCGCGGTAGTTGGCATTAATATTAGTAGTACAACTTTCCCTGTTAAATAAAAAAATACTGAAATATTAATCTATTATATTACGCTTATATTCAATACAAACGAACTTCATGTCGATGAAATGAAATTAATTATTTTATCAACAATTGAGTTGACGTGAACCAGTTTAATTTATTTTTGCTTAATTCAATTGGAATCTTTAAAGTGTATTGTTCGTGTGTCGGTGTGCGACACTTCCGATACATTTCGATATTCTTATTCATATGTCGATAAACGCTTTTTAAGCCGCTCTTTCTCGTATATTAAATATTTTTCCTATTATCTGAGAGATTTAAAAATGAATATTGTTAGAGATTGAATGTTCTTAAGAGAAAATAAGCTTCACTACAACCAATTATTATAATATATACAATTTAGAAATGTGTTTAGAAAAAACTCTTAAACGTAAATATAAGATAAATATATTATAATAATATAATAGTAATTGCATAATGAAGGTTCCCGGGAACTTCATTTATTGAGATCGAAGGTGAGAGGTAACTTTAAACTAATTCACTTAACGTCATCTCCCTTCATATTAAACTTAAGCGTTGTTATAATTTAAACTATCTCTGATGTGTCTTATTTTAAATGATATTCTATGTTATTTAATATTTATAACGTCATTAATTATAATAAAGGTTGATTAATAAACTATTCTTTCGTTTACAATTTATTTGTGAACTAAGCGATGGACAGGGCACGGGTCATATTTAATAGTTATATATAAATCCATTACGTAAATATATTTTTTTATATAAAAGGTGTTATTATCATGCCTTTGATGACACGTGACGAAGGTACGACAAATTCGTTCACACATTTCCAATGACCGCATCTATCACAAGACATGAAGAGAATTTATTAATGATCTCAAAACACTGTTTTTGCTTCGTTCAATGACTTGAGACATATTTGTGTTTGTTAATTATTTGCTTTAAAAAAATATTTTTATTTGCAATATCATTATTATTTTTTATTGCTAATTTAATATTTAGAGAAATATAAATTATTATGTTCATATACTTGGACTAATCTGTAATAATATAGATTAGCTTGTGATATTTGACTGATCCCAAAATCGGTTTTAAGTAATTATTTACCGCTCATAAGAATAGGCATGAATTTAACGGAGTGTTCTCAATAAAAAGTACCGACTGCGAAGTATGAGAACAAAATTAATATAAATATCAATCATCTCGATTGCGACCTAGTCTTAGAAAATTTAAAAATTTACCTATAATTTAATTAAATGTTAAAAAAGTTAAATATATCTTATTTTCTTTATACTCTCTGATATACAATTAGTTCACTTTTTCTACAAAACGCTGTAAGTACAAAGCTACATCTATATTTACTTTTAATTTTTTGATGTTTCAGTTCTTTCTTAAATTCATATAAACTTTACTCTTGTTCAATTTCCTAAGTGCTCTATTTATTATGTATTTGAATCTAAAAGACCCGGGCGCGTGTTTTACCTCAAATCTCGTCTCTGAAACTGAAATCTCGATTCTTAAATTATTAATACCCTCACGTTTGGTATTGTGTTTTAATAACTTACTTAGAATTACGTCGTTCACTCATCTCTACTAATATTCTATAACAATATCTAAAAACCGTCTTAAACGTTATTGAATCTTGTTTCGTCGTAAAATACAACCTATAAACCAAAAATATATCAAACATATGTCAAGAATATAATTTATAAGAAAGTCCTATAGAGAATACTAACAATAGTACCGCAAGTTACCTAAGTAAGAAAAAATAGACAGCAAGTTATATTGTTAAGACGGTAAGTAAATACAAAGTAATAGTTTGACCCAAGGATGTTTTATATAACAATGTTAGATAGCTTACTTTCAAAACCGCAGCCCGCAGTCTACGCCGCTTCCAACTTGTTTATTACAAACTTCAAAACATTGATATCTCGTAGAGATTGTTTTATAATATAAATTGTTTATATGACAGGCTCATTGGTATTTGTTAAAACCGTAGGAAGCGGGCAGTACAGCGAGACATTTACGTCTTTGGGTCAGTGAAGCTTATTTAGACCACTCACATCGATGAAGGACTAGTCTGGAGACTGCAAGAATGACTTCCCCCCCCTCCCAAAGGAGCTCATCGCGTCCTCTCATCCGGTTGCCGTTGCCAACCGGCGCGATGACGCACTCCCAAGATTTTCGACAGTTGACAGGGACAGTTTTCGAGAGTAGTTAGCTCACAATTGGGTCCTCTACTGATTGCTGTCGGACCGGAGCACCTTGCCTCGGGTCCCGCTGCCCCGTGCGACTACTTTTTTGAAACTTATAGGTCTGCGTAGTATGGACTTTTGTGATAAGTAATGATGGAATGGATTAAAAAATAATGATTATAATAAAATTTTTCTTAAGCAGGAAATGTATATAATTGACTTCGCACACATTACTCCATGTTTTTTTTTGTACTTTAATAATACCTACACTAAAAAAATTGGTTGAAAATTTTTCTTACGTTCGTGATTTTAAAAACTTATATTTAGTATTTTTATGAAAAAAAAACAAAGCTGAAGGATGATAATAGTAATGATTTCAATCTGAAATTCTTCATTCGTGAATAAGAATTACTGATATTATATGTGGGAAAATACCTCCTTCGTTAATTATTTACCGCATAAAGGCTATCTTTCGGCATAATACTGTCAGATACATCATTGACAATTAACTGTGACCTATAATTTATTGTTTTAATTAATGTAATTTGGACGACCGATTGGAGTAATGGTCGGTGGCCGGGCATGCTGAGCCAAAGGAAGTGGCTTCAATTCCTTCACGCAAACAGTGTTCGAGTAATTTTTGTTTTTCGGTATTTGTTAATTACTATTTTTTATAGCCACCATATTTTATACATACAAGAACCTCTCGCAATATAGAGATTAACTCTAGTGCAAGAGTTCTTTTATTTTTAAGTTCCACTTCTTGAGCATAACTTTATGTATTATAATACTTTCCTCGATTCCTCTGATCTCAATTCAACTCTATTTTACATGAAAACCGGTATTCTTTTGATGCAAAGCTAAATAACGACCGGCACCGAGAATATAAGTCATTGCAGCGGACTTTTATTAAAACAACGGACCAGAGACATCACAAGAGAGAGTCAATTTGACTTAAACTGCTGTTTCTCATTTAACTCCTCTTTTACTACGAGATTTGTTATTGAAAATATCTAACTAAAACGTAATTAAATATACGAATACAAATAAATTTGTGACATACAAACTGAAGCTTTACCGCGTATATATATTGACTAAATCATACAGACAAGTGAGAATCTGTACATAGTGGACGAGCTGAAACATGCTCGTCCATATTATTTGAAACCAAACCAAAACCACAGCCTTTTAGCAGCGTGAATTAAAACTCTTAATTAGAATGTGGAACAAATAAATCGCACAGTCGATATGTCGATAGCATTCAGAGAACAGACGACTTCCAGCTCGTTGGAACACGACAGCGAACTTGTTTAATATATTTTAACAGCAATTTTATCAAAATAAATTAAACCGCTATATTTTGAATAGATATATAGGACTTTTATAAAAACAAAAAAACAGTTTTTCATAAAATATGTTTATATCTATACAATATACTATATTTCAGGTTATTTGCCAAGGTCAAAAAAAAAATGCAATAATTATAAACTTAATTTGCTTATAAAATTTTCAGTCGCGGATCCACTCGCGTGGGCGAACGTTTTTATTTATTATATATAGATAACTTCAGCCGATGTTACTCACGAATAATGTAGCGTTCTAAGGGTAACAAAAATGTTTAAAATCAGTGTCAGTAGTTTTAAGGTATATTTTATTATATAACAAACTCGATCTTTTGATGTAGTATTATATCAGACGACATCTATAAAATAAAGTGTTACGATTTTGAAAGCACTCTCCGGTCACAGGGAAGTATTAAAGTACAATATATATAAACCTGTCCGTCAGTGCTCGAGCTCAAATTACTGCTTTCCTATCATTTATATTTATTCTTAAAATTAATCCAAAATCTTTTAATCATTAATTGTAATATATAAATAGCGATATATTTTTTTAAATAAACATAAAATCCAAAATTTATCCACACGGGCAAGACTCGGCACTGCAACCTCTGGGAACTCTCGTTTCGTCGTCTCGTCGCTCTTTCAATAGAAGCGCCGTGTCGCTCCCCGTCTATGTACAATGGACCTTATGTTATTGTTTCTCACTTTACAGCTTCAAATAAAACTACGAAGATGCCACCGTACTTAGAGATTAATCAGTAAATTCAGTTTAACAATGGTTATTAATTTAAAGTTATATTTAATTAAGAACACCGATATCTATGATATCGGTGTTCTTAATATATCTATAATGATATTTTTATGATTTTTATTCTAATTTAGTATATTTTTAATATTCATTTTATACTAATATTATATTGCAGTTAGGATTATTATATGTCTGTTATCCGATGAGCTAATTGAAATCATATCAGACCAGTATAATTAAGCACAATTATATACAATAATATAATTGATATATATATAATTGAAATTAATGACACAAAAGATAACTATGTTAACAGTCACAAAGCTTCCGTCCGTTCGTGCAATATTATTAATATTACTAAACATATGAAACAGAGACAGAAAGCGCGAACTAATCGGACCTATTTAGTAACGTCTAATAAAAAGCTTAAAAGAAAACAAATGCTATAAGTTTTCAGTCCGTTCATAATTAACTTTCAATAATTTGTTTTAGTTTACGGCATCTGCATTACTTTTGTGTTTCAATTTCTTTTCTTCAAAAAGAATTTGTGTTCATTATAAAAGTAGTTTGCAGTAATGCAGATTGTTTTTATATTTGCGTGATTATTTTGTCAAACGCACGGTACATATTTACCTACTTCCGGGATCTCTCCGTCTAAATATATTTTAAAATTTATAATGTTTGCGTGGTAGTTTTTAAGTAAAATTAACTGTTTGAGAATTAAATACTATTTGAATAAAAAGAATTAGGAATAATTCACATTATCAGAAAAAAATAAAAAAGAAAACAATTATTGCCTCTGAATACTGACCGACAATGCGGCCAATTAAGCGGCCATTCTGCAACCGCGTAGTCGGCTCGTTGGCGAGTCGGCCAAACTCACAGGCCATCCATCCATCCATCTCTCATACATATACAATATATAAAAAAAAATGACTAGCAGCGCTTGCATCGTACATTGCTACAAAAAGTTTTTTTTTTAAAATAACAAATTCCGTTTCATATTTCCAAACTAAAAAATTAAAAATAATGGATTCTAATTAACTTGAAAGTATTGAGTCATTAAAAATAGACGCTCTTTTCATCTCTTTGTTATTTTATATGGATTATTATAAAAATAATACTACATTTCCACTATTTCATTGTGTGGTTCAAAAGAAAACTTTAGAAGATAGAAAGAAATATGATTTTTTAATATAATTAATAATAATAATAACAATCTTTATTTCACATTCTCCATATATCCATACATTTGTTAGTAGTTTTTTGTTTAAGACTATGTTAGTTAATACATGAAATGCCATTGATAATAATAATAGACAATGTAATGAAATTAATAACAATAATAATAATAATAATTCAAAACATGATCAAAACAAAGTCAACATTACAACAACACAGCGATCATAAATATTACATAAATGTCAAAGTAAATTAATAAAATTCTATGTCATTGAAATAATTTAATAAATTATCCTACTTTTATTTATTTAAGCCTAGGCCAATCGTAATACAGTCATGTCGGTTTGATATCATCTTCAAGATGCTGGTGCCACTTTCCTGTACTCGTTGTAAGATTGACGCTTTTTTTTCCGGATAATGGCATGAAAGCTGTCGGTACGGGCCTCCATAAACATGGAGGATGCACTACAGTAGCGGGGCAGCTTTAACGACATCCTGAAGATATTTATATATATTATATTGCACGCGGAGGGCGTTGTAGGCTCGTTGCGAATAGACCGCTCGAGTAAAAAGATTGACAAAATGCTTTGAAAAGCATAATTTTCACATATGATGATGATGAAGACACTCTCTGTCAACATCACAGTCATCCTTCAGATCCTCTGTCACAATATGACCAATATATTTAAACTTACTTACTACATTAATATCACAATTAAATAGTTTGACAGGCGGCAAAACCTCTGCTCTATAATTACCCGACTTAAACACTGACATGACACTCTTCGCAATTATAATTAGGTAAGTCCATGTCTGTTTGCAAATTTTTATTGAAAACTGTCATATTGTGGTAGTCATCACAATATCAAACTATATTAAATTCTGTAGTTATGATATTCGGAGAAGTATTATTATTAAGGACAGATGGCTTTATTTAGTCGTGTGAGAGCAAAATGATTCCCCAAACTATCATTTATATAAATCAATTCATAAATCTCTTCAATGACCCAGTTAAAGTTTATGCACGAAAATTTAAGTTTCAACTGAAATTTTCCTTCCGGCGGATTCGAGATTAAATTATAGAATAATATTTAAGCACATGTTTGTCAAAGTAACATCACAAACTCTCTGTTAATTCATTGAATCTTATTTAATTATTATATATAACTACCTGTTAGTCACGGTTTCATCCGCGGACGAGCTAATTTATTTACTATTAGTATAACTAAGAACAGTAGTCTCATGTTTAATTGCCTATAACCAGAGAAAATTTTTCAAATCCATCCACTAGTTTCCTAGATTTGCGCATTCAACCACACAAACAAACACATTCTTCCGCGGTATAATTTTAGTATAGATTATCTGACTGTATTCATGTTACCTTTCTCGGAATTCGGCCGACTAGTTTTGAACCTATCCGGGCCCTTAGTCATGAACTTGGAGCGCGGCGGAATCGCGGCGTAAGCTGTTCAAGCCAAAATTCCATTAGATTCCGAAACTAATCCGGAAAACTCCGATAAAATTAACGTGAGCTGGATAAGTACATACAATAGTAATCATTGAACACGAGTCTTAATACAAAAAGTCACAACTTTTTATAAATTTCAAATGCAATCAGTAAACCACATAGTTATAAAGTTTGAAGTGTATCAAGTATGATAGAGAACTGTTTAGTATTTCGAAATAAAATAAGAAAAAACCCGACTACTACAAATTGAAAGCAAATCCTCGTAGAGTAACATATTAGTATTTGTGTATTAAGAATGAAAGAAATGTTTTAAAATTTTGTTTGAATATTTCAAGCTTAAAAGCGTTCCAAATGAGAAAGGAAAATAAAGATGGAATCCTTGTTTCGAGGTCCGTATATGGGTTAGGCGGCTAATGCATCTTGTTCCATTGAACGATTTAACTCGCGGTGACTAACGCGCTGTCAACCCCTTTATTTGTTGACGATGTAATCTTTCCCTTCCAATGACATTATTACAGCGGATATTAGTCTTAACAAAATTGAAACATTGTTTGATGATATATTTATTCACCTTTGAGGATTAAATTGCTTTTGTGATTGTAACGTTTTTATCGAATAAATTTATATTTTTTATAGTTGAATTAGTTCATAGAACCAGCTTAAATTCGTTAAAATATTATTAGCCAATATTATGATATTTGAAAGTTGACTTTTTATTTTTATGTATTAAATTAAATTTGAATCTAAAAAATTATAAAATGTTTGTTGATTATTAATATCTATCACTGATTCAGACTGATTTTATATTATAATTATTAAATAAATATAATCAATATTAATATTAAATATTCTATCAGGTTTAGGTAAAAAATATAATACTTGTTTTTAAAGTATTAACTATTTTTAATAAACATGTTTTCAAAATTGTATTACCACGGACAAGAACTCGAACCTAGTATCTCTTAAACATCGTTCCGTTTCTCTTTTAGTTGAAGCCGCAGTGTCACAGTGCAGTGTCTCGATGGATGTAAAATTCTTTATATAATATCGCTCTGATAAGGAGGAAGCTGTCATTCATTAGTTTTTTATTGAAGATCGACAGAATTCGTGCTGACTTTGTAAATAAGCACCGAGAGGAAATCATAAGTTCTTTAGAAATTTGCTTTTCTTATTATTTTAATATAGTCTAAGTTAGTGCCTGGCTACATTCCACCTGATAATAACTGTACGTTTTAATTTACAAAAATATTTAGTTTAGCCGTACTTGTTTAGTAATACTCTATTTTTCTTGCTTTGAAGAAAGTGACTTTGTAATCGTGTGGGAAGTCAGATATTCGTCGGATATTATTTGGCTCAAAAACGAGGACGCAAAGTGCTTCCTGCAGTGTGGTGGGAGGATGGTGGGAGAAGACGAGCTGGTTGTAGGAAAATACCTTATAGAATTCTTGAAATATTTCGTTACTTTATGTGTGTTATTTAAAATCTATTATTCATGTAAAATTAACATTTTATGTATGACTGAAAATCTTCCATTGTTCACATAATGAAAATTGTTTTAACACGAGTAAGTAAGTAAGTAAAATTCCTCCCGTGTAAAGTTACTGCTGACAGCTAGTCTTCATACAATACAGTCTCCAAAAGTTCATACATTTCATACAATATGGACGTGTAACATATGTAATATATGAAATATATTTTTAAAGGTGTCAAAAGTAATAGAATCAATCTAGTTTTATATGTTTGTTTTGTTTATTATTCACTTAGTTCTTCATTTTATCAACATAAAGCTTAACAAATATGATGTTTAATTTAATGTAAGTTAAGATACGTTTTACTTAAAGTAATATGTCAATTTGATTACTTTCTCGTTTCAATACAAAGTCAATATAAAAATACCAATAAAACGCACTTTGATAATCTTTCACCCAATAACGGGTGATAAGGGTGAACAATTCGATTTAATCTCCAAATTGTTTAGTAAATTTTTATAAAATCAATAAAAACGAAATGGAAAATACCTAATTTATATAAAATTAATATTATAATTCATTAAGAACACTTAGTAATTAGTATTAAGTAATAACTGTTGCAAAGGCTGATTAAAATAACAAATTATTGGATGTAAAAAAGTAAATTTGTTTGCTTGATCTACAGCGTAATGTCTATTGTTATTGTAGCCATACACTGATTGTCTGTGATCAGAACTTTGAGCACGATGACGAATTATTTTAAAGTGAAGAGAATCTTAGTAGGTGTCATGGAACACTCATTAGTACATCGCACATTCACATCTGTAATAGTAAAATGAATATATGATAATGATATAAAAAAAAGCCTTTGAATAATTGCTTCATGGTAAAATAATTAATTTTGATCAGTGTCATTGTAGGAAATGTATTGTGTTTTACTAAAAAAGAGTACATTATGAAGAAATTTTTGATAAAGAATTGTAACATTTTGTTGTAATTATATATATATTTTTGTTATTATTTTGTTTTATTTTGATTTCGTATGTTTGTAAAAAGATAATATGATCAAAAGTAATAATAATTCAAAGAGCAATTTACAGGAATTGTTATAGCCAGGAATAAAAGTGATTTATAACATTTCTACTGCATATTTGAACTTGAAAAATTTGTTATGGCTTAATTATAATAGTATTACGGACGTTTATGTAAATATGAATGTTTTCTATAAAACTGTAGAACATCACTTTGCTCTATTGTCAATAATTTCTGCAGCGAACGCGATGTAATGACTTCTATTGTATTTTTATTCTATTGTATCTCTAGTCTATTCAATTTTTTTCACACGTTGGTTTACATTATCGAAGTTTTCATACAAATTTCCAATAAATTTGAAAATGTTTTCTCGGCCATGTTCATCAGAAATAATGTGGGATTCAAATCGTTCCAGTACTGTTTAAACCCATTTAATATAAACAAACAATCAAATAGATTTAAGCCATCTCATGTTTTTCATGTTATATTTCTATACCTTATGATATTTTTCATCTGCTTCGTTTCTAAGTAGGAGTCAGACATAGCAGGTATTGGCACGAGTTTATGATAACTATACTATAGGAAATGAACATTTCGTAGTACAGCTATCATTTTTAAATATAGGTTGAAATTTCATCGAATGTAATTCTTAATTCACATTTGTTTGCTTTCAAAGGATAAATGAATCGTCATGAAAGTATTTTGAAACACTCGTACATTCGCTTGCGACGTATTAATAGCACGTTATTCAACTTAACAAGATCATAACATAAATTAAAATTATTGCAATCTTCCATTACTCAACGGGAAGCATATTTCAAAACTCATTCATATAAAAACTGTTTTTGCTTTGATTATACTGATTTACAATAAAACAGGCTTTTTGAGCTGAATAATTAATTTCATCACCTTCATCTCATCACTGCATTTAAGACTCTAATCGTCCTGAAATAAGATTGAAAATGCAAATATACAGCACCTGTACAGTCATCACCTGAATATAAGTAATGAAAAATTAACGGTTATGTTTATGAATTTAAGGTATTAATTACACGCACGCTGGGCCTGGGACGACCCACTGAGGGTCGACTTACTGAATACAATAAATATAATAATTTACATTGTCTGTGATATTTGACTATCTTATTTATTACACACCAAAATGACGGGTAAGATTAAATTTTAAAAAATTATTATATTGTCTCTTAATATCTAGTTTTTCGTTGTAGATACTTTTGTTGACAACGCACAGGTTGAAGCCACTTTACGAGATAACCGCGATACTTTTATTAGAGGTTTCGTTATCAGAGCCACCTCTATATGATATCAATTTCTATAACCTTTGTATTTTGACCCAATTTCATGACGCGTCGTTAAGCATAAAGTAAAATACATGGTTTAAAAGATTCCATATAAAAAATTACCTAATAGGGATTTTTTTCTGTTACTTTAAAAATAATATATAAAGTTCACTTTTAACTAATATTTTAACGGACCGTCGATTGTTCTTAGTTATTTAACTATTTATTATATATATTCATTTTAGTCAATATATTTCTATTTCTAATAATTCCCAACTAAAAGGATAGTTGGGAATTATTTGTCAAAGAAAGATCTTTGACTTCAACCTTTTAAAGGTCGACTGAAAGATATCAAAGAATAGATCCTTCTTTAATAACATTTTATCCATTTATATAAATTATCTCATTAATATATGAAATTCAGGTATAAGTTCTAACACAGAACTGTCTCACAGTTATTATTATTATTATTATCTAACGACATTTGTAAATTAATCAAAGTTAAGTACACTGCAACAGGGAATACATCGCAGAACAAGTGTCAACAAACAAACAACCAGCAGATCAATCATTTCACTCGTACACTGTGCGGCTCCTCGCAACCAAACCATACTAAGTGTTTTGGTCTTGTTGCTCTCATTTCAATTTAAATCTAATTTGAAACATGAAGAACATTCGTCTGTCGATTATTTAATAAAAATATAATATTACTTTTACAAATTCTTTTACATTTATTAATAAACGGTCTAAAGTTATTCCAAATGTTAATAAGACAGCCATAACGCGGACATTAAGCCGCCTCAGACCGTCGTAAATATTACTAATTGGTTCTCGTGGATCACATATCACTTTATTAATATTTTACTGGACAAAGTGAGATATGCACGTGTTTAAAACATTAAAAAGAATTGGTCTGTAGAGACCACGAGAATAACTAGTGTTCAAGAACGGAATTCGACCTACATGCAACATGCTACATGCCACATGGTTTATGGCACCCCATACAGAAATGTGGTAACATCGGTGCAGCGGTTTTATGATTACCGGACAAAGAGCAGAGCTTCCAACAAATCTTGTTTCACACACTCATGTGACTTAATACAATCTACAGCATGACCTCACAAATAAATGTAATATATATTATATAGCTGTAAATATTTTGTTTTATATTAACTACGCTACAAAAATAACAACAATGTATAAATATTTGATAAATCTAGTTTGAAATCTAGTTCTATGAATCTAAGTTGTTACATACGTTAGTTTTATTACGATATTTTTAAATTCTCCTTAAAAAAATTAAACATAGTACAGAGATATTGATTAAAGTCTGCAAAATATGAAGAAATATATAGAAGAGTATTAATCTATTTAAGAATCAAATGAAAATAAGAATCATTACATTTTTTTTTCTTCGATGACAAAAATACTCTCTGTTGTCGGGTTTTGCAACCCTTAATTCTGTACTATTTTATTTGCGAAATAATTATGAAATTATTATTATCTATTAAACCTGTTTATATATATGTTATCTTTATTTATTTGTAACACCCTTATTTATATGTAACATCTGTATTTTGTCTTGTTATGAAAATCAACATAACAATAATTTAATATAGTCAATAAGTCAGGCGTGTAAATAGTCTTGTATTTCATCGCTTGGAAAATCAGCCTTGAATTTTGTGAGTTATTTAATTTCTTTTTTCCGAGTGAGATGTCTCCGAGTATGATGTCTCGTAGGACGGTATGAAATATTTACATCTACCGTAAGATATACAGAATTGTAAATTCTTTATTACTTTTAAAACTCAAATAAGATTTGAGTCTTTATTTTGTAGCCGCGAATTTACTTCAATATTTTTGACGCCATCTTTAATACACAGTCAAAAACACGTCCGTTACATAAAAATATAACAATAAAAATATTTTTATTTCTTAGGAAATATAAAAGAACAATACTTTTATAGTGACCATTGAACCTTCGACAAAACAACTGTAGAAGATTTGTCATAAAAAACAACAGAAAGCACATGGTGTCCTCGTCACTGGAATACTTCCTGTTTTCTGAAGGTCTGCTATTTTTGATACCTGATCCCGCGGTCGATGACCCCGTCGCTAAATAACATTGAGTGACTCACGGATTATACTGTCACTGTCTGTAGTAAGTGGAGTTAACATATAAATGACACAGATGAAATATAGGACGCATTTACAGCTACAAGTTTAAATTTTTAGAGCAATATCTAAATGAAAATGTAATCTTTATTAATATATATATTGTTATTTTAATAAAAATACAAGCAAATAGCGTTATTTACAAAATAGCTATTCACTTTCCAATACCGGAGCACATCTGTTCTATTTTACTTAGCACGTACTGATCGTAAAGTTTTAAAACGTATAGAATGTAATAAGGAACCCGTTTAAAGCTATTTAGAGCGTTTGCAAAATCTTTAAATTTAAATCGTAAAAGAATATAAAAAGCTTAACTTATTTTTTTACAGAAATTTCATTTATTTATGTTGTCAGATAGAAGTGACACAGACGTGAAACTAAAGATAATCTAAGTTGAACTATTTAATATTGAATTTTTTTAACTTGAGAAAAGCTTAGGTTATAAATAAAATGTTATGTTAATATGATAATAGAAAGAAAGGTTATTTATAAATAAAATTTTTCATTTATTATAAAATATTTTTATTTTAAGTTACAATTCTTGAAAGTGAACATTGGAATTTTGTGTTTGTGCGAATATTAGAATAATGATTTAATCCTACAAAAGCAACTATATTATGGTAGCTTTAATATGTTATTTATGTATTATACTGTATGCCATCTAAAAATCTTTCAAATTCTGATTCAAGTACTCTTACAGGGCTTGTCGTAGCTCGTTCTGTCTCATTAAACATTATTAATTGCAATTTTGATTGCAGGAAGTCTCCGGTTAATGTTAACGGAATTTCATAATAATTTTCATTAAGTAAAGCGGAACCTTCTCGTTTAATGAAATTAATACTGTTTATTTGAATAATACTTGAAATACTTCGCTTATTGCTTACTTTATATATCTAGTATTAATAATTATTATTGTCTATAGTGAGTATATTGTTATTATCATGCGAAAGAGAGAGGATAGCGCCTGTCCAAACACAGGTAGCGCTGGGGGTTACACTGGCAGAAGATCCGGACTGCCGATGCTGTAGACGTGAGAGAAAGGGAAGACAGACTGACGCCGTTACGTAACTAAGTACTTTACCCTCCATAAGAAGTTATCTTTAATAGTGTTCATGTATTATAACAATTTTAGATATTTCAATTGTTTGTAGTTTTTAGTCAAAGTAAATAAAACTTTTACTTATTTAAAGACTTACTACAGAACACTGAAACTATTAAATTGATTTGTGCTAAATAATATATTACAGCAATAACAATATCAGTGTCTTCATTTACTATATATACATACTCATGTATGTTTAAAAATTACAAATGTTAATATGTTTGTCAGTCTGTAGGTATATTGTAACTCGTGTTACGTATACAATGTATGACGGTATTTGTAGGCACAAGAGCCTTCCTTATACCTTGTGGTTAGAGGTTATTTGTATTGCAAAATGGCAATATAGGGGAAAATCCGGATGTATTGAGAAACAGTGAGAGATGAAGGAAAGGAAATTGGATTTGAATATTATGTCTGTAGAAACATAATGTATATATTTTAATTAATGCATTCACTACATATTTGTAGAATAATCAAGCACCGACAAAAGAACGACCGAGGACGAAATATGTAGAATAATATAGCAGAGAAGCAAGTTCGCACTGAAATTACCTATTACAGAATGCAATGTAAGATGTCAAACATTGCGCCAACTTTGAATTACTATTATACGGGGTAGAAGATGATAGTAAATGTAATCTGTACATATAGTAATGTCAACAAATCATTACAAGTAGAACATTTCGTAAGGAACTAAATGCTTATACAAATGCGGCAGTATTAATTACGAACCATATTTAATTGCGGTTTCAACAAAATTAATTGTAAATAAATATTTGATAAGTCGAAGATATCAATATAATATTTATATTTATGTAACAATTAATACAATTAATTTCTGAATGTTGGTTCCATTTTTTTGTAATAAATGTATTAAAGGTAGTGTTTTTATTTTCGAAAAACTCAGTTTTTCCTTCCGATCTGTCTGTCTGTATGTGTGTCTGTGTGTCTGTGTGTGTGTCGAATTTTATTTCTCGAATTTTGAAAAACTAAAGATATATTTGGAATCAGCATCTAAATGTAAGATTCACTTTTCAAAATTATGTTGATTGTCCAACGGGAAGGTGGTCAGATCGGCCGCCGAAGTTACAGAAAAATGGAAAAAAAAAATCGAATTTTAAAATTTTTTAAAATCCTATCATAAACTACATAAAAAAAATAAAAAAAGCAATAGAAGTTGTTTTGTTTGTTAATTAATTTGCGAGTTATAATTTGCCGATTAGGAGTTTTTCATAGCGGCAAGCTCGATTGCCGCGTGTCAGATGTTTTCATACTAACATTTATTTTATTTTCACCCTTGTTATGTATCTTTATTTTTGATGTGGTACAGTAAAACCTTGTCATTATTAAAACGCCCTAATTCGCAAGGAAATTACATAAAATTTAAGAATTACTCTTATATTTATGTTTCCTAGTAATAATACTATGATATTGTAATACTCAGCATACTGAATATATTTAAATAATATGTACGATAAGTAATATATCAATTTAAGTACCTTACACCATTTCACCATTTAAAATGAGTTTGGTATTAAGACTTCAGTTATACATGATTACTAATAAATATAACTAAGTGTCTGTACTAATGTTAGTATTATTGAGACAGAAATAGACAAAACTATTGAATTCAAAGGCCGCGAATGGTTTCGAAAATAGTCTAGCAAAAATGTGATATATAATTAATACAGCAATAATAATAGACTACACTGTTTAATAATATTACCTTGACCTGTAGACAAAATCAGTTGATTATTATCATAGTTAAATAACAAAGGAAAATAACAAGATCTTATTATCCTTATAAATCCATATTTACTCCGGTAACATAGATTATTACTTATTCTCAGACAAACTAAGTGTTACTCCTTTAATCATCATGTGTGATACATGGACAGAGAACGCGCCAGCTTCAGCAACAGTTAATCTGTAAGAGCTCCAGGAGGTTTCGTGTAACATTTAATAAGCAGGACGTAGACTTCCTTCGTAAATTATACTTTGTTCTGGAAATTTTCATCTCAAATATATAGCATACATTTATCCAAATCCCAGTGTAATTTACTTGAGCTATTATATATCTAATGTTTTTATATATAATGAGTTGACTTTAGTACCGGTGTTAGTTCACTATTTGTAAACAAAACACGTATTTTTTTAGTTTGTAGTATCCGTTAGCGTTGATGTCCCTCCAATTTTCTTACGAGAATATTATTCTTAAGAATTATCAATTCAAACAAGAAACGGACATATTGTTATAAACATGTGTAAATTTACTAAAAATAATGAAAAAGCCTTCATTTGACTCTTCAGATTGGTCAGTATCTATTTACAATCAGCGCGGTTTCTAAAATAATTTCAAAAATAATTTTGTTTCTAATTCCGTTTCATCCTCAATATTCTCAAATATATTTTTATATTATTAACGGTTATAATTTTGTATGTACGTTTGAAAGACAAAAGAACATTTTGTTAATCAAATTACTTACGTAGTTTATATGAGAACGGTATTTATTCTTGTATTGTTGCTTACATATAGATTTTAATAATACGTCAAACTTTTAAACAACTGTATTACGTTTTATGTAGGAATGTATCCTGACTAATTAAATCATTGTCTGGAGTTCTTGTTTAATCAGAGATATAGAGAATAGAGCTTTAAGGGTTGAACACCCTTAAATCTCAGGGCCAGTATTCGTGTCAAGTGGACTATAAACGAATGAGTTGTGTGTGTGTTTGTTTGAAATATGTATTATTTATTTTTTATCCTATCTTAGATCGTAGAAATAAAATGAAACCAGCTGATTTTCACTCATTTAAATTATCGGCTTACAATAAAATAATAATATTTAAACTAACAATTAAATTAAAATGGTCATTTGGTAAACAAATAAAAAATCAGGAGTCTTTGCCTTAATATAATGAAACCTATTTAAGTATTAATAATAGTTTGCAACGAAAAGAATATTAGAATCTTCATCCGAACAAAATATTTATGAAAAGATTACAGTTTAAATGAAATAACACCGCCCTAAATCAAACACCGCTTACAAAAACGATGGCGTTACCTGAATCCGATTATAAATTGGATGCTTGAATTAATGGCGTCCCCTACTATGAGTATAAATACAAGCTACAGGTCACTGTGTGTAATGAATGACATTTTTCAAACCTTTTGTTCTTTCAGCGTACAGCCATTCCACCTATGTTGCGAATTTTCATCAATCAAAAAATTACTACGTGTTTTTTTTTTCAACACAATATATATAATTTTCAGTAATATTATTATGTAAAATTAAATATAGCAATCTTTCGCATAGTAAGAACAATATCTATAAAACGATATTGTGATAATCATATATACTAACTAAATTAAAATATATATTTAATATAAGTGATATATTAATAATATATGGAATCTTTACAAAAAAGCTTCACACTCTAACAAATTACAAAACACACGTAACTCTTAACAAGTCTCGTGTCCAAGTATTTTATATTCGTTACATAAGCAAGCTCCGAGCAGGTGCTCGTCAATCTGGAGCCGATACATCTGGAGCTACTGAAATAGTCTAGCCATACATATAAAATTAATGTAAGTATTTATAAAAATATCAATTCATTCTAATGATTTTTGTCAACGTTTTACAATTTAAAGCAAAGAATAAACTTTTCTAAGTTATCCTAAACAGTGTAATGCAAAAACAATTCAAAAATACTCAAAAGCGACAATAATTCTTACTGTTACAGTTTAAAAAAATACAATAACATGAAGGAAATACAAAATCGCAGAACCATAAGTTTCTACCAAAATTTTCCGGTAGCTTTCATATATTTGCTCTCGTCATTAAGCGAGTCGAGCGTTGTTATCAGCGCCGTATCGTGTGAGCGTGAGTGGCCGTCGACCCTGATTACATAAGAGCTGGAGTAGAGGAGGCAATTTTTATAAAAAGCATTTATAATAATTCAGTGCACTTTAATAAGAAAAACTACAAGTTTTAATGAAGTCCCTGTAGTCTATGTTATATAAAAAAGAGGTATTTATCCTTATTAATTTTTCATATAAAAAGAAAATTAATTTATGTTTTTCGAGCACGTAATTGTAAAACTTGAATCCTTTAAGGCTTTTGCCGGCCTGACTTTGAAAGTAAAACTTAACTACTTAACTTAGGAAACTAGTTTTAATTAAATATACGGCTGAGATTCTTTCAGAACAGTTTTTAAAGAAATATAAATTTATAACAATAAGCTTACGTCCGTCGGCTTTTATTCGGACACATTAAATATTTCAACAAGAACGACTGCTAGGTCTCGGTAAGACCTAACCGTCGTTAAGGAAAGTAGACATTTTATTTAGCAATTAAATTAAATTAAAGAATTCAATGGTTTCGAAGAACTTCTTTCAACTACATTAATTACATTAATGTCCGTCTCGTAATATCTAAATACACGTTTAAATGTACTTATATTCCATTGAGAGCACACTGTTGCAGCCGTCCTCTGGTACTTCACACCAATAGAAAATAAAAACAAACAATAAAGTCCAAAGCATTGTTTATGGCTCTGAATTATTAATTCGGTCGAGCGATAATCAAATGATTTATACTGTGACGTTGATACAGAATAATGATCAGTTTAATAACCACGAAAACGATCCGCTGATCTCCAGCAAGGTCACAGAAATATAAAGCTTTTAATGGAGCCGATGCCGAAGGTCTGAGAAAGATATTTTTATATTCGCTATAAATAGCCTACACAAAATATTAGTCCCAGAGGTTTTGAACTAAACTATAAATTTGTAAGGATTTTTCCACATAATGTGTGTCAACAACCCTGTGCAAAAGTTCATCACATTATGTAGTATAACTTTACACTTTAGCTTTGGCTGCGGTTTGCTTACAAATGAAGCCCGCAATTACTTAGTACTGAGATACACGGAATATTTGAAACACATAAAACCGGAATGTAGTCTTCAAAGATGATGATCAAATGATTTGTACAGAAAATTAAACCTCTATACATTATTATCGTGTATCTTTTAACTGTTAAAACATCATTAACGCCTATACCATATAATTTAATTAAGTATAGCCCATTTAATAATATCAAACCGTTTAATAATTTTCTCGTTAAAGAATAAAAAACTTATAAACTTAAAAATATTTGTGTTTGTAACATTACTAGAAAAAAATATATATATTTATAATAAAATATAGAGTAAAACTATGATAGTCAAGTACAATTATAACAGGTATATAATAAAAATGTTATTTAGAGCTGTGTATAAAGTTATAAAGTTTCATGAATAAATATCACTATTATTATGAAAAGTTATAACGATCTCAATCTTTAAAGACTGTTACATGTTATCTTCTCTTCAGGGATACTTAATAATAAAATTTATGTCTCTTTGGAAATAACATTTAAAACTCAACATAATAAAACTTTGCACGTCACTCATTGAACAGTACAAGTGTTTATTTTTCATCATTACCAGATGCCTTTTGCTGGTCAGAGCTAAATAACCATCAAGGAAAAGGTCTGCCCTTGTAGCCTCCATTAAACGAAAGAGTTTCTAACTATTCTAATAACAATAACAAAACCAGTTACAAGATAAAAGAAAGCATTTCCTTGCGAGAACGGTCTTTGCGTAATACCAAAAGAAATAAGACGTAATAAAAGCAAATCTTATTAAAGTTAATTTCGTCATGGATTTAAATAAAAATATTAGTGAAACAAGTACGACGTCAATCGTAGAAGAACATGGTATTTTAAATAATAGGTCCCTGGCTTGACATTAATATTTGAAAAGAATTATATATACATTTATACTAGTATAATATTCATATCAAATTTAATGAGGTAAACCTATACCTAATTGATAGAAGAAATCTTGAGAACCTATAAAAAAACGCCACGTTATAATGAATAAGTGTAGAGGATGAAGAGGGCCTCCTTTTTATAGACGAAAAGGGCCTGTTTTTATATATTTTCTTTATCATTGTACAGTTAAAACTATTTTATACAGGAAATAAATATATACTGGTCTGCGAAAGTACTGTCAATTCAATTGAAGTTCACTGAATGAAAGAACACAACAACAATTATCTCAATTGCAAACACGAAACTGTTATCTTAGTATCAAACTGGATTGGATAAAAGTTTCTCGATTGACTAAAGAATATATAGACCTAAATGATTTACGATATTATATACACTAACTTCTAAATAATCTCTAGTAAACAATGACATATAATATATATGTATATAACAATAGCCTACAGTCGTGCAGGCGACATATTACTCTTCACTGTTGGGTTTTCAATAACGTGAACGCCGAACGTTAGTACAAAAAAGGGTTTTGTATTTTGCATACAATGTATACTAAAATAAGAGCTACACTTTAAGCTTTGCAATATTGTAACTAGACACTTGATTGAGTAGTTATTACGTGATATACTGGTATACAGACAGACAGACAAACAATATATCTTTATTTTTATTATAAGTTCTTCTTGAGTTAAATAAAAATTGTTTAATATAAACAATCTAGAAGTTTAATCTCCTTCGATATACTTGAGATTGTTAGTCGGCGCCGGGTCGGTATTTCCATTGCCATGATCAAGGTTTGTCTGATGATTTATTGTATATTCTAAAGTGAACACATTACGTATTACATGAGAACAGATTGCGGATCGAAATATAGCTCAGTTTATTTGGTAACAAGACAAAATCAAAACAATAAATATAAAAGCGTAATGAAAAATTAAGATTTTTGAAAAAAGTCATAAGCAGATGTCGCCTCAGCCCACATAAGGATGATTTTACTTAGTTTGCTATTCATCGAATCGGGTAGTTAAATGTTCAGAATTACGGAATGGTTCTCCAGATATTCGAATCCTACCGTGTCGACAATATTTAATTTTTTATTTATCTATAATTTAAACAATCTTAACATGTCTATTTTAAACAAATATTGCACGTTATTTTTCCTGCCAGACTATTCTTTGTTATAATCAATATTTGTATAATTATTTTTATTATTATGAAAGGTCATAACATATTTCTGTGAAACATTTTATATTATGTGTTAAATGATCACACAATCGTAGAATTTAATCATAATTTCAAATAATATTTGCCAGAATCTAACATTCGTGATTGATTATTATTAATTAGCTAGGAAGTGATCTATTGATCGGTTGACTTCTAGCGCTACGACCGTAATAAACAACACCAGACACAACCGAACAATTTGAAATGTATGTTAATATATGTGATTTATAATGCTATTTGACATATACAATGCGTGAATCAAAAAAGAACTTCCGTGTCGAAGCTTTTCTCAACTTTACATGACAAAAAATATATTTTATAAGGTCCTTATTAATTTTATTTCCTGTACGTGTGAATAATGATTGCCCTTTGAATTTTTAGAATGTTCCTTCACCTAAACAATTCTACTATAAAAATATTCTAAAATATTAGAAGAAAATTATAACATAAAAACAAATTCCAAACCGTCCGAAAAATAGTAGTGCGAATATTTTTACTTAACGCCCAATGTACCGCTTGCTAAGTGTTTATATTATTAAAATTTATTTATTTCACCTCCGTAATATACTTCATAATATATGTTATATAAATGCTCTAAATATGTCTCACTATATATGATATCTTATTGACGATATTCCTGTTTGCTATTATGTAAATAAACACCTATTTTATTGTTATTTTATTTAAATTAAATAGCTCTTGCCAGCGACTTCGTCACCACTCGCCGGCCGTCTGTCACTTACACTTTATACAAATTCGTGCACTTTACATTTATTGTGTTTATAGTACAAATCAATTTCTTTTTCCTGATAAAAATTTAGAATACACCGAAGTAACGAGCGTTTATTAATGAGGACAGTGACCTACGACGATGCCCAATTTAATTAAAATAAGTTTTATGGAAAGCGCAAAGAAATAAATAAGTAAACAAACGCAAAAACATTACAACTTTGTTTTTGAGGTCTGTTTCAAGCAATTTTTATTCTCCAAGAAATGTTTAATATACACACTTTGTTTTGTACTTGGTTTGTTATATTTTGCTTGTTTTTTTCAAGCTCCATTTTTAATATTAACTCCTATTTAAATTTTATCATATTTTTTACATAAACTTACAAGTAATACTAATCCAAGAATCATACAAAAATAATACCAAAGCGCCGAAAGATAGATTGTTCGAATTAAACGACTCATTAATGAGGAGGACTCAGCCAAAATCTATTTATATATGGTCACAAATAACAATGGCATCAGACGTGATATCGTGTGAAAATATCCAGGGCAAGGTAGATCAATGTCCTCTAAGAACGTTACACGGAGCATTGTAGTGGCAGAGTTTATATTACTGTATGGAAAAACCAATTACATTTATGCGTGACAATAAAATATATGAAATAAAAAGTAATTCCGCTATCTCAGTGAGTTCGACCGACGTTTACGTCTACGGTTGAACTAATCTCCTAACGACAAACATGAGCCCGGTACTTGGTGTCCTCGGACTGAGCTAACTTTTATTTATATTTTATAACCCTTGCAATAAGTCTTTCTGTAATCAAAGTCATAATCGTAAATCCTTAAACAATCTTCCTTTCAACGCTAATGAAATATAGACTCAGGAAGTTTTTCCAGTGTGGAACATGACTTCCTCAACCGCATTCTGGAAAAAAGCAAGTCCATCGTTTGATAAGGAAAACTCCCCCCTTACACTAGCTTTTAATAAACTTTAGGCCACATGTCTTGTGCTCTAAAGTCAAGCTCGTGGAGTTCGTACACAAGTTATCTTTGTGATAAAAAGACTTCGAATTCTCGTGATCGGTGGCTTGTTGCTCGTAGCAGCAAAAACTTCTGCAAAGCAAATATACGAAATGGTAGTGTATAACATTTTATTGTCATTTCGAAATATACTTGCGTTCAAAATATTTTCAATGCTTTCAATGCAATTTTCAATGCTCAAGATTCCTCACCTGTTATGGTATAGTAATAGCGAGCATGGTCTTCCTCCAGCTTATTAATCATAGCATAACACTTTTCTACGTGCGTCTGCTTCTGAGCGCTGGTGAGGTAATGGGGTACCGGCGCAAAACCCCTTGCAGTGATTATGTATTAAATAACGAACATTTTCCCGATCATATTTACTTGTTGTTTCTGAATCTCCTTGTATAATTCTGCAGTTTTATAGAATATATGTTTACATGAAGCAACGTGCTTTTTCTTATTCAGTAACAGCATTAAAGGGACAGACACTTTTTTGGCGCATTAACGCTAAAAAAAATTAAGATAATTGAAGTATATTTTTTACATTTTTTCAAATATTCGAAATAACTCGCCAACGTCCACTGAAAATATTTATTTTGCAAAACTTTCTACGTGACTTAATTTATAACTAAATTTATAACTATAATATAGGTATTTTTTTGTGTTAACGATTACATTAAACCATTTAAAAAGATATATATTTTATTTAAATAAAATTAATCTCACAAATCAAACACTCTTCTATATTATGACAATAAAAGAGACATTCTTTAAGTGAAAAAGCTCTCAAGAGATTTTCGTTTTCTGTAATTTTATTAAATAATCTAACATTTGTTGAAACACTAACTTGACTTCCAGAATTACAATCACAGAATAAATTGGACAGAATATTTAAAACACACCGACAGAAATAAAATTATTTTAATAGATGTACAATTTTATTACCAATTTAAATAAAAAATACTGTAACGTGTTGGAAATTTTTAACAATCAGTATCTGTAGGTCAATTTGTAGAGCGACACGACGGCATCAACGAGATGGCGGGTTCGAATCCTTAAATTTGCTGCTTTTAAATTTGAATTAACAGTTTGTCAAACAAATGATAATCACATGTTAGCTTTTATTTCAACCCATAAGATTTAGTAATAACAGTAAATATAAATAACATATATCATAAATCTAATAAAAATAAATTTACTAAATATTTATTTGTGTCAAAACTTCTCACATATCCAAAGCTCCGGAACGAACATTAGGGTGATCATTACTTAGAAGTTACTTAAACGACTTATAATAATTTTACCAAGCAAATGTAATATTTGGTCGCATTAGATACAAGCCTTGAATACGACCATTAAACTATAAAGTATGGAAGTTTTGGACTCTCTAAAGAGTACTTTTACGCGAGAGTCACACGCATCATTAAGACTCGTCCGTTGCGAGTGTACCGGCGAGTGGAGCAAACAAAACATAGCCGACGTGAATATTCAAAACTAAATTATTTTTTTACTGTCAAACATTACCTTTTAAAAAAATGTCTTGTAATCTCTTTAGCTTTAGAAGATTGAATAAAATATTGTTCAGTAGCTAATTTTACATGATGTACGGAAACGACTGAAACAGTCTTTAAGTTTTGAAGTGTGTGTGTGCGTCAGGTATATTTCCTAATAAACTAATCAAGATCTATTGTACCCGTAGTGTCCGTCTGTACGTATTCATATAAAAAAATTTTTACTAATCAATAAAATATTGTAAACGTGAGATAACAATATCCATTACTACATGTTTTTTAAATGAATCCCACTAAGTAAAAGTTCTTCTTTTTTTCTTTCTTTCAATAAATAATTTAGGTAATAAATATAACAAAGACATGTTATATTTATTTATAGTAATAATGCAATTAGTTATAAAATTATAGATATTAATTTCTAGTTATGTCTGAAAGTTATGTGATATAAGTCTTATGTCGTTAAGGTTCCTTAATGCCCATTATAATTCAACTCGGTTCAGACAAGAATAATATTATAATTGCGAGTGCGCCATTCACCTTCACCCCAGGTGAATGTGTGTTTGTGTTAATACAAAGGTTAATTACCCCATAAATAATTATACTGAAGCTGTAATTAAATCTGCTGTAAATTACACAACGAAATAATCATTTTAAAATTTCAGAATTCATTTTAAAGATTGCTTTTTTAAAAACCTGGAATTTAAATAAGGTTGTAGGATTATTTTTACAGTTATTTGTGTTCAAGTTTAATATATAATTATGTAAAGGGACTCACACACGTCACAACTGTGGGGAACTCTTGCTAAATAGTAAAATTGCATTGGTTATTTTTTTTAAATAAATTACAATAAATTATATCCTAATATCAATAATATATATGTTTTAAAAGTTAAAGTAAAAGTAAAAGTCAACGATATCTTTTACACTATTAAAACTTGCAATATATGAATGTTTTGTGACATTTCTTTTATATGATTATACTTTGATTTGTGATATTTTGTAACACTAACATACATACAATATTAAAATATAATGGTAACGTTAATAACAAACAAATAAAAACTATATTCATGGATCATGAAGTGACAAAGTTCCTCGTATTTCTCTTATTTTTTACGTGAATACTTACCTAATAATAAAAAAAGGAAATTTGAGATAAGTTTTTAGTAAATAGTTCTGAGATATAAAAATAGGTTTCTAGATTTTAGAACTTTTTCATAGAATATACTTTATTATTACTTATATTCATAACATCTACTGTAAATTACAAAGAGGAAAAGTTTGTAACAAAAAAACTTAAAACTACTTTAAGATTTTATTAATTCTTTCTTCATTAGAATGTTAAATTCCCCCGAGTAACACAGGCTATATTTATTTAAATAGTAAATAGACTCGTTCGTTCACCCGGGTGGGACCGCGTGTAACAACTAGTACATATATAATATAAGCTTTATAGTTACAGCGCTGTCTGAGACCTGCAATTCACTTGGAACACTGGAGCTTATTAAGCTTTTGTAAAAGCACTT
Organism: Mechanitis mazaeus; assembly: GCA_959347395.1. NCBI lineage: Eukaryota > Metazoa > Arthropoda > Insecta > Lepidoptera > Nymphalidae > Mechanitis > Mechanitis mazaeus. Next base: position 610,055 of record OY365748.1, read on the forward strand.
GTTTATCGCTCTGCTGGATCCCGAACTATAAACCAATAAACAAGTGGAGAGAAATTTACCATTCAATGGAGCTTCGATAAAACCGTTTTCCGGATCTCCGTCGAAACATAGGAGTTACTTTCTTAACAAAGAAGTAAAAATATTTTGTGCTTCTTAGGTACACCTAAGCAGTTTAATGAAGTTAAACCGCACTCGTTGTCATTGCCTATATAATAATTTTCAGTTCTTATTGGGTAAAGAATTTTTTTATGGAATTTCGATAACGATATTATCGAGAATAATTATTATTATACGTACTATTGTTTTTTTTAATATGTTATGTTATTTTTATGACTAACTCTTTTAAGAATTAATAAACCTCATTAAATAATAAATTAAAATATTAAAAGTAAAACTAAAATATTCTTGTCATAGAATATTAAATTTAATAAAAACTTTGTCTCTTAACTATCTCGTATTTTAAGAAAAATATAGAACTGCGTAAAAGAACAAGTTTATATTAAAAATAACGTTTCTGTTGCAAAGAGGTTGCCATCATGATAATATTTTACCTTGCTTTATCAAGCATATTAGATTTAGCAAAAAATAAGGATTATCAATTTGTATTTACCGCATTATTAATTTCATATTTTAATAAATATGAAATGAATAGATAAAATAGAAATATTAATACGAATAACCTCTTAACTAAGATAGTACCTTTTTACATTCATGTGAAGACAATAAAAACAGATATAAGGATATTTATTTAGAACACAGCACAATGCTAAAGCCAATAATAAACATATGGTAAACCAATAAATTTAAAAAGAAAAGAATCAAAATAAAACATAAAAACAAAAAAATAAAAGCTACCACTAAAATGTCCTAAATCTATTGTCACATTACTATGAAGTTATAAAAATAATAAATTACATTACGTCATAATCCCAATCCGTTCAAAAATAGACTATGACGTCATAGTGCGAATGTAAGAGGGTAGTAGGTCCGTGAGTGTTTTCATAAATGCGGTTATTATACAGAAAAGAAAGAAAACTATCCTTAGAGGAATGTTTTCTTTTCAAGTTGGCGCTCAAAGTGTCGGGAAATGTGCTTTAATGGAGGACCTACTCTATAGATAATGCGAGAGTGCAGCACTTGAAGTGCTGTGACGTCACAGCAAACAATTACACTTGGTCTTCGCAGATGTATCTCACTGAGATCTACTGCGATGATGTCGTAACATCATTTAATATTTAAATTGTATGAATTTAAAAGATTCGTGGATTTTAAAATATATCGATATAAATATATTAAGTTTAACCAAATGTTAATTTAAAACGCTCCATTAGTAATATGAATTCATAATTACAATATATTAATATTGATGTTATTTATTTTTATTTCAACATTCTTTCATAAAATAGTCAGGTAAAACTAAAAAGGGGATAAGTTACCTCGTATTTGACTTAGAAGCCCACATTAAGCTCGACGACTGACTAACGTATAAATACGTCATAATGCGACTCTTGCATGCTCTGAAGATAAGAAATGACTGTACATTACCTAAGCCACAGTACTCAGTAGCGTTTATATTTTATTATGATGAAATTTAGAGTCTCACGAGACCTAATAATATTCTAAAGTCTAGTATTTTATTTCCATTTTAAGTAGTGAATTACTTTTCGTATAATATTTAATAAGTGTCAACTGCTCTCAAACTGCTGCAGCTCGTTTACTGGTTTGTGAACAAATATCAAAATTTAATAATAACTTCGACGTGACTTTGACGTGACTCTGTCGAACGAAAACAGAAAAGAATAAATAGAGGAGAAAATGAAATATTTTTTATAGTGATTTAGTCGTTAAATAACAAACACATTAACAGTTGTTAATTTTACATAATTACACAGTAATTATCTGTTGGGGGTCGTGGGTTCGAAGCCCGGGCGACCTCTGAGTTTTTCTAATTACTTGAGTGCTTAATTTAGTTATTTATAGCTGGTATTTATAAAGAAAATGTTGTAAGGAATTCTCGAAGAGTCAAGATTCTATAATACGCTTAACTTATTTTATCACTTACTCTGATAAAATATTATTTTTTGTCTCGTTTACTTGAAAATAAATATTATATTTATTTTTAATACATATATAATAAGAGTGACTATCTAGCTGTGGCCCAACTTTTTATTTAACTTATTTGTATGATATTGTAATTTTTAGACAAATTTTTTGCTAAGAATCTTTAAGACGGTAAATACAGGAATGAAGGTCATTGTAAATTCTTCGGTTGTCGTTTCTTTTTATATTTTATCCAAATTTTTTATAGAATGTTGGTGAAAATTAAATAAAAACATTAAATATTGGTCCCAATGTTACAGATTAACGATATTGTTTTTATGAAGCTATTAATTTGTTGCTATATTGCTTAAATTTGGCGTTTGAGACTTCGTTTAAAAAAGGTTATTTTTAAGATTCTTAGAAATTAAAACCGCAAATGTATATTTCCACCGAATTGAAACTGGGGCGGGTCAGCTATTAATGTATGTGTTAGCTGTTTGAAATTAATTAAAATAATTTTTCTTATGACTTCACAAAACTTTGTTATTTAGAGTTCAATATGTGGAAGCAGTTACGAACAATTTTCTTGCTGTTGTTTCTAAGTTCGTACGTCTACGAAGTGAACTCCCATAATTAAGGAAAATACAATGAATTACTAACAACTCGGTAGCATTTCTTTAAAAGATGATTAAACTCTGTTTCTGGATTATACGTGTATTCTACAACCAACGTCGACCTCGCGCTCGCTGTCTCGTACGAGAATGTAAACATAAACCATTACTAGCGGTGGGTCAAAAATTATTTGCACAATTATTTTTAAATAGCATTATACTTGGAAAAAATTGATATCTTTGAATGCAATAACTGTAAGTGAATCTATATATCTATACACATATAATGTTCTGCTCTGAATAACGAATAGAACCGAAACAATGATTTTCGGATTTTTTGTCTGTGCGTCTATGTGTGATAAATCATTGTGGTGAGTCTAATTTAGATTATTATTTTATTTTGGTTAATAAATTAAAATATTTTGTCACTTTAATAATGCGTCTTACTAAATGTACTCGACGTTTGGTCAAAATGTTTCTTAGCCACTGTTCAGACTAATTTCCTGAAACTTAAAGTAACTATATAATGATGGTCAGTAGAATCGTAACGGTTGTAAGTTTTGTTTTTTAATATTTAACTTTCAATAAATATAATAACTTGACAATACCGGAAATATAAATATCCTACTTTTATTTAGTTGTAAAATATATGAATTTACAATTTAGGATTAAATTTAGATTACGACTTAGACGAAAGCGAAACGTGGGCATATAGGGAGTACCTGACACGAGAAGAAGAAACAATCGGTAAGGGGAGCACCATCACGTTTACTTCCTGGTTAAGAAAAATGATAAAGAAAGTGATTGTAATCAACTCGATTTTGATAATTTATTGTTTTATCTTTACGTTTCGAGGTGTACTGACTAATTCTAGACGCTTTTTAAAAACATGTATACGTGTGTGTCTGTATATAACATGTATGTGTCCGTGTGTACACCATCCAATCCATTCCATATTTACTTTTTTTTATTTTCAACATTACAAAACTAGGAAATATTTTTTTCCAATTGTAATAAATTTTTACTGACATAAGCCGTAATTCTTAGTACCACTACCACCCCAACATGTAATTAGTTTTTTAGAAATTTCAAAAAAGCGGTTATAAGATTAAATCAAAAATACTAATCAATTCTAAGTTGTGCATATACGCATCGATTGGTAAAGAAAAGAAATCGATTGAATTATCAGAGAAAATGGAGCCGAACAAAAATTCTTACATTACACGCACACACACACACACATACACGGGCTTACACATATTTAAAAGATGTATGTAATGTATCTAGAATTTGTCAGGAAAACTCAAAACGTGGGGTGATTAAAATAACTTCCTTAATCAGGAATTAAATGGAAACCTATTAACGAGGCGGAAGATTTAATACTCTCGTATTTTTCACCCCTTCTATTAGAGTAGTTAGAAATAGAACATTTAACGTACGCCTAGGGCGCCTCTATCCTCTGATATATTGACTTCAGAAAACTGCATACGTAGTGTTATATGCAAGTGTTGCTTTTGAACGTATTTATCTGAAGCTCATTGAGACACTAAAGCCGCCGCACTGCCGCCGTGCTCTTGTGGTACTCATATAATATAACAGGACTTAAAGCAATACACATCTTAATTTCTTTTTTAAAGTGACGCCAGAGGCATTTATTTATTTGCAGTGAGCTCATGTTCCAGAGACGCACTGCGCTTCCTTTTAACGGCACTTTTTATCTACACAACGTGTCACATTGTGTTTTCAGTTTATTCTTCTGTAATATATTTTCTTAGGTAGACTAGCAACAACTATAAAAGCTGCTCTTAACGGATTTATCCGTTTTATAACGAGATAAAGAGTAGCCCTACGTTGTTTGTTCTTAACCCCGAAGGTTATCTCTGGAGGTACAAATGATACCAAATGGATTTTTATATAATTGGAATAGACCAAACGTACGATATGAGTAACAAACATACACAAAGCACACATCCTCACAATCTTGCAGATATATAATAATATTGTATGAATAAATAGAAAAATGTAATAATAATTTGTATCCGTCGCTCCTTTCACTTTAAATCTGTTTTCTTTTAAAGATTTGTTTACTATTCAATCTAAATTCCAACCAAAATCATTTGTTTGACAATTCCGGAGCCTACCGAAAGCACATTGCGCGTGAACGCAGTCGCGGGCACAGCTAGTGAATATAAATAAAAGTATTCGTGCGCGTCCTTTGAGCTTTTTGTTTGTTGTTAAAAATCGCTCTTCAACGCTCTCGCGACGAATGAATTACGATATCATGATCCGTTTTTCACTTTCTGTGTACTGGTATTACTTATTATGTCCAAAATATTTTTCTGATATGTTGCATATAGTTCTGACGTATGTGGTTAGTTATAGTGTGTGATGGATGTGTCCGGGAATGTGTTTATTTTATTGTATTTTCGTGTCTGATTATTTATAAATCAATCATTCATCATTTAATTTATGTTATTTAAAAGGATGTCCGTTTTTTATAAATACTGTTTTAACATAAATTTTATAGTGAGATTATTACAGTTTTGTGTAATTTCGTTTGATGCTATATTCTAAAGCGCTACGATCTCTCCGCTACTTGTTTCTCTTAGAACATTCTTAAACTATTTTACGGGAACAGTATAATACGGATAGCAGCAGGAGTAAGTCCTATCGTTTTGATGCATTTTAAAATAAAAACAAATAACATTAACCTGACCAATATGTTTGTTTATAGACCATTTACAATTATTATTATACTTCATAGTCGAATGTATCAGCTCGCCTGATAAAGATTGTCACTGACAAATAAAAGTACTTTCTCTTTTTATTGTTAAATTTAAATGTGTATTCAACTGAATTACAAAAAAAAAAAAAATTATAGAAACTCTAAATCTCTGACGGCTGGGAGGGAATACACTCAGTGGAGAAAGTTTTGTTAAATACTTCTTGCTTCAAATTAAATAACTTCATAATCTGCCACTTTATGAAAATATTTAAATTTTTCAAAGCATTTTTAATATAGTCTGAAAATAAATGCGACAAATTTAATATCAGTGCTTCATGAGGAAAGAAAAAATAATATGTTTTCTAAATATAGTACCTGCAATGTATGCGGAATTCGTAAAATTCCTAACATGTAAAGCAGATTTTAGCTTCAATTAATTCTAATTTAAATTAATTTAGTTGCTGAAAGCGACATAATACCTAATTTTGATTCATCGCGGCTCTTGAAAATACCACAGAAATATTTTAGATTCTCATTTGACTATTTGAATAAAATTAAATTTAATACGAACAAGAGGTACGTCATTACTTAGTGTTGTATTAAATACATTCGTTTTATCATATTTGAGGTCTGTTTTAAGCCTTTATTTAACAGAAAACACCAAGTAACCGAAACACTTAAGGATCATTACAGGACATTAATCACAGTCCGAGATGAAATTGTCAATTTAATGTTGTTTTTGTAACCAAAGGCGCTTTAAAGCTGATTTATTATCCTTTTGTTCCATAATAAGTTCTCAAAGTATTTTAAAGAAGACAATCTTTATGTATGATTATAAATATATATTATATTTGTAGATGGAAAAAACATTGGAGTTGCATGTAATTTCAATTACTGGAAAGCTATATTTGCAGTATGAGTGGAAGTCCTCTCATCGCGCGAAAAATAATGTTTTCTCCTACTTTCATATATTTAACGATTTCATTTAAAGAGGGCAATGTATCAGTAAACTTATTAATATGTTATATCATAGTTTACAACAACTGCCGTCAGATAGACCGCTGTCAATTGCTGCCTCGTTATATTATGCATTCGTTTACAAAACTGCTGTCATATGAACGGTTATTTTTATTGGAAAAAAAATCTTCATACCCATCAAGAAAGAAGGTAATTACCGGATGTTATGTGAGACTATCATGCAACGTAAATTACACTGGTATTTTTGAGGCTCTCCGCTAATAAAACAAAGGTTCCTGAGTGGGATCACGGGATCCTTTTTGCGCTTTACGTGGAATAAGAGCAATGTATTTCATTAAATCTACGACTTATCCAACAGAGGATTATATCAACAGCTAACCTAATCTAACTTCTAATTGGGGACCCAAAACATTGATAAATGTAAACTTATGTATGTACTTTTTCGGTAATTATATAAAACCACAAAACGTTCTTCAGCAATACATAACGAAGCTATTTTACAATAAAAGCACAAAAAATATACTACACACTCGTCTTCACAAGAACACAATAGAAATCATATAGAGACTCAAACTCTATATATTCCTGTACTAAGTATTCCTCATGTTATTTTCATATTTTCCATCTTTACTTCATAGAACTTAATAAATGAGTACGTCACTGCGAAGATTACTCATCATCATATCATATTGCACTCAATGAAACGATAGATTTAGGATACTGAGAAACCATGGTTTCCCCCCTAATTGCTTTCAAAAGTTTATTAACAGAATGTTTAACAAATAAATCTTGAAGAAATAAATACCTCGGTGCGTTAATACTGTAATCTGTTCAAATTTATTTTCTTCAAGAAATCGATAATTAAATGAAATGGATGTACAATCGTAAAATCTTACTCGTTACTTTAAAAACAACAAGCACCAAATTTTTTTGTAACTGATACAGCTGAGCGCTCAGAGCTTCATCAGCTGTGAATATGATTATGATATTAGACACTAACAAATAAACCTAAGTCATATTTTTATTTTATAAATACTTAGTAATTTCTAAAAACAAATAAACAAGAAGGACCAGCTTCCATGCCACAAACCTCGAAAACATATATTTTGGATTATTTTTGTTATTTTCTAATTAATGTTTTCGAGGTTTTCTATAATGCAGATAAAATATATATTTTTTATTTGTCAACAAAGAAAAAAAATTTATAAATATATTTGAAAATCATCCCTAACCACAGCCCCAATAGTGGATCAGACATTTTATGTTCAGACTCGTGTCTGCTCGTGTCTGCTCGTGTCTGCTCGTGTCTGCTCGTGTCGTGTTCGAGCACGACTTAATCAACGCAAACTAGTTTATCAAGTAATGTATTTATCAATCAACTTATCATTTTCTAAACCGAAAAAAATATGATATTAATAAATTAGTTGTATATAATACATGTTCTTGTTGTGATGAAGACCTGCAGGAACTAATGGCTACTACATAATAACTTCACATATAAAACTCTACAGCGGTAAATGTTTTAGTTTGAGTCATGTCCTCTTCGTTAATTAACATTCTGAAAAACAAAGCTTCAGTAGATTTAAATTTTAATATCTAATGCCAAAATGTTTAGAAGAATTATTGTAATTGTGCGAATGTGTTACAATGTGTTTGAACTGTTAATGAGCGCGTCGTCTTTATCTACGTCTGAATCGGATTTATTTATAACTTTACTAGAAACAACATTACTAAGATATTTGGAAACCGCAACTAAACCGATACGTTTAAATAAAGAAAAGCAATTTTACATTTTGTGAGATGTTAAAGCAAATATTCGGTAAACAAATTCAAGATTTTTGTACACATCTTGATATATGGTTGAGGTCGATATTGTAATGTTCAGGCGCGCGTGCCGCCATCAATCACTCCGTGCATTTCACACTCTTTCATACACCAATACAGTGCCGTTTGTTTGTGTATACTGTCTGTCAGCGGACCACAAAAATATTCATTTCTATATATAATATACAGGCCAAATTGAAATTCTTTTATTACGAGTGCTGGGCAAGTACATAATTTTAGAACAAATGTAATTTATGATTATGTAATTTTAATTTTCATCTCTTATCGCTCGTTAAATTAATTCAAGAATCCTTTTGCTATATTTTAAATAAAGTCAATTAAAGCTTATATCTGTGTGTTATAAATAGTTTTGTACGGGCCGTCGCTGTTATATGAATATAACGTGGCTTACTATCAATGATTCAGCCATTCAACTCTATTTATATACTAATAACATTTACTAATTAGTTGCTAATATATCGTACTACTTAATTAGTCTACACAGAACCAGATTATTTCAAATAAGTTTCCAAATATATTCAAATAAGAAATGAAATTCATAATAAGATACTCAAAAAGTGATATGAAACAGAAAACATCGTTATTCCGACCATTGACTCGCGAATGAAATAATATACAATATTGTGTCATACATATGTCTTACTCGTTTTATTTTGATCACTCTTGAAGTTTGATGTCAATTGAAGATTGTTCAAGCATGATATACACATGTGTGCTTTAAAGAGGAGCGATGTAAAATAACTAAGTTATTGGATTTATTGAAACATACGAATGCGAATACGTTTATAATTAGATAGGAAGAAGCACGGAGAGAGATTAGTGATCGGCAAAATAAAACAAATGTGTGTATGTGTGTGTATACATTTTATATAACAATACAGAGTCAACTTGGTAGTCGTTGAAATTATAAAATAATTTATCAATACTAGAGTTGTTTTATCCAAAACATTTCAACTCTTACATTACTACAGCACACTTACAAACTGATAAGAAATTAAAATCTTAAAACATCAATTTAAAACCAATCACTTTTTTAATAAAATAATATTTGTTCTGCAGACTTTATATTAATTTATTATTAATGTATTTATCAAAACTTGTAACGAACGGTTTGATAAACATTTTTTTATTTTGTTATTGTTAGTTAGTTATTGCCTCTAACGAGTTGCGGCGCTTAATTTGACCAAAACTGTGTCATCAGAAACACGTCCATCAATGACAGCAATATGTCTATATTTTAACTAAAACATATAACTGATAGCTTTTTTTAAAGTTTATAAAAACACACAGATTTAATCATTTATATATATAATAATACTAATAATGTATACGTATCATATTTGTGTTTAAATTTCGTTAACAATAATAATCTAATAACGAATAACATTAGTCGAAAAATCCAAAACGATTTAAATCTTCTCAAATATACCTAAATATAAATTGTATTTAAACAGTGAAACTTATTTCAAACAATGATTGTATACAAAAGTATAGGGCAGATTGTCGCAAAACATATTCAAAGCCAGAGCTGAGTGAAATTAAATAATTTAAACTTAATATTCCTTTCCACATTAACTAAATACCTCACGTCGTTCTCCAGCTCCTTATCATTCATATTGTATGGATTCTGAATATTGTTTGGGCTTCATTGTATCTTTTTTTGTTTCTTACTATACACAGTATTAACTTTATATAAAAAATTATTCATAAGTGACTCCAGTGAAAATGTTATGTTTTTAGCTTTCTTTTTATTTATAAACAAGTCCAGCTCATGCTGATGAAGCATGTTTCGAACGCTGTCTCGACGCACTTTTCCACATGACAAACTATTTTTATTAAAAACATAGACTTAACTTAAAACAATATATATTTATTATAGATATACATAAAAAATATTATAATGTCACTAGTGGTGCATTCTGTCAGTGATCTCAGTTCAGACTGATTAAGTAAATTTTCAATATTTTATAAAATTGTTTTTTTTTTTTGCCAAAACGAGATCTATAGTTTTATTGGGAACTGGAATCTACAAGATGCTGGTGTATTTATTTATTGAGCTAGGCAATATCTTTATTACCTTGTTTGAGATGGAAGCAGCTACCTGAAACTATTAAAGTGAAACTCCTTTTTTTGTAAAGTCAAAAACATTATTTCTTTTTAACTTATCCGACGTTCAATATATACAAACACACACGACCTATACCATTTCAGTTTAGATGTTTCCACCGTGATTTAATTATAAAACAACCTGGGACAACCCCATCTAGTGACGAATATTTGAACTAAGATTTAATTTAAAAATTACAATCACGATCTTAAAACTGTGGTCTAAAAATAAGACAACTTTGTTTAAAACTGCTGTCAGATAGTGGAATCAGTTCGTCATAGTTTTATCTTGATACAAAATTAATTAATTTTTTAGGTTTAATTTTAAGCGCCATCTAGAGTCTACCAGTCTTGTTCCATAGTTCTTTCTATATTATTTAACCATAAGCCTAAAATTACACGCATTGCGTTTCAAGTCAATCTCAGAATGACTTCGAAGTTTATACAAATTCAATATACAAGTCGGTCTGTCGTCCTTGATGACTCGAGAAAAAATAATAATTGTAATGCTTAGCATCACTGAAGATTGTAAATGTCAGCACTAAATCAAAAATAACCATTTAAACGCCCTAAAGTATATTAATGTTTATTTTTAGTTCTGTTTTTAGATTGATTTATTATAAAAAGAAGTTTAATCTTAGAATCCCATCTACAATTAAAGGTCAAAAATAAAGAAGTTTTTTTTCAATAAATTCTCACACAAACACAACTGAACCGATTTTGATAAACCTATTGCCGTTGTGACGTACATATATAAAGTTATCTTATAACATTTTTTAAATCGTTTGTTAAACGCAAATGCAGAATGACCTCTCATTATACGACCATTTTAATTGACCTAAATATTATCCGGTGGGGCTCCAGCGTGGAGGTCAATTAATATTGTCGTGTTTCTCTACCAGCTTATGTTTTCATAAACTTATAAATAGCATCCTCTCATACACCGAGTAGTGCGTTCTTTTAACTTAAAATTATCTCTTATGCATTATTAAATAATTAATTCAATTGAATTTAATAAGATTTTTATTATTAAAACTTACATTATATGTATTTCTAAAAATACTTATAACATACTAAAATACAAATAAATAAAAAACATATATTTTATGAGACTACAATTTTTAAAAATAAAACGTTTTAAAAAAAGTGAAAATTTCTTTGCGCGTTCGCTATGCCTGACTAAAATGCTGCACCAATGGAGCTGACACTATGAACACGGATAGATTAAATACCGGCGGATATTCGTGGATATGTTTGAATGATATCCACCACCGCCCCTTATTCATGCATTTTCTATAACTGCTGAAACAGCACACCGATTTCGAAGTAATCTTGTAACTTCTGTCGATTTATTCCTTCATTGATCTATGTATGTAATTAAAACATGTAATAAATGTATGTTTTACTGCTAAGCTGCGCCATTTCATGACGAAATTTGGATAGGAGATAGGATACATTCTATAGTACGCCACGCGGAGAAAGCAGCGGGCAGATTCTAGTATGAATATAAATCATAATTAATTTAATAACAAGTAGAATGTATTTAACTATGTCAATTATATTTATTATAGGGTATAGCATTTTTTTCAATATAGCTTTGTTATAGTTCATTTTTTTATTCCAGAAACCTCTCGCTAAAATTCGCAGACAACCGAAACAATTAAAAATGACTTATAAGTATAATTATTCTTAAATTAATTATGTTTAAAAATGAGTTCACTCCAATTCAATTGTTATCAGAACCTGTATTTTTTAAACCTACAACTTTTAATCGGATTTTAAAGTTAATTATCATTTTCCAATGAGCGACTTAGCCGCCGTGAGAAATGCTCTTTGTTACATTTTTTAGCTTTTATGTTTAAGTCGACTTATCCTACTCTTGGTCTTTATTCTTCGAGTGAATATTTGAAAAGGACATAAATGAATATTGTTATATGTTGTTTATTAATATAATACCTAGATCTCTGTTTTATTGTTTTTGTATCTCAATGATAATATAAAGTATGTTACCCTACATATGTTTAATTATTGTTTTCTATGTAAATATGTATTTAAGCAATTCTTTAAAAAATAATTATTTTAACGAATTGTTTAAATACACATTTAATATTTTACTGATACAATTATGCCTAATATTTACAAAAAATACGTTTTTTAATATCCTAATTAAGCTATTGTAATTATCCCGATTTTCGAAATCTTTATATTTTTTTATATTTATTGTTATATTTTTTCAAGTAGGGTGCAGTCGACGCGAGTCAGCAAGCAGTAGCCACAATGGAAGAAAAGTCCTCGTAGGTTTTTGTTTTTTAAGAAAATATAAAATTACTTTAGATGATGAATATGATTAAAAAATAATAATAAGTAATCGTAATATTATAATTTTCTTAATCGCCCATTACCGCTTATTAAATAGATAAAAAACAAGAATGTATTTTTTATAAAATCATATTTACAAAGACGGACAACCAATAATAAAATATAATTATTTCTTATAATCAATCGTGATTTGCTTTTCATAAGTAATTCATTGATTATTCATTTTCCTTATTTATGTTTTTAAAATAACTTTCCTTAAGTAAGGAAATATCATACGATAATAGATTGTTTTTCCAAATTAATTTAGAAGCCGCCGAATGCTACGAGAATAACAAAAAATACAAATTCTTTAATATAATAAATAGATAAATATGAATATTAAATAGTTACAATAATATTGTTAATATATGACAAGTGTGACGCGAGCACGTGTTCTTATTAATAAAGTAACTTTGAAACTATTTTATTAGTGTTAAGAATGTAATAATTATACACGAGATCGCATTTATTCCAAGGAGCTCGGGTCATAAATTATTCATAATAATTAGGTGAATTACTACACGCTGACTTAAACACTATTAAGTATAGTTAATTACTTACAAGCGATCAATCTCCTTGACTCGAAATTCGGCGACCGCGAGTACACTATCAGCGAGTAGTCATTGTCTTTGCACTACGCGAATACACTTTACGAGTTATTAAATGAAATTTATATCATTTTTCATCAATAGTCAAAAATTTATAAAATTGGTAATTCCAAAATAGATTAAATTTTTGGTGTCGATAATACTTTGAGTAACATTTTCGTACGTAAAGTTTTTCGGTCGTAATTTTAGCAGCGCGGGCGACGTGACACGAGCGACCGTCGCAGAGAACAGCCGCCAAATGAAGTCTGAAGATCGAGGAACGCTCCTGCCGCTCGACACCAACTGCTATCCCGAGTTTTGGTCCGCGCCAGTCAATTAAGGCAGATTATACCGAGATTGAACGTTGTCCGATCTAAAGCCGTCCTATACACGAAGATTTCAAATGTTTCCCGTTAACAAAAACAGAGCCGTTGCTCCGCGGTCGGCTCGAATAAATCAGGCGATCACTCCGACCGCACTGGATTAAGAAACTTTTTACTTTCTACGCCTTTATTCTACTTCTCTAAGAACTCGTAACTCGTCGGCAATAAATCCTTTGACATTAATCTTTTCTCTATTTGGATTGTAAATGGACACGTTTATTTCGAAGATTGTAAAATCAGGCGGATTAGGTTCGCAAGAAACAAATGAAATATATATTGTTATAAAATTATTTATAAGTCATAATAAATCATTAGTATATAAAATCGTGCAATGAGCGTTGTCAATAATTTATGCTACTTAGATAATAAAGTTATTTAAAAATGAAAATAACTTTCACAATTATAACGATATAAAACATCGTCTCGGACGATATAGGAGAGGTTTTAATTTTAAGTTCTTCTCGTATTGATGAATTTTTCACAACATCATTAATCTTTATAGACATTTTTTAAAAATAATTTTACTACAACTTAAGGTTTATTTAAAAATATGTTAGATATTCGGAAGATATAAATTAGTAACTTAAAAAGAGATTTTCATTATATTACATTAAAGCTCTTAGGTATAAAGCGGTTCGTGACCGCTGCTATTGTGTTAGTCTTCAGCGACCTGATTCACTACAAGAATGCCACGCGTCTCGTTTTATCAAACTATGTTTCATGAAGATAGGAATCCATGAGTTCAAAAAACAGAGAAACAGAGTGATTGATGAATTTCAAGTCGTGCACGAAGCTGACGATGAGATTCTCAAGTCAATTTAAAAACGTGTTAGACTAACAATTTGTTACAAATTTTAGTAGACTCAGAGAAAAATTTGAGAAAATATTCAATATAAAAGTTCCTTATTATTACCAGGTCATCGAGTCGTAAGATTGGAGTCTGTGAGGTCAGACGAGGAGTGAAATGTGGTTTCATTCTTACGATAATGATATAATAAAACGGTATAATACATTTTTTAATATTCAGGCTTTTATATGTATAGCTACGCAGAAAGAAGTTACAGCTGACTACCTCTGAGGATTACGGGTCTTTAAAATATATTGTTTTATAATTATACAATTATGTTACACTATTTTTCAAATAAATGTCTTAATAAAAGGGAAGAAGAGCGTATTTGATTTGGCATCTTTTCAATCTTAATTTAATCAGGAAAATTGAAGAACACTACCTAGGCAGTGTTCTTCACTGACTGTCGAAGCCTAAGACAGTTATATAATTATTCCTTCTTTATGTTTTTAAAACTTAATAAGCTGCCCATAGCTATATATATATATTTATAGACAATTTCAAACTCTATGATAATAGTATAATCTTGTCATATTTATGCAAAGTAAAATAATGACATACAATTAGGGCAAGTTTAATATGTAAATGAATGTATATGCATTTTGTTTTCATGTCTACTTCGGTTCAAATAGTGATTAAATGTTTGATTTATATAAACATGATATCAGATTTGAAAACATTTCATCGAATTATTTAAAAGGTCTTATCTTTTGACATTTATTTAAAGTATATAACATTATTATTGTAATTCTGTACGAGTTTTTGTCTGGACTCTGATGAGCATCTGAGTGGTTTTTTTGTTTTCTCTTGAGTATGTGACTGTTCTCTGGTTCTCTGACTTAAAAATGTTTTTGCGGATAGGCGTTGATCGCTCCTCGTATATTTTAGGTTCATAATTTAACTTGGAGGTGACGCTCCAACCAATAAACAGTATAGTTTTTAATCCTAGCTACCAGTTATATATTCCGTAAACGGCAAACCATCAATATTCTGCATTCACCTCGGGATTAACGAAACACTTTATTCGTTAAATGGCTTTAAAGACAATAAATTAATAAAAAAATAACAATAAGAGTTTTTCCTTTGAAATTTAATTTGTTGTAAATTGTCATTTGTTTACCGCCAGATGGCAGTGTAGAGTTGCCGTTAACAATTCGCTTTGAATATGTACGAGTGTGAAAAAATTGTAGCCCCGCTATCCGCTCTATTGTTACTTGCAGTTGATGTTGTAGTATTTTATCATGTCTTCCATTGAAGTAATCTCCGGACAATTTGATTGCGCATACATAACAAACATGAATAGTATTAATTTATATACAAACTTTAAGTAGGTAACATTCTATAAAATAAATGAAGTACAGTGTTTTTCTCAAATCTTCAAATATTATATTGTACCTTACACCGGCCTTCATTAAACAATGACTTCAAAAAATAATAACGAGATTTTTTGTTCCTACTTATTACATTGTGAATTCTAGGCAGTGGAAACCACAACAAAAAGTCCTTAGAAGCCTTACCCAATGCTCCAATTAAACAGGGCGGCCATGATTAAATATTTTTAGATACAATTGTGATACGCCTTCTAGAAAAATACTAACGGTTATATATATAAAAAAAATTGTGAAAAAGGTAACTGCCATCCCAAATCATAAAACATGTTATGGCCCATGTTGAGTGAAGACGGTTAAAACGATTTGAACCTGAAGAAATATTTTATTATTTCATGAAAACGATAGATAATAGCTACAGGTGCTATAATGTACATTATTAGGTGCATTATTGTTATTTAAGACACTGAAAATAATTTGTTTTGGCGTTAATCCAACCAGTTACCTTTTGATTTATTTGAATTGTCTACAAAATTGACATCGTACCTGTCGGCTGGAGCCGGGCAGAGGGGAAGGACCGCCCCTACATCTGGAAGTAATTAACTATATTAAAGTATTAGAGCATTGGATAACTTATACATACACATACATATACATACATACACTTCAAACTACCCACAATATGACGTGTGAAAAAATTAATTGGGAAAAAATAGCCATAAATTATTAAAAGAAACATATAAACATAATATTATACAAACTTACATAGATAAAAACCCTTGAATATATGATGTAGTGTATTTTATATGTATATTAAAGTAGGTATATATATAGAAACTAGTTACTGATACTTAACACATACACATACGTTTTATTTGTACAACAATATTTCTGAAAAATATTAGTGCCACCTAAATGTACCTCCTCCACCTCCCTCCTTGAGGCCACTTCCTGCCTGGACCACATTCTGCACATACACCTCATCAGGTGCATATATATATATATGTATGCACATACAATGACGGATGCACACTGGTGCATTTATTTATCTTAACACTATCGTGATATACAATTACTGTAGTTATAGATAAATAATCTGTTCCTAAACCAGTTTAATTCATATCTTTTATCAAACATAATAAAGGAAATATATTATTAAGGTAAATTGTACTTGCATCAAATAAAGAATAAGATCTGAGTAATAAATATGGTAATATTATTTTAACATAACGAATAAATACCTGTGAAATACTGACTTCGAATCCGAGAGATATATCGATTCCATGCAAATTGAACCGACGAATAAAGCAGGTAAGTAATGCCTTCATGAATTTAGAAAAAACCCTTTTAACATTTTATTTGACTCGGCCCCGACGAGATCGGAGCAAATCTGACTTTACCACAACTTTATTTCCATTGTCTTTACCAATTAATTATGAACCGTGAATTCGAAGTGAAAACAAGCAAAATTTGCATACTTAAGGCTTTTTTAAATGCACGCCATCGCTCAATGCTGTATAATTTTTAAATTCAAGTATATACAAGTACATTTCTTACCGGCCAGGAGCCATCTTGAATTAAAATAATTATAACTGCAGTTTGTTCATTTAGCCTTCAAGTGGTATTTATTTACACGTAATTACTAATATATATAAAGTAGAGACGGTAGAGCCGGAACGGTACCACAAATCAGTCGCGACACCTAGCGAGTTAGACGAATCGTACGATCACTTTAATCTTATTAGTAACACGGGAACAGCATCGGAAATCGTATTTTGTCTCCAAATAACTCAATTAATAAACTGCGCACATTTCTGTGGTTTGCTTCTAAATTCAATATTTTGTTATAGAAAATGTGTCTTATGACCCCTGTTTCTTCGCTTCACTTCGTTTAGAGGTAATTTAAATAATTTTTTCTTATAATTTCTCTGTAATTAAAAAAAATATTCTAGTTTACTAAAATGTTTTGCAAAATTTTTTTTTCTGTGATCGCTTTATATTTGCACACACATAAAATACTATGTTATATATTGTATTTTATATATAAAAATAATGAAATATCAATTGTACCTCCAATTTCTTTAAATTACGAATTCTAGTGATCATAAAATGATAATATAAATTATACTATAATTATACATAATTAAATTGGGTGTCGTTTAAAATGTTAAATACAAATTACCTATTGAATTGAAAGTACCAAACCAAATTAAGAACAACTTTATTAAATTATTAAAATGTATGCGGAAAAAAGGCAACACTTAATGTTTTAAGCTCGATCTCTTGTCATATTTAAGCACTCTATCGTTTCAGATTACCATTTTTATTATCAGCCAATGGAAATACGAAGCAGTGCCGGGTACGGCGAATAGATGTAAGGATCGCAGAAAACAAATATTCGGGCAAGTTATTTACCTCATTTTAAATTAGACAGAATACATATTTTTTGTTGTATATTCAGGAAAGTTTTTGTTTTGTTTTTGCACGAATTTTGTAATTATTCACTTTATGTACATACTAAAGTACAGCGAAGTTTATAGAGTTTGTTTACAACTCAAATATTTACTTTTATTTGATGACGAGGTCAAATAATACACTAACAATACGTAACATAGTGGATTTATTTTGTTATAAGACAAGCATTCACAGTAATTAAACTTAATTGATATATTATTTTTAGTATATACTTACTAACTATTTACGTACTTAAATCATCATCATCATCATCATCGACCCTTATCCCAATTGTTCTGAGTCGCAATGTGTCTAGCACATGGCAAGAGATATGGGAAAAGTTTTACCCTGTCGTAGGGTGACGTCAACCCTCCTTAGAATTTCGTGTTGGTGAGATTTGCGCCACCTCTCAGATAAGTGGTGGAACATTGTATCCATTTTTATTATTGTCCCTTAACCCATTCTAATAACATCAGAAAGATATAAGGCGGTCTTATTCTAAGCCCCGGTTTCAGAACTTACAACGGAGTCCAGAGGCTAAGAGTGAGACATATACTGTTATATGAATAAATTCTAAGAGTAACATTTTATAAGGTGAATAATAATCTGTGTTACGAAATAAACACTTTGAGTCTCATGTGTACAGATAATTGTAGATTGCATTTGACTGGTGGTCTGTTCTCTCTCTACTCGTTCTGTCAAGATGTTGTTACGAGATGTTACTGTAGACGTCATAACGACTCCTGTTATTACAGTAATTTGTCTTTGCACAAGGAGTACCGTTGCAAAACCAATTGTAATTTTACAACTGTTACATTATTCGTAAAAAGAAATTTAAAATTATACTTGAATTTAAATGTATATTAATAATGTTTTTGACCAAATATTCTCGAGTTAAGGCTAATTTTGAAATATCTTTTAAAATAAGGTTGTGAGTATTGTTATTCCTAATTATTGGTGTTTTAATTGAACGCTGCTCTATTAAACACTGCCGACGGACGGATGCGAGGTGCGTAAAAAGATTATTATATTGATACAGCTTCTCCCTTTCCGGCATCTGAACTTAATTGCTTTCTTGATTGGACTTTCATTCAAATACAGTTGAACTGCAATATAAAATTCAGCAACTACTCTTTTATTTAATCCTAGATTAAATGTAGATAGTTAATATAGAAGTTGTTCAAATCTTAAAATATAAACAGAACAATTTTGAATATTAACAAATTATAAACAAGCTGACTGTTCGACAAAGCCTTCATATCTATTTAGTTTTTAAACGATTTTGATGTAAAAAGAAGTAGCAAGCAGAAAAAAACTGTTTGTTATTTATTTATTATGAGTTGTTATAATTAGTAATGAGTTATTGAATTAATCAAACATGTAATAATCTATTAACGTATTGTGTATCATACGACATACGAGTCGGGTGTCACGTGAGAGAACATCATTTAATTGTACTCATTCATTAATATTAATGCTGACTCTTGTGTTATTTATCAGGAGAACTTCTGAGAAGTTTAATTCAAGTTAGATTACAGTTTAGGAATAAGTTAAATCACAAAAATAATATAACCATTTCAACTAGGTATTTATAAACGAAATTATAAACAAATGGAAATGAATTACTAAATACATTAATTTGACAATCAATTCTCCTTTATGCAGATGAATAGTAAATTATGGATTTCAATGACAGTGCAGTTGTATTCAAATAAACTGCTAATGTAGCAGTAACCACTTATAACTTTGAATATTTCAATATAGTTTTATAAAGACGTAACGATACAGCTGTATCAAGTAAATATTAAGTAAAATGAAATATGTTTATATTTAATTTTATTTATAATTATTATTTTATAATATTTAACTTTTGTTTCCTCTCATTATTATTAAAACATTATACATGTTAAAACATATTTGTACGACTATTACTTTTCATATCTGTAAAACTTTCGAGAATCTCGATGAAAAACAAGTCATTGTATCACAATAAAAAATAATATAATATTAAAAAAATATTTTCAATCATTTTCAACCAAAGTACAATCAAGCATTATTAAGTAATTCACTCAAATTACTTTCAAACAGAAATGGTAAAAAATACTTTATTTTAATTTGACAATCTTGAGAATTAAAATATTTATTAATAAAAATGTATTTTTTTCTTAAGAAGTAGTTAAAATAAAACTCAACAGTTTCTCAAGTTTGATTGCAACATCAGTATGTACAATGCGGTAGTTTTATGTATAAAAATTATATACTTTTAAAAAAATAATTAGATATATGTAGGTAATTCGTCATTTTTTTATTTACTAACCCCACGTTCCTAAAAAAACACCGAAACTGAAGAATGCTCAACGAAAACGCCTTACCGATATGTTTATTGACAAATAAATTCTCGTGAGTGCGTCTGTCCTAGCGACTCTGGTTTGCAATTTAAGGACCCGAGCATATCAGATATAAATTTATAAATATATATAAATAAATGATTTATGCGACGGTTTTATTTCGTCGAGATACGTAAAGTTTTATTTTAGTTTTTTGAAGTCACTAGATTTTATTTTATATATATCCGATATACTCTGCAGATATCAATTGTTTACCTCCATTGTTCAGTAAACATCTTGAAATTATAAATATTATTTTACAGTTTTGTTTTATCTTTGTTATATTACCATATACTAAGTGACCATTTAATAAATATCTTCTTATATTCTCACTATAGTTGTTAATTTACTTACTTATATTAAAGTGTTAAAATTTAAGTTAATAAAATTGTATTTTTTTGGATCCTCCGAACTTATCTTCGAAGCAACTGAATGAACTTAAAAATTGCTTACTATATTATAAGGCAGGTTCACAGGCATCCAGCATTAAACCACTGCTCTTAGATTCTTTACTTTCTTTTCTTATTTTTTATATTTTTATATGTGATTTTTATTGTCATTAGTACTATTTATTTTTTTTGTTCGCCTACCAACAATCTCTCTATTTTGTGCAATAAAGAATTAAATAAATAAATATATAAATAAAAACGTTCACACGCGGATGAAACCGCGAGTGAAAGCTAGTTTCTGATAATGATGACATATTATTTATTTCATCTTTCCCGCCTATCATTGTATTGACATAATATAATTTATAATTAGTATTTACTCAATAATATAATTTAAAGCCGCCAATTACTGAACACATTACAGCGCCTTGAAAAGCTGGATAGTCCTGTTAAAGTACAACGTGTTTAACCGTTCTGAGGTAATTGTAACCTATAAGATAATTAAGGTCTTAAATATATAATTTTAGTAGTTTTTTAAAAGTCGACAAAACAGTTTATACCTTGATACATATTAACTGAATAATAAAATTTACTTTTTCTTTAATATTAATAAGTATGGCCTCAATACACAATGTGTCCACATACTTTCACATAGCAACATTAATATACGATAAAAATCTAAAGAAAAAGCTCAATTTATTAATTATATATAGCGAATAATTTTATAACAATACATATTCTTTATAATATTGATATAAGTAACAAAACAAAAGAAATATTAAGCCCTCGAACAAAAGGAAGCCTCATCTAGAGATCGATACTTTTGAGACAACCTACCTTTGAGCGTCAATAAGATTGTGATCATACATACAGGTCATTAATTAGGCATATCTTACTTATGAGATGGATGAACAGCAAACTTATAGATGTTTATATTTTAAAAACATACATGACATACATGACATACATGAAATACATGACATACATGACATACATGACATACATGACATACATGACATACATGACATACATGACATACATGTCACTTCTGAAATATTACACCTTTGATAATAATTGATTATAGTATTGATTATTAAGACGAATTAGAAGATTTAATAATAAACTGTACCACATTTATTTGTATAATGCTCTCATACTTACAACTATCGAGTGGAGTGACTCGCACTGAACTTAGCAAGTTGCTTGTTATCGTCAACTTACTCATTAACTTTATAATTAGCTTTGAGTAAAAGCTTTTGTGATAAACGATTGATTTTTATTACAGAAAGGAAAATAAAAATCCCTTTATTATGAAATATATTATTTGATTGACTTTGCATTTATTATAAATAAAGTAACTGTGAAGGGCAAACATAATTTAGGATTTAATATATATGAAAATACCTTTAAAATATTTAATTAGGCTGTATATTTACTTATATCTTCCCGAATTATATAACAATTATTAGTTTCTAATGACTTATAAACATTAATATACATGAGTCTCATCTTAATATGATCCGTTTGATCGTCGCAATATTTTGGAAACATCAATAATCTTAATATTATAATAGGATCACGAGGCATCGATGGGATTGCAAGTCAAGGACGCTTCAGACATGATTCACGTCATTTCTAATAATAATATGAACTGCGGGTGAAGATGGAAGGTAATCAAATAAATACAAACACAATGTGGTATGTTTTAATCAATTATAAATATTACAGTAAATATATAATTTAATTCAATTTTTATAATATTCAGGCTGATTTAATATTCAATTGTTTAAATATATTACGACTTTTTCGGGGTTCTCTCTTTGATATGCAAGTTATGTCAGCCCTTAGCTGATACTAAATACCTTGGCTGCAGATTTTCTTTGCCATAAATTAGCAAAAAAATGAATACTGAATTAATTTTAATATATTATTAGTATTCCAACCTATTATCATTAGTTCAATTTATGTAAATAGAAACCTTTAAAAGAATTAACGATGAGACATAATTCTAATTAGTCGGAGATTAGATCCTGAATAATAAACGGTGGATATTAGACTTTATACAAAATTGACGCCGATATTGTGATTTAATAATAAATTAACAAATTTTGATTGGGTATTCTATAAGAAATAATTGTACTAAATTAATTTCAGATTTCAAACCCAAAGGTTATAATGTTATAATTATATCGACCTGTATGTACAGTCGGTACATGCAGGTCGATCAAACGCTTTCAAACTATTCCTAAAAAAACTACATATGATAATAAGCGCACCATCCACCTCTTCACAATGTACTATTAGTACCTAATGCTTACTAAATTGTATAACGTTATAAGTTTCATAAGGCCGATTCTTTAATGGAGGGATATCCAACTGAAGCCCCTCTTTCACTGTTTTTACACATGTGTTAGACAAATATTTATACATTTTTTTTACCACTTCAGCGTTCCTAGAGCTGGGTGTCTGAAGCAGTCGCTGCAGTTGACTACATACATACACACGGATCATGATAGGTTTTTCAAGATTTTTTATTTTTTGATTTTTGAGTCATCATAATATCAAAATCTACTGCAAAATTAATTTAGGTAAATATTTATTTATTTTACATTTAACAAAACCTGATATTTCAACAGATTATTACTAATATACAATTGTACTGTAATTGTACTGTAATTGTACTGTACTGTAATTGTACTGTAATCCAGAGTCAAAGAAGAAACATTTTTTATAAATAATTGTATGTCAGTTATCTAATTCTCTAACAGAACTGGTAACTTTTATTTTATCGCGTTAAATTCTTAAAATTAAATTTACTTTTTAAATTATTATTAAACTTAAATTAAACTCAAATAGTCTACTTACATAATCTTTTTTAAAATATATATTTGATAAATAACGCATATTGTGTTTGAAAGTATCTATTATACGTGCACTTTGTTAATTGAATATCTGATATATAAGAAATCAAAAGCATTATCTAGTACAATTCACAAGACAACATTTATTTTAGAGAACTGAACATTCTGTATGTTAAATAGTCTGAATATCATTAATTTTATAACCGAAATAATAATAATTTAAAAACTATTTAGTTCACAACGTGCTGTGTACTGTTATAATATTCATACTCTATTTGACTCAGTGCTTAGTAAATTATTAATGTCTAGACTTCAAATTGTTTTTTTTTATTACGTACTAGGGCCACCAGCACGCCGGCGGTGGAGATGAGCGGAGATGTCGTGCAACGGAAGCTGAAAAAAGTAATCATTTATTTATAGAATTTTAATCAATATTTGTATGTATTTAACATTAATACTAAGTGATACAAAATATAACTTTTTATCATTGGTTGCGTTAATTAGTTATTTGAATTATCTTGAAGTACTTCATGACATCGTGCTGCTCGGTTATACAATAATTTATTTTACCGAGAAAGCCGTTTGGTACATTTATGTGGTCGGTGAACCTGAAGATTGAAAGCAAAGTTTGATGACAAATTGATTTTGCGTGAAATATTTTTATTGCTCCCTCTTCTCGCCACAAACACCTAGTTTAGATAAATATTGTGTCAGCGATGTTGACAATCTTTTACCTCCTTGTACCCTTCATGGAAATTAATCAAGACGCTTTTTAAATTATATTCCCTGTAATTTGACTCTTTTCCTGTTTATAAGTATTTTTGTATTTAATTTCGGTTAAAGCTTAAACAATATATAACAATCGTCAATTATAACGACACAAAAATTTGTATAATTTAAGTGAGGAATTCTTCTCATGGGCACCAGAATTGGGGTTGCTTGGATTAGACGGGAAAGTCGCCATTACATTAAATTGGAATTGGAAAATGGAGGTGTCAGAATAAACGTATCGTCACTTATCTCTCCGCCCACACATTATCCTATCGGATTCTGGACGAGCTGAAGGAATAAACGTTCTGTGGATACAATGAAATTTCATCGAGGTCTTGAATGTTTTTATTAATACGTGAATTCATAGACCTTTTTTCGAGTACGCCCATATAAAATTTTACTATTAATTTTTGCTAAAAATCTAAATATAAAAGTTTAGATTTACTTTCAAAATGAAGGCACTTTCATACAAACTTTGATTCCCTATTTAATTATCCTGAAGCTAAATAATTTCTTGAAATTCAGTTGTTATCGTGATCTAAAGCAACTTGTACAGATAAAATCACTCTATACACACTCGGTATATGTTAATCATCTGAAACTTACATATGTTAAGCTACCAATGATAGTCAATAATCTGTTTGCCTAAAACTTTCTCTTTTCGTACCAAAATATCCTAAATTTCAGCGACTCACTATGATCCATTGAAACAATACTTTTTAAAGCTATGATAGTTTTTAAAGTCAGTATTCCGCGATCTGTTCACGAATCCACCGTATGTAGTCCACTTACGTAGTCCAAATTACTTCACTTATGTAGTCCAAATACATCTTAGTTTTGAGAAACTCATGTTTTTATTATTGCGTTAGATGTATTAAATAGCAAATGAACCATAAACATGGTACAAATGATAGTTTTATGTGTGTCCGTGCGTCCGTCCGGGAGTCACGTGCGCCCTCTCACGTCGCTCCTCTCAATAAGGTTTAACGCAAGCGATCTTCGCTGGCCGACTTTTAGGAGGTCACAAAATAATATATTACTTTGCTTCACTCACAACTTTGTTGGAGACTAGTTTTGCGTTATTTCATTACAATTTGTAAATCATAGTTTGGTCAAAAGTATATCAGTATTATAATTTAAATCACAAAATATCCGTTTTTTATAAATATTTAATGAAACAATAAATTAATAATAAACCTAGAATCTTTTTCCTGATACAAAACTGAAAAGACATCTTCATTTTTAGTTAATTCGTTTAATAATACAAAAGAGTGATAACAAGAATAGAAAATATAAAATCATTATTTTATATCACATCTGAAGATAGATTTAATTCAACCCGACCTCCCCGGAGGCTCCAGTCCTAACGCCGGCGACCATTATATTAAAAAACTTTCAGGATTTCCGCACAATTTCAAAATCCTATTAGTTAATTAGTGGCCGAGGCTGAAGTTTAGCTTTTAGTAGAAGCTACTTTCAGGATAATAATCTGTACCTTGAAAAACTTGGTTTATTTACTACTTTGGCTAAATAACTGATTTTATACGAAACTTTAAATATTTTTTTATATTTCTAATAGTTCACCCATTTTTTAATCAAAATATTCATTTCAAGCTTTTAATTTAATTTAATTATTGAACTTCAAATATAACAAAAAAAAACGTCACTCAAGTATTTTTTTATACAATGTTAATATATATTGAGATTCTTCAATTGTATTTAAGGTACACGTGCTCCTCTACCACACACCTCTACCAACAGTCAGTAAGTGACGAAAAATGTTATCACATGTGATAATAGTGATTCTGTAAATCTGTTACATTATTATTGTATTGTGTATTAAGAAATATAAAACATGTAGTTTTATCAATATTTGTATTTGTGTCTTCAACTCCTACCAATTTGATTTTTCCAACATTAATTTGAAAATTTTAATAATCAATATATGTTTATAGAAAATTAGAAATATAAACTAACATTTGAAGAAGATTATTTTTCTTTCAGTTTCAGAAAGAAATAAAGTTCGTGAACCCTAACAAACACACACAGATGTGTGTAATGAAATCAATACATAAAACAACACACACGAAGCCTCAATATTGAAGGTAAAGAAACTATTAAAGGAAAACAATAAATAAAATCTTCTCTTTTTTTCGTAAGTTTGGAAAAACACTTTTATTATTAATATATACATCAAGATAATATTTGCTACAATGTGTGAATGTCTATAGAAAAATTATAGTTTTGAAAAATACGCTCGTGAAGGATATATAGATAATATACTTGCATTGTAACTGCACTCTGAAAAATATGTTTACAGAATAATCAATATCAAAAGACTAATAATATATAATTTGAAAGTCACAACTAAAAGTTACAATATTTATTTACACGTAAGTATCTTCAAAAATTTATCGAAGCATCACTTTACGGTATATTTTATAAAATATATTGGTAGATGTTTAATACACGACAAAATTCAATATTTTTTTCAAAATCTCTTATGTTTGTCTGTTCGGTTGTTCGTGTATCACGAAATCTATTTGGCGGTTTTTGATGAACTTTTATATGATTATTGGCCCATTAAAAATGTTTACCTCAAAATGTCATTTTATAGTAGAGGATAATCATTTATGTGCTCTGTGGATTTAATTTATAAAATTAATTTATTCAAATTTAAATTATCATAACATGACAATACATATTTACAGACAATTTTTGGAACGTGATAATATACATAATAGTAAACTGAACCACAATTATGTTGTAATTTAAGTTCAGCACACATTTTAAAACCAACGATTTGAACACAACTTTTCAATTACGCAATTACAGACTGAATGCGAGGCGTGAAGATTAATTAATATTAAATACACAGCTGAGAACAATCAAGTATGGTACCACGGAGCAGCCATGGTACCATCCCTGAACATGTGACCTCCTACAAGATAAAACATATAAAAGGTATACCAATTGTGATATTTAAACCAACATTAAAGTATGATAGTTTTAAAATAGTTTTAAGATAGCAAGAAATGTAACAAGTTGGGAAAGGATAAACAGTTTTAATAGTTCTACTGACACTATATGTAAAAATAAAGATAATGGAATAAATGGCTATATTACTATTACTATTTTTATTAGTATTAATTTTTTCTAAAGTATTTAACACCAAATGTTTTTCAAATTGTCTCGATTTCAACTATTTGTGATGTTTATTTATTTTGATACAACACAATCTGTAAATAAGAAAATATACTGAACACTATATTCTTTTATATTTTTCAAGAACAATCCAGTCGTTTATAGAATATGAAATGAGTGTTCCGTTTTTAGAGCGGCTGAAGTAAATATTGATGAAACATACAACGCTACACACCACTGCGACATAGTATTTTATTTGAAGTTTTAACAGTTGCATTGCAGTTAATATTGCATCAGGCTATAATAGAACTATAACATGTACGCACTATGAGAAGGTGAAAACATATGCGAGCATAAAATAAAACTAATTATGTAGATATTTTGTTTATTGCTTTAGTATATCACAAACAAAATCCTGCTTTAAGCTTCACAAACATTCAACAAAGACTAGTAAAGAATATTTCTCGTCGTGACCAAAACGAAATAAACAATGGCGCCATCGAATGAGAAATCTTTTCAGCACTCGATACAAAACTGAACACGCTTTCTACTGAATCAAAAGAAACAAAACTTCTATACAATGATATAGATTTAATATTCGCTATAGAGTTGTGTGAACACTTGGTATTTCAAACATTTGTTTTAAATGTGATCCAACGCTTTATTATAACACGATGTATCAAGAAGGATTTAAATACAAGTCATACATTGATTTTGGGACTCGATTTATTCGATATACATTCCAATTGTCAACAAGTCGTCATTGAAGATCTTACCAAGATACTTACAAGTATAAATATTCAAAATAACCCACACTATATTTAACCATAAAGTCTAAAATTTCAGTAAACAATTTTCATAAATCTTGAACAAAGATATTACTCCTTATCAAATCTAAATTCGGTAATCCCATGAGTCATCGTTAACTACCCTCATCGGATGAACAAGAGTGATATTTTAATCATACGACACGGACACGACACTTTATAGGAAAGCAAACCATCCTCCTATAAACACACCACTGTATCGCAGAGGGCTACTTTGAATAAGGGTATTGCGGGGATATTACCTTAGATTGTTCTAAGTTACACATCTTGCTGATATATTCTCCTCCACAAAGTTTGAACAAGTCCTATACCTATATTAGCAATAATATAACATATCGATTCAACACATCATTCATTTAGCCTACAATTAATACAAAATAACCAAATTTAAACTTTTTAAAATATATATAATAAACAATAATATTTTATTGAGATATTCTTTACAAGAAATGAAAAATAAAAGCAACTCAATACGACTACACGCCACGTTAAAACGTCTCTCGAGTAAAATTGCAGTCGTAATAACCGTTATTGATACTGAGAACTGAATGTCCATTTATTCCGCTTGTAAAGATAAAGCACTTCTGCAATTGCTACATCAATGCCACCAGGTAGTTGAACTTCAACAACAAAACAAATTGTTCGAAACGAGACAGAGGAGTGAGACTACCTGATGTTTTGCTACAAATCATCGGGCAATTGTGAAAATTGGAAGAATAGACTGACAGCAGATATTAATACGAATCAAGACTTAACTTAGAGTGTATAATATACACTAACTGTGCCACGCGACTCTACTGTGTTACAGAAGATCGTCAACATCTTTGTTAATACTCTTTCTGAAGAAAGCCAACTTTTCAATTTAGTTTTAATTAGCCTCAAAAAATGAAACACTTTTAAACGAGAATTTTTTTTTATTAATCCATTGATTAAGACAGATTAAACAAAAAAACAAACTCTTTAGTTTTATTATATTAGAATAGCTTGATTTATGTGTTTGCTTGTTAAATTATGTTATTTATTTGAGCCCTTCGTGTAATAACGACGTGTAATAATTAACGTAAATTGTGTATAAATCTTTTTGTATTCTTAATCTGTATTCTATATATTGTTACCGCAATACTGTAACATAAATGTATCTCAAACTGTATTAATAGATAGATAGGTAGATAAGTCTACCTTTTGGCTTGGCTAAAACGTAATGTAAAATGAATAGACTTTAGAATGAAACTTTAAGAGGATTGAAGACTGAAGTTTGTCGCCTGACCATCTCTCGACTTTAAATCTTGTTTAGTTTGATTATCTGTGATCTATCATCGAACCCTTGACTTTGAGGTCCAGATATCAAAACCGCTCCTCTGAATACTGGGATCAGAGATAATTAGTTGATCTATAGTTTCAAAAGTCTTCAGTAAACAATTAAACAATATTTAACTTTGTAGTTTTCAATCTAAAAGCAATTTGTTAATTCACAAGAACGTCGATGATAATCTGATCGTAAGGTTGATGTTTGGCGTTCGTTGAGAATAAATAGTTACTTAATCAATTATTATATGTATTATATTGTATTTTTTTTTCTATAAAATTACAATATATTTTTTATATTCTGTAAATGTATTTTTCAGTTTCAAAACATTATTAATATATTACACATGTCTTAGGTGGTGACATTCGGTGACATCTCCTCTTAGATATGTCGATATGTCCATAAAAGTTATATTTACTTAAATAAGTTAAATATACGAAGGATAATTTTATGTATTTACTATCACGATGTTGATAAAAATTTTATTGTACGAAATGATGATGTAAGCTAAAATTTTAATTGTTTTAATTGCTTATATTATAAACATTGTCTGATTTAAATAGGGATTCCACTCATCTAAAGGCCAGTTTGGCGAAAATGTGGTTTAGAGATACAAAAATTATTCTATAAAATATATATTTAACTGAAAACTCTTCAAAAAAAACTCGTACTGCAATTTCCTGGTGCCTTTGATTAAATTTTTCCCACAATTTTAAATATTTACCGTTAGACTGCGTGTTCGTAAAGGG
Organism: Mechanitis mazaeus; assembly: GCA_959347395.1. Classification (NCBI taxonomy): domain Eukaryota; kingdom Metazoa; phylum Arthropoda; class Insecta; order Lepidoptera; family Nymphalidae; genus Mechanitis; species Mechanitis mazaeus. Next base: position 640,751 of record OY365748.1, read on the forward strand.
GAACTTCCACAAAAAGACAAAATTATCTCTTACCTATATTATATTTACATTTAAAGCTTTAGCTATGTCTTCTTAAATGAGTTGTTTTGTTGGAAATGTTTTAACGCCGACATCATTACAGAAAATATCATGAGGGAAAAATAACTAGTGAAATATAGATTGTATTCATCACAGCAGTTATCGGTACCGTTAGTAGTCCTTTGAATAAGCTAACGTCCACTTGTTAGAAATAACGATGCACTGTAAGAGTCCATTCAAATATAAACATATATAAGGATTCAAAATTGTTATTTTGTACAAACATTACGTTAGCATTGTTGTTTGTATATCATCCCGCTTGTTGGTTTAAAGAAACATTACCTTTTAGATATACCATTACCTTAGAAAAATCGCTGTTGCCCTGTTTACCGCTAGTATATCAAAATGAAGCTAATCCTAAAAGAAACTTGTTTAATATCAGTTATTATATATATTGGTTCAAGATTTGGGATTAATTACCGTAAGAAACTTATTTCCCATTTTCCCACATATCGCCAGCTGCGAGCTTTGGCCTATTTGCTTTGATGACCCGAGAATAGTTTCATAAGTGTTAGATATATAATATATAGCACACCGTAGTAATATGAACTCAACAGTTAATATTAAACAGCGAGTGAAATCAAACAGTCCTAAGGTTAATTAAAAGGTTCTTTTCCAAGTAACTTTCTAGTTAATTAATAATTCTATTATTTGAAATTGTCTTGAACGGATTTTAAAAATATTTAATTATTAAATCTTCAACATACCAAACTTTAACTGAATCCCACCATATAACAATCACGCTCCATCGTGTTTGAGAAATATAAAGACTCGCCGAACTTATTAAGGTTAATGCAAAAATAAAATCGAATATAATATTATTATTCTAATGTAACTCTGTTGGCGTGTGAATGACTATTTATGTCATCGGCTTATAATTTAGCGGTTAGTTTCACTGTCGTGTGTCGCTAACCCTCGTTACGCACAAAGCCTTATTATTTGAGACTACAAATTGACGTTTATATAAGACAACTTAAAAAAAATATACCAATAGTATTAGAGGTTTAATCTAAATATCTTATTCTGGCTTATCATACCACCATCATTTACTTGCAATTTTCTTAATATATTCAGAATCAATTTTATTTATTGATGACTGTGGCGATGTTGCTATATAATGCGAATTCTACTTTGTAAGATTGTTTGAGATGTCTGTCTGTCAATCCTTACGTCCGTCCGTGTATATGGTAACTAATAGACAGTACATAGTTCAGGGCTGAAACTAAGTATATTTTTGTTATCGATTATATATTAGAAATGTTGCCGTTCTAGAAAGTTACCTTTGGGCAGAATGTGCAAATGGGCAAATTTCAGACGGACTTTCACAGTTGATTGTTCAGCTGTTGCAGTGAGTTTTTGAACAATAAGTTATGATTCCTTTTGCGCTTAACCCAATTTTTGCAATTCAACTCACGATGGACAATTTTTCGCTTCTTTAGGTTCGCGTGCTTTAACGACTGGATATAATAAATAACTGTACGGATAAAAAGTATAGCTTCTGAGGCTGTATAGTACATGTTCTTTAAGCCATGTGTAAATATTAGATGTTTATTTCTTGAAATATTGCCAATAACAAATCCCATCAGATCGGTAGGTTTAGGTAATTAATTAAAGTTGTTTTTTTTTGTGTCTAGACTTGTCTGGACTAGATTGTGTCGTTTTTATTTTTAGTATAAATATTAGAGTAAACCCAATAGCTTGTAAAAACTAAACTGATTTAAAAATACTCTCATAAAACTAAATGTTTCTTTTTATGGAACACAATATCATTAGGTACGAATATCCGGTTAAACTTTTTGAGTTGATTTTAATATTGTTCGGTAAATACTAGTATCATATAATTAGATTGACAACAACTTTGTTTATTTATTAAGTTATATTATATTTATAATTATACTATAATTATTTATTGTAAAAGTGTCATATACTTATTTTAACTAGGTATTGTGTAAAAGAGCTATGAATTCTATAACATTGGTTCGTTCCTAGAGACTAAAACTATTTAATATTTTGTCATTACTGATAAGGAAACTATAGAAATCGTAAACATATAATAAACTTTATAACAATAATCACCAACAGTCTCACACTTGTGTTGTGTATGAACTGTTGCTGAACTCCGTTCGTATTAAACTATGTCCAAGTCAGGGAGCTGGTTCAGTTTAATTTTGAATTCCGGGTTACCAGATATAATTATTTACTGACACAGACAGTGAGTGAAATATTTACTAAGATTTATGAGAGTTGGCAGCGACCTATCGTTGTTATCTCGTAAACACTAATATATTAATGTTAGAAAATCCTTAATATTACAATGATATCATTTATTGTGAATACCTGAATTCTTTCTGTATTTTTGTTACTAGTATCTTAAGATTGCCATCTGTTTAATTATAATTGTTTAAAAGGTTTAAAATGTAAAATATATATATATATATTTAGACATCATCTATGAACTGTGAACAAAATAAAAAAAATCTTTCGATGTCTTCGATACTTACTATGTTATTGTGTAATTAAAATATTACGCTTGTGTGTGTGTGTACTTTAGTAATTAAATAATTGTAAACAAGTATAATCTCTCTTTAGTCCATAAATAGAAGGCCATAACATTGACTATACCTATATTGTTATCGGTATAATTACACTCCTATTAAGTTCTGACCTTCAGTTCATACAATTATATTAATTCATCTATTTTTACTTTCTTTGAATGCATTACGTTACATCAGAAAGCATTAAACGGATGTGTTCCATTTTATGTGGATTCTAAGAGAGGTATACCTCAGTAAAATAGCAAACGTAAAGTTAAAAAACAAACAGCATTGGGAAAATAATGGAGATTTAGGACTTCAATTTCGTATTCAGACCAAATATAGAATAGAAGAATGGAAGGTTTTATCATCTTAACTCCCAGGAGACAAAGGTTGTTTTTATTATTCTGTTTAAAAAATCAAAATATTTTTCAATTTACCATCAGAGCAGGTTAGGTCTCGAGATGTACAGTGATAACAGTTCCACGATGACCGCCTACTATCAGGTAATTCTATCTGCATGCTGAATTCAGAAAATATGTGATATAAGGATTATATTTTCATAATAAAACATCTCCAAGTTACCATATTTTGGAATAATCCGTTTAACTTTTTTTTTTTTTTTCGTTCGAAAATCCCGTTACGGGTACGGCCGGGGGTGATGTGGGACTACCCGGCAGCATAGAGAATGCTGCCATTTTGAAGGCTACCCACTAAAAAACCAACAGTTGCCCTCTGCGCCGTAATGGGACGTCACGGGATCGCGTTAGCACACACCGTAACGCCCCGGCGAGACTCCCCGAATGAGGGTGCCCCGAGCAACGTAGAGAACCCTCTCATCGTTGGCCTATATTAAGTAAGAGGGGTCACCCTCCCCCTCAACAGGCCTACAACTTGGGAACGAAGCGACGGGCGTATTCCTGCCTCCTTCTACCCAGTCTCCCCCGACGGAGCGGCTCAGCGGACGAGGCTGATTCCCTGTCCCGCTCCGCGGCCTCCTTTGCGGCGATGACTTGCTCGCAGAGGGAGGCCATTGCGACCCAGCACCTCTCGCTACTGACCATCGCGCTGATAACGCGCGGCAGCGAGAGGTCCCTGCCAATCACGCCCACCAGCTCAGTGCGCTGGTGGTCCCAGGCGGCGCACTCCACCAAAGTGTGGTGTCAGTTTAACTACTTCATATAATTATTAATAACTATTATTATTAAATTAATATTTTCCCACTAACAAATATATGTTTTTAATAACTTCACATAATTTTCACTCAAGATAGCTTAAAATTATAAAAAACATACTTTTTTTATGTTTCGTATCAATCAATACATTACAATGGAAGATAAGATAACTTTACAGAGAAAAATTGTGATTACAATAAATAAACAAGCGGTTACGAGTGCGAGCTCCATCACGTTTACTTGCAAGTAGAAAAAAAATTATGCTATGATAGTATTTACTTTTAATAGGAAAATACAGGTTTTAATTACAAATATTTATCTGGTATGGAGATCGAACCCACGAAAAGCACAATTGCAGCCATATCCAAATCCATTACATTACCCTAAAATTTCATTAAAAGCTTTGTAGTAAGTCAAATATATTCTATAATTCATATCCGAGAGAGTTAAATATTTCATTAGATTTGATTATTGATTGCTTGAGAAATTACTTAAGCGAAATTAACTGTCCTTTGTCAATTTCAAATATTCCATTACTCTTGTGGCAACAAACAGTGATTAAATTTTACCAGCAAATCTTAAATATTATAGAGTGTGATACACTGACTCTTAGCAACTAAGACATTGTTTTAATTAATGTCACATGGTGAGAGGTCTAAGATATTCGAAGAAACGAAAACAGAACGCAGCAGAGAGCTTTGATACAATGACAAGTCTAAATATTTATTTCACATAGGCATATATTACATTTAAGAAACGTATTACTTTAGTTTTACACCGGTCCAAAAGGTAGGTCCGTAGGTCGCGGAATCTCAGTGGACTCTCTTTTAATTTATTTATAAAATTTCAATCAGTATTTGTATTAACTCTGTGAATCATAGCTTAGCAAAAGCAATCCCATGGCGTCTCAGTCAGGCGATGAGGGACACCATTGATTTTTGAGTGGGTAGCCTTAAAAAATAGCGGCACCCTCTATTCTGTCGGGTACTACCACATAACCCCACAGCCCTCACCTTCTTAGTTGAAGGGGTATCCATATCGTATTTTAGAGAACGACTGCCCGGTGTTAAAGTCGCGATTCCGCCATGCTCCAAGTCCATAAATACGAGCACCAAATGGATTCGAAACTTCTCAGGCAAATTCTGATAAAATTAAAATAATGCAGCCTGATAATATTTTAGAAAACATTATTTATTATTTATAGAACAGATGTTTAAATTTAATATTAGTAATAATATTTCTATATTATATATTATATATTATATATTATTATTATATATTATATATTATATATTATATATTATATATTATATATTATATATTATATATTATATATTATATATTATATATTATATATTATATATTATATATTATATATTATATATTATATATTATATATTATATATTATATATTATATATTATATATTATATATTATATATTATATATTATATATTACATATTATATATGTTAAAACGATTTTTTCAGTTACGAAGAGATACAGTTTTTGTAACAAAATATATTTAAATGTGAAATTATAATTTTATGAAAAAACAATACCTATTATAGTATCTAAAAATTATTTAATAAAGTTTTGAATTAAATAAGTTAATTATACTTTAAGATCGGACATAAGATTAGAAAATCGTTGGAAAACTGTTTGACAATGACAGCCAGTCCTTAAAGAGAGTTTCTGTCTGAATTTCTCTATACCTTTGCTAGTTGCCTTAGGAAATTTATTAAACATAATCAAGTGACATATGTCAATAGATGTTTCAGGTTTTGTTTTTGTGCTCCAAATTTAAATGATGTGTTGTGAATAGTGATAATCAATATCGATTTGAAAAGTTAAATAATATCCAAAAATCGATTAAAAAGTATGGCATAATTTGAAATTGTATTTTAAAAAATGAAAGCTTACAGTTATAATTACAAATATTCACTTTTATTGTCTGATAATGGGTAAGTACAACTATTTAGATATTTCTAAATATTATTCTCTATTCACGATTAGGTACAGGCTGTTTAACACGTTAAGACCTTATTTTATACACAACCAACTGTAATAAGAATAATATTATGTGTGCACAATAATTCATTTTTGTACTTGTTTTTCATGTTTATTAGCAATTGTGTACTTAATTAAATTAAATTAATTAATAAAGTTAAGCAATATTTGGGTGCTTGCAGATACTGTAGTATTTCTGAATATTTATGTGATGATGGTATTTACATGAACCTGGATATGAAGTGATCTCTGCCAAGTTCAGGACAGTTCAAGTAATTTAGGCATTTAGTATGCCTATAACAAATAATAATAATAATAATAATTTAGACAAGCCCGCTGAGTTTCTTTCGCCAGCTCTCTCAAGTCTGCGGCAATATCTTTCCGAGCTAATAGTAGCTGACAATGAAAGATTGTTTTGTAAAAAACTTACTTTCAACTAAGAATTTGATTTTTAATAAATTATATTGTCCTTTCACCTTTTATCTAATTTTTTGTAATATGTAAAAATAAAATAACTTACTCTTCAAAATGTTTACATTTCTGTTTATATTTGATTTGACTGATGTTAAGATTTAATAAAATGTAAAGAAAATTACATCAAACAGAACATTACATAAGTGCTTTGTAAGAGTTATTGTTAATACTTTAACTGTATATCCTCAAGTACTCAAAATCACTTACTATTATTTCTATTGTTTTTTACGTTACCTCTATATTATAATAAAATTTATTAAAATAAATAACATAACATAACATATGACCCAAATTGTAAGATAGTAATTCAGAATTCTTAATTGCTTATCTATATTCAGAACAATTATCTTCTTTGTATAGGTTTTGTGCTATATTGTCAATTGCAACAACTGTAAAATAGAAACTAGGATTATATTTATATTGGTTTTAAAGAACTTGGTCTTGACACAAGTCAATATGCAGAAATAACACATTGTTGTACAACATTGTTGTACACTTTTGATTAATTTAGTTACACTTAAATATTATATAACATACAGTATAAACATTATATTATTTATTACATAACCAAGATATTGTCATACAGACTCCAGCCCATACTTTCTATATAATATTGTATATTATATAAAGTAAAGTAATCTTAACATGTTTTGATAAAAAATTTCAATTATATATATATTTATCTGATACATACTATATATTTAATAAATATTATTTAACATAAAAAAAATTTATCTACATAAAATTAAATGTTACAAAAATTTTAAATGGTTTATATGTGAAAAGTACATAACTTCAATTTATATATAAATTATAAGTTTGCCATTGTTTTCTATTTGTTAGATAACTTTAAAGCAGCCAAGTAACATATTATGTATTTTATAAACATGTTTCAATCTACATTTTGCACACAACACCGAGGGTCAATACATTTATATTAGAAAGTTATCAACAAAGCAACAATGGTTACGACAGTAGGGGCGCCTTGCCTCCGCGACTGTGGGGACAGTTTAGTCGAGTGAGAGGCGCGCGCGTCGGCAGGCTTGTCGTTCATCTGCATTAAACATTAAAACAAAAGGAGCTGTATTACATAGTGATAAAGTGTACTTTAAAGTGTCGTAATGAGTGAAGAAAATTGTGTTGGTGATGATCTTAAGCGGCAAGCTGCGGTATTTTACAATTCCACCGAGAGGTTTGTTATGAAACGACGTGTTGCTTTTATTGATTATATATTTAACAATGTGCTGACAAAAATACTCGAATTACTTCATACTTAACTGCAAGATATATATTAATTCATCGTTGATTATGCCTCACAAAGTTAACACTTGATAACCAGAAAAGAAAAATTTCGCATGAGATTGCTAGACCCGGAATTGATTGTGCCATATGGAAGAGATAACCTGAAACGTTACAATGTTTTGAATTTCCACTAGTTACCTACATCTTGTTTGATGGTTATATGATTATCATCTACCATTAATATATATACGAGAGACAGCTACAAAAACGTGTAAGGCTAATCGCTGTTGCAAATCGGATAACAATTGTTACAAATTAGCTCGGATACATTTTATCACATTATGCATCTAATGAGAATAAAATTCTAGAACATGGGCTACAGTAATACGTACGTAGATACTAAATCTGGTAGATCCGCTTAACAGAAATTTAATTTTCAACCAATCACGCACCTCAATAAAAAAAACAAAACTTAATGATTAGAATCAATAAGCTTTAAAATTCAAATTATTTTTAAACACACAAGGAAGTAATTACTTTAGTTAAAAACCAAATCAAATACAACACATCTTATTAAAATAATATTACGAATTCTCATTATCCTTGTTCAGGAAGCAGATACCTACCTACAAGGCCGGCCTCTTTTAAAATATATACATTAAATACAGTACCAACATATTAGCTATGAAAATATGTTGTTAATAATTAATAATGAAACCAGACGTGACATTTACAATAGAAACATAGAAACATGTTTAAGATTATAAATGCTTTGTTTAAAATGTTTCGCTGTTATTGTAATTAACATAGAATATATAACAAAATAAATTAAATACACGTTGAAGTTACATAAGCAATCGTTACTAAGCAACATCAGTCATCTTAAAACTTCTTTGACCCGCCCAGAAGCTAGGTATTTTTATTCTTGGAGATTCGTAGTCCTTTTTTTCAAAATATTCTTATTAGTTATATATACTGTTTCAAAGTAGACTTTAAATAAATATTCGAAGATATATTTTTTGTAATGTATTTCAATGCTCTTATACATTTGTTCATCGTTCAAGTAATATTTTTAAGAAACTTCAAAAAAACTTAACTTATTCTTAAATTATATTTTTAAATATTCATTTTTATTAATTAATTAAATAGGTATTTTTTAAATATTTTTGTTTCAAGTATTCTTTCAAACCTAAACATAATGTGTTTTCTTCCTTCGAACGTTATATTAAAGCTCTGATTAATATCAAAGTACACAATCTCGTTCCTAATCATTGCATCTAATCTATTTGGAAAGCCCCTGTGGAACTCCGACCATCGAGTAAAATGAGTTTTCCACAAATCCTATAATAATTTTATAATTTATTTTGCTGCTATTTTTTTAATGTACACACAGACAATGTATATAAGTAGATCCAGGACATCGTCTCGCCTGTCAAAATGTAAGACCGTAGCGGAACATTACGAAAACAAATATATGTAAACGTCTAGTACAATGGGTGCTCGTGTTACTGAGGACTGACGAATGTCGCTGTTATGTAATAAAGTACTTAGTTGCCTCAAAACACTTCTATGTCAATATAAAGTTTGATAATAATAAAAAAAATAAACCTACACACTAAGAACTTTCGTAACAAAACTATAAACTTAATTACTTATAGGAATAAATTAATAATGAGACAAGAAATATAATTAGTAAAACTATTTGATAATGGAAATTATATATGATATATCATATTACTTCTTCCCTCATGAACCTGCCTATTACAGTCAGAAAGAATTTAGAATATTTGGCCGTTTAAACAACCAAATTTTACTGCTTTACAATAATAGCATAGATTCAACAATCGTCAACACGACTTGTCTAATCGCCCTGCAACGACATCTTCCAAACTGGCAACAGACAATATTATAATCTGCCTTGTACTTGTCTTTAGTTTAAAGAATACAGTTACTTTTTGATAAATAATGCTAATATTAACTTAACATTCCGGTATCTACAATACATAATGATATCATGTAGTTTCAGTACACTTGAAGTAATAACTTTCAAACGAGTTTTATTATGTAGGTACTCGCTGCTGCCCGCCACTTGAACTCTTTTCGCACTTCTCTCCCGATCAAAAAATAAACTGGTCACTCAATAATATATTTATACAAATAAAATACCTCTTTATTTTTATTTTTAAATGCAAGAGAACATTGCAGACCTGCTGGAGACTTGAATCATAAGAGCATACCAAATTTCATCAAAATTTTTCAAGTAGATCTTGCGTAATGTGGGAACATACGTACATATAAGCAGACAAGAAAATAGACATCATGTATTCAAATATGTATACCTATATAATAGTCTATAGCTTTTTAATTAAACAAGGTCAAAAAAATCAAATCAACAAATTATTAACATCAAAAATAGAAAAATATATGACAATTATCTAACGTCACATCTAAACTAACCTTTTCCAGTTTATGTTCTCAAAACAACCGGTTTGTCAAAGTTCAGAGTGTCATGAAGAACAATATAGAGAACAATTTTGGGATGAAATTAAAGAAACCTAAGAGTTACCAAAAGACATATCATAGGAGAATCTCGTGATGATATAGTAGCAACTCTCCCAAAATATAAAAATGCTTCACAGCTCGAATCATGATCTCAATTCCGTAAACAGTTTATGAGAAGGTGCTTCATGCTAATAAGGTTAGGATCGAGTAGGAAAGTACCAGATGGTTGTTAGACTTAATGCTTTCCTTTATTTGGCAGGATGAAACAACAACTATGAAGTGTTCGCGATTAATCCAGAAATAGACAAATTTTGTATTCCACTGTCTGTGAGGTGACGGACCCTACTTTATGATTCGTCTTCCGCGTCATTAATACTATTTCAAAACATTCCAAATCGCTCTTCCAAATTAAAGTAATTTAGCAAGATGGGGTAACCATTGTGGAGCTTACTGTTCCCTGGAAAATAAACCACCCAAAGAAAACACCTTTTAGATGAAAAAGCAGTACGAACTGACCAAGTAGGTTCGTACCTACTTGGTTCTTCTCGTGAAGAGGAGAAAAAAATCTGTCTATACTTTAATATCTTGGGCTGTCTTAGAACTATCATCAGTTCATTTCATGAACGGACTTCAAAGGCGGCATTAGTAGATTCATTCAGTGAAGGTGAGATCGTATGCGTATTTTGAAAGAGCCCCAAATGTACACCTGTTTTGCAAGTTTCAGGCACTGTTTGCAATTTGGCTCGGCATTCTTGGAATGTTAAGAAGCTTTGTCTTGTCTCTTAAGATTCCGTTCATGTTAATTGAATGTATTAATTACGGTGCTTACTGGCTGCTTAACCTGTTACTTATTTGTAACAATTTTTTGAAGTATTGATAAAAATACCCTACATAATTGACCAATAGAAATTATGCCGATAAAGTTCCAACAAAATCGTTTCAAGCGTTTGTAATGTTTGTGTTCACATCTCACGTGTAAGTGTACGTCCTCTAAATGACCCAGATTTTCTAGATAAAATCTCTATTTATAATATATAAAATCAGAAAAAATAATGTGTTAAGTACATAAAATTACTTTGAGCTCTCGGTGTTGTTAATATTGTTCATGAAGGATCCTGTGAGGAATTTGAATTAACTACTCGTAGGGGCTCTGCACAATGAGTTCGCCAATGAGGATTACCCAAAACTATAAGAACTGAAGTATAAGTTGTAAAGACAGTGGGTTATTTATTTGTAAAAATGTCTTTTATGTCGATTTTAATAGGACTGGGTCGATTTTATCAGAAACATTTTTTTATATTTATTCTTATATTATTATATGTACTGGTTCCGCTAAAGTCGAAAAATTACCAAACAAATCTGAACTGTCGTATCCCTGTATATTATGACTATGGAGCTATAAATATGAGACAGACAATCAGTTTGTAATTTACTGATCATTAAAATAGTTTATATTTATTAACATTTATATCTAACATCACAACTAATATTTGTAATTACTAATTTCGATACTCAGAACAATAAGACGAACAAAGAAATTCAGTGATTTCTTCCAGTTTCGAATCAATTCTTATAACAGATATAACTATTACGAAATTTTTTGTTATAGGATGTGAGTATATTATATTAATATTGATAATATATGGATTTTAGTCAAATTAAATAATTGTTTTACCTTTAAAAAGAGGTCTATACTTTAAAAAAATGATGAAATATGCATTTGCATAATTTACCATATTCTGTATAGTTTAACTTTGTCGTTTTTTTTAAGAACAGCCCTGCAGAGTGCTAGTGGCAGCATGCAGGTACTTCTATTTTTTTTTTTTTGCTCAAGCTACGTGTTCAAAACAAACCTTATGCAAGCCGTGAAAGCCAGAAATAAAAGACGAGGCGTTGTTATTTTTAAGGTGCTTCCATGCATTCCACTAACAAACACTAGCTAAAATCCTAAAAGACGCGGAATAATGTACTGTTGAAAAATGTTAGATTTGAATAGGAAAGTATATTTTAATGTAACTCATTCGATATTAATAAAAATAAAAAATGCAGTTTTGATCTTTAATATATTACTTAAGTTATTATAAAAATGAATTTATTTAAATGTTCTTTACACGAGCAAGGTTTAAAAATAATTCGAATATTTTTGATCAGTCGCGAACATAAGTTTGAATTTCGATCAAATTTTAACGATGAAATATGATTGAAGTATGTAAATCGAAAGCAAAAATATTATTTTGCTCAATGTTAATTGTGTTCGTGCGAGTTCATATCCGCTTGAGGTCGCTAATATTTCATACGAGAACTACTGTTTTGTAATAAGTTTTATTATGTTTTAAAATATAGTATCTAGTTCATTAAGATATTATTTCATTTACGTAGAGAGACAGTGAAGCCTTTCTAAAAGCAACATAGGTATGTTCTAGAAACTTTATGAAAACGTACAAAACTCTACTATGTAAAGAATAGCTTCATAATACCCTGAATATGTGTATGATGTTGGTTCTTTTATGCCATGTATGTATGTATAAATGTATGTATATATTTTGTCGATGTAGTGAAAAAAACTACTGGCGCATAATACACTCTTATTGCATGTTGCAATTGACGAAAGTTTCACCAAAACCGACTCAGTTGATTAAAAGATATGGATCAGAATGCTTAAGTTGAAATAGATATAAGTAACTTTTTTAAGCATTTTTGTGCCCTGATTATAGAAGATGAATCCAAACATCATCAGTATCAGTCCATTTATCAGTAAAATTGAAGAATTTGTCTGAAGCTGAAAAGGTAATTGGGTCACAATCTAATTAGGTCGCCTGACACCATCGACATCTTATGGTTGCCATCGCAATGGCACAGCAGGGAATAAGGTAACGACCTCGACGCATTTAAACGAACCTATTATACGATGTTTTATCAACGATTGTTTTTAACTATTACTTTTGTTGTTTTTATAACATTATTTTATGATGTAACAATTTCCTTGTATATTTGCCACAGTTGCTTTTTTGTAAGTTATATTGTCACCGTATTCAATGTAGTTTTTATGGTTAGAATGCTCTGCTCCAAGACCCATCAACTTGCTGGACAGTAATAAATGTTTAGTGCACGAGCGTCACCGGGCTAGTAAATCACAACTTATCTAAGTTGTCTTCTCTTTAACTATTTTATTAATAATAAACTCACGACTTAGAAACTTAAGAAGACACAACAGATCTTATTTGCCCAACAGTTTTCAGGAAGTCAATCATGTCACAAAAACTCAATTAGGTCGATTTAGTAATGAGAGAAAAGTAGTAAAATATAAATAGTATAAAAAATAACCGCCATTAAAAAGATTATAATTCGATAGCGGCTCACTAGCCACTGCCTGGACGTGCCTACAGAGACGGTTGATGAATGGACACTTTTGGTGAACAAGTTTAGTACAATAAGTGTTATCTGAGACTTCCTTTATCGTTTAATAATAAACATTTATTTTAAAAAACAGTATCTTTTACAAAAAGATGGATAAGTATCATTGTGATATTACTTTTGGAGCTCTTTTATAACTTTTAACGGATAAGTTGAAGATATATCATTTTTTTTTAACACGAAAGGTATTAAGAGCAAATAATGTAGGTAATTGCTATAGTTTATAGTTTCGTTCCGCTAACATTTTAAGTATAATAAATATAATTGTATTTCTAACATCATTGTATACGATGATTCATACGTTATATTTACATTTTGCCAAGACGTATGATAAAATAAGAGATGTGTGCCGACTGTCCTCACAATATCGTCACATATTTTATTAGAATATTCATAAAATTTGTGTTTATTTAGACCTATGATATGTTAAAGTTTAAGTTGACATTTGTATGTATCTCTAAATCGTCTATATAAGATGCCTCTCTGAACCGTTACGACTTATGCATTTTTTATTTATTACTTGTATTTAAAAAGAAAAGACGATTCGAAGAAATGAAATTAAATAAAAGCAACTGAAGGATAAGGTGTAGAATGTTAGAGATAAGAAGAAGTTCAGCTTCCAGCTAACTTTAGTTAACTACTAAATATTGGAAACGCGTCTGTAATAGCTACCTTCATCCTCTCATTATTTATAGTATTTTCAATATTTTTGCGCATATTCTTCGGTAGGATCCATTTAACATAATATAAAGATCGATTTAGAATTGAAAATGTCAAAGCATAGGTAAATAAATCCTTTAACAAAATGTTTTTATTAGCTCCATTATACTTACGTGTTAAAAAAACTGTAAATCCATATTAATATTACGTTAATATACAACGGTAGGAGCAGAACAAGTCTTAGTTTAATTTAGCTTCAAACGAGTAAACTACTCACATTACACTCCCTAACATTTCAAAATTCATTGAAAATGCTCGTAGTATTGGACAATACTTCACCCGCCACATTACCCTCTTATTCGCCACATTAAACCAAAAAATGTGTTTTAATATGTCTGGCATTCAGGACTAATGGATGTTTAAATATTTATATTTAAAAGTCAAGATCATTTTATGTAAATGAGTAAAAATGTATCAAATGTAAAAAAGCAAAAGAAGTGTTAGGATGTATCTATTAAATGATAAGTACGTTGCCATGCAGGCTGATGCCGGAAGATGCCGCTATAGGTTAAACATAACTGTTTACACAATGGTTTAGTTTATTTTAAGTATCATTCTCTATATTCAATTCTATTATTATTATCGATCGAACCATCTTAGTATTAATATTTATTGTTAAACCGAAATCTTCCCAGATGTAAGCAATGTATTCGTATTTAGTTATAAAATGATATTTGTACGTTTAGGTCTATTAATCCAAAGATTATAAATTATTTTTGTGGAAGCTGAGCCTTATATATTTTCAAGTTATACTGAAAATAGTGAAAATTTTATATGCATATAAAACCGTTGTTGAGAAATGTTATTTCTATATTCATATATTTTTATGACACTGGTATTGTAATAAGCACCATTACAATCATAAATGAAAAACTATAAAAGTGGCTTATCTCCGACATTACTTACTCTAGTCTATTAAAAAAGTCTAGGTTTTACAATAGTCTATAGAAACAGGTCATAGGTTATTGACGGGGCGCCGCGGGGAGTGCGGAACGAGCCCGTGACGTCCCACTGAGGCGATGAGGACCACCGCTGTTTTTCTAGTGTTAGCCTTTGAGGTGACGGCGTCATATGTGCTGCAGGGTAGTCCCAAATCACCCCGGTGACCTTGGCCGACGAGGTATGCATAACAGATTTTTCCAATGAGCACAAAAAAAAAAACAAAAATAGTGCACAGGTGATACGAGCCAGATTATCAAGTTTGGAAGCTATGTGAACATCTATCGGCTACAAACCCCAAAGAGGGAGGTATAAAGTCACAACTGTGCTATCTGTTTATGGGTCATTTCGAGATTCAGTGATTTATATTTTATTGGAGCACAGTATAATTTAATAAATATCAATAACTAATATATCTTTATAATATAATCCATTGCATACAAACAGTGTTCTTGCACTCATCGAGAATTATGAGAGCGTAGCATTTAATATGACCATGAAATAATCTAACCGATTACAATCAAATATATACTCTATCAAATAAACAATACAACATAAATTGCTTATCATATTTCAAATAGTCGAGTGGACATAGTGAACTAGTTTTCTCTATTTTCTAGTTTATTTGGTTTAGTAATATCGTCCAATCGCTCTATCGTCTTACACTCACACGACACTACGGTTAAAAATTAATTAGCCAAAATTATAAGATTTCGGAATGTATTGTTATATATAGTTTATTATTATTCTTTAAAGCTAACCTAAAAAATAATATCCAATATTATCTAGAACTTTCCGATGTGTTATTGCTAATGTCGTCTGGACGATACTAAAAGTGCACAAGAGTTTAGTTTTTCAAATAGAAAACAATCAGACGTATTTAATAGAAAACTTTTTTATTTTCATTTGTTTGCCAATTTGTTAGGGTATGCCAAAGTGTCATCTCAAAACAAAAGTGAAATGTTCTGAAAGTGTAACGTCTTCCTGTATTATACACTTCACGAGTGGCGGGGAAAAGGTACCTAATATAAGAATATATACAAAATAAAAACTGTTTTGTATTGGAATCCAATGTTATAAGAAAATAAAATGTTCAATTGAATATAGCTAATAGATATTTCAATGTAAATAACAATCTGTATCAGAACTTTAAATGTAATAAGTTATAAGTGTCGAGATAAAATCTTGGTTATTCAATCATGAAACAATGAGACATCTCAACGTATTTCGAACCAGAGACGCAGATATATCCTATTATCATGTTCGTGTTCAACATTTACTACACTTTAGAGATAATTGTCAATTTACGTATTCTATTTACATTTACTTTAAACTTAATTAAATAAAGAATAATAATAAAAACAAATTAAAATTATTATTTGCGTATAAAAAGTTTTACAATACAAAATATTATGTCAAATAGTCAAAGTTATTTGATTTTGTTGCCACGTTACTTTCGCCAGGTGGCGCTGCCTATATTTCATATGAAGTGTAAACTAACGAGATCGAAATGTGTGTCTCCACTTTAATATATTTATTGTCTTTTAATATTTTATTTATACTTTTCCATATATTTTTTTTATTTTATAACATTCAGTCAAAGTTTATTTACACCTCACTACTACCAAATGAAATATTACAAAGCTATAAAATTGCTACTTCTTATCGCTTGTTTCGCCGCTTTGTCCGTCGCATTACCCGCCATGCATTAATGAGAATTGATTACGTATTTTAATTAATGATTTACAAACGGTAACTGAATCTTGGTTTTATTTACGAATTATACATTTACGGAAATACGCAACAATTATTTAAAGGTTAACAAGTTGAATTTAATTTTCTGACAAACAATCATTTACAAATGACAATTTGCACTGACATTGTAACTGGACTCCGTCTATTAATTAAAAAAATAGAAATACAAGGAGAAAAAGCGGGTAACCAGATTTTTCATTTATGTCATAAATATCCCGTCTCCTGGGGGACAGCTAAAAATGTCAACTTCGCTATATTCACTTGCTCGTGCTACACGAGATGTTAATTTTAATGCGGTTTCTTACGAATCTGGGTCACATGACCTTTTTAACGGGTCAGGATAATATGATATGAGACACATTCTATTATGCGATGCTTCCACAAGAAGGCATATCTATTTCTATGTAAATTATTATTGACGTACAAATTAGATACTTTTCACAAAAGAATTTCTGCTTGTGTTTTTTGTCGTTGGTCTTGTATGTATGTATATACGTTATAATTAATTATACGTGGAATTGTTTACGAAAGTTCTTCCGTCACTCGGTAGCGTTGTTATGGTATTGTACGACGTAAACATTTTCTTCCTATATTATGGTGTAAGTCTGTTCCGTAAAAACTACTTCACTACTTGAATTTTTAAGGCTCAAAATGGTCTTAAAATTTGCTGCTTGTTATGATATTATATTATGGTTAAAACCAACATTTTGAAGTTTGGCACTTATTTGTTATTGTAAACCCAACAGAAAATGTTAATAGCTATTTAAATATATATTTCAGAGAAAGAATCACACCAAATCCCCAGGGCAGCCCCATGTCGTGGCGGTTCTGGGAGAAGCGGCGGCTGGTGGTGGCACTGCTAGCGTTCTTCGGCTTCTTCAACATTTACGCTCTCAGAGTTAACCTGTCCGTGGCCGTGGTCGCAATGACAGAACCCGTCGCGGTTGAACTCGAGAACGGCACCATTGTTTACGTGAGCTGAACAGCAATATTATTTAATATTATACTTACATAATATTCAATTTTCTAAAAATGATTAAATTTCCTAACCATTTGTTAAAATTTCCTCAAGGGATAAAGTTTTACAACCTAAGATCACTTGGATCGCCATCAATACATAAATAGATTTATTATGGAAATTCTTACGAAAATTAAAAGAGACCTTGCCGAAAGGAAATAAGAGCGTTAAATTATTTGACCCACTTTTCTGAAATTACCTAAACCCAATTTTATGTGAATTTTAAAAACGCTAAATCGCTTGTCGTCTTTGGGTTGAAGATAACATTTTAACTCTGTATTTATTCTGTACACATGATGAAGGAACCTCGAGTTGACTGATAAATAGCTGGAATATCTGACACTGATTTTTTATAACAGCGGTATGTCATTGTCATAGATGTTCATTTACATTTGTTACAAGGGTCATAAGGTATTATTTTTATAGAGACCAGTATGATGTTACATGATAATAACAATGATATGTGATTCCAAATGTAATGATGTCAGCTAAATATTCCATATTGGTCCATATATGAAAAGTCTTTTCGGACAGCTTCCAGAATTCGACTGGAGTTCCCAAACGAGAGGGTTGGTCCTGAGTTCTTTTTTTTACGGCTACATCGTAACCCAGCTGCCCGGAGGCTGGCTCGCCAATAAAATAGGAGGTAACAGGTTCGTTCTATTTCTTACACGTACGAACCTCGTTTGCAGTGATAAATTTGGCCATAGAGACCGTGTGCTCCCGGATTTTTAATAACAGTTAAAAATTACGCAAAGGAAGTATAACATACCAGTCTTGAATCTATCAGACTGGAATTGTTTTTGCCAACTATACCATATTCGGTCTCTTCTGTTTTGCTGGATGAAAAACATCCGACGACTTGCATGACTTAGAACCGGTTTAGGTCCTCACAGCGGTAGCGTCCCCGCAGGATGTTCGCGATCGGTGTGGGCGCGACGTCTCTCCTGACGCTGTTCACTCCACCGCTCGCACACATCAGCACGGGCCTGCTGGTGGCCGTCAGGATCCTGGAGGGACTTTTCGAGGTGTGTAGGACTTTACATTATAAACAAATAAAATCTATGAACATAGAAGTAGAATGGCGAAATACCTTTCGAGTAGACCGTCTACTCGATGTAGTGACGGGTGTGAGTGTAGTGTTGTGTGGTCGCAGGGCGTGTCGTACCCGTGCATCCACGCTCTGTGGAGTGTGTGGGCGCCGGCGGGCGAACGCGCACGCCTCGCCACCTTCGCCTTCAGCGGCAGCTACGTGGGCACCGTGGTGGCCATGCCGGTCTGCGCGCTGCTGACCAAATACACCGGCTGGCCCGGTATCTTCTATGTTTTCGGTGAATATTGAAATAGGATCAGATGGTTTAGTGTTATTTAGGTGGAGGTACTTTTTTACCTCGACGGCAAAACGTCAGCTGCACCTCTTTTAGTGCTACCTACTTGATAATATACGTGCATATACGTATATACTTTATTTCTTATTCGTGCGTCTATATACTATCTAATGTAACTATCAAATTCGATATGCAAAATTGTTTTGTTATAAATAATTAAATATCGAAATCTTATTACAATTTGTTATCACTTTATATGAAGCAGATAACAATAACTATTTTATTTGAGAGTTTAATTTGATATACTTTATTCTACATTAAAATCTTGCTCATTAACGAGGATTAATTATCTCATTAACGAGGATTTACAACAATACAATAACATCAACTTCAGTATAAGTAATGAGTACACCCAGTTACTACACACTAACACACTTATCTAACAGCTACTTAATTAACTTTGTTATATTAACGAGTGCCTACTTACGAGCTTCAGAAGCTCCGGACGATCAGACATCAGTTTAAAATTTAGGCAATATCATTGAAATTTAAGTCAGTTTAGGGCTACTACTCTTTTAAAATAGTATTACAGCAATCTTACTATCCTTTTCGTACAAAAACGTCAATGACCTTGAGATTAATAATATCATTGCAAATACTCCTGACAACTGAGACTTTCATCTCCAGTATAAATATATAAAATATCAGGTAATATCCTAAATCAACTCTACCACCAGAAACTTTCATTATTTGAAAGAAAAAATATTTTAATTATATTCTAAGTATCCGAATAAATTATATTCAGTAGCTATAACACACAAATAAGATTTTAAAAAATACCTAATATTGAGTCTAATATTACAATTATATAGCCTTTTTTAAAAGCAATCCAATCTTGTTCCAGTCCCATGACGCGACATATAAAACAATATTGTTTGCGTCAGGGGGCCGACCGCAACGTCATATGATTTTCTTCTTCATTGTTCATAATTAGTTTTAGTATTAGAGTAGGTAGCAAAAAACACAATATTACTACGGTCACAGACAAGTCCCCCGGGAACGTACTCTCACAACGAAATTCACTGCCTCTACTCGTTACAAACTTTCGAGATCATGTCCACGCAAATTGACTTGAATTAACCAATCAAAATCACGCGCGCTTCCACTTCCTTTAACAAATTTTATTTAAAAAGTCAAATTAGATACTATTTAGATATTAAGAGTCAAATGACATTTTTGATTTTGATTGAATTCGTCACAGCAGCGCCATCTATTTCCGACATATACATGTTTTGGTACGAAAACGTAAAGGTATTTTGTAGTAAGCGATAGGTTGTTTACTTCGTCTGTCCAGGTATCCTGGGTCTGGTGTGGACGACGGTGTGGTGGCTGGTGGTGAAGGAGTCTCCTGAGAAAGACCCGCATATCACTGCCGCGGAGATGAAATATATACAGGTATGTACATTGTATGTTCCCGCGTAACGAGCCAAGACTACAAAATGTCCATAGTAACTTCTAAGTAGTCTGTGACAATAATTGAGGAAAGTTGAGGTTAGTTTCTATTCGTCTTTTAAAGTTAATTTTTGTAAAAGATTATTTTAATTGTGAGTTTAAAAGCACCTTATTTTAAGCTACGTTGCTGCCAAAGATACACAAAGAGAATTGTATTTCTTTTGTTTTCTTATGAAGCTAAGAGTGGTTTATAAAATACTCATCGTGAATGGTGTAGTGAATTGTATGAATATGAACCTACTAATGAACTTTCTTGACTTCTAAAGGATTTGTCAGTTATTCCTAATCTCGAAGTAAATCGATGCGGTAAAGAATTCTATTTTTGTCATCTTGTCTGCGACAAGAACGAAATATGTTAAAAAGTCGTGTGACGTCAAACGAGACAAGACAAGTTAAGCAAAAAATTGTCATAAGTCCCCTCGTACCTTGTAAATGTCAATATACATAAAGATGTACGATTTCCCGCTATAGTTCGTCATTTTAAAACGTTATCGGAATGTTATTTGAGAAACGCGGAATCGTGTGCGAATCCATTCAATAGTAATGAAGATACTAAGTATCCCCCCCCCCCGACCTTTGTCCCGCGCAAGAGTCCGCCTCAAAGACGTCCTCTGACAACTCTTAACAACAAAGACCGTACAGGAGTGCTGTCGCCGGAGGACGTTAGTGTCAATTTACCCACGTGTCTCCCTATTAACGTTGTTAGGACAGCTAAGGTCCGGCCTTTAGAGGCACACTTAGGACGTACTTATCCCCCGGGACTCTCAGGCCTGGTGTTTCAAAGACGGCGGGTATCAAAGCCACTAGAGCTAATTGCAAAGACATTCAGAAAAATAAAGTTCTTGAAAATGACAGCAAACAAACTTATTACAAGATTTCTTTGTTTTATTTTTATAATGGACTTTATATCGAAGGATAGGTACTTGTTCTTTAATACGAGTTGTATAAGTAATTAATTAATTTGATTAAGTTACATAAACAAAATATAAAAAGGGATATATTAATACCAGCTTGTGAACAAACTAAAGCCATATATACCTTTAAAAAAATCTTTGATTAATTTTTTTTACCTACGTAGGAATCATCTAAACGTTTTATTTGTTTATTAAAATTCTAAAAAACCAACAATGATATTCTAATATTTATTGAAGCTGCAGTTTGATTGATCTCTAATTTCAAGAATGTGATATTAAGTGCGCTATAAACGTCTTAATATTATGTTTTTGTTCTGTAACTGTTTAATATTAAATTAATATTTTATCATTTTATATAATATTTTTATTAACTAATAATTAATATTTAATTTCGATCGTATAAGTTTAGATAAGACCTTTTTGATTGGTTTATTGATCCTTTTAATAAGTTATGTCATTAGTAAACATAGTTATTTGTTACATCAGATATTTTATAGAAAATATTAGTAAAAGACTTTTTCCTTGCCCCGTCCGTCCGTCGCAGGAGACCCGCGGGTGTGGCGGCGGCGCGCGTGCGCATCCCTGGCGCGCCATACTAAGCTCCGGGCCGGTGTGGGCCATCGTGGCAGCGCACTTTAGCGAAAACTGGGGCTTCTACACTCTGCTCACCTACCTACCCACCTTCATGCAGGGTGAGCCGTCCCCTCTTACTCCCCCCTTACCTCGCGTCGCGGTGTTGATGTACCGTCTTTTCCAGATGCGTTCCAGTTCGAGACGTCCCAGACGGGCTGGGCGTCCGCGGTGCCGTACCTGGCCATGGCGCTGGTGCTGCAAGTGTCGGGTCATGCCGCTGACGCGCTGCTGGCGCTGGGCCTGCGCGCCACCGCCGTGCGCGCCTCCTTCACTGTGGGAGCGTTCCTGGCGCAAGTCGGATGGCGTTCTAGAAATTGATTCCTTGACGAGGATCCTCACTTCCAAACTGACTCAGCGTTTCTCGTCCCGTGCAGACGGTGTTCATGATGGCAGCGGCCTACTCCTCGACTGCGGCGGGCTGCATCGCATGCCTCACCGTGGCCGTAGGGCTGGGAGGGTTCGCCTGGTCCGGATTTGGGTAATAAGCGTTACTTACAAATATTATACTTACTAGGTACAAACATAAAGTTTATACAATAATCTTGTAACTATAGCAACAATTAACTATTACGTAATAAAATCCTTCTGAACATAATACAGTTTTCCTATGAGGCTTTAAGGCATATAATCTAAATCTTTGTTAATGTAAATATTTTACTATTATAAATATTGCAAACATATTAATTTCGTCGTTTTAAAGAAAATGTAAACTTATAAATTTAATAATTTAATTTAATATGCAGAGTGAACCACCTGGACATCGCGTCCCCTCACGCTAGCGTGCTGATGGGTGTCTCCAACACCATCGCCACGCTGCCCGGCATCGTATCGCCGCCGTTGGCGGGCGCGCTCGTCACACACGGGGTACAAACCCACAAACGCACACTCACATACGCACCCACACACAAACACATAAACACACACACACACACACACACATACAGTGACCACGCACAGGAACACTCGGATAGACGGACAACCCCATGGTTGTCCGTCTATCCGAGTGTTCTGTCCATACAGACACACCCATAGATTCAAATACACGCGCAGAAAGACACAAACACACACAAATCTATTCTGCTACTTAGGTTATAGATATACTTCGTTTTTTAAATTTTGTTATAATCAAATAAAAATTTGGAGTTCCTTTAGGAAATTGTAAAAATTGATTCACACGTTTCAACATCATGTACTCCTATACACCAGACCAGCGTCAATACTTGTGAATCAACTCTAACTAGACAAGACTAGACTTAATTATTTTTTTACACTATTATTTGTACTTTTTTTAATCGAAATTATAAGCGTCTTAACTTTTCTGATCTGATCTGAGCTTATCACCAATAGATGGCACTGATCCTTATACTAGTGCCATCTATTAGTGATAGGCAGCACCTATTAAATATTTTACTATAAATTGAACCACCATCCGATGTCAACTTGAATTCACTAAATAAAGACTTTCTTTATTGCATTTTATTGCAATCTTATAAACAAAATAATGTGATAAATCTATTTATTGACAGAAACAAACACCCCAGTATTATCTTATTAATTACATATTCAAAAATTATGATATTGTAATAAATATTTGATCATACTCGGTATACAATTTATTATTCAATCTTCGACCATACAATCGCAGGCGGTAGAGGAGTGGCGCATCGTGTTCTTCATCTCCAGCGCCATCTATCTACTTGGTGCGGTACTGTACGGGTCGCTCTGTTCCGGGGAAAAACAGCCCTGGGTGCAGGACGAAGACAGCGACGCCAGCTTCGACACCGACGCCGCCTCTGCCACAGCGGCCTACGACAACAAGGCTATGGACAGGAGCGAAGACATATGAATTACATTACTTGCTAGTTCTGGAGGAACAGATGTTTAATTGATAAACATATTTTTTCTAACAGTGACTAAAATTCTAAGCGATATGTACCAAGCTGTCTTCTTTTAAAGTATAAACCGTCATGACTCTCTGTTGTAGCCATAGTATTACTGAACTTTATATATATTATGTATCTCTGTTTGTGATTTTGATAACGATCTCGCAACAAATGTATTTCTAAAATATATTCTAAGTGCTTAAAGCTGTTAAGATATTTATTCTTTTAATAGTTTTTGACAGACAGACGGAATTAACATGTATGCTCATATAATATAAGTGGTACTGTGAACTGGCTTGATAAGTATAGTCCAGTTCTTTAATAATACTATTTTATTAAAGGACTTGCCAATTTTTAAGTAAACACGCACCAAAATGAATCAATCCTTTTGACAGAATAATGATTGATGCGATATTGTTTGTATTTTATAAATATTTATACATATTGTAAAATTTTAATTAAAATTATTTTGAATTGTTATATAAATCTAAAGTATGTTGTTTTTGTGACTCATGTAGCTGTGATGAAGTAATAAATATATTTGAAGTTACCGCACGCTATCATTTAACCCTTCATATACACTTGATAGTAAAATAACAAATTCTCTTAAGTTATTCCAATATACATATTTATAAATAAAAAAGTTTTTTAACATATATTTTTACCTACTTTTTGTTATAATTAAACAACTGACAAAATTAAAAGTACTTAAATGAAATTTATAATACAATTTATTAAATAGCGCCATCTTTGTTCTTAAAATATCAAAATACCTACTACCTTGTCAACTTAAATACTTAAACTATTTAAAAATATTAATAATTTAAAATAAATAAGTTTTAATATTTAATACTATTTCATACCTATAAATAAAATAAAATCATGTCTCATATCCTACATTTAATAGAGTTTATTAAAATGATTTTAAATTAGAGGATTACAATTGTTACAACCGTTTCCGTTAATAATTTGATTTTGTTTTTATTTATTATAATGATATAATGTTTTTATAAACATAATACAAAGCCTTATTACTAAAACAATACACCATTTTAAATGTTTGTATTATTTTAATGTACTTCTACCGAGTTTAATATTTTAATATGATTCTAGGTGTACGCACCATTTTCATTTAATTACAAATAACGTCCTTATAACTAACTTTCACAGGTATTTTATAAACTATAAATGGTTTGTTGCGGTTTAAAATTAAAAAAAAATTGTTATCTATGAATATTTATAATAATGGAATAATTAAATAGGCCTTTATGAAAAAGTAGTCGATTACGTTTAAAAGTTGCGTCGTCACATCCGCCGGTACATTTGTCGGTAGGTATAAAGAGTAATGTAACGACGACGTCGCGCCAAAATTGTTGTTGGATTTACGGTGAAGAATATAATTACTTAGTTCAATTTGGAGTTGATCGCTTTTTGACTTATTAACATGGAAAACAAAATCCAAATGATGTATAACTTGCTGCAGCTCAAACAAAAAACGGGCTACCAAATTTTACAGATGAACGGACAGAGGAAATTCGGACCACCGCCCGATTGGGTCGGGCCGTCGCCACCGAAAGGGTGTGAGGTTTTTATTGCTAAATTGCCGCCAGAGGTTTACGAAGACGAGCTAGTTCCGCTTTTCTCTCAAATTGGAAAGATATATGAGATGAGACTCATGATGAATTTCTTGGGATCCAATCGCGGATATGCATATGTAACTTATACAAACCGATTAGACGCCTCCGCAGCTATAAAACAGCTCAATGGCTATGAATTACGACCTCGAAGACATCTAGCTGTAGTCAAGTCGGTGGATAATTGCCGCCTTTATATTCCAGATATTCCTGTAACTAAAACCGAGGAAGACGTGATAGAAGAACTTTCAAAACATGTGTCTGACATTGTAAACGTGATTTTGTATAAAAATTTTCTAGACCGTAAGTTGAACAGAGGCTTCGCATTCGTCGATTTCACATCTCATCGGGCAGCCGCCATAGCGCGTAGCGAGCTCATAAAGTGTTCAGTGAAGTTGTGGGATCGGAATGTTAGCGTAAACTGGGCGGATCCAGAGCCAGATATCGATGAAGAGCAGATGCTAAAGGTATGCAATTTGGTTTCTTTATATGCTTTGGAGATTTATATATTATGTTTAATTGTAATTATTAGACATGTTTTAATTAAACTTACGGTATCTGTATTTTAAATGTTGCAGGTAAAAACACTTTATGCTCGTAACTTCGAAATTACCACAACTCCTGATGTTATCCAAGAAGTCTTTGAATGTGCTATTAATAACAAAATCGAAAGAGTGAAAAAGATTTATGATTATGCCTTCATACATTTTTATGAAAGAGAACATGCAGAACAGGCTATGGCGGTATTGCAAGACACCAGCATTGAAGGCAGCATCATAAATGTGCAATGGGCTAAACCAGTTAATCGTGATCTTTACCGCATACAAAAGTTAAATCGAGGCAATGCAAAGTTTAGCAATAGCACAAATTTCACTCAAACCCTGCCGCTTTATAAGAAACATGAAAAACAGGCATATGCAAATAGTCCTAAGGATATAGGCATTGGATCTGCATGTGGAGGGGAGAGCCACTCTTCATCTGAACATAAGCCACCTGTTTTTTACTCAGCGCCAGCACCACCATTTATTTATAGGAGAGCACCAGCCAACCTGGAATCACTGTGCAAAAGGTATATATATCATGATGATTACTATTTTATTACAGTTAAAAATTTAAATTAATTATTCATATTTATTTCAGCTATGGTTGGGCATCACCTTGTTACAATTATAAAAAATATTTAGACCTTACAAGCAAAGAGGTCTGGGTATGCAGTATTGAGTTACATCAAGTAGGCCTACCGTTGCTCCAAGTTCCACAACAGTTGGGTCCATATAGAACAAAGGCTTGCTATTCAATTGAGCAAGCACATATAGAAGCTGCTGAAACTGCATTACTGACTTTGAAGGTGTTTCTTTAATTATATTCAGAATCTTATTTGTAAACCTTTGAGCACACAATATTAATTATAGACATAACTAACACCCATTGAATCTTATTTCAGATGCTTCAAGAAAACATGATGCAACTGTCTAAAACAACTATGTACTCTCAGGCTTTGGATAGTGTGTGATTTCCCTGAGAGCTCCCGTTCTACCCAGTGCCACAGCACACTTCCTCTGAAATACCGGTCACTTTGCCCAGTGTGCAGCACTCTCTTTAGATATGATTTAGTATTTTGAATTTAATTCTTATTTCTGATTTAATAGGGAGGAGGTTTAAATATTTTATGAATTAACTTTTCGAAATTTTATCTTTTTTTGCTGAGACAATATAAAGGTATTTCGTTTGAGAGACTGATTTAAATATGAACTATATAATTGTTATTTATCATACTTTTTTGTAACGGATTTGACATTTTTGTTATTTGCTTTCTTTATAACCTTAAAAAGAAATTGTATTGTTTTGTTTTGCCGATAGAAGTTATATGTTTATTTGGTTTTTATATAATGAGATTTCCTTTTATTATAATTGCGGTATTTAAGTCGATAAATCCGCGTCATCAGAGTTTCCTTATGAATATACTTCGTATATTCGGAGAGAAGACCTGCTATTTTTCCTAACTTATTTGTGACATTTTGAAATATAACAATAAATAATATTGTGTGATACTAAAGAGTTATTCTTATCCCTAACATTTCGTGGTAACTGATAGTGTGAACTACAGTGTCTTTTAGGCAGCAATGAAATGCAAGTAAATTAACTAAAATCGAATGAGTAGTTTCTAAAGAATGTCAGTAGTAGGCGTGTCACTGGTAAATAACAAGTTACAATATCATGAAATAAGTAAAACATTTAATTGTCATTTTGAATTGTGCAAATTCTTAAATCTTAGAACAAGGTCATATTCCTATGTAATACTAATATTTGAATAAAATAAATTAAATTCTTAACCTTACTCATAATAAACAAATTTGTTAAAGTGAACCTAATCAAAGAATCTGTACAAAAATGTTGTCTCTACGCAGTCAAGAATGGACCTAGTTCGCAATTCCGTGTAATCCAGGGTATGTGAACTCATTACTGAGTGTCTTCGCATAATTTTTAGTGTTGACTATTTTCATATTATTTAAAATATATAATTTTTATTCACAAAAAACCCCACAACTTCTTGGCAAGCTGCTATCTACATAAGTGTCTAACGCTTCTTTTGGAGGTAATGCTTACTTGGAATAAATTAATATCTTGAATACTATACAGATAATACAGATGTGATTCTATTTGATGAATGATTGGATTCATTATATGACAGCTACAACAACTGTATGAAGAGAGGGAAGATGCTGCAGGGTCCTGAGAAGCTGATGTCTAAGTATCATAAAGTGTGGGTAAGGGCAAAAATGGTTTTACATTTAATATGATTTGTAACAAGTTCAAGTAAAACAGTTATTGCACTTTCAATTAGAAACTGTTTGCTAACTATTGAATGTATTAAAATGTGTTTTGATATGTATATGCAGTTAATTTTATATTATTAATTATCAACAACAGCTCATTTTATTCTTTGGGGTCCAATTGTGAAAATGATTAATTTAATAAGATATTTTAAAATAAACTATACTTAAAGTAATTCAATAATTAAGGTTCTTCTGTAAACATAGATATGAGGCCATTATTGTGGTGTAGGTATCAATTCTAAAATGAGTAGTCCCCTTGACATGGGCAGCATTAGGATATGATTTTGGGTATGTTTTAAGAGAATTAATATTTCTAAAACCTGTGAATCATCTGTACAATGCTTATATAATCATGAATTTGCTCATATATTAAAAGTAGAGAAAATTAAAATGAATATCATTTTTGTATTTCGTATTTCCTGTATTAATAAAACAACTTTAAGTAATTTTTGTTTTCTTTGAATCCTCCAATTAAACTACTTTCATAAAGCTATTTATTATAAATGAAAAATATGATTTTTCATGAAAAAGGATTCAAAGAAAATTTAA
Organism: Mechanitis mazaeus; assembly: GCA_959347395.1. NCBI lineage: Eukaryota > Metazoa > Arthropoda > Insecta > Lepidoptera > Nymphalidae > Mechanitis > Mechanitis mazaeus. The sequence continues at coordinate 669,900 of OY365748.1, forward strand.
GAATGCTTAGTATGTATATGATCTAAGATAAAGAGTAATATTATCGGTTGTGTTCTTGTATTAAGATAGGTATCCTGTAATGTAATTGTTCTGGCCCTCTCATATTTTACTAAGAAATAGTACTATTAGGACTTCATACTTCAAGTAATGAGTCAGATAATCGCCAAATTAGAGAATACTCCCCGGAAGTTGCCTACAAATTTGTTCGTAACTTGGACAATTTCTTGCAAAGACAAAAAATTCATTTCCAACGCGGCCGGCCAAACCGCTTTCAAATATAAATTTTTTAACCGCCGTCTTTGCGTAAATTTCAATTTTGTATGAAGTAATAGCAATGCCACTTTACTTCCGCTAAATGGACTTTTTCCTATAGAAATCATCGTTTACTTTCAAGCGATCGAAGATGTTAGAAATGGGCACTCGGCAAATTGGTTCTCATTTAGAAATACGGCTTAATAAAGAGCCGATTTGACGGTCAGACAATTAATAGTAAAATTGTATCTGAAAAATGTCATACTTGCAAATTCAAACGAATAGTGAATAAAATCCTTGGACCATTTCATCCATATTATAGTTGATCGACTATACAAATAAAGAGAATCGATTGAAAAAAAATGGTTTTTAAATCTTATAAATACATATTTATTTTTGATTAATTACATATGATACCTAATTACTTTAGTTTAGCATTTACGCCATTCTAAGAAATTTTTTACCTAAAAACATGACATAAAACTATTGACTTATAATTAATTTTAATTTTAATGAAATAAAGAACTATCATCAAGTTAAGATAATCATGTCATAAATCCAAGTTATTAATAAGGAACATTCGATAAACGATTTTATTTAAACATCATATGATAAACGATGTATTTTTACCACTAGTCCGCTCACTTTAAATGTCATTCCTTTATCTTAATGTCAATGTTCTGCCTATCCAGCAAATAGCAATATTTTATATTAAGTCTAAAAGAGACTAGTATTGAATTTATTTATTTAAAAATATATGTTGTCCTATTTGAAAATGCTTATTAGAGACATTTATAAAAATGCATCGTTTTATGAACAAGTTAACATAATTAACCACGCTCTGGTATAAACAAATGGTAAAGTATCAGCATACATTCAGTGTTATATATAAACCTAATCCAAGTGATGGTGATCCTGGAGTTTCCAGCTACAAAGCTTTCGCTAAACAAGTAAGGATTCAATACCGATACTTTGATTTACGATTCCCTGAGATGCAATTAATTTTAAGACAGTGATCCTGAATGTTGCATAAAATGAGTAAGTTTCTTGTAGAAGAAAACAATTTTGTAACACCAACTTTATTCTGTCAGATCCCAGAAGGTGCTAAAGAATTTGAAGTTCCCACACATTATTCTGGACTTAGCAGGAGGAATAGACAGATACTTCCCAGTAGCTAGATGTTATAGAGTTGAAACTACCAGATCAGACAGATAGCCGTAGTTCACAAAACTTGATATAGAATTGTCATTTACAAACCTAGAAAATAATGTGGCCATGATTGATAAGATTGATTGATTAAAGAAGAAAATACAAGGTCAAAGTTGTATTGAATGTAAATATTCCCACAGAGTTTGATGAGGATATACATAACCAAATAAAAGGTAGACAGTTATATCATATGCATAGGTGATAGAGACAATGTTTTTATTCAAGATTATTTATTAAAATCCAAAGACTTATTGGTAGTAAAGGACAATTATGAGCGTATATGGGTGATTGAATTCCTGTTATTTACACAAAGCAAAAATAGATTGAAAACTTGTCTCCACCCATTCATAGCACCTCACCCTGAGGACATACATTTATTAGAAACTGAAACATTAAAGGTATGGTCACTAGCATATGAAATAGTTTTAAATGAAATAGGTGGTGGGTAGGATTCATATGCAGACTTACAAGAGCAGACCCTTCATGTCCAATATAAAAGCAGGTTCATTAACTCATTTCATTGGTGGACTATGAAGTGGTTGTCCAGGTCATGGGGGCATAGCATTAGGAATAGATAGATTAATGTTGGTAGCATGTCATACAAAGTCAGTAAGTACTCTCTAGAGCTCCTAACATTATTAGTGATGAGGATCAAAAGTATTACATCATAAAATATATTAGAATATAATATCAATAACCTTATTAGGACAACAACATATTTCTGTTGTATATAAGATTGTATTTTATATTTTTGATATTAAAATAGTTATAGTTATAATTATGAAACTAAAAATGGGTGAGTATTTAATGTCAATTATTATAATAGGTGTAATGCAAAAAACTCATCCACTTTGATGTTTGATTTCTTACGCACAAAAGATTGAGTAAGAGTTCTAGATTAACTTCATTATCTCATATTCTGTTGACTCTAGTTGTTTAAACAAAATAAAATTGAACTATGCTACTATTGCAACAGCTAAAGTAATTTTGATTAGAGCAATGTCACAGTATGCACATGTGATAATTGTGCAGTGGAACCTTCATGTGGAAGGAAACGAAACATACTTATATTAAATTAGTACCTCATGAGGATTAGGAATACCTAGTGTAGGATGTAAGGGACTTTTCTGAATTTAGCTTTATTTTTGAATTACATAATTATTAACAAAGCAAAAACAATAGAACTTACTTTATCTTAGATAATTACATATTGTATTTATACCGATTGAAGACTTGACTACCTCGTATAAGACAATAGGCCGAAATAAATTTGTTAATTATTCCAAATGTATACAAATATTACTATATATATATATATATATTATGTTCCCCGCGTGATGCGCCCCACGTTTTTAACAGGAATATTTTGTTTAATTATTTTTAGTCGGATTTCAAAACAGTAGATATATAAGATATAATGTACATTTCTGTTTATAAAAAGCAGGTGGTAAATGTTGCACCCGACATTCATTATCCAGTTCTTAATTATAAATTCGAATTCATATTTACTGCATATTTTTAGACATTTTATTCAAATTGAAAAAAATATATATATTATTAAATGTATTAATACTTTACAGTGACTATTTAAAATCGGGTGAATTGGCTAATTGTGGGCATTCCTTCATCGGGCGGCAGGGCGCGTCCGCTTCCAGGCGCAGGTACCCCGCGCGACACGCGCAGCCTCCCACGCATGAGCCGCACTTGAACTTGGCGACCAGAGACGTACAAGTATCGGGAGGACACGTGCACGTTTTGTATTCTTCATTGAGTCCACACGAGTTCTCTTTAAAAAAATATTACATCACCAGATAGAATTATATTGTATTATGTAATAATTAGCTGGGATATTTTTTTTATCGAAGGCAACTACTTGTTAATATATTTATTATGTTAAAGATTTATCTTGTCTTTTATACTTTAGAAGGTTCTAACCGATATGATATTTACATTAATTAATATTTTTGTAATAGTGCTATTTCCTAAAATTTGCCCATTTCTTATAAATTGGTATAAACAAGTAGTTTAGAGCACAAAAAATAATAAAATTGATATTATAATACACTTACGACACTTTTCGTAAGGTACACATATATTATTTGCATCCCGGGCGTAGCCGCCCTTGCAATAGCACATTTCGTTGCACTTGAAGTTAAGTATGGGGCAGTGTGTCTGGTTCATAAGATGAAGAGTTGCACATACATTGTCGCAGGCTCCTCCGCAGTCGTAATACTCGTTCGGGCCGGGACATTTACTTTCTAGAAGGAATATTTGTACTTTGGTAAAAGCTTAGGAACATCTTAACAGCGACTTATTGATATGTAATAATTAGTTTACCACAAGTTTCATTTGTTACGCACTCGCCCGTAATGTCCCTGTAATATCCATTTTCACACACGCATTTTTGTTGACATTTTGCTTTTGTTTCATAACAATTAAAAGATATGTCCTTATTGAGACAGCTCCTCTCGGGAGGACAATGTTGAACACACTTCAATTCTTCATGCCTCGCATTACACTGCAATCCTGATACATTTATAATTATGAAATTCTTTACATACTTACATTTATAATTATGATCTTATTTAATTGATTTATATTAAGGAACAAAATGTAGGTACAGATTTAATATAAATCATTGTAACAATCGAAAGTACTTGATTCGTTATAACTTACCATGCACATTTGATAAACACAAGTAAACGTAGGAGGTAATAAAAATAAATAATGTTTTCATGTTCACGATCTGACTTCAACTGCAGAGATACGGTGGAGTTATGTGAGTATAACTAATATATACCGGTTACTTCGGCCCGCTATGAGGATAACTTGCACGATAATAAATATTATTAATTTGATAAAAATGATCTAGAGGTTCCGTGATAGACGATTAATTTTACAAACTTTAGATTTGAAGGCTCAATTTTTTTTCAAATTTATTAGCACTTAGTATTTTAAGTTATGGAACGGAAGGATTTAAAAACTAATTCGTTTCAAATTTTGTAAAAGGAGAGTTAGGTTTTTTGTTAATAAATGTGGTTTTTTTATAAATATGTTTATATAATCTAAATAATATACATATACATAAAGTCTATACGTCATATAAATAGAATACGTAACATTATGCAGAATTAAAAATATTTTATTATATTTTCCTTGTTCTAACAATTGCCATTATCGAGAAATCCGTGTGTGTAAGGATTACATAATATTATTAAAAAGGAGTTTTGGAGGAGGATTGAAAGAGTAATGAAGATTATTACCCGTTTCTCAAAGACAACGCATGTGCAAATGGACTTGATAAATTTTTACCCAAAGTTTATTTCAGACTTTATGAAACTAATTGTGTAATAATACAATAAATCAATTAAAGAAAGAGTAAGTTAGTTTTATGTACAAATAATGTATATTTTATTTATTTACTTTTGTTTCTATGATTTATATTAAAATAAACTGAATAAACTTATTTTTCCTGACACCAGTAAAGTAATAAAAGCGTATCATATAAATTAATAAAAAAAGTCTTATCCGTAATTACGATGTTTCGTTCATAATTACAACAATAATTAGTGTTATCAAAAAGTGATGTCTGTAGAGAAGCATTGTAGTATATTTCATAGTTAATTTACGTGTCATTATTATCGGTACATTAATTTGTGAGGGGAATCACATTTTTTCAATATATTTTTCGTTAACGATGCATCTTGTCTCGTTTAGTTTGCTGTTGATAAAATCGGACCTTCGCTGTTCAGCGAACATAATAAGTTAAACGCGTAAATAGAGAGGGACGGGTTATCCCCAAGGCTTACTGATTGAATTAATTACAACATTATACGTATATAAAAAGACGAATACAATATTTATAGTTGGTTTAAAGTGAAACTTTCTAACGTTTCTTATTATTTGAAACTGGATGAAACGCAACTATGAACTATAAAGTAACAACCTAAGAGTACTATCAATTATTAAACATGGTTTCGGAATGACTTTGACTTAATTTACTTATGAATTACTTACCGCCGTGATCTATATAAACCTTATTCAACAGGCGTTTTAGGCAGGTTTTAAATGAGTTACATAACTACGAGTTTTGTATTTAGAGGAAGTTTCCAAAGTACAAGTAGACAGAATTGAAGGCTAACTATATAAATTCCCGCGAAATGAAATAGGGAGCTTCATGAAGATAGCAAACATTTGCATAAACAAGAATAGAGAACAGTAGAGATTGAGCTAACATAACTTGGGCAGAGATTGGAACTAAATTGTTAAATCCCTTCAAACGTCTGCAAAGCATCATCTGCATCTTTCTCAGTGCAGCTGAGCAGAAGAGCTCACTAATCTGCAGATTCCAAGAAAATATTTGGTCTAGTATTGTTTCAAGGACTTTTAAGATCTATAACGCCAAAATACTCCAATCTGTGATACGCACCAGATTTTTATTTATTTGCAAAATTATATTTGAAAGGCGAGAAGATGTAAAAGACAAGCTACATAACTTCATTTAAAAAAAATTGATTGAAACTAATCATATTACTCATCTTTCTGTAGTAGTCCTTTCTGTAATTTAAAAGGAAATTGATACGTGAACAGGTAATTCGTTCTCGTTGTATAATATATTAATATTATGTAAAATCGACTAGACAAATTTTGATGTCATTTTGGTATGGTTGTAAGTTAAAGCCCCGAACAACCAACGGAAATCGAGAAAGTTTTTCTCCGAAAAAATTAATAAATAAATTTATTATAATTAAAATATAAATTAAAATGCTCTTGGAATAATTACGACGTTGCGAAAAAGCTGAAGGGATTTTAATAAATTCTGATTAACGATAAGCCCACACGTGGGATGCTTTTCGAATCTGAAAATTGTACACTCTGCTTTTTGGTAAAAAATTTTCTTCTATCTAATAGCTTCGTTAACCTGCTCTGAAATGGAAGTGTAATGGTGTCCGGTTACAGAAACCTCCTTTCCCTTACAATCAACTAACAAATATTCTTGTGTTCACTTTCATAATGATGACCCTACGTTTGACTTTTGTCATGCGGAGACGAATTTGAAGGAACCTAACAATGGTGATTTTAAATACTCCAACCATATCTGCCATTTTTTTTTTGTGAATCGCCTATCAAAGAAAATAAATTTGTCGATGTTTTCGGAAGTAGTGACCGCAATACATCGCCCAGATTGGAAATTCTTATTATGACATTAAGACTTACCTAAAAAGATTATGCCACTTGTATGCCATGTTTATGGTTGACCAGAGTCCCGTAAACAGAGACATATCTTCCAATATGATTAGAACACTTTTTACCTGTTAGGTGAGGATCTTAAAAAAAGCGTAAAAGTCAATTCTCTCCATACTTTTAAATTTCTACTAAATCGAGATTGTAGATTGACGATAATACAAAAACCAATGACCTCATTACGATAAAACTGGTTATATATACCTACTTAATAAAAATTGGTTACAAAAACACAATAATTTAATAAAAACATATTTATTACAGTTTTTAGATTTAAGTACCGACGAAAAGGTACTTAAAACACACCTACAAAAATAATTAAATATAACAGTGCACGTGTAACATCACTGATAATCATTTCACAGTTTTACAAAGGTTGCAACATTAATTAGGTTATATTTATATATTTATTCGACATCAGAAAGGAATCTTGTCGTAACTCAAACAATGGAAATATGAGATACATTCATCATTCGAATCACCAAAAATTACTATATCGAATGGTTTAAGTTTAAGATAAGTTGTTGATTTTTTTTAATTTTTTTTTTTGTTAGCTCTGGTTTGGTGTTGCATTTTTTGAGATACCACAAGTTAGCTTTCTGGCGCCGATATATACCTATTTTTTTGTATTTAAATTTAATCAAACATAATTATTTTAATTATATTAATTATATTAATTATTAATAAAAAGTAATTAAGTCACAAAGAATGTCAATTTTAGTAAATAGAAATTAAAAAAGAGTATGATAAACATTTTGATGTTTACATTATTTTTTTATGGGTTGGTAAATGATTGTGTATATTTTTAAAATAAAATTTTTGAAGAAGAAAATTATTTTGGCTCATTTGCTTCTAGAATCCGTTCTCTGCCTTCAAGTTGAGTTTTAATATTTGCTGTAAATACAGAATTATTTACATTATTCATTATTATTTCAACAAGCCTTGATTTAACTTGACCGTTGTGTTAGTGAGGGACATATCTTGGAACTGAATACTGAAAAAGTGACCTCAACGGATACAGTTTAAAATTGAAATTTATTTTTAGTATCTATAATAACTAGGAACGCCACCAGACCCTCAATTTCGACTCGCTGCGATCGCGAAATCTCGGGTGCCGTTTGCATGTTGAGCGAAGCGAGCCAAACCGAAAGCTTCGTCTTGGTGTGGGATGTCGTAATTGTAGACCTTACACTTGCGCAAATTTTTATACATTGTAGTCTATGGGAGATGTTTTTTGGACATTATTCCTCAACGACAATGAATTTTTTTGCAATTTTTTTTTACAAACCACCACACATATCAGCAAAATTTGAAACCGAACTGTTAAGCCATTTTAATGCCAACTTTGTAAAAGCGCTCCGTTCGCTTCGGTAAATGATGGATGATGAATCAAATCCAAAGTTTTGTACAATCCACGCAAGGGTAACAAATGAAAGGATTTGTATTGTGAATACGTTACATTATGAAAAAAGAGTAGTACATATTTTGATTGATAAAACCCACACAACGTGGGTATTAAATGAAAGGTCTTGTGGAGTGGAATATAATACACTATTAAAAAATATCAAACTAAGTTGTATTCATTTTTATACATTCAGTTCCATAAAAGCTTGTTGTAAATTCTTATTAAATATTGTGAGGACAATTAGGTCTACCTTGAGTATTAAAATAACTTACGGCATTCGTGATAAGGAACGCAAGCGCCATCATGCCTCCAGTGCCCTGGACTGCAGCGGCAGGCCGGGCTGCACTCTATCACGAACAGCAAAAGAAACGGACACTCCCCTGTCGGTGTAGCGTCGAGACACCTCTGCGATGGACAGAAGGACGGACAGCTGTCATACACTTCGTTTTTTTTTGTGCAGTTAAATGGGGCTGGAAGTTGAAATCGTTATACCATAGATTAATAATTTAGTCCTTTAATTATAGTTATATAATAGTTATGTACCAAACTACACAAACAACGAAGTAAATAAGAAACACTCACGACAGTCCGTCGTTGGTATACAGGTGTTATTATTCGCGCGTCTATAATTGAAGATACATTTGCACCTTGGTTGAGGACACACAGTGGGTTTGGGACAGGGCTTGCGGTCTTGTAGTTCATTTTTCGGACAATAATCATACGAGCAGTCTGCAGAACACTCCTCCAGCATTTCGTTATTCCCACATATTAATTCACCTGTAATTACAAAGGGAAGTATTGAAACCATCGGGAATTTTAGTTACAATTGAAGTTATTATCCTTATTGGGTTTTACGGAGACGTATAGTTTATCCTTCTAATACTTATGTGTCGAGGGAATGCGTATGTATCATTTTATAATACTATTATTACCGTAATGACTTCCAATTAAATAGCAAGATAAGACTGTTCTCATTACCTATATTCCATGATAATAATATCAACACCTCAATTTTACACTTTTCTAAGAGTGACCCTGTAATAAAATTGACATGAAGGTTCAAAATAACAAAAAAATAATAAGTATTGGTAAACCAGTACTTATAAAAAAAGAAAAACATAACAGTTCAATAGTTTGATGACAGAGTGAAACGCTAAAAAAATATAAAATAAATTACAAAATCATTTGTAATTGTTTATGGGTTTTTATCATAAATCGATTTTTCATTTGTTAATATACCAAATAAAACTATGATATGACAATTATGATCTAAATTATCATGAATCTAATAAAATATAAACCAACAGAAGTATCCAACATCAAAGACAGATAATGTGGATAAAAGGTTTTAAGAATTATAAAACATCTTCCTAGTTGATACGTGTTATGTTTGGTTATTCATCTCCCAAGCAAATTATTTTTGTTTGAGGAGACAGGATGGAACGAAGTCGCTTGAAACAACTAGTCTGGAAATAAAAAAGAAATTAAACATATTTCACCACAATTCAGAATTGTTATCTGCAATGTACCCGAGAACCTGTCACCAGTTTATATATTTTAAACTGGTGACATGTTAAAGACTTGCTTTTATTTATCTAATCTAATCTTAAAGACTTGCTTTTATTTGTCCCAAAACGTGGCTAAGAAACATTCTTACAAGGGCAAGGATTTTGGTAAGAAAAAGCTGTTCGAACCGACTAAAATCGGTGCCCAAATGGATCAGAATGACACCATACACAATACACAAACATAGATATAAAAGTTGAATTTGTAACAAATCCTGTTTTTGGTCCTGGGGTTAAAAATACAGAAAATGTTTGAAGAATTGGACTGATAACAATTTAAAGAAACAAATATTTCTATAATACTCGAAGTATGAAAGGAAGTTATCAAGATTTAACAATGAATGAAGCACGTATAACAAATACATTGTCACTTAAAGTAATTATTTGAATGAATACATCACGTGCCACCCCACAATTAGAATGTTTTGCAACAATTAGGTATGCAATATAAATAATAATCGAAACTAAATCTTTTATCACAAAACTGTTAGAAATCATTATTTAGTATTAAATTTATAATTTCCAACACATTTAGAGTCAATTTTAATAAATGATTACAATCACCTGAGATTGTAATTCAATATTTCTATTTACAAACTCTACGCATACGCTATGCTATGAAAATGAATTATGCACTATGCACTCAACTATGAAAATGAATTATAAATTCAATTTGACAAAGTCGACATTTTATATTGATAATATATATTTTGGAAATACAATATTTATTTCAGTCGTACCGGGTTTTACCACGAAGTGATTATTTCAATAGGACATTAATATTAAGTATATAACTACCGATATAGTATATCACTATCAATGTAGTACATTCATATAAGAGACTTGGTTATAGACTATAATAAGAATACTCACTTGAACAGGAGACAACAGATATGATGAGCACACATAACATTGTAACAGCCCACATTTTAAGGTTTATGACACTATCTCTTAGTTTTATTACTATGAGGCGAATGTGTTAAATGAATTAGTTTTCATCTAATATAGAGATGGCTGTAATTTTTTATTGATAAAAGCGCCATCTGTGCATTTTAAATTGTACTCTTTGTTTCGTTTTTTTAAGCTGTCGTTCTATATATCATGTAATATTTTCAATGTACAACCAAGAGAGGGCAGGATAATGACTTAATCCAAAACTAAATGCATTTATGATATCATAAATGCATAAACATAAATATTTATGTTTTAAATTTTATTGATTTATGATATTTATTTTTTTTAAGTGCCTGTTATAAGATGGAAGATTATTGTATTGACGTAAAGTTGTGACTTGTTTAATTTGTAATTAAAAAAAAACAAAAGTCAATGTTTAATAAAAAATTAGAGATATATTTTCTGCAAAATTTAAATTTATCAAATATATACGGTTATCATGTAAAAATATGTATTTAAATTAAAGGGTTTAGATATTTTATAATTGTTTTTTGTAGTAGGCCATTTTTTCTTTCATTAGCGCTACATCACGAATTCGTTTCAGCTATAGTACCTGCGTTTTTTTTTTTTCCGTTGGAAAAACCCGTTACGGGTACCCCGTCGGCAGCATAGAGGATGCTGCCATTTTTAAGGCTACCCACTAAAAAACCAACGGTTGCCCTCTTCGCCGTGATGGGACGTCACGGGATCGCGTTAGCACACACCGTGACGCCCAGGCGAGAGCTATAGTACCTGCCTAGTGACAGTATCACACTCCGTTTTTTTTTCAAAGCATTTCAAAGTTATTTCGAATACAATTTTTAACTAACTAAAACTAACAAAATACGTGGGACAGAGAGAGCGCGGGGCGCGCGCACCTAACACGAGATCGGACATCTTCATGAATGCACGAAGCACGGATGTGACTTGAGATATTTGATTAGGGGTCATTGTCCCGATAATACTGAATCGTCATAGCTTAAGAATGGATAATGTAGTCTATACTGTATTTGTTTTTAATAAAACACCAAAATATATTTTAATTCTAGCCCTTTAGCAAACAAACTTGGGAAAAGTGACAATAATCTCTTGGTACAGAGTGTTTAAGGTGGAAAATAAACCCTTAAATAATTTAATTTAATAAATAATCTCACGAACATTTGGACAACATTTATTTTAAGCATAACCATAAATATTGGTAGTTCTTTTACAATTTTTATTTTAATGATTTCTGTAATGATTTAATTAATACAATGTAATGATGAAGTACTTGAGTGTACCACCATCTCTTGAAGTAATATTACAACAATCTTACTTTTCTTTGTTTCTTATTATTTTATTCATTTTCGTGCTTTTCAGTTTATAGTTATAGTTATTGCTCTTGTAAGAAGTCAAAAGTCGCAATATTCAAAATGATTGTAATATTGAAACAAAACATTTTATACTATGATAGTTTTAAGCGTTAAGTACAGGATATACTGTTAGGATATATTTTATACAATACTGAATTATTACTATTTTTTATATTACAATATAATAATTGTTTTAGGTAAAAAACATGCTTAAAACAAAATATAACTTAGATGATAAAACGTGTAAAGATGTTTTCTTGAACATACACTAATATCTCTATATTTAATATTTATTATAAAATAATATAAGAAAAAGTAAGAAATATATCTACATATCGTAGTTGGAACTTTCATTTCAGTCTTCTCAACGAAAATCTATATAATAAGTATTAATTATTGTATCTTTATAATAATAAATTCTATTACAAGTATATTTTTACTTGATAACGTTTTTGGGTTCTGAGGTCGGGGATTTTCCATGTTGATTTTAGTTACAACAAAAAGATGAATTAAATTTATTGACGGTATCGACTTCATTGTTTTATATTTGCTTGTCTGCTGTTCTACTTTAATTGACATTGAATCCAAATCTACAATAATTCGAAGAAGTTCTTATCTAGCTCAAGGACATAAACGGTTTAATGAGTAATACCTAATTTTTTGATCTATCGTAACTTCTCGAACACGTGCCTCTAAGAACACGATAGACTCCTAAAAATGTTTTTCATAATGTGACGTAGTAAGTCAATATTTTTGCACGTAGGTAATTAGTTCCACATGCTACAATTTTAACATAAAACATGTAATAAAACTGTATAACCTGTGTCTATACATGAAAATATTTTAAAACTTTTAATGGGCTGACACAAGTAATCGATATAGATACCAAAACAACATTTTTGTTTAGATTTTCTCTGTCTGTCTGTATGTATGCTTGTGCATGCAGAAAGCAAAATCTATGCCACGGATTGTAAAAGAATTTGGTATGGTGATAGCTGAATGTCCTAATCAACATTTAGGATAACTTTTACTACAGGAAAATTTCTAATTCTTACAAAAAAATACAAAATACCAGTTCTACCACTTCATTACATTAGGTATATAGGGACGCATTGTGATATTTTTTGAACATTAGAAAAAAAGAACGACTGAAAAAAAACAATATGCGTGAAGTACGCATTTAATTAGTTTGATATCCAAAACTAGATTACGTTACAGGGTTTTATAAAGAAATGAGTTTATTTGGTAATTTGAAAACATAATAGTTGATATTAGAAAGAAATTAATAAGAAAAGTTGTTTTAATTATACAAACAAAAACAATTTTTTCAAATTTTATACCGGCGTTAAATCGCGACACCACGCGTACAATGTCGCGAGCACATCTAGTACATTTTTATAAATTTTATGTAATGTTTTCACATGTCTTTCCACTGTTTTAATATTAACGAAAATGTTACTGCTACTTATATGCGAGTTTATCTGTCATATCCATGTGTATTATAAAACTGCCAAAATTTTCATATTAAAACACAAACCCATAAAAATAGGACAAAGGGAGAAAGACTTTGTATTTTATTAATTTCTTAGATGTTCTACAGTCGCATAAAATATTATTTTTCGCAGCGTGGCGGGTTTAGCACGATATTTCTAGAAGTTAAAGTTTATTGCGCCCAACCAGTAGTGGGAGATTTAAACGATAGTTATAACTATACTTCTATACTTGTATTGGTATTACATTTTTCTTGAGACGTTTATCTCATTAACCTTATTTCAAGAGGATTGCATAGTGTCTGAAGGATTGAACATTTTTAGGAAGCTGGCTATGATATTCGAAAACTCCTTCCGACTTATAAATGTTATTGAACTACTCCTTAAATACATTATACGCTTATTTAAATATTATATTAAAATGCAATAATGTATGTCAGTCTATTTACAAATATATTGTTTAAATAAAATAAATATTTGTACAAAACCCAATCTTTGTCGCAATATGTTTTGTTCAGAATATTTGACGCAATGTAAGTTTCGTTTACGTTAGCGCAAACATCGAAAATTCGGGTGATGAAGTACATAGAACAATAACATTGTGTACTCAGCTTTCGCGGTTCTATTTGTTTTAAATGAATTTATAACAAGAGGCCTCTTTAGATATCATTTACAACTTTTCAGGACGCATGCGCGGTAGACGATAATGTTTCTATTCAGTGTTTTTTGTGTTGTGTTGGCCCTAGAATTTGCGGGTAAGTTACTTCTTATTTGTTATATTTCTTAAAAAAAAACTTATATTAAAAAAATATATATTGAACTGCTTTATTAGAAATAACAAAGAACACTGAATTTAATAATTTATTTTATTCATTGCGAATGCTACTTATGTTCTTATTCTTTTGGTTCAAATATTTTTTGACTTCATGTTAAATAAATAAATTTAATTTTTTTCATCACCCTAGTTACGACACCGCAAGGGAATAGATTTAATGAATCTAACATACAAAATGAAGCAAATAGCAATGAATTTATACCTCAAGAGAATCAAAATGAAGATTATGAAAAAATTGTACCAAATAATAATCCAATAGCTTTCAGTAATTTTTATAAACAATCAAATGTAATATCTGAGAAGAAAGAGCACAGCCATAATATTGAAAAAAAGTTCAAGACTTTAAACGATGACTCATCAAGCTCCTCATATATAGCTTCTTTGCCTCAAGTCAATAGATTTCAAACCTTTCGTCCAAAAAATGGAGTTAACAATGAAGCCAACATACCAAGGATGGGTGATATCTTATCTGAAGTAAACAATCCTAATAATGAGTTTTCCAGAATTGAATCGAACCCACCGATTATCAAAGAAAGAACTTCTGATAATCAAGTACTATATGAGTATAATAGACCAAGTTCCCAAATAATAGAAAATTTGAACGAAAAGAAAGAAGAAGAAAATGGTACAGAGTTTGACGTACCAGTAGCTACACCTGAATATATAAAATCATTGTTAAACGAGTACAAACACACACAGAATAGCAACGTAAAGTCAATAATTACAAACTCGCCAAGAAATGATATAAATATTAAGAATTTTCAACGTAATTCTCAAAATATGAATGAAGCTACATTTCAAAATCCATCGGCAGAAATTCTATATGAGACAGGAAAAGCAAAACCATATGAAATATCTAACGAACAGTTATTTAATTCCCGTCGAGGTAAGATAAATAATTTTGGTAATTAATTTTTTTTTATTCTATATTTATTATTTTATGACATTACTGCTTACTCTAAATGCAAATAGTTTTAATATTATATATATTTATTAAACACAAAGATATTTTAGGAAATAAACACAGAGAAAATAACATTTTACATGACAAGCAGAAGTTGAAAAATCTTTATTTATCATCGAAACCTACAAAACACTACATGATTGTGTATCCGGACGGAAGAGTCGAAGAAGTTGATCGATTAGACAAAATCAAGAAAATGCATCCAAACTATGTTATGTTAAATGCTAAAGAACTTTTGCAACATGGAGAAGCAAATAAAAAAGTTTCTACCGAATCACAAGAATCAAGAATGAAACAAAATCTTTCGAACATAAGTGCTACAATGATACCACTATTAAATACCATAAAAGATACTAAAGATAATCAAATAGATAAAGTGCCTCAAACAGTAGATGCACAGTCAGTACCTGTTCCGATTGATCGATTCTCAAACGTCACGGAACATGATATCATTTCGACGGCAAATATTACAAAAACTAATAATGTTGCAAAAACTAGTAAAGATGAAGTCCTTATAACATCAACTACGGGAAATAATATACAAAAACAATTGCAAGAAAATGGAATTAATGACAGTCAAGAAAAAAACGATATAAACATTAATGAAAACACAAACTCGGGATCAATTGTAAAAACTTCAGATATTTCGAATATTCCAGTTAAGGCAAACAAAGATATTGAAGACAACGCGACAAGTAAGTCTAAATCTAAGCATTGTTAATACGCCATTTATTATTATTTTTAATAATAATGGTTAATACTGTATCAACCCAGCAATATTATTTAAAAAATTAATTAATTCATGAATAATGCCAAGACGCTTAAATACAATTTTAAAGGCCTGTTATACATTTCATTATAATTTATTTCAGCCGTAAGAAGTACTAAATCAATTCCAACCGATGACACGGATATCTTAAATCAAAATATTTCAAAATCTCTTGCAACATCGAATAACACTGATAAACCTAAATTATCAAAAGAACAAAAAAATATTAATAATACCTCCGGTAGTAACTTCCAATACACGAAATATGAAAGCGTTATAGCTGGTAAGAATTATTATTTGATTTATTTCATAAACACGCAGTTTTTTTTATTCAACATTTGGTAATAAAAGTGTTAAAAGTTCTTTTTAACCGAACATTAATTCATAGACGTTCATAGAACTTAAGTTTTAATGATTTCTTCTGTTTATTAAATGTTATATATTAATATAATTACCATTACACCAAACAACAATTCATCCTTTTACGTTTACTATGAAATATGAAATTTATTACAACTGGTTGTGACTTCTTTTATTAAATTTGGTTTATAAAATATTGTAATAACTTTAAGAAATTATAAAACATCAAAATTATAGATACGAGTAACTCTTCGGCGTCATTAGAAACATACAGAGAAGAAAGTAATTCATTTAGCAAATTAAATAATAAAACTATGATTACATTTGAAGATGGTAAAGATAGAAATACTGAAACAATAATTTCTAATAATAATTATGAAAGTAGGTAACATTAAATAAATTTATATTATTTGCGATCAATGATCAAAAGTCAATTATTGCAATGTCCAATTTGCTATTTTAACAGACAACGCACAAAACCTAGGATCCAATATTGTTACTTCATACGATAATAGCACGATGTCTGTTACAACTACAAATAAAATTGACATTGCTAACACATCGTCAGATGATATTCAAGATAATGCGAAGCCATTTAATGTTAATTATTCAAACTCGTTAAGAAGTAAGTGATATTAATTTCTTATTTTCAATTTTATTAAATTCTGATAGGTTATTATTCTATTTCTTAAATAACCATTAGTACTTGAAACTACCGATAAGCTAAATTTTTAAAATTATTCCTAATGTTATGATTATTTTTTATCTTCCATAGATAAAACTCTAGTTATCAATGAAAACTACGAAAATAATGTCAATACGACAACAATTCAAACTGAATCAAATGTTACAAACTCTGGAGTAGATGATAACAAAAACGACGACAATAATCTTAAACCTTACCCTTCTGATATCTACTCTGACGCAACTTGTAAGTTGATTGTAAAGAGTTTTTCAAGCTTTATTGGTTTTCAACATTTACTATGAACAAGTTAATAATAATTTGGTCGATAACTTTTCAGACAAAAACGCATCTTCCTCTAACACACCAGATGCAGCATATGACGTAAACAATACACAAGACGAGTCAAATTTAATTAAAATATTGAAAGAAAATGTTAAAAAATATGGTTCTAAACATGCTGACGATGGTGAGTAGAATAGAATTATAATATAATATGTATCAAAAGATAATTAATAAATAGAGCTTTTACTATTCTATTAATAGACGATTCGGAAACACTCACTGTCAATCCCGATTTGTCTAATACTATCAATAAAGCTACGGATACACCGAATAGTTAGTATTTCGATTTTTAAAAATATAACCATAATGTAATAAATTTAGTAACAACTTGAATTGGAAAGATATAAGTATGGTTTCTCACAAAGTTTCTGATTAATTGAAAATTGTAATTAATTACAATGTGTTATCGCTAGGTGGTGCGGTCCCTTCGAATGAAGAAGATACTATTGCACCAGACACAGCGTCAAATAATTTATATTATTCGAATTCACCTCAAAAAGAAGTGATTGAAGACGATATAGACGACGTAGATGATGAAGATGATGATGATAAGTATGAAACAATATCCGAAACAACAAAAGCAAATGATAATTTAGAACGAGGTGATTAACAAATAACTAAATATATAAAAAAATATTAATTTGTTCCATTTTGAAATTACTGATGAAATATTTTAATTGCAGAATCACTAAGTAGTGCTCGAAAGGGCGGCAACGAATCATCATTTTGGTTTAACGCTAACGAAAGTTTCTGGAACAAACTAATGAGCAGTAACGAACACAATTCATTCTACTTTTTATTCCCGCGACCGAAGCCCAAAGAGACGAAAAAGACTATTTATCCGAATGGCACTGTTGTCATTGAGACGACTGAAACTGATGATGACGGTGAGATACTACACCTTGTAATATCGATGTTTTTACCTTTTTTAAGTACCACATATGTAATTATGTTTTGTTTTTACAGATGGTGAAATAAACTCGTCGAAAACAGTTCTTAAGTGCGGAAATTTTACGTGTGATCAAAACTTATAGTAAATTTACGTATAAATATAATATGTTAACTATTGCAACTCATTAGTCTCAAATAATTGTATATACGTTTGGAGAGTTGTCAGCTTTTTTTTCTGGAATTTTGGCTTCATATAATCTATCAGCTCAGTTAAAACAATATTACCTATCTATAACATGATATATCTAGTGTATGTAGTACGTATTGTTTAGTTATTATTTGAATATTATTCTCTTATATTTATACAAGTACTTATTCATTTTAATAATTTAATTTACGAGATACGGTTTCTAAATAGTCGCATTTTATTATTTATTTATTCAAAATTATTATTTATAGAGATTTTTTTACAGTACTGCTAAATTAACGTTATCCATTGTGTTGCTTTGGAGTGTGATACAATTAAGTTTATAACCTGAAACACAGTTAGATTCTGTAAACGACAGATCGATAGATTATTTCTACGACAAATACACATAACTAGAAGGCGAGTCTTATTAGCGATCTACTAGTGACACGTCTTCGTCTTCTTCGTCTTCTTCGTCTTCGTCACGTCTTCGCAGGTGTGCATTTTACTATTGCAGTATTAATCAGGCTATACAAAACCCTAACTACAGAAGTAGAGATCAGAGCCCGTATTGCTTTAAAAATAAATATGTTTGATTAAAATTGTTGTTGTCACCGAGTTGTTTTTTTTATACAAATAAACAAATTTTATGTCAAAAACTCCATGTTTAAGTGTTGATATCCCTTAAACTTTTTTGTATTTTCATAAAATACAATATTTTCTTAACTTTTTGTTCTGTCTGACAATTAGTTAAATCAAAATTGGCCAAATCATCTTTTTGTTTAAATCATAGACAAATGCAAACTGCGATATGCGAAATGCGGATAGCAAATGCGAAATTATTTAGTTTAATTTAGGAATGTTATTATAAAAGGAGTGGTTTTTATAGAAAACTTATTTTTCAGTTTAAGTTATTAATAGTTATAATGTTCCAGGAAGCAGAAGCTACCGTAAATCCTCTTGCTGTGTATGGGATGCATAAATTATAAACATCTTTGTGTATTTTTAATAAATACCTTATTGTAAAAACAGGTATATTGAAGAATAGCCATTACGGTAAAATAAAAAATTACAATTATAATTATCGACATGTTTTTTATAATGTAATCATATACTTGTATCTGTACATAAATCCGCTTCAACATTCTTGTAAGCATAATTAATGTTTAATAAAATTATTCACTTTTTATGTAAAGAACATATTAATGTAAAAATGCAACTACATTATAATTCTTGTTATTGTCTTGATCACATTATCTATTAAGACATCTATCATTTTGTTTATATAATACTAATTTAAAGTGAAACAGTTAAAGCACATAATACCAATTTACCAAGCACTATTTGAGTACGAATATCGCATTGCAAATGTTTATATATTTTATCTTCTACAATATACTATATTTTTACTTTTTTTTGGCTAATAATGCGTCGTAAATTTAACAAAGAAATTACTGGTTAATTTTGATGTACTTTGCAAGTTAAAAAATAGGTTTAATTTTTAATTTTCATAAAAAGTTAAAAAATGTGGTATAGGTCTGTGTAATCCATTAATAGGATTAACTAAACAATCTTTTTCTGCCAGTAAATGTGTGCTGCAGTAAATAAAACTTTTAATATTAAAAGCATCATTTTATAAATAAAGAAAGATACAAAATATTCTCAACTGTTAACTCATTATCCAATCTAGTTACAAGGGGTTTCACCGGGAGCAAGGTCCTTGAGAGCGTGGCTTCTCGCGTGTGCGACGTGACGCGACCTGCGCTCCCTCTCGCGAGCGTCGCGCTCAGACCGCTCCTGAAGACGCTTCGTACCCGCGTCTTGCACGCATTGTGTGAACGCACCTTTATTATATTATACTAATTAATAAAAAAAAAAATTGGTACGGTTTTCTCCGAGTTTGACTATGTTAAAAGATAATATTCTTTTAAATCTTTCTAATGAATTGTCTTGAGAGCCAATCAAAGCTGACTGCACAATTAAATCTTTAACATTAATAATAAATTTTGGCGTTTTTATAAGAAAATGCTTACCAATAGTATCCCAGCACTTAATAACATCAGTATGACTGACGGTGTCGTAGCACTCAATGATCTTCTTCCTGATGTCCGCACACACGGGCTCCTCGCTCACCATGTTAGAAGTACGCACGTCCACTCTTGTGACCAACGAATTCATGTTATCTACTGTTATTCTTTAGACAAAAAAAAACAATTAATATTTAATATTAATAGTAATATTATGTTGCTGGATCATTTGTAACTTCTTAATTATATTTCAATAATCATATATTTATAATAAGTAAAGAATATTCCTTTAATATTATAAATTAGTGGATGGATTTTTTACTAAATAAGTACCTAAGGAGACTAAGGATTATTTTTTAACCCTAAGAACTATTCTTGATGACTGTTAGTATTATAGTACAATAATTATATCTTGAAATCCCGTGTTGGTTTTCAATGCCGAAGACGATTCATCGAACAAGAAAATGTCAATCTCTCGAACGAGGAAAAGAATTTGCTAAAAAACTCCAGGAAAGATAAACACAAAAGAAAATTAAAACTCAAAGTATGTACAACATTATTGTTGTTAACGAGACATATTGGAAGTTTTTAAAAAGTTAGTTATGTGACACGTATTTAAAATGAAATAAAGAAGTTATGTTTTTTATTAATAATAATATGACCGTCGCATTTCGTTTCTGAATGAAATAATCTCATATTAATAAAATGGTTAGTCACAATACCTAACACTCACACTCGTATTTGGTTTAAATATTGACTAATATCTGTAGTCGTCGATACTCTCAAGGACCTTGAAATATATTCAAAAATGTGTTATGTAAATTTTTGGGTATTACCCTTTTAGAGTGCTTCTTTAACACTCTTAAGATTTCTTAATGCAAAAAGAGTACTCAAATAAGTAACTGATTTCTTCTAACCCACATCTTTCCGAATGATTTTCATCCATACATTTGAGTTTTTCCATATATATCATGTCTTTGTAATCTCCTTTTGGGTTTGAGGCCTTTGTTTCTGCTCCACTCGATAAAGTTGCATCTTCAACGAGTCTTTCTACCTAGAAATAGATGTTACATGATATGAAGTTGGACATAATAAATAGAGGTGTAATATAAATTATTATCATACTTACAATTGCTATTATTACTGTAAAGTTTTTTTGTATTGTTATGACTAACAACTATGCGAACTATGAACTTTATATTACCATTTTATTTGAAATGCTAATACGATGACCATCGTCGGCATCGTCCTGAGGTTCCGTCGGAGTGTCACGTGGCCGCTGGAAGTGCGTGGCCCGAACTGATTGTTTATTACCCATTTTATAAAACTGAATCAAAACATCATATTAAATATACATTTTATTATAATAGCAGGTGTAACACGAGAAAAGACAAGGCAATAGAGGGGCAGCTACAATATCTGAGAAAGGCCAATTCTCTCTAGTGAGACGGAGTATGACCATGGCTGGACTGGGGCACGGCCGTAGTGTGGTCGTAGTGTGCAGTAGCGGGCTTGAGTTACAGACTTAAGGTTGAAAAAGGAGAAACGTTGAAAGATGATATGGTTATTATTAATCTATCTCTTCTAAAATAAGAAATATTAAACTATTCAAGAAAAAAGCACAGGCTATCTGCTTCACCTTGAAATTTTCGTGACCAACAGTTAATAATTGCCGACACCAAACCGACATCTAACCACACTCATGGAATAAAATTTGCATTCATTTGTACCGGACGTACTTAATGGATAAATTACTTTTGTACTCTAAACGTTATTATAATTAATGAATATTAAATAATACCTGTGGCAAACGATTCGTCTCTCCCTCTACCCTTCGTCTAGCTCTTAAAAATGCTATATAAACCATCTAGCGTCACTTAAAAATTAAACAAATATATTTTTATGTTGTATTGTAAATATATAAATATACTGAATTTAATTAAAAATTATACGGTAGTGTTGTTAGTATAGTATAGTGAGTTATTTTTTCGAATTATTAAAATTATTAATTATTATTATATCTTGATTAAGATAGAACTTTGATAAATGATATCAACGTCTGATCTTATATTTAAGTGACGGGTGCGTAAAGAAACGGACAAACAGATAAAAAGAGAACATTTTCAAAAACTATTGTTGTGAACAATACTAATACTGATAAAAGTTATTTATAATATCAGACCCCTTTTCATCTTAAGATTTTTTTTTCCGAGAAATAGAAAAATATCTTCAACGGCCCCCAGATATAACAAAAATGATTTTTTTTACATACAGTACATGAGGTTGCTGGCGTAAGTCGATTTAATATAAAAGTTACTATACTTGGATGATTGTTCGGCGATCAAGCAATAAAAGTACTGAATAAACTTAAAACTGACTTTTTGCACAGACAGAACTCGATGGAGGAAAAAAACGGGCCAATTTATTCCTGTATAAAATTCCAAAACACTCGTCCTGTATTCATCACCAGGAGAATGCGAGGACACAATGCCACTATGTACACATACTACACTGTTTAGTCATTAATAAAATTTATTAATCTTTTTCTCAATAGTACTTCTTAATAACATAGTGAAGTCGTGCTCAAACGATAGTGTTTGTATAAATCAATAAGGTTAATAAGTTATTAATATTTTGTCACTAAACAATTTAATAAATTTTACTTATTTTATGGTTGTTTACCTCAATGTGTTGTTACTTTTTAAGGATACGTCGATTTAAAAGCGTCTAAGGATACAGCTATCGATGAAGAGATTACAATCACAGCACGCTTTAAACTCGCATAATTATAGACTCTCTTTAAAAGGTCAATTAATGCATACTTAAAGAAATTAAAAAAAAAACAAAGCTATATTTATTATTTGCATATCTCGATTTGCATTTGACAAATGTTTTTCATTCCCGGCTCATGATGAACATGTTAACTACGCTTACATCCGGTTTTACTTGTGAATGTGTACATGATAACTAAAAAGATTTTAGTGCTAATTTGGCTATAGGCTATATAACTACATATACATGTATATTTTAATTCCTTCCTTATTTATTTTTTATTTAAACTTAATAAAATAGGAACAAACAAATCGGCGTTCAATATTATATATTGTTATATATTAATGTAGTGTCGCGTGGTCAATCCACTCTGGCTTAGAGACATGTCTCTACAAGTTAATATTTTTTATTTAAATTAATACAAGATGGATGTTGGAGATTACTATCCTTTTAAATTAATTTACATTGTGTCTGTCTGTGTAAGTGTTTTTTACATTTGATTGATAACGTCTCTTTAATCTGAAGGCATGAAATGGAATTATTGCAATATATTAACTTAATAAAAGAAGCGGTGCTTATGATGTAGTATTTAGTTTTTACGTTATTTTGTCTTATGTATCTGTCTGTTTATTTAAATTGACTTTTGTATGTATAATAATGGTATATGACGCCGTAAGGAAAAGCATCTCTTGTGTTTATAGAAACCGGTTGTTTTTTTTGCTTTTATTAATTCTGGGTATAATAAAGGTGAAGGTTACTACAATAAATAGGCGTATCTTCTAAATAAAACTTAGTAAATTGTGTATCGAAAAACTTACGTCCATCTGATTGCTAGACGTTAAAAACACTAAGACTATCGTTTGCCCGCGACTTTACTATAATACAGAGAAAGATTAGTAAATTTTATGAACGACAAGTCTAATACAGTGGCACTGTGACCTTGAATCGGGCGTATAGTTTAATTATCTACAACACTGTCCTAATAAAGACAAATTGGTTTACGTACAACAGCAATTAAATAATTCTTATTAATATTTTTTTATGTATTTATATTCAATAGTTCAATATGACGACAGAAGGGGCCTCGTCACGTGTTTGAAGTAATATTACAATAAACTTACTAAAACATCTAAAAAAAAATATTAACTCATGTTCCTGCGATTCACGTCCTTTTTAAGGTGTTATTAATTGATTACTATACTTTTAAAAACACAAAAAGTAAAATTATTGTAATATTGAAACAAAACTCATGAGACTACGATATTTTTAAAAGTTCAGTTCATACAACAGTTGTAGGCTTCTCTAAATATTAGCGTACAATTATTATAAATAACACTATATCTGTTAAGTTCGTAGTCGCTTATTTTTTTATCATTATGTATTAGAACAGCCTCCTGACCGCAACCTTCTTAATTTGTAACGCGGTATTATTTCAGGAAGTTACTATTGTTTACATTTATTCAGAGGCCAGTTCCTGATAACATTACTATATACTATTTATTGCCTTTATAATTGTAAATACAGGTTTTTTATAAATTTTCTTTACGACTATTATGTACCCATGTACATAGCACCCTTTCTGGCTTGACTTACGAGACACACTGTGTATAAAATTAGACATACAAATATATCTATATATACTATGGTTATTATAAAAAAAAATTTATGGTTATTAAAAAAAAAAATTTAATCCAAATTTCCCAAATACCGTCAATATAAATATCTTCCCTAGTGTCAAAAGTTATCTTTAAATTATGTTGTTCAACTAATTATTTATTATATTTCAGGTAGTATCGGGTCTCTCATTTTACTCCAAAAACCAATGAAACCTTTTACCATAATTTAGCTTTAACGATGCAATGCAATCGTTCTTAAATCAATGGGATTCAGCGTTTTTAATGTTTTATTTTGACAGTCAATTTGATATTATAAATATTTATTATTTTAGATGAAGAAGCCTAAATTGCTATATATAGTTTGAGACGGCAATAAAAACAAAAATAAATGCGTCTCACATTAAATTATATAACATCGTAGTATATTTGTTAGTGATTTCTAAAAACCTATACTAGACCAATTGTAGACAAATTGACACGTACGTGTTAATACATAACGATAACAAACACAGATACTGTAACTGAACGTCGTTTTTCAGACTATTGCTACTTCTGTTGGTACTATTTTAGTTATTTCTAGAAAAGCCTTCGTTGTAATCTGAACAAGGGTCATATGTCGTGAGGATGATCTCGCAAACCAGTCTTGCAGGTGGCAGAGAGGGGGGGGATAGAGGTGACGTCATAGGAGGCTGCCTGCCCGGTATATAGGAGATGCGCAGGCGCATCACTCCACTGTTCTTACTTGTATCTTGTGAGAGATTAGTAAAGATGCTGCGTTTTGGAACATTTTTGGCAGTTACTGTAAGTATAGTTTTTGCTTTGCGTTATTATATATTTATATTAACTCGTTAAAATTATTGTTATTAGAACTGAATTTTAATTAAGTTAATAAATGGAAAAATTATTTAGTTTTAGTAGTTTTTTTTTTTGTAGTTTAGTGACTGAGTTTTTGCGAAGTATTACGAAAATATTTCTTTGCTTTGTTATTTTTCTACTTTTAGTTTATTTTTTTAACTTATAAATTTATTAAAGTTAATATATGTGTATTTAAGTTAAATTATATAGAACGTGACTGACTCGGACAATTTGAATCCTGGAAATTTCATATTAAAAAAAATAATAAAATAAAATCCAGTCAAACAATACATTATTATATATAAATTTTATGATAAAATATTGTGTCTGTTTTACTGTCTGTATAATTAACTTTAGTAAATGAATAATATCTAATAGAAAATACACAGACCCTAGGAGTGTTATCAATATTTAAAATTAAACAACATATTATATTTATTCAAATAATATTGGAAGATATAATATATATAAAGATATAGCCGCTCGTAAATATTGTTAGATTTATTATGTTGTTAACGCACGTGACGTAACACTTAATATATGGTTATATCCAAAATAAAATAATAAGCTTAAAATTAATATCAAATAATAACATTATTGAAACTTAAAAAATGCTAATTTTTTATTACACTTATAAATTAATTGTAATGAGTATTTTTATATATAAGTTTTGAATATATATTAGTCTTCCATGTTAAAAAATTTTAGTTAATTTTTAATGAAATGATCTCCTATCTAAATATATATTTCAATTTTTTTTTCATAGGAATATAAAATATTTAGAGATCCTCGAATCAATGTAACCTCAAACCTTATTTGAAAGATATAAAATGATTACATATATTGAGTGCGGCTCATCCTACCAGTATCTTATTTGATATTCGCATCCTGTTGACCGATCGACTTGATCAAGGTCATCAATAAACGAAATGAAACATCTGCAACATACTTCAGTGAATCAGTCTTTGGAAATTCTTTGCAAATTTTCTCAATGAACTTTAGCAATCTTTCCTCTTGCTTTTGAGAATAGTTAGATATAAGGTGAATATTTTCCAGATATTAAAAGAATAAGCATGAAAAAATATTAAAACATAGAAGTTATCAACGGGTAAGATCACATACTATACGATTATCAATCTTGATTTTAATTTAACAGATTATACATGTATACTTTATATATTTATAATTTTATTTAAGTAAAGGAAATAAGAGATAAATAATGATGAGTCTTCAAGGCACTTAATACTGTAAATAAGTTTAACTTCTTATTCACATCCTTTTCCACCTTAATTATAATATTTATTAAGTATTGATAGCACGATATTTATTCAATAATACTGCTGATTCATGAATATTATATTATTTTGAAGAAACATTCTTAACCTATTTCATCATTTTAAAATTTTAAAATAGTATATTATGTACACGAGTGTCCCCGTCACTGTGGTATCATGTAATGATAAGAAATGAATAGAATATCACGAAAAGTGTTTTAAGAATGAATATGGATAGTGATATGAGAATAGGATGAGTGAAATAGCCATGTAAAGTGCGTGAAAAGTAACATGGAGAAGATTCTGTTTGTCTTACGACAGAAGAAGTTGGAATTAACTTATCCGGCCACCCTTATTAATGGTGCTGAGGGCAGGTGAATTGGAATAATTGAATAATGTCAATAATAATGGAATTTAAACTGATGATCCCCAAAAGTTCATTGTGTTGTTTAGATAATTATTATATTTTCCTCAGATAATGTCGTGGCTACTTTTAATATTTCTTAAAAAGCTGTAACTTGTCTAAAGTTTACTAAGTTTAGGACTAAATTGTATAATATTTTAAGAAAGCAACAAATATTTTTGTAAAATACTCACATCTTCGAAATTTGTGGTTTGACCTTTGATTTATTAATTATAATTAACAAAGCCAGTTCTTGAAAAAAATATGAATTTTGCTCACAAAAAATTTGCTTGCTTTGGTGACATTTTGCACAATATGTCAACAGAGACGATGTCACACAGACGAACCTTTGTTGAAACATCAACAGCCTCATTTGGTGTCATTAAGTTAAATTAGTTAAAAATTAACATTTTGGAAAGTAAAAATACTTAAACAGTTTACTATATATATTGTTTAGAACGGTCTTAAGAGTTTTGACAATACTTTGGGTAAATTAAAATTATTTTTCTTTATTGAAAGTTATGTAAAAGCTGAACAAATTATTTCCTACTAACCTAGAAACGTTTCAAAGCATTTCATGGGGTGTAAATGTACCAAACACAGAAACGCTCGTAAGAATTGTAAAAAAATTTTCATATAAGAACGATTCTTACGATTTTTTACCTTTATCACCTTTACAGATAACCCCGAGAAATAAGCTGTTATTTTTTATGACAATATTTTGTTAAAAACCTTATTATTTTTCAAAGTACTTATATTTAAATTATATAAAAAATACATCATTTAATTAAATTCACATACACTTGTAATATAATAAATAACCCTTGTGTTCTAAAATGATGCTTGAGTATCTAAAATCAGTCTCTCACGCGTCGTCAATTTTAAAAGGAAAATTAAAAGAATATCGACTTTATAATAAACAACTTTTTGCAGATGAAACTCAATACACCAATTATACCAGAGTCCAACCTATCTTCGTTTTTTATTTAGTTCGTTCTATCCGGGTTTGAGTTCAAAACAATCATTAAATTTTACTAATATTCTATAATGATGAAAAAAAAAACAATAAAACCTTAATAACAAGTTTCATTAATCAAGAAATACAAAAGATATCGACAGATAAATATGATTTTCGCTTAAATTATTGACAAAAACATCGACTTGATGCGCGATTATAGATTCTAACCTTTTCTTGTAGCTTATTATTGTAGTTTTTTTTATGTCAAATAAGTGAGTAATTTTATTTACGACTAGACAATATTTGACCCCTACTTCACCTGTGTGATACTTGTTATATGTATTTATTCACTTAGTTGATATATATATAAATTTTTATAACAGGTATCGCTCGGTGATAAATTTTATTAAGAATAGAATAATTTGATATTATCCTTTCTGAGAAGTTTTCATTAACCGTTAAATCCGGATGAGTAAACTTGGTCAGGAATAAAATTCTGAGAATGGGTGTGGTCAGGAACACGCAATGCGAATGCAAATATAATAAAAATTGTGCTCAGGGTCAGAGATATGCGAAAACTTTAACTTTATATACAGAATAGATACATATATCTTTACTATTAATATTACAAAAGATGTTAAAGTAAATATTATAAAGTAATTTACTGAGTATTGTTGTATTTATTATTTTATAGCGATAAAAAATGTATTGATTTATATATCTTAAGTGTGATGGAGACAATCTCAATTGGTATTCTTAAAATCGATATCGGTTAATTTGTTAACTAAAATTTTAAATACTTTAAATAAAATTAGTTCAACTGAGCTGATATTACATTTTTGTACATTTTTAATTGTATGGGAGTACAGTAGAGTATAGTACAGTGTACTGTATTATAGTGTACTGTAGTACAGTAATATCTCAAAGTTCTGCCTTTGTGCTCATAAGAAATAAAAGGATACAAAAGTAATAAGGGCTCACGCACTATGAACAATGAAATTGGTTTGATCAGAAACGAACAGACACACGGACGGAGTGAAGTAATGACTGTCATTTGAGAGAAGACTGATAGGATGAGATTGATTTTACAATGAGAAAATTTGTTTTTTATTTAAATAAATTCATCATTTTTATTTATACTATTTTGTAGTTGTTTTAAATGTTTAACTAATGTTCTTCATTCATGTTATTATTTACTATGACAAGTGGTGCTTCTTACTTCAGTAAACGATTTAAAACTAAATACTATCAAATAGTATTAATATTGATAATTCATTAACTCGTAGCTATCACATGAGATCATTATAATATTGACCTTCAAATCAAAAATTTCCCGCGTCTCGATGTGGTTAATTATTTGAATATAAATTATATAAATAACGATCGCGTGGTGTTTAACACATTTTGTGTCGGAAATTATTATAGAATTATTTAAATTTTGGGCTAAAAGGAAAAGTAATGGCCGTTATATATCGTTTTATAATAAATTAGAATTGTAAATTTATTATAATAAAGTCAATTGATTTTTTTTGTTAGTTATTTTTATATTTTGCGGATATTGGAACTAAATGTGACCCAACATGATATTTTATATTCAATTCTTAGAATGAAAACGAGAATACTGTACAATAGTTAATAATTCGACCGCATCGCCCATGACATCTGGAACGAGGAGAAGGTAGCGTTCTTGAGAAGGAATGAGGGATAAAGAGAAATACGATACAGGGTTGGGTCTGGTTATAATAGTTCTGTCTTTTGTTTAAATTGTTTCATCAAGATCAGTCACAGCACGTCCTCGTACTTAATCATATGGTATTAAGAATAATTTACAAATATATTTAAGTTTCATTTACATAATCTCCTTCAAAGGCAAATAAATGCGGAACTATTGGAATATTTATGACATTGTTATGAGATTACTTTAGTGTTTATAGATTTAAATTATTTTTTTAAACATATCCTCTCGGCGCGTCGTAAAAAATGACTAAAAGAAAAAATATGAGGGTATGCCATCAGACCACTTATTCGAAAGATGGCGGAAATTCCACTGACGCGCAATCCCAGTAGGATTAACCAGTCGGTCCTCAGAACTTATACATTGGGATAGGGGCAACTAACCACAAAACCACAAATAGGTAAATAGGATAGGGGCAATTGCATAATTACTTATTTATATGTAAATATAACTTATTTAACAGATAACTTATATTTTTATTATATTCTCGAATGAAAACTTAATTAAAATACAGATTTTAGCAATTACTGCGTTTTTATTATTACTTTTTATAATAATATAATTAGTGTTATTCAAACACGACGTCTGTATAAAAAATACATTAATAAATTATGAGTAATATCTCGTTTGTAGTTGCGACGTAATTACTTATATTTTGTATAAAATACTTATTACGAAAACTAGTTTTAACTTTTTGGATAAAAATAATATTTACTGATGGCCTGTCAAAATTATTTTTTTTAAAAACCTTGAATAAAGTATATTCATATTATTTTTTATTGGTATTATTAATCATTATACAAAAATATACGGGGTTTTCAATTAATGTCCGTATTATAATAAAAAGAAGATAACTTCACATAAATATGTAATTATTTATATAATTGTTTCTCTCGCTGTGTGAGTGTGTGTGTGTGTGATATAAAAATAACAAAAAAATTATTTATATTTGTATTTTTTTATAATAAAAGGTTAATTATAATTAATTGGAGGTGAAATCTTAACAAAACCAAGCATAAATTATAAATGTAAATTACGGTACATATTGTCGATTTCTATGTGTTTGTGTGGTGAGAATTGAGAAACACACAGACACACACATATATCTCCACACGGACTGGTAGTTGTAAAACTGGGCAGTATGATGTAATTGCTGCATGGTTTACTAATCTAATACATATTTATCTATAGCAGCCCAGTAGGTATGTAGGTATATATATTGTTTAAGACATTAGTGTTGCTAGCAGGTCTGTACATAAGTATTAAATTTTGTAGTATTCATTATCTCTACTTTAAAAAAGTAACATGTATATGATGTAATAAAACTATAATTATCTCGCAAATTAAATACTAATTAATAGAAAACCTCAAAAGAACTTCAAAATCATAATGCCCACGACTCCGAACACTTATAAATATGCGTGGTTTTTTTCTGTATATTTAGTAAATAATATTACTTGATAGTTCTATATTAATAGTATGACGGCATCGCACAGCGCACTCAGATACCGGTTTGTTGATGAATGAGATGATCTTGGCCTCTACTCGTGTTTTGGTACGGGTTATGTAACACATCTAGAAATGTGGTTTGATGACACGGACTGCACCTTATTGATGATTTACATCTTAAATACGATATCTGCATAAAGTGTTAGGGATTAGATCTGAGTATACAGAAATATTGTATATCATGTGTATTAAAGAGAGTTATTTTTTTTTCAAATCTTCTTTATCATACATTTAATTTTAACTAAACTGAAAGATAAATTTATATAAAATAAGATAAATGGAGACTTGTTTCTTTGGCTTATAATTTTTTTTACTCTACAAATAATCATATAAATTTGAAAAAAATATAGTGTTAAAGCATAACAATATTATATTTAATGACAGTACATGGGTATATCGGTTTTAGTTTTAGCTTTTGAAGTAATTAAACATCTATGCAAATAAAACTGGCTCAAATGCCTTGTTGCTACTTAGCTACTTGTATTTTTACTTAAATACAAGGACAAAGTATTTAATTTGAAACTAATTTTTAGCAAGACAGATATACTTTAAATATTAAAAAAAATAGTTTTTTAATAGGATGATTTTATGAATGTACTAATAAATATTTAAATTTATAGGTTTATGTAGAAAATTTTGCATGTTATTTTATTTTTATTTAAAAATCAATAAATTGTATACTTCAGGTGGTTCTGGCTGCAGCTGCTCCGAACCCAGTCTCCCATGTTCTAGAGCTGGACCTCTCCCCGGAAGAGGCACAGAAGTACCTACAGAGCCCACCCTTCACAGAGCCTATCCTGTCTGGACGCACCGCTGTCTTACCATTGGTAATGTCTTATCATTACTTAGTTTTAATAATATTTTTTAGGAATTCAAAAATTTCGATGAAATACAAAAAATATAGAAAAAAAATTGTATATCAAATAAATTATTACCGACATGGTTAGCGAAGTAGTTATAATGTATTATTATTATTTTTATATTATGTCAATTCCATTATTTCTTTTGAATTAAAATAAATTGAAAGAAACTTCCATTTAAATCAAGACCAATATAAATTACCGTTAAGTTATATGATCTTTTTGCAAACGGAATTTATTAAGGACAGGTCCAGGTAAGGCATGAATTGTCCAAATACATCCAATGCAAATATATTGCAGGTTAAATACAATGACCCGAGGTTTCGTACTGCGGAGGCTGGCCCCACTCTCGGCCATTACTGGAAAAATGGACATGAGATCGAAAATCCCGACGCATATGTTGAAGAGGTATTTAATTTTTGATCATTATTGTGCACTCTTAGGAACTCTGATGAGTTATTTTGGGTTTATATGACAAGTAAATAAATTATTATTAATATTTATATTTTTAGGTATACGACGCTAGCCAGTTCCACGGCCAAGATGGATTAGGAGCTTACGCATATGGCTATGAGACCCCTGAATCCGCAAAGGTAGAAAACAGGGTTCGTTCCGGTAATGTCCAAGGTTCATATTCATTCAGAGATGGAAACAATGAACTAATCAAGGTTTGTTATTGTTAACATGGAATTAAAAAGAGAGAATTAAAAACTTAAAGTTTGGAGCGTTTAATCATAATGGCATATGTCCAGGTCCGCTACTGGTCCGACGGCACCGGTTTTCATCAAGAGGACAATATCCCCAAGGTCGTGTTGAAGCCCGTGGAAGAAGCTGAGGATGTGCGCCAGGCTCGCCTTGCCCATGAGA
This sequence comes from Mechanitis mazaeus, assembly GCA_959347395.1. Classification (NCBI taxonomy): domain Eukaryota; kingdom Metazoa; phylum Arthropoda; class Insecta; order Lepidoptera; family Nymphalidae; genus Mechanitis; species Mechanitis mazaeus. The sequence goes on from OY365748.1 coordinate 703,259, forward strand.
AGGCCTGGCAGGAGGCCGCTGCTGCCGCGCGCCAGCAGCCAGACCCACAGTGAGCTATTGTGCTAATAATGAGTGTACATTTATTGCACACTGGGTGTTGATGGAGTAGTAAAACTTACATTTCTTAATTTGTAAGATTAACGTTGGAGGAACACATCGTGATGGGTTCAGATCTGCTTTATACAATCTACAAAGACCGTGCTGTGGAATGTGTAAAAACTGATGCTTGATACTTTTCTGATTGTCTTAAAATTAATAAGAGTTGATTTATTTTTACAGAGGAGAATACTATAAACAGTACGAATACCAGCCTTCCGCTTCCGAACAACGCGAGTACTACGCCCCCAGCGACTCTCCCTCCACCATCTCCAGCACCTCACCTGAACCTACCGTAATGATTATATTAATTTCAGCTGTCTATACTATTACAAATAGCTAGATAGAGATTAAGTTAAATTAATATGAGTTAATACATCGTAAATGAAGATCTTAACTCCGATAGACTGCTTCAGGATTTACCTTCGACCACTACGAATACTTTTCAAACGTATTCTCTATATATATATATATATATATATTCAAATCTTTCATATCCACTAATGTTAACGTTACACGGAACAGTACCTCGAATATATTTTATTTCTTGGATCAATTGATGTTATTTTATTTTTCAGGGTCCCCCACGTGGATTCTTCTACAGCTTCAACTATCCAGTCTCCATTATTGTACCGAAGAACGAAGAACAAGCCGGCAAGGGATCCGTACTTTAATAAACGAAATAAACTAAATGTGTGGTGGCTCTTATATTGGATTTAGTTTAAGAGTTTAGATACACCAGATGATAAGTATTTTAGATTCACGACAAAAACATTTAGAGTTAAGGTAAAATATGTAACAGCTTTAGAATTTGCTCACCAACTGATCGATTGATAAAGAGCAGTGAAAGGCACTCTCTTTATAACATATATCAACCGTTAATGCGAACTGTTTTTGGAGTCGTTATTGATGCAATGCAATACATACCCTATACTTCGCATTACCATATGAGATAAGTAGATTAAGCAAGTAATTTGTAATCAATATACATATGTCTTAGTAAATGTTTAATTTATGCCTGCACTAAGAACTCTAACAAGCACATCAGCTAAAACTTGAAAATTGGACTTCTAACAACAAAATGTATTAATTGGACTGGAGTTTAAAAGTTTAACTTAAAATTTTATTTGAAAAGGGATAAAGAATTGGAATAGATCTTATGAATTGGTTATTGTTTATTTTGTTATTTTCTGTTTTTTCGCAAGTTAAACTCTTGAACCCAGTCTTAAGTTTTATGCCAGTTCTTACTTTGTATCTTTGTTATTTAAAATAAAATGCAATTTGAAATATATTATGAAAACCGTTTTATTTTGTTCTTTAGCTATAATATAATTTTATTCTTCATCGATCTCTAGCTTTTTATTTGTAAATAAATAGTTCGTTTTCAACAATTACTGCTTTAAGGAAAGTTAAATTAAAGCATGATTCAGAAATTAATTACGTTATAATTATGTAAATTATTACATAAAATAAAATATTTTTACATAAGCTAAAATAATTGTTTATTATATTTTTAATTACTTTATTATTTACTCAGAAGATTTATTTTTTAAATTGAACAGGCAAAATCTGCCGGGTCAAACCAGATAGCGGCATCATCAGCATTGGTTTCATTACGTTTGAAGTATACGTGTTGCTTGTTTGTATGTTTATGTTCGACTTTACACCAACATTGCCCATAGTATTCTGCGAGGGTCTTTGAAATGGAAAACTTTGAACAACGCCAGATATAATGCCTGATATTCCGCTGCCTATCCAGCTAATTGTATCCGGGACATTTATTTCTATGGGTAGAAAAGGTATGGCAGAAATAAAGTCTCCTATGAATGATTTTGCATTTGGTAACAGTATAATAGCTTGACTGCCATCAATTGTAGGTATTGGTTCAGCGTCTATAACTATCGCATCATCGTTTTCTTTTGTATTGGGTTTTAAATTTTCTTTCTGTCTTCTCTCTAATTGGTTGTCATTGCTTATGTCCGTATCTGTGCTCATTTGATCATCTGGTAGAATTATTAAAAGGGGTTGGTGTGGGATACTCCTAAAAAAAACAATAAATAATTAAAAGAGAATCTTTAAACTGTTTGGAATTATTTAATAAACAAGAGTCGCAGGTCCGAGTAATGACCTTGTCGGTGAACTTATCACTCTATATTTATTGAAAATTAATATATTGGCTATTAATATATTGGATCATTATGTACAATACCTTTTGTTTGTATAAGATATAACAGTTTTTTAAAAACTACTGTCCGAGCGAGACTGTTGGCAAAAGCTACTTAATTATCTTATATTACTTTTAAGATTGTTATGTAATAAAAATGACTATTAAATAGTAAATGTAATATTGGATCCAGGTGAAATTATGCTAAAGTGCTCCAACTACCTTATATATATTGGAAGAAATAACTACATCCATAATAATGTGGATGTGATTATTTCATTCAATATCTAATATATAATCTAATATTTTAGATTAAACGAATAAGGACTATTTATTATAAGTATATTTTAAAATATAATTCAACTTATAATTACATATTCGAACAAAACATTGCTTCTACATATTTACTTTGTATTAATGTAACTCACTTTAATTTATGCGTTGTTCGTTTAACTGATGAGCTGTTCGTTTTAAAATAAAATAATTTATCCTTGTTTCACTTAAAAATCTTTAACTGTATACTATTTTTAAATATAACTCATATAAAGAAACCTTGCAATATATACCAATATTTTGAAAATCTTTTAGAGACTCAGTACACATACGTTAGATCATGAACTAAAATATTTACTGTATGTATTTTAATGAATTGATCTTTTATAATAATTATACTAACTTACAATGTATTCATTCCCATTTGTGACATCGGGTAGAACTGTTGCATTGCTTGTAGTTCCAACCATTGTCGCTGTAAAGGAGTCATCTGGTTGGTCTGAAGCCACTGCAGCAAGGGTGCTGCTGATATCACTGATACTTGCAGGAATAGCACGGGTAATATTAAATCACGCATGTTGTATGATTTTAAAGTTTAATTAATTTTACTATTTCTACTTTATTTTTCTCTTGTATTGTTACAAAATATTTTAATTAAAATTTAAACTTTATATTCAAATGTTATTTTGTGAACTATGAGATTTTCTATTATTTAAAACTATTTTTTACAATTTACACGTGGCCGTTCTTTCTTCAATAATATCTGTGTTCTGACTGTTTGTTAGTGAGGAAGCTAATGCGTGAGCAGTATTGTTATTATGCACGGACCGATGTCACTCGGTGGCCTACTGACTACTGACAGGATTCCTGACCCCCCTTGCCCCTTACTTTCTTTTTGGGGTTCATTTATTCAAACTCAGTATCCGTATTCAATTTCTATTCCTAATCTTAATTTGGTGCCGTATTTAACACTCGAGCAAATTTGATATTTTTTAATTTCACGATTTAGGAAGTTAAGTTTAATTAATACAAATTTGGAAAAATATTATCTGAAAGAAATATTGCGAGTCGTTAGCTGGGAGATACATATATGCATGTACACTAATAAAACTCGTTTGTCTTTGTATGCAGAGGATTACAATTTTAAGGGTGTTCTTATATTATTTGTGGTTTTGCAATCGATATCAAATTTCAAACTTAAATTTGCATCTGTATTGCAATTTGCATCATATGTGTAATTTAAATTTGAGTTAAATATATCTGTTCTTTATGTTTTGCGTTTTTCCCAAAGGTTGTTATTATCCTGTACCTATTTAAATAATTACCATATTTCTAGTCAATACTTTCCATACACCCGAACTATTCAAGTAAAGTGAGGAGGTCGTTACAGTATTATAGTTCTATGAAAATCTGGGCTAATGAGCTTTAGTTTACTAAACGTTGCTTGTGTTAGAAGTTTCTGTGGGACAAATGATAATGTGACACTGTTTAAAAATAGAGTAATATGTTGTTTGTAAAGTACATTTTCTTGTATTACATGTGATTCAATCAATTTGAATACTTATTTTTTTTTTGTTTTTGTATATTTAAGAACAGTATATATAATGACATCGACTGTTAATCTGCAACATGAGCTACATTAATGTCTTCCTCATTAAGGAAACCATTGTAAACATCCCGATATTCCAAATCTTTTTTTTGCTATAACGTACAGATAACGTTTCGAGATGTCCAGAGTAACTTCAGACAGTTTTAATCAAATGTATATATGTTTACATGTATGTGTGTGTTTGTGTTTGTGTGTATGTGTGTAAGCGTTTTTTGCGAATCCATTTTCACGCGACCTTTTTATGCAGTTAACTTCGTTTTGGTACAATTCGATGCGTATTCACGTAACTAAGGCCTGATTACTGTTCCAATGAAATCGAAAATCCGGTTGTATAGATTTTTTTAGATCAATGCCGTGTATTTGTGACTTATAAAAAAATAATTGCCTGATTGGGGTAGTTGTGGCGAAGCCAGTCATTCGTGGTAAGGTTACCAAAAAAGTGACCACATCAGAAAAAATACTCGTATTTTAAATGTTTGAAGAAAAATTTAAAAAAGAAGTAGTATCAAATGTATTGTAATTTTTTTTAAATAGGCTATATCTGCAATAATTTATAAAAATATAATCTTTTTTCTTAACCAGAAAGTTAATATGATAGTGCTCGCACCCAGTATCGTTTGTTAATTGTTAAATATATATTGTCATTCGATTTATTAGAATTTCATTATTAAAATAATAAATAAGAAAAATAAATAGAAATAAATTATTTTAATTGACCTGTGATGTGTGTGAACAGATGTGATTATAAAGATTATTAAATATTATAAACTAGTAGATCATTTGAATCATTAGTTAATAAGAAAAATCGTTTTACTCGACACTTGTGAAAACAAATCTAGGAATAAATGAAAAGGTTTTAAATTAATAAATAATATATACTTTCTAAATATAGAAATCATTAAAAATTTAAAATTCCTAAGTAAAAACTAATTAATCACTCTAATATGTGCTCTGCGAGATGTTCTTGGAACTAATTAAACATTATTTCTATGGCATTTTAACCAGTTCCGATCGAGATTTGTTTAATTTTTTTACATTCAGATATAGACAGATATCTATAGATCAAATATATAGGAAACGATGATAATAAAATATCACATACACAACACAAACATTTTATTAAACTCTATGGCATGATAAATAAATAAATACACTCGTTTAAATGCGATCACGTGTTTTATAATCTATTAAATTTTATTAGGATGGTCGTCGTCAACTACTACGTCGATCTCCACTTCGTAGGTACCGGGTTTAGTTTGCGACGGTCGGACGATAACGCCAGGCATTTTTGATTCTCGAATGCTGTCAACTTCGTTCTCTGCAGCATCGGCTAATGGTACTTTATTGTCCGCCTGAACTCCAACATCGGCAGGTAGACGCACCGACATGAGCCCTTGGACGCGTTGTACCAAATATTCCAAGATTGGGCCAAATCTGGATACACCATCCGTAGTAAGAATAGATCGTTCGGGCTCCCCTTGGTGCGGTTTCAGTACGAACATGTTAAAATTGAGAGTCCTTCTAATCGGTTTAGCTGATGCCTGATAGATGCAGGCTATAGCGATTAAGATGATCACTGTACGTGGAGACATCCTGGTTTTCGTCAGCGTCCGACTTGCACGGAGAAGGCCCCTATACTGCGCTCGTTGCGTTTTTGCCGCGCATCTAAACCAAGATAACGGGTCTTCAGCAAAAAGATCATAACTGCCCCGTCGCGCTACGTACGCTGGTAATTGCAGCGTTCTCTCAACACCTTTCGTTTGGAAAGCGCACGTAATATCACTGAGTCATTGCTATTGCCGCCCAAATTAACGTGATCCCTTGCAATCTGAGTTAGTATTGCATTCACGGGCTGATTTAAAACAGCTTTAGGTTTAGATAGATCTACATAATGTGGTTTTTTTGAAGAGCAGTATTACAATGTCAATAACAGTGTTTTTAAACATATCTACACTGCCTACAGTTGTTTCTGTATCGGTTGGTCTTATTAAAGTTCAATTGCGGTATATTGTAGGTATATCTTGTGATGGTATAATCACATTTACAGCTATCATAGATTGATGATAACATAATGATGCACTATCAAGGCCAACTGATTCTGGTCGTAATAAAATAAAACGCGGTTACTAGGATTTCGCACATTGTTGCGTCTAATTGTCCGATCATTAAGACTTTATAGCTATTAATTTGCAAAAAGTGATGATAAATAGGCAAAAGAGAGAGTATCCATTTTAAAGGCAATTAAATATAAAAGTGAAATTTCTTAAATTAATTGATGAGAGAATAGTCTTCAATTTCTCAACTATAATTTTGTTAGTATTTTATAAAGTTTCATATGGTATATATTAGCTCACTTATTTTTTAATGTGTATATTCCAGTACTACGTATACATAGTACTCGTCTTTAGGGGAAGAGTGGTAATTGATTCCTGTCTAGTAATATGTCATTTTACTGGTTATTGTTTGATAAGTTAAATATATTGGTTAGCTGGTAAAAACCAGTTTTTCGCGACATTGCACATCTTATATACATATAAAAGTATGGATACTTTTTATGTCTATATGTTTCACAGTGTGGACACTGTACTTAGTCTAAAAAACATTCCTACAACAGGGAAGATTAGTTTGAGACTAGTTTCTTTGAATGTTCTGTATTTATACAAAAATATTCATGTATCACGTATAACTAAAAGGATTTACTTATTTTATCAATCAACAAAAAAATAACCTTATTTTCTGTGCACTAGTGTCGATAGTGTTGTGTTTATGTTTGTAAGACTACCTTATATATGAGATAAAATACAGGAAGCCAGGTTGGTTACCGATGAGATTCAAGCTGTAGTATAACCGTCTTTGACGAGAACTACTTCTTATTGGTATTCATTATTGTAAACTAGTAATTAATAAGAACTAACTCACACAAATATACAGCAACACATACAGAAAACATTATTATTTTATTTCCAATAACTTTGTCTTCATTAGTCCTAAAATAATTTCCGTAACACGTGAAAGTCCGTTACGACCTAGAATCTAATAGTGTAGTCTAGAAAGCGATGCCTGGACCGGTCAGCGATGTAACGACCTATATCTTAGTTATAAGTAAATTTCATGAATTATTTGGATACAATCATATAATTAAATATACAGTTGGTAATATACAATTATACAATTTACTAAGCGACAGGCTCTAGTGTACTAACATTGCTTTGTTAAAAGTACGCTAATTGTCATATATTTTTGGGATTAAATAAGGCTTAAGAAAGGTAGTGTAACAGCTGCTTTAGGATTAAAATTCAAATACAATTTAAGAAATTAAAAATTATGTATTTACATTTTACATTTAAATTGTTATTGGTACGATAAATTTAACTATTTCACATAAAATAAATGATATTATATTAATATTAAACTTTCTCAGACGTTTGTGGTTAAATTGTACCAAAATTTTAAAACGATAAAATAAGTGACAGTGAAATGATTATTTATTTAAATATTAGCTTTTGTTCCGGCTCGCTGTGATTTTTGTTGCTTGTTACGGTTTTCGGTTACTTCTTCCTTTGATTCATTATCCTGGCTTTTGGCTTCGGAAGCTGGAAAAATTGTTTTACATAACATAACAAAAAATATTAAGAATAGTTTTATTTATTTGTAGTGTATATTAATAGTTAAACTTATTTTGAGTTGTTTAAGGATCATTGGTAAGATTTAAGTTTTATGACTGTTCTATATTTTAATATTAATAAGTCCAGATGCTTACCACCGGAAGCTCCTACAATGACAGGTCGCGACCCCTGGAGAGTGACAAGTTGTGCTAGACGCAGGTTCGGACCTCCCTGCGGTGCTTGCACTTGTCTACTAATAACAACATTCACAGTGGTTATTATCACTGAATACCTTTGATTTAATATCTATTAATACTAATTAGTTTTAGTCAAAAAAATTACTGGTATAGTGATGGATCTTGATATGCGACGTAAGGTCCAGATCCGGGGACTCCGAAGACGTAGTTGGGATTCGCTGGCGCTGCAGGGTAGTTGAATACTTGAGGACCAAGCAGCAACGTGTTTTGATAACCTGATGAGGTACTATTGTTAATAATTATAATATAATGTCTTATATTATTTAAAAAGAATATTCCAAATAAATCAATAAAATATTGTAATCCATGTAAAAAAAATTTCTTTAATTTGTCCCAAAGTAAAAGAACCGCAAGTAAGAAAAACATATACTCTTTTTTATTACAAATTAGAAAACAGAAGATTTCCTTTTTTAAAAATCTTGCTTTTTTGATATTAATTTGATTAGTAAGTATTTGTTAGACTCACCATTAGCCGGGTATGCGGTGCTTCCTTGAGGCGCGGCTCCCACGATGTACACTGGCTGGTAGCCCCCTATAGAGCCGGGCCTGAGATGAATAATTAAAATCAATAATTATATTCCACTGGAAAGGTTCGTTTGATATTATCGAGCAAAATTTGCACGAGGTACAGTTAGTGCTACCGTTACTTGTCATAAAATCTATATTAGGACAGCCCTTAACATTTCATTGTATAAGCGGTACATAAAGTTACTTACGGTATCTACACTATCTTTGTGGGTATTAACTTTTGCTTAAAATTATCGGAGATCTGAATTTAATTGACAGTTAAAAACGATTTTTAAGATCAATTTTGAAACATTGTAGTAAATTTACGTTTTATAACTTCAAAATAACAAGAAAGTTTCTCAAAGTCTAGTATTTCAATCACAGAAATTTACTTTGCAATTTTTTTCAATTTTGTTTTCAACTTTATACACAAGCCTACAAAGTTTTATAATTTCGCATCAGTAACATCAAGATGTAAGAAGTTATGCGAAAGTAAACAACTCATACACTTCCCGGCATAACGGTGTCCACAATTATTCTTACTAAGCAAGCATTATATAATTGAGCGCCTGACGATTGCGGATAGCAATTTAGCCGTCCAACCTCAGTTTACGCTACTTAACCATTGGTTTTGCAACTAAATAACTTTTCCGCAGGAAATGATGATTAGAAACTGCCGGTGGAATTAAATTTATGTGAAATAAATTTTAATCTTTTTTTATGAAATCGTTGACTACTTCTTTTCAGCCACGTGATGTTATGACGAGTTGTAATGTTTTCTTAATAATACGATAAAATTAAAAAAAGATACTGCACTTAACACAAAAGTAAAACTGGCTTGATAATAAAGTGAATCTCACCGTAGTCCAGGAACCGGCATGTTTACAATAAACACTCTCTGACCGGGAATCAATCCAGGCACGTTAGGAGAGACAGGAACCTGAAAAATATTGTTGCATTGCTATTAATTTCTATTTACAAGATATAATTTTGTTGTCAGCAATATTAGGTTAAATAATACAATTTTTTAATAACCTGTTGTGGTGGTTGCTGCGGGGGTTGTGCACCTGGTATTAACTCTACTTCACTATCAGGTTCCAATGTTTCAAGGCGCGCCGGCGCAGCATTAGGTGTATTTGCTATTTGGTAAGAATTATTGTACATTTTATATTTGTAAGGATTTATTGTATGTTATGATATAAGTAAATGTAACGTACCTTGTTGGGCTTGATAGTAATTATTAACTTCAGGATGAGGGTAATAATACTCCAAGCTGAAATTATAATAAATAAAGAGATATTCTAAATAGAAATGTAATTCATAATTGCTATACACTCACGGGTTCATTTCATCCATTTGATCGGACTTAGAGTATTGATGAGTAACTGGCAGGCCAGCGCTCGTGGCCACGCACAATGCTACAAAGTACTGCAAACAAAAAAAAAAAATTAATAGACTAAAATAATTTATGACTACATTACACCTGATGGAAAGTGATAATGTAGTCATAGATGGTAGACGAATTTATCTTAGTAATAGCCTATTGACCCTCATCTTCAACATACCCAAAATATAATTGGGTGGAAATATCGACCCAGGCTTGCTATATCAGTCCCTCGATGTGCGAATAAAAAACGATGAGGCAAAGCGCTTCTGTTAATATTGACATAAAATAATTCAAAATCACCAATTAGCATCTTTGCTAGTCCCTCAATTTAGTCCAAAACTTCCAGATAGCATTTTGCGGCACCGACCACTATGTGATAGCAGTACTTCACAAACGACCTGGTCTATGCTTTGTTTAATGTTAAAGGTGTACTGCTGGAACTTTGCAAGGATATATTCTAAAGTAAGAATCAAGGTGAAAGGGCTATTTTTGACCGATTCCGGCGGAACTCGTATTGTCGGTTACTGACGAGATCGTTCTGTTCTATATATACTAAAATACATGAGTTCAATACTTGCAATCTTGTAAGAATTTGAAATTGTTCTGTAATTAGAAGGATCGACATGTCTGCCTTTTTGGGCACGGGTTACTCTGGAATATAGATAATTTAGGACATAATATTACCGAAAAAAGAGATCCATATGTTATAATATATAATAGTATATAATATAGTGAATGACTGGTCTTTGATTAGAACTCATAATATCACAATAGTTCCGATTATGACCCTTATTAGAGATTTGTTCGTTATCATTCTAGAGATGCGTCCTATCACCTTCAACGCTGTCTCAGTGAGGCCGTCGAGCGGAAAATGAAGGATTATGAAACTGAGTGTGTGTTGCGAATAACAATCAAAATAATTTCGAGTCAATTTATGAGGTTCCGACTCTCTTAATTGGGATAAGACAAGTCATACGTGCCTTCAAGATACATTGGTTATGATAATGTACGTATCCAGAATTATGGAATAATTTGATGAATTGTTGCATTAATATTCAATAAAAATACTAAAAGCTAAATATATCAGTAAATCATATTTACGATTATTTTATAAATTTTCCTTTTTAACATTTCAGTTTTTTGTGGTGTCCAACCATAAATTCTTGAACTATCACACTTTAAAAAAACCAAAGTTTGGATTTTTAAAAAACTTTTAATTTTTAAAGAAAGAGCAATAAACAATAGTACATGAAAAAAAATGACAGAATTTTGAGTAAAGCAATTTCTTAGAGTCAACGCTGTACGAAAAAAGAATGTTAGACTATATATATATATATATATATATATATATATATACATATACTTTATTATATATATACATATACTTTAGGGGGTAGTGGTACAGTGGTTCGATCGTAACATTTTATTTCTATAGAACAGTATTGTATTTTAAGAACTATATCCTTTCATTATCCAAAACAATAAAAAGAACACCTGTGTCCTACACTTACTTAAGGACTGGTACAATTCCCTAAGAGCTCATACATTTTATTTTAAAGGTATGACAAGATTCCTTTAATTATTCAAAGAAGTCATAAATGTCTTGAATTGTCGATCATGGCAGATAATTAATTAAATAATATATACAATTAAAATTCTTCCTATATATCGATACGTTATGTTAGGAATACATTTGCAAACATTAATGATAATTTTGTTTGCTTGAACGTATTTTTGTATCCAACGTCATCTTGTATCTCAATGAAAGGTACACCTCACGTAGGTTATAGGAAATCCAATGATAATGAATATAGTGATTGTATTTGTTGCTTACATTTGATAACGATCTCAGTATAATTACAATAAAGAGAAGTTCTTTATGTTTTGTACAAAGGGTCAATGAGATCAATAGGAAAAATGGGATCGGGTCCCTACCAAAAACTCTTAAAATCGATCACAGATTAAAAAAGTTTTGTTTTTATATTATAAGAATTCAATTTTTTATGAATGAAATTTAAAGAAGAAGAGCAATTAACTAAAACACCTCAAAATAAAGCTGTAGTAATTTGAGGAAAACTATCTTTTTTATAGATGAAAAGCGAAAATAACATAATTGTAATATTACTTTAAGATGGTGGTAATGTCACTGAACTTATAAAAATAAAAATAGAAACGGGACAAAATTTAAACATGGTCAGCACATGAAAAAGTACTCAAAATATTTTATATCTTTACCTGTCGGTCGGTTTGGTCACGCATCATATGAAGTAAAATACAAATTTCTTTTCAAAACAAACAGCTGGACTATAATTAAGACTTCAGGTCATCGTATAAAAAGTCTTCTGACACTCATCATGACGTGTGTCAATGCAAATGGATAAGTCCAGCTTTTTCCATTGGTGGAAAAAATGTGTTCAATCACAATGCGGAAGGAAGAAATTTATTTAATCATTACATTCACTTGTCTCCTTTGTTTTTATTTATGTAGCCACAATGACACTTCATAGATTACATTGTACTATTGTATTAAAAACAAAAGACCGGCTAACTTTTGTTAGAGCTCATATTATATACATTATTATCAAATTAAAACTCTGTTGGCCATTTTCTTTAACTCACTTAAATTCTTTCAATAAGGAGCTTTGATTTACATAAGCTATTTATATATTTCTTGAAGACGGAATAGTTCAAACTACATTCTTAAAGCGTATCATAACTTGATAATACTATGTACAAAATTGGATAAATCATACTTTAATGTATAAAAATGTTATGGAAATATTTAGTCTAAAATATCCAATTTTTAGTTATATTTGGACATTCCCTTATTAATCCGACTGACAGACGATAAAACTATATATATATATTAGTATGTATGGGTGGTTCAGACCTTCACCCAGTTGTCATTGGGTGAACAAATGTGACATAATCAGTTGGCTTCATTGTAAGGTATTGAGTTAAATCGGTATAAAATTTATAAACATTAATGAATTTTTCTATGATATTGATCTTAAATATCACCTTTGTTACATCTAGTCTAATAATAATTTCTAGAGATTTCTAAACAATTGTAATATTACTAATTTTGTTTAAATAATCGATGTACCTAAACACATTTAATACGGCGTTAGTTAGTAGATTTTTTCGACACTAGAGTTAAAATTTTCGAAGCCATTACAAAAAGCAATGCGTTTTTAATAAATATATATATTATATAATAGCGAGAAGTTAAGTAAATATGCTTAAAAATAAGATCAATATAAACATTACGATTTAGTCTTTATATTATTATTGTGGTAAATGTATTCATGAAGTGTTATGATTCATATGATTTTTATCACAATGTGCCATGTATTCAGAAATATATTTAGGGTAAAAATCAACTACCATACTAAAAATATAACAAAATAGTTTCATCAATTTAGGATCTTTATGGCCACAGACAGACATGTTTATACAAGTTAAAACACTAAGACCTTCTTTTCGGTTTTATGGTTTAAAACCCGAGTTTTCGTGTTTGCCAAAACTTAAAATACTGTGTCCTGAGCTAAAACTAAAGATTAATATTAAAACTAAAGATTAATATTCATAGATAATATTTTGTGTGAGTAGAATACAAAGCAATGAAACATATAGAGTTATTTAAGTGTAACGTTATGCTTCAACTATCATTTTAGGACTCCTTTACATGTTGTAAACTTGACAAAGACATGTCATTAAAGGGTCATTCAACCTTAAAATTCGTTCGTAGAAAGACCTTATGTACTCTTTAAAATCGTGTTTTTTTGTCATTGTATACGTGAAAAATGATTTGTCATATTTGAATGAAAACCACAATATTTTAAAGTAGACTATTTTATAAAAAGAACAAGTATGTAAAGACTTAAAAAAACGCATTAAATATACAACGAGGATTGTCAACTAAAAATAATTAGATATTAGATAGAAAAATATATAAATGTTTCTAAATAAAAGATAGTCTAGGTAATATAATAATACTATGTTTAATGTGTTGTCAGTACGTTGCGTGGTGGAGGCGGAACGTCAAAGATTGTGCCACCGTCACACTTAGTTAATTCCTGAACCCCCTTGCGCCACCACCATAATTATAGAGAAGGACTGTGGCCCCGACAAACATATTTCTCATAAAGACATTTATGTTTAAGTGGTTCTTATTATAAGTATCCATTTAATATGAATGAAATTTTGCAAACAAATAACAGTTTCATTTTAAATACAACTTTGTCATTTGTATTTCTGAAAGGTTTTACAAATAAGTACTAAAAATATATTATACTTCTTTCTTCTACACTGTACTTATACCTTTGTATAATTGAAGAGAAAAGCATATATATATATTTAAATAATGTTATTTATTGTTCTCTCCCTGTAAGATTATTTTTATAAATAAAAAATTGGTATAAATTTTTAAATATTAAAAAAATATATATAACGGCATAATAACTTAGTAGTAAAAAGTAAAAAAAAAGTTCGCAAGGGTCGTAACCATAATAAAAATAAACTTACAAAAATTGTCACCATTGTCACTACACTAAGGAAAATACTTGCGCAGGCGCCGTTGGGGAAGTGCGTGTCTTTTGCAGCTCGAAGCTATATAAATACACTAACACTGCGCAGGGTTGCAGACACACCTCGGTGCTTTTTATTTTACGCCCCTTCGCCGTAATTAGTATAGGTTATGCGACAAACGAATTATTCGGTCATGTTAGGAAACAAATTTGGATTTAGAAATAGTAACAATAAAACAATATTAGAGTTAATTATCATCATTGAATAAAGAGTTGAAATTAATAAACTATTAATTTAAGCAACGTAGAAATAAATTAAAAAAACTTTATAATATAAAAATTGAATTTTATATCTTATTAATAAATGTTTAATATATACAACTAAGTTGTAAGTGATTTGAATCCATATCATGAGATCTCGTTTATCATAGCTTGTGTTAAACCTACTATTATTATTATTATTCATATTATTCAATAATTATTGAATTAGAGATAAAACTATATATTTTGTGTAGTTTGAATCATAGTAGGAAATTATAGTTGGTATTTTTTACTATTGTTCAATAATTTAAATATTATACATTTATTAAATAGATGGCGTATATTTGGCTTGGGTCCAGGCTGCTCGTAAACAATGGAATTTAGCGGAAGCCACATCTTATCGACAGATTTATTACTTTATTATATATATAATATAAATATAACGTTGGCTCAATTATGATAACAACAATTATTATTTAAAATAATTTAGGTATATTAATGTCGTGTGTCTCATATCAACTCATGATATACCTAACTGTATACTTATTAATAGTGTCTTCAGCGTAAGATACAGAACTCTAAAATCGATTTCAATGTTCTTGTCTGTGTGTGTGTGTGTGTCTCTTAAAACAATGTAGTTCAGAATATAAACCACAGATGCGTTGTTTATTTTCCCAGAACCTGTTGTTTCCTTAAACCTGTGTTATTCATTCACAGAAACAAATAAAGTACGTCAAGTGTGAAAACAGTAAAAATATCCAAACCCACAACCAAAATAACATGATCTCTGGTTTCGTCGCTTTCCTCATTTCAGTACTTGAACTCCAAAAAAGCTTCACTTTATTCTCTTTCATATCTTTATTGATTAGTAACGGAGTATCGGATATTAAATTAGTATAAGAAGAGTGTCAAAAGAAATATAAGTATTATCTAACGCAATAAAATCTTCTTAAACAATATTAAAATTATCACTAAACGAGGTGTTATCTAATCTTAAAGACTTCGTACTGGTTTAACCTCATAATAAAAGCTTAAGTGACCTGACTTGTCCTGACTTCATTCGTTCTTTCTTAAGCCTCAAATACAATTTTTTAATAATATAATATTTAAAATATACGTTTTAATAATACGGGCTTGAAAAAGTATGATAAAATTTAAATTTGTTGGGATATGTGTAGTAACTATAGATATGAATAAAGTAGTATGGTAGTAGGAAGAATAGATAAAACCGATATAATATAAACGTGTACATGTACGTGCCACAGAGCATATTAACATCCGTCCTACATATAGTTTTGGTAAAGCATATGCAAGTGGTGAATGGTTCTGAAGTAAAAACAAAGATACGAAAATTGACTCATTGCTTTAGATAAATGTAAATCTTGTAATACACGTGGTCTTATAATTAAAATGCTGTGGAACTAGATGTAGATCAAAATACTACGCAATATGAAAATGGCATGTCGTTACATAGAATAATTAACTTAATATTAATATAGTATAAGTATAATAGAATACAAATGATTTTTGACGATTATATTCATTGTGTTCAATTTGTACTCTAAGCTAAAGACTTTAAAATAACTAGAAGATAAAAGATAATCAAAGATGAGTCAAGGAATAAACATTGTGTAGGCGCAGTTTTTTCCTATTATAGACATGATACATATCTCTACACCTTTATTTGCACACGTTTAAAATAATAATAGTAGTCTTGAGTGATCGTTTATAATATACAAAATACCATTTTTTCATATGAAATAATTATTTGTACTTTGTTAAAAATGATAGTAAAAAATTACGTAATGGAATTTATTCAATTTGAATAATTATTTTTTTTTTACAGAACATATGTCATACAGTATTATAACATATTTTTCTTATCTTTATTATAGATATAATACATCTATTTTGAAGATCTGTGCATTTCATTTAACCATAAAATGAATGAACAATTTTAAAGATAATTGGAAATAATATTTTTATTGTAATATTTTCACCTAAATTCAGTAATAGAGAGAGTTTAAATGTTTCTTATTTTCCTTATATTTCTTAATCTTTTATCATGTACATGTTCTAATACGACCTTCCCTTATATCTAAGCCCCCTGCCCTGGTTGACATGGAATTCTATACCGAGAAGGCTTGGGTCAATGCCAGCTATTGCAGTGCCAATAGGTCGAGCTATAGCCACACCACTGGTTGCAACTGCTGTCGCCATGGGCCTAGCAGCTGCTAGACCGCTCTCACCCACCACTGCTAAACCTGGAAAATAATATGTGGTGTAGCAGTGGTAACTTTATTGTAACATATATATTGAGTAGAGTTACTGAATTAATGCTTGGAGGGTTTTTTATAATAATTTTATATAAATTTAAATTTTGTAATGATTTTCTAGTGTTCATCAAATCTGAAGACTGAATTCGATTATTTGTATGTTGAAAGTAATTTAAGAATAATTTATTTTTTGTGCTTTTAAGCAAGAGTCTAGCGCTGGAAAGCTGAGGTGTAAATAATGAACATCGGTCCTGAGTAATAGTTAAGCATGGGTTTGTATTTTCATTTAAATAAAAGCAAATAGAAGCTAGAGGTATAAAATTATTAAAGTTCTCACCAACAGGCTTGGCTTCAGCAATCAAAGCTTCATCGAAGTTGCTGCCTCCTTCAGAATCATCTGGACTATCAATACCTATACCTTCCTCACCAACCTAAGAAGTTATATATTAATAAATACAATTATCAGTGGATATCAATTTTTTATACAAAATACTTATATGTTATGATTTGATACCATTGCCATACTTATTATTTATTTTATCAGATATATTCTATGATTAAAATTTGAATTTTGATTTTAATACTGGTTTATTATAGGTAAGAATTTGAAGAAAGACTGACTAAAAAACGATACGTACATCGTCGTCGTAGTCATCTTGATATTTCCTTAAGAGACTTGAATTTCTTTTGAACAAACCGTCAATGTCATCTGCTATTTCGTCAATTAATTTAATTGTGTTTGAGGCTGCCTCGCCGAGTGCAAATAATTCAGTTTTAAATTTAGTTTTTTCTTGACTTCCTAAGGATCCCGTTTTTCTTCCGAGGTTGTGTAACTTTAAAAGATTATTTGAAAGAGTTCTGACGGTCTTCAAATTAGCGGCAAGGACTTTAGATAAAAGACTCTCATCATTGTTTTTAGCAATGTTCTCGCTGCTGATGCTCTCTTCTGCTACAACTTTTTCGCTTAATACAGCACCTCTAGTGTCTTTTTTTACTTCCAAATATTGACCTTTAGCTCCTCCGTAGAATGGTATGTATTGTGTTGCGTCACTATAAAGTAAATGAATGTCAATAACTAATTATTTTTTGACTTGTATTTGGTAAATTATATCTATATACACATAAAAAACTATACACCACCGGATTTACTGATTGACTAATGAAATTTAGTTCTTTCCTTTTCCTTCTTATATATTGTACATATGTTTGCGTTATTTACATACTAAATGAGTTATTTATATATGTATTTTAAAAAGAGATAAAAAAAACACATTTTGAAAACCTATTTTTTATATTTTTCTAAATATACATAATTAACACAACGCACACATCTTTCTTAAATTCTGACAGTTATTGTTTCGACTCGATGGTTGTATTTGTATCAAAAAATATTTTCAAAAGATCTATATTCGAAATTATTTTTCGTTTTAATGGTGTAACAATTTACTACTAATATAAGTTAAATGATATAAATATCTAGTAACTAGTAAACTCAAAAATATTAAGTTCTGATTCAGCGTGAGCTATTCCTCCAGGTCCAACAACTGCAGTAGCTTGCGGGTCATGGACTATAGAGCCAATTTTTCCGGGCCGTATTATCACTCTTGATATAGGATTTGATATAGCGATACCATCATTTCCACTAATGGCAAATGCTCTAGGACTTGCATATACCAAGAAAGTTGAATTTTGTAACGGATTTTTAACAAAATATTTTCCATCGTAATTATAAACATCGAGACCATTTTCATGTTGCTTTTGCTGGATACTCTTCATATTCTCGTAAAATCTACCAGGCAGAAAATAGAATGTATTAGTAAACTATAATAACAATAATATTATGTTCAGGGTTGGGGTGGCTGTTCAGTGGAATGGTAATAAATAACAGGACCAGTAGCGACTAATTTTCCTTCTCTTATTGGTTGCGATGCGGTAGATTTTGAACTACTATTCTCCTGAAGATTAGATAAAACAGAGTTTATATCACTGTCTTCTGGAAGTGCTACAACTCGTGCGTCTGGTCCAGCAATAGCTAAACCTCCGGGTTGTGTGTAAGCTAGACCACCTGGACCGACAATTGCTGTACCACCTCTGCCAGCTGTCGCAACGCCCCCTGGACCAGCAATAGCTACTCCTCCTTTCCGGACTCTTAATCTATTAATAAAAAAACCGGGAGTTGGTTCGCCTGGTTTTTTGTCTTTAAATATATTGAAATCACCAAATGGAAAACGCAAATCTCCGCCAGAATTATCATTTTTCGGATCCTCCGTCTGTTTAACATAACTTGGTTTTTTAGTAGTAGTCTTTCTTGTCGGACGCTTGCCCGTAACAAACACTTTTCTACTTGATTTTCCACTTTCAAATTCTTGATCTGGCGCTGTACTTAAAACGGTTCGTTTTTTAAGTGCACGTGATTCTCTCCCTTTTGTTCTGCTTTCTGAAGCAATTAATTCACTATTTTCATTGATATCATTACCATCTTTATTATTTTGTTTTATATTAAATAATTTCATATAATTATTAGATTTTTGTTTTCTACTGCATACGTCGGCGCTCTGTCCGTATTCAATGAAATTGTTCCATCCACCAAGAAAAGGATTTTTTATTAGGACTGGAAATAAATTTTGTGAAAAAGGAAAATCAAATTGAAAGTTTTGAAAGAAAGGAAAACCTGAAAATAAAGGTTGTTGCTGTCTTGTTTGATAAGCTTCATTTGACATAATCGATTTTAAATTATTATTTGCTGCGAGTCTGCTAAGCATTTCGGTACTCGGTGTTACAATAATAGGCATATTCATAATATAAGGAATTTGCATCATTTGAATATCATTCCCTCCAAAAATATCTGAGGTCAGTTTTAGGGCTCTAGAATTAGGATTTTGGGAATCCTCATTCAAAAAGTTTTCATCTTGACGATTATGAAATGATTCGGAATTGAGTTTACCCGATGCAATGATATGTTTAATTTTCTCTAGTAGCTCTTGGTCGATGCCCTGACTTTTTTCATTATAAGGTAAATTAAAATTTACTTGCTCTTTCTTGGGCTTACTCAGTCCGCTATTGATTGCTTTAATCTTTTCTACTATATCCATAGTGCTGTCGTCATTTATGTTAGTTTCTGCATCCGCTTGATAGTAAACAGCTCCATCAACTCTGTCTGAAATGGCTTTAGCCAATTTTGAAGGAGATTCATCTTCAGAGAGATTTGGCGACCTGAAATTGATATTGATATTATGTAAGTTTCCAAATATTTTATTATATTTACAAAGCGGGTTAGCGTGAAAATAGTAAGAGCAGTGAAAAAATTTTAAATAGCATACCTTTACCCCGAAGCCTAATAAGTTGTAAGTAACTCGTAACGTTACGGCACTCTTGAAAAAAATTGTTAATTATTTGCTCACATTTTAAAGCATACTACGAAAGTGCGTTTTATATAATACAGATGTGCTTTATTTATTTACATACAAACGGCTTAAATTTGCATTTACTATGTCAAAAAAAAACAGATTGTTTTTATCTTTTCGAATTATTATATATTTTGATATAAATACAAATTTTACCGTTCAAAACTAATAAAAACATTTAAAAATTTACTGAAAATATGTTAATTAAAAAAATAAATGAAGAGGTTTTAATAAAATGTCCTGTTTTTATATAAAATCAGAGTTTCCAATATTTTCTACATATATCGTTCGTGTTATCCATAAAAATTCCTCGGTGTTTTAAGGTCCTAAGGTATATGTACCTAATGAGTAATAGTCGTCTGACGTCCGTGCCCTTATTTTGGAATCTACATACGTTCATTGTAATAATGTTAGAAAGTATAATCTTAATCGTTATTTTTTGCCCTCATCAGGTTTGAAAGATCAGGGCGGAACCACTTTAAAAATAAAAATAAGCAGACCCATTTTGATACCGAGATAATTATGAGATATATTGTAAAATACATATTGGAATCTTAGTTTGAGTGCAAACACCTACCTATTCAGGATCTATATACATATTTTGTTAAAATGCTTTTTTTAATAGGTTTTACCAAAAATATTTGAGGAATCGAATAAGGACTTACTCATTAGCAGATGGTCGCGAAGCTACTCTTAGAAGACAGAATGCCAGCAGCAACTGGAATTTGAAAAACAAAACAAAATTAAGAAGTAATACATATTACTTATTTTTTTATACTTAAGTAGGTTTCAGACATAATGTAGATAATAGTAATTTCATGGTCGAAGAATATTATAAACCCATTGTTTGTTCTCTTTTTGTCTATGGGGTACCAAGGGCAAATAAAAACATTACATCAGATCATTCTTTTTAATAAATTGATAGTTATACAAATGCCACTAATATAAAGCTACTAATATAAATTTTATTATTGTATCGATCGTTTTTTTAACTTGTAACATTAAATTAGTAGATATGATTCACAATACAAATATATTATTATTGGTAGTTCCAGCACGATGACCGTGTCACAGTAAGTGGCACAGACTAAAAAGTAAATATAAGAGTTAGTAACGAGTGGGCCGCTTTTTATGAGGGACTACCGTTACTGTATCAGAATTGAACAAAGCCTGTCTATACTTATAAAGTAATAACGACCTATGTTTTAACTTTTAAAATTGAGCGTTACCAAATAGGGTTATATATTATATTTTGGTTCTAACATTTAAATGTTAATTTAATGGTTTTTGCGTTCGTAGAAGGAGGGAAAAAATATTTTACTTTTATAATTATTTTGATAACTTCAGTCAACTAAGTCGTACATTTATAACACTTAAATAATGCAGAATCGCATAGTTTTAAATAAATATCTTAAATATTATATCACTATGTCAAGTTCTAGAGCGCGAGGTACTCATTAAGTAATTTTCAAATCTGGTTACAATTTCTTGTTTTCATCCCGTAAGAGAAAGTAGGTGAACATCGGTTCAATTCTATTTTGCGACTTTTTATATATGTTTATTCATAAATGTTTTGAAAGCTGGCTTAAAAAAAAATCTATCGAATTAATTATTTGATAGAGCTAACTATCATCTCATTTCATAATTACTTTATTTGTTTATTGTTCGAAAGTAAAAAAAGAAACAGAAATTACCAATAATTGTAGAATAAAAAAAAACACTTATATTCTTATATTTTTATTAATTTTAAATTCGCCATATTGGCGTTGAACTAATTAAGCAAATTATAATTTTAAAAAGAGGACAACCCTCGTTTTTTTCTAAAATTCTTCCAGTTGATTGCGGAACAAATTCATTTGTATATGTCAGTAATGTAGGTACTTCATTGTGGCTGTTTTATATGTTGTATATGTCAAGGACTGATTTAAAAATAGACCAACTTACTAGCGAAGGTCTGTAAGGGAGCCCACAAACACTAATTTAATATATGTTTATATTGGTGTGGTTTTCTTTATGATTTCCTATATCAAATATTGTATTATAGTAGACTTTGTTTCGAATTTAAAATATCTATCATAATACTTTTAAGTCTTGTATCGTTATGTAGATGCCCTTAATTATTTATGGATTTGAAATGTCAGTAGTCGATCGAGATGGCAAGATCTTTAAAATGCTAGACAAAACTAGGTTGTACTCGAAAGAAATTACCACAAGCTACGAGTATTTTTTACTTCTGTTTTTTATTTTGTCCTTTATGCTGTGTATTTTGCAAATTATTTTTAACGATAAAAATATACCGATCTTTATAAAGACCTGCTCTAGCAAATTATATTTTATGTCCCAAAATTACAAAGTAATAGTCTATAAAGATGAATAATTAATTTGAATGATCTTTTAAAAGATTTTTATATTATCCTTGAATTTCAAAGAACGCGAATAGGACTCGACCTTGTGGCCTTTGAGGTTTTCGTTTGCGTTTCTCTAACCAATGAGCTATCGTGTCGCCCCACGCTGTAGGTATTTAAGCCTTTATATACTATAATTTTTTTGTATTTTTTATTATTGTTTTATATATTGTTTGTTTCTTGCTGTTGTTTTTATATATCCAGTTCTTAATAGTTATTAATTATGCTCGCTGTATTTAGTAGGTATTCGTGTATTAATTGACGCCGCATGTAAGAGACATTAAAATTTATATTTTTCATTTAAGTGTGTAATTTTATTGTTTTTGTCTTGAAGGAAGTGATTGTTTTGCAGAAAAGATAATGAAGATATTTTCTTGTAATTGATTTCTTAAAGATAATTGTACTGGTTGTTAAAAGATGTATTTTCGTTGGTTTCGTGTATAATATATATTTAAAAAAACTGTAACATTTGTTAAGATGGATACTTCTTAGCTGAGAACCGAGAAAAGCTCTTATTGTTTTATAAAACATCATTCATACTTTAATAGACAAACAAATGATCTAAAATCAGTAAGTGTTAATTGATTTATTTTTAATATAAATTAACATAAGTTTTCCTTATATTTCTTGAAAACATATCTCATAATATTATGTTAATTGTTAGAAAACTACCCAAAATGTACAAAACGACTAGAGATCCGTGTGTGTGTGAAATTAAAATATAAAAGTAAGTAAAAGACTAGGAACCCTACCACGATTTTTAAAGAAATATAACAAAAATCTTTTTTTCTCCTTTTCGTTTTCCGACACGTACAAAAAATTCTTTTTTCCAAAATTCTGCAATTTCGTTGTTTTTTTTCTAATATCTCAAAGGTATCAAAAAGTATTGTTGTGATATTGAAACAAACATTTTTTTTACTATTATAGTTTGAAGAGGTCATGAGTGCCGTGAGTGCCGTTGTGACTTCTGTATCAAGGAACTAACTGTTTCTTGACCTGTTATTTTAGAAGATGAAGATCAGAGCCTCTTTAACAAAGTCATTGCAGTGATTCTTTAATAATTGCTAATACCGTTGGTTATTAAAGCAACGTACTGTCTTTTTAATATGTATTGTTTTGTGATATGATATTATCTAAAACACACGGCTTGTTTCGTTTATTTTTAAAATAACTTTGTGACTTTTTTTCTAGTCTAATAATATTTGCCACGTCTATGATCTTTATTGTTTGTTCCATAACATAATGGCGGTATCATATATATAATATTTTTTAGAATTTATAAATTAATATTGGAAAAAGGGAATATAATTTTGTTATAAAACATATCTTTTTTATTTAACCGTCTCTTTTTTTGACAGGTAACGTTTGTGACAAATCATTATTTTTACCTTGACATATGAAATGGCTTCATTTAGTTAAGTCGTGATAGTGTAACTGATATTACACGAGTGTACAATATTAAAGTCATGATCACAAAAGTTGTGTTGTTTTTGTGTTACACCTTCCGTCTTTACATCGGCCGCGTTTACACCTTCCAAGTACGAATGTTATGGACGTAAGATAATCGATTCTAGAATACGAATTCAATAATGTTTTCGAACTTTTATAATTTATTAAATATCCTTTACTTATATATATTTTGAGACCTATATATATTTTTGAAATCTTTTCAAAATCCGTACATTATATACCTTTTGTAAGTTTGAATGTTTCAGTTGAGTTATTTAAAAATATTGATATTATTTTATAATATTTTTGAATATACATATTAAGAAGAAGCTTTAAAGAAGACGGAGTTGTGGTTATAATTTTTATACGATTACTAATTATTGATTTTTGACGATATGTTTTTAATTAAATTGAGTACTCTACCACTGGATAATATGATAAATAATTCTGTGGTTCATGGTTATTTACAGCGACGTAATAGAATTTGAATAAACTATTATAAATTTTAATAAAGGTTTTTAATATTGATAGTATATAATAACATCAAATATAACATAGATTTATTAAAGTCGTCAATATACTAAATAACGCAAATAAATATATAATCTTATATATTAAATCAAGAAAACAAATATTTTAAAATCGAAATTCTCTAGATTTTTGTGTAATTGGAAATACATTAAACCTAAAGAAAATATAAATATTTCAAAATATGCAAATGTGAAAATGCTTTGACGGTTGTAACCTTGAAAACAGAATACCAAATAACTGGAGTCAATCACACAGGCTAAGTGTGCAATTTGATTAGAACAGGTAAAATGGAGTGCGTTGACATCGGCGGGGAAACAAACATAAAATCATTTTGTTTGACTAAAGTTATGTGTTTGTGATAGGCGTTGTTCTGATAAGTCATTTTCCTCGGACTTTATTATAGCAAATCATAAATATGTCAATAATACGATGAACTAATAACACACCATTTGTGTGATTAATATTTTTTAACACTTTTATTAATAATATTTTGCGAATAAATCCATAAACAAAAAATAAAAGTTTTACAAGAAGAAGTATTTCGTATAAATTCGTTAAGGTGTGAGTTTTTTAAATATTTTAATTTCATTTCTTGATATGTCACTTTTATGGACATGTTTTACAAGATTTTATGATTTTATATATTTTTTTATACTGAATCAAAATTGATGGTTACATTTATAGCTCTTTATTAGTTATGTAATCTTTAATACTATTTACAATTATTATTATCGCTGATTAAAGGAATTTTAAGTTTTACGATCTTGTTCTGACGTTTTTAAAACAAGATTACATCAAATATTATTGAAGAGGATACAAAGCTTTTAGTGAATTTGTAATAAATTCTATAGTATTTTGTTGGTTTATATTTAAAATTGAAGATTTCGTTGAAACAATAAATCATTATAAAACATTTTAAATTACATAATGTTAAATAATATTAGCTATCAAATGTTTTATTGAAAATATTAAAATAATTAATATTTATTAAACGCTACAAGTAGTTGTTATTTTCATAATCTGTTTTCATTTCAAATAACTCAGGATAGGATTCGAACATACAGCCTCTGAAAAACTGAAATTTCAGGGTTGATATTTTTTTCTTTTATATTTATTTAACATTAAAATAAGCTTATCATGTTCAGAAATTTAGAATAGAGAGAGATAGAAATAAATAAAACGAACAAAAGAGAGTTCTATTACATATACCAACTTATATATTTATAATCAATACACGTATTTTTTATCGTCTTCGTACGTCAATATGAAGTAGAGTGATGGTAACATTGAAAACATAGCACTTTTTGCGCTGAGGTAACGTCTATTGAATTACAAGTATCATTAGTATGTTTGTATGTGTGTTACCGATTTATAGCTAAAGATTATTATTAGCTTAGAATATTTTCAACATCACAATTATAGAAATTAAATTGTAATTGTATATAAGTTTCTTACATACATTGCTCTCCTCATAGTAAATTGAGGACAGCCAGGAGGAATTTGAACGTTATTTCAAAGAGAGAATTCATATTTATGTATATTACAAATATTATTTCTTTGTATCTAAAAGTTGTTAAAGGAAGCGAATATTTAAGTATATTACTAATAAAGTCAGGGGCAGTTTCTAAATGAATATTTAAATTATATTTTAATTAGAAAGTTGTATTAAATGAATATCATAATAAATATTCTTTACATTGACTACAAATAAGTAACTGAACCTAATGCATATTATATACATAAAGGTGACACTGTTTGTTTGAAAAGGTATGCCTTAACTACTCATGTCTCTTTTTCTCTTCTTTACCAGTCATCGTTGTAGTAAGTACAGACATTGTCAGAGTTAATGAAAGGGTAATCGCTTTTTATTTTGTTAATAAAAACAAAAAAAAATACCGACAGAGGATCGTCAATATTACAAAAGTATTTTTATATGCAAGGCAGGTAATTCCGCAATTCGCAATTCCGCAATTCGCAAATCCGCAATTCGCAGTTCCGCAATTCGCAAATCAAGACAAAAACTAGTTGTGAATTAATTTGATAATGTGTTTTAAAAGAGCACGACTCACTTAAATCATTGACGGGCTGATCTATTAAGCTATTTTTTTTCACTTAATTTGACAAGGCCGAGCCTTTTCATTATTAACATACGAATATTAGAATCTTAACATATGAAAAATGGGCCTTATTGGCACAGATACTATGTATCCTGTATATTATATAGATATATTTTAAATGGATAAGGTCCAAGTAGTATGTTATTTTGAGGGATCTATGTTCAAGTATTCAAATGCCGCCTGACCATCTGTAACTTTAATCTAGAAACGGAGCGCTAACAATTTATTAGGTCCTTATATGTACTATGAATACAAATTTTGTGTGGGAATGAAATATCAATTGTATGTTTATATTTATAAAAAATAGGCGATAGTTAAAATCAATATTATTTTTATCGATATCGGTTGACTTTGTTTTGCAAATATAACTTGAGTGCAAAGCTTTGAACTGACATTAGTTAGTTTTTATATTGAAATAAATCATAATTTAGAAATAAAAAATGTTCAATTTCCTTGTTGCCAGTGTCGGTTACTATCTAATTAACAAATAATACAAAGTTAAAAATAAAGTACAGAAATTTGAATACCTTTAGCCTACTTTTTAATTAATTATTATTTTCGAAACAGAAAGTATCAAGAAAGTAGGCTTTTTATTTATAGCGCTTTAGCAGACATCCAACTACCGGTTTAAGATTCTTATGAATATTGAATAAATATAATACGAAATAATTTAAAAGGGAAAATAAAATCTTAGAAAAAAACCCTTTAAATACATATATTCTTAATATATGAGGGCAGTAAGTAAAAAAAAAATTTAAATGCCTAAAAATATTTAATAAAATATTATATAAAAATGTAATATTAATCATAACTCACCATTAATCCAAATAAATATTTCGGCATGATTTCTAAAGGTTGTATTGTATTGTAACACGTCCGCTCTCTACCCGCTCTTAAAATTGACAGACCGAGAACCTCCGAGCTTTTTGCTTAAGCCTCTGGTTATGACCTACCAAGATTTGTCGATCGAAACTAGAAAGACGCTACAATTATTCACAGTTTTCGCAGAGCTTGAAAGTTTTGAGAACTTAATAGTATTTTTAGAAGAGTTCAATCAAAGTTACAACATAATCATTTATGAGTGACTATTAAATTATATGTATATGTTGCGGTTAAAGAATGCATATATTAAGGCAAATTAGTTGAGAGACTTTATTTTGTTATATATATAAAGAGCATTTTTTTTTCAAATAAATAAACATGCAATGTTAAAAATGCTAGCGAGTTCATATAGTAGTGGTGTAGTCCAAATGTGAAAGTTGACATGACTTGCGATTACATTCAGCTTATGTTATTTGTACTGAAAAACATTATTTTGTATTCCTCGAACACATCTAATCAACTATTCTTTATAGATAGAAAAATACCAAAACTGTACTTGGAAATGCTGAATGGCTTTTTAACATCATAAGTAATATTGCTAAGTGAAATGAAAAAATACTAACTATAAATAAAAATATAATAAAGATTTTCAATAGTAGCTGTTGTTCTTTCAGATATATATTATGTTGTTCTTACCTATAAAAATATAAAATATAATATTTTTATCGTCAAAATAAATTAGAAATCATTGCAGCTAATTGGATGATGTATGACAAAAAACAGACTTCTAATTGAGACGATCTAAATAAAATCAGAAATACAGGTTCAACGTCCTCCATCGTGCATAAATTATTGATTTTTTATATTATCCTAATTAATCACTAAGAGTGTAATAATTTCTACTTGAATAGGTGTAATAAAAACATCAAAGGGGTAAAACTTGTTGTTCACGTTCAGGTTTGTGCTGAGGTCTCGGCCGCAATGTTCGCTGTATTATTAAATATTATGATAATGTCAAATATTTAAGAACAATAAAGTGAATATCGACAACTCTTTTCCTGTGTCTTATTCTTATCAATATTATTTGTAGGTGATATTGCCTCGTTTTTTTCATAGGCACCGCATTATTTTAACAACATTATTTTATTGTCCATATTTTTATTACGTAGTTATTTAGTGTCATCTACTAGTACAAACAGCCGTGTCTATTAAATACAATAACTCGAATGGGAAATTCTGAATTAAATAAAAATTACTTAAAATCAACTATTGAAATCTTAAATAATTAATATTTTCCTCGGTGTTAAATATTTTTGTGACATTAAAATCGAGAAGGTTGATAAATAGAACCCAATTGCTGTGATAGCACTAAACTGAGTGGATATGAAGACAAAAACAATTTTTTAAACTCTCCATCCGCATCTTATTAGTCGAAAGTATTAGCAGAATGAGGAAGGTTATGCTCATGGGTCTGTTCTTGTTCGACGGCAGATTACAACGTGGATATTATCCGACTTCAGGGATAGTTTGGGGGTTTTAGTTATCAATTGAGCCGTCTGAGTGTTGACTGAGCCGTCGTCAAGTCCCGGTCCCAATTCCGTGGTTTTATATTCAATTTAAGAAAGTATATGCTCTAAACGTCATGATAATTTGGAGTCATTAAAACCATCTGCAAGAATAGCAAAGAATTTTCCCATGGAGAGAGCGTGTAACTATAACTATATACTAATATATGCTAACTATAACTACCCTCAATATTTAAAGGAAAATAGAACGATTTGCCAATGGAGATCATCTTAATGAGCTTTTAAATTATATTACATTAATGTAAGAACTCAGACAAGTAAGAGATGTGTTTTTGCAATAGACACAAAAAAGATTTTTTCTTTGTAACAATATTTATGGTAAGACTAGGGGTGAGTAATGTACCTATAGTAAACTTGTTTTCTATCTTCTTTCTTCACATCGTAGGTGCTGTTTCAGGCCATGCTAGAGTTTAATTGCATATATATCAAGTATTTATTATAGTTTATTTAGTATATTGTATGTGAGTAAATGTTAAAGTTATTTTATTTATTATGATAGTAGTTATAATTGACTATATTATAAATGTTATTTGTTTAATCATAAGCTTAACATTTATTTCTCTATTTCCTGTATTTTATCACATATTTTTTCTTGTGTTTCCGTTCAGTTTAAGAATATTTTAGAAATAAATCCGATAATTTTATCAGCAATAAAGTTTTAATAAATAAATATAAGTAATATACTAAGAGATGTCTCTAAAATTAATTTTGCTACATAAAGAATTAAGAGTTAATTATCATATAATATTTTATAGACTAGCCCTAAAATAAATTGATATCTTTTGTGTAAACAAACGTAGACATCTATTGTATGAAACCATTTCGGAAATATTCATTATACACAGATATTTTATATTACGTAATATATGCTTCATATTATTTTAATTTTGGAAGTTACAGCTTTTTAATGTTGATAATCCGTTGTGTATTTTATTGCGGAACAGCTTTTATTTAAAAACATGGCGGGGATGAATCATTTTAAATATTTAGTTTTGGTTATTTTAAGTGTTGGAAAAAATTATTCAAAAGTGAATTCAGGACAATAATAAGTCAGTGACATGACGATCGAGTTTTGGTACCAAAAAGTAAAGTTTTGTTAAACCTAAAATTGACCCATAAAGATATATATATATATTTGAAAGACAATGAGTGCCTCAGAAAGAAAGATAAAAGCGATAAAACTTATTAGATACATAATAAACCTTTCGATGGAAACTTGTGTAACGGGATCGAGTCATTAAACGAAAAAGGAAAGGCTACTATCGGATAAGGAAATAAAAACCACTTTCGAAATAAACTCATGGTGCCTATTTATATAGGAAAGGATTCCTAATTAGAGATGTAATAAAGAATATGGACAATAACGGGATATACTCTACATTAGGAGTGTAGATAAATTCTATGGATAATCAAATTAAGAAGATGTAAAAAAGGTTTTATTTATGTGATTTTCTTATTTAATTTATAAAAGATCTTAAAGTATAACAGTAAGCCTGTATTTTGTCTTAACTCTAATATCTGTTAAGTCATATTTTAATTAATGGCCAACATAATTTGCAAAATGTCGTATTTACGCTTCGCGTGTTTATCTTTGTCTTTACTCGAAGATGTTTCACACATCATCATGTCTTCTTCAATGTTCGTTTTTGTATCATCTGATTCAATGTTTATGCCTGACTTTACCGGCGCAGGCGTCCTTTTGGAACCTCCCATACCAAGATCACTTGTTTCTAAGTTTATTTCTTGGTTTATGTTAAATACGTTTTGGGGTATCGAAGTGTCGTTATCTAAATTTCTTTTCTCAACTACAATATCACTATCCTTATGGGATACTGACCCTCTGAAATTAACTATAACTGTCGGTTTTACTACAGTTTGTGTTTCTCTGTTTCCTATCTGACTTTGTCCAGCCATAGTATTCATAAATGGTCTGTGTACCATTTCCGCCTCTTCGTCTGAATTGTTCGTATTAGTCGTTTTCATTTTGTTTACAGGCAGCCGTGGTCTCGGCCTTTTCTGTGGTTTGGGTTTCAGTGTGGTCGTTTGCGGTTCATTATCGTTGGGTGTATTCACGTATAAAACTATTTCATTTTTTGGAAGTTCTGCGCCATCGAAGCTATCATTTGATTTTAAACTCTTTGGAAAACGATATTTAAGAGTTGGCATTTCTATTCGATCATTTCTTCGCGGAAAAAAATCTAAATCGCTGGAAAGATGTAGTTGTTCATTTTCTAATCCATAATTTTGACCTAAATTATTATCCTCGTCCACATTGATGTCTTCTGGCAACTGATTGCGTATTTTAAGTGATTCTATTACGTCATGGAAAATTGATCTCCTCTCTACATTTTTAGAAGCTTCTCGATCTTTTGGTGGATATGCGGTCGCTGCGATGATTAAATACGTTACACAAATGTAACAATACATCTGGAATGAAAAAACAAACAAAAATAAATGTTGGATATATTTTTTCAATGTTAATTTTTTATTGAACATATAAATCAATAACTGAGTTTGCATATAAATTGAAGTAAATCATAGAAGTGAAAAATGTCAGCAGTGTACTTATAACAAGGATATCAACAAATTAAAAAGTAATCAGGATAAATTATATTATGCTTTAATATAATAGTAAATTACTGTCCTTTTTGAATTGATATAAACATATTTCAGTATTAATAAACAACTAAATATTATTTCTATTTGTTTAAATTAACAAATGCTACAAATAGAAAAGTTCTTACCTTAAAGCACGCGGCTACACAAAGTCTAAGACTACACTAGACTAACTATCTACACAGCTCGGTATATAGGGTTGATTGAACTGACATGAACTAGTCAGGAGTAAGGGATCTAAATGTTTAGATAAAAAAAATACGATTACTAATCGTTATATTATTTAATTTTTCTAATTTTAATTTTTTGTTTTATCTTTGGAAATTGATAAGATTTCTGTCCAGACTCTTGACAAAAATGATGAATAAGGCTATTATTGAGGCATAAAGCATACGAGATTATTTATTTTCCATTTAAAGATTTAGGTACATTATTTTTTCACATTTTTGTGATAATATAATTTATGTAAAATTGAAACCTATTTATTAATATTATTTTAGATAATCAAAAACGAATTGTTACGACCTTAAAATGTATTTGATACTTTTAAGCGAAACCAATTTTAAAATAATACTTTTGTAAACACACTACAATATTGTTAAATGGGAAGATGAATGGACTGTCTTTAATATTAGCTTTAATCTTATTTTAAGAATGTCAGGCTTTCAAGCGCTGTGTGATGTTTAAATAAACGTTAATATAATATATTTTTAAAGTGAAAAGGTATTATACCCCTGTATGTAGTTAATGACAACCTGTCTTGTCCCACCGGGAACTAAGTTCAACCGGAACTTGCTCCTGCAAATTATAGAAGCCAAAATATATACCTTATTAAAACGAAATAAGAGTTAAAATCGCAAGATCTTTAAGTGAATATTCATGAATGTGCCATAACACACGTAATGGAGGAGGTAGTTTTTTATGGGATATAGTTAAAAGTAATATAAACAGTAATTACTATTTTGTTTCTGAGCAAAACGTAATGGACATATACTGGTTACTCAGCAAGTGTATTGGGTAGAATAAATCCTTTAGAACCACATGACCCTCGGTCATCAACTTCTTTGCCGAGGGATTATCAGTATCAGATTTGTCCAACGAGAAAAAAGGTGTGTTGTTGGTATAATGTTAGTCGTGTTAGGAGGCCACTGTCACTCATAGACGTCTGGTTGATAATTAATTTTTGTGTTAAAAGGTTTTTTTTATGTATACGGATTATATTTTCAACATATGTCGGTCTATCTTGCACACAAAAAATACTACTATTTATAAAGATTTTGTGTATTTTGATCAGAATATAACGAAAACTATCGAGAAATTGGGAAAAAATCTTGCCCTCGAAGCACTATTTGGCCGTAAAGCAAAACAAAAAATTATACGAAGATAATGTAGCATAAGATTGTTTGTTTAAAATAGTTACAAATCAAAGTCCGCGAGATAGCTATATCTTATACGTGGAACTCGTAAATTATAATATTATAATATTAATAAAAGACGACTGTACAAGAGATTATATTATTCATAGGATAGTGTTTGAAAATTGGTATTTAATTTTATAAATCTCTTGTTTTGAGTCCCTTAAAAGAATTAAAAGCAATTTCTCAAATAGTCGTTTTAATGTCGGTTCACTTGCTATATTATTACTGTTTGCAAAGAAAATTTACCCACTTTTAAATATGAAACACCCGACATTGTAGATTAAGTCTATCAAAAGTTAGCACACATGTATAGAAGTTACGAAATAAGGATATGTTCAGTAAATATTTTATTTAAAAGACAATTTAAGTTTGTATCATTTATTACGATCAATGTAAAATAAACACTGCAGTTTTGTCTAAATTACACAAATTTAACAAAACAGTACCTAATTATGTCTTAAAACATTTAAGAGTACTTAAACTACATATAACAATAGTTTTAAGTCTTAGGCAAGAAACTTAAGCTTAGGCTTTATTGAGTTTGAAATTATTCTAGACGGTGTACCAAAAAAAATAAAATTGCATATTTCTACAATATCTAATTCAATACAAAATCTGGAAGCGTAGTTTGAAGCACATCTTGGTAAGATATAATAAAGATCAAAGCAACGTAGTGATAATAATTATTAATCTTATATGAAGTTAAGAAAAATGGTTTTAACTCTATGAAGAACATAAAAAATGATTAAAAATCGTTTAAATAACTAATTCTTTATTGGAAATTCTTTAAAGAAATTATTTTTCTTATCAAGAGAATTCCCAATAGTTTATAATACTAATGTCTGCTAAGGTATCTCGGGAACTAGCCACAAATGAATAAAAAATGTGAAAAGCATGACAGTAATAAATATTCAGAACCAACAAGTTCTCAAAGATCACAAACATTAAAATTTACTCGTATTTTACCTTGAAATGAAGTTCCAATGGTTAACGCACGCCTCAAAAATGATCTACTTTTTTATTTGTCTATCTCTTAAACCACTTCTGAAAGCTCTGAAAAACATATATAATTAAAATGATATGAATTTAATAATAAATGAATGAAGTTTCATTGTATGTGGATATTCTGTGTCGATTACGTGTCATGTCATAATATGATATATTTCGTGTAATAAATGTCAAATATTATCAGTTTGTTTTTTTTACTGAATTTCAAAGAGACAGGTTTTGATTTTCCAAAAAGTCCAGAATCCTAATTGAGAATGTGATGCTAATTTAAATCGATATACTTTTTCAATATAAATGTAATTTACAATAATTGTGCGGTTTCATACGAATATATTTAAATAATTGATCAAATAATTTTGTAAAGCGTATTTTGTCAGTGATGCAGTTTATCTTAACTTTAGTTCTACCTACGATATGCTGTTTCATAAGAATAAGCAAATTGCAATCGAAAAAAATTGTTTTATTTTATAAAAAGTAAATTATTCTTAATATATTTTTTGAGGACAATTATTTCATATTATTTTCTCTTATTTGTTTCTGTAAAATAAAACTTCGTATACTATTTTGATGGCCATTATTGTTATCAGCTCTTTCTGTATAAAATATTAAACTTATTTTTTTTATTTTATAAATGCGATTTAATCAATAATTAATAGTTACGACGGATATTTCAAGTTAATTTTAATAAAATTATTGTAGTGCACATCTCAATCTACGAAATATCATAACAACCATTATTATATAAAAAATAAATGCTTTAAGCAGAGACATTTTTCTGTAATAATCTTAATTCCATATTATTAATAATAATGGTACCATTTGTAATGTCTGTCTATTTTATAAATTTATAAGAATTATTAACTAATACTAGTAATATTTAGTAATGCATTAAGATTTACCCCGCGTAAAGCAAAATATAAAAGCCAGTATTTTTAGAAAGGCAGCTCTTACTAAGAAAATCAAATAATATAAAAAAAATAACTTTTTATATCCTTTTTCCTAAAAATATTTTAAGTAAGCGACATTCTTTTGGAAATGATGAGAATTATTCTAATAGTTCCCAGTTCCAAAAGACTACTATATATATTCAAGTAAAAGTTACTTAATGATTCTTTCCTATCCCCTTATTTCGATAGTAGCACTCAACCATACTATAATAAAAATAGGCACTAATTCAGAACTTATAACTTACAGTTATTTATATACATTACAAACCGGATTCCACCAAAAATTAAAAACATCTCACGATCATTCTTACAAGGTAGCTGTAACCCTTACAAATTGTAATTGTTTATTATTAGCTACTATAAAATTTCCATCTTCAACATCACAAACATCAGTCTCGAAGGAACAATCTAAAGCGTATATGAGGATTGCTGAATCACTTCTTTATTATACTTTCAAAGTCGTAAGTTGGTCCATAAGCAACTTTGGCGGTGCGTCTAGTTAGATATACCTTCCCATCTTTTATAAAATCACCACATGCTTGGTTAACTTCATACGGAATATCATCTACATCAGTTGTTTCATTTTTCACATCCGAACAGATGCCATCGTCTTTATTATCCGTTTTCTCTTTATCTTTCACTCCATTAGGTTGGCATATATTTGTGTCATGGCCATTTTGTGCTTTTTCAAATTTCTTTTTGGCATCCATTTTAAATTTGTAACTCTTGGAATAAAAGTTGAGGAAGAGAATAAGGAATATAGAGACGTTAATAGATATAAAGTAAGTGAAGCCGGAAGCGTATTGGCACCGAGGAGAATTGTGTGTCCAAGCGCAGTATAGTAGCATCAGAATGAATTGAAGCTGAAATATTTAAAAGTACAAATTAGAATATTCATCGTCGACATAGCCGACATTGGCCGTTTAATAAATTCACGTCATAATATAATAACTTACTAGTTGCATCTTAGTAACGTATTTCTTCCACCACAAGTATTTTTGAAATCTCGGACCCAAACCTGACAGCAAGTAATATGAGTACATAACAACATGGACGACGGAGTTTAGCAGAGCCAAGATGGCGCCCTCTCCGGCGGCGGCAAACTTCAGGTAACTCCACGAATACAGCGCCATTATCACGTGATGATATACATGGAGGAAAGTTAACTGTAAATCAATATTATTTATATGATCAAGTTTAATAGAATAGAATAAATACAATAGTTATTGCTAAAAGCGAATGCTTTTTTTATAAGGTTAATCCTCTAATCTGTGATTTCAGATTAGAGGATAAGCCTAATAAATATAAGATAATAAGCTCATATTGACACGACGTAGTAACGATAATCTATGTAATATTTTACATCCTTAATAATAATATTATTATTTATTATTTTGTTTATTTTTTTGTAATATAAAGTAACTCATTTACTGTGAACTCTTGGACATATCCCCTTTTGTTAGTCTAAGTTTCAAGGTCTTGGCTCCATCAAAATATATTTTTTAATCGTAGTTAGTCTATGTGTCAAATCTAACAAGAAGTTTAACTAGGTACAGCATATTGGATCATAATGTATCGTCATAGAGAGATAATTGTAATATTTTAATAAATAGTCTAAGCCGTAATAAATCTATCATACCTGCTTATCTTTCTTTCGGAGAACAAAAAACACAGTATCCAGCAGCTCAGTAAACTTAGCAAAGAAGTACCACCATCCTAGATCTAATAACTGAAATATAATAAATCAATCTTAATAATATGTACTGAAGAAATAACAAAAGACATTTGTTATAATATAAAATACAAATACCATTGGATTTTGCGTATTGGACGGATATCGACACCCTGCATAGAGAATGCCATCTTTAAAGAGGTTCAATTTAAATACCTGAATATAAAATATTATACGTTAAAAACTCCGAAGACATTATACATAACTTAGATATATCAATAAAATGTGATATTTCGCTACGTAAAAAAATATGAAATACATTACAATTCAATTGTATACTTGGATTTTTTTATATTTAGCAAAACACACAAAGCGTCTAATCGGTTTTGTGGTAAACTTCTTATTAATACTTAAAACTAGGTCTAATAGATTTGGATTTGGATTATTGTGGATTCCTCTGATCCAACCGACCTTGACGCAAATCATAGTAGCGAGTACGACTTGCGCTGCGTTGTAGTAGCTGATGAGTTTGTTCATGCCGATCGGTTGCCTGTTCTTCATGATCCGAGGCCCGATCCTGATGATGAGGAGGTACAGCACCACCACTGTAAGTATCGGTATAGGACTCGACATCATAAACCAAGAGTCCACCAGGGCACCTGTATGAATAGAACTAAATGTCATTTCCATATATTTGTAGTTAATGTAGAATACATTATAAAGATCAGTTACAAATTGTAAATCTTTATCTATGCATGCGCATCAATAATAAATAGTTCCAAACAATACAAAAATATAGAGATATTATTTATAAACACACATCTTATGAAATATTGACTTTAAAAAAAAAGTATAGTTTTTTGTCATCAAACATGAATTATTTATTTACTTTACTCACTCTTTCCAATTTTTAATGAATCCAAATACCGGTCCATTTTTTCCAAATAACTCATCTTGGTCCACAATCTGAAAATATAAAAAGAACAGATGACGTATACTTATTTTTTTTAAATTGTAACATAAGGAGGTTATATATTAAAGAAGGTATAATCGCAGGAGCAGCATATTTTTATAAAAAAAACCTCTTCCACAAATCATGAAATATTTGTTTGACCTGATTTACTTTCCCATATTTTATTAAAAAAAAGTAAGTCTGTCAATATCTATGGCTTCTGACAAAGGATCTGCATAATAACGATATTACCTACATAGCCGTGAGTAGCCGAGACTAGGCCTTACAGACATAGAGGTTTAGTACACACATTTTACTTTAAATTTTTTATAAAGAAAATAATCTCATTAAAAAATATATTTTCAATCAGTATGCGAGCGGAAAAAGAAACCAAACGAACTTTTGTCTTTACTCTCAGTTTCCTCCGAAACAGAAACCAAAACATATATTTAAATAGTAATATACAATAAGAATGTGTTAAAAATACACTAGAAACATTCATTTGCACAGACAGGTATACAGTGTTAGATAACATAAAAACAATTATAATAGCACTTCATATTTGATTTTTTGTTTGTTTGTGTCTTTGTCCCCGTATCATGCAAGAACAGAGGTTCTAGGTCTGTGTCACTGCGCAGATTTTGATAATCTCTGTTTTGGTTATAGACTATCGCCCCAGACTAAATATTGGATAATCTTATTCCAGAAAATTTACAGATAGTCGTGGGTAGATTTATAACTGATTTGGGTTATAATTAAAATAGTGGTTAAGGGAGTTCAATGTTATATAATTTAAAAAAAAATTTCAGTCAATTGCATAATAAGGTAGCCTGAAAATAGAGCGAGAAAAACATTTGAATACGTATTTAAATATACAATACACACATTACAATAATTAACTTGATCAGGGAGTTAATAAATATTTATAGATTTTCATGCATTTTAAGTGATAGTTGGTTCACTTTTTAATTTAATGGTAGTGGAAGTTCGGACTTGTGGGTGGATAAACTATTATATTTTATTTTTATTTCAAAGACCGACGGAATTTCAACGTTAGCATGGCATGGTTTGATGTGTAAGACGCTAGCTGTCCCTGGAGTTAAAATTAACATTCGCATTCGCTGTTATCGAGAGCACAACATACTGGCAAAAAGTTATAAAAAAAAAATACTGTCGCAAGCTATGCTGCTTTAGAAATGCTATTATTAACAATTTAATATTTTCATTATACTTAGTTTTTTAATTAAGGGCTGGCATTTAATATCGCTTAATGGACCAGTGAAGTCCCTAAACGGCGCCTTACTTGGTATTTCAAAGGTTAAGGTAGCTGTAAAGGTCGATATTACGTCATAGTTATATAAGTATATATATGTAATATAGTTTAGTTTAGTAGAAATAGTGATACAAGAGCTCTACTACGATAGATCTCTACGTAACTATTTACATTATGAGAATTTTCAAGAGCAAAGGTGCACAGCGTTAACCTGAGAGTCGGTACAGTTAGTCACAGACAGCTTCACATAGGAATATTGTAAGATCGTTATCTCCGTGAAGTTATTTTCTATTGTATTATAAAAACATTAAGGGTATCCTGTTCATTAGAAATATACAAATTATTAATAGAGTATTTTCTTTTATGGTTTGTCAACATCCTTTCAACGGAGTATTAAAGTTATCATAGTAAACCAGCAACTTTGCATAAGCGTAGATGAGGTATATAGGTATTTTTTAAACAAAAATCTTCTGTCTATTCTACAGTAATAAGCATATTCATTCATGCTTCAAATGATTTCAATAAAAGCTTCCCAGAGCAATGATCGAGTAAGTACAATGTGTTATGCTGAGATGATCTGTTAAAATGACCATAATAGTCACGGTATTTCATTGCCAATGCCATCATGATTCATAATGCATCTAAAATGATTGAGAGGCCATTTCCACAGCATGACAAACGCATAAAATTACGACCATATTTTGTGTTATTTACCAGGATTTCACTAATACTCTTATTACAAACAAATAGAGATGTTTATCGAGTAACAAACCTAAAATAATGTTATTGTAAGTCAAGAGACTCGTTTAGGGTCAACCTTTAGTTCCAGAGAGGTTTCCCGGTCAGTGATTGTATTTAGATATACGATTTCAAAATCATTGTATACAAAATCTACTGACACAATTTTGTGAAGGCGTGAAGTGTACTTTGTATCAATTTGTTTAATTAGACAGAGTACTGAAATCTGTTACAATTGTAATACATTAAACCCATTGTAAGGAAATGTTGCTGGTAATCCTTTTGTTAGTTTGATTTTAAAAGGATGCCCGTGACTGCGAATGTGGTCGCTGTCATGTCTGAGGTAGGTATAATTTATTATTGTCATTTATTTACGCAAATATAAACCTTGTTTTTATCATAAAACTTTATCAAGAAGTTAATTTTAAAATTTAACTTAAATTAATTTTAATTTTTAATAATTGTTATAGTATAAAATGTTTATGATATTTGAAGTATATATTTATAAAAGAAGTCCTTTTGAAAAATATTAGTAGGTCTATAACTAAAAAATATTAATTTGGTTTTGCTCGATACAAATTTAAGAATTATTCATAATGTATATTAGCAACATCGACAGAAATATATTCATGGAAATGCAAACAGTTTTTCATACAACTAAATATTACATAGATGTTGTTCTTTCTGAATATATTGTTATATATTTTTTTGCGGCAAATTATAAAGTAAATATTATAGCTCAATTGATTTAAAAAATAAATTCTGTAAGGATTTTTTTTATATACCTAAGTGATGTCTTTTTTTGTTACGTGATTATGACATAAAATAAGCTTTTGAATAACTGTACTTCAGAACCTTGTAAAGCTTAGAGGTTCTAAAGATAATTATTAATAAAATATATTATATTAATATATTAATACAAAATATATTTCATATAATATAAATATTACGGCATTGCAGGATGCGGTGAAGAAGTCTGCAGTTGCTCTTCACACTACAACGATGTAACTTTAATTTTGAAAATTGCAGTTAAACGTCTGATGCGGAAATACAATAATATGCTGTTAAATTGTTCTACTAAAATCTTAAAGTCAATGAACTTAGGACGCGTCCTAGTAAAAAACAGAGTTGAATTTAATACTTTAAAAAATAAATGAATTTCGGGATCTATTTCTAAAAACTAAAATGGTAATTGAAAAAATGAAATCTCCATGTTCGTGCAAGGGTCAAGTATAGGCTGTATAAAATATGTACTTGGTAAAAAATTCTTAAGAAACATTAAAAATTTAAATACTTATAATAGATTGAGCAATCCTGTCACTCTAAACATATTTTTTAGCCTCATAGTAATTACACGACTTTTAAATTTATTGTCTTTAATTATTGATGGTTAATAAATTGAAATTAATATTTGTATAAACTACTTGAAAGAATTAGATTTGGATATAAATATTTTAATTAAATATATATTTTGTTATATCTACTAATTTTGTAAAGTAATGAAATTTCATATAGAATAGTCAATAGTCAATAGTCAAAAGAAAATGGTACATATTCTTATCTCAAAAGCTTGTAAGTGAAATTATTAGTGAAATCTCATAAATGTCGCAGTGCGACGAGTGCGCTTAAATTCAATTCATTTAGTTGGTTGACCTCGACCTTGCGAACTTCTAAAACCGCAAATTGATCAAGCTGAAGCTTATAAACTATGTAGACTGTTAATATTAAAATAGGTTTGAAACGGAGCAAACTTACTCATATTACAAAAGAGAAAAAATTAAAAAAAATTCAATATTTTAAAGATTAAATTCCCTCATTTATCAAAAGAACGATATCCATACATTGTTATTATTAATAAAAATATAATTAATTAACTTAAGATATTTGTCTAGTTTTAAATTTAGCTTTTTAATGTTTTTTTATTATATTAAAAAAATAAAAATAAAATAACAGTAACCATTAAGGAGTAAAGGTTACAGAAATAAGTTAATATCGAAGCCACTACCTGCCGGCTCATTTCTTTTCACTAATAATACACATTACGTAACACTGATTTGATAACAGAAGGATGGGAAATGTGAACATATAATTTTTTTCCATAAAAAAATGTATGTGTAAGGTATGACACAGAATTCAAGACAATAATTTTTAATACTCCATCTGTTTGTTTCTTTGTTCGCTCATAGTACTGGATAAAATTTCAAAAAC
The DNA here is from genome assembly GCA_959347395.1 of Mechanitis mazaeus. Classification (NCBI taxonomy): domain Eukaryota; kingdom Metazoa; phylum Arthropoda; class Insecta; order Lepidoptera; family Nymphalidae; genus Mechanitis; species Mechanitis mazaeus. The sequence goes on from OY365748.1 coordinate 745,369, forward strand.
TTTTGTGGTTTATCGCTCCAGTCAAAATATAGCATATAATTTTTTTTTGCAAAATTATAATATAGTATTAAGGTTAATTACTAACATTAGTGCCAATACTTCCATTTGAAACATTCTTATTTTTTCCTTGTTTCATTAAAAAAAAAATACAACAGAAGAGCTTTGACCATCATTCATTCATTCATTCATTCATTCATTAGCGATGTAGCGATTATATAATACATAGAGATTCTATGGCTCTGTATACCTTACAAAGATTTTATTTTATTCTTATACATATTTTGATATACAGAAAGTATTAAAACGGGATAGAAATCATAGCTAGCACTTTAAAATAAAACGCACAGCATGCTAAAACAGCATAAAAAATCTTATGTTATAACAAAACTTCAAAAAATGTATTTTGAATTCGTTTTTAAAAAATTCAGAACTGAAAAAAAGATTCTGAAAAATTCTATTAGTTTTCAAAAAGATTCTGAATTTAAGGTAAAAATAATGTATGTAGAAATATCAAGCATATTAATAATTACATTACAGGATTATTTTAGTACTAATCCTTTTTTCTGCTCATTTTTATTTTATTTTATAAACATAGTATTTGCATATTAAATTATATTTTTCAAAGGTTCGAAGTAATTATAAAATTATATTTATTTCATAACAAAAATTAATATTAATATTTAATATAATTTTCTCTAATTTGTTTTAATATGATATATATTATCCTGTAACTACGATATAAAATAAAAATTAACAATATCTTTACAACATTATGTAACCTAATGTTGCAAAGATATCACAATACTTACCAAACGTATCAAATACTTAATGAATTATAAAAGGTATCAATAAAAGTGTACACTAAAAACAATGGCGGATATAAGTTAAATCCGGTAAAACCTATGATATCGACTAAACCAAACTTACCGAGTCAACGGTAAATGAACCGCGCGCTCTGGCCGTCTGACGACCACTGCGGCACTATCGACCCGGCTCTTAGTGAAATACAAACACGCAACTTGCTCTAATAACTTGCTCTAATAAAATCTAATTGGGAAGACCTAAAACTAGTAAATCCCTATTTTAGTTCCAGAAGTTAAAATGTTTGTGAAGGTATCTGATCCACGATAATTAAAAAACTGTAGTTCAATGTGGCTTTTCACAAAATATTAGGTCTATTTAAAATTTTAACGAATGCCTGTTTCCTGAATTTGAATTTATTCGATTACCCTTTGTTTTAGATTTTTATAAAAAAGTATATGAATACAAAAATCGAAACAGAATGGTCCGAGAAGTAATTCAATCTTTATTAATAATAAAATTTATTTATACGATATTAAAAAAAATAATATAATAATAATTTTCACACTTTTTTATTTATCTAGAAACATATCTTTACATTTATTACAGACTTTTTCATGTGTCAAGATTACTAAGGATAGAATACTGTAAAATCTCATTCATCTTAACAAAAATACTAAAGTTAACCACAAATGTTAAGCTTTCTAATTTATTAAAAATTACAAATTTGTAGAATTGTTATTTAATACTCTTCTGTCTTGAACAGATACAGGAAGCTAAATGTATTGTAAGAAGCCATATAATGTCTGCTGTTGTGCGAATTTCTGCAGCTCTTGAAACCCCACCTTCTCCAGGAACAATACGAATAATCTCACTTTTTCGAATAATAAGAAATAATACTCTTTTATCAATAAGACATCACTGCGTACGTCTTTTTAAGAGTAACTTAAATTTTTGTTAATAGAAAGTAAAAATTACAGATTGTATAAGTGATGAAGCTAATATCACTTTTGTTCTCTTTGTTTTGTTTTGTTTTGTTCAGAACTTTGTTAACTATAATTGGATAATGTTCGTATATTTTGGTCCTAGGAAGAAATCCGTCTCTATATAAAAGTTTGCTAGTTAAATATCTAAAATTGGACTAAATAAAACCACCTTTTAATACCCTTAAACCCTCACATAATTTTTTCTGTCTGTGAACGAATTAAACCTGAAAGTAAGTTTATGTTTAAAATATAAAATAACATTGATTCTCTATAGTAACTTAGTTACAAACAGGATCAGGAAGCTGGTTGGATTTTAAAAATAATAAGATGAGGCCAATAACACTATAATCAAATGCTTGAGTTTAGTCAATGTGGTCTTTGTCTACTTCAGTGTGGAGTGGTGCAGTTGAACCAAGATTTTTTAATATGAAAAGGATCTGATAAATTTTACTAAAGGTATTTTAAATATTGCAGGTTCAGATATATATCTGCTAGCATGGTGATTTCCATTATAATATTATATTAAAAATGTCTTGCTTTATTATATAAATTTAAATACTATACTAAGGAAACGTGGTTTTGTTTTAAAATGCTTTAGTAAAATATCTTTAGAAATCAATTTGATCTGTTATGATATGACTGGATCGTGTCATATATATGACGTTGTTAAAAAAATATATCTGAGCACGTATGCATATTATGAGTGGGACGATTGACTTTTAACTTTAAATTAGGAGGAAGTAGAATTGCTGCTATGTTTTATTAGTTGATTAACACACACATACTCTCACCCACGCGAGCACGCACGCACACAAAAACGTAAATGCACAAGCTCCTAAAAATTTTATTAGAGCAGATTTTTTTTTTTTTCTTTTGCTAACATAATCGATACATCGATATGTTAAGGAATAATGTAGTTTTCCTAGATTCGATTTTAGAATTATGCTTTATTTATTTGTAAATCGTTTTTGTGTAGAGGAAAGTTATGGTATATATTGATACCGTCAATAATAATCCTGGCTGCTAGCTTAAATTATTGTCGAAAAACGCATTATACTCAGATGCAATCTCTTTATTGGTCGATTCCTTCTTTTTAAAGTCAATCGAGTCGGAGCTATAGATATCTAATTTTTAGATTTGGCATTTGCAGATTTTTCATCTTATAAAAGATTTTTAAAAGTTACTGAGGTGCTATGAATTAAAAGGTTTTTATAAAATATCGGACTGAAATTGAGAATATTACGAAATAAAACACCTGTAACTAAATGAATAGTTATATTATACGAATTTCTAACTCTTGATATTCGCTGCCTGTATCGATAATATTTAGCTTTTATTTACGACCTTATCAACCTAAATTTTTGTTTTAACGACAAGAGAAAAATATCTCTTTTTCTAATACGAGGACTGCGTGTGTTATGTAGTTCGGTATATGAAAATAAGTTCGATGGCCGTTTTTGGTTGAAGCATAATTGTGAGCGACTGGTTCTCTCATGTGCCACATGTTACTTCTTCGAGATCTGATAAAAAACAAGACCTTCTAGTGATTCATAAAAGGATATAGATAATCGATGTATCAATAAATAAATTATTAATTTAAATTAAAAAAGAAAGCATTTTATGAGATTATCCAGAAAGTCATAGATCACGTGTCCTAAATTAGTTGTCGTCATGCAAATAAATTATAAATAAAATATAGTGTTCTTAAACATTTGTTAAGCATTATTGTTTTTTTTTTCAGGATAACTTTGAATCTAAAAGTTTTTTTACAAACAGATCATAAATTTCAAAATATTAGTTCTTCGGTCCAGAAATATCGCTTAATACATTCGTCTCGTTATAGCTATATATTTTTTTCTAAATGATTATTTTTCCCACATGGGACAATAAGTACATTGCACAGGTCACATAGGCGTACAACAGTTTATTACATTGAACTGTTGAAGAAGAGTGTGTAATATTTCAATAACACTCTTGTTTGCTTACAGATAGTGGAACAAGGCATATTTTCTATTTGTTAATTACTTTGGGTGTATTATATATCATAATTTATTCCATTTCAATTAAATTCACTTTAAATCATTTAAAACATCACACATTTTAAGCTTATATACTATATAATAAGGAGACATTTCAACAAACAATATCTTCTATCGGTTAACATTTTTTAGCTCGATATTCTTATCGCGATTATTTCTTATTAAAAGTTGAATCTTTCCGTTTTCTTCTCTATAATCAATTTTAATGTCTTCAGTTGCAATTTCCACTTTCTCTTTATTTTTATTAGTTTTCGGTTTTCTTACATAAGCTTTGATGTAAAAATCAATGAAAAGCAGGAGCATATATAAATTTTGAGGTACATAGAAGACGGAAATCCAGCGAGGATAAGCGCAGTTTGATACGAATAAGATCGATGTCATGTGTAAGACGCAGATCAAGAACTGTAACTGAGAAAATAGTACAATGTTAGTTTTAGGATTGAGGCAAAGTCTCAAAAGATTGAAAAAAGTTTATTAGACCGATTTTAACTAAATTTTACACATTTTACACAGTTTGATTCTGATTTGTTTATTAGATCAGTTTGATTGTGATTTGTTTATTATAAGAATGGTAGTTCCATAAGATTAGAGACAGTTCTTTTAGGCAATTAGTCAGCTGGTTTATGAAGTATACAATAGATTGTGTTATGTTAAAAAAAGCAACGATTCCTATAAACCACAATTTATTTTATCTACATTGTTATTGAGAGTGGCAAGGACTTATCGTCGTAAACTTTCTTCCATTTTTATAAACTAATTTATTTTGTTGCTAATGTAAGGTATAATTAAAATATAGAACATAACATAAACCACAGCCGCAGCAAATCCTGGCCGGACCTACTAGTATATATACATTTTATTTAACATCTTTTAGCATAAATTAAAGAAGATAAAATTAACTTAATAATTATTTTTCAATTCTTTTATAAATAATAATGGCTCATCGGCCATGTAAATGTTCAAGGATAACAGTGTAAAACGTTTACCACGGCCGAATTTATTAGGATTAATAGTTAATTAAATGGTTTTCCGAAAACGAACTTTCTGGATACAGGTAAGTTTTTTACTTTAGATGGAAAATTGTTTAACTAATAATTTAAACTTACTATTTGTAACTGCGTAACATATTTCTTCCACCAAAGGTTGTTCTTCATTTGTGGCATCGCGATTGTTAAGAGGTAGTACGAGTACATGACCATGTGAACAAAACAGTTAACCAGTCCTACAGAGGTGCCATGTCCGCCTGAAATACATTAATAATAAATAATATATGAAATGCAATTAAATTAATAAGACGCTTCATTGTATACTATTTTTTAAAAATTATCATATTTATAGACAAGTCATTTACAAAATTTTTGGTAGATATTACTTTAAGTTGCAAAAACTAGCTATGAAATATGAATTCCTTAAAAACAAACACTGCAAATAAATTATGATATAATATATGTAAATTACGTGTAACGTTAATTGTTCGCGATCTTACACTACTAAATTGAGCTTAATTAAATTTTGCACACTAACGCAGTTTGATCCAACTTGAAAGTTAGGATAGTGTATATTTCATATTATAGTCGATTTTTGTTTACTGTGATTTGTTTATTAGAATGTTAATTCCATAATGTTTTCTAAGATTTACACGAGTACTACATATTTCAATAAAACTATTTCACGGATACAACTCGAAATATTGGGTTTAAATTAAACTCGAAACATTGGGTTTAAATTAAAAAATGTAAAAGTAAACGCGAGTTATATCTGTCAAATAGTTTTATTGAAATGTTAATTCCAGCAGATTCTAATAGATGGAGGTGTAAGTTTCAAAGAGTCACCTGGTGTTTGTAAGTATCCAAAAGATTGCGCTATTTTAAAAGTATAATATTTTTTTTAAAATACAATTTATTTCACGACACTCTATATAATATCAACTTAAAAATGGTTAATTGTTCTTTTGACAGGAATAGGTCTGTAAATTTACTATCATACGGAGGCAATCCAAAAAAAACCGATTTATGACAAAATCGCGGGATACAATTCGGCATTATGGTAACGAATCTATCTTCTACATTCAAAACTAAATTAAAACATTGGATAGCTAAAGAATCAAAGATCAAAGGTTTTTAGGTTAAATGAATACTGTAATGCATTGCGAGTGGTTAAGGAAGAAGCGCCACTTTTTAATGTAATTTTACTGTATGAAGCAATGATTATATGTGTTAACGTTTAGAAGGGAGGATGGATGTTTTTTAGTGTTCCTGATCAAAATTGTATTACTGTATAGATAAATAAAAATATTTTATGTAAAAAGTATAATCAGTTACGTAAAAGTATTCACGTACAAAATAGGGCTGTGTCTATGACACAGTCACACCCACTTTTTTTCTTTATCAATTGTTTTGAATTTTCGACTTGGAGGTCAAATCACAAACCTGAGGATTTTCATAACGACTATAACGTTTCTGACTTTATTCATAAATAATAATTTAATGTATTGAATACTTAACTACAAAATAATGTAACAAAAACTTAGAGGCAGCAACGCGTGGCCTGGTCTACCTGTTTATTATAAACATTTATTATTTATTTATTTATTTATGTACCAGGTGAAACATAAATTACAATAGGAAAGAGACAAAAAGAAAAACATTGGATAAGCTTATCTCTAATAAGAGATCTCTACCAGCTATCCATGAGTGTGACAAAGATGATTTCAAAGGGCAGAAATAGGTACTACAGACATTTAAATACGTATATATACAAAATATAAATAAATAAATATATACATACATATAGATATAAAGTAAATATGATAACATATACTTTTACAATTGGAAGAGATAGTATAGCTTTAATCTTCGTTTGAAAAAGAAGAGGGATGGGCTGTTCATAATATGGCTAGGTAGTGAGTTCCACAGCCGCGCTGCATATATAGTAAAGAATTTGGAGAAAGAAAAAGAATTGTAATTAGGCACATTAAAGGTTTTTGCAGTAACACTCGAACGTTTGGGACGGGTACTTGGTAAGGAGAAATGGAAACGTTTGTGCAAGTATATGAGAGCGAAATTATGGAGGACATTATACAGCGTAGTTAAAACGTGCATATCCCGGCGAAGGCGAATAGGGAGCCACTTCAGTTGACGTCGAAAATCAGAAGTATGTTCAAACTTGCGCAGTCCGAAAATAAAACGAATGCACAAGTTTTGAAGGCGATCTAATTTATTAAGCAGCTTATAATGATAAGAATGATGTCAATTAAAGAACTAAGAAAAAATAAATAAAAACATCCAAATTTTAAAATAATATGCTCTTGTGATCCTAATCTTTCAGCAGAACAATTTTTTAGGAAATGTATACTAATTCATACTATCTGTAATACTGGTAAAAAACAAAAACGAACGTTAAAAAATTCTTACAAATTAGCTACACTATACATAATAACCACGGCAATGACTTTCTTAAACATTATAAACGAAATTTTGAAACAAATAAATTTTAAAAAATTTCCACAATCCGTAGCAAAAATAAAAAATCATAAATCAGGTAACGAACACAAAACGGCAAGAAATTAAAATCATCTCCATCTGACCTTCTAAAAATTTACAACAACTATAAATGTATAGGTATATTTCTAGATTTTTTGATTCTGTTTGTTTACAAATTTTATTCCAGAAAACGCACAATACGAGATAAAGTTTATAATATGTGTAAAAACTATTTGGAAAATAGCAATCCAAGGGTTACTGTAATTGGCTACACTAGCAATTCGAGTAGTACCACAGGGTAGTATTTAAGGTCCAACACTATTTTCGATTTACATAAATGAATTGTGTGATTTATAATTATAAAGCTACTACATTTTCACTTCTACTGACTATATTCCACTTATTAAAAGTTTTAAAATGTCGCAACTTCAAAAACTAATTCTAATTTTAAATACGTCAACTGAAGAGTCTATCGTCCACATACAGGCTCGGCCTAGTTTAGACAATAGTTCTCAAATGTAATAAGCAATTCAAATTTTATAAATAAAATAATGTAATACACCTCTATATAGTGACAACAAAGATCATAATTATACAAGTAAATTATGAAACCGTCGCAGCCAGCATACTTATATTAGTTTGTAGAATATTTTTTAATCCTGGACTCAAAATTCGCAGAGCAAAGAAATTTCCGAAAGATATCAGAATAGGTAACAGATCCAGACAAAATATGAAGTATGATTTTGGGAACAGGGTTAAAAAATTGTTTTAGTCTTAATTTATTATACAATATATTGAGATTAAAGGAATTAATTCTACAAGCACGTACCTGGATAAAACGTGACACATCCCCATACAAGTACCACCATACCGGCGTGATGGTAGACGTGAAGAAACGTTACTTGGTTAAACTTTTTACGGAGTACAAATATTACCTGGAACGAAAGAAAAAGTTTGAAGTCTATATCAATTTGTTAATGTCCATTGGATTCTTAAACCTAAAACTAATAAACTCCGTTTCGTAAGGGCCAAAACGATCGCAAAAAAAAATAATTGGCACACACTGAATGAAACAAATATTAACACAAATTGAATGATGCACTTTCATGATAATCAAATATGAAAATTTGTTTCAAGATTTAATGTGAGTTTAAAGAATTTTAAACGTTTTTTGTTGTAAGTACATATTCATGTTCAAATAAAATTGAATTAATTTTTATACGTTAAATAATAAGGTAAGAAAATTAAAGAGGGCGAAAACTAAATGTTAATTAAATTCGATAACTATTTAAATTTATTCGAATACCTACGTGTTATTAACAAAACAAATGTTGATTGAAGTGATTGAATGTGGTTAAATCAAGTAAGTCAGCTAATATTATTCCAGGGTAAATAGTTTTTTGTTTAAACTTTAGTTTCATATATTCATGAAGTATTGTTAAATTTGAACATTCTAATCTTATTGTTAAAGTCGAAATTGAGGAAAGGTTAATTAGTTACGTTTTGCTTATTCATTAGTAATTCAATTAAGCTTATCCATTGTGTAATAAATCAGAATATATAATAACTATTAATTTGTTTAACAAAAATATTTATGATTTGAAATAACGTCATGTCCTAAAATTCAAATTCTAATATCTTCTATTCGATGTGTGTAATATCGTCTATATGATGTGTCTCATATTTAATGTTTAAGTTTATAATGTTATTTCACAAATAAAAAAAAATATGAAAATAATTATATACTATTGTACAATTAAATAAAATCTATTTTTCTTACTGTGTCAAGGAGATCGACAATCTTCAATAAGTAGTAGTAATAAACCAGTTTGGCAATATGCACTGCGTGTTCTGAATTTGAGAAATCAACAGGTTCACATATCCATTTGTACTTCCAACCCCAAGCATTATAAATTGCCTGAAAGATAACATTATATTATTACATATTAATCTAAATAGATTAGACTAGAGAATTGAAAGTTAGTTTTAAAGGGTCCTTAAGAATGCAAATCAGTTTTTATGATACTGACACTGATAATTGCATATATATGTGTAGATGTGTTATTTAATATTTAAGCTAAGATATATTCATTAATACTATTGAGTTAATCTTAAACTTAAAAACTTATATACAGTACCGTGTATATATCCACACAAAACCTCTTTATACTTATGGGTCCATTGTATAGTACACCTCCAAAAAGGTAAAATAACATTTTGTATTTATAACAAATCTTCAAATCTATTGATATAATATTAGCAACTTAAAAGTTTTTATGTCCACTCTTGACTTTAATCTACACATCACATTTCTTGTTCCAATGAAATCATTTAGAACATTTAGAAGCGATAAAGTTTAAAAAAATCATGACGGTTGTACATATATGTATTTTGTTACTTTTTTAGCATCATGCAATAAGAAAGATAAAAATGGTCTTACACTTATAAATATATATCCACAGCTGAGGACTTGAAAAGCGTTGTATAGAATCATTAGTTTATCTAATTTGAAGGGTTCTCTGTTTTTCATCATTTTGGGTCCCCATTTTAAAACAAACAATAAATAAGCACATATTACTAATACCCCTTTAAGGGGCGGGCCTGCTAATAGCCAATCTTTAGTCCTTTGATCTAAAATTAACAATAACATTAATATAAAAGGAAAGAAACAGTTGTAAGAAGAAAACTATGTTATATTATGGGATAGATTAAGCCAGCTCAATGAAATTTTAAGTACGATATTTGTTTTTTTAAATTTATACAAGTATTTAAAACTCAGATAAGTTGTTTCTAAAATAACTGGTTAATTAAACAAAACTTACCAGCAAGGTCGTCAAATACATAATTATAGTTTGTAATGATTATTTTTATTAATTGCGCCATTTTAATTTAATAAAGATGTCCAATCGATCACGAAAGTTTGGATAACATTTATAGAGTAATAACGGAATGACAAGAAAATATGGACCTTTTCGGTTGATTATATATTTGCCACTAAGCATTCCTGACTATTTTTAAAACTCATGCTGTATTCATACATTAACATATAATGAATAATATTGAATAGTTAAATTCTTATTAACGACAGAAAAAGTGAAATCAACATTCATATTTAAATTAAAAGTAGTTCGATCTACTACAATGTTATCGATGAAATTCCTAAAATATAAAATATAACTATTTATCTCTTTTATATGAAAGACTTATTATGTAATAGAAATGTATGAAAAAATATGTGATTTATATGTTTGAAAGGAAATTATTTTGAAAACGAAACTGACTACATATAAGTGTTATATTCTTTCATTTCTGGAATTTTCATTATTTTTGTGTTATAACGAAGACAATTTTAATTAAAAAAATATATACATAATGTCGATACGTTTCGGTCGATTACCTTCGACACGAAAAATGTTTAGAAAATATTAAAAGGAATTTACATATAGACTCTATTATGAAGAAAACAAAAAGCTTTTAACCGACTATTGGCTGATAAACAAGGCAAAATGCAAATAAACTTAATTTTATGAACGTTGTGAACTTTATGAACTATCTAAACAAGAAATGTTATGGCGAATGCGTTGGAGCAGTATAGACTAAGTGTTAGTGTACATTAAAAATATATTCAAAAAATTCTAGTTAAATTGAACCTTTCTGTATAGCCACTAAAATATTAAAGTTTTTGCTTTTAGAAAAATGTGTTGTGTTCATAGCATTGTGTTAATTTGAATCATAAATAATTTTTAACAATACAGAAAAGCATTTAACTTTTTAGACAGCAGAAGAAGCTTCTACAACTGAATATATACAAATGTTAGGAACCCTAAAAAATATATATTTTTTTATTTCTGCAGTAGTAGTTTGTCCGATTTTTCTGGTTTTTAAAGAAAGAGATGGAAGGGACATATATTCCAGACGGGTAGCTCAACAATGAGCAGTTTGTGCGTGGCAATAAGTCTGACCATGGTACACATCCGGTCAAATCTTTCTATTCGAGCTACTGTCATAGACAGAAAAAAATTGAAAATAAATATAAAAAATCTTTGGTTGTGTTAGTCTTATATCATCAGTACCAGAAGTTGCTGTAATCTAAACTGTGTCCACATGGAAAAAACTCCGGTTGTGACGATGATTCCCAAGTTCGATCCTTGTAATATACGCAATTTGTTTGACATTGTTGTTAGTATTATTTAAGCAAATCTGGCAGCATCACACCGCTCCTTTAGAATTACTTGCGATAGCTTCGGGGGTCGGGTTGCGTTAAATGGGTGCTGTTTGCGGTGACTGGTTGTCTTTCACACCGAGGTAGTTAGTTCACGCAACATTAGTTGATTAAAATCATTAGGTCTTCATATCGAATTGCTTGCAATGTTTCTAGTTGTTCGAAAAAGATTTTTTTAAATGTTTAGACGTTTTGGGGAATAGTAGATAATATAGCTAGCCTAGATTGTTCTGTGGTTATTCTCAGACCAGGGTCCGTTGTGAACCTTCGAAACCTTAATTCTTAAGCTGGAGAGTTACACGCTGACAATTTCAATTACCGAACAAAAATGATCACTGACATTGATTCAAAGTAAAAAAGATGTAAGTAAACAAATCAATTTTGCAACTTCTACGTTATCAAACGCTCGTTTGTTAAAATACACACCGATTGTTCAAATGTATTCTACACTTAACGAGGCATTACACAGAAACGCATTTAATAAAACAATGTTATTATTATGCATTACTTTTTATTTTATGTATGTTTATATTAATGGAAAATTTTCCAAAGTAGTGTTTCAATGTTATAAATATGAATAATATAAAAATTAATAAAATTTAATGTTTTTTAGATAATGACCATCAAGCTGTCCTTGTACCAAGTACTTCTTTTTAACACACTCATATATATATTTTTTTTTTTTTTTTTTTTGTTCGTTGGAAAAATCCGATACGGATACCCCGTCGGCCAAGAAGGTGATGGCCGGGGGGTTATGTGGGACTACCCGGCAGCATAGAGGACGCTGCCATTTTTAAGGCTACCCACTAAAAAACCAACGGTTGCCCTCATCGCCGTTGTGGGACGCCACGGGATCGCGTTAGCACTCACCGTGACGCCCCGGCGGTTCCCCCCCCAGAGGGTGCTCCGAGCAACTTAGGGCACCCTCACGACACAGGCTTATAAGACGTGAGAGAGGTCACCCTCCCCTCCCACGGAGGCACTGCAGACTAGGTAAGGAAGCGGCGGGCATAGTCCCGCATCCGTCTACCTAGTCTCCCACGACGAAGCGGATCAGCGGTAGAGGCAAGCTCCCTGATCCGCTCCGCGGCCTCCTTCGCGGCAATGACTTGCTCGCAGAAGGAGACCATGGCAACCCAAGCGTTCACACTGTCCAGCATCCTTGGTATGATACTAGACAGTGTGACTCCGCTATCAATCACGACCGCCAGCTCTTCGCGCTGGCGGTCCCACGCCACACACTCCTCCAGGGTGTGACGAGCCGAATCCACCGGCCCGTCACAGTGGTGACAGCCAGGGGTCGCCACTCTCCTCGCCACCCTGTGCAGATATTCGCCGAAGCAGCCGTGCCCCGAGAGCATCTGCACAAGGCGGAACGTCAGAGTACCGTGCCGCCACATCCACTGCTCAAGGTGGGGTCGAATGGCCCCTACAGTGTACAAACCGGCGGCTGGAGACTCCAACATGCGTTTCCACCGCTGAATCAGGGTCCTGTGTCCTTCGATCCTGATCCTAGCAGCATCAGGCGTGACGCCCCTGGCCCGGGCCTCCGCCCGGTGCCAGTACACTGCAGCAAGGACCTCCGCCTGGAGTTCCCAGGGAGGGTCACTCGCCAGCAATGTCGCCGCAGTAAACGATACTGTACGGTACCTCCTGATCACTCTCACCGCGATGGTCCTCTGCGATTGTTGCAAGAGAACCTTACAATCGCGAGTGAGAGCTCCCGACCATATGGGGGCACCGTAAAGGGCCATACTTCTCACTATGCCGGCGTACAAACGTCGGCACGGAGCGCCCGGCCCTCCGACGTTGGGCAGAAGCCTACCTAATGCTGCAGCAGCGGAAACGAGCTTCGGGGCCAACGAGGAGAAGTGGGCCCCGAAGCGCCATCTGCCGTCCAGGGTAAGGCCCAAATATTTTATCTGGGCCTTAACCACCACCTCCGAACCCTGGACGGAGATGGATGCCCGACGAGGGGGACCCCGGCGAGGGCCGTGGAATAACAAGGCCTCAGTCTTTGTGACCGAGACCCTAAGTCCCAGCAGCTCTATACGGTCCGCAACCAGCGTAGCAACACACTCATATATACATAATCTCAATCGAGACTTACTTCTTTTCCATATCCGTTGATTTGAGTACATTAATGTTATTAGATTGACTGAAATTGATAATTAATAAATTAATAATTTATTAATATTTTTTTTCATTCTTTTATAACCTGCCTTTTTTTTTTTTTTTTTTTTTTTTTCCTTTGGAAAAACCCGTTACGGGTACCCCGTCGGCCCAGGAGGTGACAGCCGGGGGGTTATGTGGGACTACCCGGCAGCATAGAGGATGCTGCCATTTTTAAGGCTACCCACTAAAAAACCAACGGTTGCCCTCTTCGCCTTAATGGGACGTCACGGGATCGCGTTAGCACACACCGTGACGCCCCGGCGAGAGATTATTACTTAAGACCTTATAGAACAGCAAAAGATTACTATAATATATTTATCTCTTTTGTAGCTTATTAAACAATATAATATGGCAGGACGGCTTACTTTTATACATCCTATATAGTTGTGTACTAAAAATAGGACCAAGTAGTAGTACTACAGATAGTATAGAAGTTGGGTTTCCAACCAAGTTTCGATTTTCTACCAAGGTGTAAATTGAGAGACTCCTAGTAACCATAGAAAATATTATTCGCGCCTAAAATTTTTTCCTTTTTCATCTCTACGCCAAATGTTTAACAAAACATCAAGTTATTGAAACATCAAGTCGAGTGAACAAAATGTTTTGCCCTTATTCTTTAAATAGTAGAGAGTATTATCAACAGACAAGTCATACATATTCACGTACTAAGGTACATAAATAGTATGTTAATTTATAAACTACATACATACATGTAGATATATCGACATACACATTATAAGTTTAAATAGTAAACTTTAAAGCAGATATTATAAATTTAATGAATCTCATGACTGCGAGTTATATATTTAGAGGAAGTACATTACAAAGTTGAATGGTTTGTAAATTGAAGAAGTTCGAATACAAACAGTATGAATAGGTATGAATTTTAAGTATATGGTTTTATTTGGAGCAAAAATAGGAATTATGAGAGTAACTCAAAACTCAAATCTCTCTTTTAAGTACGTATTACGTATTATTCCTTCAAAAATGAATCGGGAGCCACGTGAGTTTTTGAGAAAGTGAGAATTATGATTATATTTGTGAATGCCGAATATGAAGATTATGCAAAGGTTTGAACACGTTTAATTTTATTTAAGTGATTTTCTCGTAACTCAGGATAAAATAAATAAAAAACTAAAGAGATTTTTTTTACACATAGCAGAACATTTAAATAACCAGTAAGCAGATATGTACATTGGCAAAATTTAAAGAAATTTATTACTGATTATAAAACTTTACAACTTTTTTTTTTCGGTTATGATGACTCTTTTTTATACGTTAACAACTATGGTACATGTTGGCTGCTTATTCCATTTATACTATCAGTTCTTAGTCATGAGCTTGGTAAGGTAGATTTTTGACGATGATCTATTTCTTTTATCCTAAATTTAAATATCATAAAACTGGTTTATGTCATAAATTGTAGCGATAATGGCAATAGTAAATAATAAGACTGCGAAATTTTTTATTCTCTTTTTCTTCGACTATTGCAAGTGATAGTTTTCCTTCATTTCTGAAAATCTATCATTAGAAAAAAATTACTATAAGTCTATTTTTTCTCTATCTCGAAAATCTTTAATACCATCCACATAACTGTACAAAACATCTCCGATTTCGTAAACTCTTTTGTTTTTAAAAATAGCTAAAATCAGTCCTTAAAGGTGGTGTTTCAACTTCAATTCCCTTTTATTTCTTCAACAACTCTGTACTAAAATTTATTAATTTTTTCATATACATGCTAACACTTGAAAATTTACACAGTATCAGGCATATTAATTAATTCTGCCAACTCCTGAAGTAAATCATTTTAGTTATATTTTTCCGTGTAAGTCTTATTTGCCTTTCGTTATAAAGTCCGGGAATCTTTTTGACAGTACAAATTAAAATGAAGTTTTATCAAAAACTTGGGTCCTTTTATGAATATTTTTTTATCCAAGATATCGCAGATAGATGACATTTTTTGAATAAACGATAACTTAGAAAGGTTGCCTAGAAAAGATCAATGTTGATAAGATCTTATTGACACATCATTTCTTCTTAACAAGATGCCTACGACTAGGTTCTAGGTACCACATATCTTAAATATTTTAGCTTTTTATACTTACAATGATTTATAGACTCAGTGTGGTATAACAATAAATAAAGTTTCGTAAACATTCATTATTCTAGAGTTTTTTTTATAGTTTTATATTATTAAAAAAAGTTATAATTAATAATAATATTTGAAAAAAATATTTCATACAATACTTATTAATATTATAAATTACTAAAATAACGCATCTGAATGTAATGTTTATATAATGTATTATTTATATAAAAGCACCTTTCTGACCCTAGTTAGACGTGGAACATGAACTTTGAACGAAGTGTTACATTTATTATTAACATTTAAAATCAGTGAGTGCGTTTAGTTAACTTAATTAAGATTGCGATCTGAAGAGAATATATTTTCTAAGATTTACACGAGTACTACACATTTCAATAAAACTATTTTAAGGATAAAACTCGCATTTATTATTACATTTTTAAATTTAACCCGACGTTTGCTGCAAAGCATTCGAAACGTCGGGTTAAATTTAAAAATGTAATAATAAATGCGAGTTTTATCCGTAAAATAGTTTTATTGAAAGAATATATTTTTATTCACTGAAAGTTGTTAAAGTGATGGGTAGTGATTATTATTATTTTATCCTATAAAAATAGAAAACATCAGTGTGTATAAGAATTGTTCTAAAAAATATAACCCACAGAGAGCGACGCACTTCATTCATATTTTTAGGAAGAGGTTCAGCAAGACGGTTTCTTTTCGATTAAAACGAATTTGAAGAAATCAAAAGATGTTGGGATCAAATTACTGTTAACATGTTCGAGAGCATTTTTGTCTAGTCGGTAAAATAAAGTTATTTGTATAATTAGGAATAGAGATACTTGTTTCATTTTCTGTATTTATTAATTCGACCTTAAAAAAAGTTTAAATGCATTTATAGGCAGCAAAAAAAAATTGTTGAATGATAAAAATCGAAAACTTAAATAAAAAGAATAAAAGTAAAAAATATATTATTTATATATAAATAATATACAGTTTTGTCAAATCCGAAGAAAAACTTTTCATTTTCACTGAAAGAAATATTTTTATCTTTATCTTTCATTTACAATTTCAATACTAAAAAAATAAACAGTTTGTAAGAAGAAGAATCGACTTAGAAAATTGAGAACTGCAAAGTTTTATATACCCATTAATATTTATCGAAATCAACAAAAATTTAATTAGTGATGGCTCGTTTATTATTATTAATATATCGGCAGATAAATAAATCAACCTCAAAGTTTTCATTTTTCAGCCATCTTACGTCTTGTCTTTGCAGTTCTAGCTTTTTTAAATTGGTTTTTACTTTTTTATTCATACATGTTTTACATATCTATAAAAAAAAAGTTGTTTGTAATTTACATGTCTCTTTGACTTAAAATAATTAGATTTATAATATAGCTGAAGTTATTTCTCGTTATTCGCTGAAACAATCTCTGCATGAACTTAACAAATATGTTCGACGAAAAATAAAATAACAACAAATATTATGATTCCATACATTTATTTAATTATTTTTTTTTCCATTGACTACTTTATTGTTTACTTCTGGCCTAGTTTTATAAGTATTGTAGTAGAATTCACCAAACATATGTAGAAATATAAATGCATATACAAGTATCATACATTTTAGTATTGGTGGATAGCCACAATCATAGAAAAGACTGTTTAAACTATGTAAAGCGTATAATGTAAATTGAACCTGAAATAAACAATTAAAATTGGTTGGATATAGTTAAATTTGGGTTCTTATGGAGACATATTTGGCAAAAATAAAATAATTTAAATAATTATAGTATAATAATTAAATAAAAATTCATTGAAACGCGCAGGACTTGAATGAGTGACCTTTCTATAACCTTGGTATAACTAACATTCATAATATAATAGAGAAAGAGGCGCCTAGTGGAAAAATAACTCAATTGATCACGGCGAAGGGACGGTTGCTACGAGGTCGCAGGTTTAAGCCCCGCTTGTGTCTGAATTCTATGTTCAATATAGAATTTAAAATATATATAAGATTAAAATGTCTATAGTTTTTTTGTATATTGTTTAAATAATTTCAAACAAAAACATCAATATTCTTACTAATTGCAGGGTAGTAACATATTTCTTCCACCATAAATACTTTTTGTATTTCTCGCCTAGTCCGGAAAGAAGGTAATAAGTGTACATAATAGAGTGAACGAAAGAATTTAAGAATACTATAATAGCAGCCGGTCCACCTGCAATTAAAATAAAAATCATTAATATATCTGACTCCGTAGTATTTTAGACATTACTTTTACTTAATAAGTATATCGAATCTACTATACCTGGAAAGTATGTGATTCCTACCCATGCTCCTATTGGCATTATCATATGGTGGTGTAAATGGAGGTTTGTTATCTGTCTGTCTGATTTCCTCAAAACAAAGAAAACTGTGTCCAGAAGATCCAAATATTTCACCATGTAGAAGACATATCCGACGGTGACGGCCTGTTTGACAAAAACATTTTTTTTAATAAAAATTATGAAAATAATTGAATATCTATGGCTAATAAATATTGAGCATTCTTAGGAGTCAACAATGTAAAAACCTAAACCGTATAATTTAGCAAAATATTGTCTGGATAAATTTAACAAATCAACAAAATTCCTTGAGAGTAAATCAGCACTAGCATATTATAATCAAAGCAATCAATCTGTACATTTCTATAAGAATGATTGTACAGGTGTGTTGTGGAGTGCATTGAAACAAATATACCTTTTTAGCTCTAGACGTCGTTGGACTGTCAATATTTTCACACATAAAATTATATTCTCCTGTAAATAGGTATCTTATTGCCTGAAAAACAAATAATAATTATGGTTAGAAAAATTAAATATTAGCTTCTAGCTAATCTAGCACTAAAAGGGTTAGGAAAATGATGGGTTTTAATTACGTACATTAAAGCATTTGTCGTTAAGTATTTAATTGAATGATAATTTGTTTAGATTACTTAAAAAAAAGTGTATATGTCTAAGAGTAAGTAAGTATCACGCATGCTTTGTATACTTTTATTAGCTAAGAATAAAATGTAAGAACAATTTGTGCATAGTTTCTAATAATGTTTTCGGCGGATGTACATGAAGGCCATGTGAACTACACTACTAAAACTATTGCATATGTAATTACCTCAAAACACATATATACATTGACTAATACTTGGAATAAATTGTATACAAGTAAAGGTTTTTTTAAATTATATGGTTTTCTGTTTTTCATTAACTCAGGTCCCAGTCGTAAGCAAAAGTAAGCATACACTCCGATTATACTAATTGTTGGCAGAGGCGATCCCACAAGGGGCCAATTTCTGTTTAAAGGATCTGAAAAAAAAAACCATATATATGATAGATGTAATATATAAAAAGTTTTCAAATCTGTACGTCTTGTCTTTTTTAGTCACGGGTAAACTTTTAGCTGGATTTCTAAGAGCATTGGTAGCATACCATTCAGCATATTTAAGCATTTAAAGGTTGTAAATAACAAATTATTTTAATATTTTTTTTAAGATAAATTTAAAAATACATAGCTGCAATACAAGTAAGCCATATTGTAAGAAACACATGAAACGAAACTATAAGAAGAAATTGTATTTGGTGTAGTGTTGGTTTGCAAATGTTTTTTACCCTTAAAAAATCCATAAAAAAAATATTTCGCTACAATTGCCTGTATATAAGATAGCTTATAACTATATATAGGATAAGATAGATGGGAGAGGGAACACTTATTTATGAATACAAAAAGTAAGATTTTTAACAAAGCTAACGGAGAGAAGAGTAAGTATGAGTAGCCAAGTCTGAACGACAACATCATCGCACTCAGGGTTTCCCTAAGATATCCAAAACAATTGGGTAATACATCAGTTACACATATAATATTGAGCGAGATATTTCTTTATCAATTTAATAAATAAATATCCTGGCTATTTTTCTAAGCCACATAAATAAATCAAATTATTTAATAATTATACTTTCGAAGAAAGGCTGACGAATATGAGAAATAGTTCATTTATTTCTTTTAACGATCAACCTATTTATTATCAAACATAAAATTACATACTTACAGCTTAATTCTTCAAATAAATATTTGTATGAACTTGATATGTTTTCAATAAGGCTCGTCATTTTAGAAGATGGTCCGAGATGTATTTTGAAGGCGGCAGTCACCGCAGCTGATGGCACCGCGGCTGGAGGCGGTTGTCATTAAAGTGACTTTCAATTTCATTGCTATTTATTTAAAAGAAAAAACAACTTTGCATACACAATTTACAATTTTACATTAACATAATTAAGTATGTATGTAATAATTATAAACATTCGTCGGTTGTAAATTAAGGAGTAAGGATTATTATTATCGATCTCTATTGTGATTTATGTGATCGAAATATTAATTATTGAGATTGTCGACGAAAATATCAGTAATGTTATCTATTTATATTCATAACATAAATAAATGAAAAAATCATCACAGCTGCATTTATCTTGAACAAATATATATATTTAATTAAATAGTTTTAAAAATATTTTTATCTTATTGTATGTGAACATAGTTTGAAACTAAAATAAAAAATATCGACTAATATAAGTGAAAAAATACTGTTTAAAGTTATATGTATTGCTTTAATTATTATTTTTTTCTTTACATAATACATTATTGTCACAAACTAGCGACATGAGGAATAATTTGTTTTAATTTGCTAATTAAAATTAACCTATTGAATCAAGTGTAATTATTTTGCTAACCTCGAAAACACATAGTCTGATATTATGATAATTATATTAAAATAACGGCCGAACATGTAAGTTAAATATTTGATTATATATGTATTTTACGCAACTGTTTTTTTACGAAACTCGCTACCGGCGTGTCCTTGACAGCAGGCCAGGACTGAATATGTTTTGTGGTCCAAGTGATACAAATTTGGGCTGAGATAGTGCGAGACTTTTAATACTTTGTGACGACCTGATCAGGTACAGTTAAGATATTTTACAGTATTTATTTTTCAGAAGTGTATTTCAAAGAGGTTTTAAAACACGTTCCAGGTATATCTTCAAATAAACCTTGAAATGAAATTTTATGACACCCTTACTTATATACCACAAAATAATGACCACGTTATACTTTTCAGATCACTCTGGATGTTTTAAGTTTTAAATTAGTTACTTATTGTAATATTTTATTTTATTTTATTTATTTATTTATGATTAAAAGAATTTCGTAAAAATCATCTACTTGCCCATCCTTTTATGTTCTATCATACATCATCTCGGCGCCAACTTGCTTCTTTGCCATATAATTTTTGATTTCTTACAGGACCGAATTTTTCTTCTGCCCTTCATGTACCGCGTATGCCCTTGTTTATTTTTTCCACTGTTTTTACATATTACAAGAAATTTTGAAAAATAAATTAGGACCATCACTCGGTTTGATGTCCTTGGGAAATCGTGTTAAGAGGCTCTCCACCGCTCTCCGATAAGTCGTGAAAGTTGGTATTCACTTTTGATCTTCCCTTAACCAGCTCTTACGGCCGCGACCGTACAGCACATTAACAACAATTTAAATAAAGATAATATAGAAAATATATTTAATGAATAAACCTTTTGTCGTAATAAAGTCGTATATTTAATTAATTATTTTAAATACTTTTACGTTTGAATTGAATTACATTCGAACGTAAAATAAGTACTTTCATATGTATTATATTTTTAGTCTTGTATGTGTCTCTTCAACTATTCTCTCATTAAACTTTTTCCAAGAAATTGCATTATAGCTAAATTGCTGGGGCGTTATTTGAGATATTAAATATTGAAGAATAAATTAATAGTAAGTACAGAGAGGCCAATTAAATTGGTCACAAATGACATTTGTCAGTTTTAACTTTGTAGTGAGGTGCTGCTTGGAAACATCGATTAAAGTGAATGAATCGATATAAGCTTGGAGTACACCAAGTTTATAGCAGGATCAATGTTTTAACAGTACTTAAAAAAGTTTGCTATTGTTCCGTGTTACATGATCCTTTACGTGGTCTCAAATGTGGCAATCGAATTACTTTATGTTCCATGTTCAGATGGAAATTTTGAGATAGAGGCCGCTAACAATTTGTGGGCCCTCTTAATTTTTTTGTGACTTGTACGACGTTAGAAGAATATATTCTGAATCTGACGGCTTGTAAATCTCTATGAGAATTTTGATATCTTGCTTAGAATTTTTCTTAAAACACAAGACATAGGTAAACGTACGAGTAACACAAGTCCGAAAAAATACTAGGTCAGAAAAAATTTAGAAAGGATAAAAGACTGTATCGTGTAGTAAGAACAAGACATGGTATGTACGATAGACAGTCATTTAGACAGAAAATTATTACGAATTCTAAAAAATAAATTTATAAAAAATTAAATTAAATTCTAAATTCTTCTTGTCGATCTAAAACTGTACACTCAAGAAATCATTTTATAAAAAATTATTTTATCATTATTACAAAGTGATTATTCAAAAATTATGAATAAATTCCTTTATTTATTTTTATAACATCTTTCCTGTTTTAGACGATAAAAGATTTAATGGTGTATCATTGTATCGATGTACAGAAAAATTCTTTAGAACATATATCTTTTATTACTTATTAGTGAAAGTAAGATTAAGTTTTTGATTTTTAATAAAATGTTAAACGTGGTTAAATAATTTGGTCCTATTGTAGATACGGATCATGTAAAGAATTAAATAAAAACATTAAATAAATAAATTCATGATTAATTAAAGACGATTTAGTAAATGGAAGAAATGCCTGTGATTCTTCAAAAGCAATTAGCAAGTTACGGATCTCATTTAATTACATATTCTAAGTTTTGATTCAATTGTAAATGTATTCTTATATAAACTCCTTTAAATAATATTAGCATTTTTGAATAAACCTCTAACTTAGTCAAGCCATGTTGTTTTCTTGTCTTCTTTCTGGAAAATTTTCGTATTAAATTTAACCTCTGATCTAAAGTAATGAAATATTGTAATAAATAATAACTTTGGAATTTAATCACCTTTAAAATATTTTGTAAACGATCTCCTCATAGGGATTTTAAGTTTATGACGATACACAAGTGCTTTTGTTCAACAATGAAACTAATTTTATTTTATATGTATTCTTCTTTATTAATAAGTTATAGATGTAGTGAAGTTATATACAAATTTAATGGTAAGTTGTTAATTACAAAGATATTGTCGATTTATTAATACAAACATCAAGTATTTATATATATTTTTAATTTATATCTACCGGACTATAGTAACGTTAATTAAATCTTTCGTTAATAAAGATTTCGAACATATCCTATGTCCATATAAAAATCCTTGTTCATGAGTTTAGAGCATGACGGAAACGCAGTTCATTCCTCGTAACAGTAGCTAATATAATGGATCACGAAGGTTTAAATACAAAAATATAACAATTATTTCACTTAATATTACTATAATATACAAATTACTATATGAATTATTTGAAAATAATAACTTTAAAAAAAATATTAAATTAAATATAATATACATAGATACAGAATATTCTAAAATGCCTCCTGTATTTTACCTGGATGACTACAATGACTGTTTGACAAACCCTGACGGTATATATAGTTCTGCTGACAATGATTTAGTATCGGAGACACCGGGCGATATCTTGATTATGATTCAAGTAAGTTTTGAAGCCTTACCACCATCTCTTAAGGTAATATTACAATAATCTGACTTTTATTCTACTATTATTCTCGTGTTTCTACATCCTTAAAAGAATTTATTTTAAGTTTTAGTGATATTTCTTTGTTTTACTTTAATTTTAAGGTATTATCATTAGTTTATTGATCTTCTTCTGAAAATTATACATTCTCAAATAAATAAAATAATTATTATTATGAAACAAAATTTCTAAAATGATGATATTTTTAAGAGTTCATGACAGTTAACTTCATGATTAATTCTGCCCCTTTATATTAATTGCAGATTATATTTTTATATTTCAGAAATATTTAGCTTATTAAAAAATCACTTTAATCACACACAGCTTCATCATGGAATATGTGTTGTAAAAAAATGCAAGGATTTTTTTCAAATTCATAATGAAACAAATTTCACTGAGTTACTTGATGGATGTCTCAATGAAACTATGTCTAAGAAGTATCATCTGAAAACGAAGATATCAAATTTGTTCTGTATTGATAACAAACAAGATATTGTTCTTGACGGTGCTGATATAGCTTTGGCTATATTTCTATTTATTGTTCTAACACTGAACGTGATTGGAAATTTTTATGATGTTATGTTTATTAAAGATAATAAGAACAAAGGTTATTAGAAATCCTGATTTGTTTATTTAAAAGCGATAACTTCTTTAGTAAATAATATGATTATCGGAATGTTATATTTATTATATAGCATCAATATGATCATTACAACCAGTATAAGAAATCCACCTTTTTAAAAATATAGCAAAATATTTAAACTGCGTCTGAGATACTGCCGTTTCCTTCCAAGATTAAGTAGGAGCTCTATACCTTTAGTTACGATTATTTAGTTCAATTACGGTTGTGTTCTAGTTTTTCGCATTTTAGTTTATTCTTGTCTGTGCTATATTTTGTTAATGAGGTTTTTTTCTTTTATATATTTTTTTAAATTTCACTTAATGAAATACCATTTTTATAAAACAAGAACTTTTATATTATATAAAATAGTCGTTTACACTTCTATATATGCGTTGTTATTATATAGATTAGTTGTTATTTAGTAATTGATTTCTATATTACTGCCAAAATGTTTATAACAAACATTTGTTTCTCTATTGTAGGTATTAAGTATCTACTGTTTTTCTCTGTGTCACGTAATTATAAAATACTTATCAATTCTCATACCAAAAAAGAAGAGGTTAATTCAGAAGAACGTGTTAAAGTTCTTAATGGTTTGAAGGGAGAATTTATGTTTCATTATTTTTAAACTCGATTTCTCTACTATAATATTAGGTAATATAAGTTATAAAGTAATAACTTAGTTATGTATTTCTTGTGCAGGACGCTGACAATGGTGTGTATTATTTACAGTCATTCGCTAATGATATTTGCCTTTGAACCCGAAAATTATCATCGTATTGAACAGGAAATAATGTTTTTTCAATAGAGTCTTCCATTCCACATACAATATAAATGGCTAACATTTTTCTTTTAGCTGTATTTTACATGTCATACCTTTAAATGGATTTCTAGCGGTTCAAACTTTCTTTGTAATATCGGGATATCTTCTTACAAACTTGAGTTGTTTGAGGAAAAACGTATAATGAGGTGGAAGATGATACCGTCAGCTATTTAAATGACGTGGATGAAGTGAGTTCTGTACATTTCTATATTTAATAAAAACCTATCTTAAAACCTAGTCTCTGATTCTTCTTTTTTCATTTCTATTTATATATTACATTTAATATTTAAATAGAAATTGTCTTTGTAATTTATTATATCTGTAAAATGAATTTGAAAGACAAATTGTAAGCAGAGACTATCGTCTCGTTACTCAATGTTTGAATGTAATTGAAATGGAGGTTTAACTTTATACCACAAGTTAACACTTTATCTTTATAGATTGCTTCCTTAATTAAGGGATGATAATTTTAAATGCGTAATAAAATGAATAAAAAATTAAATCAATCAAATTCTTTGGAATTTTCTTTGGGTAAATCTATCCAACTGTATAAATCGACAAATTTAAAAAAAATATGAGATTTAGATTCGTTATCTTATAGTAATATTCATGAAGTCGATTATTATGACAGCAATAAGAAAAATGTTGAATAGTTTTATTATCATTCTTCTTTTCTTCCAGACTTACGCCCTCTTATACGACAATGTTAGCAATATCTACTACGTGGTTGAGACATGCTGGTACTGGTCCATTCTGAGAGGCAAGTTTACAAACTATCGATAAGATTGATCGCAAAAACTATTCATTTATAAACTAATAAAGGGGGTTGATTTATTTAAATTGGGATTTCCCGGCCTTTTATGCAAAACTGTTACAGATCTATCAGAAGGAGCATACGTGGAAATATTTTGAAATCTGAATAAAAAATAATATCAACTATGTGGCCTGAAATTATTAAACTCACGTTTATGTCATGTTTACTTCTAACCCAAAATTCAGAGGATGGTTTGCAAAATAATTAACTTTTTAGGACATACAATGTACTTTCAAGTTACTTATTTTTTCCGAATTTGTACTGCGAGTTTCTTTAAAGGATACAATTATTGGTATTCTAAAAGATTTATAATGTAAAATACATTTTGGGGAATTGATTAAAATAACTATGATTTCATACATTACATTGAATTTTAGATGTAATTCAAATATAATTAGAAAAACAAAAAGATTTAAAGTGAGATACCAGGTTTAATTTAATTCCAGATAGCTGTTGGTAAAGAAGTTACCGATTGTCGGCATAAGGGATGGGTCAATATGTTGTATTTCAATAATTATATGGTCAATACACAATGTCTTGTTCAGTCATGGTAGCGTTTAAGAAAATCCGATAACCTAGCTTTTTTATTTATTTTAATTATTGGTCTAACTCATAATAAAAAACTATTGTTGTTTAATAAAGGCGGCATTGGTTTGCGTAGATTATCATAATTTACTGTTCTCCTAATTTTCAGGTATTTAGGAGCAACAATGCAGTTAAGCATAATGGGGTATGTTGCATGTATGTTACCAAAAAACAGAAAAAATCGTAAGGTAGTGCTCGTATATCTTTTTGTTATTGGTATTGTATCTCCGGCTCTGCATACTTACTTTCAAGACTTGGATGCTGTTTTCATGCTAAAACCTGAGTGAGTAATTTATTGGTTGATACAGAGAGAATAAAATTTAAATACAAAAAACAACTGTTAAATATAGTGTTCCAAATTCTGTTTTTATAAGGTAAAGAATCTTAAAATATTTAATTTTCGTAGATTTCAAACCTAATCATTGGTATTGTATTATAATACAAATAATTAAAAATGAACTTATAAGTTAATTTTTTTGCAGAACTACTAGAGCCTATGAGAATAATCCTACTTTCAATTACGTGTACCGATTCAGACACACAAATATTGGTAATTTTATTGTGGGTATTGCTCTCGGAATTGCTTTATATAATTGGCAAAAAACAAAGGAGATTTTATTTCATATTGTATGGTAAAAGAGCGGTATTTATATTATTATGAACAAAGTATTAGAAGTTTTAAAAAAGTTTTAAAAACAATTTACAGATATATCGTTACATTTTTCTTCTAACAGTCCCAGCTATTCTTGACATCACGTTTATCGGCAGCATATTCTACATGGATAATTTTCACGATACCCTTTTTGTAAAGTCCTTCTTTGCTGCTATAATGAAACCAATTTATGGAATTATTATCTAAGTACTTATTATTGGAGCAGTTTTAAAAATGGAAAGTAAGTAAAAATAAAACTATAATATATTATCATTAAATACAACTTATTGGTAATTTTACTTAATTGATCATTGTTTTTTTTTGTTAACATTACTAATTCCAGATGTCTATAGAGTTATTCTAGAATGTAGTGTTTGGAGGATTCCCGCAAAGCAAAGTAGAAAATGGAGTATTATACTTCGTTATAAATGCTGTAGCCTTATTATAATTCTAATGTATCGTTAACTTTATATTTTTGTATATCTAAATAATACTCTCCAAAAATTATTAAATAAATTTGGTGTATTCAGTTCCTTAGTGAAATCCAAAATATTATATTTACAGATTCATATCTTGGTAGCATTTATAACTATTACCTATATTTTATCGATTCCATTTTGGTTGTTAATAGATGCTCTCCTGACTGGGTTTTTAAGACTGTGTAGTATATCGTTAGTTCAAGCAAAGAAGAAAATACAAGACATAGAAATGAACTAAATAAACACAGTGAAGACTACTTTAGGAACTAAGAGCATAGAAGTCAAAAGGAACAAGAATGAATTCTGATATTTTATACTTAATGAACATCTAATAATTAAATATAGCCATGATGGCAGAATGGGCAAAAAATAGCCAT
Source organism: Mechanitis mazaeus (assembly GCA_959347395.1). Classification (NCBI taxonomy): domain Eukaryota; kingdom Metazoa; phylum Arthropoda; class Insecta; order Lepidoptera; family Nymphalidae; genus Mechanitis; species Mechanitis mazaeus. Next base: position 773,260 of record OY365748.1, read on the forward strand.
TATTTTAACGACTGGGTAGAGTAGGAAATGAAAAATATAAATGTAGATATAGGTTTTATTACATTCCTTATATTTAAAACAAGGCTTATATTGCTATTAATAAAATGGTTTATTACAGTCGGTTTTTTTAATGTTATTTATAAACTTTTGTGTTATAATTATTATTAATATATATAATAAATCTTTAATAATGTTATCATGTACATAATATAATGTTTCTAAATTTTTTTCTAATCAGGACAATATAAATACATTTTTGCTGTGCATGTTACAGCGGTCAGTCTTTCAATTTAAGGAAAGACTTTATTGTAATATAAAGCACATAACCAATTGCTATATTTCTTTTGAAGAAATCAGAACATAAATCTTTTTTTATCAATATATAGAACGCTCCAGTCTTTTAATATACTTTATAAACCATTTATGAGGTTATATATAGTTTTTACCAACCATCTGAATATCGATGAAACATCTGAAGTATATTAAGTTGTACTTATTGGATTATATTTTTTTTTTTTACACAAACCATTATATTACCCATGTAGTAATATTTTTTCATATCAATCTACAAAAATAAATGAATAAGCTGAATAATATCACACAATATGTTCGTAACTTAGTTATTTAAAACAAACTTGTAAAATAGCATTATTGTAAGAGATTCTTAAAATGCATTACATTGTGAAAAACTAATATACTATATTTGATTTTGACATAATTATTTATAGTCCTGGTTAGCTAGAAGAGTCATTATTGGGTCGAGAAAAACCAGATGCGTGACAACAATGATTTTATTTTTTTTTTTCTTTAACTTCAGCAATAAAAAAATAAACATACTACCAGAGTCAAAAGGGTCTAACAAGACTACATCAGTAAATTTACACATTTTACCTTCTCCTTCATATTCATCTTTATAAATGGCTGCCTTAATTTAAGAAATCTATCACCTATAATTACACTTGTATTCATTTCTTAATCTAACTTATAAATTCACAAAGAGATTTGATGTTTGTATAGCTGTAAGTATCTAATTTGCTAACATTCTTTTGCTTTTTCTTTGGCGATAACTCCGTTGGATGGTCTTACTTCCTTTTGGGAATTGTTCATAACATAGCTTCTGTAGTAGAAGTTGCCAAACATGTATAAAAATAGTCCCGAATTAAGGGAAAGCAAGAAGTTGATGAATTTAGGGTAGTTGCAGTCACAGAACATGACAGAGAAGTTGTGGTAAAATACGATGACGAACTGAATCTGAAAAGTAATTAAAATATTATATGATTTATAGAAACAATATCTTATATATCAAGATATATATCAAGTTAGAAGCAAGTAATAGCTATAAAGTAACTTAATTATGCAGACAGTCTTTTTAAGAATAACAAATACTAACCAATTGCATGGTGGTAAGATGCTTCTTCCACCAAAGGTACTTCTGGTACTGAGGACCGAGTGCCGAGATCAGATAGTACGTATACATGACGATGTGAATGAACGAGTTTATGACTCCGAGGAGGGTTCCATGACCACCTGGAAACAGGAGTTAGCGTTTTTAAACTATTTTAAAGAACTTTTTTATTCAAAAATAAATATCTTCTGAAATAAGTATTAAATAGTTCTATAACCAAACAGTCAATCTCAATGAATATGTAGTACAAACCTGGTAAGAACCTGACACCTATCCATGCGCAAATTGGCATCATGGTGTGATGGTACAAGTGCAAAAATGAAACCTGTCTATTTTTCTTTCGTAGAACAAAGAATATAGTATCCAGCAGTTCAATGAGTTTTGCAAAGTAGTACCACCAGACTGCTGCAGCCATCTGTATTCAATGTGTAAGTAACAAAATATGAAATATAATATAACACAGCAACAAAGAACAGAAAAGCAAAAATAATTAAGGTCGAATTTGTTAATAATTTAAAACGATTTTTCTTACCCTTGTAGCTTCAGGAGTGTCAGAATAGTCCACGGGTTGGCAAGAGAAGTTGTAGTCGTTCCACCATCCAGCAACCAAACCCTGCAAGAATTAGCCATAAATATCTAAGATTAACTCTAAAAAGAATATTATTATATTTTTAATTCACAACATCACTATTTTTGACATTATATTTTTTTATAAATTTATAATTAGAAACGAAATTTGTTAAAATGTTTTATGAAACATATATATTTTTCAATATGTTTATGAAATAAAAATAAAAATTAAGTTTTTTTGCTTTACAACGGCAACGAACTTTTTTTTTGTATAATTTTTGAAACTAACAAAAATTTAAAGCAACTGTAATATTGTTTCGGGTAGCCTTGAAACGAAAAATAAATTACCTCATAGACCAGGAAAATGCTCATTAAAATTTGTGATATGTTGTACAACATGATAGTATTCTTCAATGAATACGGCTTTCTGTCTCTCATGTATTTCGGACCGACTGAAGTACAGAAGTACAGGTACGTAGCGAGGAACGTTATCAGAGGACCTGGACCGGTGACCAGCCACCAGTTCTCGGTCCGAGGATCTGAAAATTAGGAAAATATTTTTTTTTCATAAGAAAACGGCTTTCTTTTTAATATTGGCACTGATCTAAATTATTTAAAATCCCATATTATATATGATGTCACCATTAACTTATATATGTTTTAGCACATAAAAAGTTTTATTATAATGAAATTAAGACAGTCTTTTTTAAATAAATTTGAATGGACATATATAAAAAACTGATGTTCGGATTAGTTTGGTAACACACAATATTTTCAGTTTAATAAATATTTCTTATACAATGAGTTCTGTGATTTTTAAATAAAATATAAGACTACACCTCATATAGCAACTGTAACCTCTCATCTATTAACATATGAAGAACAGAACGCGGGCTATAGAAGTTACGACTTTGAGAACACATTTTTGATGAAAAGTAAAAAAAAAATACTCAAATCACAATAGTAGTAGCAAATATTTTTGTGAATAAAAAATACTAAATGATAATTAAAATAAGCATTATAACTGGTTTTATCACACAGCTTGCATGATAAAATATTTAATTACTTACGAACGAAGTAAAAGTGAATATATTAAACATACAAATAAAATAATATAAATAGAAAAATAATATAGAAGATTATTTTTATAAATGTTCTCTGTAGATTACTATGGATAAATATATTTTTGTAATAGAAATAAGTCTAAGACTGCTTGTAAGACCACTAGATAATTGATTAACTTTCAATCATGAATACCTAGTATTTTTAATTAATAAAATTAATGAAAAAAATACTAATTGGGTAAATTATTAGTATTTTAGCTCAACTTAATACATATTGTCATAGTTATAATAAAAAAAAAATGTTGGATATAACAAAAATTGTGAAATTTGGAACAAATGGTTTAGCAGAATGAAATGGAATAGAAGATACGAAGGATTGTCGTTTCTTCCTTCGTGCTATTGTCGTTGAAAACTCATGGGAAGTAGAATAACGTAAATAAACAAAACACCAAACCGACCACCACAAAGATATTATTAATATTATCATCACGTATAACAAATCGTATTGAGTGTTGAAGAGGAATACTAACATCACAAATTAGTCATTTATTACCAAGACAACAATTGAGACGCATATTGTCGTTAAAAAATTATTTCTGTGCTCTGATAAGTCAATAATAAAATTCCTAACAATAATTGTTATTTTAACTAAACCAATTCGTTTCGATTATATCTTTGTCCGGGCACTTTGATATTAGATGATACAGAAGATTTATTCAGATTTATTCTACATTAAGAAAATTATAATTCACATATTATAGCAATACAATAATATATATTAGGTTAATTAAAGTTAACTTTCAAAATTTTTTAACTAAACATTTTTTATATCATAATTAAATTTTTTTAGATTATTTTAAAACATATTACTTTCAAAAAAATTATTCTTTGTTTAATACATGTGCCCTATTCTTTAGTGGAAGTTAAATATAAATTATTATATTAAATTATATTAAGTACAAATATTTTTTTCTATACTTTTCGTTCCATAGAAGTTATCTCATTTAATTAAATACTTTAGTATGTAAGTTGTCATATTACTGCATTTTAAAACTTGTGTATATCGAAGATATGTGCAATATCTTCAAACCGATATTTTGTATATTTCCAAAATTAAATACAGATTTTGAAATTATAAAATATATATTTTAAATGATAAAAAGGCGAGGTAAGAATTCAAGATTGAATTAAATTACTATGATGATGAAAATATTTAAAATTATAATATTTCACGATAGTTACAAAATATTAATAAAATGTTCTTCTCAATGTCGCATCGTGTTTTCGCGGTGAGATGTCATTTGAAGACATTATTAATATTCATTATGGTATTATTAAAAAAAACTCACCGCTATTCCGTTCCATGAAGGATTTGTACGAGTCGACGATGGACATATTGTAGCTTTGGGTGGCACCTGCAAGTTGAATATACCTCTTATAATATTATTACAGCAATTTAAACAATTGATATTGTATAATCAAGGAACACAAAAGGTCACAATGAAAGGTGAAGAACTTTAAAATATGCCGACCTCCCGAGACGATATTACAGCGATATAAAGAATTGATATTATATAATTGAAGGAACACAAAAGGTCATAATTAAAGGTGAAAAACTTAAAAGTATGCAGACCTCACGAGACGAAATAAGTAAGTCAAGGATACTGTAGCAGTGCCCTCACGATATGACTAGCCACTGCCGCCGCCGCAGTAACGAATCATCACAAACTGACAGTTACATAATATAATAATATCGAAGTAAATTTATTTATTGCGAAAAAAAGTAATTATCCTTCAAATTCCTGTTCTTAATCGCTCTCTCTTTTGTGCAACGCCATTCCGTGATTCCGCCATTAGTCTAATGAGGTGATTTGTTTAAAATAATAATTAATTTGATCATTATACATTACGAACTATTGTTCTTTTATGTTGTAAGGAAGTATGTGTTTAACAAGTATCATTTGTGTATGTGCAGGTGATTTGACGTCTTGTTACATTTTTATAAATGCTTGAACAAAGTCACATGTTAATTATTTAAAATTATTTTTAACATTCGATGTAAATAACATACTGCCAATGAATATTTGAAAATAACAGACAAATCAAAACATTATTCTATAGGAATAAATACTAAGGTCATAGATATAATATTCAAAATTAGATGATTTAAATGACCCTTGGTCAGGGTTCATGTTAAAAGGATAGGAAAAATCTAACAAAATAATAGCAGAAAAGCATCCTAGAGAATGTAAAATAAAAAGAGGCAGAGGCCAAAAGAGTCGAGATTATGACATTAGGAAAATAGCAGGTGAGACACAGAAAAGTAGAGGTTGGAGAAGGTTATTGCGGACTGTATATACATTTAGTAAGATTAATAAAGACAATAAATTTATTGTTATTATCTAAAAATTCACTTTAACGAAGAATATCTCATGCCATCAATATCTAATGTAAACAGAAAAATATGTATAGTAACAGTAGCTAATAAAAATCCTGATATATTTAGAAATGTGCGGGAAAAATATGTTAAATGAAAAATTATAATGTTACGATTTAATATTATTTAATTCTTGTAGTTTAGTCGTTACAAACTAACATACTTTTTAGTGCCTTTAATATAATATTTAATTTTAATATATATATAATTTTTTGTAAAAATAGTAAATCTATGTATAAACCCAAAAATGAAATGATGTTGATGGGTTTGAATAACGTAGTATAAGAGTATTTGATTTTATTTCTACTTAGGTTACTTATTTGTAAAAGCAACAAAATCTTTAATTGTTATGTTAATTGTTAAATTGTTGTTTAATTGTTATGTTGTAAAAAAGGGCATTCTTAAATGCAAAACGCTCGTTACATGCTATTCACTGTTTGTTTGTTGTTTAACTTATTATTTATACGAAAAAACAACAGAATATATTTCCAAGTGATGTGTCCAAATAAGTGTAACATACTTGTAAAAAATCAGGAACTACTTGTAATTCATTATCACAACTGTGTTTATTAAAATTGACAAGTATCATTTTCTTCTCGCTTACGGCATCTCAAATGGGTAGTACATATATATGTAAAATTAATTTTAACTATACTATTATATACATTCTTGATACTATAATTTTAAATAACATAAATTACTAAAGTACACTATTATTAAAGTTTTGAAATGTCAAATCATCAATACAAAAATTTTATGCACAACAAAATCATTTTATTTCTGACACATCGTGAATATTTTTATGTAAATAGTATTCTATGAATAAGAAATATTGTTAGTAACATAAGTCATTATTAACAATAACCAATACTTCTTAGTTCTCAACATAATAGCAACACCTGCCATGTTGCTGTAGAAAAAATAATTACAACCTGCAACAAGGATAGTTATTTAATAATATAAAATCATAACAATGTATCACTACGTCTTAAGATTCAATTTATTGATGTAAACGATTTATTCATAAATATTTTTTATTTATCGTGCATTTTATACAAAATTATTTGTTTGTCTAAGAATTTATGAAATGTTACAACTATGAATATTTATAAATGACGAAAATCTGAAATATAATTTAAACTGCCTGAACCCGAAATTGTCGATGACCCACACCTACCTACCTGACCTATTATCTTTTTTGTCCATTTAATTACCTTCTACAAAAGGGCGTTAAAACATTAGCAAACCCTTTTCTAAAAGGAGCCTCTTCTTTTAAACGTCTATATTTTTTTTTATTTTTCTTGTTAAACTAAGGTTTCTACGTACAAAATGTTTTTAAGTAATTATTTGTTTGTAACAAAACAGTATAAACTCTTAGTTCGTAAGCAGATAACGTATATTTAATTAGTTGAAAATGATTAAGAAACAAGAATCAATTCAATTGAATCAATTTCAATACTAAAGTGTATTCACACACTCTCGTACTAGATCTAAAGAAACAACAAAAAATACCTAATTTATTTAGTTGTAAAGTTGATTTTAGTATACATCATAAGTTGATTCAATTAAGTAACTTACTGTAAACTGTTATTGTTTAAACCTAATAAGTATATACAAAAATTTGATTTCAGGTAATGCAATGTATTACGACAATTCCGTTACTGATAGAGTAACAAGTTTAATTAAAGGAAACATGCGTAAATGTGATTCAATTATAATAACATATAATTATGACAACATCATCTAGATAACAATTGCATAGTTTCGAAATAGGTACCTATAGATCTTTATTATATAGTGTAAAACAAAGTAACGAAATAATTCTTTTTATTTGTTTCATAGGAGTTATAAGACGTACGGGTCATCTGGAAGCAAGTCATCGAAGCCGACCTCGACCACTCGCCACACCCAAAAAATAATAAAAGCCTTATAAGTCTTTGACGAATACGTAGGCTCATTTTAGATATTTACTTTTTTAATTGGACTGAATAACTGATTTTTGAGTGACTATAGTTCGAAATTAGTAATCAATCTGTAATTTAGATTTCAATCAACCTTGGTCTACTAGCTTCCTAGAAACTCAAATCCACAGGTCGTATACCTATACGATTCCTAGACGTTTTTGACTTGGTAATAACCTCACTAGCAAGTCAATAATGTGAAGTAATTTCAATACTTAATAGCATATATATATGATTGGATTAGCGTATAAAGATATATAATTTCTTACGTATATACTAGACTTGTTAATTCTATTGTAAATAGCGGGGTTAAATGGTTTAAGTACTCAGTAAACAGCTTATCTTGATATGGTTGATATAATACTATAATAATAAGTTGTTACTAGATTTTCCAGATTCCATGCTATTGTTTTTTAAAGATGGGCTCTTAGTATGTGCATTATTATGTCTATACGATTAACAACTTCAATGGTGAGTATTTTGTTTTGATGGCAATTTGCATATATATATTTTACAAACACTTTATGGATACATTACTTGGTAAGTTACGTCTTATTTTAGTTGCTGTTTACGTAAACTAATATTATAAACAGATACTTGTTGGAATGAGCTTATTACTAAAACCAAAAAACTTATTTGCAAAATTATTACACTAATAGATTATAAACTAAATCATACTGCATTTTTAGTAACAGTTTTAGTTTTATTTAAATATTATATGAATGATTATTTATATAATGTGGTGGTGTGGACATTGTAATTCCAGTTATTTCAATCGTCCTACATAATACAATACGTGTCAAAGACACAGAAGTAATTATATCGCCCAAAAAAGTATAAGATGGCTTTCGTTAATACTCAGTAAACGGCCTTAGCCTCAGAACATTGTTTGTGTTAACACATAGACCGTATTGCGAGAGTCACAAAGGTGTTCATGATTCTATGTTGTGACCCCGTGCGAAGGTTGTTAAAATAAGAAAGTACAGAACAGAAATTAAAAAAATGTTTTTTTCAAAAACAATTATTTGTTTGTTTGTTTATGTAATGATTTCTTAAAAACAAGCACTAGACAGTACTTACTGAATTTTTCTATAGTAGTATGTAGAGAAGTAGAGTTGGAAATTAATATTTTTTTATTATATAAATTTTCGTTTGTATTTTATAAAAATGTTAACAGCGGGTAGGTGTGCCGTAAGATATTATTAGTTGAAGAATCATTCTTAATGACACACTGCGTTGCCATTGTGCGCATGTGCAGGGTTGCGAAATACTTATTAAATCTTGGAAGCTGTGCTCCGTAATAGCAAGGTCAGATAATTATTGTTCAAAATAATGTTATGACTTTGAAATACAAATATTTTCAATATTAAAAAGAACCCAATGATGTAATTCATTTTTCCATCTCGACAACGGTTCAAGAACACCGCACGACCGTAATTATAATTGTTAGTTTAAATAAATGGTATATTTATTTACTAGACCGCTAACATGTCGGTTGAAAAATAAAATAAAATGTAAGATATATTGAGGACAATGATATATGTTTTTATTTATTTTTTAATAAATAACAAATATGTGGGTTTGTATTTAATAGCAAACCAGCAAGCGTTTTAAATTTTTTAGCGTTCTTTTTGTTTTAGTGCGTATAGATAGATTAGTGAATTTCGATATTATCTGTACGAGGCATACCAAAATTCTTCTCCCTAGAGTAAATATTATTTATCGTGTGTCAGGTATTTTTTAGAACATTTTTCATACAGTAGGTTTTTTTAGGTAAAATATATTACTTTTTTCTAGCCGAGCGTATGAAATTCGTAATTGGTTCGATCTAGTGTAGGTGCCAATTTATTTTTTATTGTTTAACATGATTCAATAATTTATAATATTGTATATAATCTGACAAATAATTATTTGTAAAAAAATATTATTATAAATGAAAATCATTTTTGATTAAAGGAAAACCACTGTATATATGACAGAGAAAATATTTATTGACTGAATAGTTGAAGAGTGATCGAGTCTTGTGACTTGTGGCTGTAGTACCTAGATACAGCTAGCTCTAGACAAGTCGATTTATGATAATAACAAAAGACCGTGAATTGATCGTTGGTTGTAAATAACTTATCTTAGCATTTTATTTATATAGTTTAAAATCACTACTGTATTTGTTAGAGAGAATATTTTTACTAGTTATATTTCACATTGATTCGAAGATTACATGAAATGAAAATACTTTTTTGAATCGACATATAAATCAAACTGTATGTGTTAATACTAAGAATTAATTCTATAATCATTCATGATCAAATCCTCCTTATAATGTTTTAAACTTTGTTTTAAACTTTTAAACATGGACTTAGGGTAGGTACACAAATATTACTATTATAGATTATCAACTCAAGGATCTCAAGAGTTGCAGTTCATTTACGTTTTCTTTCTTATTTAATAATATTTACTGCAATTTAATTTATTAGAAAGGCCTATAGAACTAATATATTGAATAAACGATTACGATTTGTAGTCAAAGATAAGTCAAATATCAATTCATCTGTCACACTCTGGCAAGTCATATTGAAATGTCTTTACACGAACAAGAAACTTTCAAATCCTGACTATTTGATAGATTGAGTTTATCGTTTATAGGCTTAAATACCAATCTAAATTATGAAGTTATACGTGTCCCACTGTTGGGCAGTTTTGTTTTTTAAAAATATAAATATTTAAGCATACTATAGTTGCTTCAAAGAGATTTATTTGTATTTTGACTACTTATACTGGACTAGTTCAATGCAATCGTAGGTTCTTATCTATCGAATACTTTTCAGAAAAATAATATCATAAAGAATCAATTTTTGATTTCGTATTCTTTATGTAAAATTCTTATTAGAACTGATCAGTAAGAAATATTGTCACATAAAAGTACGTGATAGGCAACTGGCGAGTATATTGGAAATAAACTTATTTTTTTACGGATTTACTGAACAAACCAATTGAAGTAGATGACAAATTAAATAGCACACTGTCATACATATAAGGCGTCTACGACACAATTGCTAGAAAGCATTTTGAAACTTCAGTTTAATAAGATAGTTGTATTTAAATGTGTAGTAAATCCCCGTAAAAAGCTTAGAAGACATTACTTTACGAATAAAATTAAATATATCCACTAACAAAGAAATATAAGAAAAAAAAAACCGTTCAAAAAACAAATCTGTTTTTAATAAAATGTGTAAATAAATTATTCATATTTATGAGTATGATGTTGAAAGAAAACATTATTTAACAATTGTTTCTCGATTTTAATGTTCAATACCGTATATTAATTATTTAACAACTTTCTTAGAATGTTAATAACTAAACATATTATCACTAACACAATGGTTAATTGATGTCTAAATAACATTATCATTTTTGATATAACATTTTATTAATTGCATTAGCTTTCTATATAAAAGGCAATCTAGATAAGAAAATAGTTTAATTGAATAAAATATTAGGTATCGCTCAGTAGATTTGATTATTTTATATTTAAGGTACTGAAAACAATTGGATAACGCAATTGTAATGCCAACATGCACCGACCTTACTGTAACGGTCTATTGTTTTATTTTATGTATTTTATATTCTTTTAAGAGTAATGTTGATAAAACCTATCTCATTGTTTTTTTATTTCGAAATAAAGTATTTCCAAATATAAAAATTGGAATATATTTAAAATATATATAGCTATACTATAATATTTACTTGAAAGCGATGTTTCCCTACACCTATAAATTTATTAAAAAACGTGTCTCAATTATGTATAGATAAAAAATAACTTTAAGGTGAAAAAAATAAAAAAAAGAATAAAGGTATTGTGTACTTGTATTGTTTGTAAACACAACAAAAGCTCTAATGTTTAATATTTAATGGTATCGCTGTGATTGTTTATTTATTAGTTTAAACGTGGATTGCATCGTAGTGGCTACTACGAAGGCGAATTTTATGTTGCAGTTTATACGTCTAGCGACACGTCGATGTGCGACATCTTAAAGTCTTTGTTCATTGCTTTGTTTGTTTGGATTGTTTAAGTTATTTACACATGTAAGGATAAACTTAAAATCGATGAAAACCAGCCACATGTATTCAACGGTAAAGAATAGGTTCTCCTATTTTATAAATGATATTATTTACTGAAATAAAAACTATTGAATCTCCGGTAAAATATCGGCAAACTCTAGTTTTCCCTTCAGTACAGAGAATAGCACATTCTATAGTATTATGAGTACATATTTCCTCTGTGAGCTCACTGTTTGCTCGGCACTCGACATCTGTTTGAGTTACATAATAAAAATGTCAATGCCATTACCATCTTTACGAACTTTATAGGTATTTTAGTTAAAAGTTTATATTATGTGTTTATAAAATGCATTCAATCATGTTGATCTTAAGATTTCAAAGTAATTAGATGGTAGGGAAATTGGGGCTGCTCAATGAAACCTATTACACTCTTTCACTTTATAGGATGCTTTAAACTTGGGAAAAATGCTCAGTTTCTAAGATTAAATAATATTAAAAATTAAAATATATTGATTTGGAAATATTTTTGGCTATGAATAACTTATTATTTAATTTAGGGGCAGTCGTATTCATTGGCAATATTATTATAATTAGTAATATAACCATTTTGGTCAGATGCTTTTCGCAAATTTCACAAAAATTTAAATATATATTGTTAATTTAATTTACACAAACCAAATCGTTTTTATACGTTTTAAACAACATTTTTTTTCATACAGCTTTATTTAATATTTTAGTATTAATTACTTGTTAAAATTCAAAAATTATCAATTATACAGTTTTGTGAATCTTGATCCCTAGAAAATGAAATTCTCGTTCATTAAGGGAGTGGTTCAGGAGTCAGGATTCAAATGCATTGTACTGTTATTGTAAGAAATACAGACTTCTTTCTTTATTTACAATCCTTTTTTGGTTTAATACGGAAATATACATTATATTGAAATTGTTTTGACATTTTGCGACATTTGCATTGGTATTTTATTAACTTCCTTTTGACCTTTGTTTCTCATGTTGATAAATATTATAATTAACAAAATATTATATTACTATATTTCTTAATCAATATTTAAGTAATACGCATTTTATCTTTCGTTTCGTGAGTTCTTTCTGGTTTTAAGCACATAAATTACCGAGCCGAGCTCTGACAGTCAAAAATATGTTTTTCATAAAACTGAGTTTCAAAAAAAATTTCATTTTTATTTTTAAATAGAAAAAAATGTATTGGTGCTTGACTTAAAGCCATAATTATAATTAATCTTCAAATAGCCTGTTGTGCTCATACTGTTGGCCGTTTAATATCTACGGCGACACAATATTTAGATTCTAGAGGATGGGCTCTAGAATATCTAGAATCTATTCGAACATACTGTGATAGAACGTAGACTTTCCTTTATTATTTTTTATATTTTTTTAAGGTATTATATTTAAATTTTTATTCATAAACGAGTAACTCGCTTCTTGAGGTCAGTAACAAGTTACACGAGTGCGATTTACATTGTATGAATCGTATAAACAAATTGAAAGTATGATGCGAGAAATGGCATACATGGATGGAAAGGAAGGTCGCTTAAACTCGCATTATAAGACAGCTGGACAGTCAAGCTCGTAACTCATTAATGATTTTGTTACATTTTGTTTGTACTTTTTGTATTATTCTTTAACATTTTGTTGGAATTTTGACCCATTACACATCCCCATGCAGTGAACAAAGTATTTGTTCCCTCGATGGGCTGTTCATCTAGTCATTTAAGTAGAGTTGAGCTGAGCAACTGCTTCACTATGGGTTATTTGTCATATTATAGAGTCTCAGTTGATTTTCATATTTATTCAATTCGTTTTTTAATAGCAACAACGAAGAAAATTAATTAACAAATATTTCATCGTCTTTAGGTAACATAAAAATATTATTTATAATGTAAAAGTTGCACAACATTACTTCCATAACACGATCGTATAAGAAATTAATTTCGATGTTCTTGTTTCAGGGTCGCATTCCATTTTTATAGAAATTAATGTCAATGTCGTGTGTTGAAAAAAAATAGAATTACGAAAATTTTTGTAATCTAATTAGAAATAGGAAATGCATGAGACGCATGTCCATCATTGGTTAAAGTTTATTATAAATATTGTTTATATAATTAGCAATTACAAAATTTGTATTTAAAAAGATAATATACTTTCAGGAAATAAACTTTGTAAAACGATGATCGGCGAATATCAATAGGCTTCCAAATGCTTAACAAAAACTTATTTACAATACGGAAGAGGAAATCAACACCGTATTAATTATAAGTCAAAATAGCTATAAAAATATTTCATCCTCATTAATATCTAATTTAAATATCGTGACTTATTTATCTAATATTACTAAGGGCGTTGACGCACAGCATATTTTTGTTTCAGCCAATTCTTGCCTCTTTTTTCTCTTAGGAACTTATCTGTTCTGTAGGTTTCTGTCTTTAAGAAGTATTACTTACTTGAAAAATATTAATATTTTTTTTATATAAAACAATAATGTTATATATTTTTGTATAAAGTAATGTTAAAAAATACAATTCAATATAATACCGATTAAAGACAAAAAAAGCTTATGCAGTCGTTATGTCTATCTGTCTATATCTACTGACTATTTTAAGATAATTAAATAAAATAAAAAAACTATATCGGTTCTAGTTTTAAGATCACTTGATATTTTTATCATAATAGGAAGGTAAAACTTTGAACAAGAAGTTATTTTACTAGTTAGCCTTGAATAAAATTTAATTTCAAGTTATTGATGCGGATACTATATAAGATTTTTCGGTATAAACTTGCAATATGATGAGTTATTTAAATTTGAATTTTAATAAGCGTAAAAGGGTCTAAATCCTGGTGTGTTTTTCGGAAACATGGCCAAAGAGAGAAAGAAAACATAGCGTTGTCTTTTAAATATTTAAAAGCTTTTAATCAATATTCGGGGTGATTTTAATAAATGAACTTTCACCAAAATATATTCTTGACTTAATAATTTACTATCTATATAACAAAGACTTCTTTAAAGAAGGTTTCGAGAAAAAATCCAGGAGAAAATAGGTGATGTGATATTCCGTGATCAGTTAGGAGGCTTGATTTGGCCAGCAGATATTTTAGGGGGATCTCCCCCTAAAATGTCTGTCTAAAAGTGGAGGGATCACTCATAATTTGTTACAGAGTTAATTAAGAGCAAACCAATTTACTAGTACTAGTACTTTACAAAAAAATGGGCATATGAAATATGAAAAATAAAGAACAAGAAACCTGTTGCAAAAATAAAAAAAAAGATCAGTATGCCTCGTGCGAGTCTTCTTACATATAGAAGTGATCGTGTGGGTTAAAAAATTCGCACTTAGCACACAGATACGTTTGAATAGCCGTTATATCACAGATTACTTTTGTTCTGTCTGAATATTTTTTTATATTTGATATTAATATATAATACCTTTTAAAATATTAAGGCGCGCTAACTAGAATACAGGTCACCTGGTAGTAAGTGTTCATCGCCAAGGACTCTTTGAATACCAGAGGAACTAATTATTAGTTGAGGATTTTAAGTTAGTTAAAATAATTTATATTTAAGAGATTTGAGACTGTCTTATATATGCCTTTGCAGTAATATTTTTATAAGGATTTCGCAAGCTTCAATATTCTTAAAAGATGGGTTTACCAAAGAAATCGCAGGCTGCGCTTCCATATATATCGGACTCATGCTTACTACTAATTCTTTGATGAGTTTTATTAGTTTTACTATTTCACTTGATTGAATACTTTACTTCATTTACCTACAATAATAAAATAAAATATAAATATTTATATTTTATTTTATTCATTCATATGAATGCAGCAATTGTAGGAACAAAGAAACGAGTTTAGCATTTTATAATAATTTTAGTGTTACTTTATAAACTTTTGTAATGAGTAGTGTATTCTAGACGAGTTGTTTTGTATAACAATATTATATTTTATATCGAATATATTAATTTTAATAATTTCTCAATAGTATATGTCTGACCTTGTATTTGTTTAAAGTTGTCAAAATATATATTAAAATGTTATTTCCGTTTGTACACCGCTAAAGTAATCATTTGTATCTAGAATTATTAGAGTCAAATGAAAATGGTATAAACGAAATTGTTGAATGTTTTCATTACATAACCTATCAATAAATAGGGGTAATTAGAATGACGCATGGAAAATAAAGGCACTTCATATCCTCTAAGCCATATTATGAATATTTATAGCAAAATTCTTCATACATACTTAAAAAATTAGAACAGTATTTTAAGTATTAAGGATAATTTGTATAAAAACCCGTTTTACTCTAACACAATAGATCGATTAGGCGTCGTTTCAATTATTATCTAAGACAGGGTTAAAACAAATTTAAATAATTGTCTGTTATGAATAGACTGGAAAACACGATGTAATAATACTTGGCTTCGTAAATGACTCAGATACTTCGCTTGTGCTTACTTTTACCTACCAATTTTATCAATGTTAATAAATTTAATAAATGTTTTGTAAATATATAAAATTTAACAAATATAATACATGTGTATTTTGGCATATTTTATATTATAAACGGTAGATGCTAAGAAATAAAATTACACATTTCAAGTATCTACTATCAAAAAAGATGCGAGTAGCTTGCTAGAAGTGATGAATGAAAACAAAAAGAAAAAAAAATCAACAATAAAAACTTTTAATTAATATAATACAATATGCAATGTTCTCAACAAGAGAGTTCGATGTTTGTTGATTTCAAAAAAAAATTATGAATTTATTTCCCATATCAATAGAAAATCTTATCAATATTATTTCAATATAACGCATATAATATATTGCATAAAGCTTCCGAAATATCCATAAATTTGTATCATATCAAAACAGTATATATATATATATATATATATATATATATATATATATATATATATATTAGTTATTGTCATTATAATCAATATTTTTTAATATCTTAATATAAAATAAAATGGTACATATTAAAACATTGGAGCCAATTTTATGCACCATTTATTTCTATTTTCGGGATTACTTACCGTTCATATCAAAATTTTACAAACTTCCACAGCACTAATGTTTAACACAAAATTCACAATGGTCTTATTAATTTGCGTATTAAATTTAATTTTGGAAGTGCACGCAGGCCATCCACTGGTTGGAAGCGGCGAGCCAGCCACGCACGGCCTTACCTACCACGAAATGAGTCGAAGCAGCGCGAGCGCAGCTATAATAAACAAGCCACGCGATAAAGACTAGAGGTTCCGATTACTGATTCTCACGTACAAAACCTCAACGATTTCTTAATGGGTGATATGATAATATTATCTATTGTGAGGTTGTCATCTAATGACTTTACCTGATAAAAAAAATTAGAATTACTTCTTATGATAATAAAAAACTGATTTTTCCAAAACTATAGCTTCAAAAACTAAATCCCAGAAGTACTTATTATAATAATTTTAGAAGAAGTAATTACTTATTGGTCAAAATATTTAAACAACGGTATGAAAAACATCTCCACGCCTTATTACAATCGATAAATATTTCATTTTTTTATTTGTATACAATTTATTTTATATTTGCAAAGCCATTTGAATTGTGCAAAAAAAAAAATTCTTTTTGTATTATTAGTTTTTGTTTAATATGATTATCTTTTAACTTAAGAATTTATATCCAAGTTCAAAGGTCGGTTGAATATCCTATTTGTATCCAATAATTACTCTAAAAATATTTTCCTTCTTCTGGCTTAATTATATTTATGAGACGTTTTAACGATTCTAATTTTACAGACATGAATTATTAATATCTTAAACTTAATTTCATCACTGTAATGAATAAATTATTGATATTAATTATATTAAATGCCTTGAAATTTAAATAAATTTCACAAACTATAAAAAAAAGATTAGATGACCGATCTCTGTGTATTGGTTGGTGGTCCTGCTCGCTAAGCCTTTGGCTCGAGCCTCTCGTATTTTTCGAACTTAAGTCGTGGGTTCAATCACAACATGGGACAGTTGCTGACATTATTCACAGAAAACTGTTTTTTTTAAATTTATACAACTTTGAGGCAATATTAGCTAGCAGATTAGCGTCAAGTGTATTTTTTGTACGCTTTGCTGTTTAAATAAATATTTCGAAATATTTTAATATAATATGTAATCCTATAATCGTATTTTTCACCTGTTGGCAAATAAGGCCGTCACCTTTGTAAAAGTATATACGGATGTGATTTTGCCAACCTTGAGAAATTATATTTCCTATATCCTCCCTTAGGGATTAGCAAATATCAAAAATATTTTAATTTCTAAGCCGAATTAAATATACCATATGACATTGACTTCGAAAATAAAGAACTGATATACTTTTTATCTCTCTGACCGTTGTCAAAGTTACAATGTAATTAAAAAAATATATTAAATTGACGAAAAGTGACATCTCAAGGATAAATTGATATATTTTAATATACAACCATTCTTAATTATTATCATCTTTTATATATTATATAGTGACATAAAAACATAACTGCATCTTAATATAATTGGGATCAAAAAAGGGGAAAATTCATGTAATTTGATTAAAAAAGGTGACGAGATAATTTAAAAAAAATGATGACTTGCCAATTTTCTAAGATTGACGTATCACTTGTTATTTTTGTTTCGAATAAGCCGTCTGAGAACTTGAAATGGCAACAACATAATATCATCAATGTTCCAATCAGTTCACTGACCTTGGTGATGGTTACCTAAACAGCAAAATGAATTAAGATTCTCACCGAGCAAGTGGGTCACTATTATTAAATACACAATTCTTTTACACCTAATACAACATTCCCAAATGTATAATATTATATATAATGAGGAAATTTTATTTGATATAATAATAGAAAAGTACGTAAGCAAAAAACCATGTTTGATTATTGTTTAAAATGAACTAAATTAGGCCAAGTGAAGTTAAGGTTACAGTTTTGAAACGTAACGGGTTTTAATTCCTTCCAGTTTAACAAAATAGGTGTGGATTGGGGCCAGGGTCAAAAATTCTTATAGACATAAATATTAAATCAACTAGTGGAATATTATTAGTGCTCCAATGTGTAATATAAATTAAATTAATTAAATTTCTGCTAGACAAAGGAGGGTATTAACAGATTAATTAAAGTGAATCTGAATGGACTAATAACTACTACTAGTTATTTCACGCGACTCCAGTAGCGTGGATTACAGAAGGTAGAGTTCATAAGAAAAGCATTTGCTACTGGGTTTATTTGAAATAATAATAATAATAAACATTTATTTCGGGACAAGCCCATATTTTGTTAGTAACAATTATTCTTAAAAAACTAGTGTTAGTATTATAAATCAAAAATAAACAAAATTATAAGAAGTAACAAATAACATTTAGACATGTAGTTTTATCCAATGTTGTAGCATTGGACTCTCCATCTATCAAGAAATATTTTCAAAATACTGTTACGGCTGCCGCGGAAAGCTTGAAAGTCATTAATACGTCTTTCCGCGAACATCAGCGAGGCTCTGCAGCGCCACGACAGCCCCAACAGTATCCTGAGTGCATTATTATATTGAATGCGGAGGTCACTATACTATAAGCACGCACGCTGTAATCTGTCCACAAATTGCACGTGTAAAAAGATTGGCAATAGGTCTTAAATAGCGTTATTTTCACACGTTCAGTACATCGTGCAAATCTGCGAGCCAGCATGTTGCAGCGAACTGACAGCGACCTTCGCTCCCTATCGATGTCCTTATAGTCACAGCAGTTCTCTGTTAGCCAATGACTCAAGTACTTAAAACTGATTACCCTACAAATAGCAGATGGTAAATATAAATAATAATTTAATATATATAGTCTAATAAGAAAAAAATAAGATAAAAAATTATGAAGTAGAACTTTTATGAATAGAGCCCCATAATTTGTTATGGCTATTGTATTTCAATAAAACTATTTTACGGATATAACTCGCGTTTATTTTTACATTTTTTAATTTAAACCCGACGTTTCGAATGCTTTTGTAGCAAATGTGTTTGCGGTAAGATGATGGTGTCTGTCAGTCAGTCAGTTTATTTATTACTCAACTCCAACGGTTCCTCAGTTTACGGGCATAGAGTTCAAATCTTATCATCTCGTGTAAATCTTAGAAAACATTACCATTGTATTTTTTATATTATACAAAATACTATTATTTGAATTTAATATATTCTATCTTATTTTTAAATCTTATTTTTATCTTTCCAAATAAAGGAAGAAATTTACTAGTTTATAATGACTTGTTTTAGATTTAGTTAGAATTGTTTTAGATTTTATAATAAAAACCTTTTCTTTTTTCACACGTTCCTTACATTGCATCACATGCACTTGAATGTTACATCATTATTTATCATTCTCTGTTCATCTGAGAGTAATTTAAAATATAACATTTAATTTATAATATTGTGACAAAAAATTGTGACAAAAATTGTCAACTTCAATCCAGATCCATATAATCCAAGACAAGTAAAAATAAATTGGTAAATATTTAAAATTAATACATATATTATGTATTAAGTTCCTTAATACTGCTCGACTTGATAGGTAGATATGGCACTTTAAAGTCAGAGCTTTAGATGTCCTCTATCTCTTTCTTTTTCTTTTCTTTTCATCATTCAAAACTATAACATACACACACATACTCATGTATGTGTGTGTCTAATGTATGATATTTTGATATAGTGATGTATACAGTGTACGCTGAAGGTCGTCTGTTGACCGCACACAATTTAAATTTGAGAAAAAAAGACGGCTTTTGAACAAAGAATCGTTTGTTTTATTTTAAGGGTCAGTTTTCTGCGGTTATAATTTAGCATTGACTTTATATATTCGTATCTGCTGAAGGTCAATATTATAGAGATTTTAAATTTATATTTGAAAGAACAGTTGTATATTTTATTTAAGATATTTTCTTTAAATACACAAGTTGGGTCACTTTAAAATTGTATTATATTATATTATTTTTCATTATTATATTCACAAACGTCACAATTTTTTGAATATTTTACAAACTGGAACAAGACCGAATAGATGTTTGAGTGAAATTAATTTAAATAAATACATAAGATAAGATCATTTTATGATGAATAAATAATTAAAATTTACCTAAACTTTGGTAGAACCAGTTATCAAACAAACGAATTTGCGAAATCGATGCAAAGTTGTTTATTTTTATGATATGTATTAAATGTATTTGCCTGCTATCAAGCAAAGGTCAAAGTTTTCTTTCGAAATTGGCCTTGTCTGAGAATTATTTAAAGAACCGGTAAACCAATATAATGTGATTTTTTATTTCCTTCTAGTGTATGAGGTTTAACATAAGTGCAAAGAGAAAAGAAAAAAACAAATGAAGTAAGAATCTTGTTCTCATAATTATTTAGATAATTTAAAAATGCCGATTTATTTGACCTTTGATCTGTTTCCTCGTAGTTGTTGTTTTTAATCGATTCGATAATTAATAACTGATAACAAAAATTTTCCAAATGTTTACAAACAAAATTAGGCTAATTTTATTTTAATTTATAAAATTTTATAAATTATTTTTTTTTATATTTAAAAAAATTCCACTTTATTAATGTATTAATGAATTATAATTAACACATATTTAGATGTACATAATTTCAAATCAGGTTCATATATTTTTGTCAACAAAACTTGTATTGATTATTATTTTAATATTTCAATTTGTTTGAACGATTAACTACGTAGTAAGACCATTTAAATTTCTCTCTTACAGACTTCTACTTCCTACTCCTTTTCCCCAATAAATTCAATCCATTCAAAGAAACAATTTCAATTTGTCTCGTCCATGGGCATGGTTTTTTCTTCATTTAAATAAAAATATATCGCAATAATACTTAAAATAATAATTGCAAATGAGATTGCTTAATCAGTAAAAGCAATTATTTTGATGTTAAGAAATACAAAAATTATATTTTCTGTGTTTTTATGATTCATATTTTATTATTTTTTATTTACCTCCAATCTATAATGTTATAGTTTTTGCAATAAAAATTTCTTGATCTTTGGCTTCTAATATATTATTAAAATTATTAAAAAAAATAAATGCATTTATGTTACAGTGTATTTAAAATGTATTTTTCAAAATGGATCACCTTATTGTCAAATATAATTATTTTTTTAAGTGAAATTATAGTTATTAGTTTTATCCACAAATGTTTTCAGTTAAATCTTTGTCTTTTTATTTTAGGACCAGCTGCCGGTGTTACGTCTTGGTTTATTCCCAAGTGTTATTGTTATATTATGCCGCTACCTTTTTGGTAAGCGACGTTTGTTCTAATTTTAATTTTGCCCTTTAGCGGTATGTAAAATATATATACAAAGTCTAGCCGAGACAAAGCTGCCCGCTGAACGTATTGAATTTTATGAACGAGATGTCAGGTTACGAATTAATAGTAATAGTTCTCATTAATACAGAAACGACAGTTTAAAAAAAAGTAGTATTTTGCTGTGTGACATTTATTGTAAAATATAGAAAAATTATATTAGAAGAAGCCTTTAGATATCAGTCTATGATTATGACTTTATCACTTGAATATTCATATCTTTTATTACTTGAATCTTATTTACTTTTATCTAGTGTTACTACTTTAAAAGAAATGGACTAAATTTATAAAAAAGTCACAAAAAACCGACATGATTTTTATATAATCTTAAAAATCTTTTATATTCTCAATAAAAGCTAATTTTACTCAACTCTATTAGACAAATAATTTAATTAAGTTTTTTAATTTTTTAAATTACGCACAAACGTAAATTTTTGAAATAAGATTTTTAGAGGTCGCTGTGGTTTGCGTATAGGTCTTTTTATTTTAGTTATCATACCCGTCTCGTTTAGTAAAAACATGGAAAGTGAAAAGTTATGTCATATAGTATACAGTCTTAGTTCAAATTACTTAAGAATTTCAGAGCTTTGTCAAAATATAAAAATAATAAATTTTACAATTATCCTGATATACTCATAACTCTAAGTCCATCTCTTTCTCTAGTAGGTTACAGTTTTGAAGTTTCAGTTCTGCTGTCCGTAAATTACAACAAATATCTTTCTTTTCACATAATAAAATAAATATTAAATGACTGTTGGGATTGGCCGTTGACAAAGCTGGCTTAGTACGGTAAGGTATCGAAACATCCTTCACTGGGTGATGTTAACAATGTATGTAAAACACGTGGTTTGTTAAAGACCGGTTTTATTACCTGAAGACATGATATACTCCATATATTGATAAGATATATACTAAAATTACAGATTATTCGATTATTAGATTTCTTTTCGACATTATTTTTGATACAAAACGTTTAAGTCAGAGAGAAAATATGATTTTTATCGGGTTCAAGTGTAACTGACCGCTCATTATAGTATGTGGTTATTTTAACTGTATATTTATTACTTGTTTTTGTAGCTTATTGCTCAAGTGGTATTTTACTCTCGAAAATGTGCTATGTTTTACAGAATCTATAAGAACTCATTATATTTTTAATATTTGAAGAACATGAAAATACTTTTAAAAAAACTTTAAAAAGGATAGTTCTGAGCCACCCGAATGATGTGTGTGTTTATAAGTCTGCAATTATTTCTAAAAATGCTTAACCGATTTTGATGATTTTTTCATCAATTTAATCTTCTTACATCAAGGGTTTTAGTATATAATAAAATTATGAAAGTCTTTAACATAAATTATTGATTTTAATAAATAAGACAAGACTAACATTTTGAAATTTACTGAAGGTGTAGATTTTTTTAGGATGTTAATTAAATCATGGATTTAAATGACAATATAGCTTATATCTGCATAGTTGAGATAAGATTTTATTATATAATATACTGACTTATTAACCAGATTTAGTAAGTTATTTACATAAAAATGAAACAAGGTAATATAATTTACAATTTTATGTACGTAGGTATATTAATATACCTAAGATACTTCTGAAATATAATAATTCAAATCTAATTATTCTATTGTATCGACTTATGAAAAGGTATAATGCCGTTGTGCAGTCAGCAAAAAAATGGTTGAACGATGTAAATAGAAAACTTCAAGCGACAAAATAAATATTAGAAAACTGTACTTTAAAAAAATGTATTTTCGTTAACTGTATTTTTAAAAATTATTGTTATCTTTCCACTTACAATCAATATCAGTGATCACTTTTACGTCTCTTGTAAATTAATGGAATTTGTGTGGAAATGTCAGCGGGAACTTATTTTGATAATATAGTTTTCGAAATATTTATTTATTTATTTATTAATATATCTTTTTCCACTTTGAATCAATATCAGTGATTACATGTGTCCATCAATTTGAAAAGAAAGGAGACTCTAGTCTTCTATCATACTTATCGAAATATTAATAAGCAATTTGTCTAATTGAATCATATATATATATATTCGTTGTCGCCGTACATTTTCTGTGACCAAATGTTCCAATTAAATAATAGTGGCAACGATAACGTACAACAAATCATGAAATAACAACGTATACAAAATATTCTTTTCGGTTCTGTTGAAAATAGTTCAAAGTTAACAATGCAACATTTAGTCATATTATAATAAATAAATCAAGATAAGGCGTATGTACGGAAATTTTAAAATCATTTTACTGATTTTACAATTCTTTTACGATTAATATTATAAGTAAAAAAATGTTAGAACAATAGAATTGTTATTATTATTTATGTATTTTGCTAATGGCATTATGTTTACTTTTTATTTTTTAATAAGATCAATGCAATCAATCAATACATTCACGAATCTAATTAATAAAAATCATCGCGGAGGTAGCATATTTAATAAATTTATAAACCTAAAAATAAATTTGATATTATTAAATTCCTGATTAAGGCAATTATAATCATCCCAGTTTTTGAAATCGAATTTTTTGTAATATCCTTACATTTTGAGGAATCCTCAGTAATTAGATACTTTAGAAACATTTATATATCTGTGTATGTGTGTGCGTGTGCTTATGTAAGTGCTTTTTATCTCCGTTTTCTTCTTCTTGATTATGAATTTGACTTAGTTTTGGTAGCGATGAGTATTCACGTTACTTAGAGCAGATTAGTTTTCCAGCGAAATCGACTAAGTGGTTTTTAGTTTTAAAAAATAACCACATATTCGCGATTTATAAAAAACTGGTTGCTTGATCGAGGTGCTTGTAGTACCCATGGATGCATACTTACATTTCCTAGAGATAATTATTTTTTAAGCGAAATTGATCAAGTGGTTTTTTATGATTTTTTTTTTCGACAACAAGGAAACTGCTTATACTGCAATTTCTAAAAAACGAAATTCGCGATGGGCTTGTTGTGGCACCACTCCACGCATGTTGTAATCAATAAAAAATTATCACTATTGGAAAAAAAAAATATCTCGTATCTTTTGTGTTTATAATGAAAATTTAAAAAATAGTTTTACATTATCTAATAATCAGACGATATACTTGTGTTACCCTTACGTTATACTCGTGAACGGGTGCTGCTTGCGGTAGCTGGTGATCTTGAAGCTAATTTGCAACATTTATTGATTTAAATTAGTTCATATTGTATTGATTGCGTTGGTGATTGTTGTTCGTAAATAATGTTAATTTTTTTTGACGTTTGTGAGTTTGTGGTGTGGTTCTTCTCAGACTAGGGCGCGTTTCAAACCCTCGTAAAATTGACTCTTAAGTTGGAGAGTGTCCAGACTTCAAATAGACGTACACAAATTATTACGGATATGGATTCAAAGTGGAAAAGTCATAAATAAATAAATAAGCAGAAAGAAGTCATTTTATATATATAAAAAAAATAAAATAAAATAAAACATTTTTATTAACCACGAACTTAAGGTGATGGGGTTTGCACCCCTTATTTATAGTTTCTTAAAATACATAAAAGCCGCAGGATTCAATTTATTCGAATTGTGTTCACTTTTTGCTGACAATAACATGCTTCGGTTGGCGTTACAACCATGACAACAATAACGAAAATGTTTCAGAAATTGTGCAAAAGGTTGTAAAATAAAAAAAAAAAGAAAAAAAAAATTTAGCATTTTCATTGTCCATCAAAACAGTTCTAAGTTATAGTCGTATTGTTCACCAAAACAGCCCAGTAAAGTATCAAAACAAAGTCAATTTAAAATTATACTTGTTTACCTTTATATATGTTTGTTTTTTGTACTGAACTTTGGTACTTCGACCATAAACCGATGTTCTTCTGATGAGAGTCTGCTGACACAAATTGTCCATGAAGAATAACTGGCAAGTAATACCACGAAATGAGATTATTTGAAATATTACACTTTCAATTTGTTAGAATATTTTATTGAGTAACAATCATAATTTTATCTCAACAAATCAGAATCGAGGTAAATTTTGTTTAAAAACATATAAGTGCATAGTTATTGCTGAAATAATCAACGATCCATTTAAGTTCAAAACGAAATTTTAAAAATAATATTATTAGATTTTAATGTATTGAAAAATTAAAATTAAGATTTCAAAACATTTTGTTGTACAACGTCATCTACAATTTGTTCATAAACTTGTTTCATGTTGGTTTTCATAAGGTCATGGTGTTTCTTAACTAAAACTAAAGATGGCGCCATAAAAATATTAAAATATACATCCAACTACAATTAATAATTGTCTTAGCATAGAATAAGGTCATAGTTTAATTTAAATACATTAAACTATTATTAATTATATATCGAGCTTAAATTCTTTGCTTGTAAATTATTATATATTTTCTTGGTTGAACAGATATTGACAACAAATGTTTATAAAATATATATTTAGAAAAAAAAATCAAAACCGTAAATAAATAAAGAAAAAAATAATATTATATATAAAAAAACTAAATAATAATAATAAAGAACTTAAATTTTGTGATTTCGAAATAAGCTTTATCCAACGGACTTATTCGTATAAAAGGAACTTGGAATTCCGAGATCGCAGTTAATTCGCGCTAAATCCCAAAATTCGATTAAAATGCTCCATTTAGTTAATTTCAATTCTATTGTCGGTATTACTGTTGCCTAAGTTGCACTGAAATCCTAATTTAACGCAATTCTGTTTTGGAAACTATTGAAACTATAGCTTATTAATCCTCTTACCTTTCTAATATTCTGACCTATTTGCTAATTAGGTGATAATATTACTTAAGGTACTATACCACCAAAGCTGTGAATTTGTTTTAAAAAATATTTCGAATGTATGATTTTTTAATGAACAAGCATAAAGAAAAACTTATTATATCGAAAATACATCAGTTTGACCGCCTTCAATTAATTCAAGTGTATTATATATTTACTATTTGATCGGTATCTCAAACCCGACCGCACTTATTCGTGAAATTCGTTAATGTTTTTAACTCATATTGGTTGAATATCATAATGAAGCTCGGTGAACCGTTTATAAAATTGAAGCTTTACAATGTGAAATTGTCCTTTGTATTTCACTATTAATTGTATGTAATTTTGTTTTATCGCCATTCAGAAAATTTTTATTGAAATATACTCCATTCTGATTTTATCAATACAAATTTTAAATAAAAATATTCTCAGCAATAAAAATCTTTCAGAATATTTATATAATTTAATAAAAATGTAGACGTTTATATTAATACCATCATTCTACTGCCCATACAGTTCTCTTCTCAAGGTGGCCCCAAATTTTTTCTTCTTAAAGTCATCTGTCAGCTCTGCCTCAACTCCTACTTTCTTCCTTCATTGTAGTCTACTATTCATGATTAATCAAATTAAGGAATAGATTAGTTACGTGGTTTTCATTCCTCCTCATCACATGTTCTTACAAAAAGTAAAAATATAATCAAATATAGCTTAAAACTATCATTCAATTATCAAATTATTAATCTTTGATAAAATGAGTTAATTGAAATCAATATAAACAGTTAATTTCACATACTTATAAGTATAAAACAATAATATTGTAAATTGTTTGTTGTTGTTTGTAAATTGTTTTTTATTCAAAAATATATACGAAAATGGTTAAGACATATTTCGTGTTAGGGTTTTAAACATCTACTATCCTTTGTCACCATAATGTCTAACTTTGTTGTAGAGTATACAATATTTTTGTCATTTAACGTGTCAAAATATTTAACATCAAAAATCGTTTCTTGTACTTTGCAGTTACTTGTAAGTTAACCCCTAAACTTGCACTATAACATAATAAAGTCTTAACATTTACGTTTAACAAAACTGAAATAAACAGAGCTTTGTCAAGAGTTCTAATTACAGTTTCTTGACTTTTTAATTGTGCTATTAAAAGTTGGTGAGAAAGTAGCCGTTTTTTGGTTATACTTAAACTAAACTGGAAATAATTATCTTCCTGCTTATCTTTAAATACTTTTTTGATGAAAAATTAATGTCATTTTTAGTCTTTAATTAACTGAGTACTTATTAAAGTTAACGTATTATGTAACAGCAATATATTAGTTTGAACAGTAGCGTACAGGTGCGGTAAAATTCCAGTACGATAACTGACTTTTCTATTTTTCTCTTAGTATATTATTATTACTATATCTGATATTATATAGAGGTATAATATAATACGTGGGCATTATTTTATAAGTGATTCAGAGATTTAAACGCTGTACATAAGGACATTATTGTAGTTAGTGTAAATCATTTCCTAATAAGTACGACGGCTGAAAAAAATAATAAGATAAACGATTTACATTATCTTTTTAAATTTTAGTGTAACTTTTTTATATATCATTTCTAGGGGGATTAAATCCCTGATTACTGTCACTTTTTGAGATCGACAATACGACAAAAGGTCTTAGATATAGTTTATATGTTTATATCTTTATTGGAACATTTTAATAATTGTTCCTCTTATAAGGTTACATATGTTATATATATATATAAATATAATTGCATAAACTATATCAGGATATTGTATACGAAAAAAATAAAATTATAGAACATGTGCACCTAGTTGTGTGATTCAATATGAGGCTTAAATGAGAGTGACGTTGAAAATATATGGTTCTCAACTATCCGGCTAACTCGTAACTACGCTTCGTGCACTAAATTAGACTAAGTCTAACTAGGTTGAAACGATGTTCGAAATAACTTACTGACTGTCATTTAAACAACTCGAAGTTAATTACTGTAAAATACATAGTGAAGTCTAGTCCAATAAACCTCGGGAATAGCTTAAGAAGTTGGTATTGGAGTATTATTATAAACCTGTAGTAAGATATCCTAGCCTGTGACACTCCCATTACAAAACTTTTAATATAAATACTTAAAAAGCATTGTTACTAAATAGATAGATTATACTCTATCGCTTTCTACTTCTAGATACATCCTTCATTACTTACGCCCACAAATGCGATGTATATAAATTTTCAATTCTAATCCGACCGAGGTTGTCCCTTCGGATAGAATTATCAAGTGAAAAATGAACAAATGAATGTCTAATAAATAAACAGACGACGTATCGAGTTGTACAAATGAAGAAACAGGTTAAAGATCGAAGTTAGGTTATTAATCTCCAGGGAAGCAACTTTTGTTGTTGCTTTTATTTATTTATTTATTAATTAATTTATATATATATATATATATATATATATATATATATATATATATATATATATATATATATATATATATATATATATAAATAATAATATATATATCCTTTCTATTTTGAGTTAATAATAGCGATCACTTTTAAAACTGTTTGTAAAGAAGAGCTTGTTTTAAGTTTTGCCGATAGAATTATTGAAATGCTTTATGAAATGCATATGAAATATCGAAATGGGAGGCGAAAAGTTGGGTTTTCAGCTATCCCGCTAGCGACTTATCGTCATGTTACGTTTTGATAAAATATCTACTTTACCTAGTATCCAATATGATCTGCATTCGAACGATTGAAAAATAGGCTCTACCAAAAAAAAAATCAAACAGATAGTTATGTATTTTGTGTGGGCTAGCAAAGAACTTTCGTTTCGAATAAACCAAATTATTTTTTGCTCCTCAACAATTGAGGCTTACTTGTTCCATTGCTTAGACTGGACGTTACTTCTTCATATGGTACGTTTTAATTTATATTTGTATCGGAGAAATTGTCTCATCAACGTTTACCATCGCCTTCCCTTCGCTGATAAACTGGAATCATAACAAAATTAGATCCGGATTGTCTGAGTAAAATATTCCTACCAACACGAATAGTTTAAAAGTTTGATTAACCAGGGGGCCAGCTAACTTCCTAATTAAAATTAGACAAATCTCACGAGGATAGTAACTGTTTGGAATTGCCGGTTTTTGATTCGAATGTTAAAATTATTCTGTAATTAAACAAATAAAGTTATTTTATTAAAGAGCTGTTGTTAGAACAAACTGTTGTATACATTTTATGTCATTAATGGAATAATACACGTTCTGTCTGTAGTAGTAAAGTATGGAGAGCCTTATTCACTATTTTGATTACCACGAGATATAAACATAAGCATTAATTTCAGGTAAACATTAAAACTTAGCATCTTAACTGTTTTTTGTAATGACCATCTATACAAAGTTTTTGAATGCGCTAATCTTCGTAGCTAATGTTTATATTTTTTAAAAATTCTTATAATTATGATAGTTCGGTCCATACGGACGGCTTTAGGATCTGTCTAATATTACGTCGCAGCTCTTTGTTTCCCTATAATAAGAATATTATTAAAGTAAGTCGGAAGAAAATAAGCCGCTTAAAATAATCAGAAGAAAATAAGCCGCTTAAAATAATCGTGTTCTCTATCGAAATGCTCAAGCATTCGTAATTATCAAGTTTGTTTTTGCATATGATTTTGTTTTAGTGCTGTTTCTGAAATTGTTTTATTTTCCTCCTATTTTGGTGTTTACTATGTATTTTCATAGGTCTTTATAACGCAATTAAAATACAATTAATCAAGGACAAATATAATTCTATTTTATAATAAGGTGTGTTCAAAACGATGGATTTTATTTTTATAATTTATAAATAAGCTTGATCTAACCGACTTTATTTGTCTAAACATAATTAACACATAAAACAGAATTCTATTGTCTGTGTTATAAATGCATCAGTTGCACTGGAAACCTATTATTGTTCTGATTTGGAAATTATTGGATTATCTATAAGCAATTAATGACCCATCTAAAATTACTACTTATATGTTAATCAGGTGATAATTATCACTAATGTGTTAAAGCACTAAAGCTGGAAATATGACTTAAACGATTTAATTAAAATCTATTTTGCTGTTTTGATATTTTTGACGTATACGTTTAATTTATAGTCTTCTTATGCACACAATACCACAACATACTATATAATATTAGATATATCATATTGTTAAGCAAACATTAATTAAAATGTAGTTTGAAACAGCTCCAGCTGGCTCAAAAAATACATCAAAACTCTTTTTTTTATTTTAATTAAATTAAGATAAATCTATAGTATCAGTTGTATATCAGTTTGACCGCCTTCAATTAATTCAAGTGTATTATATATTTACTATTTGATCGGTATCTCAAACCCGACCGCACTTATTCGTGAAATTCGTTAATGTTTTTAACTCATATTGGTTGAATATCATAATGAAGCTCGGTGAACCGTTTATAAAATTGAAGCTTTACAATGTGAAATTGTCCTTTGTATTTCACTATTAATTGTATGTAATTTTGTTTTATAGCTTTTCAGAATATTTTAATTGAATTGAGAACATTCAGATTTTATTAATAAAAAATATTAAATAAAACTATTCTCAGCAATAAAGATCATTCAATTTAATTATATTATTTAATACTTATACAGACGTTTATATTAATATCACCCTTGTACTGCCCATACAGCTCTCCAGGTGGCACAACATCTTCTTCAACTCATTTCTGTCATATCAGACAGCTCTGCCTCCACTCCTGCCTTCCTCAACTTGTTGAGGCGCCTAGTCTTCATTCTTCTTCCTCAAATGCTTATAATAAACTCAACTTTTATTCCTCTGTTTTAATGTAAATAGGCCAAATAATCTTATTTTATACATTTTTGTGTATCACATTACAATTATCATTTCATAAAATAATAATAAATCCATATTACAATTATCATTTCATTTGTATTCAAATAAAATAAACATATTGTTTGGCGACAGTTCATTTATTATAGTTTTATTTAAATGTATTAATTATAAAATGGAATGATCCACCTCGCCTTAAATTTGAAGATGCTTATGTTTATGGTAGAATAACCAACTTATTAGTCAGTAATCTCAAAAAAAATATAAAAAAAAAACAGATTGTTATACTTTGAAACCTTAATAGCCTCGAGAAGCTCAGGCTATTAAGTGTAGTTATCTCTTAACTAACCCCAAAACTTGCACTAAACGTTTTTAACATAATTAACTCTTATCAGTTACGTTTAACAAAACTTGAATAAAAAGGGGTTTATCAAGAGCTCTAAATAATTTTCTTGACTTCATAATTGCGCAATTAAAAGTTGATGAGAAAGTAGCCGTTTCTTGGTTGAACTTAAACTATGAAAACACTGGAAATAATTACATTCCTACATATATTTAAATACTTTTGTGGGTGAAAATTTAATATTTTTAGTAAATTAGTGTATATCACGGCGTTACCCCGTTATTAAACAGTACTAACAATACATTATTTCAAAATAGTAATAATAGAAAATGATAATATGGAAGTATTTTAGAATGACTTTTCGCATTCTCTATTCATATTGTTAAAAATAATTGTATATTATTTTATCTGATAATGTGGTTTATAGAGATTAGATTTCATACGTAGGCATTATGTTATTAGAAATTCAGAAATTAAGACAATAATTAAATTCGTTGGGGGAATTTTGAACAAAACAATAATAAAACAGCTGTCCCTTTCCGACGCCTGCTGCTTTCTTATTTCTATTGCTATCCTTTTTCCTAAGATACGAATTTAAAAAAACTTCTGAAAAAAACTTCTAGTGAATGAGGGGTCAAACTGCAATTTTAATGTATTAAAATTATTAACAAGTAACGATAACTGAGGGGTTGATACCAACAAGATAAACGATTTTCACATTGACGTATGGAATTATTTATTTTTTTAGATCATTTATTTCAAGGAATTGAACCGACAATCTTAGATATCTTATACATTTCATATATACCGCAGCGACCATTGATCCTAACAATTATAGTTTTTATATACGGGTATTATATTTTACCACATTTTACTTATAATGCAAATGAATATTAAAAAGAAATTTAATATATAGAGTTACATAATATAGCAAACATTAAAATTATATACACTTGTTTAATTGTACTTGAGTGATTCAGCATGACGCTCAATGAAAATATATGGTTCTCAACTATCTAGTCTAACTCGTAACTACGCCTTGTGCTCTAAATTAGACTGTCTAACTAGGTTGCTACGATGTTCTAAATAACTTACTGACTTTCGCTTAAACAACTTACAATTAATAACTATAAAATACATAGCGAAGTTTATACCAATATACCTCAGGAATAGTTTAAGAAGTTAGTTTTCG
Source organism: Mechanitis mazaeus (assembly GCA_959347395.1). Taxonomy (NCBI): domain Eukaryota; kingdom Metazoa; phylum Arthropoda; class Insecta; order Lepidoptera; family Nymphalidae; genus Mechanitis; species Mechanitis mazaeus. Next base: position 806,382 of record OY365748.1, read on the forward strand.
TATATTATAGACATATATTAAATATCGACCTGCGACATTTGTAATCAGAAACTTTTAATATCGTTTTTAAATACTTTAAAAGCAATGTAATTAAATAGATAGATTATACTCTATCGCTTTCTACTTCTTGGTACATCCTCCATTACTTACGCCCACAAATGCGATGTCTATAAATTTTCAATTCTAGTCCGACCGAACTTGATTCCTCGGATCAAATTATTGAGTGAATAATGGAGTGTCTTACAAATGAACAGACGACGTATTGACGTATCGACGTATTTGTATGCTAAATAATATTTGCTTATTAAGCTTTGACTTATGGTGAATATATCCGAATGTTCTAGCTATAACCTTATTGGTGAAGTTATTATGTAATTTAGATTATTTTCATTTGAGGAAACAAATTTTATGTGGTCAAAATAAAATTGGATTTATTTTGACTATAAACAATGTTTAAATCCGATTAAATTTAAAAACATCTTTATGTTTTACAATTTATACGACTCTTTTATAAAATTTAGAAGAAATATAATATTATGAACTCTGGATCGTAAACAAGAGTAATATGTACAAAACAAACACACGTCATGCTTTTATTTATTTATTTATTTATTCTTTATTGTTCCAACATAAAAATGTTACAATGGGTGGACTTAATGCTAAATAGCATTCTCTAACAGTCAACCTTGGGGATGTGCAGAGACTTTAAAAGCGGTGCAATAAAGAGCGCAAAATTTTGAAAGGTTTGTAGGAAGTAATTATAAATATATAACATATAAGTAGTGGGAAAAATGTAAGCACAAAGAAGAAAAATAATAATAATAAAGAACTATAATAGATATATTCATAAGAAATATTGTTAGTAATACATTCTAACCTAAAAGTTTGTTCAAGAAGTGGCTATAAATTTTTTTTTTGAAAATAGGCCTTGTCCGTGATTTCCTGATGTCATTGGGGAGAGAATTCCAAAGTCGAATACACTGGAACGTGAAAGAATTGGATATAAAACCAGAGCGGTGCATAGGGAAAGCAAGGCGGAGAAAATTAGAAGAACGAAAAGACTTACCGTGAGAATCACTGAGGTATTGAAAATTACTTTTAAGGTAATCAGGGGAAAGAGGATTAAATAATATAGAAAAAAGAGAATTAAGTAAATGTGACTGTCTACGTTCACGAATTGGGAGCCATTTGAGCTGGCGGCGATAAACAGAAATATGGTCAAATTTACGGAGACAGAAGATGAATCGTATTGTATAATTAATAAGACGATCTAGTTTATTGAGAAGCTCCTCACTTATGTCAGAGTAGCACACATCAGCGTAATCAATAATAGGAAGAACAAGGGTTTCAACAAGGAGAATATCGTGGTCTACCATGTTGAAAGCGTTAGAGAAATCGACCAAAACTAAGATGGTGACCAGTCTATTCTCCATGCCATATCGAATATCTTCAGTGACTTTGAGAAGGGCGGAAGTGGTACTATGACCCGGTTTGAAACCTGATTGAAAAGGGGATAAAAGTTTATTAGAGTAAAAAAAAGAGGCTAACTGTTTGTGAACAGTAGCTTCAAGAATTTTAGACATAAAAGGCAGAATTGAAATGGGTCTGAAATGTTTTAATTGAACAGGATTGGCTGTTTTAGGGAGAGGAGTTATATAAGCTTTTCGCCAAATAGAAGGGAAACAACCTGTCAGTAAAGAAAAATTTACGATGTTAGTGATGATAGGTGCCAGAGAGCTGAGAATAGGTAAAATCATTCCTCTACTCACATCATCAAAGCCAACTGCTTTTGACTTAAGAGAAGATATAGTTTTACTGATATCATCCACAGAAACTGAAGAGAAATAAAAAGGATCGATAGAAGCTTGAGGCATGGAAGCAATTTCAGAAATAGTGTTGGACTTAATGAGGGCACAAAGAGAATTACAGGAAGAAAAGTATATATTTAACTCATCAAGGGTGAAAGAGCCAGAGGTGAAATTAGAAGAACCTTTACCTATACCGAGAGAGTGGAAAAACTTCCATATTTCAGCTGAGGAAGAATTGAAAATACTACCGATAAAATAACGTCGCTTGGCTGCTCTAACCATTTGATTGCATCTATTGCGAGCTGCTTTATAAAGGTTCCAGTTATCGTCACATCTGTAACGTTTAAAGCGACGAAATAATCTGTCACGGCGTGTCATTGCCATTCTGACACCACGGGTAATCCACGGAGCTGGCAGACGATTAAGTTTGACTGGTTTGAGCGGCGCATGCTTATTAAACAGATTTAAGATAATATTATTTAATATAGAGACCTTGTCATCAGCTGTTGGCGCAGCTGCGATAAGCGAATAGTCAATGCTTTGAGCATCAGCTTGTAACGAAGGTAGGTCGATCCTAGCAAAATTACGCAACCAAACAATTTTATTTTTAAGCTTGGGTGGTTTAACTTTGTAGGCGAGATAGATTAAATCATGTCTAGAAAACCCCGGAGCATGTAGTTGGCCATGTGTAATGACATGATCAATAGAGGAGGTGAAAATTAAATCGAGGCATGTATCGTTTGTGTTAATATTATGATGAGTAGGGTGTGAGGAAATAAGAGACATATTGAGAGAATTAAATAATTTGATTAGATTTACTGATTTTATTGAGTTACTGCAGATGTCAGTATTAAAATCACCCAAAATTATGTGATGTGAGTACTCCGAGCAACATGATTCAAGAATATTCTCAAGACTGGAGAAATAATCAGTGGATGGTGGACAGTAAACGACTCCAAGAAGGACTTTGACCCCTCCCAGAACAACATCAAGAATAATGTACTCACTCGTTGCAGAGTATAGATTCGGCGATAAAGCAAGAATACTGTGAGGGATATCATTACGTAAATATATAGCAACACCACCTCCACCTTTTCCAACTCGGTCATTCCTAATCATGACATACCCCGGTAAGGAGTAAGACACGGAGTTAAGAGATGGCTTAAGCCAGCTCTCAGAGATGAGGATGGCGTGTATAAACGAGGTAGTTGGAAAAGCATCTTGCAGATCAGTGAAGTGTGAGGGGATACTTTGGGCATTTAAGTGGCAGACGTTAAAAGAGTTAGGCAAACCCCCAAATGCGCCACTCAGAGATTCGGCAAGAGTAAAAGGTTCACTAATTGAGACGACACTCGATTGTGAGAGACGATTCTCACAAGTCGAATGTACTGAATCATTATTAGACATACTTATATGTGTAATATAATAATAATAATAAAATATGAAAAGAAAAGATAATAAGAAAATGTAATATAAATAAAAATTAAATATATAAATTTATGATATAAATTATTTTAATTAAAATGTTCTGACTGCACGTCCCGCCAGTATGAAAAAGTAAAAAATTAAAATAAAAAGTAGTTACAACTAAAGTTAATAAAATATTAAAAAATATATATATATTAAAACAAAATCCAACTACAATAACCAAAAATTATAAAAATTAAAAACAAGTTAAGGTCACACTGTCTGTAACAAATATTTAATACAATACTTGTGACCGTTATTAAAACAGAAAAGTAAAATACTCTGTTTACTTCGCTACAGATATTAAAATAAACCCTATGCAACACGAATAGAGTGAATATATTTATTATTAACATATCTATGCTACAGAACAGAATGACATTGACATTTCATAATATTACGATATTAGACGTTATATGTCAGTGTCACCATAATTAGCTACGAATTTAAAAGCCTATAATTATTAGAAATTTAAAAGTTTATACTTATTACATATTATTGTAAGTTGGAAAATCAAAACACAAATGGCGGGGGATAATATAAATATAACAGTTTACCCTTTGTTCGAGAATAAAAAGAAATAAATTAAAAACTATAAATGGATTTTGTTTGGGGTAAACAAAGCTGATGGAAAAAGTAAACAGAGACGGATGCATGTGAGGCCTGAGGAATCTACTGAAGAAGTTGCTTTTTGTACCTCAACGTGCGTTTCGACTTTGGCCGTAGTTCAGGCTGAGGTGCAGTCCCAGGAGATGGTAAACGAGGCTGGTCGTTGTTATCTTCTATATATGCCTCAGATACATCAATCAGGTCAACCTCAGTGAGAATGCGATGCCTGGATCCATTAGGGAGCTTGACAAAGATGACACCCTCAGATGTCCAGCAATTCTTCATACCGAACCTTTGACGCGCACTAATAAAGAGGGACTGGCGGCTTCTGGTCAAAAACTCGGATACAACATGAGGCGTACCTTTGAAAGCGGTCTTTTTCTTCCAAACTGATAGTCTATCAGATTGTTCCTGAAAACGGACGAGTACAGGGCGACATTTCCCCTCATTAAGTGTACCAAGGCGATGACAACTTTTAAATTTGCTACAGCTAAAACCGCATAAGCCAAGCTTATCACTAAAAAGCCTGGCTATGTGCTCAGCAAGACCACTTTCAACATCCTCAGACACACCGCTTACTAAAAGATATTTCCTACGGTATCTCATTTCACCTGCTTCAACCGTTCGTGCAAGCTCTGCAATTTGCTGTTGAAGAAGGTTGAGGATATCACTCACATTGGTCTTAAAAGATGATATTTCTTCCTGTAATCGTTGAATGGTAATGTTGCCGCTACGTGGAGCTGCCGTCTTCAGCTGAGACTCCAGATCAGCAAACTTTTTCATAATAGTGGACTCCAAGGCATGTTGAGTTTTTAAAACAGCAGTGTAGTTATCCATTATAAGTGATATTTAGTGAAATTAGAGGTTTAATTAAAGTAAATAACTTAGTGGTATTCACAGGACAGTGCAGTGCAGAAATGTGATTTTAATGCATGGACTAGGGCACAAACACTTGTGAGTAACTTATGTCTATTGTACTTCAACTTAGCACACAATATTTGTATAAAAATGTACTATTTTATAATTATATTAAAATTTTAAAAGAGAACACAACGTTACTTTTTGTGTGCCTACCGCCAATTTTATATGTAAAAAAAGTTTTAAGCTTTTGGTGTAGGTCAAGAAATCTTGCTTTTTTGAATATGTTATTTTGAATTTAAATTGTGGTTTGTTAAATAAGGCCTTTTAATGTTGTGGTTATCGACAAGCAAGAACGCCCTATGCTATTAGCAAAATAAAGATAAAAATATGTTGCCTGAAGGATAATATAGACAAGGGAAGAGAAACGTTTTGTTTTCGTCTACCCATTAGCCGAACGTAACATAATTGAAATGGCTACTTTACTCCGATCTTGTGAAAGAGCGTAGAATTAATTAGATAAAGTCAGCCCATATGATCCGCAGTAGAATGAATATAGGTTTTACCATATAATGTCTTATATTCATAGACATGGACTCTTTGTGAACTGGCAAGAAGCTACTACTACCACGAAGTAGATTATATTTAATTAAGACGGTAATTACACAGTATAGGCAAACCTATACCTTGTAAATAGAATATTTACGAAAAAATTTAATTATCTATTAAATACTTTACGTTTTACTTTATCTTTAAATCAGAGGAATTTCCCGATTTGTCTTTTCCATTGCCTTATCTTCGCTGGTGAACTATAATTACAATAAGATTGGATCCAGGTTGTCCGACAAAAATTTCCACCAATAGGAATAGTTAACAAATTTGATTAACCACGACCTCTCTAAATTACTAATTAAAACTAATCCAATCCCGAGAGTTTAATAACAATTGGGTATTTTGGGTTTTTGATATAAAAGTTAAATTTAATTTGTAATAATTTCTTTTATAAACTATTATAAAATAAAAATGTACTTAATAGTATTATTCAAGAATAACATAATAAATTTTCCGTATCTAGTATTTATTTTATTTTATTTTATTGTTTATTGTACACCAATATAAAGTTTAAATTTACAAAAAAAAGAACAAAAAAGAAAACCATACTACAATTGGCGGCCTTATCGCCTTAGGCGATTTCTTCCAGGCAACCATACAATTAAATGATCATTCTATTTGATGGAAGGTGGTGTAAGGATATAAATTAGCAATAGACATACATGCAAATCATTACACTCTAATACGTATACATATAAATATATAGTTTATACCATAAATATAAACAATATTTGAAATTATAAATTATGCATATATATTATCTAAATAAATTTTAGTAACGAGTTGTCCTAATTATTTAAGGTCAGATAGAGTTCCTTGAGTGATTTTTTCAATATATAACAGGATTGGATTTGGACTTGCGTATATAAAATTCGTTCCATAATCTAATAGCAGAGACAGTAAAAAAGTGCTTCTAAAATTTCGAGTTATGGATGGGTAATTCAAGTGTTAGATGTCGTGATGAACTCATCACGAGGGGTGAACCAAGAAACTTAAATCTCTCCTTCAGGTATGAGAAAGAGTTTGGGTGATATAAAACACAGTACAAAAGTGAAAGAAAGTGTAAATCTCGGCGTTGGCGAATAGGGAGCCACTTGAATTGTTGACGAAGATGTGAAATGATTTCATATTTACGCAAACTAAATATGAACCGCATAGCCATGTTTTGAAGTCACTCAAGTTTGTTTAAATAGTCCTCGGTCTAGTTAGGGTAGCTTGCATCGGCATAGTCAATAATAGAGAGAAGAAGAGATTAGGCTAACATAGTTTTGGTAGGGATTGGAAGAAAATATCTCAGTCGACGTAGAGTGCAATGACAAACTAAAATTTTTCGACTGATCTCTTTAATATGAACAGATCCAGACAAAGTTTGAAGTAAGTGAATACCGAGACCTTTAATGTAGTCACTGTAGGGAATCATTACATTCTTGTACAATACGTGAGGTATGTTCTGCTTATCAATCCTTGAAATCAACCAAGCACTGACAATAATAATGGCCTGCCACTTACACGGATTAACTTTCAAGCCGTACAGGTGACTCCACTTTAAATTGGCACCCAGATCATTATTAATGACAGCTATCGCAGAGTCAAGTATGGACAGTCTTGTTCTCGCTATGCCACTACATCATGTTATTTTATTGTCCATAATTTGTTTATCCAACAGATATACTCGTGTATGTAATAAAACATAACATTTAAGTTTAATTTAAGTTTTAGCGAAACATATTTTAATGTAATAACCGTAAAAAAATTATCAAACCAGTTAGCAAAAAAAAAAAAAACAAAAAAGAAACATTTAATAATAATGGTAAATTTAGAGCCACAGTATAATTTTTAATATAATAAAAGAAGAAACGAGTTAAATTGTAAAATATCTAATTATTTACAGAATTTATAAAAATAGTAGTGCAATTCGTGAGAAATTTGTTTCCTTTTATAAAATTGTAAGAAATACATATTGCCAATCTGATTAAGCCTTACAAATCCTTTTGAATAAATATGAATCGAAATCGTTTGACTTATATCTGAAATTTATAAAAACTGATAAAAAATTTAAAGTTAAATTTTCTGTATAAATCAGTTTCTTAATTGAATCCTCTAGTACTCTTCAAAATGCCCGACCTCGACAGTTTTCCATTCGTCTCATACTTTTCAATTACAAATACAATTTGAAACGTTGTAGAAACTCAATAAATATAGTAATTATATTTTTAACCGTGAACGAATGGCTGCAGCCGATTTTCAAATCCGCGAACGAATTACTAAGTTTCCTAAATTAGTTTTTGAATTTTGAAAGTTTCTAATTGAATGTTTCATTTCTTCAAATGTCTGCTTTAGTGTTTTTTCCAGAAATATGTTATTTTACAGTTATTATGAAATAAAAAATTACAACTACAATATATCATTCTTAAAGTTATCAAGAATAAAAAATATCTTGATTTAATACTTTTTATTCTTAATACTTATTATTAATTGTTAATTATTTAAGCGTTAATAAAATAAAATGAATCAAGAACAAAACTAATTGTATTTTAAAATAAGGTCTTTGTGTTTTTCTTTCTCAAATAAAATGTATCCAACCGAAGCATATATTTAAAACATACTTAGAATTCCAAGATCCAAGTAATTCGCGCTAAATTCCAAAATTCGATTAATGTGCTCCATTAAGTTCATTTCAATTCTATTGTCGGTTTCCTGAATATTTTAATTGAAAAATATTCAGATTTTAATCCATTCGGATTTTAAAATTTTTAAGGGTAATAAAGTTATTTTAATATATGATACAATTTAATACAAATGCAGACATATGCATATATAAATATCATTATTTTATCATTAGCCCTTACAGCTCTTTGGATGGCACATGTTTACCTCTTCCACTGATTCCTTTCAACAGTCTGCTCTGCCTTTACTCCATCCTTTCTCATGGTCATCATCTGAAATCACTTAGTCACGTGATTTTACCACATGCTTATAGAAACTTTATCTAATATATGGTTGAGCGTTTCTTATTCATTCTTGTTGCATCACATATCCTTTTATATATACTGTATATCATCTTATTTATATACAATTATAAGCAAGACAAATTTGTTAAATTTTATGTGAATGTATTAATGCTAAAATTGCGCATTCATTTAATATATTATGCAAAATGCAATAATTTTTGTTTTTCAACTAACAGTGTTGTAATTTAGAAACTCAAGAAGCAAATCTTAATTTTTATAAAATATTTTGACGTTTATGACAGTGATCATAATGAAAAATACTCGTCTGAGTTTGATATGTTATTCTATAACAGGGTGCGTTTGAAACCATCGTAGCCTTAACTTTAAGTTGTATAGTGTCTCAACACAAGTGCTTATCCAGAAGTATGGTGTCAAAACCTATAAGGGTTTACCTTTCTGTTACTTTCATTTTACCTACACAAGTGATCACTGATTTTATTCAAAATGGAATGTTAATAAATAATTAATGTATACGATTGGTTTTATATCTACAAATACATAAGAAACTGGTTAAGTCCGACATCGTGTTACAGTTTGAAACAACGATTACTTTTTGCCACCACACTGTCTAACTTCATGTTAGTGTATCCAATATATTTGTTATTTAACTAATAAAAATATTAATTTAAGTTAATTAAGTAACAAAATACGGTTCTCATACTTTGAGAGCCGTCTCTAGACTATCAAGTGCAGTTGCTTGTTAATTAACAATCAAAATGCACTAAACGTTTTTAACATAATGAAGTCTTAATATTTACTTTAACAAAACTTAAATAAATAGAGCTTTATCAAGAGTTCTAATTACAGTTTCTTGACTTCCTAATTGTCCTGTTAAAAGTTGTTGAGAAAGTACATGTAGAAAATTATCCAAACTTGCAACACTTGTATAAAATAAACTTTAAATATAATTGTTAAATACTTCAAGCATTGAAACTAAATTAAAGATTGAACTACTTTGTAGCTGTATACATCCTTCATTATTTATGCCCACACATGCGATGTTGATAAATTTTCAATTCTAGTCCGTTCAATTTTGTCTCTTTGGATCAAATTATCAAGTGAATAATTGAGTGTCAATAAACGGACGACGTTTCGACTTATTTATGTAAATGAGGAACAGGTTAAACATCGAAATTTATCTCAAATAATATATAGTATATATAAATATTCTAAAAATGAGAACAATATATTAAAGTTGCATCGACTATACACAATATCTAAAATCGAATAATGTTAAAATCGTTTTTTTTTACATTGCTACTATAAAATGTAATAAAAAAATATTATGATGTCTCTGTATCGTAAACAAGAAGGATATACACACATTAGCACTCACTTCATGCTCTAGCGTGTGCCAAGAAATCTTGCTTGCGGATTTATTTTGTTTCATAATTATAGTTACTTTCAATTACTAAATGCTTTGCAAATATTATTACACTAAAACTTTCCTCTTGTTGTAATAATATTAGATATGTGATTCATAATGATTTTTGTACGTTGTGAAATAATTTTTTTTTACCTGTTGGTCAACAAACAAAAAGCACGCGATATTAGTACGCACGATATTTGCAAATACAGATATAAATGCTTGAAGTAATATATACAAGAGAGGGTATAGTTTTAATTTTCGACAACAACACTAACCAAACGTAACAGATAAAACATTTTTTAAAGAAATATAGACTGAAAAATGTATTGATATAAGCAGGATTCGAACCCGCTACCTCTGGGAAACCACCTCGTCACTCTACCAATTGAGTTGCTGTATTGCTGCTCGCCTCGATGAATTTAGCACCTTGGTGACATCTTCATACGAAAATCCAAACCGATGCTTGTAACTTTGCAATTTAGAATAACATTCAAAAGTAAAAATAAAGCTATTTTGCGTATATGTAACAATAACCGCGAGTTATATCCGTAAAATAATTTTATTGAAATGTGTAGTACTCGTGTAAATCTTAGAAAACATTAAGTTTAAATAACTACTTTACTTAGATTTTTTGAAAGAGGGTGGAACTTATCGGTTAAAGGCAGCCCGTGTTATTTATAATCGAATGAGTATAGGTTGTAAAAGTAAAAAAAAAAATAATAACATAATAGGCAAAACAAGTCTGTCAGATGTAAAATTGGAAACAAATTAAACAAATGAGGGAAGGAGTGAATGAGCTTGCCGAAGTGTTAAGGTTCTCTATAAAAAATAAGCTACATAAAAATAAAAGAAACTAATTAACTAAAAGGGAGAGAGAGTGGACCAGTCTTTAAGTATCACTCTGGATAGTTTGCTGGATAGATCTGTTGGTGTGTTGACAAGATTATTTATAAAAAAAATGATAATTACAATTTATAAACAATACGAAACTTGATAATTTTGAGTTTAAAAAAAAATAAAGGTTCCATACTCATTCAATATAACTTAAACCTGCAGTTCTAATTTCAAAACGATAAGTCACCAAAAATGCAGTTGCATCAATCAGTCAATCACTTCAACAGCAAAAAGCAAAATTAATCTGAACGGAAGAGTTCAGCCGCAGACTCCATCAGTCAAAAACTTTTATTTAGCGTTCATCACTCAGCATGTATTGTGGCACTTCAGCGCTAAGCTTTCATGCTTCGGGCATTTTAATAGGGCGATGCAAAATATGCAATTTAAAGAAAACTGCTTAATAACAGTGACTTTAAAAGATAAAGAATTGAAGAAGAACTAAAGAGGGTCAAATTAAAAAACAATTGATATAAATCGTTGCTTATAATATTTAAAATAAAACTTCTAAGCACTATGACACTGACCGCACAATCAAGCGCTCTTCAATTAAAAAGTTAAAGAGCATAACAAAAGTATGAAAGCAAATTCTTTGGACAAAAGAGAACAATTTATTAGATGATGTTAATATTTTAAGAGAATATGTCAGCAAATGGCGTCTGCGTATACGCAAGAAAGTTTTAGAGAAATTTGTCAAACTTGCAGCAATAAATAAAATCATGATTATAACGCTTATATGTGTTAGTGTTTAAACATTAATTATAATTTTGCACTAGATTAACAATTTTAAATGGAAAAATAAATGAGCTAAAATATGATTTTGATTCAACAAACTACAGGAGAAAGGTAAAATAATCTGTAATAGACAATAGACTAAACAAAAGATTTTATAAAAATACTATTACATAATTGTTAGTTTGGTTTACAAATTTAGAGTAATAACAAAATATTTTATTATATAATAAACATATTGGAGAAGGAAAATGAGGCCCATCTATACAGAGGCTCACATTTTTAGTGTGGCAAAACATTTTGCTTTCATTTTGTACATAACTACAATTACACCTCTGTAACACACATTCACGAAACAAACTGAGTGACTCGATCTGTCAAATTTTAATGTGAAAATTAATATCCGTGAAATGTAAACAACTAAAACTAGGTGATAATAACTCTCCCGTTGGCGAATGCTGCGTCTTGCGAATATTGTGTGCTCCATATAGTGTTTATTTCTTTTCTCATTGCTAAAGCTAATGGTCACATTTTTATTTGCATCGTTTTAGCTTAACTAGTATCAGAAGAATTATTATAACAAAATTAAATCCAGATTGTCCGAGAAATATTTCTACCAACTGGAATAGTTTAAAAGTTTGATTAACCAGGGCCCCGCTAAATTCCTAATTAAAATTAATCCAATCCCAAGAGGTTAGTAACAATTAGGAATTTTCGGTTTTCGATATGAAAGTTAAATTTGTTTCGTAATGAATTAAAATTAAATCACTTTTTTACGAAATAACATAAAATATACTGAATATTGTGTATAATTAATAATATAATACATATTCTATACCTCTTAGGAAAGTATGAAGTTATTTTCGCACCACAGTTTTTAATTTTCCTTTGTTTGGTTACCATCAGATATTAAAAAAAATTCTGCTAAATATATTTAAAATTTTATTAAAAATAAATCAAGAACATTAAATTCAGAAAGTAGCTTAATTGGCTTGTAATCTTTACTAATGAAATATCCGGATAAAGGTAGGATTTAAGTAGATATAAACAAATGTCCACGACACTTTATATATAACTTTTAATTATAAATAATACTCCATAAGTAGTAAGCCAAGAATATGTCCTAGCATATTATATAAAAAATGACGAAAAACAAGACATGACTTTGTAATAGTATTATTATACGGCCGATTTTATTTTTAAGTTGGAAAGTCATTTCATAATCAAGATAATCTTATGAACATATTTATGTGTATTTAAAAGTACACAATATGGGCGATAGTTTCAAACATAATGTGAAATTATTCAACAACTTTAAAGTTATTTACCGATCGTATGCACGGCGTGTCGAAACTCATGGTAATTCGTCTACCTATTCCTACTCGTCGATACGCACGGACTACAGTCATTAGATACTCGATATTAAATACCTAAACACGGTTCCTTATGAAGCCGATTTAAGTTCTATTAAATATCTAATGTTCATTAAATTTCTACAAAATCAATAGACGAAATTTCCGTACAAAGCAGTTCCTTAATTGAATCCACTAATACGCTTCAAATGCCCAACCTCGGCAGTTATCCATTCGTCTCACACCTTTCGGTTCAAATACAAGTTGTAAAGTTGTAGGAAATCAATAAATAATTATACTTTAACCAAGGACAAATAGTTGCAGCCGATACTCAAATCCGCGAACAAATTACTAAGTTTCCGAACTTTGTTATTGAATTTTAAAATTTTCTAATTGAATCTTTCGTTTTCTTCAAATGGCTTTAGTACTGTTGGAATTATTTTATTTCTGTTTGATTTTGAAAGAAATAATTTGAAATAGTATTTATTATAGATAGAGTATTTCATATTATTGGCTTAGTATTATTGTTCATAATAAATTATTGGTCCGGTAAAAAGAAATTAATCAAGACCAAAATAAGTTTATTTTAGAATATAGTCTCTAGAAAAATAAACCTGAGCTCATAAATAAGGACCCTGATTGTGTTTGATACTAGTTGGGCAAATTCCAAAAGTATTGACGTGAGTTCAGCCGTATAGTTGTATATAATAATCAAAAAGTTTCAATATAAGCTTTATCTAACCGACTTATGCGTCTACAACTTACTTAGAATGCCGAGATCACAGTTATTTCGCTGTAAAACCCAAGAGTCGATAAAAATGCTCTACTTAGTCTGTCCTAATTCTATTGTCGGAAGATAATACGTAGAGTACGATACGATAACACTTTATCGTTGCCTTATGTGCACCGGAAACCTAATTTTCTCTCAGTTCTGATTTCAAAATAATTAGATTATCTATCAGTATATTGTTTAAGGTACAAAAATACCATAGCTGTAAATGTAACGTATAAGAGAGTAATAAGAGTGTGTTTAGTGGTTTTAATGATATTGACATACACATACATAGGTACATATTATATCATCTTCCATACTTAAATAGTAAATAACATGAAGAATTCATTATTCAACACGATGTGTAATTGTCTTTTGTATTTCACAATAAATTGGATTTTATTTTTGTTTTATCCCTTTTCTGAATATTTTAATTGAAATATACTCAGATTTTACTCCAATCGGATTTTATTAATTAAAGAGGACAAAGCTCTTTCAGTAGATAATTTAATAAAAATGCAATCACAAATTCATATTGCCTTTCTACTGCTTTTATTTATTCCATTCTATAAAAGATCAGCACATGTTTTCTTTTTTCTATCATTACTTTCATACAAAAAATCCATCTTAAAATTATCCTCTTATTTTTTTCAAATATAAAAAAAATTATCGAGAGAAAATCAATTAAATATTTATGTTAGTTGTAGTATTTTCAAAAACATAAAATATTTGCAATCACAAGATGCTGTCAGTATTTTTTAGACCACAAGAGGTAAATATAAAAACTAAGAAGATTATCAAATTTTATTGTAACTTTTATAAGATAATAAATTAAATGCGGTAATTCTGTGAAAAAAAGTTACTTTAAAAATTTTAAAGTCTTATTAATCATTTGCTATTGATATAATTTATTATATATTTATGTGCAATAATTATAAAATACATATTATAACAATATTTAATTAAATTTTTGTTGTTTCGTTTATTACTAAATCATAATTTTATGTAATTATATGTTTATTACGTTTACGTATTTATGAGTAAATATTGATATGTACGTTCATAATTTTTACAAATTTAGATCACCTGTATGCTACATACATACATTTTATAATTACCTAACCCTCCGGTAGTCTGGAAAAATCGCCTTTAGACGATAAAAACGCCAATACTATTTACAATAAGCTATTGAAACTTTCTAATTTGAGCATATTTACTGGTGAAAAATAAATAATATAATAAAAATATTAATAATTTTGCCCGTATGAGTAAATAACACTCATAATTGTTTTTAAAATCAAAAGTAAATACAAAAACGGACCCACTTTATAGAGACTTCAAAATAACTACCATCTTTTAGCACTACACTGTCTAACTTCACGGTATAGTTAACAATTAATTTGTCATTAAACGTAATAGCACTTTTATACACAAAAAACGATTTTCACTTCTTTGAGAGCCGTCTCCAGGCTATTAAGTGCAGTTACTTGTAAATTAACCCCCAAACTTGCACTTAACGTTTTAAACATAATAAAGTCTTAACATTTACGTTTAACATAACTGAAATAAACAGGGCTTTATAAAGAGTTCTAATTACAGTTTCTGGACTTTTTAATTGTGCTATTAATAGTTGGTGAGAAAGTACATGTAGCAAAAAAAATTAAAGTTTGCGACATTTGTATTAATAAACTTTTAATATAGTTTTTAAATACTAAGTAGATAGATAATATTTTACCGCTTTCTACTTCTTGGTATAACTTCTTTAATACTTTAGCCCACAGATGCGATGTCTATAAATTTTTAATTCTAGTTCGACAGAACTTGATTCCTCGCATCAAATTATCGAGTGAATAATGAAAATGTCTAACAAATAAACAGATGACGTATCGAGCTTTACAAATTAAGAAACAGATTAAAGATCGAAGTTAGGTTATTAATCTTAAAATCTTGATAGTGCCTTTGAAACTATATGCAAGGACGAAGTTATTTTAAGTTTATTAATTGGAAATATTACATGATTATTAACATTTTTAGAAGGATATAAATGAAATAGGTCTCCACTCACGAAGGTTGCTTCGGTGAGTACCTGCACAGGATAGCAAGAAGGGAGGCGACCCCCTCCTGCCATCACTGTGACGAGTCCGTCGACTCGGCTCGTCACACCTTGGCGGAGTGCGCCGCCTGGGACCACCAGCGCACTGAGCTGGTGAGCGTGATTGGCAGGGACCTCTCGCTGCCGCGCGTTATCAGTGCGATGGTCAGCAGCGAGAGGTGCTGGGTCGCAATGGCCTCCTTCTGCGAGCAAGTCATCGCCGCAAAGGAGGCCTCGGAGCGGAACAGAGAGCTTGTCTCGTCCGCTGACCCGCTCCGAAGGGGGAGACTGGGTAGAAGGAGGCGGGAATACGCCCGTCGCTTCCTTCCCCAATTGTAGGCCTGGTGAGGGGGGAGGGTGACCCCCCTTACCTAACATAGGCCTACGATGGGAGGGTGCTCTACGTTGCTCGGGGCACCCTCATTCGGGGGGTCTCTCCGGGGCGTCACAGTGTGTGCTAACGCGATCCCGTGACGTCCCATTACGGCGCAGAGGGCAACCGTTGGTTTTTTAGTGGGTAGCCTTAAAAATGGCAGCATCCTCTATGCTGCCGGGTAGTCCCACATCACCCCTCGGCCGTCACCCCCCAGGGCCGACGGAGTACCCGTAACGGGTTATTCCAACGGAAAAAAAAAAAAGGTCTCAGATCACCAAAGGATATAAATTAAATAGGTCTCAACTCCATTACCATTGAATGTTTCACCCATCTTTACAGCTATATTTATTTATGAAATTTATTTATTTATTATTGGTTTAAATAAATTAGTATTAAGAATATAATATTCAATTTGCATCGACTATACACAATTTCTAAAGTCGATTAACGTTAAAATCACTTAATTTTTATTATTGATATTGTTACTATAAAATGTAACAAAAAACTTTTGATGTGTCTGTATCGTAAACAAGTAGGATATACACACATTAGCACTCACTTCATGCTCTAGAGTAGGCCAATAAATCTTGATGGCGATTTTATTTTGTTCCATAATTATAGTTACTTTCAATTACTAAATGTTTTGTAAATATTATTGCAATCAGTTTTTGTTGCTCCTTTACAGTAATACAGTCTTTTTTATATTGTTTCCAAAGAACAGAAAGTCATGGTAACTGTCGTCACAATTGAAAATTTGCAAATGTAGATGAAAATGCTTAATAGCCTCCCTTGAAAATGTAATATTAATTAATAATACTTAAAAATCCTATTTTACTCCGATCTTTTGGGAGAGGATTTTACTACTCCGGACAAACGTGCTGATAGGTTCTGCTGTCGAATAACTGAATGATAGATTCTACGATGTATAAATACAGAAACAATTTTTTTGAGAACAAAAAAAATTCTGACTCATCATCAACACAGACACCATCAACTCGTCTTACCGCGAACACGTTTGCTGCAAAGTATTCGAATCGTCGGGTTAAATATAAAAATGTAATAATAAAAGCGAGTTATATCCGAAAAATAGTTTTATTGAAATGTGTAGTACTCGTGTAAATCTTAGAAAACATTATAAGTCGTTTTGGTTTATGTCGTTATATTTTCCCATATCTTTGTGTCAGATAAATTTTCAGCTTAGCTATTGCTTTTGCTTTCGCTGGTAAACAATATTACAAAATTAGATGCAGATTATCTCAGTTAAATATTTCCACTGGAATAAAAGTGTGACTAACCAGAGGCCGCTAACTTCCTAATTAAAATTAATCTAATTCGAAGATGTTACCAAAAATTAGGAATTTTAGATTTTTTATATGAATTTATTTATTTTATTTTTATCTTTTTACACTTTAAATAAATATCAATGATCACTTGTAAATGTTAATAAGAAGAGTTATTTTGATACCAAACTTATTGAAATAAAACATTCTGTAAGGACACTCTCCAACTTAAAAGTTAAGGTTACGACGTTTATCAACTGCTCCTTGTTCTGAAAAGAACCACACAACAAAATCAGACGGGTATTTTTTTTAGTATTATCACGGTTTCACAAACGTCAATATATTTAATAAATTATTTGCAAATTTCGAGAACCATCACAATTTATTTGATATGAATGGCTTATGATTTTCGTCAAATAATGTTACAAATCTGCCTGCAAAAAAATCAGTCACCACCCCGTTCACCAGTATAAAGCTGGGGTAAAGTTAAAATTGCTTTGTAACGAAACATGAAGTATAATTAAGTAACAAAAAATTGTAAATAAAAATTATTAATGAAAAGTCCTCTAACTAGTAGTAGAGTAAAACCTTATTTTCACTAAAACACACTTGAACATATTTGACATTTTAAAGATAATATTATTACCACGGGATAAATGCTCGCATATTATATGAAAAATTTTTTTGATCTATAAATATATTATAAAATGAATATCTCCGGTCTCGTCTGTATGTTTTTATGAATGCAATAATCTCGAAAACTATAAAAACGGATTTTTATGAGGATATCGTTAATATTTATAAATATTTAAAAAATATTCGCTACTAATCTGATTTAAGCCACTACAATTGATTGTTCATAAACATGAAGTGAAATCGTCCAGTTTCTTTTAAACAATAAAACCTATAACAACACAAAACTTATAAAGAGATTTCATATACATTTTCTGTAGAAAACAGTTCCTTAATTGAATCCACTAATACTCTTCAAAGCCGCAACCTCGGCAGTTTTCATTCGTCTCACACCTTTCGTTTCAAATACAACTTCAAAAGTTGTAGAAACTCAATAAATAATTATACTTTTAAACGAGAACAAATGGCTGCAGTCGATTCTCAAATCCGCTAACAAATTACTAAGTTCCCAAACTTAGTTTTTGAATTTGGAAAGTTTCTAATTGAATCTTTCATTTCTTCAAACTGTTGGACCTTATTGTTTCTAGAATTGTTAATATTTTTGAAGTAATTCAAATAAGATAAATAAATATTGGTTTTACGAGCAGTATAGCTTTTGAAAAATAAAAAACGTGGTCAGGATTTTCCAAAGAATTCTAATAGATGTTACCTTCGTCTTTATGTAGAAAACTTCGAATAATAAAATAACCGAAGTAAGGAAGCGTGGCAGTATCACTTGCGACGTTAGATTTCAGAGGTCACAGCTTTGAATCCTACTTATACCTACCAATAATTTTTTTATGGTATATTTATATAATATTAAATAAATGTTTAACGTGGCTTAATCTGACTATCCTAATTTTTTAAAGACAATGTAAAAAAAAAAATTAGTTAATAACCTTGATCAACTTTTCATCATTCTTTTATAATGTTTAAAAAAAATATGTAATATTATAATACTATAGTATTACGATTAAATTAAATGAAGCATTACAAGGTCATTAGAGTTTGAATTAGTGTGAAGAAATATCCTTATCTCCAAAAAAATTACTAGAGATGGTTTAGCGTGATTTAGAAGAAGACTTTCTATAATATATGAATCTTTACTCTAATGGTTATTGCTATAAAATCTCAAGGCATTAACTTAACATGTATTAGCTTAAAATTATTTCCCAGGCATTTTTTTTTAGAATTTAGGTTTAAATTATTAGTTTTAATTATAGCACCAAGAACCTTTTTTTCACGTACCACAAATCTTCGTGGAATAAACTTCCTTCGGAAATATAGTAATGTCTATGTGGACACAATACGGGTACCTTTAAAAAAGGTATATACTTCTACTTCCAAGGCCGGCAACGCTTTTATGAGTATTCGGATGTTGCAAGAGTTCGTGCGCGGCAGTGATCACATTTCGTCTGCGACCCGCACGCTCGCTCTTCCATGAAAAAATAATAATAATTGTATTATATTTTTAATTGTAGCATTTTAGATACTAAAAAATAATAATTTTTCTTCTGAGTTGGAATTTTTTCTGTGAAAAAAGTATACAATAAACTGTATTGCAAATATTACCTAGGCTTACGAATGCAGCCATGAGGAGAAAATTATAACCCTAAAAAATAACTGAAATGTGGCAAAAACCAGGCGTCTAGAGATTTTTTTTTTTTAATTATATAATAAAAAAATGCACTATTTTATTAGAACACTGTAACCCTAGTAAGCGTTATGTCACAATATTGTCGTCACAACAATGCTGTATACAGTTTTATATTAAAACTCCATGCGTCCAGGAAATTGCTATCACGCCTGATGTCACTCATAGTACAGGTTATATAAAATATAGTAGGACGCATTTAGCCTCTATGTTAAATATTGACACCCAAAGAGCTCGGCTATTAAAACTATTTTTTATTTTTTTTTCTAAAATTTCCTATTGATTTTGTATTTTTAAAATGTCAATCGGTGTTAAATTGATTATACTTGCCTAAAGAGTTAAATAGTAAGCTTTAAAAAATGCCAAACTGGAACGTCCAGATTAAGAATAATGCAGCCTCATATAAATCAGACTTTATTGGCATCGGGAGAGCCGTATCATTTCGCAAGATATCTATTCAGGAGCTATGCCAGCGGTGCGTGGTTTGAATATGGACCAGTGAAACTCAAAGATACTGTTACTATCCTTAACTCAGACATAGCGAAGAATGAATTCTATTGTATTGCAATAAGATAGGTTACTGTCTAAACAAATTTAAAAATTGCACAAATATGGATACGAATTTAACAATGTGCCACACACTATCTGTCAGACGATATAATTAAGTGGATATGAGTTAGCTGTTTTAAAGTATAAATATTGTACTCCTTAAAGCAAGTGAAGGATTGATGGCAAAGGATAAGAAAAAAACAGAATATATGCCAATTACCCAATAAAATGTTTATCAAATAAGATTTGGAAAAAAATCTATAGAATCTTTTTAATGGATAATATAAATAAATATATCTTGAAGATCCGTGCCGAATACTTTAAACAATTTTTCATTTAAAAAAATTTTGTAACTTTATTTTAACTTGGATGCTGAAAAAAAAATGTTCTAATAGAATCAATAAAATATCAGAGATATATGATAATGCGTATCATTCGTGTAGTTCAATATTATAAAAATGTTTGACTTGTTTTTATATTAAAGAAATTTCAGAGACGCTGTTGTTACTTTAAATAATTATAAAACTTTTGAGATGCTACACGTATGGTAACTAAAAAAATAATAGAAAATAAATACGTTCTCGAATAGAATTGAATGATTATTTTCCTATATATTGTTTAATTAAGTTGATTTATGATCAATTGCAAAAAATATATTATAAATGAGGTTAGAAAATGATTTACTTGATGTTTTTTAACTTTCGTATCTGTTTGTATTATTGAAGCTGTATAAAATATTTCTTTTTACTAGAAATAGTATTTTTTTTATGTATAAAGGATTGCAGGGAAGCGGTAGTTTTTATTATTTATTAAGTTACAAGTATGTTTCGAATAGGTTGGAAGTAAAAAAACTCAATTCCATCGGTGCATTGTTTGCGAGTTTGGAGCGCTATTCGTTTTGGATAGTGAAATTGTTTCGAGAGGCCTTGGATAAAGGAATTGTTTTCCGAATATTTAAATTTCTTTTGCTTGAGACTTTTGAATGCTATTGTACACAAATATTCAATATAAGCAAGAAGTATAATTTTTTTTATATAAGTCGTGTATATGTCGCTTTTCATTGAAAACACAATAATATTAATTTTTAGTCTAATTTTTTATAATATTAAGATTTAGTCAAGACGTGCGGTAACTAATAACAAACGATAAAAGCAAACAATGTTGTGTAAATTTGAAATAACAAAGTCATTTTATAACTTAAAATTAAATGTACGGGCAATTCACTGCTCAATAAATACCCCCATAATCCTGGTAAGAAACTTAAACTCGTAATATCAAACGGTGCTTTTGAAAAGGAATACATATCTCAGGTTTATCGTCCGGATATTATTTTAGGTGAAGGTACCGAATGTTTATCAGATTTTATCTTTATATAAATGCTTGCATTATTTTATTTTCTCATAACAGTTTCGCATCAAGAAAACACGCAATGAAGTGAGTCGGGATTTTGTTATGCCTTTTTCTTTTGTGTGTTTTATATTGTTTCTTTTTTTTAACTGTGTGCCTTTGTGCGACAATAATATCTTTTTTTTTTAATTGCTCCATAAACCTATTTATGTATTAGTATAATTTAGTTATTTTTAAAAGCTATGAGGACTTCATTGGTATTCTTAAAAGAAGAATTAATTTCATATTGTTTAAATAATAAAATTACAAATTCCAATTTATTATCTCAATTTTTTTGTACTGTTTTTAATCTCAAGTCAACTCTCAAGAAGAGTTAACCCACAAAAAAAAAATCTAAAATCGTTGGTGCTTGTTTTCTTTAAAAACATTACTTTCTTATAAATTTTGAGTTCACACCATGTGTTCTAATTTGTTTTTGTTAATAGTCGGCCACGTGCATTGGTTTTTAATGTGTCGTTTAAATTTGTTATAATTTTTATGTTAGTATAATTTTATTTTTGATGACATGTTTAATGATCTAAGAAAATTGTGTAACAATACATGCCATATACATATATCTTAGAAATATATCAAATAGTAATTTATATCGAAAATTATTTTAACAGTTTTTTTATTATTAAAACAGTTAAATATGAAAGCATTAAAATATAAAAATGTATCTTAGAGTGTTTTTTGTGAACGTTACTTTCATTTATTTTTTGTGTGAACGCTGCACATGTCAAACAGTTAATTGGTTTAAAATTTATCGCTGTCACCTTGCTGTCATTGATCCATTTTTCTATTTCTGCTTTAAGCTAAAATACATCTTATTATTATATACATAGAAAACATATTACTCTATTATTATTTTATTGTTACACATGTTTTTAATAACAATTTAGATATATTTATTTCTCAGTTGAATTTATAGGTTAAGACTGATAACAATCGAAATATAAATATTCATTGTAGTTTTTTCAGGCATATAGAATAAAATTGTGTTTATTTATATTTAAAACGGTTTTAAAAAAAAATATCATTCAAGTACCTGCTTCAGATATGCAATGAAAAAAAGTTTGAAATCATTATGTAATTAGATTTTGTATTATACAACTCTTTTACAAACTTTTTCCAAAAAATACGAAAAACAAAAATCTGGCTCTCATTTATTAAAACGACAATAATACTTACACATAAGAACCTTTAAAATATTTTCTTCTACCTAACAATTATTTTTACGAAAAGAAATCCGTTTCATTGTAGTATCTGTATTCAAATAAGAAGCTATTTATAATCTTTGTAATTTGGAAAATATAATAACAAATATATTAATATATCACAAAAAAAGTTTTTGTATAAATCGTTAATATTATTCTTTTATAAAAATCTTTACATATCAATAAATGAAAAAGAATGGATAAAATTGAGTGCGCGTTATCGATTTAAATTCATCTATAATCTCAAAAGGCTATTAGGATGCCAACAAGGTTACCTTTGAGACGAGATGATTTAAGATGTAGACGCTGCAGAATTCTTTGTGAATAAATCATTTTGCAGAGCAATCAATTCTTAAGTCGAATTCATTTTAATCAAAAAGAATCGATTCTCAACTCCTCGATTCCAACAAGCAAGTTTCAGTTGAATCCGTGCAAAGAATGCTATTGCTAATGCTATTATTCTCTACGATCGAATCAAATACAAATGTTTTTATATTTTTTTATATTCGCTTTAATACTAGCTATTACTACTATTATTTGTCGTTTTTGTTTCATGTTAAAAATTATGTATATATATGATATATATGTTCATTGAAAACTAATCTTTGCATAGAGAAAGTATTATATTAAAAATTTATTTCTAGGTTTAGGTGAGTCTTAAAGAATGTGTATGTGTGTTATAAACAACAATTAATATTAGTGTTAAAAGAATTATCAAGAAAGAAGTTATGTATTGACATAAATAGTAATTTACATAAATATTTCAAGTAACATATATTAATTCAGGCTATTTTCTAATTCATATTTGAATAAAACCGCGAAGTAGCCTTAAATATTTCAAAGAGCGTATTAAAATTCGTGAGATATGAAATTTCGAACGCCAATGTCAGATGTATCAAACAGATATCTTGCAATCGCGACTACTCTCCAACAAACTTTCTCTGCAGGAAACTTAGTTACGCTGAAACTTACCTGCATTAATTAATGAAACGTCAGCTATTGAGCTATACATGTTTAGATATTACAATATTTAATTAATCTCCATAAAATAGGTAATTCGTTCAAGAGTATTTGTATACGCTTCTATCATAATCTCCCTAGAAAAACATAGATATGTCAAATAAATAATTCAAATTAAGCATTAAAGGGTATAGATAAAAATTCCACATATAGTGTAAAGAATTACATTAAGGACGGAATGGCCTGGGAAAGATTTGAATTTTATTGAATAACTTGTAACGGAATTAGTTTGACGTTGTTGTTACTATTATTTAAGCACCTGGCTGTAAAATTATCCTTACTTGTTTTTATAAGTAGCCGATTCATATTGTATTCGAATTTAAACATTTTCATTCATTAATTTTTATAATTATACAAAAAATAAGTCACAATCACATATTTAATATAAAATATTTTTTTTCTCTTAAGTTTTTCCTTGTTTTTCACAATTTTCTCATATCTGTTTTATACATTTTTTACTATTTCAAAGTAAAATAATATTTTATTACGTTTCGTTCGTGTGGTCCTCCGCATCTCGCCTACATCCTCGCAGAATCAACTTCAGCGATAACACAATAATTTTACCGGCTTATTGTTTTTATTTCGCGTTATTTTCTGACCAACTTTATAAAATAACACGCTGTAAAAAGTTATCTTTATTCCCATGATATTTTCATTTCGATTATACTATGTGTTATTTTAAGAGTTTGTGAAGTATTATGAAAACCGGAATTACAACTTATACGGCCTTACTTATTAACCATTATTTACACTAACCATAAACTCTAAATAATCGAATTGTCAAATTATAAAGTACATATAACTTTCACCTGGCATAACGTAGCTGTAAAGTATAAATAAAATTTATATTAATATTTTCAAAGTCTCACCCTAGCTTAAATTTGGTATAACTAAAGAAGAAATCAAAAAATTCACCACTCTAGTTTCGATTAAAATTACTAAATATGAGGGAGTTTAGTAAATAGTAATAATACTTCTTTTTCTTTTTTTTCTTAAGCAGGAAGTTAATATTAAAGACACCCATCACTGCCTGTTTTTTATACAATTAAAGGTAAAATAGGAGGGATGACAACGTAAGGAAAACAAGCTGTGTTTTGTTACTTCCATTGATCGAAGATGAATGAGAAAATAAATTTGTAGTATTCCATCTAACAGTCACCAAAATTTAAGACTGAGAGGCTAGCAATTCTACTCCTGTGTTGACACCCGTCAAGCTTAACGTTAACTAATTTAGGGGCGCCAATCATCCTCTTTTTTTACCTCTCAATTGAATCCAAACCTGGAAGGTGGTGTTTAGCGACACCTCTCCATACACGATTGGATCTGAGATTTATATAATATTAGTAGTTGAGATTTATATAATATAACAATAAAAAAAAAAGAGTTGAATCTCATCCTAATCTGCTAACTTGTATTTCAATACAGGCCTATTATTATGTGTCGATCGAATGATGAGGAATATGAAAACACAGGTTTCATCAAAAAATTATGGGAAGTTTTCAAACGGGAGGTAACCTCTGCTCGGTACCTGTCTGGATCAATTGTTAGCAGAGACAGTTGTCTATCTGACATTCAACATAAGACACTCTTGTCTCTTGCTAACCGGCTGAAAGGGGTCCAAGGACAAAATTTCGCGGCTCACTTCCAGTGTCGGTCGGAGTTTCGGTACGGGCTAGTCTTGACGACATGAATAGAAAATTTCCAGAAAGGCAAACTGAGCAGATGGGTCCCGATGCAGAGTCATCAAATAAATGAGTTATCCCCTGTTCACCAGTATAGGTATGGTAAACACAGGAGTATAGGGCTTTTCTTTACCTGTGTCTACTGTAAACTCATACAGAAGAAAAAGTGAGGTTCAAGGCGGCGAAGAAACAGCGAAGGCCATTCCAAACGTACATACGGACCTCGACACGTGAGGAGAAGTAGTAACCCAACGAGTACCCAGGGAAATCGAAATATGCAACTCTCAAAAGAAATTATACCTCAGTCTCCGTCAAAAAGAACAAGTACAGCTGCGCTGCGTTAATGTAGTGACGGAATGGTGTGAAATAAGAATTCAAGCCTCGGATATCAATGAGATGCACTAAGGGAGAGTAAAAGTGCTACCGTTTTAACTTATTTACTTTAATGTTCTTTATACATATATATGTAAAACAAAAATATTATGGAGTGTATAGGGCAGAAGATGGCAGTTGAACGAACCGTCACGTAAGAAACCCTATGTTGACAACGGGATGCTCGAACTCTCCCACTACTTGATCCCCCAACTATCTGTTTATTTACTACTTAACGCATACATACTAACTACGTAATGCTTTTATGGAGGTCAAAACTTGTCAGAATGGTCAGAATGGTTAAGTATAAAACGATAGCCTTACTGTATTTTAAAAACGGCTCCTTAGAGAACTCTCATGAGACGTATGACATATACGTATGACGTCTGACGTATCAACATAAAAACTTTGAGCATGTTTGTGATCCTAACAACTTCCTTTATTCCAGATAGCTAAAGCCCATAACACATGTAGAGCTTACTGTTTCCTTGAAAACAAACGTCCTCAGAGATTTCTGGAGATCTGTGTGATCACACATTTAAGATAAATACGTATGCTAACTATATAGTTTATAGTCTATTTATAGTCGTAAAAAAGGGAATAAGTGGTATAACAGCGAAATATATCATCATCAGTTCAATAAATGTGGTGTTTAATTAAAAAATTTGATCAAGAACCTTTTTCTTTTAATAAATAATATGAAATTCAACTCTTACTCAACTATGCAGTGTATTCTATATATAAAAGAGATAATAGATATAATAACGAAATTTTATACGTTTGTTTAAAATGAGTTTTAACATATCAGAATCACATCTGTATACAATACGTCAGCTCCAAACAATTCAGTGACTCGGTAATAATGTTTACAGAGCCATGCATTTAATATGTATTGCAATGCGTATTTCAGTTCATAATAAACTGAAAAGAGTATTCATATTGTTGTCAGTTTTTAAGTTGAAATACGTTCGAGTATTGAAATATGTGTACAAAAATAAATAGTTGTAAATGTACATATTTAACAAAACATACTTGTCGATCTTTAATTTAGGTATGGTTGATTATTATTTCTATTTATTAAATTAATGACAGCCGTAAGTCTTTTTTACGACAATGCTATTTTTTTTAACAAAAGGTTGCTTAAATTTGTTTTTACATTTATATTTAGTTATTGTTTTATTTGATATGTAAGTTAAAAAAGTCTGATTAAAAATAGCATGATATATTAAAATAAACCATAAAATAGATAGTCATATTTAAAATGAAATAAAAAGTCTTATCTTCAGTTCACTAAAGGATGTTCATCAGTTTCATCAATTGAATACATTTTTGAAGTCAAAATGTTTATAGCCTCGTTATGACTTATGGCAGGGGAAAATTTTATTAGTTTGCGTCAGCAACAAGCTGATGTTTAAGTTAATTCGTGTGCAGCTTCGTAAGTACCCTTACCACACCAATACGTTATTTATACGCGCGTACACAGACATATTACTTGTTATTTTCAACAACTTGTATCGTGTTTTAACTAAATAACAAAAGTAGATTGTATCACCAGGGAGCAAAATAGTACTTTTTACGGCGAGGGCACTATTTTGATGCACGACCGAAACGAAGAATTCTAATATAGAACCCTGAGCGCAGCGAGGAAATTTATTTTATCTCGGGTCATACACTCCACTATCACTAATATGTCAACAATGTTCAATATTTAATATAAAAATTCATAACATAGACAAAAGTAAAGTTTTTGAGTCAGTGAGAGTTTTCATTAAAAACTGTATATTGTGAGCGTTGATGTCGAGACAAGCTGCAAGTCTTTGTTTATCGTCTCATCATTTATGTATCAAAATCATTAATTTTGGATAGAGGGAAATTTTTCAAATTTGTTTCTTATTCGATAAAAGATATAAATTCTTTTAGCACATTTTTCAGAAAACCAAACGAAAGAATTGTTTAAATAGTAATACGAGAGAAGGAATGAGTTATTCCATTTTCTTAGTGTATTGTTTAAAAATTTAATAGATACAACTGACTAAAATACGTCGATTAGCACAATTCAGTGACTCGATAATAATGCTTACAGAGCGACACATTTTGTATGCATTGCATACTTGGTCGTCAGCTTATAATGGTTAACTGAAAATATACAATGGGTAAGTTTTAAGGTGTTGTCCAATAGTAAATGCATACGATGTTAGCAATAAGTGAAAATTATTACAATTTACAATTATTTACTGATTTTAAAAATGTGTTTAAATTATATAGTATCTTATCCCCATAAAAAATATTAAAACAAAATGTACATTTTCATAAGATAGAAGTAACTATAAAGCTACGTCTTATTGACTGTATAGCTGTTCTTAGTTAATTTATCTTTGTAGAAAACAGAAGGATGTTGTAAGTTGGGCACATTAGTTTAGGAGTAATAATCAAACATTTAAAGGAAACTACTGTTTCAATGTTTTGTAAAACTGTTTTTATATGTTGCTTATACTTTTCGCTGCCACTTTCCTCAACATTTATATATTAAATGCAAATCTGAACCCAGTGATACCCGCTCTAAAATCAACATTAATATTTATTTTATTAATATATTATACAATCGAGCATTATTTAAAAATATAGTATGAAATCAAATTTGATAAGATTGATTATTCGATATTATTATTCACAAAAAGTATACAGTTACTAAAAATATTAAAATACAAATACTGTATGTAAATCAGAAAACATTAATTATTTACTTAATATGTGCAGAAATATGTATTCTGTTAAAAATATATATATTTTTTTATATGAATTCATAGCAAATTTAAGTTAATATATAACACATGTCTTATCTGCTGTATTGTCTTGTAGAGGCTATCAAATTATTTAATTATTTAAAAATTTATACCTTGTTGTGCTGTAACATGGTGCGGGTGACACTGTTAGTAACGTTTCGTTTCTCTCTTGAGAGTTGGCGCGATTTACAAATTATATTTTAGTAGTTTAGTTATTTCACATTCGTAATAATATATTATAACTTTAGTAAACTAAAGTAAACCCAGTATAAAATGAAAGAAAGATTAAGCAGTGTTATGTGTATAACATAACGCCCTAGACGAATTTAGTGATGGGATGTACTGCTACGATGGTGAGTCGATAATTTTTATAGTAAAAAAGTATATTGTACGTAAATATTTAAATTTTTATTGTAAAAACGCTTATAATTATACTAATGAAACAACAGAACATATAAAGGGTAAGATTGCTTAAAAGGTTGCTAATAAAAATATATATTTTATTCATCTAAACTGATATCAGAGCGGGTGCTAGCGCTCGTACTAACAGCATCACACGGGTAAACAAAATGTCTGCCGCGATGATGCGCTGTAGAGCAAAAATGTTGTCACGAAAAAAAATCATTAACCCTATTTTGATTATTTTGTACAAGTTGAGACCGGTTCGTAAACGGAGTTAAATTACACAACTGAATAAAACATTAATTTTTATAATAATATGAAAGAGAACTAGATTTATGTAGCTCTGAGCGAAAAAAATGAAATTCATAACGTCCATCCCTAGTCATGTAGAACTGATAGACGGCACCCGCACCATATGACATATGAAAAATGACACAATAAAAGACAACCAGTAAGGTAAGTAGGAAGATTCTATAAGATGATAAAAACAATATAAGTAGTTATAAATGTAGTGCTTGTTTTGGGCCATAATTATAGTAGTGGCTATATACACTATCTCGTGCTCACGATGTGGCGGGGTGTGCGTTAATCATTACTGTGCGAGCCCAGGGCGAGAGCGGACGCGACGCCTGCGCACATTGTTAGTTGTCGAGCCAGTGCAGCAATAGTGTAAAAGGAGTACACTACAATAATCATATATATAAGGATATAAGTTAGCGCTATGTATATTACTATACTTACACCATACATATGTGCTTCCCTTCTCACTACAGGTTATGCTATAAATACTTAAGACATTTAAAATTGAAAATCATATTCGTTAAGTATAACCTCCGCAAATAATAAATTACACAATAATCGATACTATTTATTTTTATATTTTGTGGAGTGTAGCTTGTTCTGGAATCATTTAAGGCGTCCAACTTTAATGTGGTGTATTCCAGACATCCCGAAATGAATAGCTAGAACCCTTTCCAATATTTTGTTTTTAAATACCTATTATTGATCATGAATTGTGCCATGTTAATTTGTAAAAAAAAAGATATGTGTGCTTAGGATTAGTGACATTACCTTCTTTCGGAATAAGGAAAAAATGGCTTTTCCGAATGCTACCGGTATAATTGTAGAGCAGATAATACCGTATATTTTTAAGAAATGTTTTAGTACCGAAGGATATTTTTTATAAAAAATATTCAGGGCTCCTATCAGAACCTGGTGCTGATTTAGATGGATTCTTATTCGTTATTTTACTGTTTTGTAATCGTAAATTTTATCTTTGGTCAAGAAAAGTTTACTTTTTCTTCTTTGAAAATGTATTTGAGTACCTAAAAGACTTTTAATTGATGTGTTTTATCCGTTCGTTGGTACGTTTTGTGCATTTTTAATGACTTTTGAATTTTTCTTTAAATTTATTTTAATACCTGGAATTAATTTTAAAATATCGGTCGTATATATTATTTTGTAAAATTAATATTTCCGCGTCGAAACTCTGATTTAAGGTCGGGTGCTCTAACAGGACTGTTCTATTTTGCCTTGTGCTTTCCAAGTCAATAATGTTTTATTAAAAATACCAAGACTCGTCCGGATGACGATACTCTAGATAATTGTCGAACTCTAGCTAATTATCGTTTAATAGCTCACTAGTGATGAATTCTATTCTTTTAACGGTATTCAGATCCAAAAAAAACTAAAGAATTGACGATGTTGAAAAACTAATCAACTCTAAGTTACATGAATACTCATCGCTTGGTGTCGAAACAAAGTCAATTGCATATTAAGGTCTCCAGATAATGAAGCCAAAAAACGATATATACAAACTCATATACACAAACTCTTTTTCTTACTGCTAAATAAGTCCACGTTTGACTATAGCCTGACTGATGTTAATCATGATTGTGTGACGATGTTGCAAGTCTACCAAGAAGAAACCTATTAACCCTAAATTTGAAGACTTTTAAATTGTAATTATCAGCAAACACTGACACCGGTACTCTCTAAGCTTTTGCCGTCCTCACAATGAAAGTAGAAGTGAAACGCTTTGTACGGCATTCTGGAACGTCAACTTTAAATCGATGTTTCTTTCTTGCTGAGTTTCTAGTGGTTCGGTGATAGAAAAGAGCAAGAGTTATCAGGTTGTATAGCTCTGTTGCACACTCTCCGAATATACTAGCCACCTTACGGCGATGTCACAGACTTTGAGGATTTAAAAAAACAAATACATTAAAATTATTTAAAAGTGTTTAGAATTACTTAGGATACCTCAAAACGTAAATATATTACAAAAATCTTATATTAAATACAGGGAAGTTTACCATAACTTTCTTAATCAGGAAATTAGTAAATTATGTGTATTTATAACTCTGGATATTATAATTCGTCTGAGGCTTGCTCTTAGTATTACTTGTATGCTTTAAATTTAAATTATATGTCAATGCAATATATCGTCTGCACACAACTTAGAGATTCGATAATCGTGCTTATGGAGTGAGGCATTTGATATGCATTGCATACGTCGTCTTGAATTTTCTGAGAGAAAATACGACCGAATATAGAGATGCGGTACAAAAGTAAATACCTTACTGTCGTTGACTCTTAACGTGAATTAGCAAAAAGATGTAACAATTTTCCAGCTGTAGCTTCATAGAAATATGAAATAATAAGATTTTTAATCGACCTATATTAAATTATAAAATAAATTATAGTAAATTGTTTATAGAATTATTGAATCGGCAGGGAATAAATGCAATGACTTAAAGATATTAAATTCTTACACTCAGTAATTCGTATTTTGTATTATTGTTATTTTTATAGTGAATTTTTGCAACGTGGTCAGTTTGGTGATTTTCATTTAAATATAATGTATTTAGGCATTATTTAGCGACATCGATAACTATAACAAAAATAAACGTAAACGTATTATATTGTTTTTACGACAATAGTATGGCGAAAACCTAACGGAATGTTTACCATAACGTTAAAATATATATATTTTTAAATATCACAACATTAGATTCATTGGTAAGAAAATAAACATTCAAACTCGTAAAAGTTAATGTTTTAATTAACTGCAGTAATTTTTTGTCAACAGTATTTTCACTAGTTCAGGCCAAATATATATATATTCTTTAACAATTTCAACAATACTTTATATTTGGGAAACGTACTGTGATATCGGCCTTTTGTGTAGAGGATGTAAGGTTTAATTACCCCTCCTGTAAATTTTTGCTATCTGGGGATGATTCATTTTATGTTGTTTTTCCTAATTTTCTGTCAAATTCTTTGCTTGACATTCTGATAAGTTAAAGGCGTGTTAGACAGGCAATTATAAGTCTTCACAATTCTGTCAAACAATGTTTGCTTTGATCTTCCTTTTAGAAACTGGCTTTACGCCTGGAAGTGTAGGTTCCTTTGCAGGTAGATTATAAATTAATATGCAACAACTGCCACTTAAACTTTCTAAATGTTCGATAAATACTGATAACCTTGTGAAAATTCTTTTTTTAAGACAATTATTAGTTATTTGTAAAAATTTACTATGACGCTACATGGTATCTTAAAATTACAAAAATATAATAATTTTAAATAAAACTATAATTCAAAAACTAATATGTTAAGATAATAAACATGAAACAGAAAGTGGTTGCAGAATAGTCATATGTATTCAACTGTCAGTAATTATAGTACTAGTAATTATAGTACTAGCATCAATGTTTAGAGTTCAATATTGATATTTATTTATGGATAAAAATTATGATTTGATGTCAATACTTGTTTTGAGCGAATTTATAATTGCTGAACTCTTCTTTTTTATCACGAGCTGTAGAGATTGAAAATTAACTGAATCAATTGAAAATTTATTTTGTACTGATTTAAATTTTAAAGATTTTCTTTCAAATGTGAATCCAACGTGTGTAGACATTTGACATATTTAGCATACAAACGGCACACAACGGTTCGTCTAATAGTGAACATGATCCTTCGATTTTAAGTAAATGTTATCAAATGCTTTTGCTTCATAGTGTATATTGAAAGTGCATATTCTTTTTCAGGGAATTTTCCAAATCTTGTACCGTTTGCAGCAATTGAAGGGATATTTTTCCTCTTGTTGAAAATTTCTTTTTGCAATGCTATTGTTTCTGCTCTTATTTCTTTTTTATTTATACAGCATACCTTAGGCTTGTTCTTCTACATTAATTTTGAATACATAATAGTTATATTTTATCAAAATCTATATTCTCTTTTATTGTTCATTCTTTGTATCGTTCTTGTATTCCTTTTTCATTCTTTGTATGGTTTATATTTTTTATTGAAAACTTTATATTTGGCGGTATAGCAAGCAATACTCTCATGGTCAGGGCCTTGCATCAACTTGAACACATAATGCACATTTTGCAACTTGAGGCTAGAGAAATCCTATATCGAGTTGCAATGAGTAGAAACTTACCTCCACATAGATTCGATTATGTTTCGATTCGATTCGATTACGATTACGAAAAAAATTTATTTTATTTTTGACATATGTGATTAAATTAAAAGTTACTAAAGCTAAGTTAATATTGAAGTAGCGATATAGTAGTTTTCAAAATTTAAGATCCAGTTTTAGGTGCCCTATGTAAACCAAATGTGCTGTAGATATATAGAAAACATTTTTAATTATTTAGTTTCCCACAACATTACATTATTATTTCCCTAAAAGTAGTATTTTTTACTATACTCCGGTAAAAAATGCAATGTAAGTTTTTATATTGTTATGGATTTATAACAAATGGAATCATTTAACGTTAATTTCACTAAAGAGAAAAATTATGTTTCTCAATCACTCAAGCTACAACATTATTTGCTTCCAACTGATAATATTTCGTAGTATTAAGAGTCTCTAAAAATTAATTTCAATTCAGAGTCGCTTGCTCTATAAAATGATTTATTCGTAAAGAGTTCAGCAGCGGCTACATCTTAAATCACCTCGCCTCAAAGGTAATCTTGTTGACATCCTAATAGCTTTTCAAGATTATCGATAAATTGGAATCTATAATGCGCATTTCAATTTCATCTTTTTTAATTTGGTTTTATTGATTTTATGAATGTTTTAATAGTTCCTTGGCTGGTAATATTATTAAGATACCTCTTTGGTTTAATTGCTTCCGACTGCTTTTGATGAAACATTTTACTAGAGATTGAGGTTAAGGATCTAATATCAAAACAATTTCGACCCACTTCTCGTATTTTTTTTCATGTTTGTGCTTTTTGTTTGCAAGGTATTTTTGAAAAATACAAAACATTGTTTTATAATTTTTTCTTATCAGGTTAGGTTTCTTAAGAACCTAACTAAACTAAAAATCAATCTTGTGTCGTCTAAATTTACTCGGGACCCTTTAAAAATAAAAATATGACAAGAAGTCTGATTTAGAAAATCAGAGTGTTTATAGTATTTGAATTAATAATACTTGAATAATATATATTTTATAATCTTATAAGTTTCAGAAATACAAAATGAACATTATTTGTAGATACATATTGAAATTGTATCATTGATAAAACATTCATTTGTATAAAATTTATAGAGCACAATATGAAATATATTATAAAAAAGGACGCGTATTTATGTTTAAAAAAGCACATAGCTATAACTTAAGGTATATTTATTATGACGAGCGCCGCGCCGCGCGGTTGTACTTACAAGGGTTGTAAAGGTTATTTTAAATTATTGTAATATTTTATATGAATAAACATAATTCTGTGGTAGGATTTATTTTGTAATTAAATATAATAGAAAAAGGACATTGCATAATATAACGTTTTTTAAATTTAGTGTAACATTTTTCAAACGACTAGCTGTGGATTAGTCAAATCACTTGTGGTCAAAGCAATTATGAAATTTAGTATGCATTGGTTTCGATTCACAATTGTTAATAGAAATAGCGAGTTATATTGTCAATAGAGCCACAACTTAGTTTCACATTTTAGTGATCTAATGTTTAAATAACTGTATGCAATAATTAATTACCAAAATGGTAAAGGTGTAAAATGAAAACTGTCTAACAGAAGCCTTTTATATTAAAACCACATTTGCTATATATATTTTGAACTAATTTTAATGATGTATCCTATGGCAGTAAACTTGTTAAAGTTGTTAGATACAAAAAAGAATTAAAAAAATAACAAAACTGAAAACAGTTTTTCATAAGCTAATTCGACTCGTATTCGAATATTGGCATATGGAACAATAGTAGATTCTATCGCAAGTGAGTAAAATAGTATTTTTACGGCGAGGGCGCTACTTTGAATCACGAGCAAAGTAAAGGAGGGTAAAATAATTTGCGCTAGAGTCGTACATTCTATTTTTCATCCCCTTTATTTGAGAAAATATGTACCTACTGATTACAAAAACAGAGACGTCATTAGTGCGCTTTAGTTTTTTTTTAGTTAGTGCCGTGGAACCGACATGTACAGACAGTAATTCATACAATTTGCATTTGATTTATATGAACGTTCCTATTCTATATTCTAAACTCAAATCACTTTACCGACCGCTAAAAAGTACCTATCCGAAAAAAGCTATTTTGCTCCCACTCACAGAGGAACAAAACTACACTTTTCGAATAGAGGGGATGAAAATGAATTACTAATAATGGATGTCATAATTATTTTGTACAATTTTTTAAATGAATTACCATTATATAAATCGCGTTTATTATATTGTATGTTTGTATGTATTCCATAAAATTTTTAAGAAACATATTATTATCCGAATAATTTTAGTAGTAAATAATAGATAATTAAAAATATATATTTTCGTCTTATGTAAATAAACTATTTAGATACGGAAGAGTAGAAAAATAAAGAAGGCAGATTGTCTTCTAAAATAATAAATTAAAATACTTAGAATCCAGTTTCTTTTTTTTTTTTGGTTGATTTTGTATTCATATTTTAGAGTTATGGCCGTGATTGATTTTCCAGATCTGTTGTCACATTAATCAATTAATTTTTTACCTAGAGTATTATTCTTTTCTTTCGCAAGATTAACAGAGGGATAATGAATAGCAATCCTAAGTACAAGAAAATGGATATTCACAGATCCTTTGGAAAGTAATACACTTCCTTTGCAACTTTATATTGTTTCTTCTGCTATGGTATTGTAGCAACGTAAAATAGATATTTTAGTGACCAGATGGTCACTACAAAGAAATCTCGTATTTGTGGGTACTAAAATAAACTCAGAACTTATTAGAAAAATAAGATATATCTTTTTGAAGAGATCTATCTCTTGTACTAATTGTTTATTTTAAGGACAGTTGTAATGATTACATAAATAAATCAAATCATATCAAATAAAATAAATTGAAATATAAAGAAAGTCATAAGACAATTTAAAATATGTTTTATATTATCTGTATAGATATAAGTCTAATACTAAATCAAAATTTTAATAGGTATCAAAAGTTCGAACTTTTTTATATAAGATTTGTAAATAGTTTTTATACAAACCTTTTTTAGATATTATCAATTCTTTCAGTATTCAAATGTAGGCTTGATGTGGTTTCTGCGACAACAGCGATGGATAGGCAAGAGATTGTTGACTTAGAGCATGCTTGACATTCTTGAGCTCGCTCTCTAGGTGTTGATATGGTGGACTCTCTGAAATCAGAATATGCCAACTCTAGAAAACTAGGTAGCCTTATAGTGAAGTAATGCGTGAGACCTATTAAATTTATTATTCCTTTATAATTTTTGAGGTTTAATAAACTTGCTGCGAAACCGTGGCGTCCCACTAAGGCGATTAGAGCAACCGTTGATTTTTTAGTGGGTAACCTTAAAAATGCCAGCGTACTCTATTCATCCGGGTAGTCCCACAAAACCCCCCAGCTATAACCTTTTTGGCCGATGGGGTATCTGTAACGGATTAAAAAGGGTATATAAACTTGACTAGAATTGTAGTTTGACATACCAGTATATGAACATAGTATGTGAACATACCACAGACCATTAAATTAGATTTGATAAAACATAAAGCTAGGAAAACCCGCTACATACCAAGAATGATTCATGAGGTTATTGAAATAAAAAAATAACCTAATATTAACAGAGTTTATTTAACACCTGGAACCCACTCATAAACAATGTAAATTTCAATGTCTGACTGCACAGTCTCTATATACTAAATAAAAAATAAAAAGCCTTTTCTCTATATACTATCACTAATTAATTATAAATAAACTATAAATCGAAAATTTATATTATTTTGGATCATCATGGTTGTAAATGACAGAATTAGTCTTTACTTATTGTTAGTATTTGTTAATTTAGGTCCTTTATTTAATTGTAAAATGAGTGAATATGGATCCCGTTTTTATTGAAAGCCTCTAATTATTAGACATAAAAATATTTTTAATGATCCCGTCAAACTGAGAACATATCAGCTTAATATAGCACATAAGCATTTATGATACAAGTTGGACTGAGGTTCTCCACATTTAAACACACATCGCACAAGAGAGCTTTTAAGTGAGACCTTTGGATGTATCACGTTTTTCTGTCATTTGAGAGATTACAAAAAAAATATTGCCCATAAATCTTTATAAGTACCTATTATCTCTAGAATGTTCGAATTGTAACTGAACGTGCGTTGTTCTCGCTCTTGACAGGTAGATGTCGCATACATTTCTTACAAGAAACAAATAAACCAACCCTGCATGTAATTATACTTATATATTATGACCATAATATTTTTTTATCAAATTTAGAGAAAAGTATTTCTTTTTTTTCAATACACATAATTTGTGTTTCACATCATCGTTGTTTTCTTAATGTCGAACGGATAGGATTCCATTCTTATGTCGGATACTCGTTAATTGGATATTGCACCCTCTACAATGACGTAAATTGACGATTATGAATATATGAAATCTTAATATCTTGTAATTTATCGGGGAAAACTACCTGCTTCAAAAATGACTATCAGTTGAAAGTTTTATTAAGTTGTAGCGTTGCCGTATATGATATATATATGGATACGGTGGGTGAGATAATCCGTCCCTAATATTATATGTATACATTTTTGTTACTTTTGAAGGGTTCGCAATATTCCTTCTACAAGTGACCCTTGTCGAACAATAATTTGAACTTTTTGTCAGGTCCTCGTTTTTCCCTAAGTTGTCAGCTCTTTCATTCTCTTAGAGTCCTGATTATTTTTCATGGTTGATTTATAATGCATATTTAATCGAATATCTTCTGGCTTTTTGTCGGATATCGAGTATATATTTGCTGTACAGTTTAGTATAGCAATAGCGTAAGTAATTAAAAAGTAGATTTTAAAAATCAAAGTTTTTGTTGTGTATAAGATTATGCTGATAACGATGAGAATACATGATTGTTGTCCTAAGAAATGCTTTTGACTGCAAATATATTTATAGATGGTGAACTCAGCTGTAATTATTTAAATATAGCTCGATTATGGAGTCTGTCAAAGCCACAAACATAGCTTTTTTATAAGAATGTATTATGTAATATGACAAAACATGTATATTTCTTATGTGTCATGTGGTCATGTATAAGTTAATTATCAAGAACTATAACATATTTAAGGTTTCGTCAAATTAACAAAAGAGCTCACCAAGTAGAAAATATCTAGGAGTAAGTGAATCTGTATTAACATTTAATAAATATTTATTTATTATTATTACATAATTATTAGATTTGATCAATTCTACTGTTAAAATTGCAATGGAGTTCTCATGTTTGCGACTTATTGAAACATTACAAAATAATATCAAAGACATAAAAATAATGACTGTACTTGATCAATATATATTTATTAAAGTGCGATTAAAACTTCTAAAGTTAATTTAAAAGTTGTTAATTTTTTGTTGTAAAAGCTTTTTCCCACCTACCCGCAAAAAAAAAATAAAAAGTAATTTATAACCATCTCTGTTTGTGACAGAAAAACATCTGTATTAAAAAAATATGTGTACGAAATAGGACATCAAAGCGTTAAATACTAAGAAATCGTGTCCGAAAAGAACAGATTTTATCTCGAGCTATATACGATTGGCGGGCTACAAGATAATGAGCTCCACTAGGCGCTCCTGTTAGGCTAGGCGCTAGGTGCTGAAGCTATAAGAAGACAAATTCCTTGTCTCGTATTCAAAAACAATATAAAGAATTTTTATAATATTTTAGATGCACTGGTATAAATTAAAAAACAATTCGGTTACTTATAATAAATAAATAAGTATTCTGTTTCCAAAAAGTAAAGTTTACAAAAAAAAAATTACTGACACAAAAAAATTGTCTAAAAGGTGTGAACACTTCAGCGCAAATGTATCACAATACAATTCTTGTGACGGTGGTTAACCACATGATAGTTTGGAGTCCTTAAAACAAGAAAGTGAAGAATATAATGTAAATTTTATTTAATTTAGCTAATGGAGATCATTTTAAATAAGCTTCATATTTTTTTTAATTTTATTTATCAATGCAGGAAGTAACAAATATTAAAGTAATAAGTTTTTTATGCAATAGAACAAAAAAGAAATCAGGCTCCAGTTTTGTTTCTTCGATTTATTAAATCACTACAATATACAATACAATGATCCGGACAAATGTCATTCCGCTACGGTAGCTGACAAAATTCCTTAAATTATAATAAGAAAAATATTTACTCGTTTTTACTTGATAAACATTTATTTTATTTCAAAGATGTATAAGCACTGAGTTCTCTTGGGGTTGCAGCAAGGGGTAAAGTATCTCATGTCAATACATTTGATAGTATGGTATACGTGAAACAGAATACGTCATGTCTGTTTGGCAATGTCAAACGTTCTTATTCAATGTCGTCCCCAGGTTAAAAATGAGTTATATTATTATTAAATGAAATAAACTTGAAATTTGATAACTCGTATAGAAACGGTACAAAACCTATAAAAAATAATTTACTTACAATGTAGTAAATGTTTTACTGACAAAAACTGTGAATTAATCTAAATGAAAGGCGTTTTCTAAATTAATAGGTCAGGCTGTTTTCTAACTAACTAAAACTAAAGTCTATAACTAAACAAATGAGTAAACATCAGTTTCATGCTCATCGGTTTCCGAGCAATATAAATAACTGAGTTATGGATAGTTGTGAAGCTTACTTTGTAAACTAATTGTACAATAACGTTTTAATATTTATTATAACCATCGTACTTGTTTTTCTAACTTAAAAATGAATGGGAGGCACTATTGGGATAAAGTTTTAAAAGTTAGAAGTTAAATTTGACTAATTAACAATAAATAAGAATGACAAATCCACTTAGCACATTATGTAAGCCGACATGAGTAATCGATAATCTGATGATATTTGCCGATTGTGTAATTAAACAAACGGTAATGTACGCGAGCCCAACCACTTTAACTTACTGGTTAAAAAAATACATATTATACTTTATTTAATTATTTACTGTAACAAAATCCATTTCATCATTTGATAATATCATACTGTATATTTATTATATTTTGTAAAAACATAAAATCAAACAGATTTTTTTTTAATAATTGTGATCACTTCTTACTGGCATTGACACGCGTCGATTGCTACCAACCACTTCAATCTTGCAATTAGCAATCGCGAATAAGCGTTTTAAATTTTTTTTAAATAAACTTAACCTAAATGAAACCGTTTAACCCATTAAGTCCAGCTCTAAGTCACACAAATACGCATCGATTGAAATCACAACAAGTTATTTTCATAATCAGTACGCAAAAAAAGAGCTGACAAAAAACGCTTACATAAATACATACACACACACAAACATAACCGTAGATGTGTTTCAAAAGTTATATGTTATATATTATTTTAAAATATTAACTAATTAATTATGAATTCAGATAATGAATTTTTATTTTTATTGCATACATATTTCTGCTTACATTAAATAAATAATTTATGTGTTAAAATTTACATACTGTTTTAGTATTTTCAGTTTCTCTATATTTTGTGAATTTTAATCAATGTAACCAAATAATTAAAAAAAAACACATTTGTTTGATCTCATACTATATTTTTAACTAGTGCTTTTTTGTTATTATAGTAAAAAAATTAAATGTTATTTTCCATATGTTTATTTAAAAGGGTTAAATCCCAGTTTAGGATTAAAAAATATATTTTTCATTTAATATAGGTTAGTACATAACACGTATAAGGCAACATTGAAAAAAACTTTTACAAAAATATATTACTGTTGCATTAAAATGTTTGATTTGAGTTCTGAACTAATGTACCGAGCTTATTACATTATTTTATGCTAAAGATAAATTATGTAGATCTGACAAATAATAATATAATATATAATTAAGTATATATATTATATTTAAACAAAACAAGCTTTAATAACAGCAAATAATCGATAAATTCAAATAATTACTTCATTATGTTTGTCGCAATAATCGTATTAATTTACTATTGGACCAAAATGTAAAATAGATTTATATATTTTCAGTTAAATATTATAAACTGATTTTTTTAAATAGAGGTAAAAATATTTTAAAGGTATGGAAATATATATTTTATTGATTTGTTTGTATTGTTTTCTGAAAACTAAGAGAAAAAATAATTACTAGTATATATAATTATCCGTTTGTATTCACATACTTACTGTGATATATTTCCGAATTTGATCAAGTAGTTTCATTCACATTAGAGGCCGAGCATAACACATGAGCATAGCGGAATCGCGGCGTGAACTGAAAGCGGCTGATCGTTAGTTGCGTCGTGATAGAGCGGACGGTGACAACAAGGACCTCGAATGGGTTCGAAGATAGTTGACAAATTTCTATAGTAATTATTAGAGTACAGCCGGAAAATTATATATAATAGTAATCATGGATCACGAAAGAATACAAGAGTTTATTTATATATAAGCAAGATAAGAATAGAGGAATTTATTATATATTATACATAAGAGTTTATTTCTCATATAGTATACAATTATTACTTTAACTCCTCGCTAATTTCAAAACTTTAATTCTGTCTATTCTGTTATAATATTAAATACAATTCTACAGATTACTGGAATATTAATCTAGCCAATTTATGTGAATCCTCAACATATATATATTTTTTCATAAACAAATAAACGTCTAAACTATAAAATATAAAATTAATACTATAGGAATACATTTTCCATTTAGAGACTTATGTATCGCATTTCGATACATGATCGCGTTATGAAGATTATAAACGCAAGACGAAGTCTGCAATGCATACCAAATTTTTCACTCTGTAAGCATTATCACTGAGTCACGACACGGCGTGCATCGTTTATTGCTTGGCTATTTATTTGCTGGGGATTTTAATATTATTGTTTATTTTGAGTGTAATAAGATAAGATCTGTATAAAATAAAATCGTATATAAAATTGCTGTAAAAACATTGTAAAAAGTTAAAAATATTTATATTTAGAAGATTGTTCTAAAATGATTGTTATCACTTACGTAAGATTATGATAAAGTGGAGCGATGAATAGACTTATTAGTGGTATTAGTCATATTTCTATCAAAATGAGTATTAATTGAAACGTGTTCATAACCCATTCAATATAATTTTATACTAACAAAAAGACGAAGCTTCTTGCCATCACGTGCTTTCACCGTGTCGGTGCAAAGCTCATCGCGTTGCAGGTTGACGAGTGCAAACAGTGCCTGGGACTTACGAAGCAAAGTTAGGTTTAAGAAAAATGCACCTCACTGTTAGTGGAATAAGAAAGTCACCTATGGTAAAACACGAAGAGTATCCAT
This sequence comes from Mechanitis mazaeus, assembly GCA_959347395.1. Lineage (NCBI taxonomy): Eukaryota > Metazoa > Arthropoda > Insecta > Lepidoptera > Nymphalidae > Mechanitis > Mechanitis mazaeus. Next base: position 849,121 of record OY365748.1, read on the forward strand.
AGCCTTTTTGTATTTCTAGGTTCATCACATGAACTTGATAATTGTCTTTTCGAACAAAGAATTTTATTTAGTCCTGTACTTGCTTAGTCGGTCCTAACCTTACTATATTTGTTTGAGTTACTATCATAAACTATAGAGTTGATGCCTTAATTGTAGCTATAAAGATTTTTTTTAGGGAGAGATGTTACTATATTATGATCAGATTTTCTAATGATTTATCTTAAGGTATGTCTTAGTTGTTAATAGACCTCCGATGTTTTCCTCAATTTCATCCCAAAATTGTTTCGATATGTAAATAAATTTCAACATGCAATTGGCGATAGTTCGAGATCTTTGTAATCTATGTTTTACCTAGGAATATTAATGGGGCTGCTTCAGTAATTGTAGCATTTCTTTGACTTATTAAAAATCTCTTATCGTTAGAGATATATTTGGTGTCCTGACTTAGGAGTAACGGTAACTATGTAACTCTGTTTAAACAAGGTTAGTTAGTTGCTGTTAATCTTCATTTGATAAACGTTATACATTATTTGAGCATGTTAGATATATAGGTTCTATTTCCCAGATTGCGCAAGTTTGAGTTCTACTCGTAACGAAGATTTTTTCATTATAAGCTTACGTTTAACATGGCTTAAGCTTAATGTGGATTCTTTTAGCTTCAAAACATGTTTTGACAGGTTTTAGAGAATTTAAAACACAAAAAAGTAGAAACTAATCAAAAATGCGTATTTCTAATCGATTTTTAACTGAAAGCGTTTCCAATGTTGTTTTGTTATGGTATTTTTAATGTACAACACTAATTGTTTATTTTTAATCTTAAATAAATATATTAAGGACACACTATATATAGTATTAAATAATATAATTCAACTTTTTGAAAGCCGTAATTTTAAAATGCATTCTTTTAATTGACATTGTTTAAAAGTTTTAAAACATCCCTCGAGTTAGAGTTTGGAAGTTCTAACAATGCAATAGGAAATAGACTAAGCCTTTGTTATAAAAGAGGAAAGCATATATCTATGGTTACATATCAAATAACGCGTATTTTCCAAACCAGAAAAGAATAAATATATATTTATGTATTATTATTATGAAAAATAAAAATAAAACAGAAAATAAAATTCTTGCTAAGATATAAATTCTGACGTTAAAAATATTTGCTTGACAACATCGAAATTGCCATTTTAAGCCAGCGTGAATCACGTTTGCTAGTATCAACAGTAACGATATAGGTAAAGTACATTTTATATGTAATTTTAATATTGAAGGAATCAATTATCAGATTATTGAAAAAACTATTTAAGACAAATTTAAAAAAAGATATTTACCGTAAATGAAACCTAATTTACAAAATCGAGGATTGAACTGAATTAGATTACTCTTAAAAAATTGATTATACACAAGGGTTTTGATGATTGTACATCTGTACTAATTTTAAAATACCACTATTGGCATTATGCTACCTTGAAAGCTGTATTAATAATTTAAAATCTTTTATAATGGTTGTAATTATAAAACATTTTGGCTCATTAATTAAAAAATAATCTTGCTTTTAAAAATCCAATACTACCAATAATTTGCATTTAAAAATGTGCTTCAGTATATATTTCAGATTTGTTAAGATATTAACAATTTCAATTTTTTTTCCAAGCATATCTACTTTTAGCTTCTAAGGTATTTATAAATATTTAATGTGTATATAACGGTTATTGAAGTAGTATGCCGAAACTACCTAATTATATTTTAACATAATAATTAATATAATTTTTGTTCTTTAAAAATATCTTCTCTCAAAACATTCTGTATAAGTAGTCACTATTGAGGCCACTACTGCTATCGAAAATAAGATTTTCCAATATCTACAAAATAGCTATTGAAAGTGGCTGACTACTTTTATTTATAATTTAATATAATCGGGTGGCTTTGGATTATCTATTACTCATGCCACTTTATTCGTTATAATCTAAGTGGATTAGACATTAACATTAATTATATTATATATCTTCTTTTTCTATTAAAAGAAGATTTAAAAATTTAAAAATAATTATTATGGTATAATTAATCAATATTATCACGTTATTCGTTATTCTACATTTTTTTCTAGAATGAAGTTCCACAACTTGCTCGGAGACCGATGAGCATGAAACTGATGTTTACTCATTTGTTGCTGAGGCTCAGTTATAGACTTCAGTTTTAACTAGCTCGAATTTATTTATTTATTCATTTTCAAACAATTTTTAGCTCTAATCAAATTTACATATATTTCTAAGTTATGTTTATTTAATTCATATTTCTTACGGATTCCTAAATATATAGTACATGGTAAGTAATTTTATTTATAAGGTTCGTCCGTCGCTATATTAGTTTAAATTATTAACTTCCTCATCAGGAAGTTCTTGTAGTCACCCTGATTTTTGGAATCTTTACTTTTTTGTGATTTTGTATCTTTTGTAATAACTTTACGTTTTGAGTCGTCCAACATACGTGTATGTGTGTATGTAAATCGCGGAATACGCGGTTGTCATATTCGCGATTTATAAAAAACAAATTTGGTTAGTAGTAGTACCAATTAATTTGTGTCATAATATCATCCAAAATTGAGTATCATTGTTTTCTTGGTTTTCTAGAAAATAAAAAAAAGAGTTTCAAATTTATTATATATTTTTTATTTATGAAATATGCTATACCGAATAGTTATAGTGGTTATAGGTTGTTAAGTAACCTGAAAATATTATAATTTTTTTAATGTCACGGTACTTGCACCCATTACAGCTTTTTAATGTTTATAATAGTAAACGGTATATCTGGTAATGTGCGAGAGACTTAATTATAACCCCGGGGAGGACGCGACGTTGCTAGTTCATATTTGTGCAAGGTAATGTCCAAGAGACACAACATATTCAACACCATACTTGCGACTGTTTTGATATGAGATACTTTAACCCTTTAAAATTTTCATACTATATTATAATTCGATAAAAAAAAACATAGACAGAAGTTGTGTTACCTTGGAAAATCGTTTTTTTTTTCTATTGCGTTAAACTTTAATAATTGTTGTGTAAAACACATGAATGAAATAGTAAAATAAAATAAAAAATAAATAAAGCTTATCTCTACAGGCTTAGTAGAATCCTAATAAAGTTGAGACAAGTTATATATTGAAACATGCACTTTATTTAATACCAAATTCTTCACTACTAGTATTATGGATAATTAAATGACAATCCATCGTCTCGTGAGAGCGTGCTTTATTCTCTGAATCTCACTATAAATCCTAACCCAGGGTTAATATTGTTAACAATCTGTGGTAAATTTTCATAAAAATCGGTCAAGCCGTTTTGGAAGTGTTTGGACACAAACGCTGTGTTACAAGAGAATTTTACATATTAGATAAAAAAATATACAAAGGATTAGTTAGGCTGATTTTATTTGCATACTATTACATTTAAAAATAATGGTCTTATAAAACATACTTAAAGTAGGCCAGGTTTGATGGAATTGAAAAGTCATAATGTGGATAATGAAAAAATATAATTAAAGAAAGTATCTTTAAATTAAAGAAGTTTTATGTTCAATATATTTTTTGTTTTATTAACACCACTTGTATAAAATTACTCTTTACTTGTCAGTTAACCCAACCTGATAACAAACTTGATTAACAAAATAATGACAACTCCTTTTATTTAAATTTTGGAACCCCAAGTAAACAAGACAAGCAATAAAACGTCTAATACTCACATAATGGCATTTTGACACGTTTACCGGAAGTCCAAAACAAATTTACTGGATTACAAACAAAATACACTTCTATTAGCATAAATTATAAAATATTGAACAATAATAATTAATAAAAATGTACTTGATGGGAATTCTAAAAACAACAAATACATTTAGAACTCCCAACTTATTTTTAATAAAAATAAATTGGTTTTTTTGAGGATCACTCAAATTCATTAGACTAAAGACGTTTAAGTTAACAAGTTAACAATAAGTGTTAAAGTTATAATGGGATTCTAGATTATATAAAAAATATATTAGGGAAAAAATTATTTGACAAATTTTACGTTATTGCATCTAAAATACTTTAAACAATAACTAAAATAAATTATAAATATTTATTAGGACCAGAAATGACACTACATAATACATTTGTCCTATCAACAAAATATAGATAGCTATAAACAATACTACATAGACGGCAAGCTAAGACAGTTCAACCATTACAAATAAACAACCATGACGAAGCTGATTAAGATGACATCTTGTCAGGGAGGAAGTTTATTTGTTTGAGTATATATCTCTCAATGTCGGTAAACAAATTTACAAATCAAACCTGTAGGTTTTTAGTAGACGTATCTACTATTTACACAACGCGTGATTTAATTAATTAATTTTGTTTTTCAGTTTGTTATTCGTGGCATTTTAAACAAAGTTCTACATTCATTCACATAAGCAAAAATTTACAGATAGACTGATGTGATGTTGATTTTATTGCTGCTAATATATACAAACACCTATAAACTATTTGAAATTGTAACCTCTACAATAAACCTTATTTACAGTAAGTGCACTTAAAACTGGTCATTGTAACAACCTCAAATGGTCGTTCTTCTACGTTTGTAACTAAAAGGAAACTCCATAACTTTCCACAACTCTGTAAATAACCCTTGGAAACCAAAGAGCATGAAGACCAATATTATTTAAACTAGTGTATTCCTACTATTGTTTTTGGGGGTTTCTTATATTTTTAATTATTTTAAGAATTTTGAATCGTTGTAATTGATATAATCCATTTTTTTATATGAAACATAATTAATAAGGATCATACCTATTTATCCTCAGACGTATAGAGTAAGTTAAAAGAAGATTTAAAGTCATATATATATATATATATATATATATTATAAAATAACGCCATACTAAGTAATATGGGTAAAATTTATGTTGAAGTAATAAAAGTATTTATAAAATATTAATACAGGATTTTTTAAATTTTTATATAACAATATTAATGTTCGTCGTCAGGTTTATTTTATACACGTCATTAAAAATGTTTTATTTATTACTTTGATACATCTAAAGTGAGGTTTTCAATATTAAGACAAGAGATATTAGGGGAGGAACCAGACTATGAGCAGTCAAATATAGGTTGGAGTCTCTTTCTTTCGAGGACGAAATCGGCAGTGGCGACGATAGGGGTATTTGCCGAGCTGTGGGCCCTTACTCACAAGGCCGGGAATTGAAGTCCTGGCGTCAGATGGAGATGTTTATACTAGAGCGTTAAAAAGGAATGACTTCAAAATCATCGCGTCTTGACGATTTCTGAGAAGTTGGATAACAGACATTGCAAAAACTCAGGCCATCTTGCTTCGAAAAATCTCCTTGTGGTAGTTGAGCCCTTCTCTTAATCCGTCCTTGTAGTCGGACGTACTGTGGATAATGAGATCCGATGCATCCGGGCCGGTAACTGGCGTCTGTTCTGCGAGATCGAAATCCTCCGGGTGAAACTTGCAGCTCACAGGCGAGAGTGCGCTAATCTAAGAGTTGACGTCAAAGAGAGTCAAACGCTCGTACTGTAACACAAGAAATTTTGGAGAAATTAAATCGCTCTATAATTTCCTCAGTGGGTGTTATAATTTAGGCGTTTCAAGTTTGGGAAGATCCAGCTTTAAATCTCAGTCCTTTTATTGCATCGTACCGGAAAAGAGAGGCTGCAGATGTAAGCGATAAAAAAAGGATTCGAATAGATGGCGCAGGCAATGTCTTTATCTTTCGCGCTATAGAAGGAGAAGAAAAATCCTTAAAACCATCCCCAAAGATCTCTCAGCTGTTGGAGCTAGATTGTTTGAGCTTCTTAAAGCGGTGGACCAAGAGAACGCAAAGTTGGGGGACAATCTTAGAATGACTCTGTCAGCAGTTAAAAAGCTCATGTAAGTAGGCAGGCAAAAATATAACATCGTTATTGACCAAGTAAGGACATAGTAAATCAGACCATAGTCTTGAGGTATTACTAGGACCATCGTCTTCATATTTTAAAAAACATAGTCGGTTAACTTATAATGGATTCATGTAATGAATTCTTACTTCCCACATTTAAAGCCAAACTCTAAAAAGATAAATAAAGTAAACATTATTGGATCATATTGTAAAGAGTTATAATTGCCTGTCTTACGCCATTATATATTTAATCAGAACGGTTAGTTTTATTAAAAAGAGTTAAAGTTATTTAAAAGAGGTTTATTTAACACTATTTAAAAATTATGACTGGAATAAATATAATATTTTCAAATCTAATTTTTATCTCCTACCGATTCGACGTATCTCCTGCCCCTCTATCTATTTACGAAACAATATTAAAGCAATTTGCCATCATAGGTAAAAGAAAAAGCATAATATTTCGTACTTATACCAATATAATAAATCTTTTCGTTTACTGATAAATCATTTACAATGTTTTAAATACTAAGTTTTTTACTTTTGTATCATATTTATGTATCGTATTGGTTCAGAAATCGCAAGACGACGTTTGCAATCCATATCCAATGAGTCTCTCTGTAAGCACAATTACCAACTCACTGAATTGTATGCAGTCGATATATTGCAGTCAGTTAAGTTAGTGACACTTAATTAAAATTTAAAATAGATTATTCATACTATGAGAACGACTTTGACAATATCCGTTATTGTTAAAAATGTAATAATAAACGCGAGTTATATCCGAAAAATAGTTTAATTGAATTGTGAAAGAGTTTCATTTTAATAAAAAGAATGAAGAAGAATAAAATAATAAAAAGAATGTTTGTAATTTAATTTATTACCTTAGTTACGACAATGTAAAGTGGAAATTCGATTTATTTAAAAAAATGGAAAACAAAAATTCATTAATTTAAACAACCTCATGGTGTACTTCACCGTCACTTCACCAGCTTAGCTATCGTTTCATTATTCGTCAATGGATATCACTTTCTCGCCTTCACACTTTAATATTTAGTATAAAAATGAAGTTCCCTTGTTGATATAATTATTACTCGGTAACATACCGCATTATAATAAATTATCTGGGACACTGCAGTACAGTTAAATTTATAGTTTTCCACGTTTTTCTAGCTTTAAGTTCCTAGAACTTAATAAACTATTTATAGAAAAAAAAAACATTGAGTAAACAATTTCAAAACTTTTCAACATATTTATGTTATCATGCAACCACGAAAACTTTATCCAATAAATATATTACAATGGTATTGCTTCTTACGATTTAATTTCAAATTCATTCACTTTTATCCTATTGTTGTGAAGTTTCTAGGTAGTATTTAGATCAATTTAACTGTCTCTGTTTACATGGTCCATAAATCAAAATTTTAGTGAATTTTGAAGCTTTGAAAATAATAATAAAGTAAAAACATATTAGTGCATTTTGCAAACTTGACAAAAATAATAATTGCATTACACTTACACATAACAAAAAATATTGGTTATGTTCCTTTAATTGATGTTATCATTTATATGACATTCTCTGGTCTGCTATTTTTAGCAGTATATTATATAAAATAAAGTTGTAACATCCAGAGAGCTGATGGTATTAAATTAAGATAGAGACCACGTTATTTAGTGACTATGTTGTTTTATTACGTTTTACTGTAATACTCCAATTTCAGGCAATTAAATTCTTCGTACTAAACTCCCGCATATGCAATGATTTATGCGGTATTACTTTACTTAAAATATAAATAATTACTCCATTTGTTACTGTGTAATGACGGTCTTAGAAAATAAAATAATGTATTGTTATATATTACTTCTTGTAGTATCTAATTATGAGATATATTTTTAACGGTACTTCTTTCTTTTAAGACAATTAATATTGTTTTATCTAAAATTAATGACGTAATTATAATTATTGTTGATTGCAAGAGTTGTATCTTTATTATTTATTAAATTTAAACCATTTAATTAATTTTAATTAAATGGTTTAAATTTAATAAATTTAAGTAAACAGCCCAACCATTTGGTTGGGCTGTTTACTCAAAACTTGTTAGAGTATGTTTTTTTTAGATATAAACACCCCACTACAATATAAATAATATTTCAAAATATTATATATCGCATTGTTTACTTATAAATTACCATTTTAATAAAGAAAATACTAAAAATACACATATAATAATATTGTTTAAATAAATAAAAAAATGTATATTTGCTTTCATATATTTTATTTTATTGTCTGTCTGACTCTTTATTTTTACATTACTTGAAAACTACTGAACCGTTGAAATTCATTTTAAGTTTAAAATTCGTTTAATCTATATTATAGATACAAGCAGATTTTAGCAAGATATCTATGTTTCTATGTAAAATATATACCGCTAGTATTTTCGTAACTAAGAGCTGATTGATTTTCCCATGCAGTTTTCTTATATATTTTTTCAGATATTAACCTGAAAACAGTTTATTCGCGATTTTTAAAAAGCTCATTGTGCGACCTGGGTGGTCAGAATCAGTTGTTGCTTGCTCACGTAATTTTAACGCACGAAAACAAAGTTTTAATGAACAAATGGTTATAAAAATGTATTCAGGAATTTACTATCATGTTATACATAATTAACATATCATATTATACATATAGGTACTACTTATACTATACTTTTACTATAATTATACTTAATAAAAATAATTAGTCTTAACGTATATAATTATGTTCGTTAATATATTTATATTTATATTTTATATATTTAGATCTTAGAAAATTGATTAAATAGGATAAAAAAATATATAATAATAAAATATAAGAAGAAAAAGGTTATTTAATCAACTTTTTAATTAAACGCTACTTTGATTCAAACGAAGTTTTATTTAATTTGAGTCAATATTTTTTAATGTGACGTTAAGCAACAAAGCAACTTAGAAACTTATACTTTGCTCTACTTTGTTATTTAATCCTTTAATACTCTAAAAAATTAAATTAGTTAGACAACAGTTTCAGGCATTAATAAAAAAATTACTATAAACCATTGTGAAAAATTATTTCTCAACCGATATTTGGTTGAGATTTGGTTGAGGTATAATATTTTTGTTATGTTGAATTAATTCATATTATTTATATGTTATGTATATTATTTATGTTTTTATAACTTTTGTGTCATTGTTATATTGATTTAAATTATTAAGATCTAAAGTTTGATTCCATTAAATCTTTTAAGGGTGTATTCGGTAATGTGCATGTGGCTCAATTTTAACCTGGAGACGAGTTTGCTAATTCATATTTACCCAAGGTAATATCAAACAGTCATACAGTGAGGAAAATTTAATAGCCCACATTTCACCTTTCATTAAAATTTAATGTAACAACGCGGAGCACAGTGGTAAGGATTTGCAATATAGTGGACATTAAACCAAGAGTGATTTTGATAATGACAAAAATTTCATTTGACTAGTTTTTTTGACAGTACCAACAAATGTCCCGCGACTTTTCATAGAAAGCAGTTTTTATAGAATATAAATATATATAAAATAAAAAGGAAGTGAAAAATGAAAAAATGTGGCAAATGACACTGCATAATCATACTGTCCATATCATTGAAATATCTAAGTAAGACAGCTATAGATAATATTACACAGTTGACCAGCTAAGACAGTTCAACCATTACTCATGTCGAGGCTGACCAAGATGCTATCTTGTCAGGAAGGAAATTTATTTGTTTGATTATAGAGCTATCCGTGACAGTAATCAAATCTATAAACCCTATCTCCTGTTTATACAAGGCCTGATTTAATAACAATATAAAATTCCTTTTTTTTACTTATTAACTGGTTAAGGAAGTTACTGTAAAAAACCATCAGGTTTTTTTATAATTAATTTAATCTGATATGGTATCAGATTTTCTTGTAATTTCTTTTAAGTTTAAAGTGTGCTGAGTAATTTTAAATAATTAATAAGAAATTATATGTATTTGTGGTACATGTATGTATGTAATTGGTTCCAACGGTATTCACGTGCCTTAGCCTTTATGGGTTTTCCAGCGAAATCGATCAAGCGACTTTTTAGGTTTTTATGTGAAAATAACCTATTCGCGATTTATAAACAAAACTTTTAAATTGTGTAGTCGATGTAGTTCTGGTACTAATCTACACTTTTTAATAACTACAAAAAGTGGTCACTATTGAAACAAAATTGACCCAACAGTGTTATAAGAAAATTAAAAAAAATATATCAACTTATAATACCTATTATTTAACTAATATTCGTAATGAGTCTTGTTGATCAGTAGAATGAAACGAGTGATAAAATATGTAGATTGTATTTTAAAAAAATATAAATTAAAGAAAACACTGGAGTAATTTTCAACATATATATTCAGGCAGTCTCCGCATGGAGCAATGCCAATCTTGTCAAATTCAACGCCATCATAACGCAAACATATCTGTTCACCACCAAAAGGAGCCCTTTCACCTTGGCTCCTACTTTTCAGAATGTATCTTTGGAATACAGTGACCGGCTTCAGTTGTTAGGCTTAGAGATTTCATCGAACCTCAACTATGGTCGGTGCATTGAGTCCAGGGCAAGAGCAGCTGCAGGAAAGCTTGCCATTCTTACGAAGGTCCCACAGTACTTCACACCGGGACAGCTACTTGTATTATACAAAGCACAGATCCGGTCGTGTGTGGAGTACTGTGGTCACTTATTTGTTGGTACCGCAAAGTCTCATCTTGCACTTCTGGACTCAATCGAGAGGCGTGCAAAAAGGCTTATTGGCAATCATGATTGGACTGACGAAAAGCTTAAAAGCCTTGAACACAGGCATAGAATTGCCAGCCTCTCAGTATTCTAAAGGATACATTTTGGAGAGGGTGCATAGGAATTACATGATATAATTCTCCTATCCCCCCCTTCCACCAACGAACATCCCGATGCACGGCGAGTATCTATCCTTATATTGTGGATATTCCACCTGTCTGAACGAAGCGCTTTGCTCCATCATTCCTGATTCGCACGGCGAAGGATTGGAACGGCTTGCCTGCGTCGGTATTTCCGTCTGCATATAATGTGGGTGTCTTCAAGAGAAGAGTGAATAGGTTACTAAGTTAATGCGCCTTACCACCTATGACTACATTTCCACTTTTCATCAGGTGGAATGTAGTCAAGCATTAACTTAGGCTGTGAAAAAAAATATATAGGTACATATAATTAATTTTATTAAGTTTCTTATATAAAGAATGAAGTAATACCTCATAAAACATTGTACATACGCTATGAAATTAATTGCTTGAAATTGCAGTATAACAGTAAAACGTAACACTATTTATTATGAGGATTCCCGACAAAATATTTATAATTTGCTTAATTAAATTAAAAATGTTATTTTATATAATATAATGAACTAAATAACTCATATTAAGGGAGTTAATTACAAACAAGTTTTTTTATAAAACATATTTTTATTTTCAAAGCTACAACTTGCGCAGAAATATAATTTTCACAGACCGAAGAAGAGCGGCCTACAGAAACGAGGCGGGTTACTCTTTTATTATTTCTTAGAGTTCCGTACCTCAAAGGAAAAAAATAGAACTATTATAGAATCTCTTTATTGTCTGTCTCTTCGTCTGTATATCGAGACTCTTAATTTTGGGTACGCGTGGAGATATGTATTTGAATTAAAATCAATGCTTTGGTCTACATTTTCTTAAAAATACCCAGTTAAAAAATTAAATTTTGAATATACTGTAAAAAAAGTTACGGCAGTCTATGTGGTAAAAACTTATAATTTGAATTTTAGAAAATAAAATTGTTTTAAAGCATAAATTCAATAAGAAATTTTATATGTCATTATGGATAATATTATTTGATAAATATATTCTTAAGGTCGTAAGAAGCAGCCACTATGGGGTGTCACCGGAAACTTTTTCGTGTGACTGTCTGCTATCAATGTCATTTGGATACATTCGTCGACATAGCAAGCGTTACGGGCGCGTGCTTCCTTCTCATCGCTTTATGAATTTCTTTAGGTTCGCTTTAGCCATTGACTAACCTGGTGCTGTAGGAATCCTTCATGAAGTTTTTACCCAAATCATGACTGGGGAGGCAGTATACTCCACAGAGTAACCCTTCGGCCACAGCGGGCACAAGCCTTCTCCTTAGGCCTCCGTCATTAAAAAGTACGATTACTCGTAGTTGTTGGGAGAGATCAGGCCCGCTATACCGGATCACAGCGGAGCAACTTCAAGTACTTCGTTGTTTGCAGAGTTTATTATTGAGTAGCCTGTGCCTATGTTGGTAGTCACCCTCTTTGTTGTGGTTTGAACGCCGCGTTTAAGTACAAAAGTGATAATTTGGTGTCACACTGTGACGGTCAATGAAAATCGTAAAAATGGCAGAACAGAAAGACGTGCAGGAATTAAAGTAAAAGCAAAGAAAAAAAGTGTCCAACTTGAAGCCGAGTTCAAGTAAATTTCTAATTTCAAACATCCATACCAATTTTCTGCCTATCCATCCGTCTCTACAAGCTTTCACGCTCATAATATTATATATATATATATATATATATATTGGTTTGCAAGCTGAATTTTGGAAAAGTTCGTGGCTTGATTCCAGAACTAATTGTACGGAACCCTCGGTGGGAATGCAACTCACAATCTCCTGTTTTTTAAAGCCATATTTAAAGCTTAATTTACATTTATAATGAAACTTTAAGTAGACTGACAGCGATCACTTTATAACTACGATGAATCGTAGGGTAAATCGTAAATTAGGGTAAGCCCTAAACATTTGAAATACTAAAGTATCTGTTAGAATACAAAGATATCCTAAATATATAATTAAATTTATAAAAGAAAGTATGTTTAAGCATTACGCACCATATTTGTAATATAATTCTAAACATCATTATATTAAAATAATAACGTTATTTCCGTAACGTAATTAACACATTTAAAGAAATATATAAAATAAATTTATATATGCAACTGCATTAACTGTCCTATCCAAACTTCTGCGCTGGCTTGGAATAGTTGACATCACGACGTTACAATTCCAATCACAGCTTAATATGATACAATTAAGTACATAAAGAGGAAAAAATGTTCAATGTATGGATAAACATTGTTGTATAAAATTGATTTCCAAGCAAACAATTAAACGGTCTGAAGCTTAGCGTTGTGTATATTGAGATAATGAATATTAAACTCAAAAAGATTATTACCTGTATCTCTATCAATCTTATCTTTTTATGTTTCTTTCTTTAAAATAGAGAATAAAGTAACGTTAACTAGACACATTGTAATCAAATATTTTAATAATAAATACTAAATGTTTTTCAGTTTACTTTCTATAAGCAGTCTATTACATTGTCTGAACTAAATGCTGGGGAACCGGCAAAACCATAAATTTAACTGCACTGCAGCAACCCAATTTATATAATATTGTACGGTTTATTAAACCAAGTTATAATTGTCTACAAATTGTAGTAGAATATCCATAACAACTGCTTTTGTGACAATAATGGGAAATGTTATCTTCGTCTTTTTGTAAAATACGTTTCTTTGCAATCTGAAACTAATCATAGATAACCTAATTGTTATTTACAAATTGAACCGTTATAATGATAATAATTATACCATAGTATAATAATATTTGTATATTATTATTAACAATATACCAGCTTCTGACTGCGGCTTCACCCTTTTGGTCAGTTACAAAAACTAATGTAAGTCTTTTCCCAGGTTTCAGACAATTATATTAAATATCATCAATGTGAATAGTTCTACAAGCAAAGTGGTAGCAGCTCGAGAAATAAATCTATCTTTAAAACTTTTAAATATATTTTGATTTTGGAAATCAAACATCGCCACACGCTTGCAAGTGCAATGTTAGTTCGTTTTACCTACCAATTTTATCAATGTTAATAAATTTAATAAATGTTTTGTAAATATATAAAATTTAACAAATATAATACATGTGTATTTTGGCATATTTTATATTATAAACGGTAGATGCTAAGAAATAAAATTACACATTTCAAGTATCTACTATCAAAAAAGATGCGAGTAGCTTGCTAGAAGTGATGAATGAAAACAAAAAGAAAAAAAAATCAACAATAAAAACTTTTAATTAATATAATACAATATGCAATGTTCTCAACAAGAGAGTTCGATGTTTGTTGATTTCAAAAAAAAATTATGAATTTATTTCCCATATCAATAGAAAATCTTATCAATATTATTTCAATATAACGCATATAATATATTGCATAAAGCTTCCGAAATATCCATAAATTTGTATCATATCAAAACAGTATATATATATATATATATATATATATATATATATATATATATATATATTAGTTATTGTCATTATAATCAATATTTTTTAATATCTTAATATAAAATAAAATGGTACATATTAAAACATTGGAGCCAATTTTATGCACCATTTATTTCTATTTTCGGGATTACTTACCGTTCATATCAAAATTTTACAAACTTCCACAGCACTAATGTTTAACACAAAATTCACAATGGTCTTATTAATTTGCGTATTAAATTTAATTTTGGAAGTGCACGCAGGCCATCCACTGGTTGGAAGCGGCGAGCCAGCCACGCACGGCCTTACCTACCACGAAATGAGTCGAAGCAGCGCGAGCGCAGCTATAATAAACAAGCCACGCGATAAAGACTAGAGGTTCCGATTACTGATTCTCACGTACAAAACCTCAACGATTTCTTAATGGGTGATATGATAATATTATCTATTGTGAGGTTGTCATCTAATGACTTTACCTGATAAAAAAAATTAGAATTACTTCTTATGATAATAAAAAACTGATTTTTCCAAAACTATAGCTTCAAAAACTAAATCCCAGAAGTACTTATTATAATAATTTTAGAAGAAGTAATTACTTATTGGTCAAAATATTTAAACAACGGTATGAAAAACATCTCCACGCCTTATTACAATCGATAAATATTTCATTTTTTTATTTGTATACAATTTATTTTATATTTGCAAAGCCATTTGAATTGTGCAAAAAAAAAAATTCTTTTTGTATTATTAGTTTTTGTTTAATATGATTATCTTTTAACTTAAGAATTTATATCCAAGTTCAAAGGTCGGTTGAATATCCTATTTGTATCCAATAATTACTCTAAAAATATTTTCCTTCTTCTGGCTTAATTATATTTATGAGACGTTTTAACGATTCTAATTTTACAGACATGAATTATTAATATCTTAAACTTAATTTCATCACTGTAATGAATAAATTATTGATATTAATTATATTAAATGCCTTGAAATTTAAATAAATTTCACAAACTATAAAAAAAAGATTAGATGACCGATCTCTGTGTATTGGTTGGTGGTCCTGCTCGCTAAGCCTTTGGCTCGAGCCTCTCGTATTTTTCGAACTTAAGTCGTGGGTTCAATCACAACATGGGACAGTTGCTGACATTATTCACAGAAAACTGTTTTTTTTAAATTTATACAACTTTGAGGCAATATTAGCTAGCAGATTAGCGTCAAGTGTATTTTTTGTACGCTTTGCTGTTTAAATAAATATTTCGAAATATTTTAATATAATATGTAATCCTATAATCGTATTTTTCACCTGTTGGCAAATAAGGCCGTCACCTTTGTAAAAGTATATACGGATGTGATTTTGCCAACCTTGAGAAATTATATTTCCTATATCCTCCCTTAGGGATTAGCAAATATCAAAAATATTTTAATTTCTAAGCCGAATTAAATATACCATATGACATTGACTTCGAAAATAAAGAACTGATATACTTTTTATCTCTCTGACCGTTGTCAAAGTTACAATGTAATTAAAAAAATATATTAAATTGACGAAAAGTGACATCTCAAGGATAAATTGATATATTTTAATATACAACCATTCTTAATTATTATCATCTTTTATATATTATATAGTGACATAAAAACATAACTGCATCTTAATATAATTGGGATCAAAAAAGGGGAAAATTCATGTAATTTGATTAAAAAAGGTGACGAGATAATTTAAAAAAAATGATGACTTGCCAATTTTCTAAGATTGACGTATCACTTGTTATTTTTGTTTCGAATAAGCCGTCTGAGAACTTGAAATGGCAACAACATAATATCATCAATGTTCCAATCAGTTCACTGACCTTGGTGATGGTTACCTAAACAGCAAAATGAATTAAGATTCTCACCGAGCAAGTGGGTCACTATTATTAAATACACAATTCTTTTACACCTAATACAACATTCCCAAATGTATAATATTATATATAATGAGGAAATTTTATTTGATATAATAATAGAAAAGTACGTAAGCAAAAAACCATGTTTGATTATTGTTTAAAATGAACTAAATTAGGCCAAGTGAAGTTAAGGTTACAGTTTTGAAACGTAACGGGTTTTAATTCCTTCCAGTTTAACAAAATAGGTGTGGATTGGGGCCAGGGTCAAAAATTCTTATAGACATAAATATTAAATCAACTAGTGGAATATTATTAGTGCTCCAATGTGTAATATAAATTAAATTAATTAAATTTCTGCTAGACAAAGGAGGGTATTAACAGATTAATTAAAGTGAATCTGAATGGACTAATAACTACTACTAGTTATTTCACGCGACTCCAGTAGCGTGGATTACAGAAGGTAGAGTTCATAAGAAAAGCATTTGCTACTGGGTTTATTTGAAATAATAATAATAATAAACATTTATTTCGGGACAAGCCCATATTTTGTTAGTAACAATTATTCTTAAAAAACTAGTGTTAGTATTATAAATCAAAAATAAACAAAATTATAAGAAGTAACAAATAACATTTAGACATGTAGTTTTATCCAATGTTGTAGCATTGGACTCTCCATCTATCAAGAAATATTTTCAAAATACTGTTACGGCTGCCGCGGAAAGCTTGAAAGTCATTAATACGTCTTTCCGCGAACATCAGCGAGGCTCTGCAGCGCCACGACAGCCCCAACAGTATCCTGAGTGCATTATTATATTGAATGCGGAGGTCACTATACTATAAGCACGCACGCTGTAATCTGTCCACAAATTGCACGTGTAAAAAGATTGGCAATAGGTCTTAAATAGCGTTATTTTCACACGTTCAGTACATCGTGCAAATCTGCGAGCCAGCATGTTGCAGCGAACTGACAGCGACCTTCGCTCCCTATCGATGTCCTTATAGTCACAGCAGTTCTCTGTTAGCCAATGACTCAAGTACTTAAAACTGATTACCCTACAAATAGCAGATGGTAAATATAAATAATAATTTAATATATATAGTCTAATAAGAAAAAAATAAGATAAAAAATTATGAAGTAGAACTTTTATGAATAGAGCCCCATAATTTGTTATGGCTATTGTATTTCAATAAAACTATTTTACGGATATAACTCGCGTTTATTTTTACATTTTTTAATTTAAACCCGACGTTTCGAATGCTTTTGTAGCAAATGTGTTTGCGGTAAGATGATGGTGTCTGTCAGTCAGTCAGTTTATTTATTACTCAACTCCAACGGTTCCTCAGTTTACGGGCATAGAGTTCAAATCTTATCATCTCGTGTAAATCTTAGAAAACATTACCATTGTATTTTTTATATTATACAAAATACTATTATTTGAATTTAATATATTCTATCTTATTTTTAAATCTTATTTTTATCTTTCCAAATAAAGGAAGAAATTTACTAGTTTATAATGACTTGTTTTAGATTTAGTTAGAATTGTTTTAGATTTTATAATAAAAACCTTTTCTTTTTTCACACGTTCCTTACATTGCATCACATGCACTTGAATGTTACATCATTATTTATCATTCTCTGTTCATCTGAGAGTAATTTAAAATATAACATTTAATTTATAATATTGTGACAAAAAATTGTGACAAAAATTGTCAACTTCAATCCAGATCCATATAATCCAAGACAAGTAAAAATAAATTGGTAAATATTTAAAATTAATACATATATTATGTATTAAGTTCCTTAATACTGCTCGACTTGATAGGTAGATATGGCACTTTAAAGTCAGAGCTTTAGATGTCCTCTATCTCTTTCTTTTTCTTTTCTTTTCATCATTCAAAACTATAACATACACACACATACTCATGTATGTGTGTGTCTAATGTATGATATTTTGATATAGTGATGTATACAGTGTACGCTGAAGGTCGTCTGTTGACCGCACACAATTTAAATTTGAGAAAAAAAGACGGCTTTTGAACAAAGAATCGTTTGTTTTATTTTAAGGGTCAGTTTTCTGCGGTTATAATTTAGCATTGACTTTATATATTCGTATCTGCTGAAGGTCAATATTATAGAGATTTTAAATTTATATTTGAAAGAACAGTTGTATATTTTATTTAAGATATTTTCTTTAAATACACAAGTTGGGTCACTTTAAAATTGTATTATATTATATTATTTTTCATTATTATATTCACAAACGTCACAATTTTTTGAATATTTTACAAACTGGAACAAGACCGAATAGATGTTTGAGTGAAATTAATTTAAATAAATACATAAGATAAGATCATTTTATGATGAATAAATAATTAAAATTTACCTAAACTTTGGTAGAACCAGTTATCAAACAAACGAATTTGCGAAATCGATGCAAAGTTGTTTATTTTTATGATATGTATTAAATGTATTTGCCTGCTATCAAGCAAAGGTCAAAGTTTTCTTTCGAAATTGGCCTTGTCTGAGAATTATTTAAAGAACCGGTAAACCAATATAATGTGATTTTTTATTTCCTTCTAGTGTATGAGGTTTAACATAAGTGCAAAGAGAAAAGAAAAAAACAAATGAAGTAAGAATCTTGTTCTCATAATTATTTAGATAATTTAAAAATGCCGATTTATTTGACCTTTGATCTGTTTCCTCGTAGTTGTTGTTTTTAATCGATTCGATAATTAATAACTGATAACAAAAATTTTCCAAATGTTTACAAACAAAATTAGGCTAATTTTATTTTAATTTATAAAATTTTATAAATTATTTTTTTTTATATTTAAAAAAATTCCACTTTATTAATGTATTAATGAATTATAATTAACACATATTTAGATGTACATAATTTCAAATCAGGTTCATATATTTTTGTCAACAAAACTTGTATTGATTATTATTTTAATATTTCAATTTGTTTGAACGATTAACTACGTAGTAAGACCATTTAAATTTCTCTCTTACAGACTTCTACTTCCTACTCCTTTTCCCCAATAAATTCAATCCATTCAAAGAAACAATTTCAATTTGTCTCGTCCATGGGCATGGTTTTTTCTTCATTTAAATAAAAATATATCGCAATAATACTTAAAATAATAATTGCAAATGAGATTGCTTAATCAGTAAAAGCAATTATTTTGATGTTAAGAAATACAAAAATTATATTTTCTGTGTTTTTATGATTCATATTTTATTATTTTTTATTTACCTCCAATCTATAATGTTATAGTTTTTGCAATAAAAATTTCTTGATCTTTGGCTTCTAATATATTATTAAAATTATTAAAAAAAATAAATGCATTTATGTTACAGTGTATTTAAAATGTATTTTTCAAAATGGA
This sequence comes from Mechanitis mazaeus, assembly GCA_959347395.1. Lineage (NCBI taxonomy): Eukaryota > Metazoa > Arthropoda > Insecta > Lepidoptera > Nymphalidae > Mechanitis > Mechanitis mazaeus. The sequence goes on from OY365748.1 coordinate 868,693, forward strand.
TCACCTTATTGTCAAATATAATTATTTTTTTAAGTGAAATTATAGTTATTAGTTTTATCCACAAATGTTTTCAGTTAAATCTTTGTCTTTTTATTTTAGGACCAGCTGCCGGTGTTACGTCTTGGTTTATTCCCAAGTGTTATTGTTATATTATGCCGCTACCTTTTTGGTAAGCGACGTTTGTTCTAATTTTAATTTTGCCCTTTAGCGGTATGTAAAATATATATACAAAGTCTAGCCGAGACAAAGCTGCCCGCTGAACGTATTGAATTTTATGAACGAGATGTCAGGTTACGAATTAATAGTAATAGTTCTCATTAATACAGAAACGACAGTTTAAAAAAAAGTAGTATTTTGCTGTGTGACATTTATTGTAAAATATAGAAAAATTATATTAGAAGAAGCCTTTAGATATCAGTCTATGATTATGACTTTATCACTTGAATATTCATATCTTTTATTACTTGAATCTTATTTACTTTTATCTAGTGTTACTACTTTAAAAGAAATGGACTAAATTTATAAAAAAGTCACAAAAAACCGACATGATTTTTATATAATCTTAAAAATCTTTTATATTCTCAATAAAAGCTAATTTTACTCAACTCTATTAGACAAATAATTTAATTAAGTTTTTTAATTTTTTAAATTACGCACAAACGTAAATTTTTGAAATAAGATTTTTAGAGGTCGCTGTGGTTTGCGTATAGGTCTTTTTATTTTAGTTATCATACCCGTCTCGTTTAGTAAAAACATGGAAAGTGAAAAGTTATGTCATATAGTATACAGTCTTAGTTCAAATTACTTAAGAATTTCAGAGCTTTGTCAAAATATAAAAATAATAAATTTTACAATTATCCTGATATACTCATAACTCTAAGTCCATCTCTTTCTCTAGTAGGTTACAGTTTTGAAGTTTCAGTTCTGCTGTCCGTAAATTACAACAAATATCTTTCTTTTCACATAATAAAATAAATATTAAATGACTGTTGGGATTGGCCGTTGACAAAGCTGGCTTAGTACGGTAAGGTATCGAAACATCCTTCACTGGGTGATGTTAACAATGTATGTAAAACACGTGGTTTGTTAAAGACCGGTTTTATTACCTGAAGACATGATATACTCCATATATTGATAAGATATATACTAAAATTACAGATTATTCGATTATTAGATTTCTTTTCGACATTATTTTTGATACAAAACGTTTAAGTCAGAGAGAAAATATGATTTTTATCGGGTTCAAGTGTAACTGACCGCTCATTATAGTATGTGGTTATTTTAACTGTATATTTATTACTTGTTTTTGTAGCTTATTGCTCAAGTGGTATTTTACTCTCGAAAATGTGCTATGTTTTACAGAATCTATAAGAACTCATTATATTTTTAATATTTGAAGAACATGAAAATACTTTTAAAAAAACTTTAAAAAGGATAGTTCTGAGCCACCCGAATGATGTGTGTGTTTATAAGTCTGCAATTATTTCTAAAAATGCTTAACCGATTTTGATGATTTTTTCATCAATTTAATCTTCTTACATCAAGGGTTTTAGTATATAATAAAATTATGAAAGTCTTTAACATAAATTATTGATTTTAATAAATAAGACAAGACTAACATTTTGAAATTTACTGAAGGTGTAGATTTTTTTAGGATGTTAATTAAATCATGGATTTAAATGACAATATAGCTTATATCTGCATAGTTGAGATAAGATTTTATTATATAATATACTGACTTATTAACCAGATTTAGTAAGTTATTTACATAAAAATGAAACAAGGTAATATAATTTACAATTTTATGTACGTAGGTATATTAATATACCTAAGATACTTCTGAAATATAATAATTCAAATCTAATTATTCTATTGTATCGACTTATGAAAAGGTATAATGCCGTTGTGCAGTCAGCAAAAAAATGGTTGAACGATGTAAATAGAAAACTTCAAGCGACAAAATAAATATTAGAAAACTGTACTTTAAAAAAATGTATTTTCGTTAACTGTATTTTTAAAAATTATTGTTATCTTTCCACTTACAATCAATATCAGTGATCACTTTTACGTCTCTTGTAAATTAATGGAATTTGTGTGGAAATGTCAGCGGGAACTTATTTTGATAATATAGTTTTCGAAATATTTATTTATTTATTTATTAATATATCTTTTTCCACTTTGAATCAATATCAGTGATTACATGTGTCCATCAATTTGAAAAGAAAGGAGACTCTAGTCTTCTATCATACTTATCGAAATATTAATAAGCAATTTGTCTAATTGAATCATATATATATATATTCGTTGTCGCCGTACATTTTCTGTGACCAAATGTTCCAATTAAATAATAGTGGCAACGATAACGTACAACAAATCATGAAATAACAACGTATACAAAATATTCTTTTCGGTTCTGTTGAAAATAGTTCAAAGTTAACAATGCAACATTTAGTCATATTATAATAAATAAATCAAGATAAGGCGTATGTACGGAAATTTTAAAATCATTTTACTGATTTTACAATTCTTTTACGATTAATATTATAAGTAAAAAAATGTTAGAACAATAGAATTGTTATTATTATTTATGTATTTTGCTAATGGCATTATGTTTACTTTTTATTTTTTAATAAGATCAATGCAATCAATCAATACATTCACGAATCTAATTAATAAAAATCATCGCGGAGGTAGCATATTTAATAAATTTATAAACCTAAAAATAAATTTGATATTATTAAATTCCTGATTAAGGCAATTATAATCATCCCAGTTTTTGAAATCGAATTTTTTGTAATATCCTTACATTTTGAGGAATCCTCAGTAATTAGATACTTTAGAAACATTTATATATCTGTGTATGTGTGTGCGTGTGCTTATGTAAGTGCTTTTTATCTCCGTTTTCTTCTTCTTGATTATGAATTTGACTTAGTTTTGGTAGCGATGAGTATTCACGTTACTTAGAGCAGATTAGTTTTCCAGCGAAATCGACTAAGTGGTTTTTAGTTTTAAAAAATAACCACATATTCGCGATTTATAAAAAACTGGTTGCTTGATCGAGGTGCTTGTAGTACCCATGGATGCATACTTACATTTCCTAGAGATAATTATTTTTTAAGCGAAATTGATCAAGTGGTTTTTTATGATTTTTTTTTTCGACAACAAGGAAACTGCTTATACTGCAATTTCTAAAAAACGAAATTCGCGATGGGCTTGTTGTGGCACCACTCCACGCATGTTGTAATCAATAAAAAATTATCACTATTGGAAAAAAAAAATATCTCGTATCTTTTGTGTTTATAATGAAAATTTAAAAAATAGTTTTACATTATCTAATAATCAGACGATATACTTGTGTTACCCTTACGTTATACTCGTGAACGGGTGCTGCTTGCGGTAGCTGGTGATCTTGAAGCTAATTTGCAACATTTATTGATTTAAATTAGTTCATATTGTATTGATTGCGTTGGTGATTGTTGTTCGTAAATAATGTTAATTTTTTTTGACGTTTGTGAGTTTGTGGTGTGGTTCTTCTCAGACTAGGGCGCGTTTCAAACCCTCGTAAAATTGACTCTTAAGTTGGAGAGTGTCCAGACTTCAAATAGACGTACACAAATTATTACGGATATGGATTCAAAGTGGAAAAGTCATAAATAAATAAATAAGCAGAAAGAAGTCATTTTATATATATAAAAAAAATAAAATAAAATAAAACATTTTTATTAACCACGAACTTAAGGTGATGGGGTTTGCACCCCTTATTTATAGTTTCTTAAAATACATAAAAGCCGCAGGATTCAATTTATTCGAATTGTGTTCACTTTTTGCTGACAATAACATGCTTCGGTTGGCGTTACAACCATGACAACAATAACGAAAATGTTTCAGAAATTGTGCAAAAGGTTGTAAAATAAAAAAAAAAAGAAAAAAAAAATTTAGCATTTTCATTGTCCATCAAAACAGTTCTAAGTTATAGTCGTATTGTTCACCAAAACAGCCCAGTAAAGTATCAAAACAAAGTCAATTTAAAATTATACTTGTTTACCTTTATATATGTTTGTTTTTTGTACTGAACTTTGGTACTTCGACCATAAACCGATGTTCTTCTGATGAGAGTCTGCTGACACAAATTGTCCATGAAGAATAACTGGCAAGTAATACCACGAAATGAGATTATTTGAAATATTACACTTTCAATTTGTTAGAATATTTTATTGAGTAACAATCATAATTTTATCTCAACAAATCAGAATCGAGGTAAATTTTGTTTAAAAACATATAAGTGCATAGTTATTGCTGAAATAATCAACGATCCATTTAAGTTCAAAACGAAATTTTAAAAATAATATTATTAGATTTTAATGTATTGAAAAATTAAAATTAAGATTTCAAAACATTTTGTTGTACAACGTCATCTACAATTTGTTCATAAACTTGTTTCATGTTGGTTTTCATAAGGTCATGGTGTTTCTTAACTAAAACTAAAGATGGCGCCATAAAAATATTAAAATATACATCCAACTACAATTAATAATTGTCTTAGCATAGAATAAGGTCATAGTTTAATTTAAATACATTAAACTATTATTAATTATATATCGAGCTTAAATTCTTTGCTTGTAAATTATTATATATTTTCTTGGTTGAACAGATATTGACAACAAATGTTTATAAAATATATATTTAGAAAAAAAAATCAAAACCGTAAATAAATAAAGAAAAAAATAATATTATATATAAAAAAACTAAATAATAATAATAAAGAACTTAAATTTTGTGATTTCGAAATAAGCTTTATCCAACGGACTTATTCGTATAAAAGGAACTTGGAATTCCGAGATCGCAGTTAATTCGCGCTAAATCCCAAAATTCGATTAAAATGCTCCATTTAGTTAATTTCAATTCTATTGTCGGTATTACTGTTGCCTAAGTTGCACTGAAATCCTAATTTAACGCAATTCTGTTTTGGAAACTATTGAAACTATAGCTTATTAATCCTCTTACCTTTCTAATATTCTGACCTATTTGCTAATTAGGTGATAATATTACTTAAGGTACTATACCACCAAAGCTGTGAATTTGTTTTAAAAAATATTTCGAATGTATGATTTTTTAATGAACAAGCATAAAGAAAAACTTATTATATCGAAAATACATCAGTTTGACCGCCTTCAATTAATTCAAGTGTATTATATATTTACTATTTGATCGGTATCTCAAACCCGACCGCACTTATTCGTGAAATTCGTTAATGTTTTTAACTCATATTGGTTGAATATCATAATGAAGCTCGGTGAACCGTTTATAAAATTGAAGCTTTACAATGTGAAATTGTCCTTTGTATTTCACTATTAATTGTATGTAATTTTGTTTTATCGCCATTCAGAAAATTTTTATTGAAATATACTCCATTCTGATTTTATCAATACAAATTTTAAATAAAAATATTCTCAGCAATAAAAATCTTTCAGAATATTTATATAATTTAATAAAAATGTAGACGTTTATATTAATACCATCATTCTACTGCCCATACAGTTCTCTTCTCAAGGTGGCCCCAAATTTTTTCTTCTTAAAGTCATCTGTCAGCTCTGCCTCAACTCCTACTTTCTTCCTTCATTGTAGTCTACTATTCATGATTAATCAAATTAAGGAATAGATTAGTTACGTGGTTTTCATTCCTCCTCATCACATGTTCTTACAAAAAGTAAAAATATAATCAAATATAGCTTAAAACTATCATTCAATTATCAAATTATTAATCTTTGATAAAATGAGTTAATTGAAATCAATATAAACAGTTAATTTCACATACTTATAAGTATAAAACAATAATATTGTAAATTGTTTGTTGTTGTTTGTAAATTGTTTTTTATTCAAAAATATATACGAAAATGGTTAAGACATATTTCGTGTTAGGGTTTTAAACATCTACTATCCTTTGTCACCATAATGTCTAACTTTGTTGTAGAGTATACAATATTTTTGTCATTTAACGTGTCAAAATATTTAACATCAAAAATCGTTTCTTGTACTTTGCAGTTACTTGTAAGTTAACCCCTAAACTTGCACTATAACATAATAAAGTCTTAACATTTACGTTTAACAAAACTGAAATAAACAGAGCTTTGTCAAGAGTTCTAATTACAGTTTCTTGACTTTTTAATTGTGCTATTAAAAGTTGGTGAGAAAGTAGCCGTTTTTTGGTTATACTTAAACTAAACTGGAAATAATTATCTTCCTGCTTATCTTTAAATACTTTTTTGATGAAAAATTAATGTCATTTTTAGTCTTTAATTAACTGAGTACTTATTAAAGTTAACGTATTATGTAACAGCAATATATTAGTTTGAACAGTAGCGTACAGGTGCGGTAAAATTCCAGTACGATAACTGACTTTTCTATTTTTCTCTTAGTATATTATTATTACTATATCTGATATTATATAGAGGTATAATATAATACGTGGGCATTATTTTATAAGTGATTCAGAGATTTAAACGCTGTACATAAGGACATTATTGTAGTTAGTGTAAATCATTTCCTAATAAGTACGACGGCTGAAAAAAATAATAAGATAAACGATTTACATTATCTTTTTAAATTTTAGTGTAACTTTTTTATATATCATTTCTAGGGGGATTAAATCCCTGATTACTGTCACTTTTTGAGATCGACAATACGACAAAAGGTCTTAGATATAGTTTATATGTTTATATCTTTATTGGAACATTTTAATAATTGTTCCTCTTATAAGGTTACATATGTTATATATATATATAAATATAATTGCATAAACTATATCAGGATATTGTATACGAAAAAAATAAAATTATAGAACATGTGCACCTAGTTGTGTGATTCAATATGAGGCTTAAATGAGAGTGACGTTGAAAATATATGGTTCTCAACTATCCGGCTAACTCGTAACTACGCTTCGTGCACTAAATTAGACTAAGTCTAACTAGGTTGAAACGATGTTCGAAATAACTTACTGACTGTCATTTAAACAACTCGAAGTTAATTACTGTAAAATACATAGTGAAGTCTAGTCCAATAAACCTCGGGAATAGCTTAAGAAGTTGGTATTGGAGTATTATTATAAACCTGTAGTAAGATATCCTAGCCTGTGACACTCCCATTACAAAACTTTTAATATAAATACTTAAAAAGCATTGTTACTAAATAGATAGATTATACTCTATCGCTTTCTACTTCTAGATACATCCTTCATTACTTACGCCCACAAATGCGATGTATATAAATTTTCAATTCTAATCCGACCGAGGTTGTCCCTTCGGATAGAATTATCAAGTGAAAAATGAACAAATGAATGTCTAATAAATAAACAGACGACGTATCGAGTTGTACAAATGAAGAAACAGGTTAAAGATCGAAGTTAGGTTATTAATCTCCAGGGAAGCAACTTTTGTTGTTGCTTTTATTTATTTATTTATTAATTAATTTATATATATATATATATATATATATATATATATATATATATATATATATATATATATATATATATATATATATATAAATAATAATATATATATCCTTTCTATTTTGAGTTAATAATAGCGATCACTTTTAAAACTGTTTGTAAAGAAGAGCTTGTTTTAAGTTTTGCCGATAGAATTATTGAAATGCTTTATGAAATGCATATGAAATATCGAAATGGGAGGCGAAAAGTTGGGTTTTCAGCTATCCCGCTAGCGACTTATCGTCATGTTACGTTTTGATAAAATATCTACTTTACCTAGTATCCAATATGATCTGCATTCGAACGATTGAAAAATAGGCTCTACCAAAAAAAAAATCAAACAGATAGTTATGTATTTTGTGTGGGCTAGCAAAGAACTTTCGTTTCGAATAAACCAAATTATTTTTTGCTCCTCAACAATTGAGGCTTACTTGTTCCATTGCTTAGACTGGACGTTACTTCTTCATATGGTACGTTTTAATTTATATTTGTATCGGAGAAATTGTCTCATCAACGTTTACCATCGCCTTCCCTTCGCTGATAAACTGGAATCATAACAAAATTAGATCCGGATTGTCTGAGTAAAATATTCCTACCAACACGAATAGTTTAAAAGTTTGATTAACCAGGGGGCCAGCTAACTTCCTAATTAAAATTAGACAAATCTCACGAGGATAGTAACTGTTTGGAATTGCCGGTTTTTGATTCGAATGTTAAAATTATTCTGTAATTAAACAAATAAAGTTATTTTATTAAAGAGCTGTTGTTAGAACAAACTGTTGTATACATTTTATGTCATTAATGGAATAATACACGTTCTGTCTGTAGTAGTAAAGTATGGAGAGCCTTATTCACTATTTTGATTACCACGAGATATAAACATAAGCATTAATTTCAGGTAAACATTAAAACTTAGCATCTTAACTGTTTTTTGTAATGACCATCTATACAAAGTTTTTGAATGCGCTAATCTTCGTAGCTAATGTTTATATTTTTTAAAAATTCTTATAATTATGATAGTTCGGTCCATACGGACGGCTTTAGGATCTGTCTAATATTACGTCGCAGCTCTTTGTTTCCCTATAATAAGAATATTATTAAAGTAAGTCGGAAGAAAATAAGCCGCTTAAAATAATCAGAAGAAAATAAGCCGCTTAAAATAATCGTGTTCTCTATCGAAATGCTCAAGCATTCGTAATTATCAAGTTTGTTTTTGCATATGATTTTGTTTTAGTGCTGTTTCTGAAATTGTTTTATTTTCCTCCTATTTTGGTGTTTACTATGTATTTTCATAGGTCTTTATAACGCAATTAAAATACAATTAATCAAGGACAAATATAATTCTATTTTATAATAAGGTGTGTTCAAAACGATGGATTTTATTTTTATAATTTATAAATAAGCTTGATCTAACCGACTTTATTTGTCTAAACATAATTAACACATAAAACAGAATTCTATTGTCTGTGTTATAAATGCATCAGTTGCACTGGAAACCTATTATTGTTCTGATTTGGAAATTATTGGATTATCTATAAGCAATTAATGACCCATCTAAAATTACTACTTATATGTTAATCAGGTGATAATTATCACTAATGTGTTAAAGCACTAAAGCTGGAAATATGACTTAAACGATTTAATTAAAATCTATTTTGCTGTTTTGATATTTTTGACGTATACGTTTAATTTATAGTCTTCTTATGCACACAATACCACAACATACTATATAATATTAGATATATCATATTGTTAAGCAAACATTAATTAAAATGTAGTTTGAAACAGCTCCAGCTGGCTCAAAAAATACATCAAAACTCTTTTTTTTATTTTAATTAAATTAAGATAAATCTATAGTATCAGTTGTATATCAGTTTGACCGCCTTCAATTAATTCAAGTGTATTATATATTTACTATTTGATCGGTATCTCAAACCCGACCGCACTTATTCGTGAAATTCGTTAATGTTTTTAACTCATATTGGTTGAATATCATAATGAAGCTCGGTGAACCGTTTATAAAATTGAAGCTTTACAATGTGAAATTGTCCTTTGTATTTCACTATTAATTGTATGTAATTTTGTTTTATAGCTTTTCAGAATATTTTAATTGAATTGAGAACATTCAGATTTTATTAATAAAAAATATTAAATAAAACTATTCTCAGCAATAAAGATCATTCAATTTAATTATATTATTTAATACTTATACAGACGTTTATATTAATATCACCCTTGTACTGCCCATACAGCTCTCCAGGTGGCACAACATCTTCTTCAACTCATTTCTGTCATATCAGACAGCTCTGCCTCCACTCCTGCCTTCCTCAACTTGTTGAGGCGCCTAGTCTTCATTCTTCTTCCTCAAATGCTTATAATAAACTCAACTTTTATTCCTCTGTTTTAATGTAAATAGGCCAAATAATCTTATTTTATACATTTTTGTGTATCACATTACAATTATCATTTCATAAAATAATAATAAATCCATATTACAATTATCATTTCATTTGTATTCAAATAAAATAAACATATTGTTTGGCGACAGTTCATTTATTATAGTTTTATTTAAATGTATTAATTATAAAATGGAATGATCCACCTCGCCTTAAATTTGAAGATGCTTATGTTTATGGTAGAATAACCAACTTATTAGTCAGTAATCTCAAAAAAAATATAAAAAAAAAACAGATTGTTATACTTTGAAACCTTAATAGCCTCGAGAAGCTCAGGCTATTAAGTGTAGTTATCTCTTAACTAACCCCAAAACTTGCACTAAACGTTTTTAACATAATTAACTCTTATCAGTTACGTTTAACAAAACTTGAATAAAAAGGGGTTTATCAAGAGCTCTAAATAATTTTCTTGACTTCATAATTGCGCAATTAAAAGTTGATGAGAAAGTAGCCGTTTCTTGGTTGAACTTAAACTATGAAAACACTGGAAATAATTACATTCCTACATATATTTAAATACTTTTGTGGGTGAAAATTTAATATTTTTAGTAAATTAGTGTATATCACGGCGTTACCCCGTTATTAAACAGTACTAACAATACATTATTTCAAAATAGTAATAATAGAAAATGATAATATGGAAGTATTTTAGAATGACTTTTCGCATTCTCTATTCATATTGTTAAAAATAATTGTATATTATTTTATCTGATAATGTGGTTTATAGAGATTAGATTTCATACGTAGGCATTATGTTATTAGAAATTCAGAAATTAAGACAATAATTAAATTCGTTGGGGGAATTTTGAACAAAACAATAATAAAACAGCTGTCCCTTTCCGACGCCTGCTGCTTTCTTATTTCTATTGCTATCCTTTTTCCTAAGATACGAATTTAAAAAAACTTCTGAAAAAAACTTCTAGTGAATGAGGGGTCAAACTGCAATTTTAATGTATTAAAATTATTAACAAGTAACGATAACTGAGGGGTTGATACCAACAAGATAAACGATTTTCACATTGACGTATGGAATTATTTATTTTTTTAGATCATTTATTTCAAGGAATTGAACCGACAATCTTAGATATCTTATACATTTCATATATACCGCAGCGACCATTGATCCTAACAATTATAGTTTTTATATACGGGTATTATATTTTACCACATTTTACTTATAATGCAAATGAATATTAAAAAGAAATTTAATATATAGAGTTACATAATATAGCAAACATTAAAATTATATACACTTGTTTAATTGTACTTGAGTGATTCAGCATGACGCTCAATGAAAATATATGGTTCTCAACTATCTAGTCTAACTCGTAACTACGCCTTGTGCTCTAAATTAGACTGTCTAACTAGGTTGCTACGATGTTCTAAATAACTTACTGACTTTCGCTTAAACAACTTACAATTAATAACTATAAAATACATAGCGAAGTTTATACCAATATACCTCAGGAATAGTTTAAGAAGTTAGTTTTCGTATATTATAGACATATATTAAATATCGACCTGCGACATTTGTAATCAGAAACTTTTAATATCGTTTTTAAATACTTTAAAAGCAATGTAATTAAATAGATAGATTATACTCTATCGCTTTCTACTTCTTGGTACATCCTCCATTACTTACGCCCACAAATGCGATGTCTATAAATTTTCAATTCTAGTCCGACCGAACTTGATTCCTCGGATCAAATTATTGAGTGAATAATGGAGTGTCTTACAAATGAACAGACGACGTATTGACGTATCGACGTATTTGTATGCTAAATAATATTTGCTTATTAAGCTTTGACTTATGGTGAATATATCCGAATGTTCTAGCTATAACCTTATTGGTGAAGTTATTATGTAATTTAGATTATTTTCATTTGAGGAAACAAATTTTATGTGGTCAAAATAAAATTGGATTTATTTTGACTATAAACAATGTTTAAATCCGATTAAATTTAAAAACATCTTTATGTTTTACAATTTATACGACTCTTTTATAAAATTTAGAAGAAATATAATATTATGAACTCTGGATCGTAAACAAGAGTAATATGTACAAAACAAACACACGTCATGCTTTTATTTATTTATTTATTTATTCTTTATTGTTCCAACATAAAAATGTTACAATGGGTGGACTTAATGCTAAATAGCATTCTCTAACAGTCAACCTTGGGGATGTGCAGAGACTTTAAAAGCGGTGCAATAAAGAGCGCAAAATTTTGAAAGGTTTGTAGGAAGTAATTATAAATATATAACATATAAGTAGTGGGAAAAATGTAAGCACAAAGAAGAAAAATAATAATAATAAAGAACTATAATAGATATATTCATAAGAAATATTGTTAGTAATACATTCTAACCTAAAAGTTTGTTCAAGAAGTGGCTATAAATTTTTTTTTTGAAAATAGGCCTTGTCCGTGATTTCCTGATGTCATTGGGGAGAGAATTCCAAAGTCGAATACACTGGAACGTGAAAGAATTGGATATAAAACCAGAGCGGTGCATAGGGAAAGCAAGGCGGAGAAAATTAGAAGAACGAAAAGACTTACCGTGAGAATCACTGAGGTATTGAAAATTACTTTTAAGGTAATCAGGGGAAAGAGGATTAAATAATATAGAAAAAAGAGAATTAAGTAAATGTGACTGTCTACGTTCACGAATTGGGAGCCATTTGAGCTGGCGGCGATAAACAGAAATATGGTCAAATTTACGGAGACAGAAGATGAATCGTATTGTATAATTAATAAGACGATCTAGTTTATTGAGAAGCTCCTCACTTATGTCAGAGTAGCACACATCAGCGTAATCAATAATAGGAAGAACAAGGGTTTCAACAAGGAGAATATCGTGGTCTACCATGTTGAAAGCGTTAGAGAAATCGACCAAAACTAAGATGGTGACCAGTCTATTCTCCATGCCATATCGAATATCTTCAGTGACTTTGAGAAGGGCGGAAGTGGTACTATGACCCGGTTTGAAACCTGATTGAAAAGGGGATAAAAGTTTATTAGAGTAAAAAAAAGAGGCTAACTGTTTGTGAACAGTAGCTTCAAGAATTTTAGACATAAAAGGCAGAATTGAAATGGGTCTGAAATGTTTTAATTGAACAGGATTGGCTGTTTTAGGGAGAGGAGTTATATAAGCTTTTCGCCAAATAGAAGGGAAACAACCTGTCAGTAAAGAAAAATTTACGATGTTAGTGATGATAGGTGCCAGAGAGCTGAGAATAGGTAAAATCATTCCTCTACTCACATCATCAAAGCCAACTGCTTTTGACTTAAGAGAAGATATAGTTTTACTGATATCATCCACAGAAACTGAAGAGAAATAAAAAGGATCGATAGAAGCTTGAGGCATGGAAGCAATTTCAGAAATAGTGTTGGACTTAATGAGGGCACAAAGAGAATTACAGGAAGAAAAGTATATATTTAACTCATCAAGGGTGAAAGAGCCAGAGGTGAAATTAGAAGAACCTTTACCTATACCGAGAGAGTGGAAAAACTTCCATATTTCAGCTGAGGAAGAATTGAAAATACTACCGATAAAATAACGTCGCTTGGCTGCTCTAACCATTTGATTGCATCTATTGCGAGCTGCTTTATAAAGGTTCCAGTTATCGTCACATCTGTAACGTTTAAAGCGACGAAATAATCTGTCACGGCGTGTCATTGCCATTCTGACACCACGGGTAATCCACGGAGCTGGCAGACGATTAAGTTTGACTGGTTTGAGCGGCGCATGCTTATTAAACAGATTTAAGATAATATTATTTAATATAGAGACCTTGTCATCAGCTGTTGGCGCAGCTGCGATAAGCGAATAGTCAATGCTTTGAGCATCAGCTTGTAACGAAGGTAGGTCGATCCTAGCAAAATTACGCAACCAAACAATTTTATTTTTAAGCTTGGGTGGTTTAACTTTGTAGGCGAGATAGATTAAATCATGTCTAGAAAACCCCGGAGCATGTAGTTGGCCATGTGTAATGACATGATCAATAGAGGAGGTGAAAATTAAATCGAGGCATGTATCGTTTGTGTTAATATTATGATGAGTAGGGTGTGAGGAAATAAGAGACATATTGAGAGAATTAAATAATTTGATTAGATTTACTGATTTTATTGAGTTACTGCAGATGTCAGTATTAAAATCACCCAAAATTATGTGATGTGAGTACTCCGAGCAACATGATTCAAGAATATTCTCAAGACTGGAGAAATAATCAGTGGATGGTGGACAGTAAACGACTCCAAGAAGGACTTTGACCCCTCCCAGAACAACATCAAGAATAATGTACTCACTCGTTGCAGAGTATAGATTCGGCGATAAAGCAAGAATACTGTGAGGGATATCATTACGTAAATATATAGCAACACCACCTCCACCTTTTCCAACTCGGTCATTCCTAATCATGACATACCCCGGTAAGGAGTAAGACACGGAGTTAAGAGATGGCTTAAGCCAGCTCTCAGAGATGAGGATGGCGTGTATAAACGAGGTAGTTGGAAAAGCATCTTGCAGATCAGTGAAGTGTGAGGGGATACTTTGGGCATTTAAGTGGCAGACGTTAAAAGAGTTAGGCAAACCCCCAAATGCGCCACTCAGAGATTCGGCAAGAGTAAAAGGTTCACTAATTGAGACGACACTCGATTGTGAGAGACGATTCTCACAAGTCGAATGTACTGAATCATTATTAGACATACTTATATGTGTAATATAATAATAATAATAAAATATGAAAAGAAAAGATAATAAGAAAATGTAATATAAATAAAAATTAAATATATAAATTTATGATATAAATTATTTTAATTAAAATGTTCTGACTGCACGTCCCGCCAGTATGAAAAAGTAAAAAATTAAAATAAAAAGTAGTTACAACTAAAGTTAATAAAATATTAAAAAATATATATATATTAAAACAAAATCCAACTACAATAACCAAAAATTATAAAAATTAAAAACAAGTTAAGGTCACACTGTCTGTAACAAATATTTAATACAATACTTGTGACCGTTATTAAAACAGAAAAGTAAAATACTCTGTTTACTTCGCTACAGATATTAAAATAAACCCTATGCAACACGAATAGAGTGAATATATTTATTATTAACATATCTATGCTACAGAACAGAATGACATTGACATTTCATAATATTACGATATTAGACGTTATATGTCAGTGTCACCATAATTAGCTACGAATTTAAAAGCCTATAATTATTAGAAATTTAAAAGTTTATACTTATTACATATTATTGTAAGTTGGAAAATCAAAACACAAATGGCGGGGGATAATATAAATATAACAGTTTACCCTTTGTTCGAGAATAAAAAGAAATAAATTAAAAACTATAAATGGATTTTGTTTGGGGTAAACAAAGCTGATGGAAAAAGTAAACAGAGACGGATGCATGTGAGGCCTGAGGAATCTACTGAAGAAGTTGCTTTTTGTACCTCAACGTGCGTTTCGACTTTGGCCGTAGTTCAGGCTGAGGTGCAGTCCCAGGAGATGGTAAACGAGGCTGGTCGTTGTTATCTTCTATATATGCCTCAGATACATCAATCAGGTCAACCTCAGTGAGAATGCGATGCCTGGATCCATTAGGGAGCTTGACAAAGATGACACCCTCAGATGTCCAGCAATTCTTCATACCGAACCTTTGACGCGCACTAATAAAGAGGGACTGGCGGCTTCTGGTCAAAAACTCGGATACAACATGAGGCGTACCTTTGAAAGCGGTCTTTTTCTTCCAAACTGATAGTCTATCAGATTGTTCCTGAAAACGGACGAGTACAGGGCGACATTTCCCCTCATTAAGTGTACCAAGGCGATGACAACTTTTAAATTTGCTACAGCTAAAACCGCATAAGCCAAGCTTATCACTAAAAAGCCTGGCTATGTGCTCAGCAAGACCACTTTCAACATCCTCAGACACACCGCTTACTAAAAGATATTTCCTACGGTATCTCATTTCACCTGCTTCAACCGTTCGTGCAAGCTCTGCAATTTGCTGTTGAAGAAGGTTGAGGATATCACTCACATTGGTCTTAAAAGATGATATTTCTTCCTGTAATCGTTGAATGGTAATGTTGCCGCTACGTGGAGCTGCCGTCTTCAGCTGAGACTCCAGATCAGCAAACTTTTTCATAATAGTGGACTCCAAGGCATGTTGAGTTTTTAAAACAGCAGTGTAGTTATCCATTATAAGTGATATTTAGTGAAATTAGAGGTTTAATTAAAGTAAATAACTTAGTGGTATTCACAGGACAGTGCAGTGCAGAAATGTGATTTTAATGCATGGACTAGGGCACAAACACTTGTGAGTAACTTATGTCTATTGTACTTCAACTTAGCACACAATATTTGTATAAAAATGTACTATTTTATAATTATATTAAAATTTTAAAAGAGAACACAACGTTACTTTTTGTGTGCCTACCGCCAATTTTATATGTAAAAAAAGTTTTAAGCTTTTGGTGTAGGTCAAGAAATCTTGCTTTTTTGAATATGTTATTTTGAATTTAAATTGTGGTTTGTTAAATAAGGCCTTTTAATGTTGTGGTTATCGACAAGCAAGAACGCCCTATGCTATTAGCAAAATAAAGATAAAAATATGTTGCCTGAAGGATAATATAGACAAGGGAAGAGAAACGTTTTGTTTTCGTCTACCCATTAGCCGAACGTAACATAATTGAAATGGCTACTTTACTCCGATCTTGTGAAAGAGCGTAGAATTAATTAGATAAAGTCAGCCCATATGATCCGCAGTAGAATGAATATAGGTTTTACCATATAATGTCTTATATTCATAGACATGGACTCTTTGTGAACTGGCAAGAAGCTACTACTACCACGAAGTAGATTATATTTAATTAAGACGGTAATTACACAGTATAGGCAAACCTATACCTTGTAAATAGAATATTTACGAAAAAATTTAATTATCTATTAAATACTTTACGTTTTACTTTATCTTTAAATCAGAGGAATTTCCCGATTTGTCTTTTCCATTGCCTTATCTTCGCTGGTGAACTATAATTACAATAAGATTGGATCCAGGTTGTCCGACAAAAATTTCCACCAATAGGAATAGTTAACAAATTTGATTAACCACGACCTCTCTAAATTACTAATTAAAACTAATCCAATCCCGAGAGTTTAATAACAATTGGGTATTTTGGGTTTTTGATATAAAAGTTAAATTTAATTTGTAATAATTTCTTTTATAAACTATTATAAAATAAAAATGTACTTAATAGTATTATTCAAGAATAACATAATAAATTTTCCGTATCTAGTATTTATTTTATTTTATTTTATTGTTTATTGTACACCAATATAAAGTTTAAATTTACAAAAAAAAGAACAAAAAAGAAAACCATACTACAATTGGCGGCCTTATCGCCTTAGGCGATTTCTTCCAGGCAACCATACAATTAAATGATCATTCTATTTGATGGAAGGTGGTGTAAGGATATAAATTAGCAATAGACATACATGCAAATCATTACACTCTAATACGTATACATATAAATATATAGTTTATACCATAAATATAAACAATATTTGAAATTATAAATTATGCATATATATTATCTAAATAAATTTTAGTAACGAGTTGTCCTAATTATTTAAGGTCAGATAGAGTTCCTTGAGTGATTTTTTCAATATATAACAGGATTGGATTTGGACTTGCGTATATAAAATTCGTTCCATAATCTAATAGCAGAGACAGTAAAAAAGTGCTTCTAAAATTTCGAGTTATGGATGGGTAATTCAAGTGTTAGATGTCGTGATGAACTCATCACGAGGGGTGAACCAAGAAACTTAAATCTCTCCTTCAGGTATGAGAAAGAGTTTGGGTGATATAAAACACAGTACAAAAGTGAAAGAAAGTGTAAATCTCGGCGTTGGCGAATAGGGAGCCACTTGAATTGTTGACGAAGATGTGAAATGATTTCATATTTACGCAAACTAAATATGAACCGCATAGCCATGTTTTGAAGTCACTCAAGTTTGTTTAAATAGTCCTCGGTCTAGTTAGGGTAGCTTGCATCGGCATAGTCAATAATAGAGAGAAGAAGAGATTAGGCTAACATAGTTTTGGTAGGGATTGGAAGAAAATATCTCAGTCGACGTAGAGTGCAATGACAAACTAAAATTTTTCGACTGATCTCTTTAATATGAACAGATCCAGACAAAGTTTGAAGTAAGTGAATACCGAGACCTTTAATGTAGTCACTGTAGGGAATCATTACATTCTTGTACAATACGTGAGGTATGTTCTGCTTATCAATCCTTGAAATCAACCAAGCACTGACAATAATAATGGCCTGCCACTTACACGGATTAACTTTCAAGCCGTACAGGTGACTCCACTTTAAATTGGCACCCAGATCATTATTAATGACAGCTATCGCAGAGTCAAGTATGGACAGTCTTGTTCTCGCTATGCCACTACATCATGTTATTTTATTGTCCATAATTTGTTTATCCAACAGATATACTCGTGTATGTAATAAAACATAACATTTAAGTTTAATTTAAGTTTTAGCGAAACATATTTTAATGTAATAACCGTAAAAAAATTATCAAACCAGTTAGCAAAAAAAAAAAAAACAAAAAAGAAACATTTAATAATAATGGTAAATTTAGAGCCACAGTATAATTTTTAATATAATAAAAGAAGAAACGAGTTAAATTGTAAAATATCTAATTATTTACAGAATTTATAAAAATAGTAGTGCAATTCGTGAGAAATTTGTTTCCTTTTATAAAATTGTAAGAAATACATATTGCCAATCTGATTAAGCCTTACAAATCCTTTTGAATAAATATGAATCGAAATCGTTTGACTTATATCTGAAATTTATAAAAACTGATAAAAAATTTAAAGTTAAATTTTCTGTATAAATCAGTTTCTTAATTGAATCCTCTAGTACTCTTCAAAATGCCCGACCTCGACAGTTTTCCATTCGTCTCATACTTTTCAATTACAAATACAATTTGAAACGTTGTAGAAACTCAATAAATATAGTAATTATATTTTTAACCGTGAACGAATGGCTGCAGCCGATTTTCAAATCCGCGAACGAATTACTAAGTTTCCTAAATTAGTTTTTGAATTTTGAAAGTTTCTAATTGAATGTTTCATTTCTTCAAATGTCTGCTTTAGTGTTTTTTCCAGAAATATGTTATTTTACAGTTATTATGAAATAAAAAATTACAACTACAATATATCATTCTTAAAGTTATCAAGAATAAAAAATATCTTGATTTAATACTTTTTATTCTTAATACTTATTATTAATTGTTAATTATTTAAGCGTTAATAAAATAAAATGAATCAAGAACAAAACTAATTGTATTTTAAAATAAGGTCTTTGTGTTTTTCTTTCTCAAATAAAATGTATCCAACCGAAGCATATATTTAAAACATACTTAGAATTCCAAGATCCAAGTAATTCGCGCTAAATTCCAAAATTCGATTAATGTGCTCCATTAAGTTCATTTCAATTCTATTGTCGGTTTCCTGAATATTTTAATTGAAAAATATTCAGATTTTAATCCATTCGGATTTTAAAATTTTTAAGGGTAATAAAGTTATTTTAATATATGATACAATTTAATACAAATGCAGACATATGCATATATAAATATCATTATTTTATCATTAGCCCTTACAGCTCTTTGGATGGCACATGTTTACCTCTTCCACTGATTCCTTTCAACAGTCTGCTCTGCCTTTACTCCATCCTTTCTCATGGTCATCATCTGAAATCACTTAGTCACGTGATTTTACCACATGCTTATAGAAACTTTATCTAATATATGGTTGAGCGTTTCTTATTCATTCTTGTTGCATCACATATCCTTTTATATATACTGTATATCATCTTATTTATATACAATTATAAGCAAGACAAATTTGTTAAATTTTATGTGAATGTATTAATGCTAAAATTGCGCATTCATTTAATATATTATGCAAAATGCAATAATTTTTGTTTTTCAACTAACAGTGTTGTAATTTAGAAACTCAAGAAGCAAATCTTAATTTTTATAAAATATTTTGACGTTTATGACAGTGATCATAATGAAAAATACTCGTCTGAGTTTGATATGTTATTCTATAACAGGGTGCGTTTGAAACCATCGTAGCCTTAACTTTAAGTTGTATAGTGTCTCAACACAAGTGCTTATCCAGAAGTATGGTGTCAAAACCTATAAGGGTTTACCTTTCTGTTACTTTCATTTTACCTACACAAGTGATCACTGATTTTATTCAAAATGGAATGTTAATAAATAATTAATGTATACGATTGGTTTTATATCTACAAATACATAAGAAACTGGTTAAGTCCGACATCGTGTTACAGTTTGAAACAACGATTACTTTTTGCCACCACACTGTCTAACTTCATGTTAGTGTATCCAATATATTTGTTATTTAACTAATAAAAATATTAATTTAAGTTAATTAAGTAACAAAATACGGTTCTCATACTTTGAGAGCCGTCTCTAGACTATCAAGTGCAGTTGCTTGTTAATTAACAATCAAAATGCACTAAACGTTTTTAACATAATGAAGTCTTAATATTTACTTTAACAAAACTTAAATAAATAGAGCTTTATCAAGAGTTCTAATTACAGTTTCTTGACTTCCTAATTGTCCTGTTAAAAGTTGTTGAGAAAGTACATGTAGAAAATTATCCAAACTTGCAACACTTGTATAAAATAAACTTTAAATATAATTGTTAAATACTTCAAGCATTGAAACTAAATTAAAGATTGAACTACTTTGTAGCTGTATACATCCTTCATTATTTATGCCCACACATGCGATGTTGATAAATTTTCAATTCTAGTCCGTTCAATTTTGTCTCTTTGGATCAAATTATCAAGTGAATAATTGAGTGTCAATAAACGGACGACGTTTCGACTTATTTATGTAAATGAGGAACAGGTTAAACATCGAAATTTATCTCAAATAATATATAGTATATATAAATATTCTAAAAATGAGAACAATATATTAAAGTTGCATCGACTATACACAATATCTAAAATCGAATAATGTTAAAATCGTTTTTTTTTACATTGCTACTATAAAATGTAATAAAAAAATATTATGATGTCTCTGTATCGTAAACAAGAAGGATATACACACATTAGCACTCACTTCATGCTCTAGCGTGTGCCAAGAAATCTTGCTTGCGGATTTATTTTGTTTCATAATTATAGTTACTTTCAATTACTAAATGCTTTGCAAATATTATTACACTAAAACTTTCCTCTTGTTGTAATAATATTAGATATGTGATTCATAATGATTTTTGTACGTTGTGAAATAATTTTTTTTTACCTGTTGGTCAACAAACAAAAAGCACGCGATATTAGTACGCACGATATTTGCAAATACAGATATAAATGCTTGAAGTAATATATACAAGAGAGGGTATAGTTTTAATTTTCGACAACAACACTAACCAAACGTAACAGATAAAACATTTTTTAAAGAAATATAGACTGAAAAATGTATTGATATAAGCAGGATTCGAACCCGCTACCTCTGGGAAACCACCTCGTCACTCTACCAATTGAGTTGCTGTATTGCTGCTCGCCTCGATGAATTTAGCACCTTGGTGACATCTTCATACGAAAATCCAAACCGATGCTTGTAACTTTGCAATTTAGAATAACATTCAAAAGTAAAAATAAAGCTATTTTGCGTATATGTAACAATAACCGCGAGTTATATCCGTAAAATAATTTTATTGAAATGTGTAGTACTCGTGTAAATCTTAGAAAACATTAAGTTTAAATAACTACTTTACTTAGATTTTTTGAAAGAGGGTGGAACTTATCGGTTAAAGGCAGCCCGTGTTATTTATAATCGAATGAGTATAGGTTGTAAAAGTAAAAAAAAAAATAATAACATAATAGGCAAAACAAGTCTGTCAGATGTAAAATTGGAAACAAATTAAACAAATGAGGGAAGGAGTGAATGAGCTTGCCGAAGTGTTAAGGTTCTCTATAAAAAATAAGCTACATAAAAATAAAAGAAACTAATTAACTAAAAGGGAGAGAGAGTGGACCAGTCTTTAAGTATCACTCTGGATAGTTTGCTGGATAGATCTGTTGGTGTGTTGACAAGATTATTTATAAAAAAAATGATAATTACAATTTATAAACAATACGAAACTTGATAATTTTGAGTTTAAAAAAAAATAAAGGTTCCATACTCATTCAATATAACTTAAACCTGCAGTTCTAATTTCAAAACGATAAGTCACCAAAAATGCAGTTGCATCAATCAGTCAATCACTTCAACAGCAAAAAGCAAAATTAATCTGAACGGAAGAGTTCAGCCGCAGACTCCATCAGTCAAAAACTTTTATTTAGCGTTCATCACTCAGCATGTATTGTGGCACTTCAGCGCTAAGCTTTCATGCTTCGGGCATTTTAATAGGGCGATGCAAAATATGCAATTTAAAGAAAACTGCTTAATAACAGTGACTTTAAAAGATAAAGAATTGAAGAAGAACTAAAGAGGGTCAAATTAAAAAACAATTGATATAAATCGTTGCTTATAATATTTAAAATAAAACTTCTAAGCACTATGACACTGACCGCACAATCAAGCGCTCTTCAATTAAAAAGTTAAAGAGCATAACAAAAGTATGAAAGCAAATTCTTTGGACAAAAGAGAACAATTTATTAGATGATGTTAATATTTTAAGAGAATATGTCAGCAAATGGCGTCTGCGTATACGCAAGAAAGTTTTAGAGAAATTTGTCAAACTTGCAGCAATAAATAAAATCATGATTATAACGCTTATATGTGTTAGTGTTTAAACATTAATTATAATTTTGCACTAGATTAACAATTTTAAATGGAAAAATAAATGAGCTAAAATATGATTTTGATTCAACAAACTACAGGAGAAAGGTAAAATAATCTGTAATAGACAATAGACTAAACAAAAGATTTTATAAAAATACTATTACATAATTGTTAGTTTGGTTTACAAATTTAGAGTAATAACAAAATATTTTATTATATAATAAACATATTGGAGAAGGAAAATGAGGCCCATCTATACAGAGGCTCACATTTTTAGTGTGGCAAAACATTTTGCTTTCATTTTGTACATAACTACAATTACACCTCTGTAACACACATTCACGAAACAAACTGAGTGACTCGATCTGTCAAATTTTAATGTGAAAATTAATATCCGTGAAATGTAAACAACTAAAACTAGGTGATAATAACTCTCCCGTTGGCGAATGCTGCGTCTTGCGAATATTGTGTGCTCCATATAGTGTTTATTTCTTTTCTCATTGCTAAAGCTAATGGTCACATTTTTATTTGCATCGTTTTAGCTTAACTAGTATCAGAAGAATTATTATAACAAAATTAAATCCAGATTGTCCGAGAAATATTTCTACCAACTGGAATAGTTTAAAAGTTTGATTAACCAGGGCCCCGCTAAATTCCTAATTAAAATTAATCCAATCCCAAGAGGTTAGTAACAATTAGGAATTTTCGGTTTTCGATATGAAAGTTAAATTTGTTTCGTAATGAATTAAAATTAAATCACTTTTTTACGAAATAACATAAAATATACTGAATATTGTGTATAATTAATAATATAATACATATTCTATACCTCTTAGGAAAGTATGAAGTTATTTTCGCACCACAGTTTTTAATTTTCCTTTGTTTGGTTACCATCAGATATTAAAAAAAATTCTGCTAAATATATTTAAAATTTTATTAAAAATAAATCAAGAACATTAAATTCAGAAAGTAGCTTAATTGGCTTGTAATCTTTACTAATGAAATATCCGGATAAAGGTAGGATTTAAGTAGATATAAACAAATGTCCACGACACTTTATATATAACTTTTAATTATAAATAATACTCCATAAGTAGTAAGCCAAGAATATGTCCTAGCATATTATATAAAAAATGACGAAAAACAAGACATGACTTTGTAATAGTATTATTATACGGCCGATTTTATTTTTAAGTTGGAAAGTCATTTCATAATCAAGATAATCTTATGAACATATTTATGTGTATTTAAAAGTACACAATATGGGCGATAGTTTCAAACATAATGTGAAATTATTCAACAACTTTAAAGTTATTTACCGATCGTATGCACGGCGTGTCGAAACTCATGGTAATTCGTCTACCTATTCCTACTCGTCGATACGCACGGACTACAGTCATTAGATACTCGATATTAAATACCTAAACACGGTTCCTTATGAAGCCGATTTAAGTTCTATTAAATATCTAATGTTCATTAAATTTCTACAAAATCAATAGACGAAATTTCCGTACAAAGCAGTTCCTTAATTGAATCCACTAATACGCTTCAAATGCCCAACCTCGGCAGTTATCCATTCGTCTCACACCTTTCGGTTCAAATACAAGTTGTAAAGTTGTAGGAAATCAATAAATAATTATACTTTAACCAAGGACAAATAGTTGCAGCCGATACTCAAATCCGCGAACAAATTACTAAGTTTCCGAACTTTGTTATTGAATTTTAAAATTTTCTAATTGAATCTTTCGTTTTCTTCAAATGGCTTTAGTACTGTTGGAATTATTTTATTTCTGTTTGATTTTGAAAGAAATAATTTGAAATAGTATTTATTATAGATAGAGTATTTCATATTATTGGCTTAGTATTATTGTTCATAATAAATTATTGGTCCGGTAAAAAGAAATTAATCAAGACCAAAATAAGTTTATTTTAGAATATAGTCTCTAGAAAAATAAACCTGAGCTCATAAATAAGGACCCTGATTGTGTTTGATACTAGTTGGGCAAATTCCAAAAGTATTGACGTGAGTTCAGCCGTATAGTTGTATATAATAATCAAAAAGTTTCAATATAAGCTTTATCTAACCGACTTATGCGTCTACAACTTACTTAGAATGCCGAGATCACAGTTATTTCGCTGTAAAACCCAAGAGTCGATAAAAATGCTCTACTTAGTCTGTCCTAATTCTATTGTCGGAAGATAATACGTAGAGTACGATACGATAACACTTTATCGTTGCCTTATGTGCACCGGAAACCTAATTTTCTCTCAGTTCTGATTTCAAAATAATTAGATTATCTATCAGTATATTGTTTAAGGTACAAAAATACCATAGCTGTAAATGTAACGTATAAGAGAGTAATAAGAGTGTGTTTAGTGGTTTTAATGATATTGACATACACATACATAGGTACATATTATATCATCTTCCATACTTAAATAGTAAATAACATGAAGAATTCATTATTCAACACGATGTGTAATTGTCTTTTGTATTTCACAATAAATTGGATTTTATTTTTGTTTTATCCCTTTTCTGAATATTTTAATTGAAATATACTCAGATTTTACTCCAATCGGATTTTATTAATTAAAGAGGACAAAGCTCTTTCAGTAGATAATTTAATAAAAATGCAATCACAAATTCATATTGCCTTTCTACTGCTTTTATTTATTCCATTCTATAAAAGATCAGCACATGTTTTCTTTTTTCTATCATTACTTTCATACAAAAAATCCATCTTAAAATTATCCTCTTATTTTTTTCAAATATAAAAAAAATTATCGAGAGAAAATCAATTAAATATTTATGTTAGTTGTAGTATTTTCAAAAACATAAAATATTTGCAATCACAAGATGCTGTCAGTATTTTTTAGACCACAAGAGGTAAATATAAAAACTAAGAAGATTATCAAATTTTATTGTAACTTTTATAAGATAATAAATTAAATGCGGTAATTCTGTGAAAAAAAGTTACTTTAAAAATTTTAAAGTCTTATTAATCATTTGCTATTGATATAATTTATTATATATTTATGTGCAATAATTATAAAATACATATTATAACAATATTTAATTAAATTTTTGTTGTTTCGTTTATTACTAAATCATAATTTTATGTAATTATATGTTTATTACGTTTACGTATTTATGAGTAAATATTGATATGTACGTTCATAATTTTTACAAATTTAGATCACCTGTATGCTACATACATACATTTTATAATTACCTAACCCTCCGGTAGTCTGGAAAAATCGCCTTTAGACGATAAAAACGCCAATACTATTTACAATAAGCTATTGAAACTTTCTAATTTGAGCATATTTACTGGTGAAAAATAAATAATATAATAAAAATATTAATAATTTTGCCCGTATGAGTAAATAACACTCATAATTGTTTTTAAAATCAAAAGTAAATACAAAAACGGACCCACTTTATAGAGACTTCAAAATAACTACCATCTTTTAGCACTACACTGTCTAACTTCACGGTATAGTTAACAATTAATTTGTCATTAAACGTAATAGCACTTTTATACACAAAAAACGATTTTCACTTCTTTGAGAGCCGTCTCCAGGCTATTAAGTGCAGTTACTTGTAAATTAACCCCCAAACTTGCACTTAACGTTTTAAACATAATAAAGTCTTAACATTTACGTTTAACATAACTGAAATAAACAGGGCTTTATAAAGAGTTCTAATTACAGTTTCTGGACTTTTTAATTGTGCTATTAATAGTTGGTGAGAAAGTACATGTAGCAAAAAAAATTAAAGTTTGCGACATTTGTATTAATAAACTTTTAATATAGTTTTTAAATACTAAGTAGATAGATAATATTTTACCGCTTTCTACTTCTTGGTATAACTTCTTTAATACTTTAGCCCACAGATGCGATGTCTATAAATTTTTAATTCTAGTTCGACAGAACTTGATTCCTCGCATCAAATTATCGAGTGAATAATGAAAATGTCTAACAAATAAACAGATGACGTATCGAGCTTTACAAATTAAGAAACAGATTAAAGATCGAAGTTAGGTTATTAATCTTAAAATCTTGATAGTGCCTTTGAAACTATATGCAAGGACGAAGTTATTTTAAGTTTATTAATTGGAAATATTACATGATTATTAACATTTTTAGAAGGATATAAATGAAATAGGTCTCCACTCACGAAGGTTGCTTCGGTGAGTACCTGCACAGGATAGCAAGAAGGGAGGCGACCCCCTCCTGCCATCACTGTGACGAGTCCGTCGACTCGGCTCGTCACACCTTGGCGGAGTGCGCCGCCTGGGACCACCAGCGCACTGAGCTGGTGAGCGTGATTGGCAGGGACCTCTCGCTGCCGCGCGTTATCAGTGCGATGGTCAGCAGCGAGAGGTGCTGGGTCGCAATGGCCTCCTTCTGCGAGCAAGTCATCGCCGCAAAGGAGGCCTCGGAGCGGAACAGAGAGCTTGTCTCGTCCGCTGACCCGCTCCGAAGGGGGAGACTGGGTAGAAGGAGGCGGGAATACGCCCGTCGCTTCCTTCCCCAATTGTAGGCCTGGTGAGGGGGGAGGGTGACCCCCCTTACCTAACATAGGCCTACGATGGGAGGGTGCTCTACGTTGCTCGGGGCACCCTCATTCGGGGGGTCTCTCCGGGGCGTCACAGTGTGTGCTAACGCGATCCCGTGACGTCCCATTACGGCGCAGAGGGCAACCGTTGGTTTTTTAGTGGGTAGCCTTAAAAATGGCAGCATCCTCTATGCTGCCGGGTAGTCCCACATCACCCCTCGGCCGTCACCCCCCAGGGCCGACGGAGTACCCGTAACGGGTTATTCCAACGGAAAAAAAAAAAAGGTCTCAGATCACCAAAGGATATAAATTAAATAGGTCTCAACTCCATTACCATTGAATGTTTCACCCATCTTTACAGCTATATTTATTTATGAAATTTATTTATTTATTATTGGTTTAAATAAATTAGTATTAAGAATATAATATTCAATTTGCATCGACTATACACAATTTCTAAAGTCGATTAACGTTAAAATCACTTAATTTTTATTATTGATATTGTTACTATAAAATGTAACAAAAAACTTTTGATGTGTCTGTATCGTAAACAAGTAGGATATACACACATTAGCACTCACTTCATGCTCTAGAGTAGGCCAATAAATCTTGATGGCGATTTTATTTTGTTCCATAATTATAGTTACTTTCAATTACTAAATGTTTTGTAAATATTATTGCAATCAGTTTTTGTTGCTCCTTTACAGTAATACAGTCTTTTTTATATTGTTTCCAAAGAACAGAAAGTCATGGTAACTGTCGTCACAATTGAAAATTTGCAAATGTAGATGAAAATGCTTAATAGCCTCCCTTGAAAATGTAATATTAATTAATAATACTTAAAAATCCTATTTTACTCCGATCTTTTGGGAGAGGATTTTACTACTCCGGACAAACGTGCTGATAGGTTCTGCTGTCGAATAACTGAATGATAGATTCTACGATGTATAAATACAGAAACAATTTTTTTGAGAACAAAAAAAATTCTGACTCATCATCAACACAGACACCATCAACTCGTCTTACCGCGAACACGTTTGCTGCAAAGTATTCGAATCGTCGGGTTAAATATAAAAATGTAATAATAAAAGCGAGTTATATCCGAAAAATAGTTTTATTGAAATGTGTAGTACTCGTGTAAATCTTAGAAAACATTATAAGTCGTTTTGGTTTATGTCGTTATATTTTCCCATATCTTTGTGTCAGATAAATTTTCAGCTTAGCTATTGCTTTTGCTTTCGCTGGTAAACAATATTACAAAATTAGATGCAGATTATCTCAGTTAAATATTTCCACTGGAATAAAAGTGTGACTAACCAGAGGCCGCTAACTTCCTAATTAAAATTAATCTAATTCGAAGATGTTACCAAAAATTAGGAATTTTAGATTTTTTATATGAATTTATTTATTTTATTTTTATCTTTTTACACTTTAAATAAATATCAATGATCACTTGTAAATGTTAATAAGAAGAGTTATTTTGATACCAAACTTATTGAAATAAAACATTCTGTAAGGACACTCTCCAACTTAAAAGTTAAGGTTACGACGTTTATCAACTGCTCCTTGTTCTGAAAAGAACCACACAACAAAATCAGACGGGTATTTTTTTTAGTATTATCACGGTTTCACAAACGTCAATATATTTAATAAATTATTTGCAAATTTCGAGAACCATCACAATTTATTTGATATGAATGGCTTATGATTTTCGTCAAATAATGTTACAAATCTGCCTGCAAAAAAATCAGTCACCACCCCGTTCACCAGTATAAAGCTGGGGTAAAGTTAAAATTGCTTTGTAACGAAACATGAAGTATAATTAAGTAACAAAAAATTGTAAATAAAAATTATTAATGAAAAGTCCTCTAACTAGTAGTAGAGTAAAACCTTATTTTCACTAAAACACACTTGAACATATTTGACATTTTAAAGATAATATTATTACCACGGGATAAATGCTCGCATATTATATGAAAAATTTTTTTGATCTATAAATATATTATAAAATGAATATCTCCGGTCTCGTCTGTATGTTTTTATGAATGCAATAATCTCGAAAACTATAAAAACGGATTTTTATGAGGATATCGTTAATATTTATAAATATTTAAAAAATATTCGCTACTAATCTGATTTAAGCCACTACAATTGATTGTTCATAAACATGAAGTGAAATCGTCCAGTTTCTTTTAAACAATAAAACCTATAACAACACAAAACTTATAAAGAGATTTCATATACATTTTCTGTAGAAAACAGTTCCTTAATTGAATCCACTAATACTCTTCAAAGCCGCAACCTCGGCAGTTTTCATTCGTCTCACACCTTTCGTTTCAAATACAACTTCAAAAGTTGTAGAAACTCAATAAATAATTATACTTTTAAACGAGAACAAATGGCTGCAGTCGATTCTCAAATCCGCTAACAAATTACTAAGTTCCCAAACTTAGTTTTTGAATTTGGAAAGTTTCTAATTGAATCTTTCATTTCTTCAAACTGTTGGACCTTATTGTTTCTAGAATTGTTAATATTTTTGAAGTAATTCAAATAAGATAAATAAATATTGGTTTTACGAGCAGTATAGCTTTTGAAAAATAAAAAACGTGGTCAGGATTTTCCAAAGAATTCTAATAGATGTTACCTTCGTCTTTATGTAGAAAACTTCGAATAATAAAATAACCGAAGTAAGGAAGCGTGGCAGTATCACTTGCGACGTTAGATTTCAGAGGTCACAGCTTTGAATCCTACTTATACCTACCAATAATTTTTTTATGGTATATTTATATAATATTAAATAAATGTTTAACGTGGCTTAATCTGACTATCCTAATTTTTTAAAGACAATGTAAAAAAAAAAATTAGTTAATAACCTTGATCAACTTTTCATCATTCTTTTATAATGTTTAAAAAAAATATGTAATATTATAATACTATAGTATTACGATTAAATTAAATGAAGCATTACAAGGTCATTAGAGTTTGAATTAGTGTGAAGAAATATCCTTATCTCCAAAAAAATTACTAGAGATGGTTTAGCGTGATTTAGAAGAAGACTTTCTATAATATATGAATCTTTACTCTAATGGTTATTGCTATAAAATCTCAAGGCATTAAC
Organism: Mechanitis mazaeus; assembly: GCA_959347395.1. Classification (NCBI taxonomy): domain Eukaryota; kingdom Metazoa; phylum Arthropoda; class Insecta; order Lepidoptera; family Nymphalidae; genus Mechanitis; species Mechanitis mazaeus. The sequence continues at coordinate 899,172 of OY365748.1, forward strand.
TTAACATGTATTAGCTTAAAATTATTTCCCAGGCATTTTTTTTTAGAATTTAGGTTTAAATTATTAGTTTTAATTATAGCACCAAGAACCTTTTTTTCACGTACCACAAATCTTCGTGGAATAAACTTCCTTCGGAAATATAGTAATGTCTATGTGGACACAATACGGGTACCTTTAAAAAAGGTATATACTTCTACTTCCAAGGCCGGCAACGCTTTTATGAGTATTCGGATGTTGCAAGAGTTCGTGCGCGGCAGTGATCACATTTCGTCTGCGACCCGCACGCTCGCTCTTCCATGAAAAAATAATAATAATTGTATTATATTTTTAATTGTAGCATTTTAGATACTAAAAAATAATAATTTTTCTTCTGAGTTGGAATTTTTTCTGTGAAAAAAGTATACAATAAACTGTATTGCAAATATTACCTAGGCTTACGAATGCAGCCATGAGGAGAAAATTATAACCCTAAAAAATAACTGAAATGTGGCAAAAACCAGGCGTCTAGAGATTTTTTTTTTTTAATTATATAATAAAAAAATGCACTATTTTATTAGAACACTGTAACCCTAGTAAGCGTTATGTCACAATATTGTCGTCACAACAATGCTGTATACAGTTTTATATTAAAACTCCATGCGTCCAGGAAATTGCTATCACGCCTGATGTCACTCATAGTACAGGTTATATAAAATATAGTAGGACGCATTTAGCCTCTATGTTAAATATTGACACCCAAAGAGCTCGGCTATTAAAACTATTTTTTATTTTTTTTTCTAAAATTTCCTATTGATTTTGTATTTTTAAAATGTCAATCGGTGTTAAATTGATTATACTTGCCTAAAGAGTTAAATAGTAAGCTTTAAAAAATGCCAAACTGGAACGTCCAGATTAAGAATAATGCAGCCTCATATAAATCAGACTTTATTGGCATCGGGAGAGCCGTATCATTTCGCAAGATATCTATTCAGGAGCTATGCCAGCGGTGCGTGGTTTGAATATGGACCAGTGAAACTCAAAGATACTGTTACTATCCTTAACTCAGACATAGCGAAGAATGAATTCTATTGTATTGCAATAAGATAGGTTACTGTCTAAACAAATTTAAAAATTGCACAAATATGGATACGAATTTAACAATGTGCCACACACTATCTGTCAGACGATATAATTAAGTGGATATGAGTTAGCTGTTTTAAAGTATAAATATTGTACTCCTTAAAGCAAGTGAAGGATTGATGGCAAAGGATAAGAAAAAAACAGAATATATGCCAATTACCCAATAAAATGTTTATCAAATAAGATTTGGAAAAAAATCTATAGAATCTTTTTAATGGATAATATAAATAAATATATCTTGAAGATCCGTGCCGAATACTTTAAACAATTTTTCATTTAAAAAAATTTTGTAACTTTATTTTAACTTGGATGCTGAAAAAAAAATGTTCTAATAGAATCAATAAAATATCAGAGATATATGATAATGCGTATCATTCGTGTAGTTCAATATTATAAAAATGTTTGACTTGTTTTTATATTAAAGAAATTTCAGAGACGCTGTTGTTACTTTAAATAATTATAAAACTTTTGAGATGCTACACGTATGGTAACTAAAAAAATAATAGAAAATAAATACGTTCTCGAATAGAATTGAATGATTATTTTCCTATATATTGTTTAATTAAGTTGATTTATGATCAATTGCAAAAAATATATTATAAATGAGGTTAGAAAATGATTTACTTGATGTTTTTTAACTTTCGTATCTGTTTGTATTATTGAAGCTGTATAAAATATTTCTTTTTACTAGAAATAGTATTTTTTTTATGTATAAAGGATTGCAGGGAAGCGGTAGTTTTTATTATTTATTAAGTTACAAGTATGTTTCGAATAGGTTGGAAGTAAAAAAACTCAATTCCATCGGTGCATTGTTTGCGAGTTTGGAGCGCTATTCGTTTTGGATAGTGAAATTGTTTCGAGAGGCCTTGGATAAAGGAATTGTTTTCCGAATATTTAAATTTCTTTTGCTTGAGACTTTTGAATGCTATTGTACACAAATATTCAATATAAGCAAGAAGTATAATTTTTTTTATATAAGTCGTGTATATGTCGCTTTTCATTGAAAACACAATAATATTAATTTTTAGTCTAATTTTTTATAATATTAAGATTTAGTCAAGACGTGCGGTAACTAATAACAAACGATAAAAGCAAACAATGTTGTGTAAATTTGAAATAACAAAGTCATTTTATAACTTAAAATTAAATGTACGGGCAATTCACTGCTCAATAAATACCCCCATAATCCTGGTAAGAAACTTAAACTCGTAATATCAAACGGTGCTTTTGAAAAGGAATACATATCTCAGGTTTATCGTCCGGATATTATTTTAGGTGAAGGTACCGAATGTTTATCAGATTTTATCTTTATATAAATGCTTGCATTATTTTATTTTCTCATAACAGTTTCGCATCAAGAAAACACGCAATGAAGTGAGTCGGGATTTTGTTATGCCTTTTTCTTTTGTGTGTTTTATATTGTTTCTTTTTTTTAACTGTGTGCCTTTGTGCGACAATAATATCTTTTTTTTTTAATTGCTCCATAAACCTATTTATGTATTAGTATAATTTAGTTATTTTTAAAAGCTATGAGGACTTCATTGGTATTCTTAAAAGAAGAATTAATTTCATATTGTTTAAATAATAAAATTACAAATTCCAATTTATTATCTCAATTTTTTTGTACTGTTTTTAATCTCAAGTCAACTCTCAAGAAGAGTTAACCCACAAAAAAAAAATCTAAAATCGTTGGTGCTTGTTTTCTTTAAAAACATTACTTTCTTATAAATTTTGAGTTCACACCATGTGTTCTAATTTGTTTTTGTTAATAGTCGGCCACGTGCATTGGTTTTTAATGTGTCGTTTAAATTTGTTATAATTTTTATGTTAGTATAATTTTATTTTTGATGACATGTTTAATGATCTAAGAAAATTGTGTAACAATACATGCCATATACATATATCTTAGAAATATATCAAATAGTAATTTATATCGAAAATTATTTTAACAGTTTTTTTATTATTAAAACAGTTAAATATGAAAGCATTAAAATATAAAAATGTATCTTAGAGTGTTTTTTGTGAACGTTACTTTCATTTATTTTTTGTGTGAACGCTGCACATGTCAAACAGTTAATTGGTTTAAAATTTATCGCTGTCACCTTGCTGTCATTGATCCATTTTTCTATTTCTGCTTTAAGCTAAAATACATCTTATTATTATATACATAGAAAACATATTACTCTATTATTATTTTATTGTTACACATGTTTTTAATAACAATTTAGATATATTTATTTCTCAGTTGAATTTATAGGTTAAGACTGATAACAATCGAAATATAAATATTCATTGTAGTTTTTTCAGGCATATAGAATAAAATTGTGTTTATTTATATTTAAAACGGTTTTAAAAAAAAATATCATTCAAGTACCTGCTTCAGATATGCAATGAAAAAAAGTTTGAAATCATTATGTAATTAGATTTTGTATTATACAACTCTTTTACAAACTTTTTCCAAAAAATACGAAAAACAAAAATCTGGCTCTCATTTATTAAAACGACAATAATACTTACACATAAGAACCTTTAAAATATTTTCTTCTACCTAACAATTATTTTTACGAAAAGAAATCCGTTTCATTGTAGTATCTGTATTCAAATAAGAAGCTATTTATAATCTTTGTAATTTGGAAAATATAATAACAAATATATTAATATATCACAAAAAAAGTTTTTGTATAAATCGTTAATATTATTCTTTTATAAAAATCTTTACATATCAATAAATGAAAAAGAATGGATAAAATTGAGTGCGCGTTATCGATTTAAATTCATCTATAATCTCAAAAGGCTATTAGGATGCCAACAAGGTTACCTTTGAGACGAGATGATTTAAGATGTAGACGCTGCAGAATTCTTTGTGAATAAATCATTTTGCAGAGCAATCAATTCTTAAGTCGAATTCATTTTAATCAAAAAGAATCGATTCTCAACTCCTCGATTCCAACAAGCAAGTTTCAGTTGAATCCGTGCAAAGAATGCTATTGCTAATGCTATTATTCTCTACGATCGAATCAAATACAAATGTTTTTATATTTTTTTATATTCGCTTTAATACTAGCTATTACTACTATTATTTGTCGTTTTTGTTTCATGTTAAAAATTATGTATATATATGATATATATGTTCATTGAAAACTAATCTTTGCATAGAGAAAGTATTATATTAAAAATTTATTTCTAGGTTTAGGTGAGTCTTAAAGAATGTGTATGTGTGTTATAAACAACAATTAATATTAGTGTTAAAAGAATTATCAAGAAAGAAGTTATGTATTGACATAAATAGTAATTTACATAAATATTTCAAGTAACATATATTAATTCAGGCTATTTTCTAATTCATATTTGAATAAAACCGCGAAGTAGCCTTAAATATTTCAAAGAGCGTATTAAAATTCGTGAGATATGAAATTTCGAACGCCAATGTCAGATGTATCAAACAGATATCTTGCAATCGCGACTACTCTCCAACAAACTTTCTCTGCAGGAAACTTAGTTACGCTGAAACTTACCTGCATTAATTAATGAAACGTCAGCTATTGAGCTATACATGTTTAGATATTACAATATTTAATTAATCTCCATAAAATAGGTAATTCGTTCAAGAGTATTTGTATACGCTTCTATCATAATCTCCCTAGAAAAACATAGATATGTCAAATAAATAATTCAAATTAAGCATTAAAGGGTATAGATAAAAATTCCACATATAGTGTAAAGAATTACATTAAGGACGGAATGGCCTGGGAAAGATTTGAATTTTATTGAATAACTTGTAACGGAATTAGTTTGACGTTGTTGTTACTATTATTTAAGCACCTGGCTGTAAAATTATCCTTACTTGTTTTTATAAGTAGCCGATTCATATTGTATTCGAATTTAAACATTTTCATTCATTAATTTTTATAATTATACAAAAAATAAGTCACAATCACATATTTAATATAAAATATTTTTTTTCTCTTAAGTTTTTCCTTGTTTTTCACAATTTTCTCATATCTGTTTTATACATTTTTTACTATTTCAAAGTAAAATAATATTTTATTACGTTTCGTTCGTGTGGTCCTCCGCATCTCGCCTACATCCTCGCAGAATCAACTTCAGCGATAACACAATAATTTTACCGGCTTATTGTTTTTATTTCGCGTTATTTTCTGACCAACTTTATAAAATAACACGCTGTAAAAAGTTATCTTTATTCCCATGATATTTTCATTTCGATTATACTATGTGTTATTTTAAGAGTTTGTGAAGTATTATGAAAACCGGAATTACAACTTATACGGCCTTACTTATTAACCATTATTTACACTAACCATAAACTCTAAATAATCGAATTGTCAAATTATAAAGTACATATAACTTTCACCTGGCATAACGTAGCTGTAAAGTATAAATAAAATTTATATTAATATTTTCAAAGTCTCACCCTAGCTTAAATTTGGTATAACTAAAGAAGAAATCAAAAAATTCACCACTCTAGTTTCGATTAAAATTACTAAATATGAGGGAGTTTAGTAAATAGTAATAATACTTCTTTTTCTTTTTTTTCTTAAGCAGGAAGTTAATATTAAAGACACCCATCACTGCCTGTTTTTTATACAATTAAAGGTAAAATAGGAGGGATGACAACGTAAGGAAAACAAGCTGTGTTTTGTTACTTCCATTGATCGAAGATGAATGAGAAAATAAATTTGTAGTATTCCATCTAACAGTCACCAAAATTTAAGACTGAGAGGCTAGCAATTCTACTCCTGTGTTGACACCCGTCAAGCTTAACGTTAACTAATTTAGGGGCGCCAATCATCCTCTTTTTTTACCTCTCAATTGAATCCAAACCTGGAAGGTGGTGTTTAGCGACACCTCTCCATACACGATTGGATCTGAGATTTATATAATATTAGTAGTTGAGATTTATATAATATAACAATAAAAAAAAAAGAGTTGAATCTCATCCTAATCTGCTAACTTGTATTTCAATACAGGCCTATTATTATGTGTCGATCGAATGATGAGGAATATGAAAACACAGGTTTCATCAAAAAATTATGGGAAGTTTTCAAACGGGAGGTAACCTCTGCTCGGTACCTGTCTGGATCAATTGTTAGCAGAGACAGTTGTCTATCTGACATTCAACATAAGACACTCTTGTCTCTTGCTAACCGGCTGAAAGGGGTCCAAGGACAAAATTTCGCGGCTCACTTCCAGTGTCGGTCGGAGTTTCGGTACGGGCTAGTCTTGACGACATGAATAGAAAATTTCCAGAAAGGCAAACTGAGCAGATGGGTCCCGATGCAGAGTCATCAAATAAATGAGTTATCCCCTGTTCACCAGTATAGGTATGGTAAACACAGGAGTATAGGGCTTTTCTTTACCTGTGTCTACTGTAAACTCATACAGAAGAAAAAGTGAGGTTCAAGGCGGCGAAGAAACAGCGAAGGCCATTCCAAACGTACATACGGACCTCGACACGTGAGGAGAAGTAGTAACCCAACGAGTACCCAGGGAAATCGAAATATGCAACTCTCAAAAGAAATTATACCTCAGTCTCCGTCAAAAAGAACAAGTACAGCTGCGCTGCGTTAATGTAGTGACGGAATGGTGTGAAATAAGAATTCAAGCCTCGGATATCAATGAGATGCACTAAGGGAGAGTAAAAGTGCTACCGTTTTAACTTATTTACTTTAATGTTCTTTATACATATATATGTAAAACAAAAATATTATGGAGTGTATAGGGCAGAAGATGGCAGTTGAACGAACCGTCACGTAAGAAACCCTATGTTGACAACGGGATGCTCGAACTCTCCCACTACTTGATCCCCCAACTATCTGTTTATTTACTACTTAACGCATACATACTAACTACGTAATGCTTTTATGGAGGTCAAAACTTGTCAGAATGGTCAGAATGGTTAAGTATAAAACGATAGCCTTACTGTATTTTAAAAACGGCTCCTTAGAGAACTCTCATGAGACGTATGACATATACGTATGACGTCTGACGTATCAACATAAAAACTTTGAGCATGTTTGTGATCCTAACAACTTCCTTTATTCCAGATAGCTAAAGCCCATAACACATGTAGAGCTTACTGTTTCCTTGAAAACAAACGTCCTCAGAGATTTCTGGAGATCTGTGTGATCACACATTTAAGATAAATACGTATGCTAACTATATAGTTTATAGTCTATTTATAGTCGTAAAAAAGGGAATAAGTGGTATAACAGCGAAATATATCATCATCAGTTCAATAAATGTGGTGTTTAATTAAAAAATTTGATCAAGAACCTTTTTCTTTTAATAAATAATATGAAATTCAACTCTTACTCAACTATGCAGTGTATTCTATATATAAAAGAGATAATAGATATAATAACGAAATTTTATACGTTTGTTTAAAATGAGTTTTAACATATCAGAATCACATCTGTATACAATACGTCAGCTCCAAACAATTCAGTGACTCGGTAATAATGTTTACAGAGCCATGCATTTAATATGTATTGCAATGCGTATTTCAGTTCATAATAAACTGAAAAGAGTATTCATATTGTTGTCAGTTTTTAAGTTGAAATACGTTCGAGTATTGAAATATGTGTACAAAAATAAATAGTTGTAAATGTACATATTTAACAAAACATACTTGTCGATCTTTAATTTAGGTATGGTTGATTATTATTTCTATTTATTAAATTAATGACAGCCGTAAGTCTTTTTTACGACAATGCTATTTTTTTTAACAAAAGGTTGCTTAAATTTGTTTTTACATTTATATTTAGTTATTGTTTTATTTGATATGTAAGTTAAAAAAGTCTGATTAAAAATAGCATGATATATTAAAATAAACCATAAAATAGATAGTCATATTTAAAATGAAATAAAAAGTCTTATCTTCAGTTCACTAAAGGATGTTCATCAGTTTCATCAATTGAATACATTTTTGAAGTCAAAATGTTTATAGCCTCGTTATGACTTATGGCAGGGGAAAATTTTATTAGTTTGCGTCAGCAACAAGCTGATGTTTAAGTTAATTCGTGTGCAGCTTCGTAAGTACCCTTACCACACCAATACGTTATTTATACGCGCGTACACAGACATATTACTTGTTATTTTCAACAACTTGTATCGTGTTTTAACTAAATAACAAAAGTAGATTGTATCACCAGGGAGCAAAATAGTACTTTTTACGGCGAGGGCACTATTTTGATGCACGACCGAAACGAAGAATTCTAATATAGAACCCTGAGCGCAGCGAGGAAATTTATTTTATCTCGGGTCATACACTCCACTATCACTAATATGTCAACAATGTTCAATATTTAATATAAAAATTCATAACATAGACAAAAGTAAAGTTTTTGAGTCAGTGAGAGTTTTCATTAAAAACTGTATATTGTGAGCGTTGATGTCGAGACAAGCTGCAAGTCTTTGTTTATCGTCTCATCATTTATGTATCAAAATCATTAATTTTGGATAGAGGGAAATTTTTCAAATTTGTTTCTTATTCGATAAAAGATATAAATTCTTTTAGCACATTTTTCAGAAAACCAAACGAAAGAATTGTTTAAATAGTAATACGAGAGAAGGAATGAGTTATTCCATTTTCTTAGTGTATTGTTTAAAAATTTAATAGATACAACTGACTAAAATACGTCGATTAGCACAATTCAGTGACTCGATAATAATGCTTACAGAGCGACACATTTTGTATGCATTGCATACTTGGTCGTCAGCTTATAATGGTTAACTGAAAATATACAATGGGTAAGTTTTAAGGTGTTGTCCAATAGTAAATGCATACGATGTTAGCAATAAGTGAAAATTATTACAATTTACAATTATTTACTGATTTTAAAAATGTGTTTAAATTATATAGTATCTTATCCCCATAAAAAATATTAAAACAAAATGTACATTTTCATAAGATAGAAGTAACTATAAAGCTACGTCTTATTGACTGTATAGCTGTTCTTAGTTAATTTATCTTTGTAGAAAACAGAAGGATGTTGTAAGTTGGGCACATTAGTTTAGGAGTAATAATCAAACATTTAAAGGAAACTACTGTTTCAATGTTTTGTAAAACTGTTTTTATATGTTGCTTATACTTTTCGCTGCCACTTTCCTCAACATTTATATATTAAATGCAAATCTGAACCCAGTGATACCCGCTCTAAAATCAACATTAATATTTATTTTATTAATATATTATACAATCGAGCATTATTTAAAAATATAGTATGAAATCAAATTTGATAAGATTGATTATTCGATATTATTATTCACAAAAAGTATACAGTTACTAAAAATATTAAAATACAAATACTGTATGTAAATCAGAAAACATTAATTATTTACTTAATATGTGCAGAAATATGTATTCTGTTAAAAATATATATATTTTTTTATATGAATTCATAGCAAATTTAAGTTAATATATAACACATGTCTTATCTGCTGTATTGTCTTGTAGAGGCTATCAAATTATTTAATTATTTAAAAATTTATACCTTGTTGTGCTGTAACATGGTGCGGGTGACACTGTTAGTAACGTTTCGTTTCTCTCTTGAGAGTTGGCGCGATTTACAAATTATATTTTAGTAGTTTAGTTATTTCACATTCGTAATAATATATTATAACTTTAGTAAACTAAAGTAAACCCAGTATAAAATGAAAGAAAGATTAAGCAGTGTTATGTGTATAACATAACGCCCTAGACGAATTTAGTGATGGGATGTACTGCTACGATGGTGAGTCGATAATTTTTATAGTAAAAAAGTATATTGTACGTAAATATTTAAATTTTTATTGTAAAAACGCTTATAATTATACTAATGAAACAACAGAACATATAAAGGGTAAGATTGCTTAAAAGGTTGCTAATAAAAATATATATTTTATTCATCTAAACTGATATCAGAGCGGGTGCTAGCGCTCGTACTAACAGCATCACACGGGTAAACAAAATGTCTGCCGCGATGATGCGCTGTAGAGCAAAAATGTTGTCACGAAAAAAAATCATTAACCCTATTTTGATTATTTTGTACAAGTTGAGACCGGTTCGTAAACGGAGTTAAATTACACAACTGAATAAAACATTAATTTTTATAATAATATGAAAGAGAACTAGATTTATGTAGCTCTGAGCGAAAAAAATGAAATTCATAACGTCCATCCCTAGTCATGTAGAACTGATAGACGGCACCCGCACCATATGACATATGAAAAATGACACAATAAAAGACAACCAGTAAGGTAAGTAGGAAGATTCTATAAGATGATAAAAACAATATAAGTAGTTATAAATGTAGTGCTTGTTTTGGGCCATAATTATAGTAGTGGCTATATACACTATCTCGTGCTCACGATGTGGCGGGGTGTGCGTTAATCATTACTGTGCGAGCCCAGGGCGAGAGCGGACGCGACGCCTGCGCACATTGTTAGTTGTCGAGCCAGTGCAGCAATAGTGTAAAAGGAGTACACTACAATAATCATATATATAAGGATATAAGTTAGCGCTATGTATATTACTATACTTACACCATACATATGTGCTTCCCTTCTCACTACAGGTTATGCTATAAATACTTAAGACATTTAAAATTGAAAATCATATTCGTTAAGTATAACCTCCGCAAATAATAAATTACACAATAATCGATACTATTTATTTTTATATTTTGTGGAGTGTAGCTTGTTCTGGAATCATTTAAGGCGTCCAACTTTAATGTGGTGTATTCCAGACATCCCGAAATGAATAGCTAGAACCCTTTCCAATATTTTGTTTTTAAATACCTATTATTGATCATGAATTGTGCCATGTTAATTTGTAAAAAAAAAGATATGTGTGCTTAGGATTAGTGACATTACCTTCTTTCGGAATAAGGAAAAAATGGCTTTTCCGAATGCTACCGGTATAATTGTAGAGCAGATAATACCGTATATTTTTAAGAAATGTTTTAGTACCGAAGGATATTTTTTATAAAAAATATTCAGGGCTCCTATCAGAACCTGGTGCTGATTTAGATGGATTCTTATTCGTTATTTTACTGTTTTGTAATCGTAAATTTTATCTTTGGTCAAGAAAAGTTTACTTTTTCTTCTTTGAAAATGTATTTGAGTACCTAAAAGACTTTTAATTGATGTGTTTTATCCGTTCGTTGGTACGTTTTGTGCATTTTTAATGACTTTTGAATTTTTCTTTAAATTTATTTTAATACCTGGAATTAATTTTAAAATATCGGTCGTATATATTATTTTGTAAAATTAATATTTCCGCGTCGAAACTCTGATTTAAGGTCGGGTGCTCTAACAGGACTGTTCTATTTTGCCTTGTGCTTTCCAAGTCAATAATGTTTTATTAAAAATACCAAGACTCGTCCGGATGACGATACTCTAGATAATTGTCGAACTCTAGCTAATTATCGTTTAATAGCTCACTAGTGATGAATTCTATTCTTTTAACGGTATTCAGATCCAAAAAAAACTAAAGAATTGACGATGTTGAAAAACTAATCAACTCTAAGTTACATGAATACTCATCGCTTGGTGTCGAAACAAAGTCAATTGCATATTAAGGTCTCCAGATAATGAAGCCAAAAAACGATATATACAAACTCATATACACAAACTCTTTTTCTTACTGCTAAATAAGTCCACGTTTGACTATAGCCTGACTGATGTTAATCATGATTGTGTGACGATGTTGCAAGTCTACCAAGAAGAAACCTATTAACCCTAAATTTGAAGACTTTTAAATTGTAATTATCAGCAAACACTGACACCGGTACTCTCTAAGCTTTTGCCGTCCTCACAATGAAAGTAGAAGTGAAACGCTTTGTACGGCATTCTGGAACGTCAACTTTAAATCGATGTTTCTTTCTTGCTGAGTTTCTAGTGGTTCGGTGATAGAAAAGAGCAAGAGTTATCAGGTTGTATAGCTCTGTTGCACACTCTCCGAATATACTAGCCACCTTACGGCGATGTCACAGACTTTGAGGATTTAAAAAAACAAATACATTAAAATTATTTAAAAGTGTTTAGAATTACTTAGGATACCTCAAAACGTAAATATATTACAAAAATCTTATATTAAATACAGGGAAGTTTACCATAACTTTCTTAATCAGGAAATTAGTAAATTATGTGTATTTATAACTCTGGATATTATAATTCGTCTGAGGCTTGCTCTTAGTATTACTTGTATGCTTTAAATTTAAATTATATGTCAATGCAATATATCGTCTGCACACAACTTAGAGATTCGATAATCGTGCTTATGGAGTGAGGCATTTGATATGCATTGCATACGTCGTCTTGAATTTTCTGAGAGAAAATACGACCGAATATAGAGATGCGGTACAAAAGTAAATACCTTACTGTCGTTGACTCTTAACGTGAATTAGCAAAAAGATGTAACAATTTTCCAGCTGTAGCTTCATAGAAATATGAAATAATAAGATTTTTAATCGACCTATATTAAATTATAAAATAAATTATAGTAAATTGTTTATAGAATTATTGAATCGGCAGGGAATAAATGCAATGACTTAAAGATATTAAATTCTTACACTCAGTAATTCGTATTTTGTATTATTGTTATTTTTATAGTGAATTTTTGCAACGTGGTCAGTTTGGTGATTTTCATTTAAATATAATGTATTTAGGCATTATTTAGCGACATCGATAACTATAACAAAAATAAACGTAAACGTATTATATTGTTTTTACGACAATAGTATGGCGAAAACCTAACGGAATGTTTACCATAACGTTAAAATATATATATTTTTAAATATCACAACATTAGATTCATTGGTAAGAAAATAAACATTCAAACTCGTAAAAGTTAATGTTTTAATTAACTGCAGTAATTTTTTGTCAACAGTATTTTCACTAGTTCAGGCCAAATATATATATATTCTTTAACAATTTCAACAATACTTTATATTTGGGAAACGTACTGTGATATCGGCCTTTTGTGTAGAGGATGTAAGGTTTAATTACCCCTCCTGTAAATTTTTGCTATCTGGGGATGATTCATTTTATGTTGTTTTTCCTAATTTTCTGTCAAATTCTTTGCTTGACATTCTGATAAGTTAAAGGCGTGTTAGACAGGCAATTATAAGTCTTCACAATTCTGTCAAACAATGTTTGCTTTGATCTTCCTTTTAGAAACTGGCTTTACGCCTGGAAGTGTAGGTTCCTTTGCAGGTAGATTATAAATTAATATGCAACAACTGCCACTTAAACTTTCTAAATGTTCGATAAATACTGATAACCTTGTGAAAATTCTTTTTTTAAGACAATTATTAGTTATTTGTAAAAATTTACTATGACGCTACATGGTATCTTAAAATTACAAAAATATAATAATTTTAAATAAAACTATAATTCAAAAACTAATATGTTAAGATAATAAACATGAAACAGAAAGTGGTTGCAGAATAGTCATATGTATTCAACTGTCAGTAATTATAGTACTAGTAATTATAGTACTAGCATCAATGTTTAGAGTTCAATATTGATATTTATTTATGGATAAAAATTATGATTTGATGTCAATACTTGTTTTGAGCGAATTTATAATTGCTGAACTCTTCTTTTTTATCACGAGCTGTAGAGATTGAAAATTAACTGAATCAATTGAAAATTTATTTTGTACTGATTTAAATTTTAAAGATTTTCTTTCAAATGTGAATCCAACGTGTGTAGACATTTGACATATTTAGCATACAAACGGCACACAACGGTTCGTCTAATAGTGAACATGATCCTTCGATTTTAAGTAAATGTTATCAAATGCTTTTGCTTCATAGTGTATATTGAAAGTGCATATTCTTTTTCAGGGAATTTTCCAAATCTTGTACCGTTTGCAGCAATTGAAGGGATATTTTTCCTCTTGTTGAAAATTTCTTTTTGCAATGCTATTGTTTCTGCTCTTATTTCTTTTTTATTTATACAGCATACCTTAGGCTTGTTCTTCTACATTAATTTTGAATACATAATAGTTATATTTTATCAAAATCTATATTCTCTTTTATTGTTCATTCTTTGTATCGTTCTTGTATTCCTTTTTCATTCTTTGTATGGTTTATATTTTTTATTGAAAACTTTATATTTGGCGGTATAGCAAGCAATACTCTCATGGTCAGGGCCTTGCATCAACTTGAACACATAATGCACATTTTGCAACTTGAGGCTAGAGAAATCCTATATCGAGTTGCAATGAGTAGAAACTTACCTCCACATAGATTCGATTATGTTTCGATTCGATTCGATTACGATTACGAAAAAAATTTATTTTATTTTTGACATATGTGATTAAATTAAAAGTTACTAAAGCTAAGTTAATATTGAAGTAGCGATATAGTAGTTTTCAAAATTTAAGATCCAGTTTTAGGTGCCCTATGTAAACCAAATGTGCTGTAGATATATAGAAAACATTTTTAATTATTTAGTTTCCCACAACATTACATTATTATTTCCCTAAAAGTAGTATTTTTTACTATACTCCGGTAAAAAATGCAATGTAAGTTTTTATATTGTTATGGATTTATAACAAATGGAATCATTTAACGTTAATTTCACTAAAGAGAAAAATTATGTTTCTCAATCACTCAAGCTACAACATTATTTGCTTCCAACTGATAATATTTCGTAGTATTAAGAGTCTCTAAAAATTAATTTCAATTCAGAGTCGCTTGCTCTATAAAATGATTTATTCGTAAAGAGTTCAGCAGCGGCTACATCTTAAATCACCTCGCCTCAAAGGTAATCTTGTTGACATCCTAATAGCTTTTCAAGATTATCGATAAATTGGAATCTATAATGCGCATTTCAATTTCATCTTTTTTAATTTGGTTTTATTGATTTTATGAATGTTTTAATAGTTCCTTGGCTGGTAATATTATTAAGATACCTCTTTGGTTTAATTGCTTCCGACTGCTTTTGATGAAACATTTTACTAGAGATTGAGGTTAAGGATCTAATATCAAAACAATTTCGACCCACTTCTCGTATTTTTTTTCATGTTTGTGCTTTTTGTTTGCAAGGTATTTTTGAAAAATACAAAACATTGTTTTATAATTTTTTCTTATCAGGTTAGGTTTCTTAAGAACCTAACTAAACTAAAAATCAATCTTGTGTCGTCTAAATTTACTCGGGACCCTTTAAAAATAAAAATATGACAAGAAGTCTGATTTAGAAAATCAGAGTGTTTATAGTATTTGAATTAATAATACTTGAATAATATATATTTTATAATCTTATAAGTTTCAGAAATACAAAATGAACATTATTTGTAGATACATATTGAAATTGTATCATTGATAAAACATTCATTTGTATAAAATTTATAGAGCACAATATGAAATATATTATAAAAAAGGACGCGTATTTATGTTTAAAAAAGCACATAGCTATAACTTAAGGTATATTTATTATGACGAGCGCCGCGCCGCGCGGTTGTACTTACAAGGG
This sequence comes from Mechanitis mazaeus, assembly GCA_959347395.1. Classification (NCBI taxonomy): domain Eukaryota; kingdom Metazoa; phylum Arthropoda; class Insecta; order Lepidoptera; family Nymphalidae; genus Mechanitis; species Mechanitis mazaeus. Next base: position 914,775 of record OY365748.1, read on the forward strand.
TTGTAAAGGTTATTTTAAATTATTGTAATATTTTATATGAATAAACATAATTCTGTGGTAGGATTTATTTTGTAATTAAATATAATAGAAAAAGGACATTGCATAATATAACGTTTTTTAAATTTAGTGTAACATTTTTCAAACGACTAGCTGTGGATTAGTCAAATCACTTGTGGTCAAAGCAATTATGAAATTTAGTATGCATTGGTTTCGATTCACAATTGTTAATAGAAATAGCGAGTTATATTGTCAATAGAGCCACAACTTAGTTTCACATTTTAGTGATCTAATGTTTAAATAACTGTATGCAATAATTAATTACCAAAATGGTAAAGGTGTAAAATGAAAACTGTCTAACAGAAGCCTTTTATATTAAAACCACATTTGCTATATATATTTTGAACTAATTTTAATGATGTATCCTATGGCAGTAAACTTGTTAAAGTTGTTAGATACAAAAAAGAATTAAAAAAATAACAAAACTGAAAACAGTTTTTCATAAGCTAATTCGACTCGTATTCGAATATTGGCATATGGAACAATAGTAGATTCTATCGCAAGTGAGTAAAATAGTATTTTTACGGCGAGGGCGCTACTTTGAATCACGAGCAAAGTAAAGGAGGGTAAAATAATTTGCGCTAGAGTCGTACATTCTATTTTTCATCCCCTTTATTTGAGAAAATATGTACCTACTGATTACAAAAACAGAGACGTCATTAGTGCGCTTTAGTTTTTTTTTAGTTAGTGCCGTGGAACCGACATGTACAGACAGTAATTCATACAATTTGCATTTGATTTATATGAACGTTCCTATTCTATATTCTAAACTCAAATCACTTTACCGACCGCTAAAAAGTACCTATCCGAAAAAAGCTATTTTGCTCCCACTCACAGAGGAACAAAACTACACTTTTCGAATAGAGGGGATGAAAATGAATTACTAATAATGGATGTCATAATTATTTTGTACAATTTTTTAAATGAATTACCATTATATAAATCGCGTTTATTATATTGTATGTTTGTATGTATTCCATAAAATTTTTAAGAAACATATTATTATCCGAATAATTTTAGTAGTAAATAATAGATAATTAAAAATATATATTTTCGTCTTATGTAAATAAACTATTTAGATACGGAAGAGTAGAAAAATAAAGAAGGCAGATTGTCTTCTAAAATAATAAATTAAAATACTTAGAATCCAGTTTCTTTTTTTTTTTTGGTTGATTTTGTATTCATATTTTAGAGTTATGGCCGTGATTGATTTTCCAGATCTGTTGTCACATTAATCAATTAATTTTTTACCTAGAGTATTATTCTTTTCTTTCGCAAGATTAACAGAGGGATAATGAATAGCAATCCTAAGTACAAGAAAATGGATATTCACAGATCCTTTGGAAAGTAATACACTTCCTTTGCAACTTTATATTGTTTCTTCTGCTATGGTATTGTAGCAACGTAAAATAGATATTTTAGTGACCAGATGGTCACTACAAAGAAATCTCGTATTTGTGGGTACTAAAATAAACTCAGAACTTATTAGAAAAATAAGATATATCTTTTTGAAGAGATCTATCTCTTGTACTAATTGTTTATTTTAAGGACAGTTGTAATGATTACATAAATAAATCAAATCATATCAAATAAAATAAATTGAAATATAAAGAAAGTCATAAGACAATTTAAAATATGTTTTATATTATCTGTATAGATATAAGTCTAATACTAAATCAAAATTTTAATAGGTATCAAAAGTTCGAACTTTTTTATATAAGATTTGTAAATAGTTTTTATACAAACCTTTTTTAGATATTATCAATTCTTTCAGTATTCAAATGTAGGCTTGATGTGGTTTCTGCGACAACAGCGATGGATAGGCAAGAGATTGTTGACTTAGAGCATGCTTGACATTCTTGAGCTCGCTCTCTAGGTGTTGATATGGTGGACTCTCTGAAATCAGAATATGCCAACTCTAGAAAACTAGGTAGCCTTATAGTGAAGTAATGCGTGAGACCTATTAAATTTATTATTCCTTTATAATTTTTGAGGTTTAATAAACTTGCTGCGAAACCGTGGCGTCCCACTAAGGCGATTAGAGCAACCGTTGATTTTTTAGTGGGTAACCTTAAAAATGCCAGCGTACTCTATTCATCCGGGTAGTCCCACAAAACCCCCCAGCTATAACCTTTTTGGCCGATGGGGTATCTGTAACGGATTAAAAAGGGTATATAAACTTGACTAGAATTGTAGTTTGACATACCAGTATATGAACATAGTATGTGAACATACCACAGACCATTAAATTAGATTTGATAAAACATAAAGCTAGGAAAACCCGCTACATACCAAGAATGATTCATGAGGTTATTGAAATAAAAAAATAACCTAATATTAACAGAGTTTATTTAACACCTGGAACCCACTCATAAACAATGTAAATTTCAATGTCTGACTGCACAGTCTCTATATACTAAATAAAAAATAAAAAGCCTTTTCTCTATATACTATCACTAATTAATTATAAATAAACTATAAATCGAAAATTTATATTATTTTGGATCATCATGGTTGTAAATGACAGAATTAGTCTTTACTTATTGTTAGTATTTGTTAATTTAGGTCCTTTATTTAATTGTAAAATGAGTGAATATGGATCCCGTTTTTATTGAAAGCCTCTAATTATTAGACATAAAAATATTTTTAATGATCCCGTCAAACTGAGAACATATCAGCTTAATATAGCACATAAGCATTTATGATACAAGTTGGACTGAGGTTCTCCACATTTAAACACACATCGCACAAGAGAGCTTTTAAGTGAGACCTTTGGATGTATCACGTTTTTCTGTCATTTGAGAGATTACAAAAAAAATATTGCCCATAAATCTTTATAAGTACCTATTATCTCTAGAATGTTCGAATTGTAACTGAACGTGCGTTGTTCTCGCTCTTGACAGGTAGATGTCGCATACATTTCTTACAAGAAACAAATAAACCAACCCTGCATGTAATTATACTTATATATTATGACCATAATATTTTTTTATCAAATTTAGAGAAAAGTATTTCTTTTTTTTCAATACACATAATTTGTGTTTCACATCATCGTTGTTTTCTTAATGTCGAACGGATAGGATTCCATTCTTATGTCGGATACTCGTTAATTGGATATTGCACCCTCTACAATGACGTAAATTGACGATTATGAATATATGAAATCTTAATATCTTGTAATTTATCGGGGAAAACTACCTGCTTCAAAAATGACTATCAGTTGAAAGTTTTATTAAGTTGTAGCGTTGCCGTATATGATATATATATGGATACGGTGGGTGAGATAATCCGTCCCTAATATTATATGTATACATTTTTGTTACTTTTGAAGGGTTCGCAATATTCCTTCTACAAGTGACCCTTGTCGAACAATAATTTGAACTTTTTGTCAGGTCCTCGTTTTTCCCTAAGTTGTCAGCTCTTTCATTCTCTTAGAGTCCTGATTATTTTTCATGGTTGATTTATAATGCATATTTAATCGAATATCTTCTGGCTTTTTGTCGGATATCGAGTATATATTTGCTGTACAGTTTAGTATAGCAATAGCGTAAGTAATTAAAAAGTAGATTTTAAAAATCAAAGTTTTTGTTGTGTATAAGATTATGCTGATAACGATGAGAATACATGATTGTTGTCCTAAGAAATGCTTTTGACTGCAAATATATTTATAGATGGTGAACTCAGCTGTAATTATTTAAATATAGCTCGATTATGGAGTCTGTCAAAGCCACAAACATAGCTTTTTTATAAGAATGTATTATGTAATATGACAAAACATGTATATTTCTTATGTGTCATGTGGTCATGTATAAGTTAATTATCAAGAACTATAACATATTTAAGGTTTCGTCAAATTAACAAAAGAGCTCACCAAGTAGAAAATATCTAGGAGTAAGTGAATCTGTATTAACATTTAATAAATATTTATTTATTATTATTACATAATTATTAGATTTGATCAATTCTACTGTTAAAATTGCAATGGAGTTCTCATGTTTGCGACTTATTGAAACATTACAAAATAATATCAAAGACATAAAAATAATGACTGTACTTGATCAATATATATTTATTAAAGTGCGATTAAAACTTCTAAAGTTAATTTAAAAGTTGTTAATTTTTTGTTGTAAAAGCTTTTTCCCACCTACCCGCAAAAAAAAAATAAAAAGTAATTTATAACCATCTCTGTTTGTGACAGAAAAACATCTGTATTAAAAAAATATGTGTACGAAATAGGACATCAAAGCGTTAAATACTAAGAAATCGTGTCCGAAAAGAACAGATTTTATCTCGAGCTATATACGATTGGCGGGCTACAAGATAATGAGCTCCACTAGGCGCTCCTGTTAGGCTAGGCGCTAGGTGCTGAAGCTATAAGAAGACAAATTCCTTGTCTCGTATTCAAAAACAATATAAAGAATTTTTATAATATTTTAGATGCACTGGTATAAATTAAAAAACAATTCGGTTACTTATAATAAATAAATAAGTATTCTGTTTCCAAAAAGTAAAGTTTACAAAAAAAAAATTACTGACACAAAAAAATTGTCTAAAAGGTGTGAACACTTCAGCGCAAATGTATCACAATACAATTCTTGTGACGGTGGTTAACCACATGATAGTTTGGAGTCCTTAAAACAAGAAAGTGAAGAATATAATGTAAATTTTATTTAATTTAGCTAATGGAGATCATTTTAAATAAGCTTCATATTTTTTTTAATTTTATTTATCAATGCAGGAAGTAACAAATATTAAAGTAATAAGTTTTTTATGCAATAGAACAAAAAAGAAATCAGGCTCCAGTTTTGTTTCTTCGATTTATTAAATCACTACAATATACAATACAATGATCCGGACAAATGTCATTCCGCTACGGTAGCTGACAAAATTCCTTAAATTATAATAAGAAAAATATTTACTCGTTTTTACTTGATAAACATTTATTTTATTTCAAAGATGTATAAGCACTGAGTTCTCTTGGGGTTGCAGCAAGGGGTAAAGTATCTCATGTCAATACATTTGATAGTATGGTATACGTGAAACAGAATACGTCATGTCTGTTTGGCAATGTCAAACGTTCTTATTCAATGTCGTCCCCAGGTTAAAAATGAGTTATATTATTATTAAATGAAATAAACTTGAAATTTGATAACTCGTATAGAAACGGTACAAAACCTATAAAAAATAATTTACTTACAATGTAGTAAATGTTTTACTGACAAAAACTGTGAATTAATCTAAATGAAAGGCGTTTTCTAAATTAATAGGTCAGGCTGTTTTCTAACTAACTAAAACTAAAGTCTATAACTAAACAAATGAGTAAACATCAGTTTCATGCTCATCGGTTTCCGAGCAATATAAATAACTGAGTTATGGATAGTTGTGAAGCTTACTTTGTAAACTAATTGTACAATAACGTTTTAATATTTATTATAACCATCGTACTTGTTTTTCTAACTTAAAAATGAATGGGAGGCACTATTGGGATAAAGTTTTAAAAGTTAGAAGTTAAATTTGACTAATTAACAATAAATAAGAATGACAAATCCACTTAGCACATTATGTAAGCCGACATGAGTAATCGATAATCTGATGATATTTGCCGATTGTGTAATTAAACAAACGGTAATGTACGCGAGCCCAACCACTTTAACTTACTGGTTAAAAAAATACATATTATACTTTATTTAATTATTTACTGTAACAAAATCCATTTCATCATTTGATAATATCATACTGTATATTTATTATATTTTGTAAAAACATAAAATCAAACAGATTTTTTTTTAATAATTGTGATCACTTCTTACTGGCATTGACACGCGTCGATTGCTACCAACCACTTCAATCTTGCAATTAGCAATCGCGAATAAGCGTTTTAAATTTTTTTTAAATAAACTTAACCTAAATGAAACCGTTTAACCCATTAAGTCCAGCTCTAAGTCACACAAATACGCATCGATTGAAATCACAACAAGTTATTTTCATAATCAGTACGCAAAAAAAGAGCTGACAAAAAACGCTTACATAAATACATACACACACACAAACATAACCGTAGATGTGTTTCAAAAGTTATATGTTATATATTATTTTAAAATATTAACTAATTAATTATGAATTCAGATAATGAATTTTTATTTTTATTGCATACATATTTCTGCTTACATTAAATAAATAATTTATGTGTTAAAATTTACATACTGTTTTAGTATTTTCAGTTTCTCTATATTTTGTGAATTTTAATCAATGTAACCAAATAATTAAAAAAAAACACATTTGTTTGATCTCATACTATATTTTTAACTAGTGCTTTTTTGTTATTATAGTAAAAAAATTAAATGTTATTTTCCATATGTTTATTTAAAAGGGTTAAATCCCAGTTTAGGATTAAAAAATATATTTTTCATTTAATATAGGTTAGTACATAACACGTATAAGGCAACATTGAAAAAAACTTTTACAAAAATATATTACTGTTGCATTAAAATGTTTGATTTGAGTTCTGAACTAATGTACCGAGCTTATTACATTATTTTATGCTAAAGATAAATTATGTAGATCTGACAAATAATAATATAATATATAATTAAGTATATATATTATATTTAAACAAAACAAGCTTTAATAACAGCAAATAATCGATAAATTCAAATAATTACTTCATTATGTTTGTCGCAATAATCGTATTAATTTACTATTGGACCAAAATGTAAAATAGATTTATATATTTTCAGTTAAATATTATAAACTGATTTTTTTAAATAGAGGTAAAAATATTTTAAAGGTATGGAAATATATATTTTATTGATTTGTTTGTATTGTTTTCTGAAAACTAAGAGAAAAAATAATTACTAGTATATATAATTATCCGTTTGTATTCACATACTTACTGTGATATATTTCCGAATTTGATCAAGTAGTTTCATTCACATTAGAGGCCGAGCATAACACATGAGCATAGCGGAATCGCGGCGTGAACTGAAAGCGGCTGATCGTTAGTTGCGTCGTGATAGAGCGGACGGTGACAACAAGGACCTCGAATGGGTTCGAAGATAGTTGACAAATTTCTATAGTAATTATTAGAGTACAGCCGGAAAATTATATATAATAGTAATCATGGATCACGAAAGAATACAAGAGTTTATTTATATATAAGCAAGATAAGAATAGAGGAATTTATTATATATTATACATAAGAGTTTATTTCTCATATAGTATACAATTATTACTTTAACTCCTCGCTAATTTCAAAACTTTAATTCTGTCTATTCTGTTATAATATTAAATACAATTCTACAGATTACTGGAATATTAATCTAGCCAATTTATGTGAATCCTCAACATATATATATTTTTTCATAAACAAATAAACGTCTAAACTATAAAATATAAAATTAATACTATAGGAATACATTTTCCATTTAGAGACTTATGTATCGCATTTCGATACATGATCGCGTTATGAAGATTATAAACGCAAGACGAAGTCTGCAATGCATACCAAATTTTTCACTCTGTAAGCATTATCACTGAGTCACGACACGGCGTGCATCGTTTATTGCTTGGCTATTTATTTGCTGGGGATTTTAATATTATTGTTTATTTTGAGTGTAATAAGATAAGATCTGTATAAAATAAAATCGTATATAAAATTGCTGTAAAAACATTGTAAAAAGTTAAAAATATTTATATTTAGAAGATTGTTCTAAAATGATTGTTATCACTTACGTAAGATTATGATAAAGTGGAGCGATGAATAGACTTATTAGTGGTATTAGTCATATTTCTATCAAAATGAGTATTAATTGAAACGTGTTCATAACCCATTCAATATAATTTTATACTAACAAAAAGACGAAGCTTCTTGCCATCACGTGCTTTCACCGTGTCGGTGCAAAGCTCATCGCGTTGCAGGTTGACGAGTGCAAACAGTGCCTGGGACTTACGAAGCAAAGTTAGGTTTAAGAAAAATGCACCTCACTGTTAGTGGAATAAGAAAGTCACCTATGGTAAAACACGAAGAGTATCCATAGCCTTTTTGTATTTCTAGGTTCATCACATGAACTTGATAATTGTCTTTTCGAACAAAGAATTTTATTTAGTCCTGTACTTGCTTAGTCGGTCCTAACCTTACTATATTTGTTTGAGTTACTATCATAAACTATAGAGTTGATGCCTTAATTGTAGCTATAAAGATTTTTTTTAGGGAGAGATGTTACTATATTATGATCAGATTTTCTAATGATTTATCTTAAGGTATGTCTTAGTTGTTAATAGACCTCCGATGTTTTCCTCAATTTCATCCCAAAATTGTTTCGATATGTAAATAAATTTCAACATGCAATTGGCGATAGTTCGAGATCTTTGTAATCTATGTTTTACCTAGGAATATTAATGGGGCTGCTTCAGTAATTGTAGCATTTCTTTGACTTATTAAAAATCTCTTATCGTTAGAGATATATTTGGTGTCCTGACTTAGGAGTAACGGTAACTATGTAACTCTGTTTAAACAAGGTTAGTTAGTTGCTGTTAATCTTCATTTGATAAACGTTATACATTATTTGAGCATGTTAGATATATAGGTTCTATTTCCCAGATTGCGCAAGTTTGAGTTCTACTCGTAACGAAGATTTTTTCATTATAAGCTTACGTTTAACATGGCTTAAGCTTAATGTGGATTCTTTTAGCTTCAAAACATGTTTTGACAGGTTTTAGAGAATTTAAAACACAAAAAAGTAGAAACTAATCAAAAATGCGTATTTCTAATCGATTTTTAACTGAAAGCGTTTCCAATGTTGTTTTGTTATGGTATTTTTAATGTACAACACTAATTGTTTATTTTTAATCTTAAATAAATATATTAAGGACACACTATATATAGTATTAAATAATATAATTCAACTTTTTGAAAGCCGTAATTTTAAAATGCATTCTTTTAATTGACATTGTTTAAAAGTTTTAAAACATCCCTCGAGTTAGAGTTTGGAAGTTCTAACAATGCAATAGGAAATAGACTAAGCCTTTGTTATAAAAGAGGAAAGCATATATCTATGGTTACATATCAAATAACGCGTATTTTCCAAACCAGAAAAGAATAAATATATATTTATGTATTATTATTATGAAAAATAAAAATAAAACAGAAAATAAAATTCTTGCTAAGATATAAATTCTGACGTTAAAAATATTTGCTTGACAACATCGAAATTGCCATTTTAAGCCAGCGTGAATCACGTTTGCTAGTATCAACAGTAACGATATAGGTAAAGTACATTTTATATGTAATTTTAATATTGAAGGAATCAATTATCAGATTATTGAAAAAACTATTTAAGACAAATTTAAAAAAAGATATTTACCGTAAATGAAACCTAATTTACAAAATCGAGGATTGAACTGAATTAGATTACTCTTAAAAAATTGATTATACACAAGGGTTTTGATGATTGTACATCTGTACTAATTTTAAAATACCACTATTGGCATTATGCTACCTTGAAAGCTGTATTAATAATTTAAAATCTTTTATAATGGTTGTAATTATAAAACATTTTGGCTCATTAATTAAAAAATAATCTTGCTTTTAAAAATCCAATACTACCAATAATTTGCATTTAAAAATGTGCTTCAGTATATATTTCAGATTTGTTAAGATATTAACAATTTCAATTTTTTTTCCAAGCATATCTACTTTTAGCTTCTAAGGTATTTATAAATATTTAATGTGTATATAACGGTTATTGAAGTAGTATGCCGAAACTACCTAATTATATTTTAACATAATAATTAATATAATTTTTGTTCTTTAAAAATATCTTCTCTCAAAACATTCTGTATAAGTAGTCACTATTGAGGCCACTACTGCTATCGAAAATAAGATTTTCCAATATCTACAAAATAGCTATTGAAAGTGGCTGACTACTTTTATTTATAATTTAATATAATCGGGTGGCTTTGGATTATCTATTACTCATGCCACTTTATTCGTTATAATCTAAGTGGATTAGACATTAACATTAATTATATTATATATCTTCTTTTTCTATTAAAAGAAGATTTAAAAATTTAAAAATAATTATTATGGTATAATTAATCAATATTATCACGTTATTCGTTATTCTACATTTTTTTCTAGAATGAAGTTCCACAACTTGCTCGGAGACCGATGAGCATGAAACTGATGTTTACTCATTTGTTGCTGAGGCTCAGTTATAGACTTCAGTTTTAACTAGCTCGAATTTATTTATTTATTCATTTTCAAACAATTTTTAGCTCTAATCAAATTTACATATATTTCTAAGTTATGTTTATTTAATTCATATTTCTTACGGATTCCTAAATATATAGTACATGGTAAGTAATTTTATTTATAAGGTTCGTCCGTCGCTATATTAGTTTAAATTATTAACTTCCTCATCAGGAAGTTCTTGTAGTCACCCTGATTTTTGGAATCTTTACTTTTTTGTGATTTTGTATCTTTTGTAATAACTTTACGTTTTGAGTCGTCCAACATACGTGTATGTGTGTATGTAAATCGCGGAATACGCGGTTGTCATATTCGCGATTTATAAAAAACAAATTTGGTTAGTAGTAGTACCAATTAATTTGTGTCATAATATCATCCAAAATTGAGTATCATTGTTTTCTTGGTTTTCTAGAAAATAAAAAAAAGAGTTTCAAATTTATTATATATTTTTTATTTATGAAATATGCTATACCGAATAGTTATAGTGGTTATAGGTTGTTAAGTAACCTGAAAATATTATAATTTTTTTAATGTCACGGTACTTGCACCCATTACAGCTTTTTAATGTTTATAATAGTAAACGGTATATCTGGTAATGTGCGAGAGACTTAATTATAACCCCGGGGAGGACGCGACGTTGCTAGTTCATATTTGTGCAAGGTAATGTCCAAGAGACACAACATATTCAACACCATACTTGCGACTGTTTTGATATGAGATACTTTAACCCTTTAAAATTTTCATACTATATTATAATTCGATAAAAAAAAACATAGACAGAAGTTGTGTTACCTTGGAAAATCGTTTTTTTTTTCTATTGCGTTAAACTTTAATAATTGTTGTGTAAAACACATGAATGAAATAGTAAAATAAAATAAAAAATAAATAAAGCTTATCTCTACAGGCTTAGTAGAATCCTAATAAAGTTGAGACAAGTTATATATTGAAACATGCACTTTATTTAATACCAAATTCTTCACTACTAGTATTATGGATAATTAAATGACAATCCATCGTCTCGTGAGAGCGTGCTTTATTCTCTGAATCTCACTATAAATCCTAACCCAGGGTTAATATTGTTAACAATCTGTGGTAAATTTTCATAAAAATCGGTCAAGCCGTTTTGGAAGTGTTTGGACACAAACGCTGTGTTACAAGAGAATTTTACATATTAGATAAAAAAATATACAAAGGATTAGTTAGGCTGATTTTATTTGCATACTATTACATTTAAAAATAATGGTCTTATAAAACATACTTAAAGTAGGCCAGGTTTGATGGAATTGAAAAGTCATAATGTGGATAATGAAAAAATATAATTAAAGAAAGTATCTTTAAATTAAAGAAGTTTTATGTTCAATATATTTTTTGTTTTATTAACACCACTTGTATAAAATTACTCTTTACTTGTCAGTTAACCCAACCTGATAACAAACTTGATTAACAAAATAATGACAACTCCTTTTATTTAAATTTTGGAACCCCAAGTAAACAAGACAAGCAATAAAACGTCTAATACTCACATAATGGCATTTTGACACGTTTACCGGAAGTCCAAAACAAATTTACTGGATTACAAACAAAATACACTTCTATTAGCATAAATTATAAAATATTGAACAATAATAATTAATAAAAATGTACTTGATGGGAATTCTAAAAACAACAAATACATTTAGAACTCCCAACTTATTTTTAATAAAAATAAATTGGTTTTTTTGAGGATCACTCAAATTCATTAGACTAAAGACGTTTAAGTTAACAAGTTAACAATAAGTGTTAAAGTTATAATGGGATTCTAGATTATATAAAAAATATATTAGGGAAAAAATTATTTGACAAATTTTACGTTATTGCATCTAAAATACTTTAAACAATAACTAAAATAAATTATAAATATTTATTAGGACCAGAAATGACACTACATAATACATTTGTCCTATCAACAAAATATAGATAGCTATAAACAATACTACATAGACGGCAAGCTAAGACAGTTCAACCATTACAAATAAACAACCATGACGAAGCTGATTAAGATGACATCTTGTCAGGGAGGAAGTTTATTTGTTTGAGTATATATCTCTCAATGTCGGTAAACAAATTTACAAATCAAACCTGTAGGTTTTTAGTAGACGTATCTACTATTTACACAACGCGTGATTTAATTAATTAATTTTGTTTTTCAGTTTGTTATTCGTGGCATTTTAAACAAAGTTCTACATTCATTCACATAAGCAAAAATTTACAGATAGACTGATGTGATGTTGATTTTATTGCTGCTAATATATACAAACACCTATAAACTATTTGAAATTGTAACCTCTACAATAAACCTTATTTACAGTAAGTGCACTTAAAACTGGTCATTGTAACAACCTCAAATGGTCGTTCTTCTACGTTTGTAACTAAAAGGAAACTCCATAACTTTCCACAACTCTGTAAATAACCCTTGGAAACCAAAGAGCATGAAGACCAATATTATTTAAACTAGTGTATTCCTACTATTGTTTTTGGGGGTTTCTTATATTTTTAATTATTTTAAGAATTTTGAATCGTTGTAATTGATATAATCCATTTTTTTATATGAAACATAATTAATAAGGATCATACCTATTTATCCTCAGACGTATAGAGTAAGTTAAAAGAAGATTTAAAGTCATATATATATATATATATATATATATTATAAAATAACGCCATACTAAGTAATATGGGTAAAATTTATGTTGAAGTAATAAAAGTATTTATAAAATATTAATACAGGATTTTTTAAATTTTTATATAACAATATTAATGTTCGTCGTCAGGTTTATTTTATACACGTCATTAAAAATGTTTTATTTATTACTTTGATACATCTAAAGTGAGGTTTTCAATATTAAGACAAGAGATATTAGGGGAGGAACCAGACTATGAGCAGTCAAATATAGGTTGGAGTCTCTTTCTTTCGAGGACGAAATCGGCAGTGGCGACGATAGGGGTATTTGCCGAGCTGTGGGCCCTTACTCACAAGGCCGGGAATTGAAGTCCTGGCGTCAGATGGAGATGTTTATACTAGAGCGTTAAAAAGGAATGACTTCAAAATCATCGCGTCTTGACGATTTCTGAGAAGTTGGATAACAGACATTGCAAAAACTCAGGCCATCTTGCTTCGAAAAATCTCCTTGTGGTAGTTGAGCCCTTCTCTTAATCCGTCCTTGTAGTCGGACGTACTGTGGATAATGAGATCCGATGCATCCGGGCCGGTAACTGGCGTCTGTTCTGCGAGATCGAAATCCTCCGGGTGAAACTTGCAGCTCACAGGCGAGAGTGCGCTAATCTAAGAGTTGACGTCAAAGAGAGTCAAACGCTCGTACTGTAACACAAGAAATTTTGGAGAAATTAAATCGCTCTATAATTTCCTCAGTGGGTGTTATAATTTAGGCGTTTCAAGTTTGGGAAGATCCAGCTTTAAATCTCAGTCCTTTTATTGCATCGTACCGGAAAAGAGAGGCTGCAGATGTAAGCGATAAAAAAAGGATTCGAATAGATGGCGCAGGCAATGTCTTTATCTTTCGCGCTATAGAAGGAGAAGAAAAATCCTTAAAACCATCCCCAAAGATCTCTCAGCTGTTGGAGCTAGATTGTTTGAGCTTCTTAAAGCGGTGGACCAAGAGAACGCAAAGTTGGGGGACAATCTTAGAATGACTCTGTCAGCAGTTAAAAAGCTCATGTAAGTAGGCAGGCAAAAATATAACATCGTTATTGACCAAGTAAGGACATAGTAAATCAGACCATAGTCTTGAGGTATTACTAGGACCATCGTCTTCATATTTTAAAAAACATAGTCGGTTAACTTATAATGGATTCATGTAATGAATTCTTACTTCCCACATTTAAAGCCAAACTCTAAAAAGATAAATAAAGTAAACATTATTGGATCATATTGTAAAGAGTTATAATTGCCTGTCTTACGCCATTATATATTTAATCAGAACGGTTAGTTTTATTAAAAAGAGTTAAAGTTATTTAAAAGAGGTTTATTTAACACTATTTAAAAATTATGACTGGAATAAATATAATATTTTCAAATCTAATTTTTATCTCCTACCGATTCGACGTATCTCCTGCCCCTCTATCTATTTACGAAACAATATTAAAGCAATTTGCCATCATAGGTAAAAGAAAAAGCATAATATTTCGTACTTATACCAATATAATAAATCTTTTCGTTTACTGATAAATCATTTACAATGTTTTAAATACTAAGTTTTTTACTTTTGTATCATATTTATGTATCGTATTGGTTCAGAAATCGCAAGACGACGTTTGCAATCCATATCCAATGAGTCTCTCTGTAAGCACAATTACCAACTCACTGAATTGTATGCAGTCGATATATTGCAGTCAGTTAAGTTAGTGACACTTAATTAAAATTTAAAATAGATTATTCATACTATGAGAACGACTTTGACAATATCCGTTATTGTTAAAAATGTAATAATAAACGCGAGTTATATCCGAAAAATAGTTTAATTGAATTGTGAAAGAGTTTCATTTTAATAAAAAGAATGAAGAAGAATAAAATAATAAAAAGAATGTTTGTAATTTAATTTATTACCTTAGTTACGACAATGTAAAGTGGAAATTCGATTTATTTAAAAAAATGGAAAACAAAAATTCATTAATTTAAACAACCTCATGGTGTACTTCACCGTCACTTCACCAGCTTAGCTATCGTTTCATTATTCGTCAATGGATATCACTTTCTCGCCTTCACACTTTAATATTTAGTATAAAAATGAAGTTCCCTTGTTGATATAATTATTACTCGGTAACATACCGCATTATAATAAATTATCTGGGACACTGCAGTACAGTTAAATTTATAGTTTTCCACGTTTTTCTAGCTTTAAGTTCCTAGAACTTAATAAACTATTTATAGAAAAAAAAAACATTGAGTAAACAATTTCAAAACTTTTCAACATATTTATGTTATCATGCAACCACGAAAACTTTATCCAATAAATATATTACAATGGTATTGCTTCTTACGATTTAATTTCAAATTCATTCACTTTTATCCTATTGTTGTGAAGTTTCTAGGTAGTATTTAGATCAATTTAACTGTCTCTGTTTACATGGTCCATAAATCAAAATTTTAGTGAATTTTGAAGCTTTGAAAATAATAATAAAGTAAAAACATATTAGTGCATTTTGCAAACTTGACAAAAATAATAATTGCATTACACTTACACATAACAAAAAATATTGGTTATGTTCCTTTAATTGATGTTATCATTTATATGACATTCTCTGGTCTGCTATTTTTAGCAGTATATTATATAAAATAAAGTTGTAACATCCAGAGAGCTGATGGTATTAAATTAAGATAGAGACCACGTTATTTAGTGACTATGTTGTTTTATTACGTTTTACTGTAATACTCCAATTTCAGGCAATTAAATTCTTCGTACTAAACTCCCGCATATGCAATGATTTATGCGGTATTACTTTACTTAAAATATAAATAATTACTCCATTTGTTACTGTGTAATGACGGTCTTAGAAAATAAAATAATGTATTGTTATATATTACTTCTTGTAGTATCTAATTATGAGATATATTTTTAACGGTACTTCTTTCTTTTAAGACAATTAATATTGTTTTATCTAAAATTAATGACGTAATTATAATTATTGTTGATTGCAAGAGTTGTATCTTTATTATTTATTAAATTTAAACCATTTAATTAATTTTAATTAAATGGTTTAAATTTAATAAATTTAAGTAAACAGCCCAACCATTTGGTTGGGCTGTTTACTCAAAACTTGTTAGAGTATGTTTTTTTTAGATATAAACACCCCACTACAATATAAATAATATTTCAAAATATTATATATCGCATTGTTTACTTATAAATTACCATTTTAATAAAGAAAATACTAAAAATACACATATAATAATATTGTTTAAATAAATAAAAAAATGTATATTTGCTTTCATATATTTTATTTTATTGTCTGTCTGACTCTTTATTTTTACATTACTTGAAAACTACTGAACCGTTGAAATTCATTTTAAGTTTAAAATTCGTTTAATCTATATTATAGATACAAGCAGATTTTAGCAAGATATCTATGTTTCTATGTAAAATATATACCGCTAGTATTTTCGTAACTAAGAGCTGATTGATTTTCCCATGCAGTTTTCTTATATATTTTTTCAGATATTAACCTGAAAACAGTTTATTCGCGATTTTTAAAAAGCTCATTGTGCGACCTGGGTGGTCAGAATCAGTTGTTGCTTGCTCACGTAATTTTAACGCACGAAAACAAAGTTTTAATGAACAAATGGTTATAAAAATGTATTCAGGAATTTACTATCATGTTATACATAATTAACATATCATATTATACATATAGGTACTACTTATACTATACTTTTACTATAATTATACTTAATAAAAATAATTAGTCTTAACGTATATAATTATGTTCGTTAATATATTTATATTTATATTTTATATATTTAGATCTTAGAAAATTGATTAAATAGGATAAAAAAATATATAATAATAAAATATAAGAAGAAAAAGGTTATTTAATCAACTTTTTAATTAAACGCTACTTTGATTCAAACGAAGTTTTATTTAATTTGAGTCAATATTTTTTAATGTGACGTTAAGCAACAAAGCAACTTAGAAACTTATACTTTGCTCTACTTTGTTATTTAATCCTTTAATACTCTAAAAAATTAAATTAGTTAGACAACAGTTTCAGGCATTAATAAAAAAATTACTATAAACCATTGTGAAAAATTATTTCTCAACCGATATTTGGTTGAGATTTGGTTGAGGTATAATATTTTTGTTATGTTGAATTAATTCATATTATTTATATGTTATGTATATTATTTATGTTTTTATAACTTTTGTGTCATTGTTATATTGATTTAAATTATTAAGATCTAAAGTTTGATTCCATTAAATCTTTTAAGGGTGTATTCGGTAATGTGCATGTGGCTCAATTTTAACCTGGAGACGAGTTTGCTAATTCATATTTACCCAAGGTAATATCAAACAGTCATACAGTGAGGAAAATTTAATAGCCCACATTTCACCTTTCATTAAAATTTAATGTAACAACGCGGAGCACAGTGGTAAGGATTTGCAATATAGTGGACATTAAACCAAGAGTGATTTTGATAATGACAAAAATTTCATTTGACTAGTTTTTTTGACAGTACCAACAAATGTCCCGCGACTTTTCATAGAAAGCAGTTTTTATAGAATATAAATATATATAAAATAAAAAGGAAGTGAAAAATGAAAAAATGTGGCAAATGACACTGCATAATCATACTGTCCATATCATTGAAATATCTAAGTAAGACAGCTATAGATAATATTACACAGTTGACCAGCTAAGACAGTTCAACCATTACTCATGTCGAGGCTGACCAAGATGCTATCTTGTCAGGAAGGAAATTTATTTGTTTGATTATAGAGCTATCCGTGACAGTAATCAAATCTATAAACCCTATCTCCTGTTTATACAAGGCCTGATTTAATAACAATATAAAATTCCTTTTTTTTACTTATTAACTGGTTAAGGAAGTTACTGTAAAAAACCATCAGGTTTTTTTATAATTAATTTAATCTGATATGGTATCAGATTTTCTTGTAATTTCTTTTAAGTTTAAAGTGTGCTGAGTAATTTTAAATAATTAATAAGAAATTATATGTATTTGTGGTACATGTATGTATGTAATTGGTTCCAACGGTATTCACGTGCCTTAGCCTTTATGGGTTTTCCAGCGAAATCGATCAAGCGACTTTTTAGGTTTTTATGTGAAAATAACCTATTCGCGATTTATAAACAAAACTTTTAAATTGTGTAGTCGATGTAGTTCTGGTACTAATCTACACTTTTTAATAACTACAAAAAGTGGTCACTATTGAAACAAAATTGACCCAACAGTGTTATAAGAAAATTAAAAAAAATATATCAACTTATAATACCTATTATTTAACTAATATTCGTAATGAGTCTTGTTGATCAGTAGAATGAAACGAGTGATAAAATATGTAGATTGTATTTTAAAAAAATATAAATTAAAGAAAACACTGGAGTAATTTTCAACATATATATTCAGGCAGTCTCCGCATGGAGCAATGCCAATCTTGTCAAATTCAACGCCATCATAACGCAAACATATCTGTTCACCACCAAAAGGAGCCCTTTCACCTTGGCTCCTACTTTTCAGAATGTATCTTTGGAATACAGTGACCGGCTTCAGTTGTTAGGCTTAGAGATTTCATCGAACCTCAACTATGGTCGGTGCATTGAGTCCAGGGCAAGAGCAGCTGCAGGAAAGCTTGCCATTCTTACGAAGGTCCCACAGTACTTCACACCGGGACAGCTACTTGTATTATACAAAGCACAGATCCGGTCGTGTGTGGAGTACTGTGGTCACTTATTTGTTGGTACCGCAAAGTCTCATCTTGCACTTCTGGACTCAATCGAGAGGCGTGCAAAAAGGCTTATTGGCAATCATGATTGGACTGACGAAAAGCTTAAAAGCCTTGAACACAGGCATAGAATTGCCAGCCTCTCAGTATTCTAAAGGATACATTTTGGAGAGGGTGCATAGGAATTACATGATATAATTCTCCTATCCCCCCCTTCCACCAACGAACATCCCGATGCACGGCGAGTATCTATCCTTATATTGTGGATATTCCACCTGTCTGAACGAAGCGCTTTGCTCCATCATTCCTGATTCGCACGGCGAAGGATTGGAACGGCTTGCCTGCGTCGGTATTTCCGTCTGCATATAATGTGGGTGTCTTCAAGAGAAGAGTGAATAGGTTACTAAGTTAATGCGCCTTACCACCTATGACTACATTTCCACTTTTCATCAGGTGGAATGTAGTCAAGCATTAACTTAGGCTGTGAAAAAAAATATATAGGTACATATAATTAATTTTATTAAGTTTCTTATATAAAGAATGAAGTAATACCTCATAAAACATTGTACATACGCTATGAAATTAATTGCTTGAAATTGCAGTATAACAGTAAAACGTAACACTATTTATTATGAGGATTCCCGACAAAATATTTATAATTTGCTTAATTAAATTAAAAATGTTATTTTATATAATATAATGAACTAAATAACTCATATTAAGGGAGTTAATTACAAACAAGTTTTTTTATAAAACATATTTTTATTTTCAAAGCTACAACTTGCGCAGAAATATAATTTTCACAGACCGAAGAAGAGCGGCCTACAGAAACGAGGCGGGTTACTCTTTTATTATTTCTTAGAGTTCCGTACCTCAAAGGAAAAAAATAGAACTATTATAGAATCTCTTTATTGTCTGTCTCTTCGTCTGTATATCGAGACTCTTAATTTTGGGTACGCGTGGAGATATGTATTTGAATTAAAATCAATGCTTTGGTCTACATTTTCTTAAAAATACCCAGTTAAAAAATTAAATTTTGAATATACTGTAAAAAAAGTTACGGCAGTCTATGTGGTAAAAACTTATAATTTGAATTTTAGAAAATAAAATTGTTTTAAAGCATAAATTCAATAAGAAATTTTATATGTCATTATGGATAATATTATTTGATAAATATATTCTTAAGGTCGTAAGAAGCAGCCACTATGGGGTGTCACCGGAAACTTTTTCGTGTGACTGTCTGCTATCAATGTCATTTGGATACATTCGTCGACATAGCAAGCGTTACGGGCGCGTGCTTCCTTCTCATCGCTTTATGAATTTCTTTAGGTTCGCTTTAGCCATTGACTAACCTGGTGCTGTAGGAATCCTTCATGAAGTTTTTACCCAAATCATGACTGGGGAGGCAGTATACTCCACAGAGTAACCCTTCGGCCACAGCGGGCACAAGCCTTCTCCTTAGGCCTCCGTCATTAAAAAGTACGATTACTCGTAGTTGTTGGGAGAGATCAGGCCCGCTATACCGGATCACAGCGGAGCAACTTCAAGTACTTCGTTGTTTGCAGAGTTTATTATTGAGTAGCCTGTGCCTATGTTGGTAGTCACCCTCTTTGTTGTGGTTTGAACGCCGCGTTTAAGTACAAAAGTGATAATTTGGTGTCACACTGTGACGGTCAATGAAAATCGTAAAAATGGCAGAACAGAAAGACGTGCAGGAATTAAAGTAAAAGCAAAGAAAAAAAGTGTCCAACTTGAAGCCGAGTTCAAGTAAATTTCTAATTTCAAACATCCATACCAATTTTCTGCCTATCCATCCGTCTCTACAAGCTTTCACGCTCATAATATTATATATATATATATATATATATATTGGTTTGCAAGCTGAATTTTGGAAAAGTTCGTGGCTTGATTCCAGAACTAATTGTACGGAACCCTCGGTGGGAATGCAACTCACAATCTCCTGTTTTTTAAAGCCATATTTAAAGCTTAATTTACATTTATAATGAAACTTTAAGTAGACTGACAGCGATCACTTTATAACTACGATGAATCGTAGGGTAAATCGTAAATTAGGGTAAGCCCTAAACATTTGAAATACTAAAGTATCTGTTAGAATACAAAGATATCCTAAATATATAATTAAATTTATAAAAGAAAGTATGTTTAAGCATTACGCACCATATTTGTAATATAATTCTAAACATCATTATATTAAAATAATAACGTTATTTCCGTAACGTAATTAACACATTTAAAGAAATATATAAAATAAATTTATATATGCAACTGCATTAACTGTCCTATCCAAACTTCTGCGCTGGCTTGGAATAGTTGACATCACGACGTTACAATTCCAATCACAGCTTAATATGATACAATTAAGTACATAAAGAGGAAAAAATGTTCAATGTATGGATAAACATTGTTGTATAAAATTGATTTCCAAGCAAACAATTAAACGGTCTGAAGCTTAGCGTTGTGTATATTGAGATAATGAATATTAAACTCAAAAAGATTATTACCTGTATCTCTATCAATCTTATCTTTTTATGTTTCTTTCTTTAAAATAGAGAATAAAGTAACGTTAACTAGACACATTGTAATCAAATATTTTAATAATAAATACTAAATGTTTTTCAGTTTACTTTCTATAAGCAGTCTATTACATTGTCTGAACTAAATGCTGGGGAACCGGCAAAACCATAAATTTAACTGCACTGCAGCAACCCAATTTATATAATATTGTACGGTTTATTAAACCAAGTTATAATTGTCTACAAATTGTAGTAGAATATCCATAACAACTGCTTTTGTGACAATAATGGGAAATGTTATCTTCGTCTTTTTGTAAAATACGTTTCTTTGCAATCTGAAACTAATCATAGATAACCTAATTGTTATTTACAAATTGAACCGTTATAATGATAATAATTATACCATAGTATAATAATATTTGTATATTATTATTAACAATATACCAGCTTCTGACTGCGGCTTCACCCTTTTGGTCAGTTACAAAAACTAATGTAAGTCTTTTCCCAGGTTTCAGACAATTATATTAAATATCATCAATGTGAATAGTTCTACAAGCAAAGTGGTAGCAGCTCGAGAAATAAATCTATCTTTAAAACTTTTAAATATATTTTGATTTTGGAAATCAAACATCGCCACACGCTTGCAAGTGCAATGTTAGTTCGTTTTCGATAGATAAAAATGAGGGATAAAGAAGTGAGATGGGGCTAAAATTTGGCTATTTACTGTTATTATAAGTATAAGATGGTTAACGATTTATGTAATGAATTACTTAGGCGACTACATGAATTCACTTTATCCTTTTGATTTTTAAAAAATAATACTTAGAAACTAAAATATCTGTAAAAGTGTCAATATTTTAGTTAAGTATGATGTTTTTTTACTGTAATAGTTAAACAAAAAGACGTAATTAGGCTATGTCGTAATATTTTAGAAATCGAATATTTGCTTGCTTGCATGCGAAGCTTGAGTAATTTCTTTAAAATGTAATTGAAAAAGTATATATATAATTTTTTAGTTAATAATTATAATTTTTAAATTGGTAGCTTTTATTATATTGGTAGCTTATTTGAAAGTAACTGTCGTTCGTTTCAGAAATATAGATGTAGCATTCGTAATTTTATTGTTTTATTTAATAATATACCAAGATGAAATCAACTTTATACACTCGTTTATCTCAAAAACAATCAGTGCAACCTTTTTAAATTATTGGATTAATTATCTTGTAGTCGCTCATCGTGATCGTGATCCATATTTTGTTTGACGTTTTGTATGCATAGCAACACGAATTGCTTATTTGACAATTTTGAATTCAATATCGTGAAATTTCGAATATTTTCGATACAACGCACTTCCGAATCTCATTTGTCAATTGGCCTTCGGTGAATGTTCTGGTTTCGGTGAATTAGTGTTCTTATTATCGCTCTTGAAGCGTTGATGCTTATAATCATCGTGAGATTAATTCCAGGGCTGATTTAATGTTATGGAATAATTTTTAAGCTGCCAATTCTCGGACTATCTCAAAATTTATTTTAACAAACTATCTCTTTTTCCAGTATCGACAATTCGACTCGACAGTCTATTGGCTGCTTGCGAGGCCTTTTTTTTTCTTTAAGTAGATTTCTTGTAGAAAGGGGAAAAATATAATTTTATAGCGGGCAGATAGCTTCATCTTCAGGACGTTGTCCTGCTTGTCCTTTTCCCGTTTTCGTTTTGTAATAATTATTCATTATAATGTATATGTAATAAATTTAATTCTTAAACAGCACTTTTCAATTACATAAAAGCTGTTACATATTTTTGTAGTGTAAATCCAACGATATTGGAACATATTATTTATATCAGGATTCATTAATACCAGTATAATTATAGATTCCCTAATAATCAACTGATAAATTTTCTTCATGACACCAAGATTGTAGCTTGGACAGCTTGGACATGAGTAATGACTAAACTGTCGAAGCCGGCCGATTGTGTAATAAACTACAAGTGGTAAGCCGCATTCATTAGCTATTTTGTCAGTGTTAGAATGCTTTGGTGTCAATAGCAACTTCAGCCCAAGTGATGGTCATAACACTGTTTTGCGTTTGTTCATTTTACAATGACAAGAATATAACTTAAAATATCATAAATAGTGATCTTAAAATATTATCTTATCACATATTAATGAAATAACAGTAAAGAGAAATATTATACATAAAGAACTCATAAGTGGACAACGTTACATACATTAGATATCATTTATAAATTGAATGGAAGTAAAGATATTAAAAACTATTATTTTTTGACATAGTAGTACGATTTACTAAAAGCTGAAAGTTTCATGGAATAACCTAAAACATATAATATGTTTTAGGTATTTTACTAATGTAATGAAGAAAGTACCTTAAATAAAAAATACCTTATAAAAACGATTTTCGCAAAATTGTTTTGCAGTATTATATAGTAGTATATATTCATGTGTAGTTGTTCATAAAGTTGATTAGCCCCAATTGCAATGGTTGGCTCTTATTCATAATTGCCTTCAAGTTATTTCGTTCGTAATAACATAGAAATATATTTTTGTATGACGTCATACTTATATGTAAATAGAAGATTCCCATCTCTCTTTTTATTTATTAACGTTTGGTTAAAACCATGTAGACTAGAAAATGATGATGAAATTCCATAAAATAAGATGTATTTTTCAATTGTGTATAAAAAAATAAAAGTTGTCAATACTTTAATATTTATCAACGTAAATATTTGTATTGTTTAAAGGCTTTTACCTTAAGTAACTAAAAACGATTGATGAGACTTTGAATAGAAATCGGCAGGTCTGGGTTCAATTTCAAATGGGAGCAATGAAGTTAGCAGAATGGTTCAATCGGTCGTGGGTCACAAGTGAAGACAATAGCAAAACATACTTGATTAAAATGTCACTTTAATCTAATTAATTGTCTAATATGAATTGAGTTGTCAGAGTTTGGAGAAAAATCAGTGACTGGATACAAAATCAGTTTTAGAGTATTATCTAAATAGATTTATTTATTATATTAAAAATGAGCAGATAACTGTACATTAGTATAATTATATCAAAGTAATGTGTTAAAACCAATGCACATTATCAAAATGCAACGGACTTATCTGTCAACAATGGCTACTATGATTAATAAAAAGAAAACATTGAAACATTACCCTTGTATAGAAAAAACTCGATGTCTGTAACCAAACATATAACTTCAAATATTAAACTTAATAATAGTCTTCATTAAGAAATAACAGCTAATTTATGTTAACTGTTAACTTTCACCTGCATTGTAACTTTTTGATGTTATTATTTTTTTTGTATTGATATTTATTCTATTATAAAACGCTTAAAACTTACAATTTAAATTTCGCTTAATTCTTATACGACTATTCAATGCCATATTTGCCTTTGTGGGTAAAGGAGATCAGTTCAGTCACAAAGTTTACTTTTAGATAGTTTGACAATTACAACAAAAGTAATCCAGACTATGCACTAATCCATCAAAAGCAGATGAGAAATTATCGATCATTACGTCATTTGTTCTTGCGACGTTTCATCAATCATGCTGTCAACGCGTTAATCAATGGAACATCAGACGTCGGGTCAACGAATATGTACCGCGATAACGAAAGATATCGCGATTAATGTGACTTAATTATAGCCTTAATCGCTTTAGTTCTGTTCCATTTAACCTGTTAAAGTTATGTAAGGAAGCCGACCTCCATTGGTCTACTTATTATGATAAGTGCAATTAGTCTTGTATTTGAATAATAGAAATCACACACGTCAGATTTACTAACATTACATTCCTGAATATAAAAACAAAAAAATATAGAGTTTGTACAAGTTAGACAATATAGAATGGAATATATAGTCTTACTATTTAAGTAAGACTTGAATTGATTTTATAAAATATATTATATTAAACATAAAATACATTTGTCCAAATAAATTGAGAGTAAAATGATATTAAAATAATGCCTATTTAATAGTCCACATTTGGCATCTGTCACAGTTAGCTTAGTAGTAAGGTGGACTGTTTGAAAACACCGAAAAAAGTTAATGAAAGAATACGATCTTTAAACATATTTTAATTGAAATTTGAAATTATGAAAAAAAAATACTAATACGTCATATTTTTATTTTAAAAATCATAATAAAATCATATAAAAAAGTCAAATACATAATTTAATTCGTTAAAATCATTTTAATAATAACGTAAATATTTTCTACATTTACAATCTTGTAACACTATTTTCTTTGTTGTTTCTACAACCTTTCCCTAGTGTTGTGAAGTCATTTCTGCAAGAACCGTTTATATTTTTGTACACAGTAAAACTAATAATATATTTTATCATAATTACAACGTGATTATTCAAATATGGTGAAATATTCCTTTCATTTTTCGATTATTTGTATATTTCAAAATATATAACCAATCTCCATTTAAAACATATTTTTTGTTCAGTCTTATTTTGATTCACATTAAATAATCACAAACTTATAAAGGGGTGGTGTGGACCGTGACGTCATTAGTGTCAGGTGTCATCAATCACGCTAGTGTGACGCTAAAAGGCTAAACTTTAGAACTTCATATATAAATGAAATAACCCAGGTTTCAAGGTTTTTATTTAAGAATCTAGAAAAAATATGAATCGTATATAATATTTTTAGTCGTATAGAAGTTTTTAGTGATAAAAAAACTTTCTTCATTTTAAGTTAATTTTGCGTCATATTTTTATACCTCGTAGGCTTGTGGTCCCTTTTAAATAAGTATTTAGTAAATATAATATGCATTATATCTATATTTTTACATTTTAAATTTAAATGAGTGTACACATTATTTCAATTATCTTATTATATATTTTATTGGATTACCAAATTACTACATATATTAACCGTTGTAAGAACATACAAAAACCTTTAATAGCATATATGTAAAGAAAAATACTTTGATAAGCTATATACTATTATATCTAACGATGGAAAGGGGCCTTTGAAACATTTTTATATTCTTAAAATTTGAACAAAGTTGATTCAGTAATTCTACCAAAGCTTTGACCAGCTATTAAAAGTCTGGGATCGTAAGAGTCATATTTGGAATTTCGTCTAACAAGATACGATGACATTTATTTGATTTTGTCCTCAGGCCATCAGTTCGTCAACAGAAATTATGTGTGAGTATCTTGTGATCATTTCTAAAAGTAAACTTAAAAACATAACCAAAATGTTTCCTTGATTTGTTAATTTATCTATTAAAATGTTGATTACTATATAAAATATGATTGGAGAAATATAAAAAGTTTGAAAGAAGCCTATGTCATCTTTACTATTATCATAAGGAAGTAAAGTAACGTGTTATCATCAGTACTACTGATTCGATGCGAAAATTCTACCACTGGAAAAAATATATTATACTTGAGGTCTTTAAACTAATTTTCATTGTAATGAATGTATTTTTTTTGCAATAATTATTTACATAAATGTGATTGAGTGCCTAAATTTTATTGTTGTGCTTCCAAAACGGATTAAATACAAGAAAAACGTCTACAGAAAAAATACTCATTAAGCTCATATGTAGGCAATAACATCAGGTCGTGGGTAAGGTTGTTCGCAAACTACCCGTCGACAAAGATGTGCTTTCAAGCGACTTAGTCGTTTTCCATCACCCAGTACAGTGAAGCCGTTTACGGAAGATGGTTCTGAACAGCTGCGTTGCGATGACGAACTGGTTTGATAGAGAGTTACAGTTTATGGTCTTCGTCTCTTATAATATGGATGTCTTCAAGGCGAGAGTCTATAATATACAACAAAGGTAAAGGGTTACCACCTAAGACTACATTAGCATTTAGTCATGTGTTATGTTAGACTATAATAAAAAAAATATATTTAATATTGAAGCAATATTTTTGCTATAATTTAAAACTATAATTTGCAAAATTATTAACGTCTTAGTCATTCATTAAATTATACAAAGTTGGGCCTTTGCACGCTTAAAATGTATAAATTAGGGTTACTTGAAATCACCCTCCGTTAATACGTATAGTGCGATTTCGCGATAGTTGTCACGTTACAAAAATCATCCAAGTGTTAATTTCATATAAAAATAACAAGGTATTCCGTAGATTTCCGTAGGTATTAGTAAATTGAATTAATCAAATAATATATTAAACTTTATAGTAACACTATTAAGTTATTTCATGCTTTTAATTGGTTCTTCTAATCAATCATCAGTATTTTTTGAAAAATTCATTTGACAAAACATATAAAACCGATACGAAGAGACTACAGTTTTTTATAATGTGTGTTGAATATTTATTTAAAGATCGGTTATTAGTTTACAATAAAATTAGAATGAAAAATTTATCGGTACGAGCGGGCTATGACCAATTTATACACAATTTCAAATGTCGATGTTTTGACTGAATTTGATTTGACGTACTATAAACGGATGATTTTTTCATCATCATTGAATTATCATCAAATTATTTGTCTAAGACAAATCTTAGTACCATAATTCAATGAACTTATTTAAATATTTATAAATCTAAACGTAAATATCTCTTGACTTTACATGTAGCTATCGCAAAACCTTATAATCTTATCAAAAATACAATAACAGCAGATCATATTTGTTAACATCACTTTCATATAAAAAAAACAACAGTTCTATGTACATTACTTCAGAACCCTACTATTAAAATTTGATAGTTATACTTTTATTCACCCCTACACATTTATATTAGAGCGTTGACGGTATAATTATACCAAGCGGTGTTGGATCGATCATAAAGTTAACAATAAAGACACATTTGCTTAAAATAAGAAGTTAATATTACTCTTTCATTCTGTTTTCGAAATTATTTAGGTCTTGCATTGAAGTTTTATACCCAGCTTAAAAATAAGATAAGTTATAATATACTGTTTGAAAAACAACAAAATATAAATAAATTATTTAATATATATTTTTTAATTAAAAGTATGCTTATGTTAATCAAATATACAAATATATAACTTGACTAAAACAAATATTAAAGTTAAGTAAACGTCCTGTCGGTCTCAGTTATCGATGATAGAGTAAACCGCTAGGGTGGAAACTACCTGTATGAATGTTGATTACAGACTTTTTATAGACACAAATATTTACTCAGAACCATTTTTTTAAATTTATAACCTGAAGTGTTTAAGATAAGGGATTTTTTGTTTTTAAGTCCAAGTATAATATATAGGTTTATTTTTAATAAATTGACTATGAAGTACGAAAGAGTATATAATATTACTCAACGAATGTATGAAGGGTATAAGTAAAATTAATTTTAACCAAAAAAAAAAAAAGGGAGCACTTGTAAAAATTTAAAAAAATATATATTTGTTTCAAAATAAACTATTTCGAATGTAAAAGACGTTTTTTTCATTTTAAAATTATTTAATTTGTCAGATTTCTTTTTACAACAAAGCTATAACAAAGATCCGATATATCTTAACACAATAAATTATTCAGAACCAAGTTCCCATCAAAGTTTATCTCGTATTTAAATTTTTTATTTTAGCTTTATTTTAATTACTAAATAATATCTTTTTTCTTAACAATTTTAACTTTCAAAATTTTAATTAAAATAAAATAACTTATGATATTTTCACTAACTGTACTTGTTTGATGATCACTGATTGATTGTACTTGTTGAGGCGAAGCCAACTTATATTAAGTATATAGCGCTTGTATATGTTAATTTAAATATTAACATTTTGATTAGATTTGTTTCTGAGTTCCGATCTTTGCACTGATTTTTAGAACTTAGGTATATCTCAGGTGTATAGTTTTCAGAAAAAACTTAATGGTTCTTTTAATAATATTTTAATTAATGATGAATCTGGGCGTATTGTAGCTTAAATTAGGTTCATCTCATATTAATTTACTAGTTATTCTTGAAGATGTAGAGCCTATGAACCAACAAAAAGATGAAATTAAGAAAAACAAATGAATAAAATCCAACCAACTCTCATTTTCAAGAAACGTTGGTAAAATTTAGAAGTATGATAATCAGGCTAGAGCTTACCCCGGAAGTGAGATACTTAAGTAGCACTCTCCTTCTATGAGAAATGTACAAATATTATCGCATCACCGGGGGCTGGTGAGACGTCATACTCAAAACGGAATAATGTGACAGAGTTATGGAAGATTGAAAGTGAAGAACAACTGAAATTTATTGCTGTTACTTTTGCAAACATATCAGTCAATTAGTACTTTTTTAGATTTTCAAGAGTACACACTTCAAATAAAACTATTTTTTACGGATCAAAACTCGCGTATAAATTTGGTTACATTTTTATTTTAAACCGACGTTTCGAATGCTTTGCAGCACTCGTGTTCACGGGTAGACAAGATGTAAGTGTCTGTCAGTAAGTCAGTTAATTAGTCATCTGTTAAAATAAAAATGTAACCAAATTATACGCGAGTTTTAATCCGTAAAAAATTGTTTTATTTGAAATATCAATCAGTTCTCGCCGCAATTCTGCCATGATCAGGGCTCATGAAAAGGGACCCCGAATTGGTTCGAAACTAGTCTACTAGTTATATGAAACTAGTTATATGAAAATAAATAGTAATAGACTAAAATATGGATGGATTTATGTTATTACATTTCATTGTGCGTACTTCAATTAACCCTTCTCAAAGCAATACTTTCAAAACTTTATTAAATGGTGGATAACAAGTTTTTATTGAATTTTTATTATTGCAAGCTGGAGAATAGGTCCTCCGTATTATTTGACTTCCGATGATATTAGATTGTCGGAAATATTTTTTCTTAGCGATTTTGTAATAATAAAATGAAATACCGTTACTTAAAAAGCTCTGTTTAAATTATTTTCATTTTAAAAACAATTAATTTCATATCAAAGAACAGTTAATTTTTTTTGCATTTTACTTCCTTTTCCTTCTCCAATTATAATACATCATGACCTAAAATTAACAAATCTTTACATTTATTTTAATTATTATATAAAAAGCTAAATTACATAACTTAATTATTATTTCTCAAAATCTGTCGAGCACTTTGTTGGTTATTGTATCCCCAACCATTATCTATAATGTTCACAATTTTTCTGTTTTTGTTTTCTTTCTGAAATTTAATGAAATTATTAATATACGTCAAGTGATTTTGTAGTATTTTGGTTATAGCATTTTTTTTTGTTTAATCGTATAAATAGTAAAAAAATGGTTTTTTTTTTGTTTAATCGTAAATATACTTAAAAAATTGAAAAAAGTATACTATTGCTTGGTCTAAATGAAATCTAAGATTTGACACCATATCAATTTACAATAAGACTGGTCGATTAGATTATGCGTCATCTGCAGATGCAGCTTAACAGATGAACAGACAAACAAATATTACAAATGATTGCTTTGAGTTCAGTATTATGTACAGAAAATACTTTTTCTAAAAATATTAATAATAGAGATTTTGTTTCATAACTGTTTTCTGCTATTTATGTTAATATATTCATGCAAATATATTACACTTGCTTTAGAAATTAAAAAATATTCAATTATACCTATTCTTATTGATACAAAAATGTTAACGGAACCTTTTTATTGTGAATAAAATACTAATTGGATGTTGAAAGGATGCATAAAGGAGAAAACAATGTATTTCACCAAAGTTTCGCAGTTGTAAAAAAAGGTCTGTGAAAAAATCTTATTTTATTTTCACTTTAAATTGGAATGTGATGCCAACATTTGCCTTAATGGCTTCAAATTCCAATGAGTTTGGAAGTCTGAAGTTATTTGGAGACACAAGAAACAAGATTATTGTTAATTCGAAACTTGGTATTATTCGCTTGGACAAGAAGCGATCTCAATCCAATATTAATTAGGTGAAGGTGGCTAGATATATACATACATATAAGTCATGTAATACAATTTATGCATTCATATTATACTAATAATATTATAAATGTATTTAATTAAGGCCGTCCAATAGATAAAGACAAAGAATTCCAGAGACGAGAAGGAATTTGTGTAGGAAATCAAATAATGAGTAGTATTCTTACGCGAGTGAATGGAAATTACTGGAGTTATTCACTTAATAGTTACGTTAGTTAGTACGCATAATTGATACGCAATATGAACCTTTAAAAGATTTGTAAGTTCAAGGTTCTAATTTGTCAATATAGGATAAAAGAACAGAGGTCCTTATAATATACTACGTCCTCCTTAAATTTTCATTATACAGAATCAAACGAACATTTTTGATTATTTGGGCGATTTGAAGACAAATTTGAAAAAAAACGGCATTGAACGCGGTTTGATAGTGCCGCTCCGGGAACTTATCTACTGGAACTGCCAAAGATATTTTGTCACGAAATGGTTGCAGTAGCCATTTGCCGTTTCACAAGCATTCCCACCGACTCAGTACAAGTTGATGAAATCTGGTTGGTTCAAGAGGTCCTTATAGGGATCGTCTTCCCGCGGGGTCACTAGTGACGCAGCAAAAAAAAAATAAACTTCTCATCCTAAGCATCCATGCACTCAGCTGGTGAAGTTGGAGGTCAATTAGGGTCACCTGCAAGTAATTACTGGAATATCTGATGGACAAGCTTAAAGGCCAATTGTATTGGTGGATTGATGGGCAAAGTCTTTGAGAGAAACTACTCTGCCCGTCTTGTTAAATACACAAGGTGGATCTTGATCCTCCAAACGTCTAGTTCGCCTTCAAGGTGGATCGAATGATGATCAACACACAGAGGGATCCGAAAGATCAATGACCAAGTGTGCGAGGAGGACATTCTCATTGCCATTTTGCCAATGTTAATGGTAAAAATAATGTACTCTGTACTTAGGCCCGAACCGTGGAACCTTAGCTACGAGTGGCCGCTCCGATGTTCTCTCCTTTCGTACATAAGGGTCCACTGTTATGGCGGAAACACCCTCATAAATGCGAGGAGAGATAGTTTTGTGGTTACGGTCAGACTAGCAACAATCGGTGCAACGCTGGTGGTAAATCTTATAGGGCTGCTGGGCCTCGGGTTTTCGGTCATGAACACTGAAGCCTTTTTGCTTTATTACCGTCGCCAGGTTTCCCCTATTCAGATATCTATTTCCGCTAGGGGTAGGAGATTGTATTTAGGGCCCAGATGAATTGTCTAGACATTAAGCTACGGTAAGGTGCGATATGGTACCCATTTTCCTTCTTTGACCTCAAAGCTCCTTTTCACCCAAGTAGCTTTAAGTGGGCCAGCGGTTGTAACTTTTTAGAAATCCGTTTATTATAAGATCAATAGCCGCCAAAAAGTTTCTTACTAAAACGGTGTTTACGCAACCAGGTACTTTATTTAACCGGGTCAAGTTTGGCACATCATCATTCATATCTCTCATGTCACTTTAGGTCTCCAGTAAGTTTTATTGTTTCTGAGGTAGAAATTAATAACACGAAACTTTCGATTAAGACGAAATCTTTCGGTAAAAAATGTATTTCCAGTGTTGGTAGTCATTTCAATTGACACTTAACTATCCGTGTTCCATCCTAATCCACAGCACAGACATTCTACATAAGGTTGTGGAAGATATCCATGGTGCAACGGAGGATGGCCGATTGACTTTATTAATCTTCATTGATTTCGCTAACGCGTTTAATGCAGTGGTACAAGATATTTTTTTTTAGATATTGTAAAAAACAATACTTTTAATTTATTTATTCTTTCACAAAAAAATGTTGGAATGACTCTGGAGCAAGTAATAATGAATATATAACTTTTTAAAGCAAAAAGTTAATCTGATGGGGCTCACAGCCATTGCATTTTTGTTACTATATAATTCGAACAATACCGAGTGAAGATATGCCTTTCGATGTTGATATCGTTAATTTCTGCGTTATATTTGGCAGTAGTCGTTCGCGAGGCCTATTGATTTAACGTCGTTAAAAGTTGACAAAATAGTTTTTATTTTTATCATTGACGGGTTTACTAATAAATTTTATTTATTGTGGTGAACTTTCAACAACAAACTAACTAGATGAAACTGGTACTAATTTCAATGAATATTTATGTACGCTTTTTTTGTAGAGTAATCCAAATATTTTTCAGTAAAAGTTATTTTTAATGTTGACCAGGACATTAAGCTATCTGGAGGTAACGTAGAGCACACGTTGCTCGGGGCACCCTCATTCGGGGGGTCTCGCCGGGGCGTCACGGTGTGTGCTAACGCGATCCCGTGACGTCCCATTACGGCGAAGAGGGCAACCGTTGGTTTTTAGTGGGTAGCCTTAAAAATGGCAGCATCCCCTATGCTGCCGGGTAGTCCCACATAACCCCCCGGCCGTCACCCCCCTGGGCCGACGGGGTACCCGTAACGGGTTTTCGCAAAGGAAAAAAAAAAAAAGGAAATTAAGCTATCTATATACCAAATTTAGGTTTTGTGTGATGCGTGCACTAACATACAACCTGACATACCGACAGATAAAATGTAATAAAATGTAAAAAAATAGGAAATGTGGTGTCAATATCGAATACTTATGAAAAAGTTTTAAAATATATTCAACGCATAGAAATAGGTTATTTACAGTTTTATTTTATTAGTTGGATTAGCAGTGTTTTTTGATTTTTTCATAAATTTACAAAATTTTATTTAATAAATGTATTTTTAGAGTTTTTTGACTTTTTGAGTTTTTTCGAGTTTTATAACATTAATTATATTTTTTCTAGAAATTATATTTTATTAACGTAACACGTTAATGTTATATTAAATAACATAAGCATGGTAAGTGACAATTAAAATGTTCTATATGAAGTTGATTTCATTGAGAGTTGAATCAGACTCCCGTTGAAAATATTGTTTCAAATTCTTCAAACAATTATTACTTAACTTAAAAATATAATATAATTAATTTTATATAGTAGTTTTAGTTTTCTTGCATCAAATGTATTTAAAAAAATCGCAATAATTTAAAAAAGGTAAAAAAACAAGAAATATAATGTATGTTTTGGTGTAAACGGTATGCTCTACTACTTTGGAACAACTTTGGAACCTTTTTTGTTCCTAAATTCCATGCTTTCGGGGATTTGGCTGAACCGCGACGTGAACTGTTTGGAGTTAACCAACAGTTCACGTCGCGGACATAACGGATTCAACTAACATGAGTTCAGTTAGTTAAAGTCATATAAATTACTATTATATATCTCTAACTGACTCTATGAATAGTACATAATCAAGAAAGTTTAAAAAATATTTGAACGCCTTATACTTAAAAAACAACTAAATTATTATTCTCAATAAAGTATTAAAAACATTACTTTAGCTTCTATCTAACATAATATTGTATAGCTGAAATCGATAAGAATAATCGCATTTAAATAATGAACAAATAAATTTTATTGTTATAGTTAGACCAATATACGAACTAAATAACATTAATTTTTCTATCTGACCTTCAGCAAATTTAATTTATATATTTTTTTATATTAAAAAATAATTAATTAAATTTAATTTATATATTTTTTTATATTAAAAAATGATGATAGGTTTGAGAGGAAAAAAGAATTTGGTAGATGAAAGTAGGTGTCACCAGCCTCGCAGCGCTTTTTTAAAATCCATTACCGTCGCGATAAGTAAAATTTTAACAAAAACTGAAGTAGAATATAATCGATAATTTATAGTTATTGTTCTTTTTCATTTGAGAAATTTATATTCTTGAAGTAGTGCATATTAGTTTTTAGTTCATCGATGACAATATTAAAACAAAATAATGTGGTATTTTTGTATGTAACCTTTCGTGATCCATAATTACCATATAATTATTAATCGGCTCTTCTCCCGTTATTACTATCGGAATTTGCCCGACAGGATTCAAACCCTTTTGGGGTTCTGCATTCAATTCATGAGCTTTGAGTATGGCGGAATCCTGGCGCCTCCACCGGCAAGACACTTCCATCATTAAGGCGCACCCAGCGAGAACGCAGTTGACGCCGCGAAGCAACGTTCACGCATTTGGGTTCGAAACTAGTCGAACAAAGTCCGATAGTAATTACGTGAGTACACCAGGATAATGATATATAATAATAAAGGGGTAGTTTTTTTTACTATTAATTTTCAGATAGTAAATACATTTTTAAACAAAATTAAACTCTTTAAATATTTCCTCAATGCAAACTATTCACGTGTACTTATTCGATTAATATTATAATTTTTATAACTTTAATTTTGATAGAACATATCAATATATTTTGGTCAAAATGAAATAATATTCAAAATTTTATGAGTAAACGATATAATATAAGCCGCAGTAAGCAAAATCTGTTCAAAAGCTCTTTATCATAAAAATTGATAAAGAGCTCTTGAACTCAATTATTTTTGACCACCTATTATTGCGTGGTTATTTATGTTAAATCAATTTATTACGTGGTTTTAAATGGGTTTAATGTAAGGTACCTTGTCTATCAAGTTAAGGATTGTTATTTCGCCAGTTTATATATTAATTAGCTTTTACTTGTCGAAGTACTTTTTAAATATATTATTCTACTTATAAATACACTAAAGAGTTACATTGAAAGCATTAACTAATTGTATTGACAATCTATAGATGTACTGTCACTTTAAATCAATAATGTTTCATTCTACGAATGGGCCAGACTAGCATTCGACCCGGGTACAAGTGCTAGTTGTGTCGGATAACTACCGCCATTCTCCAATATTTAAAAAAATATAAATATATCTTTTTCCCAAAGTCCATGTTTTCTCTTTTCTAACCCATTGTTTTATTTCTCTCTGCTACCCTAGAGACAAAAGAAGCAAGGAAATTGAGTGTAACTAGTTTTTCCAAGATTTTTCCTATATCAAACTGTTACGCTTTTTAAAATATACAAAACTTTAGGAAGTTACTAAAAAATCCTTTTGTATAAAACTGCACGTTTTAAAAAACTTTTATCTAAAAAATTAGAGCTGATGGAGAAAAATTGTTTTCATATTTGAATTCAGCACCCCAAATATAGCTAAAATCAGTTCTAAAATCCGTAGCAGCAATTTTTTTTTAAACCTGTGTTATTAACAAACCCTTAAGTCATTGTTTATTAGAAACGCGTGAGGTAAGATTAAAAAATGTATCCAAAATATCTGTAAATGTATTTGAAGTCTTTTATTAATATGATGATATTAG
This sequence comes from Mechanitis mazaeus, assembly GCA_959347395.1. NCBI lineage: Eukaryota > Metazoa > Arthropoda > Insecta > Lepidoptera > Nymphalidae > Mechanitis > Mechanitis mazaeus. The sequence continues at coordinate 951,228 of OY365748.1, forward strand.
AAGGAAACATCAAAAACAATGAGGCTTAATTAAACTGAAAACGAGCTCGTCTCAAAGCATTATCTACTTGTTATTTTAATTTAACCTATAATTAAAATATTTCGCTAAGTGGCTTATACTGTCGCGTTACTTTGTGTTGATTAATTTATTGAAATAATCATTTACTTTTTAGCTTCAATCTAAAACACAATAAAGATGATTAAGAAAATAAAAATGATTTCTAAGATTTACACGAGTAGTACGAGTACATTTTTAAAAATGTAATAATTAACGCGAGTTATATCCGTAAAATAGTTTTATTGAAAAATGATTTGTTATGTATATACTGTTTATCATATGACACGATATGTTATTATATTTAACTAAATATTTTTGTTCTCTGTGTTATAAATATATATTTTAAATTGATTTAATACGATTATTTGTGTGCTCGAGCGAAGCAAAGCTCTTATTGGTCAAAAGTGAGTTTCGTTACTAATGCGATTCCTCCTAGACGAAAAATGGTAGGATGATGAAAATTAACAAATTTATCGAGGACAGTTATAGGTCCTGAAATTTTTTTGGCAACGATGCTTCGGTCAGCTACACCCGCACAGTGGCAGATCTAATATATACTAAGTAAAGTAGAAATATTAATAACATGTGTAATGTTAATCAATAAGCATTTTATTCTATGAAGATAATAGTTGCGCTGGAAACATTGGAAATATTAATATTGTTATTAGAATCAAAGTATTTTCTGAAATATTGCGACATAATCTCTTAATTATGATCTCATCTCGTGGTTTAAAAATAAACCTTTGAAATTGTATGTACATTAATAATTTGATCTTTATTGGCTAGGATTATGATATATAAAAGAAGAAAATTAGGTACATAATGGTTACATAATTAAAAAATATTAAAATATTAATTCATTTCTGTATTATCAAATCAATGTTCAACCATAAACTCAATTATGAGCAATTATTCGTTCAAAGAACATCACTAATAAAAAACAAAAGTATTTCATCTTATATAAATTACATGTTATATTGTTATTTTATTAAAACCCGATAAACGATGAAACCCAAAAAAAGTATTATGTTCTGTATCGAAATGAATAAGTATTATTTTTTCATTTAAAAATTCTATGATTTAGTGATTTATGATAATTAATTATATCTGTTCTGTAACTTCTATAAAGATTATTAATTATAAATCAATATCTATTACGTAGAATTTTATTCACATTTTGTATAATAGGAATAAAATTTTTAAAAAGATAATTTGTTATTTCACAAGAAACAATAGGTATTAAAATTCAGGGAATAATGTAAGTTATCAAAGAATTTTTGGGTATTTAATAAAATTATTTATAGAAGTAAGGATTCTCATTAACTTTTCTTTTAAACAGATTAAATAAATTTCTTAATTCAATAAAGAGCAAAGGAAACTTTAAGTTCAAAAGTCAATAAGATAAATAAAGCGAGTGAAACCGCGCCCCGAGCAAAGTCACTTTAACGCTCTCCGAGGTAAATATTTCATGGCTGTGGTACAAATTACAAAAAAAATATGCTAGATTTCATAAAATAAACTTATATTTAAAAATAAAAGGGATGTGACGATAAAATATTTCTATGGACTGCAAACTTTCGACGGTGAATAAAACATGTATGAGAATATACAATGTTTAAATTAAAATGATTAACTGCTATATATTTATTTATTTACATCTTTTCCACTTTAAAACAACATCAGTGATTACTTATATACGTCGAATGGAAGTCTTAGAAAGGCAATAGGTAGACAGGCAATATAATTTTATTCAAAACTTTATTGTAATCCTATAAACAAGGGTACAAAGGGCGAACTATTGACATTTTCCACCAGTCAACCCTTGATGACGTAGAGAAGTTGCGGTAAGTACTTAAATACATCTCTTGGTGTGCCCACGATATAAACCTTTATGACTGGTGTACATATTGTCAGAATGGAGTATTTTTTAATACTGAGTTATTATCTATTCGTCTGGCTATCTGTATGGTATAGGCTATCTGTATACTTTAGGATGCTTTCGATTCTTAGCCGATTGCTGGAGTAGTTCCCTTACTTGATATCAGAAACTTTTGAGTACCTCTTGAAAATGAGCAAGCTCCCTCTCTAAATGTTCAGAGTCACACAGATTGTAAGGTCTGTTCTTCAGAGAATTAATAACGGTTTGCAGGTGTCGGGGATGGTCATGAGGCGTGGCGCGTAGGTCCCTGTCCATATAGCAGTATACACAGTATAACAAGGACCCATCCGATCTCACTTACTTTAACGACGTCTCCGTTTCCAGTTAATATGAAAAACGTATCTTGCAGTGAATGGTGTTTAGGTATTTTTAAAGGTAACTGACAAGAACAGGACCGCTAAGATGGATGAAGCCTGTGACTTCAGCCGGTTCAACCTAGTCCTAGCGTTAGGCAATTAAGATATATCTAATGCCTGTTTCGTGACGCGTTAATTCTGGGTAGTAAAATAATGACATTATGCAGCGCCATAGTTTAAAAAGTAAGTAATATTAATTATATAGTTTAAGTTTAACGGATATTGAGATCACATGTCTTCTTCACACTAAATAATTTAAAACTTTTATTATTTCTTGAGCATGAATTTTTAAAAATTGAAATTTATAAAGAATTAATTTAAACTACTAAAAGTCGCTCCTTCTTATACCTTGAAGTAAGTCAAAGTATTTGTTCGCGTACGTTCTTATTGTGTTTATTTGCACATCCGTGATAATTATGCATGTTTCGCTGTCTAATTATGTTTATATAGTTTTAGATTGAAAATAAATGGAAGGATATACTGTAAAAAATATCTTATATAATTATAATTCGTAATTTTATCTATTATCTTTATGATTGTATAGAATAATATCTTGTAGAGATGTAAATAATTAAATTTTTAATATTTTAATCATTTAAATTTTGAATTTATATCGTTGTTACATGCAAATATGATGGAGAAACGATGTCACTTGAAGATAATCAAATTTCCAAATAGGATATTTTGTGTACTCTCTTGGGCGTAACTAAAAGTTAAACTCAATAATAGTGCAACGAGCAATGTAGAAATGTTAAATCCGTTGAGGAAAATTGTTGTTATAGAAATTGTACTTATTAATAATAAACAGAAGTACTGCGGTTGCGGGTTTTCCAAGTTCAATATTCTTTATTTTACCTCTGTGATTATATTTTCTAAAGTTCATGCCAAGCAGGTAGACTTGGAAAAGGGCCAGAGGAGTAAGCAACTTAAGAAATAACACTATGTATGTGTAATGCGTTTTATAATGAATATTAAAACATATAATTTATTGCCACTGCAGTGACTAGGTGCTAAAATAGCACACTTACATCGACTTGTCATGACTTTTCGATTTGATAGATAATTAAAATATTTTTAAATAGTTTAATAACGTGTTTATATGTTCATATAGATCACTGTAAACCAACCAACAAACATACAGACTACTGAATCTGAAAGAGATAGAATAGTTTATACCAAGGCCTCTAAAATAAGAAGACTTACTTGGTAAAGAACAGACACTATATAGAATATAATTTATTTCGGTATATACCTGACAGTTATAGGATGCTGAAATTTCTATAAGTTCAAGTTTCCTTAATCTCATTCTGTATTGGAATTTGAAGCCAACGTTTGCTACAATGACTTTAAATTTATGAGTTTGAGAGCCTGGAGATATTCTGAAAAACAAGAAACAAGTGTTCATGATCTAAAACCTTCTTAAGACACGAAGGAAAGTTAGAGAATTTCTCTACGGAAATTAAATTAATTTAACTTTAGTATCGTAACATTATAATAAGTAAAAGGTATTGGGGAAATTTTGATTATTAAAAAAGAAAGTTTTATTTATTTTTATATGAAAAAGTAGGTGTAACATAGTTGCCTATTATAATGACTTGAATTAATCATAATGACTTCTTCTGCTGCCCCCTCTTGTATTCGAAAAAAAAATTACATTTTGTAAGCAACATGTATTTTTTTCAACATTAACCCAATAACAGAGTTTTCATGTGAAAAAGTATCTTATTAACTTAGATAATTACACCAATTTTCATTAAAATTCGTGGAGTAATTTTGTTATAATATAATTACTCGTATATCTTAAATCAGTTTTGGGTGTTCTCCCGATAAGACGAGAGAATTTTCAAGAGCAAAAGTTTCACATAATAATCTAAATGTCTCACATAATTTCCCGAAAATCCCAAAATTTATTGTTCGTGGAAATTATAAAATTCTTTAGACTATGAAGGCCCTGTAATGAAATAAATTTAAATATGTTAAATAGTTTTCTTGTGATGCCTGTCCAAACAAATAATAAATAAAATAAAAAAAAATTACTATAATTCTGCCTTAGACTGACAGTAATATCCTTTAAATTTCAATATTTTTATTACTTCTTTATATTTTTTTAAGGGTAATTGATCTGTTTAAAGTTTATTTGAACGTTTACTGGGTGTTTGTTCAAAAGTGTAACAGTCAACCAATTTTTACAAATCTCTTTTGCCCAGAATGTAGTTTACATGAATCGCTATAGTTGTAAATATAATATGTATATCTACTGCGTTATCCCAGAGTATTATTCCATACGATTTTATACTATGAAAATAATAGCGGCATTTAAGGCTGAAAGCTACTTACATACGGCTAAAGGCTCCATTGTAATGAAGCTTCTATAGGGGTTTCAAAAAAAAAACCGGTTAATTCAACTACTCATTTAAAAAACATAAGCCTACAGCTGTTTTACATTTGGATTAAGTCCATCACCTTTACAGATATTTTTATTTTTTTAATTTTGTTTCGTGAAAAATATTTGAGGACAGAATGCGTCGACGTTTTCTAAATGCATCTTCGGTGCTATTTGCACCTCGCATCGCTCAATATATTATCACATACGTAGATTTTGCGAGCGCAGCGAGTCAAAATTGAGGTGTGGTTCGTGGTTCTAGTTATTCTTTAATTTAATAGTTAAAAACTTATTGTATTGTTTAACATATAAAACTCCCACATAATATGTAATGGCTTAATCGTCATTATATTTCATCGAAGGGGAAAACGCTGATTAGACGATAGTGCAGTATAGATCAGATATCTGAAACCCTTGTTTGTTCGATCTATTTTTTGTGCCATTAAAGTGATTGTTAATATAGTTAAAATATTTATTACATTGGTGGTACTGATTTTTGACATGCAGACAGGAGTTAGAATTAACAAAAATAATACATGAATATGTTGCTTTTCATTTCTGTAAAGATATGCAATAAAGGTACCTTATTTACATTTAGTGTTATCTTTACACACAATGTCGATGTAATTAATTAAAAATGTTATATGTTTTGTAATAGGCCAAACTTTATTCTGGCCTGAATTTATTTCTTCTTTTATCTTAATAAGTCTTTTTTTCTAAGGGCATAATTCTTAAAATTTGCAAAAACAGCCGTCGGTCTTCTTATTTACTGCTCCTATTACAAAAATATTGATTATAGAATGCTTATTAGTTTAAAGTATTTTTTTTTTTTATATCGTTTTTTATAATACATTAAGTAGTACTCGTTAAGGTGTGGAGTTTTGATCTGAGATGTGCTATAGCCTGGAACTTTTTAATTTACAGATAAATATTTTTACTGTGTTTTTTGTTTTGCTTACCTTTATCATAACAACCAATTATGTTTCATCATTTTATCAAAAGAAAATTTCAAACACAAAGAAGCCCAATTAAAATGAAAAAAGAAAGCAATACTGAAATCTGAAAGCAATACTTGCAAACCTTAAAAGAAAATCGATAACACTCTAGCAAAGTCTTATATAACTTTCATAATTTAAAATATGTAAATAAATAGGCTCTTAATTAAATGATTTCTTATGATATTGGATTATCGAAATTATTATGACTTAGCTTTGTGTGACGACGAATTTATTATGCTGTAAATCTCAGTTTCCTTTTTTTGTATTTAAAATTCGCGATGATAACATCTGAAAATTACAATAACTTTTTTTAACGTATTGACATTATTTTATTAGCCTAATTATAAATATAATAAATAATAATTATTGATTCGATCTAAATACAATATTTTTAAATATCGATTGAGTTCCAAAATTATAAAGCTTAGTTAAACAGTTATTTTAATTAAATTTCTTGTTTTTAAATTAATATAAATTAAAGTAAGTACCTAGTTATACTTTTACATATATACAATGAGTATAACAGTATTTGACGATCTTTATTACTATAAGTGCCAAAAAAAATAAAAGGCCTTTTAGGTTAATTTTTTGTGCAACAATGTATAATTTTCTATTATTTACAGTAATTCATTTAATATTTAAAAACTATTATATTACTTATTTATTGCCAGTGACTGACCGTCCCTTTTCACTTCCATTTTTATTCTTTAATTTCTCATCATTTAAAATTTATACAAATCCATAGGTTTTGTTCTAACTATAATATTCAACACGTAACAATCTTTTTTTATAAATATTTGGAAATTAGAGAGTTTTTTGATAACCTTCTTGGAAATAAATCGCAATTGCTGTACCGATCAAATACATGCAAGCAGCAGTCGACAAACCATTATTTACTATGTAAACTCATATCTGTCTTGTCATTTAAAAATGTAACGATCTTTTATCCTAAAAGACCAAAATCAAGGAGACAATTTAACAAAAGTTTTATTTAAATTTTGCATAACTTGCAAATGAAGCTGTTTGTTGGTCGGTCATTTGAAATTTAATAGAAAAAAATAACTTTTTAGCGCGTCAAAGATTTTTGTTGTACTATCTGTTCAGTAGCAAGTTGTATTCACATAAATGTAGTAGCATGTGATAACTTCTTAGGGTAATCCGCTTCGTAACGTAACGCGAGAAGTCACCAGGCTGTCTGGCTTCCCTTTCTCTCAAGCATACGGTAGCGGCAGGTCTCTCTCACTCTAACCCACAGCCGTACTCCGGTATATAGTATAGTTTGTATAATTTGACATACAGTATTTATTTTTCAGTAATCATTATAGCGGTATTTTGTACCTACCCACAATTTTAATGTATATATATTCAAGAGTTTAAATTAAGAATAGAAATTTCTCTTCCTTTAAATTATAATATCAATATATTAATATATTATTTTGATTGATAGAATGGTATAATGATATTTAAGCAATAACCTAAGCTTTTCTCGAAAGCTTGCTTAACTTAACTTAAAAGTATTTAAAACCAGACTAAGTAAATAGTTTTATGTTTTACTAATTAAAAAGTAAGTATAAAAACATCCTACGGGTTCTTTTTGATAATTAAGATACCAATACAATACTAAATTTCATTAAATTCCGTCTTGTAGTTTTAATATGTTAAAATTATAGCCCAAACCTCTGTTCAACATCTAATAAAAGCAAAAGTATAAAATACCATACAAAAGCCAAATCTCTGTAAAATCTGTTAGGTGTTCATACGTGATATGCGAACCATCAAGAACCAACTACTATTTGCTGCTCTATATCCTATGCTAAATATCCGCATGTCATTCTTTGTCTTCCTCCGGGACCACCTGATGACCTGTCATTTGGTGTAACTGAATAGGACGAACAAAAATGAACAGTTTACAAAGCTATTACTGCTCTATGAAATTATTTATTATATTATTGGTTATATTTCAAGAGAAAATAATTTTTGTTATTGTATTGCTGTAAATATATTGAAATGTAATTAAAGTTGTAATTTATAAAAGATAATCTATTATTACAAAAACTACTATTATGCTTACATTGCACAAAGTCAATACCATAAAAAAAACGTAGAGATATTAAATACTTATTCACATGTTAGTCATGTTATAAGTATTTAAATGTTATTGCGAATCCCAAATGAGAAATTTAATATATTTTTCAGTCCTGAAACTAAATTAACTATAAAAACTAATGAAAACGGAAGTACAGTATTGCAATAAAAATAAAAAATATATATTTTACTCATCGTTTTATATGATATTATATATTTTTTAGTTAGGAAACCGCGTTTTTTTTTAAAAGGACATGTAAAATGAATGTGAATTTACTTGCGTTTTTTATTCGACTCATATTGAAATTTCAGGTACGGCCACTCCAATTAATATTAATAAATTCCTAAAATTGCTGTTTTTTGCTATTCATTTTCAATCTTGTTTAATATATTGTTGTATTTAAGTACTATTTTCATTTTATTTTCTGAAAAAAAATATCATGATGACTTATTAATTTACGATCGCAATTTTAATGACCATGCATATTTAACATTTTTTCGATATATAAATATATAAGTATATATAAAAAATGTTAATGTTATTAATTAAACCAACTCTGAACCCGTATTAAAATTTGTGATATTCAGTTGAATATGGAAATGTTATGAATTCTCGTTACCAATAAATGATATGAATTAAACCACAGTTTATGATTAAAATCGACGTGAAAATCTGAAAGTAGATAAGCCTCTTTACGAGCTGTCGATTATTTAAAATATATAATCTCATATTTTGACAAGTTTTTGCACATGACTTTCTAGTTTATGAATTTCACTTAGATATGAAAATAATTGTAAATAATTTTGAAATATTTTTGTATTTACTATGAATTCATATTTAACAAAGTACAGTTATCATAACTAAATATTTGCCATTGGATCGTAAAATTAGATTTCCTTTTACTAGATTTATATACTGTTATAAAATTAAAAGTTTGATGTTGTGTACAAGCAGCCTAATTTTACACATATTTTTCATATATTTGTCAATCTTTACATTACATTATATACTATCAATAAAAATTTTAATTATATTTTATCGAACGAACGAGCCAGGAAATGTGATACATAATTAATTTGAATAAAAACAAGCGGCAATGGGTGCGTGTCTTTCCGGTTAAGAAAAATGTTATATTAATATCATTATTTTATTTCTCAAAAATAGTCATTCCATTATTACTAGCACTAATGTAATTCAAGATATTTAATGATTTAGATAATTGTTTGCTGACAATAACATACATACTTTGGTTGTACAAGGAACCCAATTGCACAATTGAGTATGATATACACATATATATCGAATACGAAGTATTCAGTTTCATAAAAAAAGGTAAAAAATTTGGTCAATGGCATTAAAAAAAACAGTTCTAAGTTACGCCAATACGCTTCATACTTATACTATACTTTTTTGTTGAACTAAAAATCCGCATGTTTCTTTTCGCTGATATTCTCTGAATCTCCTGATGGAGGCGAAAAATGTGCTTATCTATATATACACATACACATATACCAAAAAGTTGTTTAAACACTAAAAAATAGTCAGCTCAAAACGTAAAAGTATTGGATAAGATCCAATTTTGTAATTCGGGGCTGCTACAATAACCTCCGTAAGCAAATTAATAAAAATGTTATTTGTCATGATTTTGATAAATTACAATTCTCTAAGTAAATATAAAATAAATCTGTGTGGTGATATGGAACTGGATGAATGATAACAGGATATTTCCGTAATTCATTCGTTATAATAATGTACCGTACATGTTACTACTGAAATAAATAATAAAGTATGTTTATATGACGCGCATTAATATTTATTTTCTTATTATACACATTTAACCCATCTTTAGTTTGTTTATAATTTGTATAACTATTATAAACTTAAGTTGTAACCAAAGATGGTATGTATATATATTTATTTTTATTTATTTAAAACTTTATTGCAAATCTACAAAGTATGGTTTATACCATAAAATTCACCCTTTATAGGGCGAATTTAATACCTATTGACGTAGAGAAGTTGCGGTAGGTACTCATTATTTATACATATATATATTACAACTAATAGGTACATAGAATAAATAAATAAAAATACATAAATTATATTATTCTTATAAAATTACTCAGACAAATAATGGCCACTCACTTGCTTTTTGAATAACCTTATGTTGTTAGTCTTATGTATGTAAAAATGTATAATATTATATATATTAAACAATTTCTATAGCTTTAAATATCAAATATTCAATTAAAATTAAGATAATGTTTTGTTAAGTTTATTTTATTTCTGATAACATATAAATATCAGACAATTGTCTAAAAGCTATTCAGTAAAATTCAAAACTCTGTAATTTTTTTTTATTTAAGCAAATATAAGAAATGTTTTTATTACGAATGAAAAATGTGTTTGATATGTATGAAAAATTATATTTGATTATTAAATTTAAAGTTAAATTCCCATAAAAAAATAAAATATGTTTAATTTTTTATTGTTTGAGATTGAAAACTTCTTGACAATATTGTCAAGAATCTATTGTAAAAATATAAAAGAAATATTTTAAAGAATTTATTAAAAAAATACCAATGTAAAAAAACCGTTGACTTTTATGGAAATCTAGTTTCCGGGTTCCATTACGTGGACTCTCATATGTATGACTGGAATAAATTCAGGTTGTCTGAAGTTTAAAGTTTAAAGTGACATTAAATTGACATTTTATATCTTTCCATCTAATGTTTTAGATTTATCGAAAGAAACAATCAATCAAGCATACATTACATATTATAGAATTGCATGTCTTTAATGAGAGAATGATGCATGAAAAGAATTCGCTTATTACTGTCGAAACTCTTCAAGATCCTTAAATTGAGGAACTGCGGGACGTCTTTTATGAAATCAACAACATGTGATAGTAATTATAAATCATGAACTTTTAAATATAAAATAAATATACTATGATTATACATTTTCTAATATCTTCGTTTTTATGATTTTCTTCATAATTGATAATTATTAAAGTTTCAAATATTTATTTAAAAAACAAATTGTTACCTTAGCTTCTTGCTTATTTTTCTTGGCCTTTGGGAATATTTTTGAATTTTAATAAGGCTAAGAAATTAAACGAGAATGCCTCGTATTATTAAACTTTAATTAAAAATTAGTAATTGTTGTAACATCGAATTCAGGGAAAAAAAACTGATTACCTACACAATACTGGCCAGGCCAGTTACAAATATCTCTATTATTTGTATATCAAAGTATAACACAAACAAAATTCTGACAAAATAGTATATGTCGGCAGCCACGCTATTTATATTATATGTTGTAACAATTGACCAGATTATTATTAATATTTTATGTTTAATCTTTCGAATTCTTCTGTTCTGTGTGTGCGTAAACTATAAATTAATTTTCTGTTATTATATTTAAATTTTCTTCTTGATGTCTGAGCAAAACCCGACATATACATATTTTGTTTTTTTTGTTCATAGTATTTAACTATCTGTTTTATTCCGAGAATCAAGGTAGTATCATACTAGTATTTCAGAAGTTGGATGTTTATAAAAACAAAGTTGGATGAATATAAATACAAAGTTAGATGGATGTAAATAAATTTATATTATGGTTGATATACGAATAAACCGCTGCAATTAATATCACAGGTTATGAATGTAAAGGTATGTTAAGAAGTAATTTAAACTACAAATAATTTTGTACTCGTATCAATTCATAGTTTTAAACACATTCAACATTATATCTCAAAGTCTGGACGCTAGAATGTTATCTGTGTTTGTTTTCAACAACTTTTATTTTTAAAACCTACATGTAACAAATACTATGCAAATGCATCTTCTGAAAATGTTTTCATAACGATTATTAACATTCAAATACAAATTCTATTGTAGTATATAAATCCTATCAATCTTTCATACTAGCAAAAGGAATATAAAACCTTTATAAAAGTTTGTTTCTTGTAATTATTCTTAACCAAAATATGAAAATTAAATTTAAAATCTATCACTTGCGAAAACATACTCTTAAATTTATTTTTCACAACCTAATTATAATTTTTTTGAATAAAGCATTGGCTTAATGATAACAATAACTTATTTAAATGCAAATTTAAGTACTTAGAGAACTATATATATTAATAGTAGTGGTGTGCTTTTCATTTTTAAATGTAAGACTCATGTGCACGACTCACAATTACAAAGAGACTTTATCTCTTATCTTATCTCTTATCTAATCTTATTGTATAAATTATAAATACTAATTGTTTGAATTTAATTTTTTTTAATTAATATTCTTGTGCTTATTCCCACATAAAAAAAGAGTTAGGATTATACAATTTCAAATTGATTGATTATCATCAAATTTTGCGACCATTATTTATATTAGGTTTTTAAAAGAATGAATTTCTCCCAAAGTTAACATTCTGTCCTGTCAGAGCTGTCGCAAATAATATTTTAAATCATTGAAATCTACTTAATTTAAGAAATTTGTTTATTTTGTTCTGATATCATTTTCAAACACAATTTATAAATATATTTTTGATCAGAACTTAACATGCGATTCCTCCAATTGATAGAACTAATAATATCTAATTATCACTTATGTTTCAAACAGTTAATAAGATAATGATTCTATTTTTATTAAATACTATTACAGAAAATAAATGACATTATTATAATATATAGTCTTTTATAACAACAAATGTACACTAATAGGCTTTATTTATACCTCATTAGATGTATATTTTATATTATTATGCAATAAAGCGAATCTGCTATTGAGAAGAATTGCTAAAGAAGTTACTATGTGCTCGTATGTGTTAAAGTTCAGTTAGTAAACAGTAATAAAGTATATATTAATTAGTCATTACAGATATAAATTCAGCACTACGTAATATGAGTGGTATAGAGTTATGAACAATTTCACTTTTATGTTTTAATTATAATAATGTATTATTAAGAAATACGTATTTATATCTCCCAAAATAAACACCGCTTTTGTTTCAAGATCTACTATATTCATTTACATCACATCTATATTCATACAGACATGCCCGTGACTTTGTCTGTCTGTCTGTCTGTCTGTGTCTCCTCAAGGTTAAAGTGTACTATTACTGTTAAATTGACTGTAAAAATATAAATCATCAAATTCTGTTTAGAAGTGATGGATGATACACAGAACAATCAAGATGAAAAGACAACTATACTAAAACATTTTAAATTATTTGTTTAAGTTCAGAATAAGAATAAAGAGATCTTGCCTTGTAATTGTTTCTTACTCTAAATAATGGCCTGCAATTATCCTGTCGCGTTTTTGACAACCTGTCTCATTTTTTTTTTCGACAAAATATTTATTGGATTGATTATAATTATTATAATTATTCTGTTATATTATTCCATAAGTCAATATATTCTTACAATGTCAATGTATCTATCTATATATAATTTTAAGAGTTACAAAAAATATTTTTACTGTATCAAAACCAAAATTTAATGACACAAAACTAACCTCATTGTGATAAAAAAATAATTAGTTAAGGAGAAAACAATGTTTTCGACGGAGTTTGACAGTTATTACTTTCAAAATAAAACTCTGAGCAAAATCTTTAATTACTTTCAATTTAAATAAGAATTGTTTTATTAATTTAGAAAGTTATATTTATAAGAGTGACTTTAGAACCATGCTAATGACAAATGAGAACAAATTCGAATTTGAAATTGTCTACAAGTTATATTTATATTTTCAGAAAACATTTTATCCAGTACATCATTAATTTTCTGTCGTAACGTTTATGTCCATGCATATTTTAATATTTTCCGTTTCATAAATAGGTAAATATAAAATATGTTAATGTTTTTCATTAAACCAATTCTTCATATATATATTTGAGTATGCTATATTCACATGAATATGGAAATGTTATAAATTGGAGTCATAAATGGTTATGATTTAAACTACACTTAATGATTAAAATTAACGTGAACCTCTGAAAATAACTTACGAGTACATATAACAAAAATTGTTATTTTTTTTATAATCGTTTTTAAGTTGTTTAGTTATTATCGTTTTAAAGAAAGTATGAATTAAAAATCTATTAACTTTTAAATTAATATTAAATTATTTTTAAGATTGAGCTATTTCTTTAATTGTTAATAAATTAATTGTTTAATTTTTTTTATGTTTTATGTTAAAAGCTTTTAAAATAATATTGTTCACACTAATGACAGCATCATTGGCTCATATGTTTTGTTTCATTTCGTCAACATCTGCTTACTTTACAACATATATTTCATTTTTCGCTGAAAATAATTAAATATTTTGACAAAATATCTATAAATTTGTTTGTATATTAAGACCTAATTATAAAAAAAACACATCAATGATACTATACTAAGTGTATTACAGAATTCATTGTCATCATTCCTCTTTTAGAAAAAGAAAAAACAACACTCCTATTAAATAATTAAGTAATCTGTACCTGAAGGAGCTGTTTGGACGACAACGACATTATTTTTATTTCACCTCTGTTATTATATTTCTTAAAGCTTAAGCCAAATTCATCCAAAATATGTGAAGAATAACAAATACAAAAAGCAGATACTTGGCGAAGGGCCAGAGGAATAAGCAACTTGAAGATTAACACTATATATAAATACTGAGTAGCAGTGTGTATATTAAATTTAAAAACAAATAATTGATTGACACTGCAATGAATGGATGCCAAAAATACACTCATACCTAGAGTTGTCATGACATTTTGATTAAATTGAATTGTATTAAAAAGTTTTAATGACGTAAATTAAAATGTACATATATCACTAGACAACCGTAGAAACATTACGGACTAGTGATACTTAGGCATTTTAAAATACAGCCATAAAATTATCTTATATACTATAAAAAATCTTCATTTCTGATCTTATTTTTCTTAAACTAACATTAAAACTTAAAGAAGTTTTTATTTAAACCTTATCGAAAACTATATGTTTAGTTTAATAATGGTTTTAAGTAAGTAAAATGTTACTTTTGTATACTTATAAAAGTTAACTTTAAATTAACATGCCGAATGTTATTATAAAAATTATTAAATTATTGTTTATTGACTATATTATATTATATATTACACAATATAAACATAATAAAAAAAGCTTTTACAGAAATCATCGTTTGAAAAAATGCTATAAGGAGAAAACCGTAGACGTCAAACATTTTACTACAGGCTCTCAGGTGTAGGATGCTACAATTACTATAAGTTTTCATAATCACACTATGATTTGGAATGTAAAGCCAGTTCTTACGATATTGACTATGAATTATCAATTGGTTTGGGACCCTCGAGATATTCAAAAACACAACAAACAATTGTTCGTAATCTGAAACCTAACGACTTCATAAACTACAAAGAAATTGATCGTTAGTAAGCAATTTGATTACATTTATATTTATTATATTTATCAATCAATCTTTCGAGGTTGATTAACAAAATTCACCAACATTTAAATTTTCGAAAGAGAAAAGTTTAAGGTTCATATAATGATATATTTAAAAACCCAGTTTTAACCTAGCAATTATTAATGAATTTGGAATTAGGTTCAATTTTAAAAATAGAGCGTAGACAAACTACGAATTGATTTTAATCTTTACAAAAATAGGGAGTTTCTATTACTTCTCGATTTTATCTAGATTTTATCAATATTTTTAAATATACATTATATGTTTAATCAGGTCTTTAAGTTAATAATCTAACTGTATGTAGTTTTACTTTATAAAATGTTTTAATTCATAAATTTTTATTATTAATAAAAACTTTATTATTAATAAAATTTATTTTATTTACTTTAACATTGTCATTTTATAACTTTGTAGAGGATATTACAATTCACGGTAACGTTTTAATCTTTCTTTTTATTAATAACCGTGACGGAATAGAACTCATCAGATGAGTTCTGAAGCATATGCATGTTTTTTTGCAAGGGCTAGTAATATTGACTTATCGTAGTACTGTAAGGAGTGATTCGTGACTATTGGACCTCTGCCAAACCCATACGTTTAAAAATATTTGGTGCACTATCCGAAATTAACGTGTTTTCTTATAATAAGTTCCAGATTATATTCTATTACGTAAATTATTTAAATTTAGACCAAGATAACTATTGGATGACAAGATTGTAATATAGATAATTCTAATCAAAGTATTAGTTACCAAAACTTTACTCTATAAATCCCACAATAATATTTGCTCGGGTATTGAATATTATTTTCTTAAATTAGTTCAAATTTAAATCATAACTTTTTAAGATTTTGTACATTAAATATACTTTTAATAATATCTTGGTAAAATTTTTACATTATGCCTTTATTAATTGTAGCAATGTATACTTTTTTTTTAAGTTTTTATATATTTATTTATAAAGACCAATGTCATCCTGACACGAGTAGATTAAATGTCTTTTATTAAAATATAAAGTTGTTAGCTAAAATTTTAAAACGTCGACAAATTACTGAAGTGCTGCGTTTGATGATTCACGAGTCTTGGATTATTGCCAAATATCTCACGGCCATGCATCCCAACTTTTGTTCCAATGCTGAAATGTTTTGTTACTTTGAAGTGTATGTCAATACTAATAGCGCTGTATGTAGTTTATATTTTTATATCATATATTTTTTTGGCATAAACAAATACGATGTATTTTTAAATTTAAAATAGTGTTTTATTTTATTAACTTCCTTTTTTTTTGTTATTTGTTGTTGAGCTGAATGTATGAGCTTGAAAAGCCAGTTATAGTTGCTTCTTTATACATGAGATTTCATGCGAGTATTTGAAACTAATTAACTAACTTCTCAGTGCCTCTACTTTGAACAAACTTTCAAGTTTTCTGTTAAATAACGTATTTGTATTAATCTCTTTACTGAATACCGTTTCAGAAATATAGGTTAATTTAAATTAAATTAAATACTTGAATTACTTTTATAATTTATAAAAAAGCTATTAATATTGACAAAACAAATTTGAACGAAACACATCTGATCTCATTTTGAATGAAAAACTAATAATTAGATCAGATGTATGAAGAAAAAAATAATTTATTTGGGCAGAATTTGACAGTTATAACCTGCAAAAAAACTCTGTGAGCAATATCTTAAAATAAATTACTTTCAAATTAAATTAGAATTCATTTATTAATTTAGAAAGTTTTATTTTATAATGTTGACTTTTCAACCGCAGTTATGAAGAAATATATAACAAGCAACTAAAAATTTAAAATATTTAACGACGCGTTTTAATTTCTATTTTTCAATAGTGAGCGTGGTTTTTTGTAAGATCACTTAAAATGTACTAAAGATCTATAATCAATTTATATTATATTTTAATAATTATGTTAAATTTTGTTTAATAAATCATATTAAGATTATCAAACTTTATTTTTATTTTCAGAAAACATTTCATCCAGTACATCATTAATTTTCTGTCGTAACGTTTATGTCCATGCATATTTTAATATTTTCCGTTTCATAAATAGGTAAATATAAAATATGTTAATGTTTTTCATTAAACCAACTCTCGATTGTATTTAAGTGTGCGATATTCAGTGGAATATGGAAATGATATGAAATCCAGTTATTAATGAATAGTATAATTTAAAATATAGTTTATTATACAAAATCGAAATAAAGCTTTGAAAGTAGCTAAGTTTCTTTCCTTTTTCTTGATATGTATAAATGTAAACTCCTAGTTGTATTTTGACAAGAACTTGAAAGTTACTTTCAACGTTGCTGCATTTGACAAGACATTAAAAAAACTTGTGAATAATAATCGTTTTAAATTTATTAACATCTCATTTTAAAAAAAATATAAGCTAATAATTTTTTAAATTGGTTTTGATATTAATTAAACTATTTATTTAATTGTAACTAGATAATTTGTTTAATATTATAATGTTGTTATATTATATTTGTTTAAAACCTATTAAAGCTTTTTAAAATTATAATATTTAAAAAAATGAAAGCACCATTGACTTATTGACTGAAGCTAGTTACAGATACTTTTAATATTTACCTTTGGTTTAGTTTCATCTTTCTTTCTTTCTCCTACAACAAAATTGTCGATGAAAATTTAATTAAATTTAAAGTTCACACGCTTTTAATATAATTTTTGAAACTTACATCTAATAAACATGAAACCCGTGCAAGTTAAAGATATGATTTGGTTATTTTTTTGTCAAAGCATTTTTTAATTTAAAAACTTCTTTCAAATTATTGAAGACATTTAATAAATGTTTAAGATATTTTTATTTAATCGGTTTATTTTTCTAGAAAGATAAATATAATTTAATAGTTAAAAATACTAATGAATACATTGTTTTAAGCAAAAATTTAATGTACACAAAAATGAAATGAAAGTTAGTTATTATAATCTACTAATATAAATGTTATTCACTAACAACTAACTATGATACATATTTAGAAGTAAAAGGTCTTTAAAACACTATAGAAAATAAATATAAAAGGATAACCATATATAATTATGTGTTCTAAGGACCGAATTTTCCCAAAAAATTATAATCTTTTAAATCTACATTATGATTGAAATTTATATTAATGATTATTGACAACAACACAATTTCTTAATTGAGAAAGAACTTCATGTTCTATAAATAATTTTTAATAAAACATCAATAGCTGCGATTATATTATATTTAATATACTAATTAATTAATATATTAATTATTATACTGGGTGAATAGTTTTGTTAAATTTATGTCTCTTAAAAAATGTATACTATAAAACTGCAATTTTCACACGGCACGGACTCAGATGGGACGCGTTGTTTCAGGGTCTACAACACGCGACTTTCTTAGGAAGCAGAGGTTTTCAGGGAACAGCAACTTGTTAAGCTCGAGTTCGTAGAGTTGAGGAAGTCTGCAAAAAGATCTGCAGTGAAGAAGTCCTCTCTACAAGGTGATTACTTCGAGGAGCGAAATTGCCCTCTTATCTCTTCGGTGGACGTCATCTGTTATGCAAGGACAGGATCCTCTCAAAGCGAGCATTTAACAAACTAATTCTTCGTCCACGTTTAGCGACAGATAGAACGCAAGAGACCGGAGATTCTGCTGTGGCGGTTATTATGGCCAAGCCGGTATCGTCGTTCATAACCCAAGCCTTATCAGGTAAAATTAAAAGCCCGAGGGAAGGTTTCTAAAGCTCGGATGATTGCGATCATTTCTAAGATTCCAGAGGAGCAAGACACTGCTTTTGTTCCCAATCCGCTTTTGCAGATAGCGACGTGTGGTCAACGGTGTTAAAAAGAGGAGTCAAAAGAAAGCCACGCGATGGCCTGATCTGACCCGTCTGTCTACCTTTTCCACCATACGCCATAGGCGAAGGCGGGGGCAAGGGCTATTACATATGCCCATATATATTGCAGCATTACCTATCTTGAAAGTCTATCTTAGTCTAATCGGACTCGAAGGCTGTCTGAGGGTTCGTCACTTGACTATAAGCTCCCATAGCCTTGTGATATTGCAACAAGCTTGGTATATGAGAAGACGGATCAGCTTGAACATATCACATCAAATAACTCAACGAGGTTAGACCCGATTTTTCAGTTACCCAATTCGACCTAAGGGCAAATCGATGGACGATCAGTTCCCTAAGAGTTCGGAGAGACTTGACCCAGAATACCATTTGCGAAGGGAAATATCCCGGAAATGTCATGGAACTTTGCCAACGTCTTCAATAGCACTCCGTTCAAGACATTGGTCGATGTGCTTCGGTTCCATGGAGTGTGAAAGCACAAAGGGCAGATGTGGCAGGCTGTACGTTTTAGCTCGTCACACCCTACAGTAATATATGTCATAGGACCCTCAGCGGAAAGATCAGGACGTGATGGGCAGCAGTCTCACTGTGTCCTGAGTCTGGATAGCTAGGCATTTAAGTTCCCATTTCTCTCTTTTGCTAGTAAGACATTGAGGTAAAAGAGGGCACGGAACATGTCAGGGAGTCAACCTCGACCAGTGGTCCGTCTCACCGCGAGAGACTTTCAAGAAAGATGAGAGAGTAACTCCGCTGCTTCAATGCTTAGTCTGTAGTCAGAGTGAAAGATAACGGGGCTTCCATCTTTCCCCATATAAGCCTACGCCGTTGGGGTGCTCTCGTTGTTTGGAGAAACCTTCTCGGGAGTGGTGATTCTGCCAGTGTACCACTGTCGAATACGCAAATGAACCCAGTATGCTCAACTTAGGCGATAAGGGTAAACGTTGGAAGTTTAGTATGTAGTGTGTTTAGTGTGTGTCTCATTGCTCATGCGTCAGCATGGGGGCACAGGGAGTCCCACATACTTCTCCTAACATCCCATGGGTTTTGAGGGTAAAAATAAAGGCACATTAGCTTCCCAAATTTAAAAGATAAGCTTATACATTACGGTGCTTGTCTTTACAGGAGCACTATAGACAAACAATTTTTTTTTTAGTTTTCTCAATTTGCGCAAAATAGTTTTATAGAGTTTGAAATCATAAACATTCTAAGGATGTTTAACTTTAATAAAGAGTACACATTTAATTTTTTAAAATAACGGATTTCAGAAATACCTCTTTTTATTTACATTTAGTAAAACATTAAAGTCAATAAGATAAATAAAGCGAATGAATCCGCGGCCCGAGGAAAATCACTTTACGTCGCTCCGAGGAAGATAATTCTATGTCCCAGTATAAGTTACCAACAAAATCTATTTTAATTATTTTAATAAAAATAAGTTTTGTTTTCATAAAATTATACATATATACTTGAAGGATATAAGGGAGTAAAATTGAAATGGGTCGTTCACTCAGTACACTTCATATTAAAATTTCTTACAGTATAAATACTGTAAGAAATTTTAATATGAAGAATTAAGAATATTTCAATTCACTATCAAATTATATTTTAACGGTTACAATGTATTGTGTAAGTATATTTTAATATTTGTCTAATATTTATTAATTGTTAAACTTATTTAACAATTTTTTGTTTATAATTTAAAATATACAATTTAAATAATTAGGACACAATTTTTTGTTTATAATTTAAAATATACAATTTAAATAATTAGGAGGACACGAAATTTTAAGAAGATAATCAAATTTCAAAAAAGGATATGCTGTGTACTCTTTTGGGTGTTACTAAAAGTAATGTCAAAAATCGTGAAACGGACCATGTACCAATTTTTAATTCGTTCACAAAAATAAGTTGGTATAGAAATTTTATTTATTAATAATATACATAAATTCTGCGGTTTGTAGTTTGGTTCCATTTACATATTCTCTATTTTACCTCTGTTATTATATTTTATAAAATTCCTGTCAAATTCAACCAAAATATATGAGGAATAACAATTACAAAAAGCAAATAAACTTGGTTAAGGGAGTAAGCAGAGGAATAAGCAACTTGAAGATTAACACTATATATAAATAATGAGTAGCAGTGTATATATTAAATTTTAATACAAATAATTGATTGACACTGCAATGGATGGATGCCAAAATTACACTCATACCTGGAGTTGTCATGACATTTTGATTAAATTGAATTGTATTAAAAAGTTTTAATGACGTAAATTAAAATGTACATATATCACTAGACAACCGCAGAAACACTACAGACTACTGATATTTAGACATTTTAAAATATACAGTAATTAAGTTGGCCTTAGTTACTTAAAAGAAAAAAATCATCTCTGCCCTTAGTTTTCTTTAAATAGCTTCTAAGCTCAATTTTTTAACCTTATTAATCAATTATTTTTCTATTATTAAACTTTGGTTTTAATAACGGCTAAATATGATCAAAACACTTTTTATTGACTGTGAGACCTGTACTGTTCGAGGGCTGAAGCGACACTGCTTAGGCATTTATTCGAATATAACTTCGGCTCCATCTAGCACTTGTACTCTCGTTAGAGGCTAGTATATTCCTTGAACTTGTCACTCCTCTTAGTTAACTATTTTGCTTTGATATATTCGCTGGATAGCTACCCAATTACAGTAATAACACATATCTACGTAAAAAATATAAAATATTTTAACATTCAGATGTTGAAATATTTTATAGATTTCAGCCGAATTACAATGAATTAAAAAATGTAACATTTTAAATTATAATTTAGTTTGATAAAATTAAAGTTAATACAAACATTTATTAACATTTTTATCCAAGTAAAGTAAGTCTATAATAAATTATAAATAAAAATAATTTTATAATTAAATTAGTAAATTGATTGTGGTCTAGTGATCGTTTCTATTCCGAAATATTTTTTATACCGTATATCAAGATCAAAATAATACAAAATTTCCTACAGAAACCCTAATTGGAAGAGATTTTATAAGGAAAACAATGAAGGTACTTTCAGTACACTGTCACAGTTATAAGATGATACAATTTCTATAAGTCCAAGTTTTCTTAATCACACTTTGAATTGGAATGTGAAGCCAACATTTGCGATAATTACTTTAAATTCCAATTAGTTTGGGACCCTGGAGATATTCAGAGACACAACAAACAAACGTTCGTGATCTGAAACCTAACGACTCCTTAAAATACACGAAAATGCAGAGAATTTGAGCAAGCAATTCGGTTATATTTATAATTATTAAATTTAACAATCGGTTCAGATTGATCGACAAAATTAAACAAAATTTCGATTCTTGAAATAAAAAGAAGTTTAAGTTTATTTTGGTAAAGTTATACAAATATGAACTTAACTTCTATAACATATATTTTATAAAACAGACCAATTATAAATCAATCCAATAATTTGCTAGATTTTATAATAAATAATTCTTTAAAGACATCTTTCTGTCCAGTTATTTTTTTTTACATTTATATATATTTGTTGTATCTGACTGTGACACTGAAGAGAGCTGCACATCTAAATTAGTCATGATTTTTCTAAGATCAGTTCTTAAACATATGCATGTTCCTCGCATCGGTTAGTAATGCTGACAAACCGTAGTACTGTAAGGAGTGATTCGTGACTATTGGACTTCTGCCAAACCCATACATTTACCAATATTTGGTTCAGAATTTGAAATTATCGTGTTTTCTTGTAATAAATTCCAGATTATACTGTATTACTTAAGTTATTTATAAATTATCCCAAAATAACTATTGGATAAAAAGAACTTTATTGTAAAGACAGTTTCTAATCTAAGTTACACTTGCCAAAATATTTTTGAACCTAAACTGTATCGGGTGCTTAATATATCGTATACATTAAGTGAAACTTTAGAATGTAATTCATAACGATTTAAGTATTTTATTTATTTAATTACAAAAATATATTCGTTTTTAAAAGTGTTGGTAAAATGGTTATATTATTAAATTTTGTTGATTGCAGCAAACATCTGTCTAGAATATTTGGTTACTCCTTGGATGTTTTTATAAAAGGCAATGTCCAAAGATTTGTCATCAAGATACAAGTAGAAATGAAATGGATTTCATATAATTTGAAAACACTGACAAATTACTGAAGTGCTTCGTTTGATGATCAAGACTCGTGGTCTTGAGATATGGCCAAATATCTCACGGCCATGCATTCCAACTTTTGTTTCAATGCTGAAATGTTTTGTTATTTTAAAGTGTATGTCAGTACTAATAGCGCTGTCTGTAGTTTATATTTTTATACATACATCATATATTTTTTGGACATAAACATCACAAATGTATTTTTTAATTTAAATGGTTTCATTTTATATATATATATTTTGTTTATTTAGTCTGAATGTATGAACGCGGAAAGCCAGTTATAGTTTCTTCTTTATACATGAGAGTTCATGCGAGTGTTTGGAACTAATTAACTAACTTCTCAGTGTTTCTACTTTAAACAAACTCTCAAGTTTACTGTTAAGTAAAGGATTTCTATTAATCTCTATAAAGTTATATTAAAAAAAAAAACAAGGTTTGATTCAGATTAAATTAAATTTGATTAAAAGTTGCGACTTTGTAAAAAAATAAATTTATTTAGCAAAAATAATACAACAAATCTGAAGTTTGATAGAAAATTAACTTAAAAGTCGTTTTTAAACATTAGGTAAATATTTACTGGCTTCTCATCACAGTAAAACGGCTGCATGTTATTTTTACGATAACATATTCAAACATCCAAACATTTGATCATTTGATTGACAAAACTTATCATTTTATTTTAATTGGAAAACAATATCAATTTCACTATCTCGTGTGTAGTTCTCAACCTCAGTTGACACAAGTTTTAAATTTACTTGACAAAGCAAAAAATAATATTAAAATTTTAACTAGTTAATATTCGTAAACATCGTCAAAACTTTAAGTGATACTATGAAAGACTTGATGCACATGCCTTTGTATATAATTTTGAGAACATGTCTTGAGCTTTTTAAAGACTGTGTCCGTTATTGAATTGTTATAAAAGATGCTATTTTTAACATAACATTGAAATTTCTTAATACTTTCTTTTAGCGGTCTCCCTTTTGCATTACCCGAATAATAAACCTAAAAACCAACAAAAACAAATTTTAAAATGTGAGTTATAGAATATTTTTTTTATTTTAACTGTTCCTCCTAAAATGGACATACAGATAACTAAATAAAAATCTCGCAAATTCTATTACTTCAAACGATCTCCAAAATATGTAAACGACGATTCACGCCGCGTCAATATCTTAATGAACGTAACTTAGCATAAATTTAAAAGTTAGCTTATATGAAGCCTGTAAATTAAGTTCTGATATTTACAAGGACCTTAACAGATAGCTTTAAAAAAATTGTAGCCTAAAGGTTTATATACTTTATTCATAATTTTTATTTATTGTGGGTTTTAAATAGTAACGGGTCGGTATAGTTTTCTATAAATACGTTACAATATATTTTTACATACATTACAATATATTTAAACCATTAATAGTCCTTCCAGCAGTAACTATATGAATCTATAAATATTTAAAGGCAATAAATAGGTATATGTTATAAAATTAAAGCAACGACGACATCCCTTGTGATCTTGAATACATCTTTGCTGTACACATCATGTTTATATTTAGACCCAATTAGGTACAATGAACTTGAGAGTGGTTCTTAAGCTGAAATGAAA
This sequence comes from Mechanitis mazaeus, assembly GCA_959347395.1. NCBI lineage: Eukaryota > Metazoa > Arthropoda > Insecta > Lepidoptera > Nymphalidae > Mechanitis > Mechanitis mazaeus. The sequence continues at coordinate 976,154 of OY365748.1, forward strand.
TGTCTTTGCATCCACATACGGTCACATCAAAGGGTAAGTCTTCTGTCATTATGCTTCTAAAGCTTGTCTAGGATTGGCAACTATTTTATTGTGCTTCGATAAGTTCATTGCTTGGGTGAACAGCACCAAAATCTTTGCCACGCGTTTTGCCATTGAACATTGGACAGTATAGCTCTAACCGTTGCGTGGGGAGGACGCGCGTATATCCCCTCCCGAAGTTTAGTTACGAAAATAGTATTGAGCCCTCTCGGTCTTACGAATGTTGAGTGTGGCATTAAAATTGTTGCAAAAGTGCTGTTTTAAAATTATACATTAGGAATTTTTGCGACTTTGTTTTAATTTAAGAATTTAAACATGTAAGTACAATGTCACGTTTAAGAAATATTTTTTTAATTATAAGCCTTATCTTTGTCGTTGTTACCTTTCATAAAAACAAAAAATAATGTTATACTTTTTTTTATTAGACGGCTTAAAGGTTTTATACGTAGGAATTTTATGTTAGATGATTAATAAACAGGTGAAATTTTTAATTAAATTTGATCCTATCCACTGTACCTATTATATTAATGTGGGTGAGGTATGTGTATTAATCGTTTGTTTCAACAATATCATCATAACATCTATAATGTTAATATTTTGTTAGGAATGAGAAAATTTTAACAAGGGAAAGCTTGAAAAGTCTGTAACTTCTGTTAATTAAAGTTTGTTATTTCATTTATGTTCTATTCAATGTTGGCTTACCTCCTCTGATGTAATATAATTTCCTTTATTATTATGTCCAAAGTATAATTGAGATATTTCGTATTAAAATATTGGAATAAAATATATTAGCTATATTGTAATAACATAAATTTCAATATAATATCATTTGTGAGAACCAAGCATGTAAATACAAATAAAACATACAAATTTTGGAAGAAAAAACAAGATAATTACATATCTTTGAATATATCATTACGAAATATTTGCCTTAAATTTTGTCAACTTTTACTTATCGTACCTTTGAATTATTACCAAATTCTGATCTCTGAAGTAGAAAGTTGTGATGAGAGAGAAAGATATTTTCGGGTCCTTTATAATTTACCAAATAATATTCTGAACGTTAAGTTTTTGGAACTCAGTTCCACAATTTTCACGTATTCATTAAATTGACATCGTGTTTATATTTTTGAAAAATAATAAAAACTTTTTCAGTTATAAAGTTGTGAATGTAAAAAGTTATAAATTTTATATTTTTAATTAGTTTTTTTTATCTAAGTAGCGGTACATTATTAAAGTTTCTATTCTCGTGACAATCTTATACAAATTTATAATTTATCTAAGTAAAATATTGAAATGGATACTTGCTTTCTAAAAATAGTAGGCTAACCTCCTTATTGGCTCTGAATACTCACCATTTCTGCAATCCATTATCCTTTTTTTACTACTTCATTTTATTCCTTATTGTTTCAAATCCTTTAATACAGCTTATAGACTAATTAAGTATTTCCATTTAAATATTACAGTAAATTTATAGCTGGAACTATTTCTAAGCATTAATAGAGTACATAATAAACAAATGTAATGTTACATGAATAGAGTTCCAAACTCATAAAACAAGTTTTTGAAAGTTACAGAATCATGTTTACCCTAAAATTGATCTGAACTTTAATAAACTATCACTTTACGACAAGAAATAAAGCAGAAAACACTTTAATGCGAACAAGAACTATAACTCTCAAAAGTTTCAAGCTAAACGTGCAATCGTTAAAAACTGAACCGATATCACATTGAACGGTTAAAATCACCAAACTGGAAACGGAACTTTCTAGAATTTTTCTGAAAGTTTATAAAGTTAGAAACCAAAATGTTTTTCAAAGCAATAATTTTCATTTCTTATTTCTACGGTTTCTCTTCAAACATAATTAAGGGAACATTTTATTTTATATTTTCGCTATTCCAGCTAACAGCTAGATCATTTGAATTCCAAATGTTTAGCCGACACGTTTTCCATCGTTACTTTTTATTGAAATTAGTATTTTCTTTCTTTTCTGTCTCGTAAATATTTTTATGGTCTCATCAACAAGAGGAAAATTAAATCAGAACTTCCGAACTGGTTAGTACATATTTAATGTATGAATATTGTATTAAATAAATATGTAATTATTTATCACTTTAAGTAGCTTTACTGTTTTGTTATTAAATATGTTTAAATATAATATAACTTAGCTAAATCGGGGTCAGACTAAGAGGTCCGTTTACTTTGAAGAATTCTACATACGTATTCAAACGGCAAACAACAATGGAGCATTCCAATAAAATAAGATACGATATCCATTCATATGTTGAAAGATTTTTATTATTCTAGAGCTTCTTCTAAATTAATTTATTAAAGTTTTTAAAGCTACGTACAATTATTTTTTTATAGAAGACATTTAATTTTCGGTAGGTATTAACGATTTATTGTAACATTAACTTCAATTTACGTAACCAATACAATATAAATGATTCTATATTATTAAATTTTCATTCCCCGAGAATGAAACATATTGTGTATTCATTGGAATTTTATGAACGCTGTAATAAGGGTCGAGTGCATTTATCATTAGTTCAATACATATTATATCTCAACTTATAAAAAACAATGCTAGTTCATTAAAATATACCTGGTATTGTTGAGAAGACTAATTAATTACCTAAAGCGTTATTGTATTTTTCTACATATACTAAGCTTAATTCAATGTACATAAATCGATCTTTGTCAGGTACCTTAACCGGTTGAACCGATTTCGATAACATTTGTACGTCCGTCAACTTTTTCTGTTTATTAACTGAGGAACCGTAGGCGCTAGTGAAATTAACGGTCTTCACAGACAGAAAGACTGGCAGACAGACGGAAAAGAAAGAGATAAGGGCTCATTTTTTTTTTCAGGTGCAAAACCCTTAAAAAAATTCACAAATTTAGCTGGAAATAATATATTCTATGTTATATACTTCCTTCACTTACGATACTTCGATATTCTCAACGCCTACGAGTGCAATTGTTTTTCAAATATTATTTTTACAGTTATATGTTTACAGTTATAGTGATAATGTAAAAATATAATGCGGACATTACATTTTTAACTTATCACTACAGAAATATGAAATTATAGTAGCAAGGATAATAAAGATGATCTAAATTATTGTTTCAGTTCCTAAAGTTACATTTCACTGTAAAGTCCCAAAAAAATGAGAGTTATGCTAAAATCCACTGCTGGTACAGGTATGTACTTGATTGCACTTCACTAGGTATGGGAATTATTAAATTTTAAAGCAACGCGACGGTCTGTGTGGAAATGTTTTCTTTTATTGTACTTAAATGATAACAAACTTGTTAGAGTGTAAATCAACCAAATTATTATTATTATTATTATTAGTGTGTCATTAACACAATTTGCGTAGTTTATTAGGTATTTATTGCGTAGGATATTCGCATCCACTAATTTTAATAAAACTATGATAAGGTATTAAATAAGCAATTTAAAAATAGTATTTTTTTAAATATAATACCTATCTTTAAGTAAGTTATTTTGATTATCACACAATTAAATAATTGCATTCATCTAATTGTATATTAGTGTAGTATAATAACCGAACTACTCGAGTTTAATTGAAAAGCTGTAGAGAACGTACCAACATGGCGTTCGTATGATTGCTTATCATGTCAATCGGATTATATTTGATTAGGTAGATATATGGTAATTGTCAGATTTATATGAACAATATCTTGAAGGTATCTAAGGTAAAGGATTTCTATAAACTCATCAAAAGTGATGTTTAGTTTAGTGATGAATTGAAATATTTTTGTAATAAAAATAAATCAAAAAATATTTACCGAATTTAGTTTTTCAGATTGACTTTTTAGTTTAATTCTTATTTTAAATAACGCGCCTCAATATTTGTAAAAATAAAGATTAATTAATATTTTTTCGAATTATGACAAATTAACCCCAATTAACAGTGTCAATTAAATGGCAAAAAGGGAGAAAATGATGATTTTATAAATTTTTATTGTAAAGATAAGAAAATTATTAATCTGTGCTTCAATCATTAACCCTTAATCACCTAACAGCGGTTTCAGAGACCACAACAATTTTTCAAATATAAATATTTCGATGTGGCAGTGGCGAGTGCTATAGCGAGTTCCTGTAACTTTTCTGTACACAAATCAGTATCGCGTTTGTGCTTGGCGAATTTATATGTGCTTGCGTTTGGCCAAGTTCAGCAAAAAATATTTTGCCAACGGACTCTGTGATCGCACATCGGTGTTTATGTGAGTTTTTATAGTTTTTATTTATTTATTTATACTATTTTTACTGTCTTTGTTTCAAAATGAACAAAAGTGAGGAAATTATCATAAGATAGCTGCATCAAGATCTCCCATGAAGAATTTATACGTATGGGTGTCTGCACTCCTAATTCAGAACTTGTTCAGTGTTTTATACATTATTGTCAAGATGTTTACTCGATTGAAACTTGTGCTTGTAGAATACTAGTTAGGACCTTTCGCGGTCGCTGTAAATTCGAAATGTATATGTCTAAAACACCGGCCGATGCAAGAAATTGATACCTTCTTAATGACTATATACCTCTAGATACCTTTGTGATGGCCAAACTTTTCCTCAAGAACTACAGTCTCTATCAAAATCCAACTCAAGTGGTGCTATGTCTTATTGTACCAATTGTAAATTTAAATGGAAATGTCACCGCCTAAGTTTTATTGATGAATAAATATTTGAAAAACAGTCATTTTGATACTGTGACTATTGATAAACGTACTAAAAAACCTGAGATGAAATTGTACTACGACCAAACAAAAATATGAAAATTTAGGCATTGCAATTTTGTTAAGTTTTTTATTATTTTTATTTTATTTCATGTTTACTTTACTCCATTTAAAAGGTTTAAGAAAAAGAAATGAAAAAATGAAATTCTTAATAATAATGATTTCTTTTTCTTAGAATAGTTATTTATCGTTCCATAATTGTTATTTTATATGTATTTTTTAAATTTTTTTTTGATACTTCTATATTATTGTTGCTTATTTTTAGTGCTAAAACAAACCAATTGAGTATAAACATACATTTTAATATTGTTAATAGGAGTTCATCAAAATCACTTTAGAGGTACAATTACTACTAGCTTCGACAAGAATGCGTGTTACTACTCTAGCCGTGTGTGCACGTTCAGATGTCGTGCAATAGTTGAAATGAATCATCCAACCGACCTCGCAAAGGCATGATTACTGCTGAAACTGTTGTATCAGGGGCATTCTCATTTGAAAATGAGATCGGTTTTTTCACCATTCCAAATACCAGCCCATATCATTATTATTTCCCCACCGTAAAGATGAACTTTCTGACAATATTTTCAACATTCTTCATGTCCAAATGTTCTCGACAGTTAAGTAAGTCTTGTATCGGATATCGCAAATATATACATAACTCCAGTCTTTTTCCTCCCAATCTCTACGATCACGAGTATATTGTAGACGGGCCCTACAATTGCAGTTTGCTATAGTTAAGACTCTCAGAGGACCCACTTCCCGTAAATGATTTCAGATAGTTTGATCGCTTATTCGCGAGCCTGAGGACCGGTGGAATTTTATAACCAACATCATTGCAGTCATGATACCATTCCGTCAGGCAGTATTTTGGATGTACCTCAGTGATTGATTAATGACCACACAAAGAGTTGTGTTAAGAGCAATAGCCACAACGCACACGCCTAAGCACACGCACACGCACACGCACACGCACACGCTCACGCACACGCACACGCACACGTACACGCACACGCGCACGCAAAACAAGAACACGCACACGCATACCCACCCGTACACGTATATACACACATACACACACATATACAGCTTTGGACCTCTAAAAATTACAAATTTAATTTAATGTTGCCATTTAAAAAAATCTTTTTCTAACATTTTCTTACCATCCCGTCTTCAGCTCTGATGAAGGCTGAAATGTTAGTTTCAAACCATACTTGTGTAGATTGGACTATTTGATCCAACGCTGAGTCGTTGTTGGGGTTGTTGAGAAGTTTAGCCAACTTCCCAAGAGTCGTATCTTGATACTTTTCTGGCGTTGATTTGATATCTTTTTCAGAAAAATATGGTCCAGTAAGTCATTGATAACTAACACCCCACTGCAAAGCAACACTTAAGTAGAATAATGTCTACGTTGTATTCTGCTGACCAATTGGGAAGCTTCTACATAGCGATGAGCACAAACTCGGTCATTTTGTAAGCAATTCATTTCGCTGTGTCACCCCGGTCAATTTTAATAACATAAAAATATTTAAGCAAAATTAAAAAAAACAATGGACATTCATGTAAATATGACTCATTCCAATTTCAAATGTAATAATCTGTTTTTTTTTATTTTATTATAACAATATTTATGGCCTGCCTATTTACAATATTACTTACAGACATTTAAATTAAAGTAAGTAAAACTAAAAGACAAAAGGTCCTTAAACATATATTCCTTTGATATGCTCAATGGTGGATAAAATATTCTAATACGCCAATACAACGGCATTTGAGTTCGTTGTTCTGTTAAAATGTTTCGTATCAAAGAAAAGGCTTCTCACACAATAACCTTTGAGTTCCTTTAACTTGGGATCTTGATGCCGAGACATTTGCTCTTCAAGATTTTTAGAATCTTGGTGGTGAATTTTTATTTGGATATTGTAGTCTTAAAATTGATGTGATCCATCTTTTTTGACGCTTCTTTATAGTATTTTTATTTACTATTCTACAAAATCTTGAATGTATGTACAGTAATAATGCAAACAAAGTAATTCAATGAATATTAGGATTTCCGTTTCGTAAAAAAAATATTTTATGAAAATATATTTATTTATTTTATTAAAACAAAAAATATTTGCCTTTTGACTTAAAGAATCTCATATGAATCGTTTCGAAAAAATCTATGTAGTGGGTAAACTGACAAACACATGGTTGGAAAAATAAAAAAAGATACGTTATATAGCTTTAACATAGGCAATTTTTAAAATTATTTTTAATTATAGTCTATATAAGTAAAATTAAATAGTGTGTTATATAAGTACAATTAAATGGTTTTACTTAAAGTATCGAATAACGTGAGAGCCAGATTCTATCAGATATTAGGTCAAGTGTTCACAGAATAAGTGTCAGACTTATTTAACCTATCAAGTTGCTGAGAGCGATTAGTTTTATGAGTATCGAATAACAAAAACCCACTGCTATTGAATTAATTTATGATACAAAAGTATCATAGATAATTTAATAAAATAAATTATAAAAATATATATTAAGTAGAACTGCAATTAAATAATGGGTTATCTGAGAATAATTTTCGAAACGTATATGACCAGTATCAGTTCATTCGAAAATATAGGTTACAAATAGATTAACTGCTGTCAAATTAGCAGGATCTATTAAATACAATAATAATATACGTATTGGAAACTTCGAAAACAACGCCATTGTTTTTCATATAAATAAAGCCTTAATTAGGGTAAGAGTCAATTGTGTTAAGATTCAATTAATCTCATCTTCAATGTTTGACTCATTACTAGATTTACCCAGACCTCTAACTAATAAGGATTAGATTAAATGAGACTAGACAAAAAGTGACACTTACACCATGCTCTCAGTAACGGTAATGAATTATGCATCTATGAGGGTTTCAAATGGGACCTGGTCTGAGAAGAATGAAATTGGGATAATTATACTATAATCACATCAGTTATACATTTTCTTCAGGAACGTACTTCATTCGAGCAGTTATTTCGAGGTGGTAAGAAAATAATATATATGAGACGGGATTATGTTGGATATTTATGGTTTTATTTTTTTTATGATAGTATTTATTTTCTGTGAAAACTTGCTCCCTTTGTTTTGTCGTTAATAATTTATAATCCTGTTGCAGTGATACTGACGATTTGCTTAATTAATTAATTGCTTCGTATTCAAACTTCTATTCGAGACAAAGGGTTCATATTGAAAGTTAATGTATTCTAGTCAATAATATTCTTAAAATATAATACGTTCATTTTCGACGTCATTTATTTAGTTAGCGGTTGGTATAGCGGTTTACGTTTATGGTTTGTTTGGTGTATATGAAGACATTGCATGGATTTTTATTACCTTTTTATTTTTGTGAAATTAATGTGAGAAACATATTCTCCAGGTTTTAAAAAATCTCTTTTTGAGAAAAAAAAAATTGTTATATCGTTGCGAGATATGTGCAAGAAAATTATTATTTTGCGTTATTTTTAATATGTTTTTTCTAATGAAGTACAGGAGTCTCTTTTTATATGTTATCAGAAGTATGAGTTTTTAAATAATCAACATTAAAATATTCGCCATAATCCAAAAAAAGAACAACAATACTAATTAGTGCATGCTCCAATTCTGATCACTTTTTACTGATATTATCAAGCGCCGATAGGTACAACAACCCCAATGATACAATTCAGTTTTTTCATAAAAGCTTAAAAACCACTTGGTCGTTTTCACTGAAAAACTAAACAGTTCTAAGTTACATGACACACATCTATTGGTACCAAAAAAGTCAATTCCATAATCAAATCGCGAGAAAACGGAACCAAAAAATAAAATAAAAACACATACATACATTACAAATAATCTAACTTCATTTATCAAGAAGTTAATATCATTGAGAACCATGGTTTTTCAAAATGAACCCTGTCATGCATATAATTATACTGAAAAGCCTGTAAAGGTTTTTTTTAAAAACCTACATTATTTAATACCTCTAGATGTCACATCGACCTGCGTCACGAGTTAAGTGATGAATGTACTCGTACTTTAAAACACTGACGTTTGTAAATGAAAAGGTGCTTGTAAATTGTCAAACGCTCTACAGAATTCCATTTTCGGCAAATAATGTTAATTATTTATATTAATAATTAATAATTAATATTTATAATATAAAAGAAAATATTTTTTTTTACGAAAATTTCAAAAACGCCCAGACCGATGCGATCTGGGAAGAACCACATAACAAGCTCAGACAGTTATTTCTTAATTGTGATCTTTGTTTATAATCATGAACTAGTATAATATAAAAAAGATTTATAAAACTCACCAAGACTCCCAGTCATAACAAGTAGCGCCCTTCCACGAGCACAACGCAAGGGTCAGAATTTACCCCCTTAATAATAATTTAATAAATATTTTTCGTCTAATTCAGACAATAGTCTAGACGAGAAAACTTTAATAAATTTCTTGCGACACCCAAAACCTTATATCTTTAATAAAACCGTAAGAAATGATAAAGTAAATATTTTTTTTCGGATTCGTACAAAAGAAATCAATTATCTCCGTCTAGATTTTCTTATGTTTTTTCCTGTTTCCACTCTTCATAACTTGATTCCATCAATCACTTGGAAGGAAACGAATGTATCTGTTTCACTATAATGTTTGTAACTTCCAATGCGGGTACAAACAAAAGCCTTGTTTCGACAACGTTGATGTTGTTTAGTTACTCTGTTTTATTTTTATACGGAAACTCCTTACACTAGTATAACAAGATGGATAAAGATGCTACAAATAATAATATCATGATAGAAAATTTACGACCTCATTTCTAAAAGTAAAAGTAAATGAAAAAAAAATTTAATAATAAACGCGAGTTATATCCGTAAAATAGTTTCATTGAAAAGTAAATGAAGTTTAGTTTGGAATAATATACCATTAAATTTTAAGTAGTTATTATTAAATCATTTAGTCTTTATTCAATTTATATATATTAAAAATATATTCAATATAATTTCATAAAAAAACAGTATCAAGATTACGACACATTTTCTTTGAATGTATTCGTGAACTGTAAATCAAAATGACGCGACCCTGGCTCTGTGATATATTTTTATAATAATGTTCAAGACAGAATCTTATATTTCTGTATCATCGCAGCACATTATTCTAATAATACTATAGCACATAATTCGATACGAAAATTACTTACGTGGCTTTCAATGTGAAAGTATCACTAGGGCGACTTATTACTAAGCTGGAATTCGACATTGTTTTTTGTTAGCAATTAATTTATAGATTCCGAATAAAAATTATAACTCCAGGAATAATAATAATTTCAATAAAACAAGACAATAAAAGAAACAGAAGAGTTGGAGAGAGAGAGAGAGTAGTACATTAGGCTTACTTACATTTACTAATAGTCAAAGATACGTTTTTATTAGGTACTGAGTCTAATTTAAATTTAGATTTCACAAAAATATATCAGATTAGTGTCTCTTTTAACATTAAACATCATCATTAATTTAAAGAAACAAATTGGATCAATATAACTATTGTAATAATTATTTCAGTAATTACCCGTTATCAAGGTGCAATCGTCTCTATAAATGATCGGAACTTACCGGACCGGATCAACTTGGTTCTGCCTAGGTCCGAATGATATCATGTGTAAAATGTCACGTGAAATAATTGGAACTGCCCAGATTTTAGGACGAAATTACTTGAACGGGCCCGTTCTTTTGTAATAAATGTTTTTGAATTTTGCAAATGTTGAGATTGTTTGGAAAATATTATTATTTTCCAATTAAATTATTACTCGAGTATTATTACTCGGAACGTTTTTCATATAAAAAATATGGTTATTTTATCTTTTGTCATGATTTATTAGAAACATAGTAATTTGACGATTTTGAGTTTTATCTGAATTTACAATTCTCTTATTTTCGTTATTTGTGAAAATAATGTTGTTAAATAAGTTTTTTTACAATATCTGATATTAATTTTCTTTAGACTTAAATAGCAGCAATTTTATATGAGGAGCATATAACAAAATTTTATACTACAATTCTGAAGAAAATTTAATTAATTCAAAATATACAAGACAATTTTGGAGGCTCCTTGTTAGAACCATAATTTGCTACAGTGCCGCATAACATAATACCTAATTAATTAAAATTTAGGTGATTTCTCTACTACGTATTTAATTAAATTGTACATGTTAAACATAGGTTCGTATATTGCCTTAGTGGCATAAACACTTTAATAAGTTCACCAAGTGTGTTACCATGTTAAAAAAATTCACTGAAATATAAATAGAATATTTTTGACTGATATATTGAATTTATTTGTAAATTAGAAAACTATTTTTTAAGATTTATGATGAATTATATACATGTCGTATATCGCCGGTTATAGAATAAAAGTGATAAGAGTAAGTGCTCTTCAGCACTTAAATAAAGAACTTCTAAAAAACTAATAAAGTATTTATAGGTACACCGTTTTATATAACACAGTAGCAAAGCCATTGAATATTGCATTTTGCCGACGCTGCTCAGTCCTTTTTATTAAACTCGGCTCTGTACCGAACAATAGCTCACCAACACAATAATGTCGGGAAATAATTTGTTTTGGGACACTTTGTTGAATCAGATTTTTACTGTATAAAACTTAAGTTTGTTACTTTGGTCTTAAATTGAAACAGCCATCCGCTTTTTGGTGAATTATTTGCAAAACGTTTAACGAAATAATTTGAGTTTTAATTGGAGGATTTGTAGTTATAATAATTATATATATTATTGTAGTGTAAGTACACCGAGGTTTAAATTTTCTATTTCAACTAAAAATTTAAATTAAAGCGAACGATTTATATATTTATAATTTATATTAAATATGACACTCGGTACCAAAAACATCAATCTTATCCCCAGTGGTCAGTCATTGATCAAAGGGAGAGAACCTTTTTATATTATCTGCTGTATTGAGTTTTAACTTAATGTATTTTAATAAGCTTATAAAAACAAAAGAAAATAAGACTATATTTTGTTCTCTTTAGAATAAATTCATTATTTGGGGAATTATTTACCATAATATTTTTAGTATGACTTTACCTTTCTTGTAAAATTATTACGATTGCAAAATAGTAATTTCTAATTATTCCGGTTTTCTGTCGTAAGATCATTTAATAAAACAATTTAATTTGTTGACGTAAAGTTATTTTTAAATATTTATTATGACAACCCTAAAGTGGTTAACATTAAAATATATAAAAACAAAAATATACTTATGTAAAAAATAAGTAAATTTCAATATTAATTTACTTTCAAATGTAGTCATATTTCGTTATGCGCAATTACCAACGCATTGGTATAGTTCTATAATTATTCAAAGATGAAATATTTTGAAAAACATCCTGTTTATCCAAATCTAGGATATGTTTCGGTAAACGACATTCAAATGGAGCAAATGCATAAATATTTTCTTTCGGAAGTACATTATGACTAGTTTCAAAAGGGGAATATATGATTTGAGTGGCCTCATTCGCTTTATTAATCTGGAATTAAGACGAATGTAGAAAAATATTGAATAGTTTGGTTTTCGAAACATACGTTTCATTTATTAATTGAGGGCATGTGGAAATAAATTAAAATAAAAGTTTAAAATATCTGAATGCTGATATATTTACTACACCATGAATTAACGTAGTATAAATAAAATTTTAGAATTCCACAAAAGAAATCTGAAGGGGTCAAAATCTATTAGTTTTGATTACTAAATTTTGATATGATTGACTTTCATTCCATTCTATTTTAAATTATATGTCAAGTTCTGTATTTTAATTAAGAATCTATTATATACGATAGAATAAATAAAATCCTTCACATATTTCTATATTTACTCTGTATCTAATATCTCAGTCTTTCAGCCGTCGACGATTTCCTACACGCTGCCTTGAATAATGCATGGAACTAGTTTTATCCTGTAGACGTAGTGCTGCCGCGCTTGTGACGTCTCCGGTATGGAATCCGCTACTTTAAGTTTGTCTGGCCAATACAAACTCCGGGCCTCATATACACCTTGAAAGCTTTTAATAATTTAATATTTATTTTTACGAACGCATCGCTTTGTGTAACTGTGTTTAAAATATTATTGTTGAAGAATTAGGTCACTTTGCTAGATTAGTTTAGTTTAAATGTGAATTTATAATATATCCTATATGTGTTACTTTTAAAAAATAAAAGTACAAACATTATTATTGAAGAATGTATAAGCTTATTAATTTCCATGAATTAATACAAAAATAATTCAGTAATTAATTCATTAATGCTTTAATATTGTTAGAATTTAAACGTTGCTGTAAAATTCAATTACTTTGTATCTTACACGGTTGTTTCGCTGATAAAAAAGGAAATATTAGTTTCATTATTAACATTTAAAATAAAAAAAATAATAACAATATTTAATTTGTCTTTCAGATCGGATAATATTTTCGTAAATCTACTTCATTTTAAAGTTCGTATAGATTGTTTGGAATTAAATTTTATAAATAATTTAAAATTGACACGGACAAGATTCGAACCTGCGACCTCTAACATATCGTCGTCGATATATATATTTGTATTTTATTATAAAAGCATATTATACGACTCTCTCTAAATACTTAGTAGGTTTGATATATTGGTAAAGTTCAAGTTCAGTGAAAAAAATTCTAACGAGTTGTAACAAAGAGACTTCAAACTAAATCTTCCAAGTAACAAGAGTGTTAAAGCGGAGGCGTCGCGTCAACAATTTCTAATTTCTGAACTTCGAGACCAAACGTGATATTTTTCATCGCCCTAAGCTTTTATTATTGTACTATCTTGGAATGAAACTGGAGAAAAGATTACGTACCGCAATGACGAGATTTGCTGGTTATTTTCATCTGAAACTTGGGATAGAGTTGGAAAATTATTATCTCGACTATAATTGTATTATGTTATGTACTGTGATAAATGTTTATGAATATGACCTTTAAATAGGATTTATGTTATCTAGTTCTTTATCTTTAAAAAAATAAGTTTTATTATATAATTTGATAAAACCATAAGAAATTGTCCATACTATGAAATCATATGAAAATCTTCAAATTTAGTTTCTACTACAAGCTCTTAAAAGTATATTCAATAAAACTTTATATGCAACTGTATTATTATTGCAGTGCTGATATGACTTTATGCTTCCACATCCAGAAGCTTGTAAACATTGAAAAGTGTAATTTTGATATTATTTTTAAGAAGCACTTTAAAAGAATACTTTAAGTCATACCATAAACATCTAATTTTAGTATGTAGTATATGTCATTTAGCAATATTTCTAGCTTCGAAGATTATTGTAGATACTGCAGCTTATTACCTTATATGTGAAACTAAAGTAGATGTAGCTGGTCATATTTACTTTGGAGATAAATTATTTTTCATAACATCCAAATATAGTATATATATTCATTCCTTAATTATTAAATACTACCTTTTATCCCCATTTCCACCTCCAGAGCATATATTTACAATTTCCCCACTCAATATGTGATTGATACCGTCATGAACTCTTTGTATCTAGTGTCGTAACATTTGTTCATGAGTTTTATAACACAAACAGATATTCAGGCAGAGAGATCTGTTGATTTACTTTACAAGTATGTATGCTTCATTTTGTTAGAGAGACATTTTTTTTTTAATTCCGATATATTTGAAATCTTTCTTGCAGTAAATCATAACAGATAAAATATAATGATGCATTTTTTAAAAAGACAACTTAGTTCTCACCTTCAATTATGCTTTTAAATAAGAAACGAAATTTTACTTCAATTTGAATTATTACCGCTCAAGGATATATTCGTTGTTTCATAACTCAATGATTATTTATGTCATGTGAGCCACGGACTAAATTGTAGACGTAGTAAATTGAGCAAATACCAAAATTTATGTTCAGCTTTGCTGTTGCCCACTTATCAAGACTTGGCTTCAGTAGACGCGAAAAATGGGTTAGCCAAGCATTTAGATACCATATGCGGGTCACTTGTTTAAGTCTAGATAATCAGCATCAGGTTGTAAAGAACATTCTGAAATTGGATTCATATTAAGTGCCAGAAATAATCTGAAGAAGATTAAATTTAAATTTTAAAACGAATATATAGTACATCACGTCTTTAACACTCCTTCAAATAACTACAAAAATTTTTGAATAACTCCTTTGTGCACATAATCGAAAATGCAGATTTTTTAACAATTCAGTCATATTCTTTTCAAATATTTTGTAAATAATAGATTATAACTGGAGCATATTCAAATTCCACAGAACCATTAATAACAAAAACGTTTGAATATGATTTTGGCACTCTGACCTGAACAAAGCAGGTACTGTGCATCGGAATCGTAAATGCAGCCTCTGACCCAAACATTCTCTTTCTAAAACCATTTATTTGCCGGAAACTTTTGTACTACCTCAGCTTCAATTCAATAACTCGTCCCGCTTGACTTGCCCCATTCCAATTTCATTTCCGAATTCGTTGTTGAAACGATCTTCTTGAATTGAATTGTTTTATAATTCTAATAGATCTGTTCGATACGTTTACAACTCTTAATTAATCCTTATTTGTTAAAGGATAATGAAATGTAAGTAAATAAATATTAAATAATTGTAATAAATTTTGTTAGAAAAATAAGAAGCTCTCTTTTATACCTAAAATTTAGTAAAATAAAACAAAACTTGTAAAAAAAATTATACTAGTCAAATAAGAAATATATTGTAAATGGCATATTTTCTTAATGAACTATATTTTATGTGTAAAAAGATAAACCTACTATAACAAAGATATTGTCAATTTCTATAGAATATTATAATAGCTTCTACCCAATAGAGCCGTATAAACATTTATCTAAGGTCTCAACTTTATATCGATCAACACTTAGCGAGGTACGTTTAGGTGAAGTCTAAATATTGAACGTTGGAATCGTTTTAAAAGCTCTCTTTTGATGCTTCGAGTCTCTTAAAGAAAAGGGTGCGTAATGCGTCTGAAAGAGGTTTTTGAATACCTATGCCGTATCATAAAATATTTGTTTATTTTTTATTTTTTGATGGTGTATAGGATTCTTTGGAGTAGATTAATTTTAAAAATTATATTAATTACAAAATCAGTTTTTTTTGCATTTCATTTTGTAAGAAATATATAGTATAATGTTAATTAATAAAACCTAATTATTAAAAACTAGCTAATTGTCAAATCACTCATCATCTGGGAAAGTTATTTGTCAGAGACCTTAAAAGATGTGTCGATAGAAAATCAACGATCATATCTTATGTTAGTTTTAAAACCATAGTTATAGCCTATACCAAATTTATAATATATCTTGAAATAACCTAGTAGAGACCGCCTAATATTCACATAATCCTCTATGTATTCCGTAATACTATAGTTCACAAATACGTTATCCGTATACATTGTCCGTAGTGAATTTGTTAATACCTAAATGTTAATTAGATTAAATAGTTTAAAGATTAAAGAATTTACATGATAAAGCTCATAAAGAATCTTTTATTTCCCGGATTGTAACTCTCACGTAAAACTCTATTTTTTAAGAGAATAAATATATTTTTTTAAATTTTCATATCTGTAGCACTATCTAACAGTAAAGACCATACGATATTATGCTAAGAAAATAATTACAATAAGTTTACTTGTTAGCAGTCTCGTTATCTTATATTTTTAAAAGCATATGCTCTCAAATTAAGTGTATGAGCCATTATAGTTATATAAGGACCCTTAAGCAATTTTGCATCTACAATAGAATGAATTCAATATTCAATAGTCAATACAATAAAATAAATGGGAATATAAAATAATTTCAAAACGTTTCCTTAATTAGTATCTTTTGAAGTGCTTATTTGATATAAAAGCTATGATTTTGAAAACGCACATCAAATTATAATAATGCACTGCCTTGTAGTTATATTTATTCATTACTAGATGCCGTTGTAATTTAAATATCAAATAACTTTCAAATTCGAACAATGCTATTTCCATATATAAAGAGGTAAACAAATAGATCTTCTGCCATTTACATCAACCAACTAAAGACTAAATCAATAATAAATTAAAAGTTGGAGAAAATCACTGTCCTAAATAATTCGTAGTTGAACAATTTCCTCATTAATGTTTCATGTGTTGTTAAAGATCCTGGGGTTCCTTTATATTTTGATATTTTATAAGGGCAGGAAACACCTTACAGTTATTATAAAATATCGCGAAATACAACAGACGCTTAATATTCGCTTCGCCCGTTGACTTGTAAGAAATCATATATGAACCGGTTAATCTTTTAATAACCAGAGCCCATCACCGCTACACAATCTGTAGACTATGTTAAAGAATGCCTGGTCGGAAGTCCCAGGGACTGTGGAACATGGAACATTATGGGCCCGTCGACCGCATTTTGAATCCATAGAATTCTAAAAAGCTTCGTCTTTTATAGATAATGACCTAAAAAAAAACAACTGTTAAAATTAGCATTCTATTATTTTCTATATTTAGCTTACATAATCTTAATTTAATGTAAAAATATTATTAGAATAAAAAAATATAATTAAAGTTTTAAAATTAAAATTCAAAATGTTCATTTTGATAAACCATGTCGTAAATAATTCCTACGGGCCTCAGGCTCTAGTCTTCGGTATATAGGCTTGATGATTTTGCTTATTACTTATATCCTTTTTCTATGATGTTCATAGATAAACGAATAAACAACAAAATAAATAATAAATTATCGTTACCAATTCATTAGAAAAACATTTACTTAATTGAATAAAATAACAGAAAAGCTTTTAAAAATAAGAACCTAATTTATTTCTTTCAACACTTCTATAACCGTGGATACTCGGAAGAAAGGGAAAAATGTAGTGTCGTAGATATTCTGTCTAGAAAAATGCAGGTAATCAGTTACCATTAAAATGACAGAACTTGGCTAGGCGCTAGTAATGCTATGACTTTGTTTGATAACAACAAATGACAAGCGATAAAAATAAGAATATTATTTATTTATTTTGTAACTGAATAAATAATGAAAACCAATTTATTATTTTATATAACATAGTAAAAATGTTCAGGGCATCCTCTAATTAGTTAATGATAAATTAATAATTATCTAATAATTATTACCAATCTTATTATCTTGAAATATTTGAACTGCAAGAAATATTTTCCTTAGATATGACTTCATTTCATGCAATCTGTTTTCATTGAATTTAAGGAAAGCTTACTAAAAAGTTGCGCTTTCGGGAAAATTTTTGCTAATTATAAATTTAATTTAATTTAAAAGTTTATCATTCAATGTGTACTTATATTATTAAATTGAGTAAGTAGATCTTGAAACTCCATGGAGCTGCCAAAACCGCTTATACCCTTAGTCGATAGTCGCCTATGACGCGAAACTCTAAATTTCCACTCGAACTTCCTACGAAATTACTTCATTTCGCTTGAAATTCAGCCTCGAGTCAGCCAAACGTTCAAGTTAGAGAAACTTTAGTAGCAGTCGCCGAGAACTTGTCCAACACTTGCATTCTCTTTGAATTATTGCATAATAAACTAGAAAATAAAATTGAGTACCAAATTTATTGTACTGGTTTATAGTTTTATGCCAACAATAAAATATTTGTTCCTCCGTCGCCATAATGCCGAGTTAAGTTTAAATGGTCATTTCTGCTGTTATTTTATCACTATGACCACAATTCAATAATTTTTAAATTTGTAGACTTGAAAAAAATAAAACGAAACTTAGGTGTAATTTTAATAATTGAAGGAATATTAAAAAAAAATATACTAATAAAATTTTAACAAATAAACATTTTCATTATTTTACTAAATAGTAATGATAATGAAGGAGAGACCTTGTAATCGCGCGTGAGATGTAATTGCGATATAAAACTTTCTATACAAAACAAATTAAGTTTGGAGCCTGTTTCTATTAAGATTGATTATAAGTTAAGAAAATTGCAAGCTTAGGGAAATCCTGTTACCACAAACCAGATAAATAGGTTTTTGGTTTGCCAGAAACAGTTTGTGTTTGATCATCACATTGTTTATTTCCATATATTGAGTATTGTCGCTTAATTCCTGCCAAAATGTTTGGATTCTTTATGCCAATAACAAATTAAAATATTTAAATTATTTATTATGCCCTTAAAAGATCGGAACAAAACCTGCTTTTTTCATTTCTTACAAAACTATTGAAAACATTAAAGAATTTAATACAACTATTACTTTTCATTCTTCTTAGCAAAAACATAGAAGTGGAAAAAAATAAATGAGAAATATTAAAAATGAAAGGACATTATATTTCTTTATTGAATAAAAGTAAACAGAGCTATGTTAACGTCAAAATGCTTTACTGCGAGTTGACATTTATATTACTGAAATGAATTTCTAAGAGGCACAATTATGAATTTATTAATTATAAAAATATTTTTCCTGAATTTGTATAAAAAATAACTACTTGATAAGTGAAAATTGTTGTGAAATTTATACAATAATATTATAACTCATTATACAGGTTATTTGCATATCTG
This sequence comes from Mechanitis mazaeus, assembly GCA_959347395.1. NCBI lineage: Eukaryota > Metazoa > Arthropoda > Insecta > Lepidoptera > Nymphalidae > Mechanitis > Mechanitis mazaeus. Next base: position 995,553 of record OY365748.1, read on the forward strand.
TTTATTTCTAAATGATATATTTTATAAATAAGGAGGCTATGTAATTGTATTTTTTTAATGTTTTTAATAATTTTACCGATATATTTTTGATATATTGTTGATTAAAGTAATTGATCGATTATTATTATTGTATTATAAATAATATAATTATATATTTTTTTATCATCAAATTGTAAGCTGACCAACTTCTCGGCAAGATACCAAAAGATGTCATGATATGTAATTATTCATATGATAATAATAACTTTTATATTATTCTACTATCTTTAAGAAATATAGTTACTATTATTATTATTAGAAATATAGTTGAATTGATTTTGAAAAGCACCAAATTCGATTATAAATCATCTTAATTACCTTTAAATCCATCCATCCATACATCACATTAAACCGATTTTTAAAGCGAAACGACTGTACTAATTAATGTAACGTCAAAATCAGATTCTCAGCCACAGGGGTCTTTAACATACTTAAATACATTGCAAAACTTCGACCATTACCACTAAAGCACTGAAATTGCCATGTTATGGGTTCACATAAATAATACAGAAATTCGTGACACGTAACTCAGAGTAATCGTCCTATTGGGTATTAAAATAACGACGCTTGTAATAGAAATGTATTTGAAATGTTACATAACAATAAACAAAAAGACATAAACAACGCAATAGCTTCAGTGATATTGACAATAAAAATTCCTTTCCACAAGCGAAGGGAGGAATTCAGGGTGGATACGTGGAATTTTATATGAACCCGCAAGTCTGGAAACAGATAATGGATAAATGACTTTTCAAATATTATATTTTGTAACCTTAAAAGATTAAGCAACGTTGTTTTTAAGTCGATTTTAGAGTAACACGAAACGAAATAAAATGTAAATAAATTCAACCTGGATTGTATGACCAAAAATGGGTACCGATTAATGTACCTTGTATTAATGTACCTTGTATTAATGTACCTTGCGTAAAATTTTATGGCAAGGAAAATTAAGTTAATGGCGGCAGGATATCCTGCCGCCAATATTATAATTAATGTTTATTTTACAATGATTTTTCTGTAACGTAAAACACTATATCGTTCAGTGTAGGCTATTTAACGTAAATTGTAGTTCACAACGTTCACCTCTAAATTGGCACACCAGTTTTTATATTTATGACCCATAGCGACAGGATCCGACTCCTATAGTCCTGCAGATTTTGTTCCGAATGACCTAGCTATCAGATCAATTTCAAATGATAATGTACAATAATAATGAGTAAATATAACAATTGACAACAGCAAACCATAAATAACAGTAAAGACTTCATTTTGAAAGATATCTGCATCCTATTAAAATTAATATTTTTAGCCCACAAAAACAGAAAAGATATCAGTGGAACTGTTAGAATTGATATTCAAAAACCATCTATGCTTATAAGGATCAGAAGTTATTAAAAAAATATTACAAACAATAATATTGATATAGTATAGATAAGGTAAAAACTTCTATATCAAAATTAAAAGGATTTTTTTTCAGATAAACCTTCGTTATTTTAATTGTACAATTATTTTAACATTAGGTTTTATGACCTAGATTGATTCTTGTTTAAAGACTGCTTTTCTACTGTCTCATAATAATCTATTATTTAAATAAATATTGGTAGTTTCTTTTAAAATAAAAACACCATTTCCTACATCATGATTTTAGCACCTTTTTTTTGTTTACTGAATGTATTTTTATTTATTTAAATACAACATTGTTTCCCGGTAGCTATTTTTAATTTCGAAGACAATGTTGTCGTTATTAATTTCTATATCATGTGTAAAAAATTTATTCTCCGAAAAAATGTGCCTTCTATTTGTTAGATATAATTGATGAAAAATGATAAAAATATCATAGTCAATAAAAATAAAAGAATCGAAGTTATCTTAGACGACAAACTTACCACCCTATACATATTTTTTTTTGGTATAAAATTCGGGTGGGGGTATTTCAAGTTAGTGTATTTTGTCATTTGGTAATAAAAACGTATAATTTGACTACCTCTATAAAGTTATACCTATTTGAGTGTAAGCAAGTTCAAAAATATTTTCAAAATAATCATAAGGTTCATTTTAATATAGATATTTTGACTTTTGATTTAAGAGATAAATAATAAAATCGTAAAGTAAACCATACATTTTTGTAATTATACTATAATTATATATAATACATAATTAGTATTATATATAATTATCCGTTTAAGCTCACGTAATTAGTATCGGAATTTGACCGACTTGTTTCGTTAAAATCGCGGCGCCGCGATTCCGCTATGATCAGAGCTCATGAATAAGGAATCTGAATAGGTTCGAAACTAGTCGGGCAAATTCTGATAGTAATTATGTAAGCACAGCCGGATAATTGCACGTCACAGTAAATAATATACTGGCAAGTATAGGCCCTCTATATGTATATTATAAAATATTCAACAGTACTAGTAATGAATCAGTAATAAATTTTGATAATATATTATTTGAATAAGAAATACATAAATACATTATAATTTGGGGAATATGAAATGTACAAGGGTGCCAAATACAATACACCGTTAAAATCGGGGGTTGTCTCTGGAAAAATAAGGGAACGACCCTTGTCATTCGTTTATTTTGATATTATATCAAAGTTTTTATTTAGTCAATAAATTATTATAAGATAAATTAAATTACAAGCTTTTTATTATTTTGTTTTATTATATGCCTTAAAAAGTTTTCACAGTGAGGTCTCCGTATCGACTTAAGATATTTCCAAAAATCGTGCACAGTACTTTTGTTACTTTGATTTTATTAAACTTTATTGATATTTCGAATCATACACTATGACTGTTTGAGACTACCACCAAATTAAATATACAATATTAATTTTGCTTACACACAAATATACCTAAAGTAATTATAATTTACACCCAACCCGATTTGTTTTCACCGACGCGTTATTAATGAGAAATAATTGTATTAATATCATCCGATACTGCACACTAAATTGTTCTTTATACGCTCAATGTAAAGTCTATAATTCCAAGCGTGTGTATATCAATCTATGCCTAGACGGTAGTCCAAAATCGTTTGTAGTTCAAAAATTAAGCACACCAATTTAGTTTCTACATAATATATATAATGACTATATTACCGTGCACGTATTTAAGTAATATTTATGTAAGGTTTATATAGCTTTGTTAGGGGGTAATTGGATGTGTTGATAATGTGCATTTTAGCGTGCGGAAGTTATATTTTACGTATCTTCTTGTTATAAGGCTTAATTCTCTTCTTAAGTATAACGTTTCTATTTAACAAAATAAATATATATTGTAATAGATATAATTATGATTTTATTATAACAAACGTTTTAACAATTTTTCTTTAAGACATTTTATGAAGAAAAAATATAGAATGTTATATAATATGCAACAGTAAACTCAAACACGAGATAACGTGAAATATAAAAGTGCCGTGGAAAAGGTCTAGTATACACGGAATCTCAGTTGTCTGTTTATCACGTCTGGCTATTTCCCAAAAGGATTGTTTATCACGTGTACTGAAAAATACTGCGCAAAGCATATACGAGATGAAACTGTAAGCTTTGTTCAGAATCTTACCACACGGTGTTGTCTTTTATTCATCAAACATTGCAGTCAACTATATTCCTTTGTTTATGAAACGGAGAAGTAATTATTAAATATCTGAGGGCAATTTACAAGTCAGTATAATTTGATGGCAACGTAAATGATTTTTATAAAATTTTTATTCTAAATTATAATAGTAAGAAGTAATTGCAAAAGATGTAAAAATTTGAAAATATTTGTTTCGCTAAAGTACCCATCCATTATAATAAATTCAATTTTGCTATGATCGAAACTCTTATATTTTATGGACACAGAATGAATTAGAGTCACCTATCAGTTTTATGACTGCTTTCATCACTCACCCCTTGAGGGGTTCAAAGAAATCATTTTTATTGTAGATAAAACTATTTTTAAACAGAGGGTATCGAATTTAAAATCGATTGGAGTAAATGTCGGTATTGTTTGATGAATGTAACTGTACTGTGTACAATTAAGATATTTTATTAGAATTTAATTGAATTATCTGGTAATATCTCCCTTGGCTAAATTTATTTTATGGCTACAGTGAATCATATCAGTCCACAATAGAAGATAAAAACCGCAAATTATATAGCGTGGTGTATACTGTTGGAGTTATTTAACAAAACATTTGAAATAAATTGCGTCGCATCCAGATTTTATGTAACTATAGTAAAAACAGTTCAAGAATAATGCAATATTAACGCTTCGAGTATATTTTTTTGTAAATTCTTATAAACAGTATTCTATTTCTTATTATTTATTATAAAATTGTTCCGAAAATAAAAATATTTATTGTTCATTGTTTCTACAGAACTTATTAAAATTAAATTGGTCTTAGTTCTGATATTTTTTATCAACTTCAGAGTCAAATTATTTCATAAATGTTTTCGTGAATAAAATTATTTTACTTACTTAAGCCAAGGGCCAATATTTCAATAGAATACAATATTTGTTTAAATTGACAATGTCTAATATTATTTTTATTAATTTAAAAATTAAAAAAAAAGTAAGAATTAAAAAGTTTCTTTAACTAGGTGCTAGATATTTTCGATATGTAATTTATAAGAACTATATCAGAAACATCTCGGAAATTAAGCCAAGAAGTACATAATTTATAAATTTAATGAGTCCTTGTTTTACCTAAAATTAATTAGTATTTACGAAAAAATAATATTTTTTTTAGGAACATTACTTATTTTAATTTAATAATCGAATGAATATCTTTTGAACTCGAATTTGTTATGTTAATGTGGTTTTGTTAAAATTTACTTATCAAAACCGTATGTTAATTCTTTATTCATAAATCTCACAAATTTCAACCTCTTGTTTTATTATTATTTATACAACGTTTAAAACTTATAAGGGTTGTTAGGATTTTATGTGTATTACGTTTAAGCATAACATGTATTATATACTTTTTATTGAAAATGTTTTTAATATAAGTGATTAAAATTTTATTAATTCTTGCCTGCTAGAAGTAACTAGCTAGTTATGAGCACTTTATTGTAAGAATTATTTCATGTTTTATGTACCTATAGAACGTGGCCTACGTCAGTATTTAGTCTTCCTTGTATCTCTCTGTCAAAGATAATGTCGATCTATTTCACCGTTGTGCTATGAAAGATAGGAAAATAAACACTTTTCAACATTGATATTATCAAATCATTTACAGTTAGACGTTTATAATTTGAAAATTATTACATGTTAAATATATATTATCTCAATTTTAAAATTGTTTCATTCTTGCGCTGCAGACTTATGAAGTATACACAATTTTGTGGTATGTCATGAAATGATTTCTTAAATATAAAATAACTTATTATTTATTATTCAGAAAGTGTTGAAAAATCGGTTAACTAAAGAGTAGACATATGAAAGACATTAGTTGAAGTGTTGCACCAGATACGTAATGCTCTACGCCAGCTGGAATATCTGTCAAGTGTTGTGTTTGTAATTGCTTGATATAAAAATTATATTATAACTGACCAATTAATTTTTAATTACATTGATTACACAAGTTTTCTTTTTTAAATGGTTCTAATAGCTACAAAACAAACTTGCTGGCGTAGATAAGGAAGGATATATTTTAATCTCTGAATAAATATAGCAATTTAGAGAATTTAATAAAAATGCTTAATATTAGTTAGGTTCTATGGATTCACCCCAAAACATCTAAACTATTTAGAAATTGGGGGTAAAACTAATTGAAACTGTTGCAAATTATAAGGTCCTGTACGAGGCTACTAAATACGTTTAGTAGTTAAGTACCTCATAACATCATCCTATGGTTAGACCTTGTGGTACATTGCTTTTATATTGCAAAACTTTAATTACCAAAACGAATGGTATTTTCGATTATAAATTTAAATTTTTAATTAAAATTAAAACTGAAATAAAGTTAAAATGAAAAGTAAATACTTATTGAACTTATTTAAATTAATATTGAAAATGTCATAACATATAATAGCAAAAATGGATTCATTATAATGCTCTGCGATGATAATGTCTTTCAGTACCAGTATTCAAATCATGTGCTATATCTATTGACTTATTAATACACAGTGACGTCACTGAACGACAGACGGAAGTATTAAACATAATGTGTTTTTAATATTTTTTACCCTCGGGGAAATTACCATACGGTGACGCATTAATGGCAGTTTTTGTGTGCGTGCGCAATGCTAATAAAAACTTTGCATTCTATTTTAATTGCCACAACTAATTTTGGTTTAATGTCTTAAATCATCCATGAAAGCACTATAATATATCCATCTATATAAACAAATAAAATTAATTATCTCTCTGTGATTAGTAAAAACAGGAAAATTTAAAAATCAGTTTGAAGCTTTTGTTTACATTCTACTTACTATTGAGTTTAGATTTTTCAGCTTTAAAAAACAGATCTAATTATACTCGAAAACAATAAACTGGTATTTGACTTTACGATAAATGTGTTCTGTAAATTAATTTTAACTTTATTTACTTTGCGTTAAAGTTTAAATTTACATTTTACTTACATTTTATTTATTTTGATTTGAAGTTTACGCTATTGATCTATTTGTAGAAGACATTGTAGCGGACATAATTAAACGGGCGGTGAACGATATTTTAGGCACAATAGACTCGTTGTTTTTAGTATCCTGACAGAAGCAGATTCAAATGTTACTCCAATTAACTATTATTTTATTATAACTATAGTTTAAATTAACAGCTTAAAGATGTTTCAGAAATATTAATAAACAATAATCAACCTTATAATATATTTAGTTAAGTAATCATTAATCCACTTAAGGTTTTGTATATTTCTGGTTATGTAATATTCTGATATCTGGTATTACGTTTGCCGGATCAACTATAACATAGTTTACACTAACTTACCCCCGTTGAACTTCTTAGCTCGTATTGCTTAAGGCACGGATATGATAAAAGCAAATGTAAATATGTTTTTAGCGTGTTCACCCTTATTTTGGTGTATTTAAAGCCTGGAATGGCATGATACAGTATTGCGGTTTGTATCAAGAGACGTGTCACGCCCGGATGACTGTTATGCTTGAACAATTTTAGTGCCCACAATAGGTATGCTGCCTTTGGTTCCATTCGTGTAGATCTGATATGTGATATTGTAATTTCATATTTTTTAGAATTTTAAATAAAAAAAATATATATATTTTAAAAATTAATTGTTACATTTGCTATTAATTACTAGTATAACGATTTATAAAAACGTATAATTTCATATTTTTTTATCACTTTAATTAATTATGCAATAATTATTAGCTTTGTCCAGTTTCCCGTCCTAAACAGAAAACTATTTTTTTCCCATATATCGTTTTATAAACTTGGATTGTGTTTATTTCGACCACATAAATCGTTACGGGTCGTTGACGTTGAGTCCAACGGTATTTTGCATATTATAGCGGCAATGGCGGTTTTGTTTTAGACTGGCATAAATCATTAGGCAACAAATGTGTTATTTTACACAAAACTTGTTTTCGTAACTTTGTTTTTAGGACAATGTTTTTTTTCGCAATCGAGTATGTGGACATCATTGTAATATAAGTTTTTTCTTATTTTTTTTGTACTTTAATATTAAAGAAATGAAATTATGTCTAATTATAATTAAGTACATTTTACATCCATAGTTAAATAAATAATATAAATGAAAACCCTCGTTTTTTATAAATAATTAATACAATATAATGATATAACTTTAATGAAAAACATCAAAAAGAATGCATCAGCACATTTGGCTGTAGATTGTAAATTGTTCATGTTACTCAAATTACTCCATAAAGACGGTAAACAAATGGGCCTGCATGCAATGCTCTGGTAATGGCCACAAAAAAACGGTATAGGATGTACAATTTACAAAATGTACATGTTTTGTTGGTTTTATATGAAAAGCCCAGTGATAAAATACATGGAAATTTGCCAACTGTTCGCGGGTTCGAGTCCAGTGGTTCGATAAACCTTAAATCCATTTGGTTTTGATGCCAAATACAATATACGTTGTTACTTTTAATAATTATATTAAGGAAAACTTTTTTTACTTTCATGCTAGTTTTCTGTTATTACCTATAAGTATTATCCTAATTCCTTGTAAAATAAATAAGAAAATGATAATTTAATAGGAGTATTGCAATACAAATTAACAAATAATTGTCCAATTTGTTATTAATTATATAGTTTAAAGTATAAATATAGTAAAATTGTGAATTAATACATAAAACAGTATAAACATAATGTTCTCCACGAAATTACAATTTCTAATCCGGGGTAAAATTTATAAAAACCAGTTACTTTCAAAAATGAATATTATTTTTCCTGAGCAATTTTATGTGTTTCTAAAGCTCGTTATATATGTGTTTCTAAAGCATTTTTAACTCGTAGTCTTTTATTATGTAGGGATTTAGTGGTCCCATCAAAGTCACTTTTTTTCTAGAATTAGATTTAGACGAACATTAATTGGTAACGAAGAAAGCAGTTTGAAACTTAATACAAAATACCAACAATTACTATATTTATACATTAAATTTTTACAATTATAACTGTCTAGTCTGTCGTTGAATATAATATAACAAACAAGTATCAATCAAACTGATCGGCATGTTAAATACGGACGTACTTTTGCAGCACTGCGAATTTTTTTCTGCATGTCTTTGGCAACCGTGTGAACACTAAAAATCGATCTTCATTAACATTTTCATACAAAAAAAGTGTTCATATTGGTCAAAATAACGAGATTAGGATTGTGACTTTAGGACTAATATATTTTTTTATTATTTGCCTGGTCTTATTGTTGTTCATTTCTTTATTTAAAATTGTGTTACAATTTCATCAAAAAGTATCTGTAGTAATCAATTTTTACTTTTCGGCAACGGATAATTCAATTTTAAAATGGGCCTTTGAGTAGAGCCGACGGTCTTTGAAGAAAACTTCACCTTGATATACAGTTTGTAGCAGATTCAGTTCTCTTTTGGGATTAAGGATACTAGGAAAGGTAAGGGACTATTAAAATATTCTCAAGTTAATCCCAAAAACCGTGTTTTTGATCATATATCAATATATTATTTCGATGACTTTTATAAATATTTTTTACGTATACTTTTAAGATGAATATATTCATAAGAAAAAAAGATTATATAATTCTTCAAGGGAATGGTGCACATAAAAGTAAGATCCTGAGATTATTATCACGATACTTTGGTAGCGAACAAAGAAGATTGTGACCCATTACACTATCGGGATCAGGAATAGGTATTAAGGCTAAGACTTTAGGACTCAACACTAAAGGACCCAAATATTTTTTGCTATCTTTATATCCCTTTAATTTTGATAGACGAGTACCACAGTTTATGTAATTGTATAAAAGGTACTTCATATATATTATATCAGAAGTTCAAAGTTATTAAGATAGAATATCTTTTGTCTATCTGATTCTAAGTTAATTAAATTACAATTTAGATCTAAAAAAATAATATTTATAAATGAAAATAATTATGAACAATCAGTCCAAACAATAACAATGGTTACCTCATTATTAAAAATTAAATCATTTTAAAACATAGTATTTTAATGTTGTTGTGAATTAAACCGACTATATTTAATAGAAGTCTGAGACTAGAAATAAAAATCGAGATAAAAGTCGAAAATCACATCGAAGCGATTTGGAGAAAAGAGCCAGTCCCTAGGGATTAAGATGGGGCAACATAGCAGAATTAAAGTAATTTAGAAGTAGTTCGCAATCCGTTTTGGGGTTTAAGTGTTTGAAATAAGGCGCGATTTTGGCTGTCAAAAGTTTTTATGATCCCACTCATTAGAAATGTATAGCTTATTGAATCAAATAACTTTGACCTACGTTTGACCTATAAAAATCTGTCTGCTAAGTTAGAAGTCAATAAAAACTGAAAGTTTTTTATTTCTAATTGACGGAATTTTTTTTCAATATTTGTTTAGTTAACAAGCTTATAAATATGGTAAAAAATAATACTTTATTTATAATGTAATAATTAATAATAAATGTATTTTTTTATAACAAATATTTTTTTAGCATAGTGTTTGATCAACAATCACTGCCACAGTCATACTCGACTTGGAAGTCAGCTCAATAACCAGTCAACGGGAAATCAATCAAATCTGCAAATACATTTATGTACATTTTAAATAAAACATTTATTCTACAAAAATATATAATCTTGCTACAAACATAAAAAAATAAAAGGAGACCGAGAAGAGGCAAATAATCATAGTGAACTACCCTTACCATACCATAAATCAAAACTACAATAATGTTCGGTCGAATTCCAACTTATAATCGGGAATATTATATAATATATAATTTGAAATCTTGCTAATACAGTAGTGAAAATTCTATTACCAAACTTTTTTATAAAATTTTTAAAAATAAATTTCTAGAGTAATTGAATCAATGTTAACAGTTTTATAAATTAAAAAAAAACAAATGTAAGCTATTTCGTGAAAGTGTAAATGCGGGCAGCATTCTGATGTTTTAAGAAAAAAATATATAATTTATCAAAACCTTTGCAAAAACTTCACAGTCTTTTCAACCTAAAGTTTCATATTAATTTAAAATGTAAATTTATGCTCCCAGCTTTGCATGCAGCCATGAACTAATATTTATTAATGCTGGGCTGGGAGTAAATTCTAGTCTTATCAAGTGTGGTCTATTAACAAATACATTAATAATATGAGGCACTGTATTCCAGCCTATATTTGTATAATGTTTCGGAATGATTTTTTTTATAGTATGTATGTATTATTTTTAGAATAGTATATACATCATAATGTTATAACACACATTTAAAAAAATAGTTATATTTATAAAAATAAATTCAAAAATTTTAATATAACAAAAAATATACGTTACAAGGTGAATATTTAATAACCATAAAATGTATGGCACATTTTTTCAATTGAAAAATTAATTTACTAATTTACTTTCCAAATATATCAAAATGTTATTTAAAAATGTCCCATTGTCGGAGTTTAATATTGCAAATACCTTTTAACATCCTGACAAATCCCGAATCAGGTTAATCACTAACCACTCAATAAACAATTGTACAAACAGAAAAACAAACTTTCACTTTTTCACGTAATTCACTTAAAGACTCCTTTCCCATGATAGCCAATAGAAATTCCAATAGTCTATCTCTCAAACAAATGAAGTGTAAAACCAGGATCGCCTGTATGGTGTCCGGTATCTACAAAGTGCCGGCGACCAACCAATTTGTTCGGATTACGAATTTACGACGTATCGAACTCGAGTGGACGCTAAAAAAATATGTAAAGCCAAATTGGGTTTCAAGACTGCTATTTATTTGCGGTCCATGAAAGAAAGCTGTGGGAAGGTAAACTTTTGTATTTATTAGTTATTACTTTGTGGAAATGAGATTTCCTAAATTGAAACTCCGAGTCAATGTTTTCTATTTATTACTGTTTCAAGCACTACTTACCAAATAAATGGATCAACTATTTAGTATTGTGAAATATAACACAACTGACAGAAAGTAGATTTAAAAAATTGTAAAAATGTGGGCAGACTTTACATGAAATGTGTTTCGTGTTATGATTTGCGTTACTTATGATCACTGCTATATTTAGACATTCAGTTGTACTCAAGTTAATTTTATTGGAAATTTCGAAACTAACCGGGCAGTGAACTACAGTTCACGCCGTGATTTACACCATGCTTCGAGTTTATGAATAAAGGCCTCGGACGTGTTCGAAATAAGTCGGAAAAATTCTGATAAAAGCGTTGCTTTCAGGTCAAGTAGAAAGTAATATCAAATGTAAGATGAAGTACTTTAAGATTATTATTATGATGCATATTCCTGCCATAACTGCGAAACAATAACACCTTTTCTTGTCTTTAATATGTTTAAATATGTTCTGTTATGTTAGTCAAAATATAGAAAAGAAATTAAATATATTATGGAATATCTTATAAGTTTATTATAAAATAACAGATTTAATTATATTGTCGAATCTTTCCCAGATAGAGCATCCATCAATTTTTCACAGGAATAACTTTGAGAACATACTCAGTTTAAGAAACAAAACAGAATACCAAATTTGATTAGCATTCCGATAGAGCGAATGAATAAAATATATCACGATTGCTTATTTCAAGTTGGATTCCGAGAAAATATTGGACTGTATGTACCTATATTGGAACAGGTTCAGTCGCATTTTAGCAATTTATGTGCAGCAACGACTTGCAATATGTTTGATCTTTATGCATATCACAATAGGATTTGAAATAGATTGTGGCATATTCTTAGCTAAGCACAAAGAAAAATAATACATTTTAAGCAGATAGTTTCTGCCCAAATGCATTAAATTTTTCAAACTTATTTTAGATTGCTCGAAAAAAATGCTCAGATACTTGCAAAACCTTGAAATATGGTTTTATTTAATGAATATAATATTTCTGGGGACATTACAAATTACATAAATGAATCAAGTTTATTTGTAATTCAAAAGTTAGAAAGCAGACGAGTATCAAATTAAGTTATGGCGAGTCTTTCTTGAACCGAAATCTTTACTTAGCTAAACTTAACTAAATTAATTACAAAAGGTTTGTAGAACTTAGAATTATTTGGATTAAGGTTAAATTTATAGTTAAAACAAACTTTTTTGCTGTTTAAAATACGTATATATTTTACGGCGATTCTATCATGACGGTGATTTCATTTTCATAGTATTTCGTATTTTAGAAGTTAAACACACACATTCTTGACCTCCTTTATTTTGATGCGAATACACACACATTCGCATGCATACAAAATAAAGCCAACTATCAAAAACACATCGCTTCAGCACCATATTCGTCAAAGTAAAATCCTGATTATCTCTCTTCACTTTCTTTCATCTCCGGATGTTTCGTCCATTAAAATGATGAATCACATCTGTCTTTATTAATAACAGCGAGAAATTTTGTGTGATTTTACTCTCACATTGCGTCTGCAAAATTTGTTTTCGCTACTTTTTATTAACGCGCTTTCTACTTCACAGTAGACATTAATATTTTATGATTTAGATAAATATTTTATAAATATACTAAAAATAAAAAAATAATGATGTAAGATTTTCATGAGTACTAAGCGTTTAAATAAAACTAATTTAAATCTCATTTATTATTACCTTTTATGTATTGTGACAGGCAGACACCTACATATCGTCTTCCCCTGAACACATTTTTGATACAAAGCATTTAAAACGACGCGTTATAATTAAAAAAGTAATAACCAACAATATTAAAATCCATAAAATATTTCTAATATAAATATAAATTATTTTATATCATATTTCATTTCAATAATATAGTAATAAAAATAAGTTACTATTTTGCGATTGTTAATAAGAACCAAAACCAGACTTTAAATGACAAATGACAAATCATAAAAAGATTTTAACAAGCGTTCTAGCTGTTATTAAAAAGCTTTCTCTTCTCTCTCAATAATGTTCTATAAAAAGCCTAAAATAATAAAAACAATAGCGGCGGTATAAAGTGTAACATGATGCATTTTCATACGATGAATCGAAATTAATATGAGTCGAAATAAAATAGTCGCATTCACTACCGTAATTCACTTGACTTGAGTCGCTGCAATGTTAAAATGAATATTTATCATCATGTGGGCTTAATTTTTTACAATTCCGGTAAGTGGCTCTTACAATATTATTATCTTTAACCTCAGAAATTAGATTTTAACATATTATAAGTGTAGTCTAGGATAATCTTCATAGAATAAAGTCTCAAAGAAACATTAACCTTGTGTAGTAAAAATAATTTGTGCTATAAAACGTCCTGGTCATTCTAAGAATCGCATATGCCGAAAGAGATAAATATATATCCTTAATAGGAGATAGAAAAGAACAGCAACATCCCTAATGAGTCGGCATCTTAAGACGGCTTTGGGACATGTGACATCGTATCCTGTTTTATTTTCATGATTTCTTTGAAGTACGGCTTAATGATCGAAAGTTTACTTCAACAGTACATCTGTGTATAATAATATTATAATAAATGCCGAATTTTGTAGAAATTTCGCATTTTTATTTATACTGTTTGCATGTAATAAATATATTTATTTTCATTGAATACATGAAAAAAATATTTAAGTAGAGGTATTTAAGAAACCATAGAATGGGCGCTTAAAATTTTATCAGTTTTTAGATTTAATTAAAAGACAAATCACACTACTTATGAACTCTAATTGAATTTAATTTTACAGTTTGACAAGTTTCTATCGGATGCTGTTGAATGGTCTGAATGACAAAACACACAGACCACAATGTTAGTATCGAGGTATTATAACCTGACCAGTAACACTCAGCGGTGGCGCAGTCAGTACGCAAACGTCTCCTACTAACTATGGATTATGGACTAACACTTAATAGTTCATGGGAATGGAATAATATTAATAATAATTTTATCAAAAATGCAAAATTTGCTTTAGTATAATAATAATGTTAGCTATAATATTGTTTGAAATAGTTCCATGGTAATCATACGAAACAAAATATTAAATGCACGAGACTGTGCATAAAACATTATTAACCCTAAAATCGTTACAATAAGCCCTTCTAATGCAATGTAATAAAAAACCTAATAAAGTTACTTCCCCACAAATTATTCTATTTTATTTAATACTGACACTAACAAAATGATTTCATTACATTTTTGTCTACGTACAATAATAAGCTTTATATATGTTACATAAGAGTAAAATCTGATTGTTTTTTTTACGTTAAATGATGTTGACGACCGATTAGTTCGAGTAATAACGACATAATGTCCTCAAAAGGAATCCTGCAATTGTATATTCTATTACGGATGTAATAAGACTTAATAATGTTTGTCTAAAATATTCCGATCGTTTCAAACAATTGACCCCCATCGGTTCAATTGATCGCAGTTAAGATGTAGGGTGCTTCTTGATGGACCACTACTTTAGTCAGTTAGTTAAGATGCATTAATTAAACCGATACTACTCATAATACTTTGCTCAAAAATAATTATTATCTGTTAATTTTATGACTTGAAATAAAAAATAGTAAAATAGTACAGTATTAGTGTTATGATATTAATATAAAAATATTTTTCGATTTGAATAATCGAAAATAATCAATGAGTGTTATTAGGTATTAATTGATAATTTTAAATAAAGTTTCTTCAGTTAAAAGTTTAAACTTACACAGAATTATAATTATCATTAAACTGCATACATCCTGTTTTTAATCAGTTCTCAGTCCAACTTTATTGAAAATTATCACCACCTGTGTGCACGACGTTTCCTTGCAAAATAATACATAACATAAATATGTAATAAACTTTCATATTTTTTATTTTCTGTTAATATTGAATAAAAGCACTATTGAAGTAGTTAATTTCAATCATTTAGTAAGTTTAGAACAAAGGTAAGATAAGTTTTATTTTTATGCTTAGACATTTAACATCTATCTGTCGTCGTATACGCTGCTACAGCTCCCCCGGACATGACAATGCAATATAAAACTTGTAGAAATATTTAAATAAGTTATAGGACAAAGTTTTTAAAAATACAACTTTGTGAACGTTTAAAATGTTTCAAGAATATCTGAATTTTCACTTCCTCGTCTATTCGTGAACTAACTAAAATAAAGTTTAACATTGTTTAATTTTAAATGCTACAAAGTATAATATAGTCATTATGATTATAATATTGTTTAAATAAGTGTAATCATTTTTATTTATGTTCAGCTTATTTTGTACATCGTACATAATTATAATGAAATTTCTTTTATTTAAACATGAAGAAAAGAAAAGGAAATCATACAAAAGATTTGACATAAAAGTGATTTCAATAGGAGAAACTCATCCCCAATTCCTTAATTCCTAATAAGCGGATTCATAGAGAAATTATAAGATACTATCTACCCCATCGACCATACATTATCTATTATGAGAACGGCTATGATAGTAAGCGATTGAACATCTATGATAACATTATTGTTGTAGAAATTCGTTTCCAGTTTGTCATTTCTACTTTTGTAATAGATGAAATGATGGGAAATAAAAGAAACCTTATATTATTAGATATAATGGAATTCGTACAGAATTTTTGACATTACTGTAATGGATTAAATTATAATTATATTAAGGACAGTGATGTTACTTTATTAATAATAGTTATATTGAATAAAATATTTTCTTATAATATTACAAGCTTAAGTTTAAAGATTTTTTACTTCAGTAAATGTTTTCAGACGCAAATACTCAGAGTTCTACTTACTATAAGTATGAATAAATGAAACTACAACTATGTAATTTTCTAAAAATAAGGAAATTTCATACAAAAACTTTTATACATAATATTTTAAAATGCTTTTTACGGTCTACAGCCACTTAAGACTTCTCATGGAAACTCGTATGCACTTTTAAAGCCACTAGAATTAAACGAAGTGGAACGACCAGTCGCGAAAATGGTATAATTGTTTTAAGGTTATTCCGATTGTTGCTGAGAATCTGAAATTTGAGTCTAGAGCTAAATGCAATTCTTGTAATTTCACTACCACATTAGTGAGCACTCGGAAATAAAAGCATATTGTTTTGTACTAATTTGAAAAAAGCATGAGAATTCGTTTTAGCGACTATTATAAACATAATTGTATCAATTAAGAATATATATTTTATTAAACACTTCAGTACGGGGCTTCTAGCAGGTTCATTGATTAATTAATTTTATGATCACTTCCTCTTAGAAGCAACGTAGGGAACTTCACCCCCTTTGTTTTAGCATGTTAGGCCTTGTTTGGTCGCTGTTAGAAGATACTCAATGTTTGAAGATGAAAAATATAATAATAATCACATAGATCCTTCAGCAAGACTATGACGTGATACATATATTTTATCAATAAGAAATATGTTATATAAAATAATTGGCTGTTAAACTGATATATTAACGTTTTACCTAAACTAATTCAATAGGGAATGTATAAATGTATTGATTTTGGTATTCATAACCTCTACGTTAAAATAAATTAGTTTTTCACTTAAAAGTAGCCGCTTGCAAAATCAATTTTAAAAAACAACTCTCGAATAGGTTCAAAGCATTTTTATCCATTAATTACGAAATACTGTGAGTTTTTTGTTTGCTAATTCGGTATCATTTCTTTTTTACGTTTACCACACAAAATTAAAACAATTAAATTTCTTTTTAGTAGCTCTTTAATAACTTTAGTGGATTATTTATTACAATGAAAATAATTTCAGTGTTTCTGGAATATAATACTATACTTATATTTATTATAAAAGTGCGTTGTGAACAAAAGCTAAAGACAAAATATACTGTATAGAAATTTTACTATGTATGTAATACTGCTGCTAACACTTTTAAATTAATCTCTCTTTCAAAACTCAGATAGTGTATAATAAAATAGATTTAAGTAAATATGTGATACATGTTAATCAATTTAACATTACCTTGCAATATTATATTATTAAATTTGTTTTACCTGTAAATAATGTTTTATCAAATACACTAACAATAATTTATGACGTGCCGTAAAATATATTAACTACTGCATCCTGAGTATTAAAGCAAATCAACAAATCTTCAGTCACCACAATTTCGACGTAAAACAACCAAAATATCTTACTTGGTGGGAGGTTCATACAGATGATTAAAATTGACGGCGTCAGATGGTCGACCAAAATAAACGTGATGATAGACAGAGAAGAGTTAAAGATAACTTTATGGCCAAAACTTTTACAATTTTTTAATTTTATTTGAATAGATTTATTTAAAAAGTCACGTCATAGAAGTTATTATTTAAATAATAATTATATTTCTTGTTGCTTAATTTATTAGATTGGACTTGAAGTTTTATTATTTTTATAATAAAACAATTGTTTTCAATAGGATCATAAAAAATATTAATATTAGTTACACAAACAAACAAAATGGGACAAATAGATATAAGTTGATAATTAATAAAGGATACAAAAGTAATATTATATTTTGACAAGAATTTTATAACATTAATACCGCAATATCCAATAACTTCTAAATACTTTTATTGTCTAGAAGACGTTAAAATTCTATAAACGAAGTACAATTTCGCACCAAACCTTGGCGGAGCTTGTCCGATATTTATAGGTCGCAATAAATTTGATAATATCTATGTAATAGCACTATCATATTGTCTTAGACACACTTCTTTTATTTTTATGAATATTTTATGAATGTTTTGTATACTGTTATAATATTAACATTTACTTCACTCGTGAATGTAGGGTAATGGATGCAATATATCAGGAAAATATGACAATTTGAACGTTCTGAACCAGAAGTCACAATTGCACTACTTAAACCTTGTTTTTTATAAAAAATAAGTCTATCCATTAAAATGAACAGCAAAAAGTAAATAACTTTTAGAAGTTAGACATATTTAATAATACGTTTTATTAAAATTTCTGTACATAAATGATTCTGTTATTGAGTTTTTTAAACGCTTATATTTAAACTGTATGTTAGTTTTTTAGTGAGAAAAATCTTTAAACCATTTCATATCAGTTTATCGATTCAGCTGAAATTTGGAATTTACCTTTAGTTGCGATGACAATATAATTATTTATAATCAATATTGTTATGAAATTGAAACGGTCGCAACAACAAATTGGTTGATTACATATTTTTAAACCATTGAGTGGCAAAGGTTTTTTAAAAACCTAAATAAGCGGTTTTAGTTTAAAATAAATAATAATAAAAAACCGCTAATAATAAAAAATTTCGCTGGAAAACTAATCATCTCTAAGCTCCGTGAATTCGCATCGATTGGTACTACAAACACCTTGATCATGCAATTAGATTTATTAGAATTCGAGAATACGCTATTTTCGGTTTTCTCGGTTTTTCTCTAAGTTACGCGAATAATCATCGATTAGTACGAAAATGTCTTCAAATGCATAATCAGTTAGCGAGAAAATGGAGCCGAAGAAGGCGTTTACAAACAAACATATAGAGATACATACACCCACATAGAGAGGGAGACATATAGACATACATATTTTTAAAAATGTCAAGAATTGCTGAGGAAAACTCAAAACAAACAGACATTACAAAAAAAAAACGATTTCGAAAATCGGTATGATTGCATATTTTTTTTACTTCCTCATCAAGGAAGTGGCCTTGATGAGGATGTAAAAAAAATATGAAAACCCTAACATAAAATGGTTAAGTTAAATATGCTCCAATTATAATATATATATTTTTAATACTTATTCTAGAAATATAAATATTTAGTTTACCTAGTAATTATTACCTATAATGAACATGATGAAACAAGTTATATTAAAGTGTATTAAATTAAACCCAAAATAAAAAACAAATATCAAATCTTATGGACCTTTCCAACATATTCAAATTATAAAAGTTTCTTTATGTTACTCTTATGTAAATTTAAGCTTGAGTTTCTCAGACCATCCAATTAGCTATTGGATTATTCAACATATTGATTATTGCAAATTAGAAATTGAAGTGTGCTTAGTGCTTAGTTTAACAGAATCGTGCCTAAGTATTTTGCAGTCTTTCGAACACGCCAAGCTAGCTTGACCTAATTAATTGCCGACGTCGATAAAGAGATTTATTAAGCCTTGTTACCTACGCGGACATTTTAGTTTATTTTAATTTATTTTTATAAAAATGGGTGACTTAACATTACAAGATGTTACGATGACAGTAACAAGGAGTAATTTATTTGTGCGTTAATAAAAAGTGATGTGTTTTTTTAGATGTATAATTTATTTTTCTATTAAAACTTGATTATGTATATACTAGTTATAGGTATTATTTAATAGAGTTAAGATTTTGCAAACTAAACCCTTTAGTTGATATATCGTTGTACTATCTTTTTAAGAATTAATGTTTTCTATTGAATAATTTGTTAAAGTTATCTATAGTATTTGATTACACTCGGCGCTGGCTTCGTGCCAACTTGACATGAATCACGTTTGCTAATGAAACTCAAGCTTCTATAATAACAGAGTAGCTTAGCGGCTATTTACAGAAAAGTGGTAAGAAGAACAGACAGGATGTGGTTTTATTTATGGGCCTATTCATGGTGTTACTTGTGTTAATTTGAATGAATAATAAAATCAATATTCTTATCAAGTAAGCGTACGTAAGCATAATGTAAATGTATTTTGTTTTTTGTGTTTAAACTTTCTTGTTTCAAGATTATTGTTATATATAATTATGCGGCTGAACTCAAGTAATGGCTATCGAAAAACTAGTCAGCCAAATCTATTCCGATAGAAATTATCTATAATATATTGTTAGTTCATTACTTTAGCCACAAGTTCTTTTAACGTTAAAATAATAAATGTATCAACTGTATCGCTTTGATTCTATCAAAACGTTCAATTTACCCACAAAATTACCTAAGCGGCCCAACTTCATGTTAGAGAACTCGATTTGAACCAAAATTATATTATTCACACTTGGCGTCTATAATATAATTCTCTTCATATCAATTTGAAATTCAATTTTGGTTATGTAATACATTCTTGATATTTTATTTCCTCCATTTCATATCATTCAAGACTAACCGTGCTTCCAGCGCGCCTTGCGCAATATTAGTTTTCATGCGTAAAAAGTTGTGAAATATGTAATGCTCAGAATGATGCTGCTGCTGTGTCTGTTTAATATAACATTTATTAGTATAATTGTGTTTTGAAAGCATTCTTTCTTTCATTCAAATAAATTACTGATTATTGTTATAAAAAGATTATAACAGAATAAAAACAACTCTATTACTTGTCGATAGAAATGTTTTAACTCTAGAGATACTACTATCTTTTTATTCAAAACCACACACTAGTATAAAAGTCAATAATATTGTAAAAATCTTGAAATTTAACATAATGTTACAAAATTACTTGTCACTGGCCTGCTTCCAAGTATTATTCAAACGGAACAAGGGATTGGTTACAATTTATCTTGCGAATTCGATTGAACCAATTTTATTGGACAAGGTCAGTGCAATTCTAATTAGATAATAAAACATATATTGAAACGACGAATAAATAAAACAAATAAGAGTTTGAAAATAAGTGTTACGTTCATTTATATTATATACAATTTGATATGTACAATCTTTAAATGCCATTATTATTGATTAAAATGTTTTATTTTTGTATTATTAATATAACATTCTATTACCCTGAATATTGGACGATTGGTAACTAAATATGCTGTCAAGACTGATCCATAACAACGAGCGAAGGCGGATATTCTTAAATCCGATACCAAAGTGGATACAGATGCTATCCTAATAACTATTTATGTTTAGACTCGTTATTATACCAATAAATTGTGATATATATTTTATTAATAATATATATACATATGTAGATTTATCAGTCAGATAAAAGCAAAAGGAACAGAGACGCTTTTGTAACGAATGGAGATAAATGTATTTTAAGATATTAGTCTACATAATAGCTGTGAGCCTACACATTATTTTTATTTATTAAAATTTATACTAATAAGATTTTTATTGTTCTAAAGCTTCTATTATATTTAAATGGGGGTCTTCTTCTCAAATTCCATTTTATGTTAAATTGTTTTCTTTTATACAATAACTTATCCAAATACGGGATTTCTTGCAATAACACATTATTCCTATACTTTAGTTATCTAAATCTTAAACTCTTAGAAAAATGTTACTTATTTTGTGTGGAATTTGTAATAAATAATTTGAAATAGTAGAAAATATTTATATGATTATTTTGCAATTATTTATTTCGGAATATTATATCATGAAAATAATGATATAAATAATATAATTCTATTTGGAATGAATGGAACAATGTAATGCAGAAGGTTTTAGGCTATTCTGAAAAGAAAAGAGGTTTTGAGGAAATTTGGTATAAAAAACCGTATCAGATTTTATAAGTGCCTAGTAAAGTCATGATTATATAAAATTATATCTATGAACAATATGATAAACCGCATAATATATCCAAATTAATTAATATTTATTGTGACCAATATTGAATTACAGATTACTTGAATTGCTTCTTAGTAATGTAAGAGGCATTGTTAAAGTACTATATAATACCAGCGAGAATATTATAGTATAAGAATGAACATTTTAAATGGTAATGACATCCGTTCGTTCCAGATCACTTGATTGTAAGTCGATACGCTCCTTTGAAAACAATGCCCTAGAGCCCTCTAATGCCAAGATACATTGTTCAAATTATTTTACGCTTTAAATTAGAAAATAATGAATTTAGATCTCCATTATTTCCAACATTCTTAAAATTAGGGTATGAAATCGAACATAAACATGTTAACCATATTACTTTATTTATTATTTAAATAAGCATCAGTTGGGACGTTTTTTTTTAATTTCTATTTTTATTCAACTTGTATGTAATAATTTAAAATCTAACATGCGTAATGCGTATGCTTAAATTAAATCAATTAGTTTGAGAACTTGACATGTATTTTCCCAAATAATTCTGAACGTGAAATTTAATAGATCTGTAAATTAAGTGAAGTTATTATGAAAAATGTTTAAATACAATTTATATTTTTTAAATATCTTTATCTTCATAGCTATTACAATCATATGTATTTGGGCATATTTTTGGATTTGGGCATATTACTAGCAATGATAAGGAGGAAGCAATAAAATGACTTCGCTCTGTGCTCTAGGACTGATTCGTACATAACTTATCCAGGTTTGTCTGACCTAGCTACTTTTAAAAACTTCAACAATTATAAGTTGAATTTGAATAAAACTGGGTTTATTGCTACATAATTTCTGTCCAGCCAAAAGAAAAAAAAAACTCGCTTTCTATTTGACTGAATCTATCATTTTGTAAATGTATTTAAAGGCTTATTATTGACTTAAATAACTTTGGCAGAGATGAGAAGTTTGCTTTATTAAGAATCCTTTGGCTCTTTTTCTGTCAGATATTATTTTCTGGAGTTATATCTATAAATGTGGTTGCGATTTCAACAGCATTCACATTATTAACGCTAACAACTTTCTAGTCTCTCTTTCTTTTTTCGGTGCATGTAAAAAAGTTATGAGACTCATGGTCCATATTTCTCAACCATAATACTCGTTTATATAACAGCACAACTTTGATAGCACAAATTGATAATCAATCGGCTTAAGTTATAGAGAGTTGTTTAATGTGACCAGTCCTATATGAAAAGCCGAGATAGAAGAAAACAAATGAGAGCAATCCGAAAACGTATAGACCATGAGCACAGCGACAAAATTCAAAGTTTTCTAATTCATTTTTCACTAATTCTTCTTTCTTTTACAGAAAGGGAAGAATAAAATGTGTCAGTGATAAATATGTTTTCAAGATGAAGTTGTGGAAGAGCCTTAAGATATCGATAGGCAAATCTGATCCTAAGAGCTATCCGCATGGATTTCAGCAGTGGGGTCCGGGATATGAATTAGATGGTAAGTAATAGCATTTTATAAACATATTATGATATTTGGCTATGAATTTTGCAACTTATCCTTAGTCTTATTTTAAAAATAAAAAGTAATCTCTCATACTTTTACCATTTCAATTATAAGTTTTGGTTTCATTGCGTTCATAAATATCTTAATATTTTAAAAACGTTTTTTGTAAAATTTCTATACTTGTCTAATCACATAGCACCATATGCTAGAAGGCTTATTTTTCAATCTCAAATTCTTTAGACTTCCAAAATACTCCCTAGAATGGCAATAATTTTTAAAAACTTCAGGGCAGTGACTAAAAAAACAAATTTATATTCTGTCCAGACTAAATTTATTTTATATCAATCTAAATAAATTGAGTTCATCATTTTTAGTCCACGTATTATTTAAAAGACAAATTTCTTTCGGAATAATTTTATTTCAAAAAGAAATAACAAATATAATGTACCGTAGAGTAAAGAAGAACAAAATTAAATTTCCAGTCCTCGTTGTTTTAAATTTAATGAAAGATAGGAAATTACGTAAATTAAAGAAGCTTTTTTGTCAAAATTGTTCATCGAAATAAATATATATGATTTATTACCTTTACGAATATTACTGTTTTTCTATATTTTCGATAAACGGTTAAAAGGTGAATAAAAAAAAAATATTAATTGAATAATAATAGTATATTAAATTGAACAAATGAATCAATTTAGTTAATCAATGTTTCAAAAGATTTTTTTAGAATCAATTACATGTCGTTTTTAAATTTCATTCTAAGAATATACTTTTCTAGCGACAATTTAATTATTGTTTTATGATGACTTTTATTGACTATGACTTTTCTTGTATAAGATAGATAAGCACTCTTATCTTTCCTTAAATGTAATATAACTCTTTAAGTACGAGCAGGACTTACACAGAACAATAGGTTGTGATCGAACCAATAAATTAAAAATTCATATAGATGCAATAATTTAATATTTCTTTAAAATTTTATAATATCCTTTTTGTAATTTTTTACATTATACAAAACACATACCATTGGTACCCATTCATACTACATGTAGTTCACTCAGCTTTCTAATTAGAACCTCGACAGAGTAATTTAAAAAGGACGCGACGACAAAGAGTGGAAAGAGAAAATGATTTGTTTTCCTCAGCCTTTTTGTAAAAAAACTGCGGAAGGCTCTTTGGTTTCATTGAATTAAATCGTCCGGTACAATGTCCAAATCCGTTTCAAAAGGATACATGCTGGTATTGTTATGACAGCAACCTCTAGAAAAAAACTCTAATTTTGGACTTTTGTTGTTTAATGTTTATTTTTTAATGTACAATATATGATTATTTCAATAATTATTTATTTTTGTCAAAAAATACTTTATGCTCTAGGTATTAGGTAATTTTTAGAAATTTACCGTTAAGAGTTGTTCAATAAATAAATAAATTTAATTGTATAATATATAAATACATTTCTTTATTACCTGATTATTTTTAAGTAAATCATAGAATTTTTGTAAAAAAGACACTCTTATTAATTAAATTTGTATTTCTACTTTTTATATATCTGAGCAATTTATAAGAAATAAGAATTTATACGATTTACTTTATTCAGTCTACAAGCAATTATTAAATCCGCGAGTCTCGCATTAAGCTGCAGCGTTCTCAGCGAGTCTGGAAAAATAGCATCATTTCCATAAATCTTCGTAACCGCTTCCCTTTCAAACTGTTTATTTCAGTTAAAATATTCAACTTTTACATTTTTATTACGCTATATTATTGTAAGTGTCTTCTTCAGTTAAATATCATTTGAAGTTGTATCTGGTGTTAGATGTCATATGTTATTTAAAAATGATATTTCGTGAATTATTGCATGTGTAAATGTAATACGAGCATAGTTATATTGTCAATATAAAGGTGGAACTTTTTATTGCACAAAATACGGCTAATACGATGAAATAAAGTGAGAAATACTATCCTTTCACCCCAAATAAATGGGTGGGGCTAATTGAAGTTAAAAACACAAGCACTATGAACCATCTAAATAAGCGTAATCAGCTTTAAAGCTAAAAGCAATTACTTTATAGTACGCTTTTAGTATCTTATCCAACAAGTGTATTTATTTTCTAAGTTTCGTGACTATTTTGATGTAAGTCGAGCCGACATGTATAAGTTTCTGAGCCGAATATTGTGATAATATTGTCATAGAGAGCAATTATTTGTCGATCCACGGATTGTAATACCAATGCAGGGTGTTATTTGCGTTTCTCGTTTGTAAAACCACCGGCTTTATAGAAATCATTCCATAATCCACAAGTAGGCATTTTAGAAATGTCAAAGAAGCGAACACCTTCCCGTGTTATCTAAAGAACATCTGGTACAAATCAATTTCCATTATACCTGTCTTTTAAAATTATTCAAATGTTTTTAATAAAAACAAAAAACAAGCGATAAATGGAACGTCGAGTAGAATAATATAATGGATTGCATATATTTGGGATAAAAGTTATCGAATCGGGTCTAAACAATTTAAATTTTAATACTAAAAGGATTGTTACTTGTAAACTAAGTAAATACTTGTTATAATTTATATAATAAATGTCTGTTCTATACCTGTTGAAAAATATAAAATCAACATTTAATATTTTTATTGTATTATATTTGTATGTTTTTTAATACTTCATAATTTTTTTTATTAAAACTCTTATCTCTCTAAAAGTGTACAAAAGCAAACATAACATATTCTCATCGAGTCATCTCTGTGAGGAAATCGTTTTTTTCAATACTCACATATCGGATTCATCTTCATTTTATCTTACGATTTAGCCTCCGATGGTTTAAGCCTCGAGTCTTAATACTTTGTATTGTTAAGAAGGCAATTTGTA
Source organism: Mechanitis mazaeus (assembly GCA_959347395.1). Taxonomy (NCBI): domain Eukaryota; kingdom Metazoa; phylum Arthropoda; class Insecta; order Lepidoptera; family Nymphalidae; genus Mechanitis; species Mechanitis mazaeus. Next base: position 1,022,023 of record OY365748.1, read on the forward strand.
ACACAAGCGCGACGACTTTAAAGATGGAAACAAAATTAAGAAAATAAAATTTGTATTCTAACGCGGACATTTTAAAAGCGTTACCTAATATTAAAAATAAAACTGAAATTAATAAAGATAATAGTTAGATGTTTCTTTTTTCCAATTTTATTATAACATTACAATTGATCATTGAACAAAAAATTATTAATATTATTTTGACTGAATTTTAATCTGTAGAATCAATTAGTAAATTCTTAAATAACATATTTTCTGTTATTTTATTACAAAAATAAAAATAATTAATTATACTAAGCATTAATCAATATTGGGTTTAGTTATACATTAATCTGTTTTTGAAAATATTTAGATTGATATGATGTAACCTTTAAAAACTTAATTTTTAACAATGGTTTTTTTTTTCAAATTTCTAATACGGCTTACTCAGTATTATTTTTTGCTATTATCACAATTTTTAGAAGCTTTTACAAAACTTCTGGCAAAGTAGGACGTTAAAACTTTGCAGTGGTTTAGGGTAAATTATCTCGAGATTGGGAGTTAGGCTTGAGAGGGAAGTTTGCTTGAAGTTTTCGAAAATATTAGTCGTGTAAATTAAAAGCGGCTGCATTCAGCTGAAAGTTCTCTACTTGTATATGACATTCGAGGTTAAACCCTAAAATGACAGCGACATAATAAAAATTCATTCTTTATAATTTTATATAATTTAGCTATCGCCAATTCAAATTTAATTTATATAATATAATTATAGTAGAAATTCTAATTTTAGCTAAATTGATGTGAGGAAAAATTAGTTCGCCCGAGTGCAAGTCGAGTGGGAGCGTAAAACGTAAACGTTTTTTCTCTTTAATAATAAAAAACTTTATATTATTTTTTAATTTATTATAAAAAAAAAGTTCATGAACTTAATTTAAAAATACGAGCAGATTTAAGGAATTATATTGGATTTAATGATGATGATAATTATGAAATAAATGTAACCGGTATGTTTTATATTTATTATTATTTATTTCAGTTCTACAAAACGTGCACTTGACTCCTCTTAAATGTAAAAGTCGTATGAATATTAATATATTCATTTTTCGGTCATCTTATCTTAACCTTTTAATAATTTTCTTCAAAGGAATCCTTTATAACGAAAATTTCTAAAGATGTAAATGTTATACCTAACAATTTATTTCTTTTGAAACAATTTATGCAATTTACATACAGATACTACATCTTTTGAAATGAACTATCTAATAATAAATTATATATAAATGTAATATTGATGTTACAATTATTATTGATAAAAACAAGTAATTGAATCATAAGGCCTTAATTAATTTTTTTTCTTCAATCTTTTCTGTAATATATTCTCCTTTAACGTTACTTAAGAGTATCTGCAAAACTTTTGTGCAACTTCCGTTACATTTCAGGTTATATATACGACTACCGGTTAGTACTACCCGTGGTAGACGTGTATGTTAGTTATTAATGATGGGAGAAATTAGTAGTTATGATGTAACATAAGACCGTCGATGCACTTAATTATTTGATAGATTATGTTATTTGTTTTATTTTTATGTATTGCACAAAAAAAGCTTATAAAATTAAACAATTTTTCATACTAAAAATATGAAAATATTTATTATTTTTGATTGAAAACTAAATTTTTAACGAAATTTGATTAAAAAATGCAAGACGTTCAATTTACCTGAAAGATATTAAATAATATTATACAATAAAACTTTACAAATTATAATACTTAAATATCTTAATAATTAAATATAACAGTAAAAGTACTTTAAAAAATTCCAGTTGTTTTAGTTTCATTCTCCATTTTTAATAACCGTAAAAGTTAATATGCTTAAAAATATTACAATGTTTATACTAAAAATATAAAAGTATAGCTTTAAAAGAATTTTCTTTAAAAATCGCATACAATAGAAAAAGATTGTGCACAAGAAACTATGAAATACAAAACTGATATGAATATTACTGTATTTTTGAAATGTAGAGCGGAATCAAGAAATAGCGATGTTCTCTACTGCGGAAATATCAACGGATCAAGAAGTTCAGTTATTTTTGTGCTTAACTATAATACAAAAAACTTCAAGATCTTAGTAAAATTTTAAATAGAAAAAATGAAATACAAGCTTTTAGATCATTTTTATTTTGAATTTAGTATACCTTAAACTTTAATACACTTAACTTAAAAACCATTTTAAATACTTCTTTTTATTTTCTTTTATAATATTACAATAAATCTGGAACATATTTTAATACTTAATGAAAAGAGTACTGGTTATTGTTTATTGTATAGTAATAATAAGTTTCTATTTATTTTATCAAATGTTTAGACATTTCTCAATTTAATTAAGCTACGGGGTGTTTACTAGTATATAGTTTTAGAACTATATACTAGTAAACACCCTGCAGCTTAATTAAACATAAGTACATGTCAATTGGAAGTGATGGAGAAACTTTCTTCTCTATGAACTTCTTTTAAATAATAAGGGCATATTTATTAAAATATATAATAAAAACATAAGATTCTATTTATTAGGACGCAGGGAAGGTCAAAAACATAAATATTTGTTAGCGGACACCCGAGTTGACTTTATCCAGGTAATAATAATAAAGAATACTCAGAATGGTTGGACATTTTTCTTACTGTGTACCAATCCAAGGCTATTAAGTATGATATAAATACTTTTCGTGTGTTATTACGATTCTTATCTTATTTCCACTGTAACGACTTTAGAATCATCGAAATATATGCATTTATTTTAATAATATGCCTTAAGTAATTAATAGTTCCGAAAGAACATAAATTATGTTTATATTACGTAAAATTCCGTAACACCAATTAAAACACTGCAGCTTCAATATTAAAAGATTTTTTCAGTATCAATTACTCCAACCATATTAATTATCACAGCACTTGTCTACAGATTCGTTTCACAAAATATATATCACTAGAAAGTAATTTGTAAACATCTTCTTTTTATGTCGAACAACCCCTGGCAACAAAGGGTTCGCAATTAATTATCAATAATTATTTCTCCTAATTTACTCTTCTTTTCTCACTGTCGCGCCGTAGATGCTGAATGTATATTTTACTAAATAGCGAATAATTTCAATGTATTATTAATATTATTATATAAGTTATGCTCATTACCAGTGTATTTGAGCGATGAAAAGGGCATAGGGAATATGTTACTGCATATAGGAGATATTCAGTAGAATAATCTTAAATAAAATGTCTATAACTCCAACACATTGCTAGTCAAAAAAATATTTGATACTAACACGATAACTTCATAACCGAGTTCTTATTTGAAAATATGAATCAATAGTAACCGTTCAATGAGAAAGAATAAAAATATTAAGTACTGTTCATTGAATACATAACTATTTATTTAACCATCTGGAATAATTGCAAGTTTTATTCGTTATAAAATAGTTTATTTTAACCTTTATTTAACCTCGGTATAAATGTTTTACATCCGCTCATTCGAGAACTGTTGTGCAATTGAGTCGCGGTTCACCAAATCCCTAAAGTATCGTCAAGTGGATGGTTCTTTACTTAATTTTCAGAAGATACAGATTTGCCAACGATAGTAAAATATCGTACAATTATATAGTTTTGGTTATAACAAAACTAAGATTGCTCGGATTAAAATAAATGTTTGAATTAGTTTATTATTTTTTATAATAAAAAGATAAGGTAAATAGTTTTTTTTTAAATCAATAAGCGGATAAAAAATATATATAAATATAATAAGTTATGTATTATAAATAAAAGTAATAAAGTAGTGTGTAATATTTTTATAACACCCGATATTCATGTTTACTATTATTATTAAAAGTACTGTAAAATTTGATAAAGCATAAAATGAAATGTCTCGAAGACTCACAACGAAATATTACATCGACGAAAGAAAAGTACATCACCCCGCCCGGAATATAAAAAAGGCAGATCCTCTCAATATCACGTAACTTGATGTTAGGCGTGACAAAACAAAACAACTCGCCATTACGCGTCCAAGTATACTTTTGGAGACATCGAGAGACTCATATTTTCTTGAAACTATATCTTATATGTGATCAAAAATCAAAATATTTTTAAATAATTTATTTTATTGTTGTTTTATTTATTAATATTTTGAAGATTATTTAGCCAGATATAGACGCTTTTTTATATTATGATTCTTTGTCAACTAGGTATCTATATTTATCTCTAAACTAACACTATAAAGTGGAAAAGTTTGTTTGTTTAAGGGCACTAATCTTTGAAACAAAACGGATTAGATTTTTATTCTGATTATTTTAAACAAGTTCATGAGGAAAGCTATTGGCTACGTTACTACGCTACGCTGCTACTTTTAGTTATTAAAATAAAAATTGTTTGTCCCCGGGTGGGTTAGACTAACAAGAATCTGAACAGTAGGTAGATATGTAAAACTATATATCTGTTTGTAATTTGTGAATAAGTTTTTATACAAAAAACGCCGAAGATATCTTCGACGGAAATCCTAAAAGTTTCTTACATAGCGGAATGATTGATACAACTGATTAATTTAATTTAATTTAAATTTAATTAAAAATACAAAAATATTTTAGAAATCGGATAAGTAAAATAGGATATATTTTAACCACTACTAATATGGTAATAAGGTTGTACTTATTATTTACTACTTGTTTATTCTGTAATGTAAAAAAACAAACACATCACAGAACTGTCTGCTTGATAAAGATTACAAAAAATAACAAAAACTTAATATTTCATCTAAAAGCACTCGGTCATGTATTCTTCAATATAAAACAACAATAGCGGTAGAAACCTCTTCGTAGTATACGTTTCCGATCTGTAAATAAATAAGTTTAATATTGATTTAGCTTCTCTTCTAATTTTTTATTATAGAGCATTTTTCCGTATCGGAAAGTCAGAGATAGCAAAGCTTCATTATGCATGCGATCTGATTCCGATTGTATTCTTATTAAAAGCATTTAAGTTCCCTAAGGTTATAGCGATTGAAATAAATGAGAATTTAACTTACAAAAACAGTTTTTTAGATAATAGTACAGCTACTTTCAATTTAGTTACGACTCTTGAATATAATTGTTTGTCTAATTAATACAAAATTAAAGTTAATACATTCGAAATGTATAATATTTATGAACTTCATTTTGTTGTTATTTATTATTATTATTATTTTTATTATTATTATTATTGGATTACATTTTTTTTTTACTCTGCGTATAGCTGATTTTTAAAATAACGGTTACGGGCTTAAACCAAGTAACCTCCATTTGAAATTAATCGTTGACTGTATCACTTAAGGGGGATTCGTCGCTCTGCATAAATTTTCGTACTATTCGGCAAGTGTTCAATATGGCTGCTTTCTGTATAATAATAAATATGTTTGGTGTGAGATCTAATAATTTCAAGCTATGGTGAAGGTTGGCACTACTCCTGTTGTGGATATGACTACGGGTACTATGAAAACCTTACTAACATTCCATATTCTACTTATTTCTTCTTTAATTTCTGTGTATTTATTATTTTTTTTTGTTATTATTTTCAGAATGTTATATGTATTGGGAACGGCTACGTCGACTATGAATGCTATAATTTTTTGTTTGTTGTGGATAGTAATATCTGGTCTATTAAAGTGAACAGTTTGCCTCTGCCTCCGTTTATTCTTCTGATAGACATCCGCTCTATTGCTGACTTTGGGTGTAAATCATTATGTTTTGTTAATATGGTTCTAATCTTAATTTCTAAATTGTTAGTTCTGTTTTAGACCATTTGATAATCCCAAATGAAAAGATGAGTACAGGAATTGCAAATGAATTTATGGCTTTAATTAATTTCTTACTGCTAAGATGGGTTTTACAGATTCTATTTATTCTACATTTAAATTCTTCAGTTAAGGATTTTTTAATAGCTGTGTGGTCTAGTGGTTTTGATTGCTGATATCCCAGATACTTATATAACTCATCCGATCTCATGGCCGATATAATGTCTCCATCTTGTACGTCAATGTGTAGTCTCCAGATTGTGTTTTCCCCTTTTTAATATTTAAAGTCCTACATCCCTTTTGTTCTTCAGCTATAATATTGTTACTATCTACGTGTGCATTTATTTTATGGGTTATTGCCGATGTTAAAATTTTATATATGTTGGGAAGACATGTAATTGGTCGATATTGGGACGGATCACTTGTATTATTATTTTTAGGGATCATATATGTTACTCCTTTGGCTATAAATGCTGGAATAGGCTGCTTTCTCAATATCAGATCCGTCAAACATTTAGCTAAAGGTTGATGTAGTCTGTATAGTTTTTTGTACCAAAAGTTATGAATATTGTCAACGCCAGTTGCTTTCCAGTTATGAAATTTATCAGTTACAATTTTAATATCAATTTCTCCGATTTCATTCTCCGATTTCTCCGATTTCATTTGAGCATCTATTTTCTTCGTCTTTTATCCATGTTGCTTCTTCATTGTGTACGGTTTCTTTTTCCCATATGGCCGACCAAAACGTTTCAAGCTGTTCTTTAGTGGTTGTTCCATTGTTTTCATTACTTCTATTTGTAGGGTTACCTGGTTTAATTTGTCTGTAGAATAATTTTTCGTTAGTAACAAATAATTTGTTTTCTTCTTTTCTTTGAAATACTTTTTTTGTATCTAGCTAATTTATGTGTTTTTAATGTTAATTTCTGTTTAAGGGTGTCGAGGTATTCTTCAGGGGTTTTATTATTACTTTCGTGTATAGTGTGTATTTTAGTATTTATAAATAGTGTTTCTACTTTATGTACTATTTTTCTAGATCTATTTCCCCTAAAATATTGAGTGAGTCGGCCTACATCAGCTCTAAGTTTTGAAATATCTTTTTGAAGTCGGATTTGCCAAGCTGGTGCGGAATATTGTTTGTGGTTTTTGCTATGATCTAGTGGACCAAAATTAACTTTATATCCTAATTCTAATATTATTACCATTGCGGTGCAATATATAAGGGTATGTAAATCAGTGAGAAGAGCATTCTGCGTAATAAAACGATTCAGTATATGATTGTTAAATATATCTAATAATTCAAAAAGTCTCTTGCTATAATTTAGTTTTGGCAGTTTTGATATTAAAGTAGGATCTACTCCTGCATACTCTATTAGTTTACCTTGTAATTGATCTATTAATTTATTTGTAGTATTACTTGATGGTCCAACTTAATCTATTACTTCAAGTTCTAATTCTAGAAGTATATTTAGTGTTGATTGTGTTTGGGTAGAATGAGTAGTGGTCTGGGTGGAGTTTTGTTTGGTTTGAAATGTTGAAGAGGATAATTGCGTTTGAGGAATTGGCTGTGTCTAAAATAATATCTTGAAAGGTAGGTGTAATATTTGTTTGTCTAACGTGTGAAAATGAACGTGTATCAGTGGTTCCTGCTTGTGTCTCTAGTTGTTCCATACTCTCATCTTTAATTTGTTTTAGTGATTCATCGGAACGATATTTATTTTTTATTATTGCACGTTTTTGGTCTGAAATTCTCTGTTACATTTATGTCTGGGTACTGTTGTTTGAATAATTTATGCAGATTCTGTCTGTAGCAAGTCATGTCAGTTTCTAGCTTTGTAATTAAGTAGTATGAGCGCATTATGAAAATATTGACATCTTTAGTCCGTTTTATGCGTACTCTAGTTTTGCCTGCCTTAGTGGACGCAGGTAAAAAGGTATTTACCTATTGCGTAACAGCTAAGGTAGGAGCGGGTGTGTCTCGAGGGGTTTGGTCCCTGTAAGATACCGGTGAGGGTATATATGAATCTGTAGATGGACTGTAAGGATTTACTATTGAAGAGGAATTTGAAGAATTTAAACTAACATTGTCACTGTCTGTCTGTCGGTCGTGTGAATGTTTGGCTGTAACATGTTCGGGTGACACGGAGAAAGCCCGCCTATTCAGCTCCTCTCCGCTGACGGAACGTATACTGTCACACCTAGCGTCAGCTCCAGGTGTGGCCCGGCGATTGCCCACGGATAGCGGCATTATACGTTTACTTCTTAATTTCATCACCATAGTCTGGGTTCCCAGAGCCAGGTTAGCCACGCCAGTAATTTAATAACGTGTGTCCGCCCCCCACGTGAATTTGATGATCGACTCAGACGTATGGTTGGAGTTGAAGGGGGCTTATTATTATTATTATTATTATTATTATTGTTTTATTTTTTCATTCAAATGTAGAGCTGCAAAATATTAATGTTTAATTGAGTTTATGGCGCTGAAACTGCATATAATTAAATGATTCATAGAATAAAGTTTATTTTAAAAGTGTGAAAAAGTTATTGATATGGTGCTCTCTTGATTGTAAATGAAAATTCGTTAAAATGTATCGTTACCTATAAACACTATTATGTATATACATTCTAATTTATTATTAGCCTAAGGGCTAATTAAGTGCACTGAAAATATAGAGTTGTAAGTTTCAATTTAACCTATTGTAATATAATATATATTTCTTAAATCTTCTTCCACTATGTGCCAAAATAAAATCAAAATTTAGAGGTTATTATATTTTAAATTAGCAGCTAAAATAATATTTTTGTTAAACAATTTTGAAATAAGAAATACATTACAATTATTAATCATCATTTTCATATTTAATATTATTCTAGATAGGATCGGCAAAACATGTTTTCCACGTCTACGCACTTTTATTATTTCTCAACCTCGCTTATTCTCTACTACAATACATTATTTACATTATCAATCCAACTTTGTTTTTATTTCCTCTAACTGAATATCCATCCATATTCTCCTTCATCACCCGTTTAGTCCATCGGCTTTCATCCCTTCAATACTCAATAATCTTCCATTCTTAATCGTTATTTGGCACAAATTTCAAGTTTTCAACTAATATTTATATTTTTTCTAATATCCATTTTTCCTACACTAAAAATTTCATACTTAATTCGAGTGTAAAAATTATTTTTTCCATAAATCATTGATAATGTATAATATTGTAGATGCATTCGGGGTCGTATCTTTTCCTTTTCCTTAATCATTTGTTTTCTTTTATAACTTTTATATGTAAAATCTTACTTTACATCGCTTATAGTCATAGCGGCTGCTTTCTTTCTTTTTTTAGTATTTTGACATTATCTTTATGAAGAGTTACTGACATCTACAGTTAACAGATATCTGATCTGTTGTGGTTTAACTAAAACTGTTTTATTCTGTGTTTTACAATTCGACATATTTTATGGCTCGATTATAATATTTTAAAAATAAATCTAATCAAAACTAAAATATGTTTTTGTTTTTTACAAATAATAATATTAATAATCTTTTCATCGTCAAAGCTACCACCAGAACGAATAGGTATTTGCCACAGACCTCAGAAGAACTGGCATCAAAAACTCGAAAACTTGTTTACTTGCTATTATTTAAGTCTTAAGACCTAAGTCCGTTATTGTACTTAAGGGTTCTACAGTATTTCCATATATTTACACCAATGCACTTTGTAAATAATTACGTTTATAACTCAACTTAAAGTTGTGTGGCAATGATTGTTTTATACCAACTATACACCATCCTCGAAACTTTTGGAAATGCTACAGTATGCGTTAACCGTTAGCATACAAACGATCTTAAACTATTTTTTAAATTTATTGAAGCATAACACTTGAATACCTTTACGGACAGCTTGTTGAAAACTATATACACTGCACCCATAAAAAAATTATACACTTTTAATCACTTTTAAAATGACAGGTAACGTGAGTCTATATTTTCTATGCTACGATTTAAAAAAAAATCAGTATTCTTATAATTTTATTTAAGGTTTTAAAAATAAATTTACTTCTATCTGATGAAAGTGAACACATAATACTCGAAGAATATTATTTCTAGCTGGAAATATAGGTTTTATAATAAGAACACCATCTTCACCATCATCAAATTAATCAATTCATTAAGTAATTATATACGCGCTCAGTGCTTTCAATTTCAAACAAAATTATTCCTTCAATATCTTTGTCCAATACTTGATTACCTCGAAGCAAGACATTTTGATCTAGATGAATAAGTACTTAAAAACTTGAGATAATCCAAAACATTATAAATAAGTTCATTGCTTTTATATTGTCCATGTAAATTAGTTAATTATTGTACGTACATGTCCACCTCTTATTTATTACTTCTATAATATGTATAGGGTTTAAATCTTTTACTCATTTAGGTTTTAAAATCATTTATCCAATGTTAAAATTGGATTGCAAAATCCAACTTTACTTGAACAACTTTACACGGTCAACTTAAACGAATCATTGTTTAGCAAAAAGGCTGACTTAATGTACAACATACATTAAATTCTGTGTTAATATAAATTAAAATGTTACGTATGTCATTGATAACAATATTGTTTATATTAAAGTTCGTCAATTGGTAATAACAGCTTGCCACAGGCTAAAATAGAATTAGATATAAGTTAAATTTATTAATTTAACTAATGTATGTAAAATAATAAATTTTAATACTATTGACACTAACATAAATGTAATAAATTTTATACATTGACGAATGATAGGTAGCATCGTTCCCGTATAATAAAAGACGGATAGCTAAATATATGATAGCGATACCTATCAAATATTTACCATCATAGTCAGGAATTTGGCAAAAAAATTGCCTTACATTCTGGGCACCGGAGATTCTCTGCGTTCTAAGTTTATAGAAAATAAAGTTCTCAAGGCGAACAATATGTTCTTGAAAACATATTGTTTTTTTTTCCTAAGAATATTGATAGACTTGGTAAGAATAGTTACAGACATCTTTTTAATGCAAAAAACAAACATAAACTTAATTTGTCATTTAAAAAAGTGAGCAACTCTTTTGTAGATGAATATTGAAGCGTTAAATTATTAAAATATAAATAATGTTAAAAAACATTTATCTGCTAACGAAAACTAGTATGTATCCGAATATTTAGAACATAACTCACCCGGCGAATGAGGCCTTTGATGCCAGGATATTTTAACATTATTTAAAGTATAATAAAAATTGTAAGTCTTTTAGTTTTGCAATAAAAAGCAACAAAGACAAGACCGCTGAGTATCTGCTGCCGGCTTCTCTCTGTTCCCTCTTGTTGGGCACTTTAACTATATAATTTTTTTTTATGAGTAGTTATTTTAAATAAAGCATTATCATTTCGTTTCATTTGATTACTTCGTAGCAAGCGCAATGTCGTCAGTTGATTTTTAGTGGAGGCACTTGGCCAAAGTTATTTCTGAGGGTAATATAGGCCACTTCTGGAAGTGAGAACCGGTTCACTTCTAGGATACAAAAATGTCGGTTGGTAAGTATGTATTATAGCGGTGAGATTGGGGTCTATGTAGTATTGAATCAAAGTGTAACAGTGTTTTGCCACACTGATAGTGCCACCAAGTCTAAATGATGATCCTATGATGCCTAATCACTCCACCTTTGCTGGTGTCATCATGTTGAATAAAATATTATTATGAATAATTTGAATCTCAAATAATTTTTTTTTAACGAATATGTCGTTTCAACTGTTTAAATATTAATAATTATTAATTTTATATTTTTTAATCTTATAAAATTTTCAAGAAACAGAAAAATGGAAACTAAAATTATTACAAAAAAAGTAATAATTTTCTGCACATTACAAACACCTAAACTATTTTAGTAAAAGCAAAAATTTTAATAACTAATTTTATAATAAAATTGTTCCTAATGTAAATTTTGCAGTAACTTTGTATTTCTCATACAAAAATACGAATTTACTTTAGCTCTAAAAGAACAAACGATTCTCAAACATTTTAAACAATAGAACGGAAAGTTTATGCACTAGAATCGTTATTACAGTGTATGTAAAATCGATGCAATCTTTGAAATGTAGAGCAATGGAAAATATGACGAAGTTGAAAGATGCGGTTTAATTTTGTATTTCAATCGTTTTTTTAGATAAGAAGCTAGTGAGTATGTTTATAGCCACTTGGTTCAATATCTTTGGAATTTTTGACGACCTTCAGTTTGGTGATGGAAAATATGAAAAAATGCCTTTTTTCCTCGAAAACTAAAATCAGAGACTTTAAAATTTTATATTTTAAGAAATGCATCTTAAATTCACACTACAATGGATCCGTTAAAGATAATATATGATATGATTTTTATATTTATTCGATATTTTCCATGATTAATTAATTTTTTTTAACATTTTCGATTTTGTGATACTCATAATTTCAATATTTGTCATTAGATGCCATTATCTTTAATTCCCTAAAATTAACAGTTTTTACATACACGTTTAGTTGTACAGTTTTTTTCACAAACAAGTATGTTTTGGTGTTTGTTGAATATTTATTAATTTATTATGATTCCTGGAAAACAAACACGTTAGATTGTTCTATCTTCTTGGAACCCCCAATTTAATATCTAGTTTAAAATATTGTCTTGTTCATAAGAAATTTTTAAGAGTCAGCATAGAGTAAAAGAAAGACCTTGATGAAATTTCGTGTATATGTGTTCAATATTTAAGTCAACATTAAGAGTACCTTTTATTATAGAATTTTTTCTTGTTTTCGAAGTGAAAAACTATAATTGGTTAGGGATTGAATTACAATATAATAACAAGCAATTATGAATGCGAGACCCGTCACATAAACTTTAATATTTGTTAAAATAGTTTAAAAAAATGTTATATTAATTATTGTTATAATTTTTATATTTTTTTTATAAATTTCAGGACACCGCAAAACGCAAAGATATTACGAAAAAAAAAATCGAAAAAAATGAGATACGATTACGATTTGAAAAAAAGAAACGAAATCGGGAATAAAATATTAATAATATTACAATAGTTGTTTCAATTATAAATTCATTAATTTTAAATAATTATTAATAGTTAATGATTTCAGTCTGAGGTGAGGGAAGGTGACAAGAGCTATTAAAAAATAAAAATTTGTTCAACATGAGATAGAATATAAAGATACATTCTGTAAGGGTCCAAAACATAATTAATTGTTATTATCGTCCAACCTTTATTAAACCTTTATAGAATAACCGCCGTGTTGGCTTCATAAAGGTAACATTAATAAGAAAGAAATATCCAGATAGTTTTAAATTTTTTTACTATGTCTGTTATTTAAGGGCAATAAAAAAGAGTAAATGTTAAGAATAGCGTCAACCTTAACAAATTTTATTATATAAGTTGATATGACTAAGTTAAATTTAATGTTTTATTTAAACAAGTTATCCTTTTAATTACTCTGTTTACGGGAAAGTTACGGTAATAAAGTTATTTCCGTTTAGCCTAAATTCCGGATAATCTTCTATTTTAAAGCCCGTATCAGCTTTGTTTAGAACATGATTTAGAAAATAAAGCCCTGGGTGTTAAAATTTTATAATAAATATAAGAGAATTAATAGGAATTTATTATGTTAAAATTTAAATACTTTCAAAAAATTTATTTAAACATACATTTATATTAACTATACCCCAGATAATAACATCATTCAAAATTTATTTTAGTTAGTAAGAGCAAATTTTTTACACCTTTACTTGTTAGTTTTGTTACAACCTTGTTTTCCCCTAGGCAAAGTCAATAAAACATATGTATTGCAAAAACCATGTAGAGCTATCTATTATAACATTTACAATAAATCAAATCCTAAAAGCCCTTTCAAAGAAGTTTCTAAGTTATACAATACGAGAGGAATACAAAACACTTATCTCATAAAGGAGTACCATTCATAAGGCGAATACATTTAATCATTTTTATATCAAAGAAAGTTGTGAAGAACCGTTCGGGTTATTGCTGTTTTGCTTAAGTAATTCTGATCATTCTTTTAGTTTGGGTATTCGGGTGGTTCGGGCGAATATTTATAAAGGAATGCAATATTATTATTTCGATATGAAAAATTTAATATTTATATGTGTAGAAAAAATAGGTTTTTGAAATTGGTATTGTAACGGCGCATAGGTTTAATATATGAACTAAAATACTATAGTATGTAAGAAATTACATCCATATTTAAAACAAAATGACATTATTGAAAATAATAATGACAAGTTTTTTTGTCTTTAAATCTTTTTCCAAATAAATCCTAGATTTCAAATTTTGAGTTAAATAGTATATTTATTAATTTGTTAAAGCAATTAAAGATTTTTTTTATAGTTCGTTAATAGCTTAAGTTTCTGCATTATGTAATTTTATTCACTTCCCTTTTTTATAACATATTCTTTAACTCCGTTCTTAGAACTCACTATTGTAATTTTTTGAATTAAAAAAACCCAAATTGGATTTTATTTTATTTTGCAACAACGAATTTTTTGTCATTTATTTTATTTTTTATTTAACCTTTAAATAAATTGAACATCAGCTCATTCGAGATCGATTGTTCAATTGGGTTTCGGTTCACCAAATCCCCAAAGAGTCGTTTACTGAATGCTTGTTTACTTATTTTTGGGTAGAAACGCTTTATAATAGATATTGCCAAAATAGCAATACACACCTTTTTGGATACAAAAAAAAATATTATATTAATCGCATGGAAAATCGCTCATTTAAGCGAGTTAAATGCTTATTTCCATAGGATTACATATTATTTATGCATGAAATATCAATTATTGGATGATTGTATTATTTTGTATTTAAATAAATGTACATGAAAATTTGTGCTTAATTTAGAAAAAAAAAACAACTAAAATTACTAAATAAAACCTACAAAAGTAAAAGTCGTACTGTCTGACTTGTGTTATACTGTTATTATAATTAGAGAGTTATTACAAAATATTTTAACTTTTAAATTCACATTACATAAGAAAAAACAAGTTTTAATCACATGTTTAGATCAATTCCATCATTTTCACGATCTTATCTATTGTTTAAAACTACAAAGTATTATATAAACTCTTTTGTGCTTTATACTATGTTAATAACTTAATAAAGCAAGTTATAAAAGTAGTGTTCTTAAATTCTTAAATTATGTATTATTTAAAGAATATATAACAGAATTATTATTATATACTATATTGTTTTTCATGTGAGAATGAATATGTCTGTATTTTCATGATACATAATTATAATATTGCTACAATTTAGTCCTGTGATAAAATATATTATTTATATATGATATATATATGACGGCGCATTGCTAGCGCCATTTATTGAAAGATACATCGGAACGAGATTTGACAACTGTCAGTCTGGCGGAGCGTCGTGTCGATGGTCAGCGCGGCCATGTTGAGGGACTTTTAAAAACGTCAACGGCGAGCGCACCACATTTGCGACGAATCGCTTTTGTTCCGAGTAATCTTGTGCCTTATTGTTTCAAAACTAATTAAAAGTGATTGGTTATGTAATACTCTAATTACTAGTAAATAGATTTTAGTTAATTTCTGTAAGGAAGATAATTTGTGAATTAAATAAATTTTGATTGTGACTTTGGTGATTCCTTTGTTCCTATTCACGTCACAAATTATTTAAGACATGGCTGATTCTGATAATTAAGGGCATTCGCCCAGATATATATATATTTAGTAACCTACTTACTATCAATAGCGTTGGATATCATCTTGTGAAAGAAACTAAGCAACCTAATTTGTGACACGTTAATAATTATCTGATTCAATAATAATATTAAATAAAAAAATATTGTCAAACACAAAACTAAAAACTTGTAGCATTGCAAGTTGTACCAGTACAGTAGTATTCTTGTAGTAGCACCACGGGAACTGATGGGTAATTTCAGTTAAGCTTAAAGAACATTTCTTTATAAGTACAAGAAATACAAGTATAGCAAGAAGCAATCTCAAAGAGTCTGAACGTACATAAAGTAGCAAGGACCAGTGATCAAAAGAGGCACGCGTTTCAAGCGTTTCAGTGTAATGTATTACGTGACCTTGTGGTGGACCTCTAGGAGAGAAATAAATAACTACAGCGTACATTTTATTCTTAAAAACGATTTTTTTTTTGTTTTTTTATGATTTCAACTGACTTTACGACTCTCTGAGTTTATTCGCTCGGCTCGTGGTGTATTATCTTTTATTATAGTTAAAAATAAATACACGTAAATAACATTTCATGCGGATGGTCGACTTTTTAAATTTAAGCCACGAGAATGTAGTTTTTTTATATTCATTAGGATAGCTTTTAGCTCAACTTTTATCGCTCTCACACTTTAAGGAAGGAACATGTTAAAATACACAAAATTATCTACTATTTCAAATTAGATTTTCTAATGGCACATCATATTTGTGAGTTAATTACTTAATAATTCTATAATTTATATTTAATACAAAGTTATACCGCAGTATGAATAATAAATATATATATAAATTTTAATTATTATCACAAATTGAGTATTCGTGTTCGAAATTAACGCATACTTATTAAACCTTAATTATACAATTTATTACATATTTAATACCTTTTAATTGGCTTAAATTGTTATTTCACACATATGATGCATTCAAATAAAGTGCATATTCATGTTCTGTCAGATTGAAAACAAATTAGTGTATAAATATAACAGGATTTATGTTTTTTGTGTGACGTCTTTGGATTCCTTCTCACCGAATGTTGTGTGTTCTTTTTCTTATTCTATAATTGACGGTGCTTGTGTGAGCGGAAAATAAAACTATTCTTGTCAAAGTAATTTATAAAACACATATAACAGCATAAAACGGTTGAGGTGTGACTATGTAATCTAATAATCGATTTTAACTACATTGACTACATATTTTTATAGTCTTTTTTAAACCGTTTAAAACTTTTTTAACCTTTTTAAGAGCTTAAATCTTAAATTTAAAATGAAATAATATACAATAGACATTTGTCACATTGTTCGTTTTCTAACACTCAAAGATAATTATATTTTATAAAAATATAACTCCGCTCGCAACTGGACGCTCGCACGGCGAAGTCGCAGATTTAACGAGAGCTTGTAATTTACTTGCTTGCTTCTTATTTCTTGCCTTGATAAATGATTCGTCGTGGAACGCCAACTAATTTCTGACTCAAAGGTCGAACATTGTTGCGCTTCTGTTGAATTTACAATTACTACAACATTTTTAGATGTAGTCAGGTTACTATAATTGCACCATTAATAGCATATTAATGGTTTTTGTTTTATTACAACTCCTACTTACACTTCCAACTTCTTTCCTTACCGGGCAAAATTTACAAAAAAAAAAACTCTAAAACAGTTATTTTAGAGTTTGTATCAATGTATTTTTTAATTTATATAAAAAGTTCTCAGAGGAAGTTTTAATAATTTTTAAAAATTAATGCTGATTTGGAATGGAAATTCGTTACTTTCGATAAATTACTTTACATAACTTCTTTAAATAATTTTTCGATTTCTAATGCTATTAATTAATCTTATTGACGTTATTGTTATTTATTTTTAGGGCACATTGAGCAAGAAGTAATGAAAGAATCCATGTTTTACTTGTAATTATAACGATAACAAAACAAATTCAAGCGTACAATACTTAATATTTTCTTTAAATCATACTTAAATTAATGTTATATGCATCTTAAACGAAATAAAAATGACTAAATATATAATGTTATACGCATACATAGCATTTTGAGAAGTTTATAATGTAGATTTCGAACCTTAAAAAATTATAAAAAGTATAATTTTAACTTAGATTGAATAAAGTTTTATAGTTTTCATATTTTTAAACCTAATACAGTTACAACCAATTCCTGTCAATCAAGTTTGTTTAAAATGTAGGATAATTAATCACTTGAAACAGATATAACAAACAACACAAAACGATTCAGAAACAAGAAGACTTGTAAAGCTTTTCCCCAAATTAGAAGGAGATTAAAACAATCCTTCTTTTTAATGAAAGTCCAAGTTTTACTAACGACCCGAGGACTCGCTGGTTTTATAAAACAACAGGAATGTGGCCCAATTCATAAACAAACGAGATTTTGTCTTTTTATATAAAATATAAAAAAATTTATTAAATAAATATAATTATTTGATAAAGTAAATATAATTATATGTGTTAAAAATTTAATGTATTATTAATTTCATAGAGATCTGTAAATTTTAAACGTTATATTAATTAGTTTGAAATGTCGTACTAATGGACAAATTAAAAGTATATATATGTGAAAGCAAATAAACAAAGTTAAATAAAACTTTTCGATACGATGTCCTAGAAACTCGTTTCGTTTGTTACTTGTCGTTGCAGGTCTGGACAATACTGTCCTAAGTTTCATTCTCACTTAGTGAAAGCGACTAATGTTTTTCCAGAGTGATAATGACATCAGAAGTAACAGATGAATTGGTTGAGGTCGCTTTTTAAAAGTTTTTTGTAAATCTCGAGGAATAGTTAAAAAAATATTTGTTTAATTAATTTTAAATAAGCGTTCAGGTTATTAGAACTAAATAAAGTTCCCTGGGCTAAACGTTTTTAATTGATATTCACATTTAGTCTAAAATTATATAATTTGTGATGATAGTCGTATAATTTTGGGGTAAAATCTTTTAAAACATTATGAGGATGATCAAATATTTTGGTGTTCTTTGAAGTTGTGGACAAATAGCAAAAATATATTTAATTCGAAATTAAAATATTACATAATTAGATTGATGGTGTACAGTTAAACCTATATATGTAACAATACTTGGTAAAAATTTAATCGAACTTAATATTATAAACTGTTCTTTTTCTATTTATTTATTTATCTATTTTGTTTTAACTCCGATCAATATTTAAATAACAATATATATTTTTTTAAATACAAAAACTATTTTCTTGCATTTACTACAATTTGTTTCCGTATTTTCAAACCAGACAAAAGCACAAAATAGTAAATTGTAAAACAAATTGAGCTACGGTTTTGGACGTGAATGCTGAGGCGTTTTGTAAATTTATTTAGTTTTGTTTTGTTGTAAAGTAAATTGTTTTTAATATTTAAGAGTAATGTTTATTGTTTTGTTTTGAATGCGATGTCTGCGTGTTTTGAGTATAATATGTGTGTGAATTTATCATCTACTATGAAGAGATGAATTTAATACATTACCATCTCTTAAACACAATTCGCACTTACTTATTGACAGTATTAGTTTCAACCGCTTTTGTACTTGATCATTTAGAAAGAGAGGAAATATATAATTTTCTGAAATTCTTTGTCATTCGCAGTCCCAGTCAGTTATGCTATTTTAAAAATGCATTATTATTAGCATTTTTAAGCAAAAAAAGTATATACCAACGTAGAAAAATTCTAGGAAATCTTTACCTTAAAATAACTGTGGAATTTCTTCTCCCTTTAAATTTCAATGTTATTATTTTTTTAATCTATTATTTTCATAATATTAGTTAAAATGTTATTAAAATAATGTTATTCCGGTTATTGCCTTAATCTTAGTTGTAAGTTTAATCGTATATTAAAATTATGGTATATTTGTAAAACTATTTTAAAAATCCAACTTTATAACGATCTTCTACTTTTGTTTTGAAATAGCGCTGTTATTTAATATTAATTCTTATTAATTTTACTTATTAATTTATTATTGTTTCAGTCTTCAAGTCTCAAACTTCATTGTCAACAGACTCTGGTCTTTGCACCGAGAGAGGTCTCAGACGAACTCACATTGATTTAATAAAGCCACCGGGAAAACGCATTGGACTTAAACTGGCAGGTGAGTGAACTCAGACCTTAATAATACACGGAATCCAAACTTTTAGTTGAAGTTTATTTTTTAAAATAAATATGACATAGAAAAAAAGAAAGATTTTTATATAGTGGTAAGCTAATTGTTTTTTTGGGCATTTATATTTCACAATCGCTTTCATCTGTCTCTTTCTGTAACTATGATAACACAAATTTCACACGATGTCCGAAATACCAAGAGGAAAGTCGTTGGCCAACCAAATATTATATATCAAAAACATGGCTTATACAACCGACATAACTTCAAACGGGGTCATAAATCGTTTTGGGCCGTAAATTCGGTGACCGAGGCATTCCTAGGAGCATTGAGGTTCATCCGGTAGTTTATGTTTACAGCCCACAATAATTCCACAAAAACTTAAGACAATTTGTATTCAAATATATAATTTGTTTGTTATTTGAATTAGAATATTTAAACATGTTCTTAAACAAAATGTACACTTTAATAGTGTAGTCATAGAGTTGACTCTCAATAAAATTTATGCACAAATCTGATTATTATGTCAAAATTATGAATCATAGCATCCGATATCGAGGTATTGTATAAAGTATGTCTAATATATTCCTTAAATAGTAAATGGCCAGTAATAAAGATTTATTATAAAAAAAATTATTCACCGAGAGGAGTGACACAATTATTTAATCAACATATAATGTAACAGATACAGGCACTAATCTGTACAACAAAGAAGTGTAGGAAGGTCAATGGAAATCTGAATATTGACTAAATCTCACACTGCCAACCCTAGCCTATTGACTCGCGTCCCTTATACAAGTCAAAGGCGAATTTAATGATAAAAAGTCCTCTGAGTGTACACGAGCCGCGAATTTCTTCCACGTTGGGTTAATCCGGGCAAAATTTACATATTTATTGGATACCGGGGACAGATGCGGTGCTAATCGATATCTACTAACTTTCAGGATGATTACGCATACTAAATTTATGTGCCTATCCTAAAAGATAAATCTTCCTACCTGTATATCAGCTTCCTAAACCATTTCCGGTATTTAGGGTCGCGGTACCTATAGCTTTGTTTTTGTTAATGTATGAATTTCAAAATAAACCTCACATTGTATATTGTACTAATTAATATCAGTTTTTAATTTATTTTACCCAATTATTATCGGAAAGCACTTCGCTTCTTTAATTAATACAACTGATAGCATACTTATTAAAAAATAATAAAAATGTTATTCCATTTTAAGTTATTAAGTTTGTTAAACAAACATTGGTTTTTATTAAAAGTTTTTTTTTAAAACTTATAAACCACCAAAAGAAGCTTAGGTTCTGTATTTATTTATTAATTTATTTTTTTTATCTGTAATCCATTCAGATGATTAATTAAAACATGAATTAACCTAGAAGCGAATATATTATATACACCTAATTATTTATTCGAAGACATTATTGTATCTGTTGTACAAAAAAATTAAACTAAATTATAATATTTGTTACTTAGAACTAGTGCTTGCAAATCAGGATTTACGTTATTTATATTAAAATAAAATTTATTGGCGTTGATGCAGTGATTTCGATTTTTAATAAGACCTGGCTTTGATTCTCGATAAAACTATTTTTATGGTTGTATGACTAGCCCTTTCTTATAAAGACTAAGAACTAATGTTAATAACAGTGTCAATTTTAAATATAAATTTAATGTTTACTAGAACCTCAATCTCTATCTCCTTGCTTTCTTCTCCTCATGTACTTGAATGAGACTGTGTTTTAAACTTAAATTTATTTAGGAAAAAATGAGATTCATATATACACCTTTAATGTTACCAGTTTAATCTTTAAATTCTAAAAGTACATTTACACCTTTAAATAAATTCGTTTTTATAAAATTTAACAACCACATACCATTCCTCATAAGAGTATTTAATATTCTAGAACATAATATCAAGAATGAAGTTGACTCACACTAAGTTTAATACACTTTTAATACTTTTAAATATTATAAGCAACTCTTCCTTTATTATTTTTGTCTACTCGAGACACTATATTTGCAGAGGTGAATGTCCTTATTAACACTGCAGTGCCGCAAGTTAATGTCTAAGATTTACTGGCACTCACCACGTCAAAGAAACCGCTTAATCTGGTAAACCGCAATCGAGTTTGTACATTAACATGTATTTTAGTTTAGTTGAAACGTGTTTTAGTTTACGTCCGAATGCGTGAAAGTTGTTTGACCAACTGTTAATCGTAAGGTCTATTTGAAACTGCACTTTAATTATGAGGCGAAATGAATTTCTAACCAAAGTTTTAGTTGAAAGTTTATATCACTAGTAGCTATGTTCTAGATTGCGAGTTAAGTTTCATTTTGAAACCATACATAACCTGTGTCTATATCAAATTATAGTTAGTTCAAAATTTGACTACCAAACTTGGTTATTTATTCTTTACTAACTACATAGAATTAATGGAATTACTTAGAATAAAATATTCTGGAAGCTATCCTTAGAAAGCGGTGTTAAATTATACCTAGTATTATTTTTTAATCTCTGAGAATATTTACCTATTCTGATAAATGAAACTAATCATATTTTTGCAATTTTGTGCAGAACATTAAAAAAAACAAATTTATTCATGAATTCAAATTATATAGTTGAGGATGAAAAATTCCGTTAAGAAAATGTAGCAAATGTGTTAAAATTTCGGAGTCATATATTAATATACGGTAACAAAAAACTCCTGGCATATAGTTATATGCACGCATAGTTCATAAAATTTCAAATAAAATTATTATCAACGTAAACTAACGAAAGGCGCGGACGGATTTAAAGCGTCAATTAGTACGCCGCCAGGGGGAGCTAAATTTATACATGCTATAAATAGTTACATGTGTATAATAAGATACTATCAAGCAGGGGCTGGAAGAGCTCTTATACTCTTAAAAATATGAAAGAAATAATTTGTAAGAAAAATATTTTGAGAGTATTTTTAAAAAGAATTTTCTGCAGTGAGAGAATTTTAATCCAACAAACATTGAAACAGTTTTTGCACATTTTGGAGACTCCGTAATGGACATGTTTATTACTAAAAATATGGTTTCAATATATTTAATTCTTAATAATATTATACGTCTATCTATCTATATATTATGGTGCTATGGTAGTGAGGACTTTTTACTTTTTACAGTTTTTCTAATAACCTGAAAAACTAATTTTTGCTCCCAGCCTTAGGTCAATTGCAGTTCTTATTAAGCTTGAAGTAAAGTTCTTTTGTTCGAGATAACTGAGTAAAATGGATTGTAATTAAGCAAGGTATATATATGGTTTGTATATATTTTTAAGAATTTAAAAAAGAAGTAAAAGATAATTTAATCTTAAAATAAATTTTGGGTTGAAAATACCGTTTTTTTAATAGTTAGGACCGCCCAAATATAAAAACACTTGTATTTTATTTAATATAAAAGAAAAATGAAATTTTTGCACGCAAACTCACAGAATTAAGAACTTTCAAAATAAATTAATAAATAGACTTATTAAAAACAGAATATGTTCTACTTTGAGTGTTTCATGTCTAATTAATGAAAATTAAAAGGATTTTATGGCCTATATTTAAAGCGCTGGACAATATTTAAAAAATAATATATAAATAGAACATGTTTCAGTTTTTTTTTGTTATTTTCATTCTCACTACATTTAATCGCTTCCAGTAGAACTTACTCTAATGTCGTAGTTAACGCGACACAGCTGTCGAGTTATTTTTCCAGTGTAGCTTTAAAACTCAGGAGAGCACGAGAGAAACTTACCGCTACAAAACAGTGCTTATAATACCAAGCATTTTTGCACAAAACCGTACTAAGTATAATGGAATGGCGGTTAACCGTTTAGTTTTTCACGGTGTGTATATTATTAAAAATTATTTTAAAGAAAAAAACTTGTATTAAACTCTTTTAATGATTTTGGTTACAAGATAATATTACACATCGTAATAGTATTTTTATTAGTGTACTAGTGTTTTAGAGTACTTTTATTCAAAGTTAAAACAACTATTAATTCTCATTCAGTTAAAACTCACAGTCCCTGTTTAATTTATTTTAGTTTGTACATATATAGTATTAAATAAAACATTATGATTAATCTCCAATACATTATAACTATAGAAACTATTCATAAGTGTTTTTTATTCCAATTCTCTAAAAAACCTGGAATGGGTATAATAATTATCGGTATTATATCGCAAAAAAACCCCCAAACTTTAATTTAAGTAAATTTCTTTATTTACTTGATAAAAATAAGTTTTATCATTAACATAAATATATTAAAACTATAACATTGGTCCTCAAAACACTTATTATTGATATTTACTCTCATCATATTTTGAATAATGAGTTATAAAAAATTAATGTTTAAATAATCTCGAGTGCCAACATTGTTAATGAAGTCAAAAGCTGTTTGTAAACTAATTTAAATTAAATCATAACTTTATTAATTGACCCTTCTATAATATAATAAAAACTAGTGCAAGCGACATTCCAATCGTGACGTTGAACCAGCCAATACCCTCGAAAGTACTTCCAACATCTATCACACGCTCCGCTGCCCCAAAGGTCTTACCTCCATCATACCCTAACTAATTTCAGATTCAACGATTTTAATCAGGATAGCACCGCCATTTAAATGAGAATAGGATTACGAGATCTGCTGGAATTTATTTGGCTTTTCTTTCCATTATTAAGGGATACATATTATATTAGTCTGAGGCGAAAAACAATTGTATAACTATTTGGTAGTTATTCTTATTCCAAAAGTAGAAAAAAAATTTCTGTGACAATTTCACGAATTTAAAATATCGTACGTAACTTAATATTAATGAAAAGAAAAGATTAAAATTTTAATTGAACAATAATATTATACCCCAAACCATAATAACTAATTACTATTAAGCAGACCAAAAGCACACATCGATAAACATGTGTCCACAAAGTTACTGGATTCATAAAGTTAAGGATCAGGAAAGCTTGTTATAGCCACAAAAGGATATCTATTCTTACAGCATAACAGTCTTTATTCTTAGAGGGGTAAGGTCATTCACTTTCATCTTATGTAGCGTATTATAGAAGTTGTTCAGTTAAGAAGATCAACTAAGTTGTTGAGGTTTGTATTCGTAGCATACTGCTGATGTTTTCTTTTTATAGATAAAAGAAAAATGTTTTGTTATCTGACTGGAAACTAAGGACTAGAATTTGCAATTTTTCATTTGTATTCACTAATGACGATTCTAAGGACGAGTCAACAGATATCTGAAACTCTATATGTCTGAGAATAAATTCATGAAGTATTTGCAATATGAATGACAATTAGAAACAAAAGGGCTATTAGTGTGTTATGTAAGTTTAAAAGTATTAGAATTCTATAAAACCTTACACATCTACCGTACACTCATCCTTCCGGTAATAAGGGAATTCTTGGAAATTACCCAAACCCTTAAACATGGAACATTATTTTGTATCAAAGAGATCCTAATTTTTTGGGTGTATTTTTTTCCAACTAAAGTAGCTGTGTTTAAAACAATTTCCTTGTTATCTAGATCAGTCAATATTTCATTTTTATTTTTACAAAATAAAAAGATAAACCGACGTGAAGTTTCTTCCTTCAGCTTATAACGCATTGTTAGCTCTTATATAAATAGAGCATAAAATGTCCATATATAGTCGTTATCATTGATAATATTATGTGATATGGTATATTTGGCAACGTGACGATAATTACTTTCTTATTCAGTTCGGTGTAGTATAATATTAATATGACTAGTGTTTGCTTCGCGACTCCGTCTGCTTGGATGGACAACAGGAGAGTCTGCTAGTTAATATTTTATCTTTTAATACAATACTAAGTGAATTGTGACATAAAATGTAAGTTATTTTTCAATGTTAATATTTTGTATCGCATATTTTTAGGAAATAAATTCAATTAACATACTATATTAAAAACTTACGGATCCAATCTTATGATATTTATATACATTATTAGTTATTATTAAAAAGTTATATCTACTAAAAACATACTCTCTTTATTGTATTCTTAATTATTTTATTAGGAAAGATTGCTTGCGGTATTTTTAACAATAATCGTTATATGTCATTCAGTTGAGATAAGCAATACCAAATTATACAATTGAAATTTCTTTAGGAATTTCACTATCTCTTAGTGAAAGCCGCACAAAAATCCGTTCGGTAGTTTTTAAGTTTATCGCGTTCATACAGACGGATAGAAGCGACCAGGGACATCACATACTATGTATAGATAAAATATTAACCGAGCAAAATGTACCATTAAACGTTTTGTGCAATGTATTATTTATGAATAGCAGTAAACAATTGTTTTTGAATTTGTAGTTTGTTTGATTGTTTATCAAATAATTAATGATCGACAATATATAGGACACTTTCTATAAATTATACTCTACATTTTATTTTTGTCAACGACTTTTAGTCTTTACGATAATAAAATTAAAATATAAGTTATTTAAATAGTATATTAGTGATGATATCAGACTTTTTACTGGAGATTTAAGTGAAAAAAAAAAGTGGTCAAAAATATTAGTAATTCATACAATATAAATAAAATATTTATTATTCAAATAGTTTCCTGAGGGATAATCTCAGCCCATACCACTATAATCTGAATATAAAATGATATCTGCAAAGCAAAGAAAAGTAGTATTTTTGGCAAGATCACACATCTGTGGAATTCCAAAATTATATATTTTTGATATATTTTTTATAATAATGTAGTTATGATAAAATAATGACATTTTTGTATTGTACGTTTGTATAATTTTATAATAAAAGTATTAACAAAATGTAAAAGTGAATTACAAATTGAGTTAATTAATCTCAATGGTCCCAGAAGTGTAATTTTAGAGATCCTTAACTTTGAAAAGGCTTTATGAGTGAAAAGAACAAATAAATAGGGTTCTATTTCAAATAACGAAGATGTGAATCTTTATGAAAAATAATTTCCAAACGAAACTTATTTTCGGTTTTTCAACTTTTTTTTTAAACTACGAGTAGATGAATGTTAAAAATACAGTATAAATACAGATGAGAGACAAACACTACATATGTATACAAAGCAATGATTCATTTACCCTTTATTTACCCTAATCAAAGCAACAAACGCTTTTATTTGTGGAGACAATTAAACTGTTACAAATTTGGACCAGTTCGTCAATGAAAACTAGTTTGAAACGTTTATTTAATTTGTAAATTGTGGGATGAGTTGGACTAATCCTGAGAACTTTTACAACGGAATATTATTATTATCTTAGTTATAACAGACTTTCCTTGTTGGGATAATCATTAACATGAAACCGATATGACTATGTAACTATATCTATATAAACATCTCCTTTTGATAAAAAAATGCAATATAGTTATATAATGTATTCAACATTTATTAATAATTATATTTGATATAGTGGTTATACAAATGTTGGATGCTAATTACTAAACCTATCTAATGTAAATGGGCCTTCAGAGAATAATTGAATTTCTAAGTTTTGCTGCAAATGAGCTAGGCAGTTTAATTATTTAAGAGAAACTATAGGCAGTGGTTGTGAATACGCTCAGGAGGCCTCTTGCCAAGTTTTGCTCGACCTTGGTGAGAGCTGAAAGCAAATTATACAATAAGATAAATTAATATACGTATAAATAATGCACATTACTATTGTTTTAAAGTAATATGTTCATTATTGTAAAATTACTTATATTACTAATTACTTCAAGACACATACGGTTTTTTATAATTATATTTCACTAATCAAACTATGGATACTCTTTTAAACTATATGAAATCAACTGTAATTTAAAAATATTTAGCATTATTAAACAATATGGACTAGTAAGTATATTTCATACAATAAATATAATTAAGCATATCATAAATTAACAAACGATTCGGTGCTGATATACATGTGACTTGTTTGTGACAAATTGGACAGTTAAATACAAGACGTAAAGGAAGTTGTGGCGAAAACGTTAGTAATCTTGTTAAAGTTGCCTCTCGCAGAATTTAAATGCACTGTTTAGTACGTATAAAGTTTTGATGTTTGTTCTCGGTAAGCCTTTTGAGAATACGGAGGGAATTAACGCCTGTAAGCGGCTGCTATTAATGCCTGTCTGATTTAACACGCGTTCGAAGAGTTATATTTATAAAGTCTTTGCTTATTGGGCTGTAAATTTCAAAATGCTTAAGAAAGTCTAAGCAACTTTGGGATTGTTTACTGAACCAGATTCTCATACATGAACAAACATACAATTAGCATCGTGTTTATTTATCTTCTTCATATTATTATTTAAAGTAGAGGCTACAGTCAACAACTTAGTGTAGAGATTCACACATATTTTAATATAAACTGTTTACAATTGTACAGTAGGTTTTAAAGTTGTCTTATTAAAAACAGTTCTCATAACGCTGCAATGTATTCAGAACTCGTCTTCCGATATAGCAAAAACCAATAAAGTCACAGAACATTTGTCGATATTCTACAAGCATACCGTGGGAAGATTAATCGACTGTGGGAAAAATGGAAGAGCCTTACCTTGGAGCGTCATTTATTATGCTGCCTCCATTATCACACACACGAGCTGGTATGTCGGTCTTGGGACGGTATACACTTTTAAATTATTTGTTTATTCCTACTACACTATTAGGCAAATTTAATTTATTTTGATAGCTATATTAAGCGTTAATATGTTTTTGATATCCAATAGTTGCTAGAGCGAAGGCAACGATATCCTAGAGAAGGCATGTTCAACTCCAGCGGTGTTAATACATTTTTCCCAAAACATTTTATTACAAAAATTTTCATAAGATTTTGCAATTAAAATAAAAAGATATGTGACTTAGTAATTTTAAAATATAACATATTTAATAATAAAAAAAATAGTATTAAACTATATATATTTGATTAAAGATTTAAATTAATTACTGAAAATGTTTATCCGGCCTAGAGAGCAGTGTGTATTACAATTTTCTTTATGCCGTCATACAAAACAACAGTGGTTATAAATTCACCCGAATATCTTACACATATATCATTTTGAGATATTGTAAATAGATAAAGTATTAATGTATTCGAAGATATATTTGCTAACAAAAAAGTTTTTATTGTACATAGGCGTTTTTTTCGTTATATTATTACGATACTTAATTTCTGGGGTTATTTCTTTCTTACTATAGTTAAACATGAATAAATATATATTTTTTTGTAAGTTAGATTTTTCTTTATTTTTATCGTCGTTTTAGTACATAAACATTTATTTGAAAGAGATTAATGTTCAAAGACGGGGCACAGACAGGTTAGTTTACACAAATATTCCATGACCTCAGGGTAAAGAATAGGTCTGTGTAATCTTGTACGAGACAAATTAATGAAATATCTCGTAAATGACGATAATACATTAGTAACTAATTTAATTTAGTGACTTAAAGTTACATAGTTTATATTTTAAATGCTCATAATAATAAACTGGTAACCTCTTTGTAGGTTTTATTATAATCACTTGTTTTTGTTGTTCAAAGAATCTGATCTGTTACAAATAAAACAAGATATAAACAATATGTTTTATGTCTATGTTTTAACGAACAATAAATTAATCAAACAAACAGATAGTTTTTCAACAATCAAAACAAAAGACTTATACAAATTCTAGATAATGAAACTTTACGAGAATTCACGAAGTGTTTTACAATGGTAAGTATTAAGAGACAATACCACGTGTAATTTTATCTCAATCCCAGAAAGATCAGAATTAAGTCGCTTTGTTCGACAAAAACTTAAAGAAAGGCACGTCTTCACTATTGTCTTATGCAATTACAAACGCCACGTTAAGCTCTTTGTGGCGTAAACGAAACTAGCCCTTAGTTAACTGGCAATAAAGACCAAGTTTACATTTTAAGTATAACTTGAGACAATTTAACGGGTCAGTTATGTAGACAGGAAATGAACTGTGTTTCCATTGTAATACAGGGCAATAAGAGCGGATATGAATAGTGTAACAATGTCAGGAATTATTCAATGAAAAACAATGGGAAACTGTTTTTTAAACATATACGTTTTAAGTGTTGAAATTAACCATGTGATTTAATATTATTTATATTTTATATAATAACTAAATGACAGGTATGTAATATTTGAAATGCCGGTCAATGTTTCTGTCAATTTGTTCAGTTGATTTAATGCCAGTCGAAATTTATAGTGTCAAATTTCTATTTACAGATTATATTATAAAATAGCTATTCCATTCTATTATAAATAAGTTTGACCTTAATTAACTCACAATTTTCAACAACAACAAGTCAAGCATTAATCACTTTAACCCAAACAAAACGTCAAAATATAAACATATGTAACTAGAGATTAGTGCGTATCAGACATAATACAATGTTGATGATATTAATTATACCATATAAACAAACTATAGAAACAACCAACAAAATACAGTATTCTTTAAGCAATACAATGTTCTAAATATAAAATAAAGAAATCGTTTTTCTTTTTATTTTCTAAAGTTGATCAATACTGGGGCGAAGTAAAGTGTTCTTGAGGTGTAAGAGTCGACGAAATGATCGTGTCAGCATTTTGGGAGTAGCTCTTGATATGACAGACCCTTGACTGGCGTCATTACGTAAGCCGATATCGTTGTGATGGGAGATAGGTTATACGTCACTAAATCATTTTATTTTATAATTAAAACTGTATGTATATTTTTTTGTTTTTTCACAATATTTTTAACTTTAATATTTCTTTCGTTTTAACGTTAATAAAAATATGCTATTTAATTATATTTTTTTTAATGAATCCCGATAATTTTGTATCATATTAACCATTTATGACCCATTTATTTATTACCCATGGATTCATTTATGTCAAAAACAATGTCCTGTATTTTATCTAGGGTGGTGTAAAAATCAGCTAAAGAACACAAATTAAAATGGATACTATCTTACACCACTTATCCGAAAGGTGCCCTCAATCCCACCAACATGCATTCTCAAGGAGGGTTGAAGTCAATCCTGTGGCCGGTTCTTTAACTTTTGTGAATACTCTTGCCAGATATATTGCGTCGACCCCAAATAATTGGGATAAGGGCGGGGGCATGATGATAATATAAAAATGTAATAAAAAAGGTATAAAGGAAGAGGAATTATAATAATATTCATTTTGTTTTCCTTAATACAAAAACGTAGTTAACAAAAAATGATTAAACCTTTAGCTTTCAGATACTATAATATATATTTGAAAGTTTCTTTAAATCATATAAATGAGATTTTTGTGTACGTTGTTAAAGTACTTACATTATTTTTAATGTTTGATGTTCTTTAATTTTAGTTATAAATACATAAACACATTTATCTCTCTGTATACTTTGTGTCTTTTTGGTGTCACATATACACGCTACTGGACAATCTTAAATGTAATTTATGAACCAGCATTCCCCGTGGGAAGAAAAAAGTCCTTTATTATGTATAAAACTTTTGAAAGAAAGAAGTAGGGCATAAGTGTAGGTTTAATCATTTTAAAAGCTAAGCATAATATATTATTCAGTGATTTTATTTGAGACCAGCAATTTCTTTAGAGCGGGAGCAACATTGAGACAGACTTTGACAAGATATTTTATTTCAATGAAAAATAATGGAATAGACAAAGAAGTGTCTGAGAATGGCTTTTGAAATAGAAAACATATTTCTAATGTCTTTAGCTATATATCAATGTCTAGAACGTTCCTTTTCATATTTATGAAACCAAAATACTCATTAGGTATTACCATAATAGTACAATATATTGTTAAAGAAACTTCAGCAAAGGAATATCTCATAGAGACTCAGATGTGGTTCATTCAACGCACTTGGGACTAATATTGATTCTAAACTTTAGATTATATACGATTTGAGTTCGTGAATCGTATAAGGGTATCTTGTGATGTTTATGAAAATTAGGAAACTTGTATTTTGAAGGTTGGTAGTTTCCTAATAAGTTTCTTCAAAGTTACTAAGTAACTTGTTTATTAACAGTGTTGAAAAAAACATCTTCAAACCAGCTTTATCCATTAATATTTCTGTTAAAATAATAGTCTTTAAATAAAAAAACATATTAGTTGAGTTCTACTATTTTGCATAAAACAAAATACTAAACGAATTGGTCTCGTATTTTGTGAAAACAGAAACGAGATTTATTAAATATTATTAACATAATTTAATATAAAATTTAAGGATATTCTAAAATTCTTTAAATTTTACTCTTGGTCGTGGAAATATTTATAATGGTATAGATTTGTATTATTCCATGTTTTCCATAAACTAGAGGAAACACAATTGCACAAGAAAATTAAAAATATCAGAAAAATAATTAAAATGTATAAATATTCACGAGTTGTCAGAGAAATATTATTATTCAGTTGTTCTGCTTTAAGTGTTACATCTAGAGAATATTTTACTTAAATTTGCATTTACTAATTAAAAAAAAACCGGACAAGTGCGAGGAGTAGAGCTCACCTACCGAGGATTCCGTACAAATTAATAGGTCATAAGTAGCTTAACCAATTAGACAATAGCTGAGTTTTGGCTATACCATCTTTTTCCGTATATTTTATATATTTTTTTTTATATAAATTAGAATTGGTGTCGTAAGAAAATACATTAAGTAATATGAAATCATTATTTACTCTTTTGAGGTACGGAACCCTAAACAATTTCTATATTAAATTCATTACGTGAAAGTAAGAAGTGACTCTTACATATTATAGCTTATCAACAAAATTTATCTTCAAAGGCTTTTGAAATCTGTTAATTACCTAAATAAGTTTAAGAAGCTTTCTGAACTCAAATGCTTATAATAATACGAACATAATATACGTAACATGACATTAGAAGCGTCATGAAGAAATGTAATGATATTAACATGTTCAATGTATGATTTGAATAAATAAGAGTAAAATATAATTAATGAGTAAAGTTTAATATCATTTTGTTCCTTTGTATATTAATAAAATGTATAGTCGATCTTAAATATCTTAAATAGAAACTTTATTTTAGATTAATCTAGTTGCTACTGGTCATTATAAAAACTTTATCGAAAACCAAAAACAGCCATTTTTAACATTAACTGATTGTTTGCGCTGAACTTAAAACAGCCAAAATCGATTTCAATTGACCTTTACATATGACAACGAGTTCCAGGAGAAAGCTTGGCTGGTAACTTGAATATTGCGTTTTTAAAAATAATTGTTATTCATTATTTGAAAAAATACAATAGTTTTTTTATTGGAAGAAATCAGATTAGATTTTTTTGTCAAATTGTATTTGGCTATATTTTAAATAAGAGCGGTAACGCAGTCATTAATGTAAACATCTCTTGAACATTATTCAAGCAGAAACAAAAGTATACTGGTAGTTTTATGTAATACAAAATTATATATTCATATTTAATTATTACAACGGAACAATCTTCTACATTTAGATGTTATGGTTAAATACTATTGATCTATAAAACTAGGTCATAATTATAATTTAGCTGGTTTTACTCTTTACATCTAATTTCAACTTGAAGCTTTAGGTCAGTCAATTTTTGTCGTTGAATATATAAATATAGACCGCACTAAAACCCATACAGATAATAAATTCGACGATCATTTATTAAGCTTTCCCTTGTATCGGATAGCGTCACATTTATTGCATGCAGATAAACACACAAGCTTTTACAAACACAAGTTTTTATTAAACCAGTACGGAAACCAGGTCATACTATAGTGCATGTCAGTCGATGTATTTGTGTGGAGGTACATATAACAAATTCCAGCATCAAAAGTTAAAGTAAAAAAAAATGGGATCGAAGTCCTTATAAACACTCTATAGTCAGCTAACAAACTCAGAAGCTGAAGGCTCTTGAAAATTTCAGATCATCCCGACTCGAACGCTCTCAAGCCTCAGAACAACCTATTTTAGGTATTCGAGTGTTATGGTGTCCCAATTCTCAAGTTTTCATAATCGAAGAATGAATAAACAGACATCGGTAGGGATATAATTTTCATTCGTCTCTCAAATTATAGGTCAAAACTTTTTCAACTGTCTGTAATTTTATTATACCGCACATTCCAATTTGAACAAGATGAAGGAACATTTCCCATTACCTTTACGGAAATTCATAACTTTTACTAACTTTGTCAATTCCCTGTTCCCATCCAATACGATGATACTTTAGAATTTTATCATACCATAATAAAGTTAAGTGATAACCGATATGAATAATGAAGTGCCGTTAGTTATTCACATGTGAAAGAATTGTTAAGCAGATTTTAATCATCCCATAGCCGTTTATTGCGGTTTGAGATAAACCTTTAGATGGATGTCGACACCTTTCTCTGAAAATTAGGGTTTGACTTGAGTTATGGGGCATTAATATTACTGACAGAGGAAGAATATATGCATCGAATGTTAAAAGCAAGAATAAAAAATATCCTGGAAAGCATTATTTTAGACATTTTAGTTTTAATATCTATTCTATAATATTATACAGTTATACGACTTTGTTTATATTATTATATTAAAAATAGACTTTGTATTTCGTCTTATAGAATATAAATGGTTTCACAAATGCCAGTGTACCAATGCATAAAGCCTAAAAAACGTGATTATCGCTGACATCTACAAGGAAAGTGTGCTCCCACGGACACATTCATCACAGAAGTAATCCAAGACATTGCTTAACAGGTCATTAACGGAGACGTACAATAATTATAACGGAAATCCAATCATCTCTTTCAATCTTGAATCAATTTGATATAGATTTAATCAATATATATGGTGGATATAGGTCGCTCGATATCGAGTAATTATGAAAGCACAAAAGGAAATATAAGTGTTACGTTTCATATGTAATAATATTATTTCACATACTTAAATGTAATTTGGATATATTTTGTGTGAAGTTAACTATTATTTAGTTGGTTTCGTTATTACAGACAACATTTCACACAATAACCTTTCTAACACCTAACTATAATGGGAAGAATAAAGTTATTATTTTTAAGATTAGTTTTATTTATGGTAATATTATAAAACGAAAATGAGTGCTTAGTTAAACGCGTTAACTTTCAAGAAGTAGCGGATTGTTTTTAAAAAATGATTTTAATTATATGATAGGCAGGTTCATGAGGCAGACTATATGGCATTACGCTAGTTATGTGAATAGTAAATCAAATATTCACCTGCGGGTCGAACCGCAAGTAATAGCTAGTCATTTCAATTAAAAATATGTATTCAAGTTATATAATAATTTTTTTTTCAAAGAGTTTTAGTACCAAAATACAAAAAAATCTTTGTCTGTATTTTTAATCAATATCAAAAAAAAAGAAATAACTAAAAAACATTTTTCATTGCAAGTTTGCTAAGCACGTTTATAAGTCATATTCTTTTTAATAAAAATTCCTTGTGTAATGGAATGTCGTTGTAACTTTTCACGGTAGACTCGTAAATCCCATTGTTTTTCACTCTTTTATCGTTATCATTATTTCTGTATTCAAAACGTTTACGTTTCTTCGTAAGTATTATTTAAACGGTTCAATTTGGAAACTCTCAGAAGAAATTTCTAAACAATTATTTTGAATGTAAAAAAGGAAAATATAAATTTTAGTAACAATATTTCTAAATTCGAAAAATATATAAAAAAATCCTTACGTTTTAATACCTTATAGCAAGATGAATGATTCAAATTACAGTAACCGATGATAAGTCACGTATTCAGTAACCTGTATAGAGTAATGATGCTTGTAATTTTTGCCGGTTGAAAACGCCAATTTTTAAAAGTAGGCCAAATGAGAGAAGCTTTTTGCTTCCAAGTCGTATAAAAGAAAAACCTTACTACCATTTTAGTAATGTTAAAGAAACATTAGTATTATTATATTAAATGTATGTGAGGCTTATAATTATTTTTGATTGAACATAATTTGTTTACAATGTGTAAATGGAAATCTAACTACGTTGTATATAGTTTCCGTCACTTCGACTTCGATTCCATTCGGGGTCTTAGCTCATGATAATGAAATATCAAAATCGCGGCCTGAACTACGGGCAGCAAATCCTTGGGCCAGATTTATAATAGTTTGTAAATGTTCAGTGAATATAGTATTGGCTTTTTGAAGTTTCTCTGAAGCAATAATAATAATATTCCCGGCAATAACAAGGTATGAAAACTATTTTTTATACACCTAGGTTTTCTTTGGATGACTGTTATATTAAGTGTAACTTTCAATGCGGAGAAAAAACAAATATAAAATAACAATAATGTTATTATAACGTTGTAATAAGTCTTCTAGGAGGAAGCATTTCCTCTAAAAATTGATAGTATTTTTCACAATTTTTTGTTATAGGCCTTATTTAAATTTTTATTTATATTCGTTGCTTTCTAATAACTGACGTATTTCGGTTCGTCATTCACAATATACCAAATCATATAATTGTATATCTTTATTTATCAATGTACGAGGCGACGCTACTAGGTGGGGCGGATGATGGTGTGAATGGGCAAATATGTAATGGTCGACGTGCGTAGGCTTTTTGTATACTCTAGTTATTAAGCTGCCAATTAGTTCTAATGGCGTTGATAAATCATAGCTTGAAAATGATAGTTGTGGCTTTTAAAGCAGAAATAGTCGAATAACCGTTTTATATTTTGTAGGTTTTTTTAATAACTTATTTTAGCTAAAAGTGAACTTATAATCAAAACAAAATAATGCAACTAAAATAATAGCGAAATTATAAAATAAAAACTGAATCATAGTAACTTTATCTATTAATTGTTTTAATTCTAGTTTTGTGGAACGCAAACGAAAATGAACTTAAAACGAGTAGAAAAAAGCTTTTGTTTCCATTTTCTCGTGAGTGTTAAACGAGATTTTTAACTTTATAATGAAAACAAAACCAAAACGTAAGGCTTTTTCGTTGTTAATAAACAACTCATTTTCGTGATATTGCGCATAGAAGGATATAAATGGCTCTTTTTAAGTACAATCTGATGTTCAATATCAAATTCACACCGTTCTACTTTTAAATGTCCTACCTACGTTAAAAACATCTTTATGTGACGTTATGAAACATATGCTTTTTTATTACAATAAAATATATAATTTAATATTCTTAAAGAAATATCGTCTTATGTTCCTTATTGGATCTTGTATCGAAACATAATAACTTGTGACAATCGTATTTCAATTATATATTATCTGCTTGTGACAATTAATAATATTTATAAACAGTTTTAAAACCTCATTTATAACTTCAATAATGTAGGCTTATTTTCCAACATTATATTGTAAATGACTATGTGAAATCATATTAACAGTTTTAATAGTTTATTTCTAACAAGCCATGATAAATAAACGTAATGAGCTTTGTTATATTAATTGTTACCTTTTGACATAATGCTGACATATATATTCAAAATTTTACTTCTTTGGGGTAGCATTTTTAATTTTATTTTGTAATGTCTATATTAATGAATGACTAATTCTTCCGAGTTCATTTGAAATCCTAATCCAATTTTATTTAGAATAGAAACACGTTTTGCAAAACAATAATTAAAAAGACAGAAGTATTATGCAACTAATGATATATTTACTATTCAAATTATTATTATGTCTCAAAAACTAAACATATTTTAATTGCAAAATATTCGTTGTCACAAAAAAATGAGACAATTAATTGATTTCCAAATTTGTCATAACACAAATAGCACAATAAATTTCTATCTCTCCTTGAATCCATTGCAGCATGTTATTAAACTTTGAAATAAAAATTAAACAACTGAAAAATAATTATATTATATTATCAAGTTTCATTTAATATTGTATTCTTTTAATATTAATCACCAGCTCTTATATTATTTTTTTGGCAATTATATATCCTCATTGAAGCTGACATAGAAAGAAAAAATGAAAGAAAGCAGAACAGAATATAAGAAGAATCGTCTTTATTTTCTTATTTTGTACATATAATGAATGTATACAAATGGGACGGACTTGGGGAAAAGAAAAATTAACATCACATCACACCAAGCCATATAATATCACATGTTTATACAATATTACGGCCTGTAAAAGAACATTACAAGCGATTACCTGTTCCGTTTGCTTAGCGAGGTGTACGAGTTAAATTTTTATTGAACAATTTATTCACGAATTCACACGTAATAATTCTAAATTTATTGCTCGAACTTCTCACATTAACTGGATACGTTATTTTATTATTGAAATAAATGTTAGGTTTAGAGGATGTCAGTGAAAAATTTTCTGTAAATAATACGTGGATCACAATATTTCAAATAGTATAATAATTTTTTTTATAATAATTTAATGGAAACATACTCTCATCAAATACTCTTGTGATATAAACTTCTATCAGATTCAAAGCTTTGGTGTAATCTATGTATTTTGTAATGTAATGATCAAAGTAATAGAATCTACTAACATTGCATTGTTAATGTACTAAGTTCTGCACAAAGCTTCATAATAATCCAGGCTTCGTGAGGGTGTGCCAAATTTGCTGGGATTATTTAGTTAAGACATAAAGACGTGACAATCGCAACCGTACTAACAACATGAAGTCCTAGAGGGCTTAGAATATTGCTATTTAGCTACTATCCCTTTTTTGTATGGCGTTTATATTTTATACTATATATATATATATATATATATATAAAGGTTGGCACTCAATGCTCACTTATATAATATTTTCACACGCATGTTACCTGTTAGTTTAAGTTTATTTCAGTTTAACGTTCAGGTGACCTTAAAAGGACGTCCTTTATAAAGTATTTTAATTCTATATAAAGTTAGTAATCAGGTGAAATTTTAATGAAAATATTACAATTAATGGTAATTACGATATACACAGATCACACTTTAATTACAAACTACACTTGCAGAGATTCCGCAAGCAAACAAGTCTGAACATTATATATATATATATATATATATATATATATATATATATATATATATATATTCATATATATTAATTTAATGTGTATATATTAATTTAACGTGTATATATTAATTTAATATTACATTTAAATATTAACTTTGAATTTGTGATATGAATGAGATAACAGTCATGGATACTTTAGTGGAACTAATTTTAAGACCCATATTTGGCTCTTACAT
Organism: Mechanitis mazaeus; assembly: GCA_959347395.1. NCBI lineage: Eukaryota > Metazoa > Arthropoda > Insecta > Lepidoptera > Nymphalidae > Mechanitis > Mechanitis mazaeus. Next base: position 1,060,894 of record OY365748.1, read on the forward strand.
AACCTTGTAAGCAACCAGATATAAACGTTGTGCCTCTCTGGATAATTCAGTTCAATTAGATTTAAGTGACTAATTGTTTAATTCCAATTTCTTGTTACTTTACCGCTTTTATTTAATTGGTGTTGGACCGCGAATCCCGCAATTATAATCTCAATAAAAGCTAATATTTCATGTCAAAAAGACAGCTTAATATTATTTATGTACCAAAAGAAAAAATAGCAATGTTCAATATTGCTTTAAATATTTAGGTAAAACTATAGTAGTGTCGCCAATAGTTCATGGTCAATAAAACAAAATTGTGCACTACGCGGAGTTGAATAAAATTGGGAACAAAGTAAAAAAGACACTGCGATGTGTTAAGAGAATTTTGAAATTAAGTGCCTGGACAACGGTTTTGTAACACGGAATTCACATTTGAAGATCTCCTATATCGAGTCCAAAACAACAACAAAAAAACTATCGAAATTGGCGTTCGGGGTTGTATACAGTTTTCATTTTGGACTAAAACTGTATTACAAGGATCTATGTTGTTGAAAAAAGCACTTTTGAGGATTTTTCTTGTTGTCAAGATCCTACAATATTAATTGATAGTATGATTATTATTAAACATATAAATAATGTAATATTACAATTTTATTTAGTTTTGAACACAGCAGTGAGATAGAATTTGTAGTTACAATATAAATTAATTGAAATCTTGTGAACGTTTTTATGATCAATTAAGTAGATAGCCCGGTTAATTATTGATATTCTACACCTAAATATTTCAAGTTGTTTCTAGATTTTATAGGCATTTTATATTAACTTTAGATATAGTATGCTATAGTATCTGTCTGTCTAGTCCCAGAATACTCGATTGGCTACACACATCCATTAGCGAAACTAACTGTATTTGACTTCAAAGCACTCGTTTATCATTACTTCACGCCCTTAGCATGGCGTCAATATGCGTATAATGAAATGTAACGAGTATTACCCACATCGTCAAAACTGAAATGTTGTAATATTAAATAAATTTTATATTGCTATTTTATGGTATTTTGTTATGGATTTCACAAAAACGTAGTTAAATTAATATTTATTTTGTTTACACAAATGAAAAAACTCACCAGATTAAAAAAACCTATATTCAGAATGGACTTTCATAAGCTCCATATTTTGTGTAACGCAGAGTTATATATAAAATATAATACACATGATAAAAACATTTATCTCACTGTATTTAAATCAAAGTTCGTATTAATTAAAGAGCGAGTCTATATTCAATATTCGTAATAGAACTTTTGGTAATCGTAACACGTCCATAAATATGTTTATCACGTGTAAATAACTGTCCTTTGTATCCGCCTCTAAGTGTAATTAGCGTTGTATAATTATAGGCGTAATGAATCTATGTCTACGCAACGACTTCCTCTGCGAAATTGCTGTGAATAAAGGAACAGTTATTGCTTGCTTAATGCGTCAACGGTTCGAGTTGGATATCTTTATTGGCTAGGTGTTTAACTATTTTTGTTTTAATGGTGTTACTAGAATGGAGTTGAAGTACGAATACTGTGACTATTTTATACAAAATAGAGACAAAATCCCTACACGTGTAATAGGAAAAGAAAACTCGTTAGTAGTTCATAAATAAATATATTGTGTTAATAAGTATGTATAAATTGAACAAAAGCCTCAATAAATATTGTAGTATGTGGGAAATAAAGTTTTTTTATTTAAATCTATTGACACAACGTTACATAAAATGACAATGAAGAAAAAAAGCTTCCCTCTTTATTTACTTCCAGCAGAATAAGGCTGAGTGTATTTGAATTTCAGACCGAGACCGTAATTCGGCTTAGTGGCCTCTGTCCAAGTTTTAATGGGATATTAAAATTTGTGGACAAAGTATCATTATTATGTTTACTCACAAATTTGTGACCCATGACGGATTATACCTATTAAATTGTAGCCAAATTACAACCTTGTTAGTAACATGATAAACAATTTCAATTAAATAAGTTTCATATTTGATAATTAAAACGTAGCAAAGACAATTTTATGAACTAATATGGTAACAAATGTTTAACTGACTTGTATAAAAAGGGAGATTAGCTAAACATAAATATATCTAAGATGGATGTGGATGTGGAATATCTGTTGCTTTTTCCTGATATGGACTTACACACAACACACACACACACACACACACACACACACACACAGGAACAAAGTAATAGATTTTTTTATTCAGAAACAACGTGAACGAAGTCGAAAGCAACAGCTCAATGTAAGTTTTATCATCATAGGCGCTCACAATTTTGAATAGAATTTCGGTGAGTTTATTAAAATTTATGAGAGGTTTGAATAGCTTAGAGATTTTATATGAATAAGGTTGCATCGGTCTATTCCCTTGAGGTACAACGAAAGGATCAGATATGATGTAGATATTTTAGTTCATTATTTTAAAATATTCGTTATAAAAATTTTTATAACTTCTTCTATAAAAGTTAAAACAAAGGTATATTAATAAGGCTATTAAATTTAGCTCATGGAGCAGTTGATAGATAGTATTAATAATTAGTTCTGACCACTAATCACTATCGTGAACAATAACACCGTGCGATATTGAGCACAGCCGTGCAGCTTCACGTACGTAGTATAATAGCAGATCATATAACGGCGGATTTACTTTGTGTAAAGGAGAATTGCCCCGGCGTCGGAGAGCGGATAAATTTTGGTTTCCGCGACGCCTCCCACAAGAGCAAGCGGTGCATTTGCATTCCTCTTATCGAGTTAGATACTCCACGTAAAATAAAGTTCTATGGTATTTCATGTATAGTTAAAAAAAAACAAAAACGATATGTTGTATATTGTGTTAGAAAAAAAAACAAGTTTTAGGAATCGGAAACTTTTTAATTTTTAAATATAATATTTAAATTATATCCATTATATGAAATTGCATACTCTCCTAATCAAGTTCTAATTATATTGAATTACCTACATATATTTATTGCGAAAACTTTCACAAGACCGAGTCTAGTTTGAGTTTGAGCAAATCAAGGATGGTACAGTGCTTCTAAATAGAGTTTAATTTCCTATCTTAAGGAGCTGAATTGCACTGAAGACATAGACTAGATTCACACCCACTTACGATTCCTGTGTAAAACGTAATTGAAACTGTTCTCTGAATATAAAATGATCTTGAAATGTTGCTCGAATATTTTGAATACCTACTATATAAAATATTTATATTTAATACATTTTATTTTATCTTAACAGGCTTTTAGACTAGACATTGGTATTTTTTCTTTTTGATTTTGTAGTAAGAAAAACATGAATTTATTATTTTTAGACTATTATTATTTCGTCAATATTGTAAGGTATAATATTACGGACGAAATTATAATTAACTATAACGCGAGATCATTAAGGTGAAGTTTAGACACCGAAGCACCAATGTTGGATGAACGCCAAGAAATACTTATCGGATGCGCTATTTAGATAAGCTTAATTATCGTTTCGATCCACAATATAAGTGAAATCAGAGCTTCCTGCTTATTACCATTAAACAAATTGTAAACGTTTGGATAGGCACAAAACGCTATTAGTTCCTTAGTGACGTCAGGTAATTTAAATTGAAAATTGTGATAAATATTTACACTACTAGATTACCTCCATGCGAGAAACTTTACCAGTAATTACTATTTTGAAATGTGTTTTAAAAACCTTATGAAAATAATCTATTATAAATCTAATATTACATATTAAAATTCGTTTTTGAAAATTATTATTATTTTTTTTTTATATATTATGAGTGCAAATTTTATTATTTTAAACTTATTTTTTTTCTAAAGGTCTAACTGTTTTGTTTTTAAAAGTTTCGCAGTAGTTGACATAGACATCAGCTTTTTTATTTTCTTTAAACTGTTCATCCTAAATTTTTAGAATTAACCTCAATAATTGTCATTCCCCTTCCCTTATATGTACAGCGCAGATTCATTAACATTCAGTAGGTACCCGCCTCAACGCCGTCTACGGGTGCCGTAACTATACACTCCGGAACCGGATAACTAGATTATAGTCGTACCTGCTTAACGAGACCCAAGTAACTAGATTGCTAGTGTTTAGATTTAATAGTGTTCTAAATATATATAGTATTACTGAAAATAGTTACTAAAATTATGCTTAATAATATAATATCAAGCGACTATGCCCTTCAAACTTTCCTAGAAGAGGCCGATCTTAAAACTTTGTGTTGAATGGAAATGATTGTAAACATTAATTCCTTTTGTATTTAATCACTAAATATACAATAATAATAATTACTTTGCTGGTTTAATTATTCTAGCGTATAAATTATTCATACAACTCTGGGGAAAATACATGAATATAATCATGTATCAGTTGTTAACATGTTCCCTTGTTAGGTTAGTGTGTTAAATTTCGTGACCTCTGGCCGAAGTTGCTGCTTATGAATGGAAATTATTTCACTAAGATAAGAATGTTTATTCATTTATATCTTACTATAGCATTGAAAATAATATAGAAAAAACGTTCCAACAAAAAATGACAACCACAAACTCGCAATGCAGCAGCATGGTTTATTAATATCGGTGCATTATCATAATAGGGAGTCCATATTTCCTTTATAGAAAAAAATATATATATGTAAAATAATTGTGTGTAATAAAACAATACTTACTTGTGGCTCATAAATATTTTTGCTACACTAAAAAGTTGTAGCTGTACGTACTAAGCGTGTAATATAAACTTCTTAATTAGACAATTCATTAAAATTTGAACCAAATAAATCTTTACTTATATTATGTGACAATATAGGTTATATTATGTTTACTAATATATAATAAGATTTTTTTTTTGCAGTGACATAAAAGTATTCGATAATGGAAAGTATTTAAGTAGATAAAATTTAATCCCGAAACTTGAACAGAATATTATGTGAAAAGTATAAAAAGTTGATTAAGCTTACATTATCAGTCTACCTCATCTTACATAACGAGCTCAAGATGAATGGCACGTTCTTTTAAAATTTAATTTATTATTAATAAGACCAGTAGTATACTGACACGCAACAACTGTTGCTTTTATCATCTAGATATTTTTAAAAATACTGAATTTATTATTCTTTATAAAATAAACTTTCGGTTTTTAAATTATAAAAACTATATTTTTTTTACGTATGTTTTAAATTATTTTTGGAACCATAATTGAATAAAGTTTTAATTTTTATTTTTTTGAAAAAGTAATCTATTTTAACATGCATTATGTACTCGTAGAAATCTAAAACCTTTGACAGTATATATTATAATGTATTTTGTTCTTATATTAAAGTGTTTATAATTTTAAAAGGGAGGCTGTAAAAGTAATTGGTATTGTTTTTTTTTATAATGTATGTCAAATAACTTAAAAGAAAAGGAATCGATTTGTGAAATTTCTTCGTACATATCGTAACATATGAGTTCAAAGGCACCGCTGAAGCATCGTGAGGCAAAACAAACGGAATCTGAATTTCAAATTTGACACCGTTTTCAACCACTTATTTCCAGCAAGAAATATTTCAAGCGCGCTGAATTCAATGGTGAAATGTTTAAAATCAAGCCTTTTGTGAAGTACATGAATGCTAAAAGGAATACTTACTTATGTTCACTTGTAATCTGTGGAGACAATTATATTTATTGAATACTTTTTCGTGTGAATAAAACATTATTTTTATTTACATTCTATACATATTTTTTACTGTTACATGCAAACACTCCATTAATAGCAATATTTTTTACGGAGGTATTATTGTTGTATAAAATCATAATATAATAAAAATATTATTTTATTTATAATTTAAAATTCTTTTTATTATCCTACAACACATTCCTAAAAGAGCTAAATTATCTCGAAAAAAATTTTGATAAATATAAAAAAATACCGTTTTATATCGATCCATTTGAAAATCCTTGTATTTTTGCGGGGGTGTATAATTTCTTATTTGTATTTCAAAGAAAAATCTTACAAAGTAGACTTAGGAATGTTGTAACTAAATTACTTTTAGGCTAAAAGGGGCTTTTTAAAAATGCTTCAAAACTGGTCTTTAAAATTTGAACAAACTTAAGTAATGTACCATTTTCTTTGGCTTTTACCGTATTTCTAATGCTTTGTTCGTTCGTACTGTTCCTTCTGGACAGAATTTAGTTACACTAGATCATGCTTTGACTTCAAATTGTATTTTATTGTATTATTGTTTCAATTTATACTCTTATACTGTTACAATAAAAGCATATATTTTTTATAATATATTAATTTTTATTTATATTTCTTTATTCACGCATAAAAAATATCAATGTATATTTACAGTCGTCCCAAAAAAAAAATTAGGAAAAAAATAATATAAATTTTGATATGATATTACTCAATAATTTTAATTTAATTACAATAATTGAGAATTGCTTTAATATAAAAAATTTTCACTTAAATAATTACATCAACTTATTGTTTTATTATTTATTAAAAGTCAGTTATTTAGTTTAATGTTACAATAAAATGAATATGACAATACAAGTTTTAGAATTAGTGATGATTAGAGTTGAAAAACATTCTAGAATTATGTCAAAAGGTTATGGTAATACAACAGTATTATTACAGAAATAAACAAACAATCTAGTTATTGCCCAAAACCTCTGTGCGCACTTTGAACTACAGGTACATAAGTAAAAGGGAAAATATTCTTTAAAACTTCGACTCTCGAGAGTTGGGCAATTCTAATTTTACTAATTACATAATTAATTTCTACAGAATACAGATTACAGCAGGATAAAACCGTATGTTGCTGTAGTAGATTATATAACTTATGGAAAATTAAGATGAAAAACATACAAAAATAATAATATATATGTTATTTCATTTTTTTTCTCGTAACATTCTATTCGCAGATTTTTACTTTTCTACTTTATTATGACACGTATGTAATAAGAGTTATGATTTTAGTAAGAAATTGAAATTGAAACTGTAATCTAAATTTAATTAAAATTTATTTCTTTATTAATTTAATTAATATAATTCACTTTTGACACGTCATTACTTAAAAGTCTTATCTCTCATTATACTAAAATAATATTTTAATAGAATACTATTTTTGTTAAAATATATTATTTCAACTCAAAAAACACGTGAGTTTTTTCAGCATAAAAACGAGGATCACATGTTACACGTCATTTGAAACTACTTGAAGGTTTTTATTTGTTATTAAACATTTCTAAAACAAGTTGAAGTGCGCTGAAACGTATATAACGAGTGAACAAAGTGACGGACATTCTTTTTTGTCGATATTTCAATTTCCTGGTATTGATCGGGATGCTGTTGTTTCTTTGGACTGAATTGACGTGACTCGATTTAAATTTCAGATAAAGTAAGTAATTTGTATAAAATTTTTGGACTAATATTTGTTATAAACAAAATATTGAAGGTATGTTAGATTTTTTGTGTGTTTTAACGTACATCATCATATATCACATGTTCTTTCATGTTGATAAATTTGTAAGCCCAGAATTAGATCTAATAAATTTCTCTTGACTGGCTAAATATTTCTAAAAACAAGAGAATGACAGAAGCTACATCAAAGCGCGCACTTTGATGTTAAAGGACTGTTGGTAGAGAAATTTCATATTCAATATAAAGTTTTGAAGGCGGTAACATTTTCAAGTATCGGATGTAATGGAGCAAATAAAGGCGTTTGGTGAATAAATTTTTAATCACTCTCGGCCTTGTTCCTCTGTACTCACATATTGACTGCAATATCGTAAACGTTCTACGAAATCATGTTACTTTCAAAATGAAGTTATCATGTCTCGTGAATTGCGATCTTTAAAGGTCTTGGAAAGCTTTTATCAAAATGACACTTTTGATAAGCTTTTTGCTGCTACGTTATAACATCGCTATAACGATATCAGTCCTGAGTTTTATGTTGATATTACAAAGACATTTTTATGAGCCTAGTTAAAAAAAAATACTGAAAATTTATTTAAAATATTTAATTTAATTTAATTACTGATTACTACACTGGTTGTATTATTTAAATGTTTTGTTTTTTTTTATTTTTTTAATTAAGTTAAGTATTCTATAAATATTTTTATGTATCTTAACCATAGTATACACAAATGTTAAAACATTGAAATTTTGTATTATTTCACAAAATTATATTGTATATATATGCTATTTTATTAATCAGTAGTATATATAAGTAATATTACTGTTATTTTAAAATGTATATTTTTAATAATTTATTAAAAATATATACCTACCATAAATGTTACAAGCACATTTTTTTAAAATTAAAATAATACTATTAGAATTAAACAATTACAAAAACTTAATTGTATAAGGTTCTTGAAAGTTAAATTTATCTATTAATTTATTTAGTATTTCATTTTCTCAAATCTGACCTATTAAAGGTATGTATTTCTACTTTCATTTCAGTGGTCGTGAATGGCTGTAAAACCCCGTTTCAATTAGCAACAAATCCTTCTCTTTTTACAAATAGGATTTCAAACACTTTTCTTATTTTCCCGTTAAAATCAGAGCCAATCTGTAAATTAAGTGAAAAAATCAACCACTACCATTGGCTCGCATCCAAACTGGCCCTTCGACCAAAGCCATCTAAAATTCAGATGCAGTCTTTTCCGAACCAAACATTTATTACTAAAGAGAAGGTAAAATAAACTTTATGATAACGAAATAAAGACTATTATGTCAAAATTCAAAAGGTAGCTAAATGTTAGACACTTTATTGGAAAGAATTCAGTGAACCTTTCACACGTTGCCGATAGGAAATGTATGGATGAAGTACACAACTGTCATAAAGATTCACTTTTACTATTTTCCGTTTAACTTAAGTAAATATAAAAATATACGTAGTAATGTAACCCAGATTATTTTCCAAAATGGATTGATATTTTAGAGTAAATACAAGAAGGTCCAGAACTTAATCGATATTTTTACCAATGTATTATACCAAATAATTTATTGAATGTTTTACACACACACGTTTTGACGTCTAATATAAAGTATTAAGTTACTTGTATATTTAGTAGCTAAATAAAAAGATAGGAATATAAACACAATTTTCAATAACGTTTTGTGAAAATGGGTTTACTGTCAGAAACAATCGTGTCATGAAATGGACTACAACATGTCAGAAACCGGAGTAATCTCCATATATATTAGCTAACAGCTTTTTATTTTTCTATATTAGACCAGTTATTGCCAAACAAAAAGACTACTAGAGTATGCAAAAGCACCATTATTAATAATTATTTATATTAAATTTTTATAACATAGAACTACAATTTAATATCTTTTGCTCAAACATTCAGTTCACTCTTAATTTTATTATTTTGATAAAAAAAGAAAATATAAATTTATATTAAATTAAAGTTTTCATAAATGTAAATAAAAATGCCAAGAAAGCAATATTATTATAATGATGGTATATTAAACAATAACATAGTGATTCTAAAAAGGCTAGAGATATTAAAATATAAGTATTTAAGTGAGGGAATGATCTCTCGTATCAATGATCAGATTGAGAGCTTTTTCACATAAAGTCCCGGATTCTTTAAGTGATTTAAAGAACCCGGGACTTTACTAAAGTTTGCGTAACTACCAACAATTCAGTGGTCACAACGCATAAAATGGCAACCTAGCATTATTTCTGCTTCTTGACACTGTAATAACATTTTAATAATAAATTTGCTTCAGCTGCAAAAACAATGATTTCAAATTTCCTAAAGATGTGTGTCATAGGAAATTGGCGGACAAATTTACATTTATTTAAATATATATAAAAAAATAATAATTATATATAAAGTAAAAGTAAGTACATATTAAAAAAAATATAATTATATATCGATTGCAAAAATTAAAACAAAAGGTGTTTAAAATTATTTCAGGCTTAATTAGAAAATTTAGTTTAAAACAGACATTCAAATATTATTTTCATATCTTTAGACCACATCATAAGTGAGAAAGCAAAAGATTTAGTGTGGTTTCCAGCGGCTACAAATCAAGTGTGGTTGTCCAAATCGTGAAAACTCGGCAATATTCATACAGTTTTTTTCAGCTAAAAGTTTATAGCCAGTAATATTTTCTGAACTGTTACAAGCTTTATGATACAATAAAAGGTATTTCCTTTAATTTAATGAAAATAGAACAATTTAAAAGTTTATATTTTACTCACCATCCGTTGATTCATCAATGTCTGGTGTCATGTCTCTTGTTGCGTGTATGAGTTTTTACACTGAAGGCTTTGTTTGTATTACATTTTCACGGTTCGGAAAACTGAAACCGTAAATAAAAAAATCTTTTTGATTATTTTCTATATTGATGTTTTATAAAAAATTACAGCAAAGCTCGTTTATTATTTATCATTTTTTTTATTATTTACAACATTTTATAAAACAAGAGTTACATTTAATATAAAAGCGATTTACTCGTAAGTAAGATTGTGTTAGATTGTGAGAATTGCAGTTAAGTGTATTAAATTCTCATCGCCGTTGTATCTTAAAGGATTAGTCCCTCTCACAATGAATTTTTGTTTTAAAAGCATTAAGTAAAATAAAACTTTTACTAGAAATTTACAATTAAATAAAGAAATATTTTATTAATATATATTATCTTAAGATTTATTTTATTCTTGAGTAAATCATTACAAATTTTTAGGGAGATCATTAAAATCGTATTTGATTGAATCTTATAATGTAGAAGAAATTTAGTTTGATAAAAAAAAAAATCTCACATTCTTTATTGTTTTTTTATTATTATTTAATTATTGCACAAACAACGAGCAAATGAGAAACTTATTATGCAATAAAGAAATTAAACAATCTTTTTTAAAATTTTAAATTTTTGGTGAAATATGAAAAATATTTAATCAATATACTTTAATGTTTTCTTAGATTTTCTAGAGTACTACAAATTTTAATGTAACTATTTTACGGATTTAACTCACTGACTCACTGACAGACAAATACATCTCATCTTCTCGCGAACACGCTTGCTACAAAGCATTTCAAACGTCGGGTTATAATTAAAAATGTAATAATGAACGCAAATGAATAGTTTTATTTAATGTACATTTTCGGTAGCTTTTATAGTTTAAAACATCTTAGTAAAACGGTATGTAATATAAACATATCCTTGCATAGAATAAACGATATATTAGTACCACCTAATTGTTTAAATAAAGACAGAAATGTGACTTGAGCTAATTAAAATGACATGAACAAAAATAACAAAAATTGAAATTAAAAATTTTAGAGATATTTTTTTTAAATAATTTAATTTCTCTTGCAGATTTTCATAGTTTGTAAAGTTTAAAACGGAGAATACCATTTTAAAACGTAAAGCAAATTTAATATCAGCTTCTAAAACAACAAATCGTAATGGATTCAAAAACGGTGATATTTTAATATCGACTTTATCTCCGATGAGATCGGCTCAGCAAATATTGCACAAGAACGTGCTGTTGTTAAACAAATATCGTATTTTGAGATTTAATTTTTATCTGAAAATCTTTAAACTTTATAACAATTTTTCTCTTATTTTACTTTTTTAATTAATGATTTACTTACTTAATGATCATTACACAAAAATATACAAAAATACTTTTATAGTTATAATAACTAAACTCATTACTTTTACTTTGAAAAAACATCAAATTACAAATATATAAGAGAATATGAGGTTCTAGAAAAAAAAATTAGAGAATAATAAATCATAAGAATAAAAAAACATAAACGAATACTAACGATTTTTATTTCATTAAAATTTACGTTGATATCTACAGAAATGAAATAGAAGCTTCGTCTAGTTCGACCGAAGCCTTACAAATATTCTGTGAGTGAATAGCGATAATTTTTGAATTCAGTCTGATTGTGCCTGACGTCGGTTTACAGAGACAATGGATAGGATTAATACATAAACTACTTATTACACTGATTGGACAAAAGATTTTGTTTCTCTTCAAATATTTTCTAAAACTTATATTAACATAAAGTTTGCCTCATATTTTATATATTAAATAATTTGGGTTACGTATTTTAAAAAATTACACGTTTTTGTTATATAAAATGCAATGTTAAACAATTTTTGGAATTTATAATTATAATAAACTTAAACAGTATTTTCAGCTTCTCCTGTTCTCCCGTCATATTTTAAGAGGCGTCACGTAACATTAAGGTGACACAGTTGAATATATGATATTATATATAATAATTATTTACATGATTTGAAAAATGATTGACTGATTTATTTATTTTTGCTGCACTTGTGTTTTTAATGAAGTCAAAAACGGTTAGATCTGATTTGGATACGATAAGATTCGTTGCGTTCGTATAGTTTATTATCAGGACAAAACCTCGTTTGCAAGAGCAGCAATTAAATTATTTAAATCAATCGCAAAGTGTATACACTAAGAACTTCTTATTCTGTAAAGTCTATAAATTTTGGCCAGCGACAATAGAATTAGTAATCAAACCATATCGCAAGTGAAGTCAAGGGGTAAAGGCAAATATGACGGGCGGATTTGGGTCGTTAGTCACGCCTTAGATTACAGCTTATATTCCGCCGGTTGATTCACGACGTGACGACAGCGCGAAGGAGACATTGGGTTTCGCATGTAACGGGAAATTTATAGTTTGGTTTTTGTTAATGTGTCACGATATTATAAATGCTATCTGCTACCTAGCACTTAGGTCTAGGATTTAAATTTAGAAGGTTTTTTAAAAGTGATATTTAAGTAACTATTTGAATACACAATTAAAAGATATGGTTTCATTTAGTATATATTTTGTAGCTGCTTTGAGATCTCAAAATTTTTTTACATGTACTCTATAAATTGTGTATATATCTTATTATTAGCTTTTAACCCTTTCAAAAGACCATGGAAACCAGAACATTAGCCCGTTATTTACCTTAAAGTGACCCACAACTACGTTCGCTCCTCTTTAAAAATTAAAATATTAAAAAAAAATATTAAATCTGTTATAATATATTAAACTCTTTTAAATTGTTACATGCCTATCATAACTAGAAAGTTTTTTAAATCAAACCAGTAATTTGAAAATAAGTACTTATTATCAAACCAAATATCTCATTTGATTGATTTTACTAGAAATAAAGCGCAAAAGAAGCAAAGCATAGTTTTAGTTTCATTTATTGTCCTAATTTTCAAATATTAAATAGTGTACTATTTTATTTGAACCACTAAAAAAGAATGAATACTACATTAAAGTTCAAAGCTCGTATTATCGCTAAAGTAATATATCTATTAGTCAATCCGATTTATAATTGTAAATTATAAATAATGCTACATAATATAGTATGTTGAATATTAATGATTACCTAAAATAATTTATTCTGTATTTCAATACATGTTTCCTTCTTCTATCTATATTCCTGTCCTTAGGGATATATTAAAATATAAATAAAAATATGTAAAAAAAAATTGTTTTATAGTGTTTTAAATTTTAAAGAGTTATTTCTACCGTACGGTAATTTTATGACACATTTAAAAAGAAGAAAGAAAGAGAGATTTCTTCAACATATACTTATACATAAGTCGAAGAGAAATTCAAGTAATTTTCACTCTGTGCCATTATCAAGTTCTCAACCAGCGTTGAAACAATTTAAAATTTAATTTTTAACACCACCTTTCTCAAAAGTCGGAAATATCTAAATTAGGAAGCGAATTGTTAAATTCTGGAGCATTGAATTTATTAAAACTATAAAGCTGTAAGTTATTGTTTATAATATAACAAGTAAAGAGAATTCACACCTTCTCATAGTATTTTTTCTAAGGCGGTTTAAAAGATGTCCCACAATGACCCCACGTTTCGAATGCTTTGCAGCAAACGTGTTCGCGGTGAGACGAGATGATGGTGTTAGTTTTATTGAAATGCACAGCATACTTTAGTTACTTAAATGCAGTCTACAAAAGAGTCACTATAGTTTAAAAAATCTTAGTACAATGTGTTGATTTCCAATATATATCCACATACATAATATAATTAGACATTCAGGATTTTAAGTTTTATTTTATTATTTATGTAAAATCTATAGAAAATAATAAAGACAATTAGCAGCTGTAGATTTAGTTCATTAGAATATATAACTTGTACTGAATATGGATACTATGTCATGAAAGTATTTAGAAAAGCAAGCTTTACAATATTATCGACATAAAGAGCAATTCACAACGTGTTTTTTTGCCTCACAATCTAATAATATTTTAATAATAAACTTTCCTTTAGCCACCAACAATGAAAATTTCCATCTCGACGCCTGTGACACGCGTTACCAAAAGAGCGAAAACAAGATTATTAATTGAAAAAACTGACTTTTGGTGTTGTATCCACATATTAAACTTTATAAATTAAGATGTTATAGATATTTTTGTATCGTCCTCGTTGCAGTTATGTAAAGTAAAAAAATAAATATTTTTGTTAATTACACAGTTTCTCTTATTAAAAATAGAATATTTTATTTAAAATACTTTTATTAAAAAATAAATATGTCTGTTTAGACACAGCGCTTTTATTTTATATTTATTTCACCATGACGAGTTAAAAAGAAAAAGATTTAGTGTAAATTCCAAAGGCAACACATCAGGTGTGTCTGTCCAAATCGCGAAAATTGTGCTAAATTCACACGTAGTTTTTACGGTACAAAACTTTATTGTTTGGAAATATTTTACCGACTGCTATAATTGCCAATTTAAATCCGTTTTTTATAAAAGTTCTAAAAAAGTTCATACCTATACGAAAAAGAAGTTTATAAATAGAAATATAATATACTAGCTGCTCCCTACGACTTCGTTTGCACTCCTCTTAATAGACATTTGTTTCAGATTCAGATTATATGTATAGTTATTTGCTTTTTTCTGCACCGTATACCTCTTTGAGATATTAATTAGACTCAGGTTATATAGCCTTTGTATGATTTGAGAATCATTTGGAGTTTTTTACTAATCTTGACTTCAATTCTAATTTGTTTAAGTATCGCTGACCTACACTTTGAAATCTTGCAACTAAACTTTGGCTTTTCATACCTGCAATTTATATCTATGATAATACGAAGAAAAATTATATTGACTTTGACTTTTAATTCACTCAGTTATCAGGAAAGAAAGCCGACGACTAATAAAAACAAATTATAACAAAAGTAACTTTTAATAAAAGTTGTAGGCAACAAAAAGCTGTTCGTACGTCACCAATAGTAGCTGCATTTAAATTCCATATGAATTTTGTATTTTTCTGACTATTTTTGCTACACTAAATTGACAAAGTTACTATTATATTAAGAATTTAACCTGTATAGTTTTATGAATTATTTATAGTTTTTCATTTTTAACAGTTTCACAAATTGATTTGTAAGCATTTAAACAAGCAAACCACAATATTTTTATATAATGAAATACTAAAGTAGTCTATATATAAACTTCACCTTCCAATAATAACTGCGATCTAACTCAATCCAGTCATCCAATATCATGTCACCATAATTAGCTGTCAAAAGCACTTGGACTCTATAAATATTATTACGTCAACAGTTGAGTCATGAATAAGTAGTAATGAAACCAATAATTTATAATAAAACTATAAAATATATATTGTTAGTCAACCATCTAGTAATGTTGATAATTACAAGACTCAATAACGCTTGTAAGCTTAGGTCTTATACGACCGTAATTCAGTATATGTATAGATTTCAGAGTTTTTTTTTTCAATTCAATCCATTGTTATTTTTAAAATTTTGAACAAGTTTAAAACCACATGCGCCTTTATAAATGAGAAAAGTATTTGCAATATCTGAACGTTTATTTGCTGTCTGGATATCGTAGCGTCATTATTAGTTTCTAACAATGGATAAAACTGACTTCCGGTTAATGAAATTAAACATTTCTTTTTACTTCGTTCCTGAAATTAATGTAATTTTATTAAAGTTTTGTAATAAACATTCAGTAAATTTATTATAAAGTACAATTTTTTTATTTTGTTATTTTATCTTACTTTAATAAAAATAAATATATAATTGATATAAACAATAATTATTGAAGAAATTGAATATTTTTAGTCAATATACTATTTTTATATAAATTACTTGTTAGTTGTTCCGCTTGTGAACAATTCTGAACCTTAATTATTTTTTAATTTTATAACTGAATATTCACAAATTTGTATTCAAAGATTCTATAAATTCATTTAAAATACAAAATCCGCCAATACATTGCACATTTTGTTTTATAATACCGCTGCAGATCAGTTTATAATATATATATGAAACATAACATATCATATACTTACGTGACAAAGTTTTATAATTAATTTCTTATTCAAGGCATTTAACATCCAAGACTTAGTTAAGCGCTAAGCACGTCTAGGCAGCCGGTGTAAACAGGCGTTTCAACAGCTAATCGTTGTAATGAAGTCAGGCTGAGACGGCTGCAGCGCAGAGATAATTAATGTTTAATGCAAAACGAGTACAATATCAGCAATAGTTTTAGTTATTTTAATTTATATACTTAAAATAGTTTTATGGAAAACATTTGAATACATTACTTAAGAGGAGATATTTTTAGTATGATTAGACGGCGTTCATGCTTTCTTCTTTGTATTGTAGAAAATCTTGTATGCCTTTTAACCGCTATCAAACATAATACGTAAAAAAATACATGTAGTTTTACTTTATAAAATTTGTTTATATATATTTTAATGTAAAGAGTGTAAGTGCATAATACACGATATTGGTTTAGTATCTCGTAAAGCAATGGTATTAATTTTCCTTCTTATGCGTACCGAAAATCTCAACTTATTTATCCGAAAAATAAAAATAAATAAAACGAATAATTGTTACCGATACATTAAAAAATAGTGAGATGTTAACAGTGTGATATATTTGGAATGAGATCGGTTCAGTAAATACTTCGCGAAAACGTGACGTCACTACAAACAACAGATTTTCTTTTCGTCTTTAATTAAATATTTTTTTTTATTATAAATTGAATGAATAAGTAAATTTTAAGATAAATGATAATTATTAAATAGTCTTACTAGTATTATTAAATTACATTTTACTATTAATAACTATGACTGCAAATTTACATCAATTTACATAAAACTTAATTTAGAACATGATATTGATTATGAGCGAGACGAGTTGAAGCCAAGTTACATTTAATAACAAAATCCTTCCCTTTTGTTACTAAAATAATTCTGTGTCGCAGTTGTCTCAATAAGCTTAAAATATAATGTCAAAGATTTTGTATCGCTGTGAAACTTTGTGGTCTTACACGATTTAAAAATAGTATTTATTTATTGACAGCCACAATATTATATCATATTGTCATGTGATTACAGTTTTTGAGTTTAAAATATAAAGAAAAAGAATTCCAATTCACAGACAAGGCATTACTGAATTTTATACTCGATATATTTTACATTTATAATTTTAAATGGATATATTGTTTATTATTTATACACAGACAATAAGCAGAATTTATTCATAAGCTACTTATTATTTCGAGCAAAGCTGATAACAAACAGAATGATTAAAATACAAAGAGACCTTATCTTTCTGTTCAAGATAACAAATTTGTCGAAGGTTGTAGTTAAAAAGTAAAATTAAAGATAAATATTACTATGTGTATTTTATTTATCATTATATTATATTTTGCGTAATGGTTCAAAACACAAATTAATATTATTTTATTTAGTCATTATTTTGAGCAATAGGATTTGTCGTATTATTTTGATATTAAATTATAATATTTAAAGTAATTAGCCTCATAACTTAATCTTCTTTTATATTTTATTTCTTACTCAATTACTCAATTTTTAGAAAAAAATTTCAAATAATCTGCTTAAAATTACTGATAACAAAAATGGCCAGAAATAAAATTAACGTTAAGCACCGAATTCTAACCTTAGCTAGAATTTAAGTTATAAAGTTTATATTATACCTTGCTAAATGAAAACAGAGCTCCATAATCGACACGTGAAAAGGCAAAGGGTTTAAACCGTCCTGAAATTAATATCACGTTCTCAAATAATTTTGTTAATCTATCCCTAACAGTTTTAAATAAATTAACAATAATACATTTAAAATGTAAATAAGTTCAATATTTTAAGCTCATTTAAATTTATAATTTATAGCTTAGCAGAGCTAAACATAATTATATTTATATAGATAGTTTCAAATGTATAAATATATTTAAAATTAAATCCGTTATGAGATATATATCAGTTCCATCAGAGCAATATTTTACTTTTACACCTATATATTTTGTGTGCATGTTTGTATAAAATAAAGGATATACTGCTATTAATTAACTATAGGCTAACTTATTTAATTGTATGTCTGTCGATGATTCATTATAAAATATTTCACTTTTCTATTTAAAATTAAATTGATATAGGTATGGTATTTGATACAAAGCATTAGCCTGAAATAATGTTATTATATCACGTGGTTTTAAAGTAATAAATCATACATTTCAGACTGTGTGCGCTCAGAGGCAGGTATAATAAATGTGACAGTAAAATTTAGGTCGCAACTCACTATGCCTCTCCAGCACATATCAGGCTAAATTATAAATAAACAATGATTATAATAAAATACATACCTACACCTATTTAAATTGGTTTGTTTTATTCAAGTTATGTAAAACTTTTAAACACCAACGTTTTTGTTGCCAAAATGTTCAGAATCGTCAAATATATTTTGTACTATCGACATTTTTTGTTGCCAAAATAGCTCCAAGGCTCATGATATTGGCTCCCAAGTATTTCATTTTAATGATAATGACGAAGTTTAATAAATTAAGCTACTTTTTCTTATCTATGTGCTTGTTTCTAATATTTTTATCAATTGCAATAAAAAAAATATTATTTGAAAAAATTAAATAATGTATAGTTAATAAATAGTATTAACTTTATTTTCAGACCTTATATAGATTTCCCTATACCTATCAAAAGCTTTTATAGCCAACATAACTCAAAAGTATTGTGTTTACTAAAAACACAGCCAGCGAGAGGGTATACGTTTGATCTCGAACTTGCACGGAATCTTATCTTTGATACATAGAACCGAAAATCCCTTGGATATAGAAATAAGTTTATTAGGTGTGTAGCTTGAAACTTTTATGATAATAACTAATGTGAAAGAACAAAGTTTTCGGGTTTATGGTCGATTGGACAGGACATTTTTTGTTTATACAAACGTTTGTTTTAAATTACTGGTGTTTCGTCTCGTCATTTTGTCGTCATTTATTCAAGATATTTTTAAGTAAAGATAATTTGTTAAATTATCCCTGAATGTTATAGTCATTATTTTTAATGAAATATTTAAATATAATACAATAACGTGTCTTGCTCTGTCTTGATGGTATGAAGTAAAAAAATTTAATCGACAACAGATTATTAATTAGGTACTTTTTATCTTTAGAATGAAATCCACGATAAGTTATATATCTCTGACAAAAACAGTTTTTAAAGCGAAAACATTTATGGCCGTGTTACACGTCTTTAGGACAGGGGAAAATTCTATGGGTTTGCGTCAGCAACAAGCAAATGCGCGCACAGCTACATAAATTGTTTGTACCCGATTGTATGATGCTTTTTGGATGAATAAATCGTTGTGAATTCGCATCATCAACACGCTGTAGTAATATCAGTATATCACGTGTCATATAATATAAATTCTTTGTATTCTTAACTAAGTATTTTTTATTCGCACATTTAAACAACTACACAACAGAAGATTCTGCAATACTTTAATTAGATATAGAAATAAATTTAACGATGTGAACAACACCCACGAAACTGCCCCACAACGGCCGCGAAATACCACCTGGCTATGCTGGGAGCAGCAAGTGGCATCCACAACCGTCCCCGAACTTCCCGCAAACGAGTGCGCCCCAAAACCAAACCCGGAGCAAGCAGCCCGGCCCTATACTTCTCCACAACCCCCCAACTGACAACCACGGAATACCGCCCGGCGATGTTGGATACCTGAGGAGGCACCCATCACTGTCCCCGAACCCCAGACTACCACGCAAGTCCCAAGCACGCGCGCGGCAGTCCAAAATCCGGGCTTTTGTACGCCTGTGGCGATCTCCTGAAAGAGACCACCACGGCATACAAGGCCGGAAGAGGCGGAATCCACCACCTCAACCTAACCCCCTCTCGCTACGAAGCCCTCCGTCAAAGCGACATCTTCGCTCAGGAGAGGCTCCGCAGCAGGGACCAGACACACAGCAACCTCTACTGAAAGAGGCGCAAGTCCGGTCCCCACCTGTGCCGGGCATTAGCTAACGGCTAACGCGCACCCGAACGAACTCTTTAACCGTTGCCCAAGGAGCACCGGCCAGCACCGCTTCCCATGCCACGGAACGTATCCGGCAGCATCGATAGTGGACGGGCACACGAGGAGGTTCTCGACGCGTAGCCCCCCATATTATTAACCATGTCCTAGTTTTGCAAGAATAGACCACAAGCTAGTTTTGCAAGAATAGTAAACAACTACAGATTAAGCTAAATTTCTGCAAGAAAATTCAATGAGAAGGGAGCAGATGACGTCGCGGGATAATATATATATACATATACCCATTTCGCAATACAAATTGTGTTACTTCAAAAAAAATCCGGTTATTCTAAAAAAAAACAGTATTATTAATATTGTTTCATGATAGTATTTGATAATGAACACTTTTTAAATAATAAAAATAATACTCGAACAATATAACATTTCTACAAATTAAAACAAATACCAACTAAAGCAAGTTAACCGAGCAAAAGGCAAAGAAAATCAAAAGCATAATTACGCTCTTTTCAATACAAAACAATACTCAACTTAGCTGAACAAAACCTAGCTGACTTTCATAACTAGGTCTTATTTATCTTACTTTGTAAAGGGGACAAAAAACTTTATTCTTAGTAAAACATTTTCTGATTTTATTTATTTTAATAGAAATACACCATAACCAAAGGATATATATTTTATTTTACTATATATATTCTTTAAATATTACTGTAAAAAATTTCAAGATAGACGGGACCTGCGACATTTAAAATACCGTTTCCAACACTGATCACCACATACCAACGTACGAAATGGTATTTTAAAAAAAAAAAGGTTTACGAGGCTAACATGTTCATATACTATTTGAAACAATAATCACATTATTTATAAAATATATAGTATATATCTCTGTTGTCTGTTGTTATGAAACAAAACACTTTTATCTTACGCTTAAACCGGTCTGGTTCAATCGGTCTGGTAAGTGAGAAATCAAAAGATTTATTGAGGATTCCAAATGCTACAAATCAAGTGTGGCTGTCCAAATTGTGAAAATTGTGAGATATTCGCACAGTTTTTGTGGCCCAAAGCGTTGTCGCATGCAAATTTTTCTGAACTGACTGTTATAATTGCCAATTTGTGGTCGTATTTTAGAGTTTTTAACAGTTTTTCGCATTGTCAGAAGTTTACAAATTGATCGAATAAATAATTAACTATAGATATAACTTGTTTCGTTACCTTTTTATTTGTAATGTAGTTTAGAAGTTTATTATAAAGATTTACGACATTAGTACGGTATTTACGACATCACACTTTGTCTAGTTCATAGTTTTTTAAAGATGTATCCGAAATCATAAGTTTAGTATATTTTTAGAACAATTGAACTAATTAAAGTAACTTTAAAAACATAAAGACAAAAAATGAAATCATTTTTTACTACTATTTTAAACTTGGCAAGTACATTATATAATAATAATTTCAAATTCTGGAATTTAGATGTTCATGAAAAAAACTTAGTCGGTGTTGAGAATTTTATTAAGAAAAGTTTGTCAGTTTGTAGAACTAGCTTTAGAAGTGAGGTTATATTATATAAAATATTAATCTTTATCTCCTACCCAGTGGCATAATAGATTAATTCAAAATATTAGTGAACTGTTTTAATTAATAATAATGTAAATGAATAGTTCAAATCAAATCTACCATTGATAAGTATTTAGTCACAAGACGAAATAATGTTTTTATTTAAAAGTTGGTATAAGTAATGTATAAGTAATTGTTAGCGATATTAACATATTTTCTTTTGCTACTTAAAAACAAAACGAAAAGTAACAAAGCATTAATGAAATTAAACTTCCTATTTTTCTTCGACAGGCCGTAAAAAGTTTTTCCATTATAGAGAGTTTAGCACTTATTGTGGATAAGCTTATCGTTTATTGGTGTTGGTTATTGACGATAAATCTAGTATTGGTTTTTGATTAAATTACTAATTAAATAAAAGTTTCTAAGCATAAATAATCTGAACTTTTAACGTAAGTCTTAACAACTTCATAAACTAAAATGATTAATGCACATGTAATAAACGATATTCTCAAATAGAAGAAAAACTTTGTATATTTAACTAAGTTATATGAGTTTTCAATAAATTATATATTATGTTTCTATAGTAATTCGATACATTTTCCTCTAGAATCCTGTGTTTCCTAACTTGTTATGAACTAGCTCTTTCAAACAAAAATCTGACAAATTATTAAAACACCCACTGAGTACAAAAAGTGCTTGTCAGAGCAGATTATCATAAAATTCACTGAGGTTGCAGGTACCCTTCGTAGTTTAATAAAATAATATAAAATAAAGCTACTCATAAAATAATATCAATATAGTAGTCGTTTATAACATTGCTCTGGTAATCATTAAAGGAAAGCTATGATTCGTGAAATTCGGCGGATGAACATTAAAAAGTCAAAAATAATTGAAGCGTTCAGGTAACTGCGAAAATAAATAAAACGCTAGCAAAATTTAATTTCAGCTCATGAAACGAAAAATTGTAAACGATACGTTCGAAATTGGTGCGATTTTAACGTCGAGGTATATCTTGAATGAGATCGGCTCAGCAAATATTACGCGGGAACGTGCTGCAGCTACACAAATAACATATTTTATACATTTATTTTTTTAGCAGAATATGTTGACTAAAGTGAATATTAGTTTATTTTTTTATATTAACCCAAATAAAGTAAAAAGTACCACAAAAGCTTACATATTTAATATTACTAGTGATCCCAGGCGGCTGAACTCTGACCGCATTCTAAAGTTCAAATGTTTATGAGAGTTTCGAATAATAAAAAAATAATTTCAGCTCTCGTTGCATATAGCCTTGCATTTAGCGGCGGTTAGAGTATTTGATGATCAACCGAGCAGTGTCTTGTACTTCCTTCACCGTTGTCAAACATAATTCCTGCAGATAAATACGGATTGGGAAAATGTAGTGCATTTTGTACTCACTATCGCTAGAATGCCCGTTGGCATCGTTCACTCTTAACAAAGACAATTATCACACACAACCTATAACTCTCAACTATTAGCTTCGAACTTATCTGACATAGACAAATAAAAATAAAACACGGAGTATGTTCAAACGTCATTTTAAAGTGGTATAACACTTTTCATTTCATCAATTTGTGTTACCTGTATTGAATTAAGTTATGTAGTATAACCACCATATCTTTTAGATATTTTAGTATTTATATTTTATAAATATTGAAGCAGATGACAATCTATGCTTTGTGTGTATTGACTTCAGAATCCAATTATATAGTCTCCCTATTCTGTCAGTTTGTCAGTTTGTTTTTCTGTGGTGTCGCGTCACCGAAACTCAACGAAACGTCGTTGCAACAAGTTCAATACTTCAATCGAAAGCTCTTGATGATAGAAGATGAATGGTAACATTTTGGACCTCCTCCAGTAACCGGAAGTGGGACGTTTGGACCTCCAAATTTCGGCGAGTGTAAAAAAAATATGAACGTGTCTGATAAAACTTGAAATACTTGAATTTCTAGAAACCCGATAAAGATAGTATTAAATAATCGTCGTGTGATGTTAAAACTCTTTTTTGAACATTATAATCAATATAAATTAAACGTACAGATAATAATAATAATCTCTGCGAGTCAACTTTTGAATTACTAAAAAACAGAAAATATTAAAATAACAAAAACAAAGATAAAATAAATACAACATAATAAAATAAAGATTTCTAAAAGGCTTGATAAAGAAGTATAACAGAAAAACTAATTTAATCAAAATGTAATCATGGGTAATTTAATTAATAACTTATCATGGGCACATGCATATTAATATAATAAATGTAATATATCTTACAAGTTTAATGTATATTATTATTTTTACATTATTTAAAATATAATTACATATGTATGTGTAAACCTTAGTTTGGCAATTCTTTACAAGATAGGGTTGACAAAGGTTGCCTTATATTTAGATCACGGTGGTACGATAAAAGCTCAAATTATACCCAAAAATCACAAACGACATATCGATTGTGAGTTTAGATATTAGTTTTACCAAATACGATCGAGTTAGACGTTAGTCTGACTAGTTCAGAAAAAGGTTTTGCTTAACGTTATTATTATTCATCTATAATTATTAATCTACTCGCATTTTACTGCATTTCAAATCACATTCTTTCCAAAGATATTTGACTTCAAAATATAAAAGCAATATAAAAAAGGTTTAACTAAAAGATAATTGGGTAAAAAATTGTAAAATTTTAATTCAACAACGTTGTGAATATTAAAAGAGTTAATTAAAATATTTTATTGCTATCTGTTTGAGTCTATGATAGAAATTTAATATTGATTTCAAAATTATTGCATTTGATTTTTGGACCGTATTTTATTAATTAACAATTATATTAATAATGTATATACACAAACAGATACATTAGTATCTGTAATAATAATATATAATGGTTGTCAAAATGTAATGTAATACCTTCCTCTATTAAATTTTCAATTATAACATTGTTATTGATTGTATACAAATGGCAAAACATTTTCAAATCTAACATCAATGATTACATCAGGTAGAACGTCAGCAATTGCAATTGCCAGATGTGGTAAATGATAGATGAAATCGGTTTTATTTAATTCAAAATACGTATTAATTGATATCTGTAATATTGTATTAAACCGACCGTGTTCGCGAAACCGAGCGATCATTCATTGTTTAAAGGGAATATACAATTAAACTTTGATCAACTATTCTAAGTGAACCTCCGATATTACTTGACTTTGGAGATTATTCACACTTTAATAAAATCATTTGTAAAGTAATTAATAATATAGTTACGTATATCATAGATGTTTGCAACTATTGGAAAGCAACAGTAATACAGTTTCTCATGGAATGTGTTTTAAATTACACGGTTAAGGTACCTTTCATCTCATAAGATCGGCTTATTATGGATGACGTAGAGTTATGTTAATCGTCTGACTGGCCCATTAACAGAAGGCAAACGCTGGAATTTTAAATCTTGAGGTGAACATTGCAAAATTTCTGGAGATAAATTAATAAAATGTATTTATTCTTGTCATTTGAACATTTTTCGGTGTGAAAATTCAGTTAAATTAGTCCATAGGTTTTCAATACCACATCGAAATACCACAAAAGCAAAGTAAACGGTAATATTCTGTAACACAAATATACAAATGTTTTTTGATTTTAATAACGAATTAAAACTTACTACATCGAATAAAAGTTTCGCGAATTGTTAAATTAATGTCACGATGTATTTTATATACTAACACCACGTAAAAATATTAAAGTAAAAAATCTTTTGTTTTTGTAAAATATTTAATTTAGTTGAGCTGTCAATTGCACGACTGTGTTCATTGTGCTTCTTTAGGAGGAAAAAATAGTTGTTAAAAATCGTTTTAGATGTTTTGTTTACCCTAACGTACTAAACGTTCGAAAAAACAAAACAATATATTCAGTTGCTTTTACAAGTTTTACAAACTTATTTATATTTAACTACGTATGTGACAATGTCTATCACAAATAATAAGATATTGAATCACATTAAGTGAAAGGATTATTCTAAAAACTTAGTAACATCAGTTGTCTAAAAAGACAGCTTGATTTACCTGCTAAAAGTTTATTCTTCATTTGCCAAACTGATTCAATTCTTAAAACACAACGAAAATTGTATAATGGAGCGGAAAGTAATTACGCGTTAATGAAATTAAACTTTTCTTTTTACTTCAATGCTAACAAAAAAACTTTACCAATTTGCAAACTTTTGTGGTTATTGTGAAGAGTTTATCTTTGTAGTTTTGTTTATTAACTTTATTTAGTATTATGAAATATTCAACAAGCAATGCTTAGAAATTTATTTATAGTTTTTACTTCTATATTATATCATTATTTGATAGTGACATGTAAAAATTTTTGGGTTAATCCGATTAGTTTTTTGATTAAACGATTGTGGTATTAAAGCTATAATAAATTTTAGCAAAAACGTTCAGATCATTTTTATAGAGGTTAGTAACTTTAGACCGTAATTTTATTAAATTTGTCTAGACTGATCTTTATTTGCACACTTTTTATAGCTTAAGGGTTTAATGAAACTTAATGGAATAGACTAATCTTGGGTTTGATATTCAACTGTAACCTAATATTATTATGATAAATAAATATTAATAAGTGTTCCTCATTTGATTAGTAATAATACTATTTTCTTTAAAGTGATTCCGTGAATTGTATAAACTATACTAAAATGGTTGAGTGTAGTTAGTTGCGCTTCGAAATATTGACATACTTTATAAGAAGCCGTTGCTCCATCTACAGGTCATAATTCTCCTGTAACTTTATTATTTAGTTTGATGTTGTCTTTTTAAACATAACCATAAGCTATAAAATGAAATTTACAAATTTTATTTACAAATATATTTAAACGAATCAAAACGGTTTTAAGAATTATAATTTTTTTTTATGCTACATTCCCATTTTTCCGTTCTGTTGTAGCAAATTCAGTCTAAGTAGTAGGTTGAGTAAAGTAATTCAAAGCATACTAAAAATATTAAATAATGAAAAAAGACAAAATATTCTGCAATTTCAAATTATTTTTTAAATCACTTAAAAGCCTTTAAAAAATCTTAATGACAATAATATATCTTATTCCATCCATAAAGTGTTCGATTTCAGGATCGCAATCGTTCCAATAACAATAAAATATTACGACGAAGTTCTTGCATCGCCATGCAATATCGTGATCCCTCACAATGATTTAAGGCTACAGGAGTTAAGTGTTGGGGATTATTGATCGAGATGGCTGATGTAGCAATATACGTGAAAAGATTATTCTAATATAAAACTTCAAAATATATTATATTTTTCACTATTATTATATACAGATTTCTAAGCTAAGCCACCCAACCTTCTGCCTTGTTCGCAGAGGTCAGGACCACTAACCATTGAACAAAGAAGCCGTTATAACAAAGTGGTTATTAAGTTTTTGAGAGTAATTTGAAATATCAACAACCTGACAAAGTCTAATCTTCGACTACAGAACAGAGCTTCAGCTGAAATTTCTTAAGTTTAGACATTGATTTACGTTCTTTTCGATCTTATCCAAAATATAGTAGTTTGAAGGATTATGTTGATAATTTTATTTATAAAATCATCAAATATTGACTTTGATTTGGCATATAAAGTCTATCTAAAATAATTTCTTGATGATTGTTTTGGAAATTTCGATTTGGAGAATAGTTTTGAGCTTAGATCAAATGACGTAATTGTCTACAAATTTTCTTAACTACGTAGAATTTATAGGCATTATTTTTATTTGTTCATTGATGAAATACTTTACAAACCTTCCAAAATAATTCATAACAAACTTAAATTTCTACAATAAAGATGATTCTTAGCGTTTATAGCTCTTTTTGTTATATGGCCAGAAAGTCATCTTTATTAAAAAAAATAACTTTTCACAAAATTAGAACAACTACTTTATATTCGTTTTACAAAGTGTAGAACGTATGAAAGAAGTTTGTAAAAAATAAAAAATAAATTTATTATAGTTTTTTACAGTTAACAGTTAACTTCGATATCAAATGTTTTAAAATCTTTGAAAATCTGTATATATTTTGCTCATGTAATAAAATACTAATAAGTCTTAAACTGCTTTCAAAGGAGGAAGGCAACCGGAGGGCATTCTGTAAGAATCTCATGGCGCGGCTATAATGAGTATAAATTTTACATAGAACAACCTAATTTACTTTATAAAGTTGAGAAATTCGCAAACTCTCAAGCGAATGTGTGACTAATCTCAAATAACATTTAAAATAATCTTCTTAAAAATAAATATAAAAAAAATTAAATGAACTACTTCTATTCCTTTCTATACAAAAGCCAACGTTATACTTGTTTTGTTATGTGCTTACTGATATTGTTTAATAGAAATAATATTTATTTACGTTTATTATATAACTATATTATATTAAAAATATTCACTTTATTATTTGGAAAAAGAAGACAAATATCAATTTACATTCAGTTGTTAATATAATAACATAAAAAAACTATTTTATTCTCAGATTACATGAGACTTATGATAAAGTAAGTATAATATAATCGAAAAAATGTCGAAGTTCTAGCTCCCATATATTTTTCTTTACCGAATAAAGTAAATATGAATTTTATTTAACACAAGCGGCACCAATACTTCGTAGTGGTCTGTTGAAGACAGCGGGACAACTACGACTATAAATTAATGCTTTATAGTCAAGGTTGTGGTTTTTAAATCTTAATTGAATTTTTAATTTAGTCATTATATAAATATGAACCTTCGTTCGATTGCAGCAGTTTTTTGGAATCTAGTAACTAAAATTTGCGGGAAATAATAAGTATAACGACATGTTTAATATATATTGCACAAAATATACACCCAGGAAAACGGAGTCTTAAAAAAAAGATATATTTAAGATATATTTGTTGCCGTATATAGAAAAAAGTAAGATGTATTCGTTCAGTACTTTTTTGCGAAATTTCTCATTCTTTTAATTGTTATAAGTTTTAAGATTCTTAGACCAACCTTAAAATATTTCTTATGTCACTAATTTTCGTCGCTTATATATTATATTGAAGGCTACTATTATTTTCCCATAAGAGCATTACTTATACAAATTTAGTCAGCCAACGAGGATAATCATTACAAATGTTTGTTCCATATTTTAAAGATCTTGTCATCATTATCCAAAAACAAATATGTATACAGAATATTATAAGAGGGGAAAAACAAGCTTTTATTTAAAATTTATCCAGAATCCGACCACTAATGCCACCAAATTTGTTGACTTACCTTTGAGGTCATGAAAATTTTCATAATGGGTTATTTAAAAGGTTAGTAAAATATTTATAAAAAAAATTCGTGTAGTAAACCTTGAACACTTATCAAACTATGTTAAGGGTAGTAATGTTTTAAAATAGTAAAACATGAAAGTACATGTAAAAACATATACATTGAACATGTTCAAAATATTACAACAATTGAATATTAGTTCTAGCGTTGTTGTTGAAACATGTAGAAACAAACAAAATAAAGCATTTATAAATGTCATCTACGTGATCAGCTGAAACAAACTCAGTGATAACAACTGCGTATTTACCACATGTAAATGATCCATCAAAATTGTTTTATTTCATGCATATTAAATACTTGTAATATCTTCATATTGTTTTATTTTAATGAATACTTAGAAAGTATTGTAGTGACCTTTAAAGAGCTTTTTTATTTTATTCATCAGTTAGGTTAATGGTTAACTTGGCTTTCATTCTGAAATTCTTTTCTATGTTAGTGCGAGTTTAATATAGCATTCTCAAGGCAATAGACGCAGTCGGCTCCGAAATATATATTGAGTAGAACGGAAATTCTAAGCTTAAACCAAATAGCATCTATTTCGGCAAAGAGTATTAACCAGATTGGTTTCCTTGATATTTTTTATATGTTATAATTATAAACTTGAGTTTTTAAATCTTCTATGGATTAGAGATTTACACTACAAGTAGGCTGGCTGAAGTAATTAACTGCTAGTATCGGATCTAATATTGTAGGGTTTCAACACCTTAATGGTTTGATGAAGTCCTACGCAGACGGCTGCAGCTCTGAGATAATTTACGTCTATAGAAAGTGTAAACCTTTATGAAAACGTTTCTAAATTATGCCAGTGTAAATCATGTAATCGCTTTTATATATTAAATTACTAAAAATGATCATTTTTTATTATCCAATTGAACTAACGCGATAAGAGATATAAAATTATTGATATATTATATTGATATTTTTTCAATTTCATATATTTCCCAAGAGAAATCCTTTCGCAATTTATTTTATTATTGAAGAACTCTTTTCATATTGAACTTTAAGTAGCATTTTCACCTTTTTAATAGGAATGTAAAAAATCCGTTACTATTCGGTAAATCTAATAAATATATAACTTGATATTTCTTAGTAAATAAATAGGTTAGTTTTAAATTGCATTATGTTTTAAATTGCATATGAAACACATTTAAATTATTCAAATGATCGCTGCACGAGAAAAAATAAAATACGATTACGACTATGACTTCACCTTTGAGATAGAAACCTATTTGAAGACCTTAAAATCAACTCCAATGAATTAAATTATAGTTAAAAATACAATGTTAATCTAAAATAGTCCATACAACTTCTAGAATCTGTTGTGGTAAATATGTATTTGAATAAAAGTACACTTTTGATTTAAACCACTTAATAAATAAAAAAACATTAAATACAAATATTGAATGCCTGACAACCTATTATTTTTTTTTTGAGCAAATCGCTAAATTTATTTAATTAAATTTAATTATAACCTTAAATGAAAATAATGAATTTTTAAATAATATTCATGCCATTGATATTAAACACACGAGTCTTATTTTAAAATTTTGTTAACATTTATATTTCTGTATTTTTTTTGACGTTGTAAATCTTAGTAAGTATTCCATTTTTAGCACTCTTTAAATTTTTCAGGCCTCGAAAGCTAATTAATACTCACGGGAAACCAAGATAAGTAAAGAACTTTATATTCTTTTGAAATTTATTCGACCTAAAATTTATCTTTAATAAAGTATAATATAAACATCAAAACACATTTGAAGTCATATTTTTTACTTTATACATTATACAGCATTTCATAAGATTAGTTTTGTATTTAATTACTAACACCATCCGATGAGATATTATAATAATAGCTTTTCATATTTCAGTTGAGATTTTACTTCTTGTTACTTTTGTTACATTAAATTAAATGCTTTATTGTTATGACTTCAGGGTTATAACGGTTTATCTATATTAATATTTACTAAAAAGGCTTAACCCTCGAATAGGATAGAATAGCTTATGTATTTTTCTATTTACCTTCATAATAAAATTATTATTTTCAAATTAGATTATTATCACAAATTTACAAGAAAATTAAATCTATTTTTTTAAGTTTGTAATTAATACTAAACTTTTAGTTTTCGATTTGTCAATTGTGATTCTAGGTTTCAAAGGCAAAGAAAATCTCTATCTTTATAGTATTCAATGTTAAAAGCAACAATAACAATAACTTAAATACGACATTTAGTAAAAAAATAAAAAGATGAAACACCAATTCTTAAAAATATTTTAATGACATATTTATAATAAATCATATGGCTCGCATGACCTAAAAATATAAAATTTTAATAATATTATATCGTATTACATTTTCTTTGTGTAACGGATGCCTGGCAGTTGATTTAAAAATTTCCCAGCTTTACTTATATGTAATATTATAATGTTGCAATGTGATTTTAAAATAAACGAACAAATGTTTGCTACTATGATAAAGAGAAAAGATTTGCATTTCTGAATGTTTGTAACGAATCGAAGATTTCTTGACAGATTTCAAAACTTTTTTTTTACCGTAACATTACAATGTTACATTATTCTCGGTATCATGGACTATATTCATTTATATTTATTAAAAAATCTTTCGTCCACTGAAAGAGAACTATTAACTGCTACTATATAATATTATTCTTAAATAAGTAAAGATATACCTGAGTAGTTTGAATTCAATAAAGCGAAATAAGCCAATGACAATAGGATCGATTAGAATTCGTAACCATTATGTAACGGATGTTAAGCCAAGCGAGTAAAAGCAAATATGGCGAGCGGATGTGGGTCGTAAGTTACGCCACAGATTCCCGCACAAATTCCGGCGCCGCTTGATTCATGACGTGACGACTGCGAGACAGAGATGTTACGATTTGTATGCAATTGAAAATTTATTGTGCGGATTCCATTTAATTTATAGCTTACCTTTCACTTGTTGGATTTCGGATTTTAAAAATCCTTATATATATATCAAATACACGGTGTATTCTCTTTATATAAAAGAAATAATAGGAATGCATTTATTGACTTTGCATTGACAATGTATAATATAGACAAAATATAATTGTTATTCAAAATATATAATACTTGTAAAATATTGATAGTTCTCACATTTTTATCGTAAAATATGAAAATTGGTTTAGTCCTATATATACAATAAAATTAACATGTTTGAATTTATTTTAATATGATAAATGATGACACTTCATTTTGGAGCCCGAGGAAGGAAAGAAAGTGAAAGGAGTCCTGTCAGTAGGTAAGAGTGATCAATTGGGGAGTTTCAGAAACTAAATCAATATTTATTAATAATCTTTTTTTAATAAATTGACTTAAATAAATTAAACTGTACAAAATCAATTGTATGTTTAAAGCAATATATAGTAATATATAGCAGTAAACCATTTAATTTGATTCTTTTATCCTAATATAGTCTTAATGGTACTATCACGTACAAAAATGGCATAATACCCTTTATAATATAATACATAACGTACGAGGCTTTTATCATGAGATATATTATGCGCTATATTATGTAAATGAACCTTGAACCGAAGTTGGCTGTTTTAGGTTACATCTAAATCAAGTTTATGCAAACGGCTCTTGAGATGAATAAAAAGTTTATAAGTAATGTTCTTTTATATCCAAAAGTTAGAGAGTATCAATATATTAACCGTTATTGATTCCAATAAAATAAAAAAGAAGTTATTTAACAAGTAACAAACACTTTATTTTAAACTGCGTGAAAATGTTTATGCCAGAAAAGCCAACAGATTTTTATAAATACAGTATTTTCTTGATTTAAATAAATTATTTTATTTTAGCCAAATATATATATTCTGCTTTTATTGCAAAAATTTATTTGTTAAAAATAAAATAAATCTTTATGTTGATGTTATATTTATTGTAAGTTCTTAAACAACAGTCATAATTATCTGTTGAATGTGTTATGTAACATTTTCAGACAAATATTCCAATAAAAATTCTTTTCGTTTTCAACATGAAAATATACAATACTTGACAGTATTTTTATGGTAATTTGTACCACAGATTAAGAGGAGGGTTCTAAGACATATAGAGAGTAAGAAAGTATAGACATCCGGATTTATTCCTCATCAAAAGAAACTAAGATGTAATAAGGATGTAATCACGAAGAACGTCTTGTACTATATAACACAGTTTTGTTGCTTACCAAGGTAAATTTGGACTTATTTAGACAGCAAATTAATTAAGTGAATATGAAATTTCTTTTTAAGATGTGCGGCGCCTTTTTGGCATGCGTATATGATTACGATAGAACGAAACAGTTATGAATATATGAAATCTTATATAAACAAAATAATAATAATCACTTAAAGCAATAAAGTAGACGAAAAAAGCAGAAGATCAACTTAACTAATTAAAAATGTATTGAAATATGACAAAGACAAAAGCATTCCGACTGAAAACAAGTTTATTCTAATATAGGTATAAATGAATAATTTATGAATAATTAAAAGAGATATGAAATTGCATAGAACGTGGCTCTCTAATATCTCTAATAATATTTACTATTGCAACTGTAAGAATAAAGACATACCTAATTAATACAAATTAATCTCCATAAAATTCCACATAGAAATCTTATAAGCTTATATAAAATGATTTATTTTAACTAAATACAAAAGTCGTAGAAATGTATCCTTACAAATGTCTTACAAACCACTTTCCACCGAATTATCCATTGCCCAGTGAAAGTGCTCTTTCTTACGGGCATCATTCTAGATGTTGGGCTTACATTGAGCGCATTTATGACCCGTAACACGAGATACTAGACGTGGTCAAACCGACATTATCCCAGACAGGTAGAGTTGATGAAGTAACACACGGAGCTAAACTACGACACACGATGAAACTGAGCAAATATTTATTTGCCCAAGAATTGAAATAAAACTGTTTCTTTGTAATTATTGAGATTTAAATACTGCATTTGGATCGTTTTATAAAAATTTCTTAAAAAAAAATAATCGAAAATTAAAGATTCTATTTATCATATATCTTACAATAATGATATATGTATATTTTTTAATGACATAAATCTACATAATATGAAATATTAAAAACTATTGCTCTTTCAACTTGAACAAAATCAATATAAAACAATTAAAGTTTTTATCATTACAAAAAAAAATCATTGAAATAATTAAATATTTTATTAATAAAAGAAAAGATATATTGGAAAGCCTAAATAAAGTAAAAGTCAGTATGTTTCCTAAGGTTCGTTTCACTCAATGCTTCGGGATGGAATGGGCGAGACATGTAGGCTGTAATTACGCTCTTAACGATGCCCATTATGACTATGACCCACTGATGTAAAGACTAACTTTCAGGCTAGCCTCTAAAGCCTTTTGTAAGTTCTGGGTTTGACACGTTATAAAGTCTGCCCTCGCTATGTTATCTAACTTTGGGTCTTTTAATGTATTTTGTGATAGAAGATGTCGACTATATATAGTTTAAAATAAAATTATATATATATTAAAAGACTTCATTCTTTAATTTATAATAAGTATTTTTTATGTCATAAATAACTCCTTGAATATAGGTACATTTGAGTGTCCCTCATTGGAATTCATGTTATACCAAAACGAAACAAGGGTCCATCAATCACTAAAGTCTCTTACAGTATTGTAGCTAAGATTTTAAGCTGAGGTAAAATTCAATTACATCTTAAAACGTTATCTATGCTGAAAATATCTCTAAAATGAACCGGCTAGGAATTTAAATTTGTTAAGGAATTATATTAAATTAGTTAACATAAGAACCTTTTATCTATCATTTACTGTGTATTATGAGTCTTATTTAAAAAAATATGATTAAATCACACTTTACTTAAAAATCATAATTTTTACTTCTTCGAATGTACGTAAGGATATAAGAAAGAAATAAAACAGTATAGAGTCATAATCTAGTCCAGTGATTCCATTTTCAGTTACATCAATTATATAAACATATTATCATCTATCTAGTCATTTATAATGTAGGTTTTGGAAATAATCTCACGAGTATATTTAAGCTTAAATAGATAAATTTAATAAAATCTAAACCTTTTAAAATAATATACAGAACTCTGTTTTTAGTAGCTCTTTTTCAAGAAAGTAAAAGAATTTATATCAAACGAGTATCAATGGCTATACAATATAAATAATTACAATATTCACTTATTATACATTTTTCATTACTCACGACTACAAAAAACATATTTAAGTAAAAACACATTGATAAATATCGACTAACGGTATACTGACTACTGTATTTCATAGTTAATAATATTTACGAAATTAATAAACATTGGAACATGCGTTACTTACTCTTTCATTTATTTATTGTTGTACGGTACCATGTGTTCTCAATAGATAAAAGAATTGGATTGTTTATTATGTTATATATGGTAATTATATATATTATATTGATTAAAACTATTAGAAGTCTTAATACATTAACATATCAATTGATGGGATGTGATGAAAACACTTCCAAAGTAGTGGTTTCTGGGGATGAATATTATAATCTTTAAAATTTCACAAAAAATTAAAGCTATGGAAATGTTTTTAAATCTTATCTTAAACAATATTTTTATAGTTTAAATGAAGAAAACCCTGTATTTTTAATGTATTTTTATTTTTTTTTTGTCTATTTATTTTATAGTTTAATAAATCTAATTTTGGAAAACATAACTCAATGATTGCAAAATAATTAAAATATAACGAACTAGTTTTCGGTAATGGTAGAAGTTTTAATCCTTTTATTATTATTATTATATATATTTTAATGGGAGCTAATTGCAAAGTTGTAGAAGACTATTCTATCCTGGAAAAATATGACGTCTACATTAGTCACTTTACTGCTACTTGTATATTAATAAAAAAATATAACGGACGTAGCAGCGACGACGTTCTATATATAACTGACGCGTGCCGACAAAACAACGCACTGAATCTTTAAGAAGACGTCGGCGCGCGAGCACGCGTGTTCCAAAATGGATATGTGTGTGTTTCTTAGTGAGTTTATCAGTGTTTTACTGTGAAATGTTCTCGGGTTTTAAAGCGACGAAAAAGGGGAATGAGGAGGTGTACTGCTACAGAAGTGTTAAGTCTAAACCGCCAAAGACCCCGACTTTGTCCCGTGCTAAACATCAAAGACGTAAGTATTTCTGCCTAAACACGTTAATGAGCTCTGGAAGTTTGGATCGCACTAAGTAGGTGTACCAAAAGGTTCGGATTAGCACAAAGTAATACAATGCGTCCTAATTTTACAAATGTTGTCATACAGTTATTAATTAATATCATTGAACCAAATAAAATCTTTATTAGGAAAAATATACTTTGAGGAATATTTTTAACTGTGTTTTTCATAAAAACGAACTGAAGTATTCGTTACATATCCTTGTATACTTTTATGAACTCAAAGCATAAAATAATGTGAGCATGTTTCATCAAGCGGTGTAAACAAAAAATATTTACGACTCCCCACAGAACCTGACATTCTTTCACATCCTATAAACGATTGCTAGGTTATAAATAGGCGGTATTTGTAAACAACTCATTTTATTGGGCCACCACGTGCGACTTTTAGTGTTTCAAAGTTTTAGTATCATCTTTTCGTTTGTAACAACGTTAAGACCTGAAAAAAGTTTCTGTTTTTATCTATGTAATTGTAGTAGTTAAGTTAAAATGATCAGTAATCTTAAAGAATATAACGTAAAAATTCTCAATAAATATAAAATTTTTGCAAAGAAGATAGAAAAGTTGATAAAACGTGATAGCCTTGTCAACTAATTAAAAATTTAACACAATATAAATAAACAATAAATGTATACGAGCAATATGTGAACAAAAATATATATAGCGTTATGAATAATATTCATCTACGTACCATTTTTATGTTTACGAAAATAAACGTAGAAGGTTTAAATGAAATAATCCCGAAACTTTATGCCTACCTAGTTTTATGTATGAGATGAGCTCTGTTATAAATATCACCATAGGAGTTGTACTTCTTTTATTAATAAGTCTTTTTATTGTATGAACTGCTTAAAAGAATCTATTTAAATACCAAAAAATTGTTTTTGGTATATAAATAGATTAAACGGCTATTATAACTGTTTCTGTCACATAACATTTAAATTAAAGGTTGTGTCATTTAAAATTCAGTATTTTCAAAACAAGTAACTGAAATACGTAGTAAAATATTTTACTGAGTTTATATTATTCTAAACCACACAAGTGATTCTAAGATTCTAATGAACTCAGACGCAGAAAGATATGGTAACCAAACCATAACACTTCTTTCACTTTGTATGAACAAAGGTTTCTGAGCATTTTAATAATAAAAATTACTGTTACTTTTTGCTTTATTCACAAGAAATATTAATGATACTATAAACAAATTTTGCAAAGCTAGAAATAGAAATATAAAATAACATCCTAATAACCTCTCTTCATTTAAATATAAACACAATATCGAATGCTAATGGCATCGGATACTGACCTAATAACCCCTCTCAAAGATCTGGCTTTCACATCTAAATTTATTTGAAAGAAACCAGCCATTCGATCCATTACATCTGTCACTTCAGACCATTGAGGGTTGCCTAAATATAGATGATTGCGTAACTGACCCTAATTATGTTTAGGGCCACATAAACAAAAAGAGGAAGTCTGAGAATTTTCTTGAGTATTTTTAATGTAGTTTCCAGTAACAAATCATTTTTACGGATGACGCATTTGGCAAAGATAGTGGTAAGCTCTTATCACTCGAGTGTTGAGCGATTTTATTATGCCTTGGTTTAATTTTGTGGAAAAATAACGTCTGGTGAAACATACTATTTGGCTCCATTAAGATGCTTCATGTTTACTTCATATGTATTCATATTATTTATTATTTTTAAGTTACTTATCTTTTTAAATCATACAAGTTAATTAAAACTGTCTTATTTGGAAAAATAAGCAAAATGTCAATTAATAAAATGATTATGTGCTGTAATTCAATTTAACTGTGCAAACCTGGTAGCTAACCTGTAGAACTTTTATGAATGACGAATATTACTGTGCATGAAATCGTAAGACCATACGGGTCTAACTTCAGCCCATACTCTCTGACCCGTCACAAACGATTCAGAGGACGTGTCCTGAAAGCCTACTGAAATAAGCCCGAATAAATTTCGTCCCCGATTTCATAGCTCGAGTGTTTTCTCGAGTCAACACCTTTAGGAAAATGAAAGTAATACGTGTGATGAAATTCATGTGAAATCCTCGCAAAAAAAGGTTATTTTTTACTACCTTTTCTAAGCTGCTTTGCTTTGCTGTATTTTCATGAGAACAGGCAACTTTTTAGACAGATCTGGATATATTTTTAACTGTGAAGCAGTGACTTAAAATCTATGTAGAATTTTACAAGTCTCACACTAAATACCAGATATAAATTCGGCTGAATATAAACTCACATTTTCAAAAAATCAATAAAAAATTTTCATTAATTAATCGGAAAGTATATCAGTAATTATTCACAGCGCTCCCTTATAAAAATAGTTTACCATATATATCTTCTTTCTATTAAGAATTCACCTTAAAAATAATCGCAACTCAATCCCGCAATATTTTATCATCGTGAAACTAAAATTTTTTTTAACTATGATTGGTTGAACACTAACGTCTACTATATTAATAAGACAGTTTAATCTTTATGCATATTTTAATTTATACTTTAATCCTCATTATCTTTTGCGTTGATCAGAAAGATTAAAACTTTGTTTAGTATTATTTTAATTAAAGTGTATAAAAAAATAGATTTGTTTATTTTTTTCACAAATTCTATTAGGACAGTGATTACACTTTTATTAATAAAAAAAATGAATTAGATTTAATCATGTATTCATAATTACTGAATCAACAATCTAAATAAATTATTAAAATTAATGATCACATATTTTTATAATATTTTTTAACATCAAAAGATTTTAATGAATATAAATATCAACGCTTTTATTTTCTAAATCAGGCAGGCAGGTGAAAATAGGATGAGTGCAAACTAAATCCAATTATTTCCACCCAGTGATTCAATATCGTATCTAGAGTATGGAACTAAATCTAAGTAATTGGAGTTATGATAATGAAGACTGCAGCCACCAGCCTCCGCAGTTATTTTTTATGACCACTACGAAAAATGGGATATGTTAATAGAAATTTGCGTTGCACATATGCTTAGCATTCACTTAGTTAAACGAGAAGTATTACATTATTCATCTCATGATTAATCTGTTAAAATATATATATTTTAACTAAGGGTTACATTAAAAATACATTATAGTAAAGTATTAATAATATGATGTATTAAAAGAAATCATATTAAAATATTTTATTTGTAACAAAACAGGACTTACGTTAACTTAAAACATTTATTTTATTGTGCTGTGTTATAAAATCTTTTGTTCATTAACGTGAGTAAGACCAGGGGTAATTAAGCTCATCAAGACATAAAGAATTCCTTTTGTTACTAAATCTCACCTGCCGTGATGGAGCTTCAGAAACAAAATACTTTGTAACCCAATTCGTGCTACAAATGAAGCACGTATTCTGAGGATGTTGAAATTTTTTACGATTCCTTGATTCATGCGGACACCCCGCGAGGACTGTAAATGGATTATTCATTTGATTATTGGAGCAGGCGTAAAGAAATTCAATTTTGGGTTCAACGAAATGAAATTTCTGAAACCTCCTTTTTCTATGAAGCAAATAAATTTACAGCTGGCAAATAGGCTAGCTATAGAGAGTAAGACAAGGCTGCAGTCAGCCAGAATTTCTAAAATGTATAGGTTGAAAAGTAAAATGTGCGTGTTTATATTATTTATTTTATTCGTAATTGTAGTTTTTAATTCAATGAGCACATTTGAAAGTTTTTATATTGTTTGATTTATAATTTTCTAACTTTTTCTTGTTCTATTGCAAAAATATAAACATCTATGAGTTACTTAAATTTTATACATAATAGTTCCCTACAATAATTTTTAAATTTTGGAGTCTTAAATTGTAAACTTATGTAGATTTCTTGAGATACAGAAGTTTAGAGATTTATTACTACAAAAAAATAAATTATCAGACTAAAATTGAACGCTTTAAGTATACTTGCCGGATTACTAAAATATTTATTATTTGTGTAAGATGATTTTGCTTAGATTTTGCTTTTAGAGTTTTTCAATTCTGTTTATACAATTTCCTTAACAGAAATTGAATTTCCGAAGTCTATTTATTAAAAACAAGTAACATATTTCTCATTAACACTTAAATTTATAATTTTTATTTTTATTACGTGGGTATAAACGTATAGTTCTTTTCGATGCGGGTTTGTATTGTTTTTGCTTTGAACTTCACTACTACTTTTTGCACTGAAACAAAAGTGACATTTTTGTCCTAAAATTCTGCTACGCTCTGGACACAGTGGAACCCTAATTGACGTTTGTAGCTGTGATTGTCATATGTCACGAGATTTGTTTAGATTTCAGAAGAATAAAGTTCCGCGATTGTTAATTCTGTTGCCAGTATATAGAAATATTTTATATACAAATTTGACAAGAGGGTAGAATTAATATCATTACGAGATTTATCGAGAAACTCATTGAATTTGTAATCTAAATATCTTACTTAAACAGAAAAAATTATAATAATATCGTATATTGGTAATTTAAAAATATTAGCATATTATATACGTAGATGTTCTAAATTAGAACAATATCTTTAACCTGACCCTCGTCACACTTGATACTAGATATCTCAAATAAATATTTAAGGTTGGAAATAACTTTGACACTTACCGACCTTTAGCACACTACTCGCAAGTTTATAATACACGTCAGAAACAAAATTAAAGTTGTGCGAGTGTGTATTATATAAATTACATAACAGATATAAAACAATGTATAAAAATTTAATGCTATTTGTTTCATATATACATAACATAATATTAATTAGTTTAAAATATTGATAAAAATCTCGGCAAACCTCGGAAAACCCACGGTATTGAAAACAATTATAATGTGACTTTCTTTGTTCAAGCATTTAAAGTTTGTACACTCAAAATACTAGTCGAGGCTTCACATTTACTGAACAACCTATTTGCCACTTCGATCTGAAACTACTATATATATTGAAAAGTCACAACTACAAAGGTTGGATGGATATCTACTTAATAAGAAATTTAAAGGTAAGAAATACAAGCTAGTAGCAAAATTTTCAGGTATTATTATTCTCATTCGATCTAATAAATTGTTTATCAAATCTAAATCGATACTGAAGAAGTTCAGGTTTAATTTAAACGGGCATTAAGATTGACGTCCTCAGATTCTCCATAACAATTCCAACTACTTCATCACAGTATCTTAGGTAGGACCATCTGCTAAATTATTAACACTGAAACGTTTGGAATAGTTAATCAGATATTAGACTTTGCAGTCCGGCCATTTAGAAACAAATTAAGCACTCGATTTGTAACCTAAGTTATATAGAACATTAAATTAACTGAGCACAGCTGTTGAGCTCGACCGTCTTAAAAGCAGTTGGTAAACACTTTACTCGGACTTTGAATCTATATTATACTATTTGAATTCAATAAACGAAATGGTTTAAAATTGAGCCTGTTAAGGTGATTGTGTGTAAAGAGTACTTGAACAATATCTGTATTTTAATTTTGTAAGTATGGGAACAGCTAATGGAACTTGCTATCCATTGTTAAAAGAGCGGAAGCAAGTATGTAATATTGTGTACGTCAGAAAAAACTGCCGTTTTAAAGATGTACAGGTGTTTCTTATTAACTCTATTACAAGAGTAAGAGTTATACTTAATCATGTGAATATGAATCAATTTTATTGTATTTATTCTCATCAGTTATTATCGTTTTTGTAATAAAAATTTACAATAATACATAAAACAAAGTTTTGTTTTATTTTTATTATTTTAGTTGTTATAATGTGTATAATAGTATATTTTACCTTAATAGGTAAAATATACTCTTTACATGTCTTATAAAAGCACTAATTTATTGAGAAAAAATAGGACCCATATAATTTAGCCCCAATTTTTATGCTTAGTATATTAATTAATATTAACATTTAAAATTATTTTTTCGTTGTATAGAAATCTTTATTACATTTTCACAGAAAGCATTCTTATCTTTTTGATAATATTTGTGCTTTTAAGAAAAGTTATAACTACTACAAAGTGCCCAGAACTTTACACAAGAAATTTTACCTGGGAAAGTCTGCAAACTCACATCTTCATTTTTATTCAATCACATTTTAAATAAACCTATGGTTTAAATCAATAAAAGGAAGAAAGTGGTGCTTTAAATGGAAAAGTATGTAAACGCAATAAATATTAGAAAACTTAAAATATCAGATTTATAACTAATAAAATCTGTAAAATATGTTTTTTATTTTCTTATTTCAATCCCTAAGTGTACCATCTATGAACTAAATGATTGTTCATGACTATTTCTCGAATATTTTGGGATTATTGTTTTTAATTTTGCTTATTCATATTTATTAAATAGAACTTGCCCATTTATACATTATTATGTGAGAAATATATTTTTTGAAATGGTTTTACATGTTGTTTACATCTAAGACTAACGGTAAACTGTTACACGGTCTGCGTGGAGAACTTAAGTGCATTATATATTATTTAAATCTCAATATTAATATAGTCATTTTTATCTAGATTTAATTCTGTCCTAGTTATCTTCGGTTACCTACTGAAATAAGTTACAACAGCTACCAGTTATTGATCTGTACTTATGTTTCGATAGCACGTTATTGAACACATTATAAAATTTTTAACAGGTTCACGATTTTAAATATATGTATAATATTTTTTTGTAACTTAGTATTAAATAATAAAATATTCTTTTTTTTTTTGTATTTGACGTTAAAGCCTTAAGGTTGAAACTTAGTTATGCGCATCGATAAAGGGGTGCAAATTGAATCTCTGTGAGTCTCGCTTCTATCTGACCATTTATTGAAGAGCTCTACTTTGATAAAACATTTCACAAGTTATTTTGGAAGCTTAACATATATAATAAAGTTACCAGTTTATTAAAGTATATCTTGACTGATTGCTAACTTAACCTTTTCTTAGTTAGTTTTTCGTTATAAAAATTTAAATCGAAGACAAATGGTATAAACTATATATTTCAATATTACTTTAAAATATATTGCAAAGAGTGTGGGCTACATGGTGTACTGTTAATTAATTAAGATGCATTTGAACAAAAAGATAAAATAAAATGTAACCCTTTGGAAATGTTTAACCATAATTAATTTATAAAACATTCCTAAACCCTGCAAATCACAGTGAATTATCGGTTCATGTTAATTTCTTAGCAAATTGAAATGTATTATTTTATTTTTTTCTAAATGGTTACATTTGTTGATGAATAATAACTCATAATATACATAGGTATATTATGAGTTATTATTCATCGTGTAAAATCTACCTTTTTTATACTAGTAAATTAAGTCTTTTCCCCTAATACAACTACCAGCTCTACTTCCACCAATGAATACTAAAGCAAAGCTTTGGGTGACTCACAGATATCACGCGATCTGACTCAGGACTTCGTCACTTTTTAATTTATTGAAACTTTTTTGTGGAAAGATTTGTCATAAATTATTTTTCATGCCAGTTCAAAAACATACAACCCATTAAATTGGAATAGTCGATAATAATAATTATTTTTTATAAACTTGATATGTCTCAATAAATTTTCTTTTCAAAGCTTGGTTATTAAATGACTTTCGAAAGTTTATATAGTAGGAATCTATTTCAAACTAAACTGATTAAAGCGTAGTAATCAATACACATTTTTAAGACCTATATAATATATGAAAACATATAGTTAAAACAAAAGAGCTAAGTATGGCCTGACGGCATATTGTTGCAAATATACAGAATTGCGGTATTGCACAAGCTGTTAACCATTCATTGCATGCGTTACAGTTGTTGAGGCCACTTTTGACACAAACTAACATGTTCAGGTTTGTGGGGTAAACGGAAATAAAGGTTTATGTATGCTAAATTTGAATTATCAATGTTATATATACAACCATACATACGTTTAAAATATATATACAATGTCACATATACAAAATCTTTGATACGCAAAAGTATATCAACAGACCGAATAATTGGCATGTTACTCTAGAGCTTAAAATAATATCTGATCTAGCATAGACGCAACAAAACAAGAAAATAATCCAAACAGGTTTAACGTCAGTTTTGTAAGTAATATTACAATGTTGTATTTATTACATATTTAATAAATTAAAGAAATGAAACAAAATCATTACATAGTTTTTAAATGC
Source organism: Mechanitis mazaeus (assembly GCA_959347395.1). NCBI lineage: Eukaryota > Metazoa > Arthropoda > Insecta > Lepidoptera > Nymphalidae > Mechanitis > Mechanitis mazaeus. The sequence goes on from OY365748.1 coordinate 1,105,578, forward strand.
TGAACACTAACAAAAGTTATCAAAATGTGCACACAATTATTTTATGAACTATTATATAATCTCTTTAAATATAAAAGAGAGTTTAATAAATTTCCTCCTAGATTTAAGTGAGTCACGACGCTGAATCACCCTTGCGCAGATGTGTGTTATCTTTAATGCAGGAGCTCAAGCAAACGATATGTGTCAGGGATTCGGAAAAGAATAGAGATTTCATATATCCTATAAATGTATGCAATGCAATTGCAATGCAAAAACCTTTGACATGACTTTAATCTAGGCTAACATAAAGAAGATATACGGGTCAGGTATAACATTATGTGTACGGTTATATTATAATTGCGTTAAGTGATATATGTTAATTCTTAACTGATTTTTCAAAATACATTTAATTATATTTGTAGGTAATGAATGTAACAAAGATATTTCAAACCACATTCAATAAGTAAGCTTTACAATGGCAAAGTACCACTTGATATTTAAGGTATCTATTCTAGAAATGTCTGATAAATTAAACTCAACGCGACGTGTACTATATTTAATTCAAGAGCTCAGTCTCTTAGAGGATTAGGCAGAGAATGGAGAAACGACTATGGATTTAAATACTTTACGCTAGTTCCTTTATAATGAAATTTACAATACATCTAAGTGGTTCTAGAACTTAACTTTAAAAAAAAAGCTCACAACAATATTTATTTCGGTTTTATGAATTGAGTTTTTGAATCCATCAAATATCTTTCCTGAAAGTATGTTTTTTGTAAAATTGTTCAGTGTCGATAGCTTTGACGATCTAAAAATTATTTTATTTCTACCGATCTGAGAAGAACTGGCGATAGAAAGTTACTCGTAACTTGCGTGCCTACATTCTTATTTTATGAACCTTTATTTAAAATTTTACCGTATAATCTTTTACAATTTATATAAAATATAAAACTTTCAATGTTTTGGCAGGGATCACCGATACCTAGATAGTAGCCATTAATCCAGAAAGTCATATTCAAAACAAAGTCACAAATCTGAAATAAAAATGGGTAATTTTGGACAATAAAAAGAAATAAATTTTAAAATAAAAAAAAAACAAAATTATGAATCGGAAACCCACATATAAATTTATAATTTATATTTCATATAAATTTATTTACTTATTTATTTATATCTGTGATCACTTTTTAAATCCAAATCAGATTATTTTTGTACGTCAATTTGACGAGTCATAAGGGTCCATATTGATAGCATACTTATCGAAATAGGCCCTTCTAGACAATCTCCAAATTAAAAGTTAAGGCTATGAGAGTTCCAGACGCGCCCTGGTCTGAAACACCACACAATAAACTCAGTTGGGTATTTTTTTCTATTGTAATAACTGTTTCACAAATGAATAACGAGATCCATCGCAATCCATTCAATATGAATGCCCAAATATTTTAATCCATTAATATTGTGATTCCACTTGCAACACAACCAGTCTTCGTAAGCAACACCCGCTCATGAATATAACGCAAGGGTTAGCTATCACCCCCATCGCCATATTTGAGGGAAAAGGGCAACTAAGAAATTTGTTACTTTTTTACAAAGAAAATATAAATTTTCTTTTTTTTGTTATTATTCATAATTATTGATATGATTCTGTATTAAAATATCCTTTATATAGAATATTATAAATCTACATTGGTTTTAATTGTTTTAATAAGCTATTTCAACTTTTATAACAAAAGAGGTATATTCCATAAATCTTTCAAATAATTGTAAATCGTTGGACGAAAGTTAGTTGTTCGTATAATTAAAGTTAAATTTAATACTGCGCTATGGGTTTTTTATCACAGATCCCATCTGCAGCGGATTTTATGTATAGTAAATAAATAGTCAATTTAGCAATTACTTTATATTAGCTAATGAACCTTTAGAACATATTAAGCTCTTAAATCCCAATCATCATAATTTGTATCGTATAATTTAAAATGTTCAATATATTTTCTTAATTAATGTTGAATGAAAAGTGTATGCCGAGCAATGACACACGCAGCTTCACAATTTTAATTATTTTCTGTATATCCTTTTTGAGATCTTTAAATTCGATCTTTTTAGGTTTTTTTTTAAATTATTTTTTCTACTACTACTTTTTTGTTAACATTAATTGTAAGGTATATAATAATAATCATTTAGGGGATATAATTATTTATTTTGAAATTAATGTATGATTTTTTTATAACGTTAATTATGCAATCACGTAATCAATATACAAAATAACTTAACTTAGTTCCAGATATTTCAATAAATAATATACTCATAGATTTTTTTTTTCTCGGATCGGATGTAACAGGAAATAGCTTAGTCACAAATGGAATAACTAAGTTTTCTCTTAAACAGCTTCATTAATATGATTTTATCTAGTATTATATATTAATTTTATAAATTAAATACCCGTAATATTCAGTAAGCTAAGTACGAATGCTCAACGATTGGTTCAATAGCTAATTCATTTTAATGTGAATATTCCTAATTAATGATTTTCTAAAAAGTTTTCTCTTTTAAAATGAATTAATTTATTATTCCCAATTATATTCATTAACAAATTAAAAAGAATGGTTTTCAAGTAAACGGCAACAAAAAAAAACATCTAGCGTTTAAAGTCGTTTGGATCAAATTGTAAATGCTGTAGAAAGAACACTAGCTAAGTGGATCCGTTGAATTAAAGATAGGTCTCTTCCTTTAACGACAAGCGCAGACAAAAGAAGCGTAATAGTATATTGACTTTATTGTTGACTTCAATTTTAAACAAAGGACAATAATGGATTGCCTAAACTTGTAACTGAATAAAAAGAAATAGGACATAAATTGGTAGTTTTGTTTTTGTTTGGGATAAAAATATCCATTTGATAGAATGATAACAGAAAAATATTAAACTAATGATATGGCAACATTCTATTTTATTATACATTCACGGGTTCTGTCTTAAGACAGCGGAAACCAAATGCTTTTCTAACAATTCCACAATTCCAGAACGTGCTTAACTCTAATGCTTTCTGACATAAAATAGTTTACGCCTGGATATTTTTTTTGTTTTTTAAATAATATTATACATTATAGTACGCCATATACCTAATACAATAATTTATTATTATTAAATTATATTTTTATTAAAACATTATAACATATTTTTTTATATTAAAAATTTTTGAGAGCTTAAACTCTGTGCTAATGACTATAAATCTTTTAATAAAGATTTTGTGTTAAGAATTCAAATATTCTTCAGACTATTCTCGAAAAAAAAAAGACAATTGGTTTTCTTGTATCTCTCTATTAAATAAAATTGTTTTAAACTGTAGTTATAATCAATTTCACCAGTTCAATAGCTCAGTTCAGTTTACTGCAAGTAATAGGAACCGAAGAGTAATCAATGCATCGTCGTTTCACATGCAAATGCTAGAGGCGACCTGAATATTTTAAGATGCATGTTAGATATCGTTTGTTGTGTAAATCAGAATGGTACTCTATCATCCCATTGTGTTGGCTGTTATAGAATCCTACATTACAAGAAAGCTAAATATGTGTATCATAATGATAAAATGATAAAAAAATATTTTAATTTGCATAAAAAAATATTTAAAAATAGAAAAAATAAAAGATAATTCATTATGTTCGTTCAAACAAGTAAATGAATTAAGACTCGATTACATCAATTACAATGATTTTCTTCCTTCCATGTCGTCTATTGTTAGTCGTATTACAGTTAACCATTTATTCATTACATATATTATTAAGATTATGTTATTAAGTTAAATTTTCAGTGAAAATGTAACCAATACAGTTTTATGGTAAGTAAAAAATTTGGTGCTAAATCACGACAATGCAATATTGGTACAACATTTTATTTGCAGGCACTGGCAGTTTGCGGTTCAAACTGCTTCATGCATCGTTCGACAAAGTCATTTGGTTCACATCCAAAGCTGGTTCTGAATGTAATAGCATCATAATATCAGTGATTGCCTTTGCACAATAAGCAATGGATAATATACAAGCAATTGCTTCTATATATCGATCGTTCAACAAAATGTTTTACAAGTCGGATATTGCTTTTAGAATACGTTCTGCATTGACTATATTTGCAATTTGATTTCGTGAAAATTCGTGAAAAATAGTAACTAATTATTATGACCCCTTATCACATAGAATTCATATACCATGGACTTGGTATAGGTAACGGAATCTACAAAAGGGATATTTAAGAAAGATGACTTATTAGACGCCAATAATATTATAAAGTTATAGTGATATAGAAAAGAGAAAAAATTTACTACCGCATTTATATAGAATAATAAAGGTAAATAATGCTTGCTTTAAATGTTTTTAACGATTTAATTGATTCAACACTCAAAGAAAAAGCTACTAAGACAAACAAATGCCTTCGATTTGATGAAAACCTGTTCAAACTCTGAAATCAATAACAAAAACTTCCACAGGATCTTCAAACAAATATAAAAAAGCAGAGGAGATAAAAAAAAACTAGCATTTTGGCTGGTTTCAATTTTGACGTAGAGGAATTGGTGGTGGTTATTGTAGATTGCTTTTTTTATGTTCCGTAGATTATATTATTTTTCGGTGTTGGGTTTTTTTTTGTGGACCTGTCAGCAGTTCTGCATGATACATTTGTTGAATTAGTATTGAAGTTGGGGCTGCTTTGGTCATTCTTATTTAAGAAAGTTTTTTTTTTTTCAAATCTATTTTTATTTTTTATTTTTTCCTCTAATGAGAGGTGCAGGTTAGAGTAAAAAACATTAAAATTAACAAGAATGTTTAATTTTAATGTTTAAGGTGACATATTTTTGGTTCAGGAACATAAAGAAATTTTTATACAAAAAAAAATTGGTAGGTATTATATTCTTTATCTAAATTTATATAGAAGTTATTCAAACTAAAGGTTAAATGCCGAACAAATATATATTTTTTATTTTTTCCTATATCCACGTGGGGTCTTATTAATTCCAGAATACATCGAAATAAATAACGTTGTTTGTTCCAGTAAATATGAATATTATGTGATTTTTATACAAAACGTTGCCTAACCCTTTTCAAAGGTTAAAGAATGAATAACTTAAGCATTCATGGAAATAAAGTTTGAAAAGCAGAATTTATTTATCTTAAAATAAATTTTATAATGTAGTCACATTATAAAATTTAACACAAACATAGGGCCTAACAATAAGTCTATTGTTAGGCCCTATGTTTAAATCATAGAATTTTATTTTTTAAAACTTTAAAGACATTCAGTCATTTTATGTCTTTCTATTTACGGCCAATCGTAATTCTTTTATGAAGAATTTTACGGCGGTTTCAACGTGTGTTCTAATTTGTTTTCCTTTACTTTTCAATTAAATATATATATACCGTCAGATTAAGTTACATTTAACTCTTTCTTAATACTGTTTTATTTACATTTATTATTAAAAAAAACAAGAAGGAAGAAAAAACCATCTTACTTGTTACAAAATAACTCTTAACCTTCCAAATTCAAGCAATTTGCCTTAGATCAACAAATTTAATGAACATTAATAATAATGTGTAGGACGGACTCGTTTTCATTTCATGATAATTTATTACATTAATCATCACTAGAATATAGTTATTAAGTAAATTCAATCAACGCCCACAACTGACGATTTTGCATTAATTAACGGCTCATATATTTAGGCATTCTCGCATTTGCTTTGGTTCATAATTTATGACTTAGTTTATTGCAGCGGATTATCGGAATGTCATGATTATTAGGTAATAAATTATGTAAGATTTCTAATTAAGTGATCTGTCTTAAAATTATTATTATTATTATATTAATTGACATGAAATATAAAAACTACAACACACAAAAGTCAGTAATAATACTGCATTTTATTCCAGGATTAAATACATATTCCATTAAGAGCTACTGGGGTAAAAAAAATTGTATAGAAATGTTTTTGTGGCGTTGACCTGACAGGAAATATTGAATAAAAGTTTTGGTATAGTAATTTTATTAAAGTATTTATTTACTTTTATTATCAATTCTGAAATTCTTTTAGCATACTTAAGGCATTAATGTAATTTACAAATATCTGTAAATATAATATGTATTAATGAAAATAAATTTTACAAATTTACAAATAAATAAATAAAATTACAAATAAATTTTACAAATTTTACAAATAGACATGACAAATGACATTCACAAGTTGAAATAGTTTAAAATAATTTTAAAAGATATAGTCCAAGGTTTTTTTTATCTAAAATAAGCATACTTATGAAAGGTTAAACGATAATTGAATTTTTTTTTAAAATAGCCACATTTCTAGGTATTCCCTTATATATATTTTTTAAGTTTACAACATTATACTCTTTCTCCAGGTCGCTCCGAGCCAGGCGTAGTTCCATCCATAGTTGGGTTTACAAAGGACTCCGTCGCAAATGATTCCGATCGATTAGCTCCAGGTGACAGAATATGCAGTGTTAATGGAATATCTACAGCTAGATTAACTAATGAAGAAGTTCTAAGATTGTTAGATAACGTGGAAGAAAGAGCATCCTTGGAAGTAGAATATTATATGCCAAACTATGGTAAGAACACAAGTAGAGAAACAAATGTTATAATAAGTTTTAAAATATCTTTTAAAATTTTCTCAGTAGATCACAATTTCAAAATGATATATTGCAAAAAAACAGTATGCAAACCAATAATTAAAAACTAACATATATATAAAAATAAAGAATAATGAAGTTATAAAACGTAAATATGTCAAATTTAAAATAATATTATTATTTTCTATTTGTATTTTGTCTATTGTATTTTATATTTATATATAAAAAAGAGAGCATAAAAACAAATATTAAAAAGTAAGAGGTTTACCGGACATCCTGTCGAAAAAAGTTAAAAACCGACAAACAAATCCTCAAAAACACGTACACGAGTTAACGCACTTTGGTCTCTTTATTCTGTTTCACTTTAAACATAAAGCAGGGGTTTTATTCAACTTTTATATGACTTTTACTTGTTTATCTGATTATAACTTTTTATTTTTTGAACTTATGTTCATTTTAAATTATTTTGTTTATCAGCAGCTAAATAAAATAATTGAATGCCAATAAAATTGAATCAAATTGATTGATAATACCAATATTGATAGATTAGCAGAAATTTTATCAATGCACAAAACATGTGGCCATCGCTTGCAACTATACAAGGCGCAAGTACGGCCTCATTGGGAATACTGCTCTCATCTCTGGGCTGGAGCACCTCAATACCAACTTGTTCCATTTGATCGCATCCAAAATTGAGCAATTCGAATGGTTGATGATCCAATTCTTACCGATCGGCTTGATACTTTGTCCCTGCGAAGAGATGTTTCATCTCTTTGCATTTTCTATCGCTTTTACTATAGGGAGGGCTCTGGGGAGCTGTTCGGATTATTACCTGCCGTTGAATTCCACCACTGCACTGCACGTCATGAGTTGCAATACCACCTGCACCATCTCGACAGCTGACAGTCAAACACAGCAAACACAGTGCACTTTAAAAGACACTTCTATAAACGCACCACCACTTTATGGAATCAGCTTTCTCATTCGGTGTTTCTAAACCAATACGATTTAGGGACCTTCAAGAAACGAGCATACAAATTTTAAAAGGCCGGCAACATACTTTAGACCCATCTGGGCCTGCAAGTGCTCATGGGCGGCGATGATCACTTTCCATCAGGTGACTCGCCTTCTCGTTTGCCTCTTATAGCATAAAAAAATAAAAACCTTAAACTCAAACAACTACCAATACTGTATTTATGTATATCACAAATATAACGACTTTTTCAGCATCCCAAAGTTCACTTTATATAACAACTAAGCTAGCAGAGGTACCAGTTGAAAAAGTAAATGGTTCCTTAGGAGTGACAATAAGAGGTGGCTTGCCAGAAAACTCATCTCCTAGTGCAGATTTAGTTCTAAACAGCAGATCTTTGGATGCTTTACCTTTAGTGGTCACGCATATTAGACCAGGTGGAGCTGCATACAATACATCTAGAATAAAACCTGGTGATAGGCTTTTAAAAGTTGATCATGTAAGTTATGTATTCATATAATTATTGAAAAAGTATAATTTTACTGGGTGAGACATATTAAACTTTCGTGCTTAACATTAATATTTTTAATTATTTATATTTTCATTAGAAAATAAATTTCTAAATTTTAATTAGAAAAATGTGTTTCAAGGTTACTTTAACCAACAAAACACTATCCGAGGTTCATCAGATTCTTCAAAATTGTCCTCAAGTGACCAGTCTGACAATAGAATACGATGTGTCAATCATGGAATCCGTGAAATTGGCAACTGGGCCCCTACTAATTGAAATCGAGAGACCGTGTAATGAAGATTTAGGACTGTTCTTAAGCAATCAAAGATATTCAGATGACGTATATAGCTCTGGATCTGACACGTACCAAAGGGTTGGAACATGTAATGCCATTTACATTGATAGTATTTTGCCTGCTAGTATAAGTGATAGGTAAGTTGAAATTATCAAAATATAGCAATAGGGTATATTCCAATTTCTCTCTACATAAAAGATATCAATATACAAAAATTATTAATAGTTTTTCTATATTACCAATAACTTTTTTTTTGACTTTATTGTTTTACACTCGCTAAAAAATTCAAATTTTTATCTATTATATATTTTTTTATTATATAAGGAACAATATATCTTAAAAAATCAGAGTTATTTACAATTTAAATTTATTTATAAATATTATTTGTTAGTCCAAACGACATAGAATTGTATTATAATACATTAATGTTAATTAAAATAACTTATTAACTTTTAACCTTTATTTGTTAGATGTGGAGCTTTACATCCGGGAGATCAATTGTTAGCTTTTGATGACCATGTAATAGATGGAAACAACTACACTGCAGAAGAAGTTATGTGTTATCTTGAAAACTGCGAGGCTGGTTTCACAAGATTGCACGTAGCTCCTCGACATGTGTTGGCTCATGGAGGAAGATTTACTAGAGGTATGAATAACTATTAAACCAAACTATTTATTTTAAAATTTAAAAAACATATGCTATTTAGGAAATCGTAAGAATATATAATTTAAAAAAATTAGATAAATAGCTATTGTATCTTTTTTATTTAAATTAAAAGAAATGTTAAGCTAGACCTACACTATAATAATTCACTTAAATAATAATATTTTATTTCACTATATTTTATAATATATAAGCAAATATACTAGATTATGTCAGGCCATCCTGGATAATTCACCAGATATTGTAGATTGTAAAACTTAAGATACTTGGTTATAATAGTTGACATAGCTCTAATAAACAACTTTGACATACTTGGGAATTGTTATTATTACTAATTAGGTAGTTTTTTTTTGCAAATAAGTCCTACAAACTTAAGGAAAGTGAATGTTAGAATTTTAGTAGGAAACTGATTACAAGTGTCGTGGATTTTTTTTATTTTGTTTTAGTTTTATTAGATATATAAAACTAATACATTAACAGCTATAGTTTTTAATGCCAAATTAATTTTTTTGGTATATCCAAATCTGTGAATATTTTATTTTTGATATCGCTGCTTCAAGAATAATTGACTAACATGAAACTTTAGTTATAAGGTTTCCGTACCTGTTCAACACAAAGTTGGATCGTAATGAACATCAAACTCTCTAAACTTTACCCAATCATTCCGTAGATAATATTGTGTGACGCCAATGTATGGTTATAATCCTAAAGTTAGAATTTCACCGAGTTCACTCGAGTTTCTAAGTTTCACCGTTACCGTTACTCAAGATACTTTGATTTTATATCCTTATATAAATTGTGAAAGTGAATCTGAAATAACAGTATACTTTCAAAGAAAAGTTTTTTTTTTATTTTATACATTCATTTATTTTCAGAAAATTCTATGTCAGGTTCATCAACTTTAAATCCGAAAAAACATCGACAATGGAACTACAGGCAAAGTTCCATGCCAAAATTAGGCCCGCAGGATGAATATGGTTTGAAGCTTGAAATTATATATGCATTTATATTAGTTTTGAATACATTTATTGAATTTAACTTCCTTTAATTTCAAAATAAGAAAGTTTTAGTAGATAGTTATAAATATAAACTCTATATTAATATTGAAAATTATGATTAGACCTATTATATGACGTACTTACCTACATATGTAGGTATGTTGTTTTCTCTATATTCATTACTTTAAATAAAGATCCCTATCCCAAATGAACAACTATTTTTATCCAACGGCACATTATAGGACACCAAACATTTGCTTAGGACCCTCATTAATACCCTCCCTCCCTAGTTCAGGACAACATAGTACAAAACTTTATATTGTTAATGAATAGATGGGCAGCAGAACTACATGAGTATGGGCATGTGCCGGACTGAATCGTTGAATATACAACTTGAAGTGCCTCCGGGACAAACGAGTGGTTTGGCAGTTCACGACGAAAACGCTATGTTAATCATTTCACATGTCACTACGCTATCACCAGCTTATAGGTATAGTAGATTTAATAAGTTAATAATGTTTATTAAACCCTAACTAAATTAAGCTAACCAGCAGCTAGCTTACTTTAGTTAGCCAACGTCAATTATGTGCATATTGAAGACTTATACTTCCCTAAATAGTCTTCAAGTCATAGAAAAATGTTCAGTAAGTTAGAAGTTTGTAACTTATTTATTTTAGGCTACATTTAAATATATTTATAAATTTTAACTTTCAGATCCGGCTGTCTACAAATCCGAGACAGAGTGATGTCTATAAATGGCCACGAAAACCTCACATCTGACGTTGCCAACGAGATATTACAACGGAGAAATGATTCTCATAGCCCAAAGTACCTGACCCTTAACGTTGAATTTAGTATGCCTGATGCAATCGAGGCTTCAAGTGGAGTCTTTAACGTTAAACTTGCTAAAACGTCTGCAGGACTAGGGGTTACTATTACAGGTAATTTTAATTATAATTTTTTTAGGTTTTCATTTATTATTTATTGTAATGATTGCTTAATGTTTGCACATTTATTAACTATTGTACGATTTTCTAGAAATCTCAGACCCGAGTCGTGCATGTTTTGATACATTTTTCCTAATATATATTTTTTAAATTTCATTTATATACATTATTATTATTAATTTATTGCTTATTTGAAAAATTATAAAACTGTTATTTAATATAATAAATCAATGTTATATTGTTAGCTAGATTGTGGCAAAGGGTATCGATAATTATGTGTTTATTAACATAGCCTGCACAAATATAATTTTGCGCCGCTAAAGCTAATCGCATATGCTAATTCTGTGTTAAATATTTGGATTAACACTAATTATTGTCAAATAACATTTAAAATCATTGACCTCTTTGAATAAATCATTTGTTTAATGAAATTTATTCTAAATTTTAATTTATAATAAAAGCTGTTGTTCCTTTTTGCTTGATGAAAGTAGGCTGAAAGTTTTCATAACGAAGATTGCTTTATCATGAAGACTGCTCACTGATATCATCCACGTCTCTCTAAAAAGATGGAACAATTATTCGCTAACTTGTCAACGGGAAAATATGAAAAGCTTTATTTTACTATCTTACATTGCAAATTAGAAAATATTTTGTATTCAATTTAAAGTAACTTTTCTTTTAAAACTATTTTTAATAAGCTTTGATTTTTAATAAGTCAATATGTCGCAATAATAAGATTATAATGTCAAAAATATATTCTCGTAGATGAATGTGATTTTCTTAGCATTTCATTAATCATATGTAATATTTTATTTATTTAGTGATCATTCATAAGTCATTATATGCAACTAAAAATAAAAAAATTAGAAACTTATTGTTTATTTTTAATAAACACACACACATTTTTAAAATACAAATACGAGATGTAGTCAATTTCATTAAAATAAAAATTATAAAAGATATGAAATTGTGAAACTTTATGATTTTTTACAGGTTGTAAACAAAAACTATTAAGTAATGAGGAACCTATGGTAATATCAGATATCAAACCGGGATCTGTTGCACACCGGAGTGGGGCCTTGGCTCCGGGGGACCAACTTCTCGCCATTAATGGACAACCTTTACATAATTTGTCTTTGGTAATTGTTGTTTTAGAGAGTCTTTTTATATTTAGTTTCAAAGCCGTTACTGGTTCTATTTACCTCGCTGGTGTGTTTAGTGATATAGTGATTACACTATTATTAAGCAACTCCATGGAATGTATGTATTAGATTGCTGATCAAATTTAACAATTTGAGCTATTATTTTATAATTTCTGTTAATTTATTTTTATAATACTTTTAAATTACTAAAACAAAAAATGTAACCTTTTAATGTAACAATACAACAAATATACTGTTCAATATTATCTTTTACGGTACCTACATTACATATTATTAATGTTTTAGGACACTGCTTTTAACATACTTCAAAATTCTCCGGAAGACATCATAACTTTGAAAATACGAAAACGTGATCTATCGGAAGACTGGTCCAATATTCACAAACATAATGCAAAATTGACATTACAAAGCTTTAGTAACATTGAAACAAAGGCTGTTGTGCATAGCGGAGAAGATTCAGGTCATCACACGGATAGTCCCAACAATAGTGCAAAAGATAGTGAAAGAAGTCACGGTAGTGATAACGGAACTGTAGTTTTTATGGTTGAGTTGATAAGACAAGAAAATGGTCCCTTGGGACTTACGATCGCTGGGAGTGAAGATGTGACACAACCTATCTTATTAAGTGGACTTGTTGAAGGTGAAAGAAAAAAATAATAATATATATATAATAACATAAAATTATAAAAATTATATACTAATTATGTATATGGGGGTTAGGCATAGGTATACGGCGTATAAATTTTAGTATCTATAAGGACCTACGATATATTTGATATAAGTAGCTTTTTGTACCAAAAAAACACAATTAACATACTTTTCCTCACATGCTGGAAAGTTTTTTGTGCGATCCAATGATTATTTTTCGAGTCCTTTCATACTTTGTATTTTAAATTTATATTCTAATTTACAATAATAAAAGTTCTCAAGAAACGTGAATTATATTTCTAAATGTATTATTGACGTGTAAATATAATAAAAATTCAAATCATTGATAATTTTTGTAGGTGGCTTATCCGAAAAGTGTGGAAAATTGTCAATAGGAGATGAATTACTGAGCATAAATGGGGAAAGCGTATTAAATAAGCCATTGTCTGAGGCCATTAAACTATTGCAACAAAGTGGACAACGTGTTCAGCTGCAAATGTGTAGAAAAATTACAGGTTTGACTTAACATAACTATTGTGTTATTATAAATTTTACTATTAGCCTCACATATCATTTATTTCTAGATTCTGTAATGGAATTATTACCAGACGTTGGGATTTTTTAAGTTAATTTTTTTTTATTAACCAAGAATTTTAATATTAAATTTTATATACCTTTCATGTAATTTTGAAAATATTAATCTTCTATTATTATCTTTTTGTTAAAACAAAAGAAAGTTTATCATTTTATACCCTGTCTTATAAAAGAACTTGCGGAAGAACAATCTAAGTTTTTTCATTATGAACTTGCAATGTCACTGATTTTATAATATCAACAAAAAAGCAATACAGGAAACCCGGCTCTCATTTATATAAACTGGGCTACTACTTTTCTCACCAATACTACATTATACATTCCAATATTTTTTTATATTGCTCACATTTATTACTAAATTATATATTGTCTGTCGTTCACCTACCTTAATAGTGAAATTTTAAATCTTTAAATCAAAAATGTGGTATCGCTGCAGTGATTTTGGTGTTCATCCTAAATTCAAAAAGTAAAACTTTTAAGCTTGACGATAATTTTAAACTTTAGACTTTAAGACTTTATAAATGTCAATTAGATGTATATAAATAAATGTCAAGTATAAATGTCAATTACAGGAACATTAAAAATTTTAGGTTCTTTGGATTGTGCTGAATCTAGTGTACGAGATTCAAGTCACTCAACATCTAGCCCAGGACTATCTAACGATAGCGCAGTGGAATCCTGGGATCAGAACACGCCAGTTAGAAATAGTGCTAATTGCGGTAATATTCTTATTTTTTATTAGGTTTAAAAAGCTATTAAAATTTTAGTTTTTATTTATTAGATTTTACACTAATATTGATTAATTTATCTTGTGCTTATGGAATCAGATTATAAAAATATTTAAATATCAACCGACCAGGTAATCGTAAAAATCTATTTTGATTTGCAACTAAAACTATATATATATATATTTTAGTTATGTTGCAACTCAAAATAGATTTTTATATATATAATATATCCTACTCACAATTATTTTATTACGCTATATATATACATCATACCATTTTTTAGGTAATTCCGAGGTAATAGAATATGCGGTTCCTGACAAGAGTCGAATAATTGATAAACAGCCCTACTCACCGACGGATGAAGATAAACTTTTAGCGTGTAGTTTCAATTCGGGAGCCCCATATACGGTTCACGATTTGCCTCTTCCGAATTACTCACTAAATAATTCTCTGAAGACTTTCCACTATGAAAATACCTGCATCATTCCAGAGAACACTTTAAAAAATAAACAAAATATAACTAGAGAGGACGACGTCCAACAAATAGAAATTTTAACATCCAACATGAAAGATTGTCAATTACACAATATGGAAAAGTCATCCTGCAAATGCGATTATGTCCAAATGGGACCTTATGGTATAGTGTCACCGAAAAGTAGGCGGACAAACTGGGAAAATGATTATCTAAATAATGGTATTTACACAGTAACAACTCCTCAAAAATCACCTCTTAAACCGAATGTTCCAGGCACAAGTTTTCAATTTTCGACAAGTCCTATTTATGAGAATGACGTGCCCAGTAAGTACTCGATTATATCAATTGAAAATTGGTCTCTCTTTATTCTTGGAATCTTGTTTTTTTTATTATTGGAATGTTTTACTGAAATTAAATTAAGTAAAGGGATTTTTTTTTTAAATATTATTATTATTTTTGGATATGAAAGTAAATAAATTTTTAAATTTATGCACCAGGTATTTATGGCAGTGAGACATTGTCACCAGCTCGAGGGTCGGTTCACCACGTCATTTTATATAAAGACGCAATTTATGATGACTACGGTTTCTCAGTATCAGATGGGTTATATGAGAGAGGAGTATACATTAATCGAATAAGAAAAGGAGGACCAGCTGACATAGTAGGACTATTGAGGCCTTACGATAGAATTTTACAAGTTAGTAATTAGTCATAAAAAATCTTAAGCCGATGTTAACAGTTTCAAATTTTTATCTATAAGAAAATTTAAAAATCTGCTTAAATAGTTACGCAAATTTGGAATAACGGTACATATTTACCATTAGGTAAATGTATTTTATTTTATAAGATCTGCCATCTGTTGAATGATAGTCTTTAGTTAAAGAGTCTTTAGTTGAAAATTCCTTCTCCCTTACAAAGTACAGTGCCCAGCTGTGGTACATTTGTAGGCTGATATTTTTTCTTCGCAGGTAAACGGCACTAGGACCGTAGATTATGATTGCTGTCTTACAGTGCCTCTAATAGCTGCTGCGGGGGACAGACTTGAAATCGTTGTGCAAAGGATGTCCACATCGAGAGTGAGTTGAATGCATTATTTGTAAACTAATATTTACTATAGAAACCAATTAGCATAATTATTTTATTATTTAGTTACCTTACCGCATAATCTAATAGTTAAAGGCATAATAAAAAATAAATAATTTCAATATATTTTAGTTGTAAAATGACAAATATTCAGGTCTATAAGGTACGATAATTAAAAGAGTGAGTGTAAATGTATATGGGTGAGAAAGTGTTTATGTATATCTGAGACTATATATTTTATTTAGGTCGATTATAAAAATAGGATGTAAGATAATTTTAATTTTTTTATATTTTTCCAAGATTATATGGAGGTAAGGTCAAAGGTCAAAGCGTACATTTAAACATCGGTAAAAAAAAACACATAGCTATGTTAGATCATGTATATATATATACAATGCAATTATTTATTATTAATTGTATATATATATATATCTATATTTTAATGAAATGTAAATAATTTATCTTATATTTTTCCCTTGAATATTTTGTACACAAATAATATTCACTGTTTGTATACTGTAACTTTTTATTTGTTCGTAAAAAAATACTTTACTTATACCATTTCGGCCAAGCAGGTAATTGCCTCTGGTTTATGTGTGATTATAGCTGCCATGTTTAAGGCTATCCATTAAAAACCAACAGTTACCCTCATCTCCTTATTGGAACGCCGCGAGATCACGTTCGCATTCACCGTGACGCCTCAGCTTACTTAACTCTACTCCGTTTAATCCATTCATTTTTCTATCCTATAAACTAAAAATAAAAGTTAGGAACTGAAAATAGTTTTATAAACAAAATTGGATGGTAATCTTTATTGAAGCGTACAAAAGTTGGAATGCGCATATTAATCGAATGACTAATTACTGAAAGCATACCGCAAGACTTTTACACGCAAATAATTAAAAAACAATCAAAATTGTGTAACGCAAATATTAATATTTGCATTACACATCTTCCGGATTATGCGTATTAAACTAAAAAGCGTACGTACGTAAGCGTAAACTTAAAAGACTTCAAAACTTACTCTATGGTTAACCATAAAGTAAGTTTTGAAGTCTTTTAAGTTTTTTAAGTCAATACGCTTTTTAGTTTAATACGCATAATCCAGAAGATTGGTTTTGATAAATTTTAAGATTTATTAGTAAGACCCTAAAGTTGTCATAGATTTACAATTAAAACTTTTTAGGCGATATGAGATATAATATAGTAATAAATTATAAATTGTACTTGTAAAGAAGACAACAAATTACTTTGAGGTACTTCTCGTACAGATATATATCTACAAGTTCATTGTGATAATTCTTGGAAATAACTAGGAGGCAAACAATTTTTAATAGTTATGTTAACTCAATAAAACTTAAAAATGAAGTTTTTTAAAAGATTTAAGGGAAAAAATGTTGCAAGCTTTTTTTTATCAATCTTCTAACAAATAGCGTTCATAACTTTAATAAAGTTACAACCATTGTTATTTCACAGCCATGACAGAATTGGATTGTAAAGGGTTAAAAAGAAAATAACCAATTAAAAAACGTTCAATTGGACGGTCAGAAATTCCTAGGATATTTTTGTAGAAAAGCCAGGCACCAGTCTGAGATCACAGTAGTTTGAAGTGATAGATTAATGGGCTAAATAATTTTTTTTGTAATTATAAATGAGTCAGAAAAAAATCCAAAAATTAGTAAGGAGGTCTTCAAAATAAAGGTAATGATAAGAGTAACAAAAGGATAGAGATGTTAATGTCAGAACTTATAAAATTGATCCAACTACCATCAGAAAAATTAGTTTGACCCTTTTAATAAACATTCAGTGAATTGTGAGAAACTAAACAATTAGAAGTATTTTTTTTAAGAAATGGATATAAAATTCAGTCTACTTAGCAAAGCTATTCATTAGATGGTAAATTTTTTGTTTAAGTAATCTAGATCAATAGGGATATGAAGATTGACAGAGTCCTATTGACAAATAATTCGTAGTTTTTGTTAAACCCTAGTGCTGAAAATTATTTACAAAATTATAAAAATAACTTATTCAACATCAAGTAAAATCAGTCAAAGCTTAATGTATCAAAAAAAGTTAAAAGGGGAGTAAAAGGGGATTATTTTTATCCTCGTTTTACGGTTTTTTCGACCAAACATCTTTGATTTAAAACAAAACATGTTAAGTAAGCACATGACAAAATACTTTAAACCACATATTAAATTTGCAACAGTATTTAAAAAAAAAAGTACTTATCTGCTACAAAATACGAATTCTTTTTAAATGTAGAGGAATATTTTGAGCTTGCTTACGAGAATAAACCTTTTCCATACGAGTGGTTCACGGAATTTTTACTTACGGTTCTTATTTTCGACCTATTCCGATAAATGTAAGATATTAACGTTCTTTTTATATAATACAAGCAAGTTACAAATTACTAAGGAATTATTTAAATTAGAATATTATTAGAGATACATCATTTACAGAGAAGTTATAATAAACTTTATCAAATTTATAAAAAAAATAGTGTTTAATTTTTCTTAATTTGCATTCTATATGTTTTTCGTTTTGTAGATCAAATGTTTTTAATAATTCAAGTAAATGCATATGACTTCGTTTAAATAGGTAAATAATAAATACCTTTTGTTACAGGATCTTAAAAATCAGAGACATGAAGACAGTTCCAGCCCAAGTGATAGTAGTATCGTGACTAAAACCATATAGTGCATAACCCGGCTTTAATGAAAGTACATGAAAAACAATTAAAAGTTACGTTTTATGTGTCTTTTTAAATTATGAGTACTTTCAATTAAGTCATACTGTGTAGTGTAAGAATGTTAGAAGTAATTGATTGAATATGTATTTTATAATAAACAAGTTGCTTGAATGTTTTTTGGTTAACTTCATATTAACGTAATGGCTCTTTGTATTGTAAATGGTTGATAATAAACTACTTATTACATTATCAACTAGTAGGAAAAGTTAAAAGATTTCACGACAAATATCTCTTTTTAATTGCTTTCGAGAAGACAGGTGTTAGTGTGTAAAAGCTTGAATTATTTAATACGTAGTGATACCAAAGACAATTCATCAGTTAAAGTAGAGTATATTTTAACAAGGGACTACACCAAAACTTAAAATATTACAAATCAAGCTGTATTCAAAAATAGTATTTACAGCTTTTATTGTTATGCTCCATGCTATCTTCTTGCTCAAGAACCTTTTCAAAAAGTAAAATAGTGTTTTGTAAATTAAGATGAAAGATATTGTAAAATACATTCGGGTTTGGACTTGAGCCAAATATTATCTCCTACGTACTTTAATCTTGAGAAAAATTCGAAAATTTAAAAATTTGTTGCTGAACGTTTAACTAAAGCCACAACGAAATTTATGAAAATAAACAATTTTGAACATTAAAATGTAATTACGTTAAGAAATTTTGTAACTTTTATAACTCAAACCTAAATAGTTAAGACGTAGCTTAGAAATTCTTAAATATTACTGTTTAGCGTTACAGGCATTATTGTTTCCTCGAAATATTTTAATTATATAGTATCTGAATTACAAAGTAATTTCAAAAAACGGCTACCAGTCTTCTTATAATTTGCTTAGACTGTAATTGTCTAGTTTTGTAGTGTTTATATATTTTTAATTTCCATTTCATTATATTTGTGTATAACGTAACATAGTTGTTAGCTCAACTTATGGAACTTGAAAACGATTATGACATACATATTAGACATGTTATTTAAATATTACATTATATATAGATTCGTGGATTGTAAGTAGAAACGTTAAAATTATAATACTCTGCTAATATTGTTAGAAATGTAAATAACAATATTATTATTATTTCATAATTGTAGCATTACTGTTGTTGACAGACTGATAGTGATTGTAATAAAGTAGATAAGATAAATTAGTGTTGTGTTAATACCAAATATTATTAAATTATGTAATATCTATTTAAAGTATATCTACTTTAAGAACATCGACACTATATAACGCTTCGTACCTAAGATTAGTCTAAGGAATCGTTAACTCTATGTACTTAATATACACATATAAAAGCTAATGTTGTGAGGTAATAAATAATAAATTTACCAAATTATTTCGTTGTATTCACTTAATCTAAAAACACATTGATATAGAGATTAGCTTAAAAGATAACAAACATTAATATAAACAAAAAAAGAGGATAAATCCTTAGTGCTATATAATCCTTATCCTTGAGTCAAAAGGCTAGCCTCGACTCAAAAGAAAGAAATATTGTAACTCTATACTAGAATTGTAATATTGTTGCATTCATAAATACTAGATACTATTTTGTGTTATTTTGCAATAATATTGAACTTGAATAGAAATGCTCAAGTTCTCTTTATTGTATTATTAATATTAAAAACAAACTGTTCGAATAAATTAATTTAAAGATTTGTTTTTCACTCACTTCATTAGTATCTCTAAAATATCAATTTAGTATTTTGAACATTTTATAAATATTATTAGTCATTTTCAAAAATATTCTAATTAGCCTCTTAATGCATTCATATATGATAGGTGCATTAGGCTGATATTAATGTTAACTATTAATTGCTTGGTACTTATTGATAGTAATAATTGATTAAGTACTCTACAATTCTAACATCATGTTACTTATGACTTCGCCGATGACATGTAGATAGTAACTTTTACATTTTATTTTTATACCCCTATTAATAAGAATAATTTATAATTGTCAATTAATGTTTAACTAAAAGATTTAGAAAAGCATAGCTACATTCGACTTAATAAATTGATATGTGTGACTTGTGTAGTTTTATTAAAACATATTTAAAAGAAACTAACTATCTCTGTAGATTAATATTTAAATTTATTCATTGATACATATGGAAACAACGTAATCTAGCCAAAAACACAACAAAGCTTTTCATATTAAAAGACACGTGATTTAATCCCTTAAACTATTTTTTTTAAATATACATGTTATAGACAGACACAAGACCATACACTAGCAAATATAAAAATATATATACTCGATAGTTTAATATAATTTTAATTGGAGATTAATTGGCTCCAAGTAAAATTATATTAAATATCCGTATTAAAAATCCTGCTAATAAACAATTTTTACACGTATTCTTGGTTTGACTTAATATAACTACTCTGTATAATACTCCTGTACTACAGTGAGTACAGCACCATTATTTTATAGTGAGTGGGCCATGATTTGGTACTCCATATCATTATCTATTAGAATGTTGTTGTTCAAAACAAGGCATCGCATAATAACTGTTCTTGTGTGTAAGTTACAATCCTTGAAGCCTTTGAAAATGTTAGAGCATCATCTTTTCTTAAAATCATATCAAACACACAATATGAATTATATGTTCATGAACAACTGTATACAGAAATAAAAGTTTATTTGACATCTCATAAACAATTGCGTTAAAAATATTTGGCGACATTTTCATGTATTTTATAACTTAAATGACGACAGTCATTTCTTCTCAAAGGATAAGAAATGTACCTTTGATCGAAAAACGTAATTATTATTATTTCTAATAACAAATAGAAAAGCGTTAGATCAAACTCTGAAAAACAAAATACCGAATTCTTTATGAGTAATAAAAATAATAATAAGGTTTTCATGATAATAACGTAAGTTTTACTAGAAGATCTTGATGTTTAAACGACCAGTATCAAAAGGTCTATAATAGACAATTCTATTAACAGGTAAACGTATACTAATAATGTTGTCTACGACGACGTATGTACCATGAATTTTTGCCTGATATGACGATAGACTCGCTTCCTTAGTTAGGTGCTTTTGTTACTCCACCGCGAATTCCTTCGAACATAAGTGTTTTTAAGAAGCTGGATCGACTTGGAAGAAATTCTTCACTTCAGCTTCTTCATATTAGCTTAAAAATTTTGTTTTACATAAAAGTATAAAGTTGATAAAAGTATTTTATTATGCCAAAGTAAATATACTTACAATCTAATAGTATTGGGATAAGACTATCAGAGTTTGTCCTGTATATTTTAAAATATTATATTTTCTTTCAGACGGTTTTTCCCGACTTCGCTTTTTTACCGTTCCAGATATTTATAGTGCTTATGTTATTGTTCCAAATAAAAATTACGTAATAAAGAATATAAGATTTACTTTTTTATAAGACTTACTTTAAGCAATTAAAAAATCTCAAAATGTAGTCAATTATATAAATAGGTCACAACCTATCACACCAACACACATCGATATTCTCGAGGACACCTTGCTAATAGAATACAATATCAAGTAATAGGTCTATATTGTTAATGACCGATTACAAGATTGTAAATAATTAGTGAATAGAATATTTCATTATTATAAAATACTTTAATATTTGGACGAATCTCAATTTCAGATACATTTAAAACTCATATTTATAAAAAACGAAACAAAATGAAAATCTATATTATTTGGATTTTAAGTGTACTGGATGTACAAATCTAAGCAGCAATGGAAAATATGTGCAAGTACTGTAAAGATTATAAAGCTGTAGACAAATTCAATAACTTTTATTGTAACTTCAAACACAGCTAACTTCACAAGTTTTCAATAAAGTATTGTTTTATATTGAAACTCACTCTCAACATGCTTGTATCCTACTTACAGTATCTCATATCTACATGTCTGTTAGCTTCATAGTGAGGTGACCTCCTTAAAACATAGATTAAAGTGAATGAATCGATACGAACTTTGAATATATAAAAATTTGTAAATTGGATTCCTATCCATTAGAAATTGCTATCGTAAATAAAGAAATAAAATGATACAAGTACAAAATTTTTCAAGAAAATTGCTTTTTTGCATAATTTTTTAAATTTTTTTTTCCTAAGATTCATAACTGGTAACATCAATTATTTAAAGTTTTTTGTTTCTACTACTTAGTTTGTTTTCTAATTCATTAGAACAATACATTTTATCATCATTATGATATGGTTATTCATATATGGAAAAATATTCATTTACATTAAAATTTATTCATAATTAGTCCTTAAAAAAATGGTTACTAATGCCACATTGTATGTAGTTTTCTTCCTTAACACAGAAATCATTTAAGTATACTAATCATAATACTAATTAGAATTCTTATTTTGTGAATGGAAATCGTAAAATGTTTTTTTTTTACATTATTACAAACATCATTTGGAAAATTTTGGGAAAGTGACGTAAATTGTGCATTTAACATTAAGAAAATTTTAAAAATATTTTATGACTTTACAAGATTACGTTTTTAAATTCTGATGTAGTGTCAAATGCACGTTTTCGAAAAACTCAGTTTTTCCTTCCGATCTGTCTGTATGTGTGTCTGTGTGTCTGTCGAATTTTATTTTTCGAATTTTGAAAAACTAAAGATATATTTGGAAGCAGCATCTAAATGTAAGATTCACTTTTCAAAATTATGTTGATTGTCCAAAGGGAAGGTGGTCGGCGGCCGATCGCCGAAGTTACCGAAAAATGGAAAAAAATTTTCGAATTTTTAAATTTGTTAAAATTTAAAAATTAATTAATTAATTAATTAATTTAATTTTTTTTTTTTTTCTTTTGCTTGTTAATTAATTTGCGAGTTATAATTTGCCGATTAGGAGTTTTTCATAGCGGCAAGCTCGATTGCCGCGTGTCAGATGTTTTAAATTAGCATTACTGTAACTTTTATAACTTACTATGTTCCGCCCGAGGCTTCGCCTACGTGGTGTGTTGATAAAAAATGATTTAATGCAAACTTTAAACCAGTACCGATATTAAAATTAATTTCTAGCGCCAATTATTGACAGCTTGACTAATACCAAAGACAAACCACATATTTCATATAAATTTGCAATCCCTATTTCCTCTCATAGAAATGCAATTTTCCAAATCCCATTAATGCATTATTGTTTTTTACTAAACACAAATTTAAATCTAAAATTTCAATTGTCCAATACTAAAAATACAGAAGAGTCAAACTTGCAACCCCTGCAAGTTTGAAACTTGGATGCAAGATTAAAAGTTGTGATAATCTAAAAATTCTTATAATTTACCTATTTAATTCCACAAAAATCTGAATATTGTATTCTTAATATAAGCTTACTTTGTTCAACTTCATCTAGTGATAAATAACTCAAATTTAGGATTAGTTCCAAAGATTATATAAGAATAATTTTCCTCAAATTTTAAAACAATGGTCTAAATATAATATAATTCTGTTTAATAACATCTTGGGTCAATAAAAGGTAGTAAAAATTAAATTTCTGTAGTTTTTTTTTACACACATACATGTTAAGGTTTATGTTTAATGCCATCTAGCGTCTAGGAATATTATAACAGTGATTTATGTAAAGCTCTTTTTCTTGTTTCTATTTTAGTTACTAAAATTCTCTAATAATACTTCTTTTTAATTAAACCATGGAAACACGAAAAATATATTATTATTTTTTGTAATAAACGCTTATAACTATTAGTAACGATTCCTGATGTACATGAGATCAATTATACAATCTTTTTAGTAGCTGAAAAAAGGTAGCATTTTAAAAAGTTTGCAAAGAGGCTGTAGATTTTCAGATGGAAATTTATAAATTTATAAGTTATATTCTAATCTATAGCATCTTAACAAACTGTCTTGTAATGGGTTTTTTTCCTGGGTTGTACCTCTTCTCCTTTTACTATGCATTGACCTATATATAGGGTCTAAGGTACAAGCATCCGTTCCATAATCAAAAACACCACATGAAAAAAATATATTTATAAAAATATCTATTCAATATTTAATCTATATTTCAGATTAAAATTAAATTTTATTGTAAATGGTTCTAAAAGTAATCTTTATATATATTTCATTAACAAACCTATGAAGATGAAACTCCTTAGTATACATATAAAATAAAGAAATTCCCAAAATAGAGGCATCATATTGCATTCTCACTCGAGCGTTACCAATATTCGTGCTATTATTTAGAAATATGCTAATGAAATGTTATTTATTTTTGTGTTTTTGGTTCCGAGCCTAGCTTCACCATTGTTACAAAGAGGTCTCTAGTAATATTATTTAAGAGCCTTATTAACGTCAGTATTGAAATCCACTCGGATAAATACCGAAAAAGCTGTTCAAAATGCAAGCTGAAACAACGCTTACCATACGTTACACTTAAATCAATAGAGAAATAGAATGTGTGGTTGCACTAAAACTTTTCCAGTAAGTAAACATTTGTCTGAACAGACGACAATACCTACGTCATTCAAATTCTAGCTTAGGAGACAAAGTAATTTGAACTGTCACTGAAAGACGAAGATGAAATGCAACTTACATAAAGATATTTTTTAATATCTCTAATATTTCTTATAGAATTTTGAAATTTGATTATAAAATAACTGTAGATATATAGTAAGTCATAATTTAAAAATACCACTGTAGTGGAGTTTTTCATAAAATTACATAGAAACATTGTTTTGTTTAGTAAAAAATAATAATATATATATCAAACATGTAATGCTTGTCAAAGAAAAAATATTATTTCGAATTTGTTAATTCATTGTTTAGATATTGATGAAATATTTATATCTCTGCTATATTGAAATTTATCTTTCATTAGTTAAATACAATGTTTCAAGTAAGAAGTTTAAAGTTAAAAACATTTAAGTGGGAGAAAGCAATTATTCATAAAGTTAGTCTTAAAGAAATGATTAGCCAGTTTGGTTATTTTAAAACATTCTAATATTCAAATTTAATTATCTTATTATTCAAAGTAGCAATATGAAAAAGGAAAAAGATATTGCAAAAATTGCAATAAGAAACATGAAAAGAATTTTTTTTTATTTATGACGAGTTCACTTTGACTTTGCCTACAATGACAAGTACACCAATTAGTTTATGAACTAATTCATCGACTAATTTAAACAAACGATTGGATATTAACAATACTTTTCTATTAATTTGGAAATAGAAATTCATCCTTTTTGTAGGTGATTTCGAAAAATTTCTTTGAGCTACTTCACAGACAACACTCACAACGAAACAAAACTTACAATTGAAACAAATTTTTCGTAAATAAAATATTGCTTTTGTTACATAAATCGCTTATGATCTTCAATTCGTTTAAGTAAAAGTGTACGCGAGGTGGATATAGATATGAGTATAATTACTACTTCCTTTAATTTAGGTATGTGGTATTAGTTCAATTTCAAATTGTCTTCTACAAACACGACACGTGTCAAATTAGGTAACCTCGCTGTTTAGACGGATGCAAAAATAAAAAACATCTATTTTGCTGGGCCCAGGGCTGAGGACCACTTTATAAGTGTAGATATATATATACATTTCTTGAACAATCAGGTATATCATTTATGTCATTATGTCCAACGAAGAACATACATAGGTTTAGTTCATAATATGGTTCTCTAAAAATATATTTCCCGAAAAAGCAACATATTGAAAATAGCAGTTTAACTTGTTACGAAAATGATGTTTAATTAAATAAAACGATAGCATTTATTACATTATGGTATTTCATGAAAAGTTAAGTTATAGTTAAGTTATATATATTTTAAAGTCACTTAATAAATATTAATTATTAGCACATTATTGCAATTCTAACTCGTTTAATTAATTAGTTGGCCGCTGATCTTTCAATTTTCGTGGACAACTCAGGTATTTTAAACTTGCTTGGTAAACCAAGCAAGTTTAAATCTAAGAGAGAGAATAACTCACGTTGAATTATCCTAAGTTAGTTCAGTTCGCTGTGTAGCTTGCGATTCCCAATGAACGAGCACAAGTTAAGTGAAGTAGCAGCACTGACTATAATGATGGCTAGGTGAGGCCAATTTAAAGATTTAAACTTGGAGACGGTTGACTCAATTGATTTGATTAATTTGACTACACTTTTCGTATATTTGAATAATGTTTTCTTATTTTATTTTATAAATCTATTATTATTAACATATTGTTGATAGTTTTTAGAATGTGTTAATATTTCTTACTTTTTAACCTTAGAATTGGATATTCTATTTTGGTTGTTTTTTTTTTAATAAATTGAGAATAAAACAATATCAATATGGTCACGATTTGGACCTGCGACCTCTACAGTGGTGAAGGTTTCCCAGATATTCGAGTACTGTCTTGTTCTAATGTGAAATTTCTATTAGATACACATTTTTCAACTTCCTTATGATGATTAAAGAAGTTATTGTAACCAACTTGAAAAAATATCTTTGTGTGTTTGTGTATGTAAGCGTTTTTGTTTCGGCTCCATTTTCTTGCGACAGCTTAGTTTAATTTTATTTTTAAGAAAATATAAAAAATAAATGGTATCAAACTTATCGGAATGAATGAAATGATTTGAAATACTGTATATCCGAAATAATTCATGTTAATGAGTTTAGTGAAGTAATTATAGAGTAGATTTTATAAAACAAAGGAAAATAAAATCAGAATAAAAGTAAGACTTTACAGTAAAAAAATGCATAAAAATTGTTCTTTATATTGTTCTTTATACATTTGTCATTTATAATAAACACAATAAAAGGTTTTGATAACGGAACCAAAAATATATTTTAATAGATTGACTTATATGAAATATTATTTCTTTGACAATGTAAGTATATTTATAAAAATTCCGAACAATTAAATACAAAATTTCTCATTCAAAGTCATTGCACATTACAAATACACGGTTATATGAAACAAACCTACTTACAGATCACACCGTCATTCACTACGCACAGAGTTTCATCATTCAAACGACTCTAGTATACCGTTAAATCCTATCATTAGAGCTATTGACTATTTGACTAACTATATGGGCAGAACTCCCTTGTATGGTATGATATAACTTTTGCGAGAATTTTTACCTAAATGACGGTCGCAGCAGAAATCAATACTATTGAAATACCACAATATTTTATTTTTTATAATTAATTTTTTTTTATAATTTAAAGGAAAAAAAATTCTTTAAAATTTCCACAACAAAATTAAGTATACTAAAAATAGTTTTTCTTTTATTATCTCATTACTTATTCTTTTTCTATGTTTTTGTTATACTTGTGTGTTGTTACTCACTCAAATCAATTCAATCAAAAGACAATAAACTACTTCAGTATTCTGATTATCTTTGTTTTCTCGTCGTTCTGATGGGTACGTTACCATTAAAGCTAGTATTGGAATAATATAAATTTCTATTAATGACAAATAATAAGTCTTTTATTATTTGGAAATCACACAATAGTAACAAAGAAAATACAAATACAAAATAATTTTAATTAAATTTATATATTAAACGATTTTAAACCTGTTCAAGTTCTGAAAACAAATGAAATCGGAATCTATCAGACCATTCAAAAATCAAACCTAAAAGCGCAAAGCTTTCGTTAATAGAGAAGTCAATATCAAATAAAGACATAGAATGTGGTTTGATTAAAACTTTTTCAACATAAAATCAATACCAGCGCTATTCGATATGTGATTTAAAAAAATACAAGGTCTTCTTTTATACTTCAATCATTTTCAAATATCATATATGCAGTATAAGTACCTAATTATAATTTAAAATACTAGTATTATTGTGAACCGATTAAGACTTCTTACTATTGTATTATATATTTAAGAAATCAAAAATAATAAATTGTATTACTAAATTTTAATATAGCAGCTAGCAAAAGGGTCATTGATTAACAAATGATTCAATGTGGGTCGAGGCGAAGTCGAGTCACACATACGTAAATCTATAAGTGTCCAGTTGCTGCAAAGGCTTGTATAGTACTGTTCTACTAGAACTTATGATAAATTATCTCCTTGGTTGCAATGTTTTGGAGTAAAAGATGGTTCAATTTTTAAATTATACGAAAGATGTGATTTTACATGTATTTGGTCAGTATAGCAATTGCGATTCCAAGTATGTTTCAGATAATTCTATATTTATCTCCGAGTTGGAGTTAAAAAAGTATTAACGAGTGATAATATATTATTAGTAAACGTAACGTAAATTTTCAATAGAAAGCCTCTAATTGTAAGAGGAAACAAAGAATAAAAATATAAATACGATTCACTAAATTTATATAAAACATATGAATAATTTTTAAATTTGCCCAAAATAGAACAATCATGTACTATAAATATACCTTGGGACACATGTGATACACGCCCACAGCTGCTAGCCTAATTTTCTATTGTTCACAAGTTAATTTGAATCACCACTAAAATTAGAGAGATAGAGGCTCTACATGAGTAACCCCCAACAGGTTATAAACGTTAACATGCGAGATACTACATACATATTAAATATACGGTGGTATAATTGTCGTATATATTGAAAGATAATAAATATTTTGTATAAATCTAATGTTTCTATCAAATTGCACCGGCTGGATAAATTTATATTATAATACAATATTTTCGAACTTAGACTGGTAATTTCAAAGGCAATTAGTGTCTACGTCAAAATAAACATCTTTATTAACAATAACCTTAATTATCAGCAGGAACGAGCGTTTGGGTTAAATACCTTTTTTGTAATTCAAAAGTTTGAGATATAATTAAATACGATATTTTGATGATAGAAATAAATTATATTAAAAAAAATTAGGATTCTCTTTCATTACATTAAACATAAAATTTTTAATGTATCTCGACGTATAGTAATCGTCTCTACCATCGTAGAGTAATCGATACTTCAATATAAATTAGTAATAAGTGCCTTGTCGGCTCTGACAATATTTAACAATTTAACGTATTCCAATAACAAGAATAATTCGTGTTGCGTTCTGATATATGTTTTTCTCACTGGAATACTGACTATAACAGAATTCCATAAGTTAAATATGAGTCAACCAAACATGCGACAGATATATTAAAATAAAAGTGTAAGTGAGTTACGAATATGTTATTTATTCATATAACCAACTACAGAACCACATAAATATATATTAAAACACGAGTGCACTGTCATTGACATCATAAATGTTTTTATTATTCACGTATTCAACATTTGATTGTTAATTCAAATACATAATTAACCTTTACGAGCGAGTGGTTAAACGATTTATGATTTCAAACATGAACTAATAAATTAGATGTTTCTTAAATATTAATAGAAACAAAGTTTAAATATCTTTGAACATATTATAAAAATATAGTAATACAAATAAAGAAAACAATAAAACTACAAGTGTAATAATATTTGGAGGATATCAATCAATTGCAAATTCTTTTTAATTCAATTATAATTCATTTGATAATAAAGTTCACAAAAGAGCAAGATACTCTTTCTTAGGTTTGTTGTGAATAAACGAAGCCTTAGCATGAAATGTACTGCTCCTTGCTTTCTAAATCTACTTTGTGATCTGAAAGCTCAGCGTCCGACCTCGAACTCGTTCCTTTATAAGTGTTTATTTAAAATACCAGCGGATATTTTTCCTATAACAAAGTAAATATCTTTTCTTTAGCAGTTATTTATCGTGTTTGATTAAATTTATATTAACCTCAGCAGTTTAAATAGTAAAACAGAAATATTGCAATAGAATTTAATCTAATTTAGATAACTAAAAAAAAAAAGGTATTTTGTTTTCAATGAAAAAAACTAATTTGCAAATAATCAAAGTTAACTAGTACATACGAGATATAAGATAAAATATTAGATTAAAACTAAATATAAGAAAATACGAGGTATTAGGTAAAAATAGGAAAAGAATATATATGTATATATCGCCATATATCTCGTAACATTAATAAAATAAGCTGTCTAAAAGACATTGCAAATAAAACGATTTTTTTGAAAAGTAACTTTTTTGGTTCGTTGTAAAAGGAAATATAAAACTTGATTTGTCGGTATTCAATAAATTATCTTAAATGTTCACGATTGTAAAGACCATAAAAATATATGAAATACAACGAAATAAAAATATCTAACCGTTTTATTAATTAAGTGAAGTCTTTTTAATTTATAAGTTATCAATTTTATGAAATAAGTAGTACTTGTTAAATATAAAATCAATATAAAAAGATAAAAAAGAAACACAAAATATTATATATAATTATCTGGCTGTACTACGTAATGACTATCGGAATTTCCAAGACTAGTTTAGAATCCATTCAGGGTTCTTATTCATGAGCTCTGATCATGGCGAAATCCACACATTACAAAAAATGATATATATTCAGTTGACCATTTTAATATTATCTCCTCATAGTATACGTAAAAAACTTAAGGAATAGTTTTTCTTAAATGTGTGAGTGAAGTATTTTTTATTCATATTTATATCCAAATTTTAAATGTGAAATATACAGTACGGTCTACAAAATTATTATTGTTTACAGTTTCAAAAGTCATGTACAAATACAATAAAATATATTTAATGTATATTTTAAACAAACAATGTTATATGCTGCTAAATAATAAATTTATTTTTTTATGCCAACTTGTAATTTTATAATTTTATTGTCATTTGTATCATATCAAGATATAAATGATTATGTGTCTAAAATTAAACCATATATTTTCATTATTATTAAGTTGATTGAACAATAATATTTATAACAATACCACCATTTATGAAAACTAAATATATCTTGGCAGTGAGAAGAGTTCTTCTAAAATAAATAAATTATAATGCTGTAATGCTAAAATCAAATGTTACTTTTATTTTTATTACTTATTTATCCATTCTTAAATTCATCGCCCTCATATTTTGCGAAGATTACGTGAATCACGTTACTTTTCAATACTAGAATTCATTCCAATGATCGGTTTATTTATGATCCTCTTTCTCTTAGTAAATAGCTCACAATTTATGGGATCAATTTAATTTCTTAAAATATTAACGAGCATAATTTGTCATTTAATATTTGAAATATTAAATGACAAGTTATGCTATTTTATTTCTTTACCCGCCTAGTAATATGTCGTTTATTATAATGGTTTTGAGGCAATTTTTTTTATATACATGGGAGTTCAATCATATTAAAAAAATTTATACTTACATAAGACAAGACAAACATAAAAATCTAAAAGTATAATTAGACATATTCAGATTTATTAATCTTAAAAAAGATCCAATTTATTGTGAACTATTTACTAATAGAAAGAGGTTCAGAAATAAAAGTTACTTCAAGAGCCAGAAGGTTTGATCGCGTTTGTGAAAAAGTTCTTCCAAAATTCAGTTTATGATAATGATGTGATATTAAAGTCTCAAATGTGACTTTTATATTTATAGCTCATTCATTTCTAAAATATTCTGCTTCTTCGAAGTCTTATAAAATATGTAAATCGTAATTTATATTTAGAACATAAATTTCGCCTCACATATTTTAAAATCAGTCTAAATTTATTGTGATGTTTACACTTTTACCTTAAGGTGCTTTAAAAATTGTTTAATGAATATTTTCGTGTTCAATATTATATCTCTCACTGTTACCGTGTACATACATAATGATGTATATATGCTCGGAAAAGATAAGTCGGGTATTATAACAGCGACCTATCGTAAGGCTTACGAAACCTACTTTAAAACGAACCCTTAATTCCTGATATCTTATATACACATTTACATTTTATAAAACCTATTTAAGATTTTTTTAACAGACATTTATTTATATAACTATACTGCTATGTTATAAGCAAATATTTTATTCACTAACAATACAGTATGTCTGAATTATGATCACGTACTTCCGCGAAAACTATACAGCATTAATCTCTTTTATTTTAATATTCTATTCGCGATTCATTTTCTAGAATATCTGACGTTTTCAATAAAAGATTTTTTTTTTATTGTGAAGTTAAATAACTATATATTATGTGTGTATTAATCCAAGTAGTAGTAGTGGAAATTGCACTTTAACATTTCATGGAGTATATATATTTTTTTTATTTTTGGATATGTAAAATCTATTTCTATTGATATAAAAAACGCTTTTGATTTCGATTACTATCTTAATAAAAAATAGAACCAGTTGTATTAGAAGGTTATCAATAAAACTTTTTAGGGATTACCTTTAAGATCGTTCGCAATCCATTCGTTGGCAATTGTGCAACTGACTTGCTTTCGGTTTCATTATATACTTGTAACTATTGACCGTAGTCTTAACGAAAAAGACCATATTGCATCGATTACGAAAACTGCTATGTAAAAGTTTACTGCCACCATAAGTCAGACACTTTAATTTGTTGTTTATAAGCGATACACCAGTACCTACACATACTTGACAAGGTCACATAGTAAGTCCGTACAAGTTTTTCACAATCCGCTATTATGTTTGCGCGTTTTCATCTTTAGAGGCTAAAAGATAGCACTTACCATCAACTGGATCTTTCAGTATATACGATAGTGTTGCCTTGTCATATTGACCTTGAATGGCAAATATTGCTGATTCCAAGTATCGAATCAGCAATATTTGCCAATCGAAATCATTAAGACAAGGTACATTTGTTGCTTTTTTAACCGCGAAAACACAATTCTAAATCGATGTTGGCTTAATATAGGATTCTTTTGGGAAATTATTCATGTAAATGTTTATTTCGAATCGAATATTTATCTTTATATGTCACTTTTATCAATTCGTCACTTTCAATTTCTAAAAATTGTATGTATGTAATCATTTGCGTTTTGAATCATTCGTGTATTCTACATTTAACAAACCCCTTCCTCCTAGGTTTATCGGTAAGAATATTTTTTCTACTTCTTCTTTTTCTCTTCATTGCTTTCTAAAGGCTAAACATTTTATAACAGTAAAGAGTGAATGAAAAGAAGTACAGACAAACCTAGAAGAACGGACATAAAAGAATAGCGGATTTTTTTGTGGGTAGATTTCTTTATGTATGCTTATTGCGAAGGAATTGCTAATAGGAAGTGAGATCCTTAGGTGAAGAAGAGGAATTAATAATAGTATTCATAGTAGTGTTATCAAAAGTGGTACAATAAGATATATTGTTATACATGTGATGATTAAAAATATGTCAAATGCATTTTTTGATAAGACGGTATAATTGTTTCAAAATCTGCACAATCAGGTCAAAAAAGCAAACATCACCGCAGTAAATTAGAGGGAAAATAAGGTATTATCAGAGGATATTAATATTAAAAGAACAATAAAAACTAAAAAAAGTTACTAAATTTTATATTACATTATTAAATGTTGTAAATTACAGTTTTCATTCAGTTATTGGGACGATTTCAACGGCTTTAAAATAAGACCAAATCATGGAAATGGTTAACTCAAATAATTGAAGCTCACATACTGCATGTGACGAGCCTAATAGTCCATTGTACCCTAATTTGTTCGTGTCACCACTGTCCTCAGAGAGAACCATCGCGTATTAGAACATCGCAAACGTTTGATATAACTTAATCATACGTTAGAAATAAATATCAATAGATTTTTTATAATTCATTTAATATTAATACTATATATGTTTTTTTACCTTTATAAGATTTTTTTAAATTGTGTAATAGTAAATATCGTAAAAGATTTAGATTTTCAGATTTAGATTACTTACTTCGTCTTACTTAAAACTAACAATTTATTTTATATATATTTTATCCAAACCCACTCGGAGTCCTAAAAATCCTAAAGAAGGTCAATTTAAATTATGGTGCCAGCTTCATTGTATACGTTTAAAATTTAATCCTATTACTTCGTAAAGGATTATATTAACGACAGTATGGCCTAGTATTTAATCGTATAATAGAGAATAACTAGTAATCTACGTAACTTGTTCGACGTTCTAGTTGCTCTTATTTAATTAACCAGCGCCATCACTTACAAGTCATTGTCTGCACTGACTTTGGGAGTCATATTACCCTGTTCCCTCAAATATGGCGAATCGGGTAATCGGTGATCTTTGTAATCGGGTATGCTCGCGATTGGGTGCTGCTTGTGGAGACTGGCCGAGTTTTATTTATTTTATTTTAGTTTAACTAGTGAAATATTATTCACTAAAAGTTAACCATATCCACCTACTTGCGATGGTAATATTAATAGTGATCACAGTACCAGCCTGATTTTATTCTGTGGTTCATATCACACCAGGACGCGTTTGGAATCCTCGTAGTTTGAAATTCAAGTTGGAAAGTATTGTCACAGAAGTTCTTATTTTGATAAGTATCAAAATATTAATTTCTGATACTTCTATTTGACGAACACAACTTACAAAGATTTAAAGTAGAAAAGGAAAATAAATAAATAAAAACAAAAATTGTTAAAGAAGGTATATATGCTAACAGCTATAATAATGTGTCCGATTAATTAGATCACAAGTCAACCTGGAAATGAGGCCTTCACTGTCAGGATAATTCAATATTTAAAATATTATAAAAATTGTAATTTTGTTTAATTGTAGTCCTTCAGTTTTGATATATTATTTTATTGGTTTTGGTATATACCTTTCCAAGCCAGTGGTGGTTTAACTAGGAAAAATTGTTTTGTATAAACTTTTTTCAATAAAACATTTTCATTTCATTTTCATTTCATTTTAATACTAGTTAGTAACAAAAACGAAAAACTATTTCCAGCATTATTTATTTTACTTTAATTTTTATTTCAAGTCAAGTTGGCAATGAATAAATGAAAATTTAACGAGAACTATTATAACCTTGTTGTTTTCTTAAGTCAAATTTGTAAAATCAATGCTTGGGCGTTTGACCTTGATTCCCGAGACGTGTTTATTAATAATTCCAGGGGATATTCAATTTGCATTTTCCTGAAACAATAAAAAAATATTTTACATATTTTTTTAATTTTCCATTAACCTTTTCCTCCGAGCTCTGCCCTCTCTGCTAGCTGTGGACTGAGCACCAGACAGCCACAACCAAAACCTACTCCTGACAAACAACAACCATCCAGCAAGAGTATGTTCAACGTATTGGAAAGCTTTCAAAGTCACTGTCTTAGCTTAAATACCCACTGGTCACCTATTACGTCACCATGCGTCACCATGAACGCAACATATGGATGGGCATGTTTTCAAACGAGCAATGAAGAAGAACTCCCGGTTCACTCAACAAGAAAAACTACTTTCACCTATTTAAGTTCCTGCTTCGTATATCTGTAACCACTCTTAGAGGCCTCAAAGTACATAATATTTTATATTTTGTAATGTCATCAATATTATCTAAACTAAAACAAAACTCTCAGCAAGTTTCTTGACGCTTCTTCTTCCAGTGCAAATACTTTCATAGAAAAACTTTAGATTTATGTCTTTCCAAAAGAATTAATTCTATACATTTCTATTTTTAAATTAATTATTTTGAGTTTGAGTAAGAGACTTTTTTCCTCGTCTCATTGCTTTGAATTCATATTTTCACATTTATAATTTCATTATCTTGATATTACTTGTTATAAGTAATAAACTTACAGCTATTAATTTTGTAATTATTGACACTGACCTATGTAGATAATGATTATTACTTTTTATGTTTTTATTTGTGTAGATATTCATAGATACATAGATATTCAGATGAACAACATATCAGACTCTAGGAAGAGATGCAATTTTTATTACATTTTTCTACTTTTTCTACTGAAATGGGTATTATGATTTTTGTATTTTATATTTTTGTACAATTTATCTCGTTGTTCCCGAGAGAACTAATTCGCCTAAAATAAGCGCGATTAAGTGAATAAAACTGATTCACATGAAATAAATACCTTCGACAAACATTTACGTCTACAAACAGAAAATACTTACATACATCAATAAAAAATGTTTTCTCCTTGACCTGTACAGTAATACAATAATAATATAATGTGTTTTTATTTAACAAATACTTATTTAATCTACAATTAAATAAACCTGAAACTATGTTCATATTGTTAGCCATATATGTTGTTATTGTTTTTGAAATACAATTCCCAAAGTCAAATACAGTTTAATACAAAGACGTAAAATAATCGCTAACAGCTCGTAAAAACAAAAAGGTTAACTTGTATATGTTTAATAATGCACATAAAAATAGAAAAGCACAGTTGAAATTCCATTTACAATGACATGTATTTTTGTTTGCGCAATTTTTAGATCTTTTATAACTTGAGTGAAGAGGGTCATTACTTATCAAAAAAAAAAAAATTATAACTTTATTCTCGAAACATAATTTTTTTATTATTATAAACTTATAAAATATCATAATTATTATTGTATAGTAATCGTATATTATACGTATATATACAGAGTTAATCTGAAATAGCAATGTATCGATTTAATTAGTATTTGTAACGATGATAATTTAAAATATGTTTTTGTAGAGAAATACAAATGTGACTCACAGTTCAGACCGTCCCCAGTCGCAACTCCATTGACGGGAAAACATAAATGAAAGCTTTTTACGAAAACGTGTTTACCAGAGATTAAATTTGTGCCCGACATGACGATAGGCTCACCCTCTATCTCATTTGAGACATAAACCACAGCGAAGAGTAGGCGCTTATATTATATGACTGCCAATCTCTTTGGGGATAAGTGTAGTATGTTGATAGTGCTTTGGAATACTTTAGAAAATCATTAGAACTAGTTGGTGGATTAACCCGATTCGTCAATGTACGTAAGCATTGACCTATCAAAGTATAGTTGCAAAATAGTCAACCAATAATTCATTTAACTTTTTGTAATATTATATCATCTAAGAAGACATTTCCCGGGTTTATTCTACAATTATACAGTACATGTGTTATAATTGTGCCAGAAAAATAATAATTCAAATGTAACAAAAAACTTAGGTTCATGAAAAAATACATTTAGTAGTTTTAAAGAGTCACTTGGAACGATCCTATATATATTTTATGATTTATTTACAAGAATCCTTATGACACAAGAAACTATAGTAACTGCTATTAACTATGAAAGACTAATATACAATAATATTCAACTTAATTTGACTAAGAAGAATTCAAATAGTACAGTTTATTATATAATTCAGAATCCAACAAATCAGGGCACGTCAGTTATTCTTGAGAATAACTCGTGAATAGAATAGAAAACAAGGATTAATACTGAATAGTTTACGAGCTAGTGTGTTATAATTTGATAACAACGTCATGTTTGAGAATATTTGAGAATAGGATACTTGATTATTGTCGTTAATTTTTAATATTTGTGTGAAAGTGAAAAACCATACTTTCTTTAATAATGATAATTCAATTATATTTATATTTAATTAAGTTTGTCTATTTCTCGACTTGCTTCGTAGAGCATCTTAAAGCATCACAAGGCAAGTCGTGGAATATCTAATTTTAAGCTATAATTATAACTCCATTAAATCCACAACCAGAAACACTCCCTATTACATTTATACATTTGCATAAAGCTTTTCAAATATTTTCTAAAAACATTACCACAATTTAGAGACGCGTTTTGTAAGGTTGAAAAAAAAATGTGAAACACAACAAAGTAAGTTTACTTTTAAAATAATAAAGTAGGCTTCTAAATTTAACAAATAACATGTTTTTTTTTGTTTTTTTTAATCACTTTTTACAAATTGTATCTTAAATTTATCTGAAACTGACTTAGTATGATAATATTTATATTAAAAATAAATGCTAAAAATCAAGTTCCACTAACATCACGATATTGTGGAATTATAATCACGTACTAGCTCGTAAATTATATAAAATTAATCCTTGTTTTCGTATTCTATTCACGAGTCATCCTCAAGAATAACTGACGTGCCTTAGATAGATTAGTTTTCTGGATTGTGACTTAATTATACAATAAACTATATTATTTCATATCTTCTTGTTGAAATTAAGTCATATATCATCAAGTGCTTTGCTAATTTAGAATTATTTTATATCCTTTGTAAGGTTCTTCTGTTTCTAGTATTGCGAGGATTCTTCTAAACTTAATATATTAGTTGTCTAAAAAAAATAAGTTTTACTACAATTTTATCCTTCATGAAATAGATATTTCTGAGACAATTATATAAATATTACCAAAAACTGTTTGGAGCGTAGCCTAAATCCAATCAATATTTTCTGAGAATAGATAGAATTATAAAATATAGATATCTTAATTAGAAAACCTAATAATATAATTTTATTATTGGACACCATTGATCATTAAATGGCCTTCATAACGTACATTCATATCACCAAGAAGTAATCTAACACACTGTATTGTTTATAAAGCACATATCATGGTTATTGTTTATTACACAATCTTAATAAAAATATAACTAGAGTTTTAGTGTTATTTAATAATATATTTTAATTAGTTAAATAAAACAAAAAAAAATTGTTTATTGTATCATTGTGAATTCTCAGTAGAAAACGTTTATTAAAAATATTATTTGTGTATGCAGCCATCATAGAAAATAATAAAGACGTTCATAAAAAATTTATGTAATATAAACTTATTTTTTTTTTAAGGTCCGTTATTATTTATATGTATGATTGTTAGTTGTATATTACCTATAATGCAAACTACACTTCTTAAATTCATTTGTGAGCTGAAATTGGTGTGTGAAATATATTTAATTATTAATGATAAAAATCCAAAATTAGTATTGATATTTTATAACTACAAAAATAGAATGGTAAAAAAACAAAAAGTTTCTTTAATTCTATACACAAATAATAATTATTGTATATTTTATATATATTAAAACAGTAGGAAGAAGTAGTAAAATTTTTTCTTTTGTCTAATTTCCAAAAGAGGCCTTCCTCCAACAAAATGCAATATTATGTTATCTTGTCTATAGCCCCTTGAAAAAGTCGTATGGTTTCGGATGCCTTCTAAGTTTTAAAGATTTTGGCGTTACATCTATTTTTTAACATTAAAAAATATATAATTTGATAACTTTAATATATCAGATAGTTAAAAAAGAAGGGGCGAAATTAAAACACGACAAAGTGAAATTTCAAGAAGGAGTATCTTTCTAATGAGAACTCTACATAGAACAATGTTAGACTTTAGTACACTGTTAGAGCGAAATTAGACACTTTAAAACAACCTCTTGTAAATATAAAACATAATAAAAACGTTTCAAAAATGTATTTATTTCTAATTACACGTTTAACAGGCGGAAACTTCAATAGACAAAAACTAAAAGTTAAAAAAAATATTTCTAAATGTAGGTCTTTTTAATAATATAAGTGAATAGAAAAGTAGACATATCAAATTTTCCACAACGTTGTCTTGTCAGTAACTCCAGACTAATAGTTTTATTGTTACTCAACAACTAACTCTATGACTTGGGATTAAGGACTATTAATCTATGATTAAGTTACATCAAACGTTTGTGATGTTCTCTCTAAGGACAGTGGTGACACGAACAAATTAGGGTACAATGGACAATTAGGCTCTTTGCGAACAGTTAGTTAGCTACAATTATTTATTTGAATTGCATTTCCATGTTTTAGTACGAGTGTAGTTTATTTTTAAAATTGTCCCAAGCACTAAACTTTTAATGAAATGTTTATTTTGTTTACATAAATAACTGTTTTTTTTTAGTTATTTGATGTACTTTTAAATTACTCGTCTTATGATTATTACTTAATAGTTATATATTTCCAAAATATCCGAATAAATGAGAAACTATTAATAGTATAATGTTAATTTAAGGTATAATTAGCTAAGATATATTTATATAGTTATCCTGTACAGTTATTTCATATATATTTCATATAAATATTTGCTTATACCGTAGCAATATCAACAATTATATTATTTTGATGTTTATATTAATTTTGACTTAATTAAAATAAAATTACCAAACAGGTAAAATAATAAAATTATTTAAATTAATGTTGGTGTCGTAAGGCCCTCAGTATTACTGGACGCTAGGGAAACATTCGAAATAGACGTCTGGGTTTTTTAGTGCATCGGTTTTGTGTTAATATATATTTTACTTTTGTTTATACATTGTTTTATTTCTTGTCAATACTCGTTATTAAAAATAGCAATATTAACTCTACAAAGGACATTATATGTATTTTAGTCACTGTATATGAGAATAAATAATAAAAGCTAGGGACCAATATAAAAATCCTTAAGGGCACAGACAAAAGAATTATAAAATAACGCTTAATTATATTTTTAATGGCATCGTGGATTATAAAAATCTATTTTAAGACTCACTTCGGGATCGAACACTAAATACGTATCTAATGTAATAAAGTCTAAATAAGGTTAAAAATTAATAACATTAGTACAAATAATCAAATAATTAGGTATGCTTATTTCATAAAAAATAATTAAATAAATTTGATTAATTTAATGTGAATTTTCAAAGTTTCGTAACCTCTTTAAAACGAAAAATATATTTATATAACAAGATGAATTATTTTATTAAGAAACATATCGTTAATATAAAAATGATATTTAATTATCTTTTCAATTTATAAACAAGCACTGCTGAACGGAACTTCAGGACCGCAAGTTAGTGTGACAAAGTAGTGAGATTATGGTCGGTGCCGGCGCGCCGTTTAAATCGGGCTCGCTAGACGAAACCATCAAGCTGCCACTTTCAAACTTGGCCGTATATTGCTAGATTATGTGGATTTGTAATCAAACGAGTTATGGTAACAATACAATAGACTCGAGATTCTGTAAACTGATTCTTGTAAACTCTAAGAAAGTTTGAGCTTCAAAAATAATACGATCTTTTATTTTACTTAAACAAGACGTTTGTTGTTTTGTTGTCGTCATTATTTGTTTTAAAGAAATATAGATACAACTTATGCGGTTTTGTGGAATTGCATTTATACGACATTAGATATATGTATATGAAGTATGTTTGATCAAAAGCATGAATACACTCTTGAACTTCACACTTTATCCACTCGACGGTAATTTGAAAAATATTAGTACTTACTGCAAATATTTTATTTTATTATAAATTATATAATTGATATACTAAACTTAAATTTCTATATATTTAATTAATTCTAGGTATATATATGACAAATCACTTTATTATATCCCTCCGAAACCCTACAATACTAGATACAATAATATTTTCACAGACCTAATTACAAAAGTATTATTATTATACTTATTTTTTGTAATGGATATAACATTATGGAAATACATAAATCTTTATGATTGATTTACTTATATATATAAAACAATCACCTTTTCTTCAGTTTTTGAGATTCTTTCA
Organism: Mechanitis mazaeus; assembly: GCA_959347395.1. Lineage (NCBI taxonomy): Eukaryota > Metazoa > Arthropoda > Insecta > Lepidoptera > Nymphalidae > Mechanitis > Mechanitis mazaeus. Next base: position 1,147,343 of record OY365748.1, read on the forward strand.
CACTAATCATGTAATTACATAATATTCAAATAATAGTGTCATATTAATAAAAATTTTATAAATTATATTTAGTACTCAAAATTTATGTTAAATTAATTTTCGTATTCCCACTTTCTGATTTTCATATATTTATTTAAACAATCAAATAACTGTTTGAGAAAGAAATCATTATTTGCGTTGTTATTACATTCTTGTTTATATTATACTGTTTTCATATTTTATTTACCCGTTCAATTTTGACAGAATAATGAATTACAGCAAAATAAACTATTTCATTTTTTCTTAAAATAATGTTGCCTGTTTTAATAATAATATTAAATGGTATTTAACAAGTATTTTAATAATTTAATACATTAAATGTCGTTATAAATACTATTGGTGGTACCAGAAACTTTTTGCTTACACTTTCTTTGTCAGAACGACGAAACTTGGGAAGTCTCTACGCTTGTCGGTGGTTCCTGATAATTTTGAAATGTTGCCGCGTACCTAGAAGAAAACTATTTACTCTAAAGTCTTCAAATTTTGAGTAAATAGTTTTCTTCTTGAAGCGTGCAACATCGCAGACTACAAGCGTTGTGTACATCTGGCGGATTGTAAAAAAGGTCTGATAATTCCAAATTGTTCGATGTATATAAATGTAAAAGTTATTATGTATATAGTTCTATAATGTTAATAAATCTAAATTAATAACATATCCTTGTCTTACACGACATACACACACAGTTCTGGAGTGATTTACATCAATCTTTCAATTTTTTGACCGTGAATACTATCTGTATTCACGGTCAAAAAAATTGTGTTTACCACTGAAAATCGGATTTTTTTAATAAAAAAAAAAATGATTTTTTTAGTGAAATACTTTTAATTATCCATGTTTCCTTTATGTTATAATGTGTAAATATTTAATAGTTTAATTTGCAAGAAATTTGTATTTCCATATAACAAAATCTATAATACTCAGATATGTTAAGTAATATTTATTTGTTAACATAAAAAAATTATTTAAATTTGTTTAAAATTATACATATAATGATCTTAAGTCAGCCATTGGTAGCGTTAATCACTTAATTCTATTGGAGCGTAATGCGACGAGTAACAAAGATTCTGTCACGTTTAATGTAATGAAAGGGAATGATAAATTAATGATATTATTATTATACATTTACAATTATGACTTGTAATTAAACTCATTAATATTATTTATCAATTTTTATCAACTGTTATCACGATTCAAATTTTTTTTTTCATCTTATATACATAGATACAAATATTAAATATCATAAACATATAATAAAAACTTTATACTTACACAGTGTTGATTTTAAAAAATCATTTGGAACCTTCTTTGTATTTTTTATAAATAACTAAATTTCCGAAATTGTAAAAAAATATTCTGATAAGTACACGCACATCAATAAATATTTTAGTATTTCAAAGAAATACACCATCTATCTATTTTCTTTACAATACAGTTTTAAGTTAAACATATCTAATATATAGAACTAAAGTTATATAAATAATAGGTTAAATTTTATAGAAAAAGGATAACTGGAAATCCGCAGAAATTATAAATAATCACGTATCAAGGATCGAGGTCGGACAACAGAACTTTGAGATCACAAAGTTGGTTTAAGAAACAAGGAGGATTACAGTTCATGCTATGGCTTTGTTTAGTCATTATCAACAAACGAACAACTACCAACTTGGACGAATCTTGTTCTTTCATGGACTTGATTATGAATGGAGCCGAGAATTCAACTAAAATGAATTTAAGCTAAAAAACGTTTGGACTTCCAAACCTTGACCAGCTTACAATTAAATCTAAGACAGTTTCAAACACACTCTGGTCTAACAAGACCCACACAGCAAACTCAACCGAATATTTTATATTCAAAGTTATTTAACAAACATCACTTATGATTTTTTTTATATCTTGTTTAAGTTTCTGCTGATGTAGAGCTTGAGTTTTTGTTGCTGAACCAGATATTTTGTTTTGCGTTGATTAAGCTTACACTATGATATAATTTATAATCTCTTCTTTGTGTATCATAGTAACATACTATATGCCACTGATTTTTTGTAATATCTTTACGTCTCTATGTATGTAAATGTTTTTTTGGAGCCCTGATTATTCATTTGATTTCGTTTTCTACCAATCGATGCGTATTTATGTAACGTAGATCTGATTATTAGTATTTTATTTTTGTAAACTGAGACCTGTATATTTGCGATATCTAATAACAAATTACGCGATCAGTGTAGTTATAGTACCAAATGAAGCATGTATTAACATGTCAAATGAAGCATGTATTAACATGTCAAACTAAAAATATAATTTGTCTTAACAAAAAGAGGGCTTGATAGATCTTGATAGGGCTCCCATTCATTACAGTTTGTTTTGTTTTAGTTTTACAAATTAGAAACTATATATTTTTCTATTAGTTAGAAGTAATCAATATCTACTTTCATAGAAATGACTCTGTAGGAACAAAGAACAATAAAAAAAATGTATTATATTTCATACAATTTGAGTTTTATTTCTATATTAAATTATTATGAACGAGTTAAAGTTCTGAAAGCAAACTAAATCCGAATTACTCAGACAAACGTTTAAAAACAAAACTTAAACGTGCTTAACTTTTGTTAACAAACAACTGCACAGCTAGACATGGGAGAGGTGGTTGCACTAAAACATTCTGAAGTTCGAAAATAGTTATCCAAACTAATGTCAATAACGACAATTAGATTTGTGAATTGTTTAACCCGATATCGTAAAGATTCAAATATTGAATGAAGTTGTAAAGATTAACTGAAATAAGAAAATAGGTTATTTTTTTTTAAATTTGTTTTTTAAATATTGAAACTTGTCAACATCGCTAGTTATATATCAGTACAGACACTTACATCTCGTCTACCCGTGAACACGATTACTGCAAAGTATTCGAAACGTCGGGTTAAAAATCAAAATGTAACCAAATTATACGCGAGATTTAATCCGTAAAAATAGTTTTATTTCAAATGTGTACTCCTGAAAATCTATGAAAATACTGTATATGAGTTATAAATATATAAATATAAATTATATATTACCCAAATAACAGATCTCTAACTCAAACTTTGATAGTTAGTATTAATAGTGAAAGTTTCATCTCTATGATGCCATTGACTCCGCCACTCAAACAAAAATAATATTAGCAATTTATATAAACATTACCATAATTTAAGAATTGTGGCAAAAATAACATTGGCATTGATCATATCTTACGGTACTTGGGTACCATAGTCAGGTAACGTCATACTATCGAATATTACTTTTATTCTTATAGATTGTTTATTCATTATGAAATTTGACATCTTTGTCAAGAGCAATGTGTCAGATAATTTTAGGTAGATCACACTACGATTCAACACAATTTCACTTCATTGATTATTCAAGTAGAATTCTTAACTTTTATGAGTAAATTGTTTAGACTTTATTTTATCATTTTACTTTGATAAATTAACAATTCGTTTAATTAATATGATATCTATGAATTTTATATAAAATGACATTCAATAGATTAATCACTAGAAAACAGTTAGTTCTGAAACACATGTGACTTTAATGAAATAAAACAACCTAACTATCCATTGTTTGCGTTATCCGTAATCAGATAGAACCGCGTAACCTGGAGTCATGTATTATGTTAATACATATGTTTAATTATAACAAAGTGTAAATTTATATATATCATTGCTAAATATCAATGCCAAAATAGTAAATCCTGTTTATTTTAATAATTTAAATATTTTAATTTAATATCACCTTTCCAAAATAATAATAAACAAACAAAATCTTAAGTTAAATACTTACGTTATATATAATTTAATACGATATTATTTTGGAGAATTATATTGTATTCAAAATCATTAATTTACGATTCTCTTTCATTACATTAACTGTGAAGGTAAAGTTGTATCTCGACGCATTGGATTACGCTGGAATGAATTAAAGTGATTTACGCTGTCAACGAGTCTCTTGAAAAGTTAATTAACATATACTAATATTTATTCATTTACAATAATTTATTGGTTTCAATATAAGTAAATCATAAAATGTATTATCATTTTTTAATATTGCAACTCATTTTTAAACAAGAACAAAAAAAAGTTATTTTTATAGCTATAAGGCAATTATTTGTTAAGCATGTTTTGTATTAAATGAGATAGAATTCTATAAGTGAATATGACTCAACCAAACAAAACTAAAAGTAGAAGAGACAGGGTTGAGTGAGTAATTTTCATTGGTTCCCTTCTGAAAATAATATGATTTTGTAACATTAATATTGGTTATTATAACTTAATTGAAATACACTTCGCTTAATTTAAAACTTTCGGAATTTAAAATTAATAACAATTATTTTTAATTGAAACGAGAACAGGTAAATACTTTTTATTGAATGATTTTGGTAAAACAATTTGCTAACACGTGTCTGTTTACACACATTAAACCATTGATGCGGTTGCCAATGATTGGCGACAGAGCTTTGTATAAATTTATCCCATCCATGCAGTAGACCTTCGTAGTATAGTTACTTGCTACGTAAGATAAATAAACCTAAATGATAAATAAATAAATAATAAATATATGATTTCATTCCATCTCAATCTCCTGTTTTGTAATTCCACACACATTGGACTGCAAATGTTGTGAAATGTAAGCGTTTTATAGACGCTACATTTAGTTTCAAGCAGTTGTTAGACTATCATGAAGTAAAAAATCAACAGAATATGCAGCAAAAAGGCGTATTAATTGTTCTTTTTTTTAAATATAAAATTACGCTTTTAAAAAAGGTTATTTAATAAAACTATTGACAAAATTTGTGTTTTAATATAGATTGACACACTAAATTGACTTCAAATTTTATAAAAGAAACTCACTTTAAAATATATTTTTATACAACTCTCACGTAAAATATACAAAAATGAATGTTTTCTATTAAAAACGTCAATTCTTGTAATATTATTTACAGCTTAATATAAAAGTAGCAAAGATCAGTTTTCGAACTTATTTAAGTATATTCATCAATGGTTCTTAATATATGTATTACTGGGGCTTATTATAGTACACATAATCTACACACTCAACACAAATTTCAGTATCCGGTAGACTCGCTAACCGATTTCTAATATTTTTATTTTTATAACTTTTGTAACTCTTTCCATCTCTCTCTCTCTCTCTCTCTCTCTCTCTCTCTCTCTCTCTCTTTCTCTTTTTCTCTTTCCGCCTGTTTTCCAGTATTTATTTAAATTTGGAATGTTATAGTGAAGCTGTAGCAAAAATCTCAAACTTCATCAATTAAGATCATTAGTGTTAAATTTAATTAATTTATAGTGAAATAAAATAATATTTGTAATATATAAAATATTATACAGTAAAAATGCACAAACTTTTCTGAATTTATTTCGGTATTTATTTTATCTTAAAATATAAAACAAATTGTTTCAAAAAATATATTTTTTCATAAATCTCATTTAATACTTCATTAAGCACGTACATATTTTTTGAATTTCTTACGTAATATAAACAATATGACACGAAATTCTAAAAGATATACATACATAGTAATTATGAAAGGCAGTTTTAAGCTGAAAAACCCATTTTGATAGTGTTTACACTATCATTTTGTGAATTTTTCTTTTAAACAAAAAGATACTTTATTAATTTTCGTCTAAGAGTAAAAATAAATATCATTATAAGTATGTAAGTGAAAAAAAATAAGTAGCAAAAACTTTGATCGTGGTCGACAAAAATATTTCAAAAAGTTAATTTCTTATTATTCTGTTATATCAAGTCTATATACTGTTTTTTTTACAGTTCGATCGTTCGTTCGTTTCTAAAATTTAGACCCTCTTAAAAATGGTATGAAATATGTAAGTCTCAATTTACATTTAAGCGGAACACGCTACCCTTTAAAATCGGATTAAGTATAATATTTTAATTGATGACTTAATAATAACATATTGTAAAAATAAAAAAGAAACTAAAACTATACAATGACCATACTGAGGTGCCTGCGAAAATTACTTTTATTTTAATAATTATTTTATCGGTTATACATTAACAAATCAAATTCCGTTTAGAAATATTCTGGAAACTCCATGGAACAAAAAATACAAACAGAAAATATTATAATTGATTATATCGCTACAGTAAAAGCCAATATTTTGTCCACTAATATACAATACGATGTATCTGAATTATGATCACGTACTTCAACGAAAACTATACAGATATAATGATTGATTCCATATTCTCACCCACGCATCGCCTGCAATGTCTGACGTTTTCAGGATGTACTGGATTGTGAATTAATTATACAATGAAACATATATTATCGTTTCGTTACTGTTTAAAGTACTATTTGAAATAAGTGTATTATATTTTTAGTTTAGTTAGTGTTTTGTTTGAGAATAAACAAAAGCTTTAGACAAAAAATAATAACTTAACTCAAACCTAAAAAAATATAAATGTAGAAATATTTGTTTATTTTCTTTTTTTTGTTTTAACTGGATAATTTCGATGAAACTAGAACTTGTTCCAAAACACGACCAGATATTGGCAATGCTATCTAATTCAAATAAATAATTGAAGCTAACTAACTGCTTGCAAAGAGCCTAATTGTCCATTGTACCCTAATTTGTTCGTGTCACCACTGTCCTTAGAGAGAACATCACAAACGTTTGATATAACTTAATCATAGATTAATAGTCCTTAATCCCAAGTCATAGAGTTAGTTATTGAGTAACAATAAAACTATTAGTCTGGAGTTACTGACAAGACAACGTTGTGGAAATTTTGATATGTCTTTTTTTGCTTTTACACGTTAAAAAGACTGACTTATAAGAAATATTAATTATTAGTTTATTAACTTTTAAGTGTCATGGTTATTGGAATATGAATAAATTTCTGTAAATAATTAGTTTGAAATCAAATTTTGAGACGTATTATGTCTTTTTACATTTACTACTACTTCTTTCAATTTTTAAAATCCTAGCTTTACAGCCAGTAATCAAACACTGTTTCTTCTTCAATTCACTTTATTATATCTTTCACAATTATATACACTTTAACACAACTCAGTTTACCGACTATCGCACTCACATATTGAATTCCTAGCTAAACAGCCAGTAATCAAACACTGTTTCTACTTTAATTCACTTTATTATACTTTTCACAATTATGAGCACTTTAACACAACTTAGTCTACCGACTATCGTAATCACAAATAATGCCGTTTTTTAGCTGCGACACAATTTATATACCCTCCTATTTTAAGTCAAATCAGTGTCTTATATTAATTTAATCAAATTACTGTCTACACACAATCTTAACTTAGTCAAATCAGTATCTTATATTAATTTAATCAATTAACCATCTTTACATAATCTTTATTTCGTTTCAATCACATCGACAACTTATACATTCAGTTTAAATACCAACAAAGCTAACACTTTAGTTTTAATATAAATCAACATCAAAAATCTAACACAATGTATCTTTATAATAAATACTCTAATGATAATTTACATAAATAAGTCAATGAATAAGTCAATTCAAATATCCCTTTTTTAAATAAAATATAATACGAAGATCTAACTTTGTGCCCAAGATTTAATTTAGAGCTAGCTTAATACATTTATCTCAAATATTTTCACGAGTATGCGTAGACATATATTGAATTTATAAAAGCTATTATTTTTTACTATATTTGAATAAAAATAATTTCTATTATATTTTTATTTTAAAAAAGAAAACCTAATACCAATAGAATAGTAAACTTCATTGTATGTTCCATCAAAATAATTGTTAATTCCTTTTAAATCCCTGCCTCTTTTGTTTTTGAAAGTAAATATCAAAATAACCTGTGTATACTTGTATAATTTAATAAGTATAGTGAATATGACTGATTAATATGTTGTAGTTTATTATTTTAAAAAAATACCTCGTAAGAATTATAATCCAAACATTGTTTATTTTATTCTATTTTTCAGTTAATTTTCGATACTAACAAATTAACTTTTGTGGACGTGTTTGCTACTTACACCTGGACGTTTAACAAAGCTAATTATAAATATCAGAATAAAGAAACCCAGCGAGAGATATCATCTTCTTGTTTTTTTATACGAAATTTATGATCCCTTGTTTCATTTGATCTTCCTTCTCAAAACGTTTTTATTTAAACTTTTTGCGTATTCTCAAAACACATATTTTTTCTACAAAAATAAGTAATGTACTCAAAAAAATTAAAAACTAATACAAACTTATATAAACCAAGTACTAACTGATTATATTCCCACATCCCAAATCTGTGAACGCATTGTGAGGCCTAAAAACACCTTTAGTACATTTTCTGTTTCCAGAAACTAGGGCATCCTTGTGTGAGACTTATTAAATTATTAACTGACCTACCGCTTGTTTTCAAGTAAAATAATTGCTTCTAAGCATTCGACACGTCTATAAATACTTTTCATCCTGTTGTTTAAAAGTAATCTTAGTTTATATAATAGTTTAACACTGCAACTTTCAAACTCATTTTAATAGAAAGATTACTATATTAAAACAATAAGCTAGTAGTTTTTATTTTACTCAGTTGGTTCATGACTGCACTAACAAGCACTACTACAACAAATTATTATATATGAGAAAAATTCGTATAAAAGATAACGTGGCAATGATGCAGACAATACTCCTTTCTCAACGTGCCACTTCTTGGTTCGTTTTAAAACTTGAAGATATAACGGTCGCACTCAAGCCTAAAAATTGCTTGGGCAGCTTTCGAGAGTTTATTTTCAATAGTTTTACGGAAGCTGAAGCGATTTCTTTATTTTATTATTTTATCACTTATATAATGACAGACATAATTTAATTACAGATAACTATTTACTTTGAGCCTACAGTTTCTATTTAAAGTGTGAAAAACATTTTAACTTAATAATAAAACAATAATTTTCAAAATAATCTATTGAAAGAATTTAAATTAAAAGTTGTGACTACAGAAACTCTTTATAACTAAATTTTTTCAGGGTAACGCAAATCTGATTTCGGCCGAAATGACTATAACAAAAGTAATATATTATTTTAGTCGATACCTATAATATTATAAATAGAATATTTAACAGACTAATTGTATATTTTACAATTTAAATATTTTAAAAACACATTCCAGATTTGTTATTTATGCATGGGCACGTTTTTGGAATACCTATAACGCAAATATAATAGAATATTTATAATACAAATATATTTCCAAAAAATGAATGATGCTTTAAAAAAAACAATAAAACTTAAGAAATATTAAAAAAATTTAAAGAGCAATCTGATAATTTTTATCAAAATACAATACAGTTCAATGCTCGATAAAAGTGTCTTCGTCGAGTGTTGTCACAGCGTTCGTCCATACTAAGAAGCGTATATTTATTTATTTTCTCATACACATTTGATCAAAACCTGTTTATTGTACACAAAATGAAATATTATAATTTGTTCTATAACTATCTGCGGTGAAAGCAAATATTGTATCCAATAACAATACCTACGCTGTATCTGTATTGTGATCACGTCCTCACGCGAAAACTATACAGGATTAATAATTGATTTTATATTCTATTCGCAAATTATCTTCCATCTTCCATCTGACCATCTTTGAGTTAACTGGTTTGTGAGTTAACTATATAATAAATTATATAATTTCGTTTCTTTAGTTACTTAAGGTGTGTGAACGCGATCCCGTGACGTCCCATCACGGCGAAGAGGGTTTTTAGTGGGTAGCCTTAAAAATGGCAGCATCGTCTATGCTAGTCCCACATAACCTCCCGGCCGTCACCCCTCTGGACCGACGGGGTACCCGTAACGGGTTTTTCCAATGGAAAAAAAAAAAAAAAAAAAAAAGAAAAGGTGTGTGAACTGTACGTGCATGATTCATTTTTTTATACTTATTTTCGATAATTTGTCGAATAATTAATTTGTAACTGACATATATACATCTGAACCATAATTTTAAAAATATTTTTCGTCACTGTGATACGCAAAATCTACTCGGCAGAATTTTGTTTTTATTTTGTTGTGCTAACAAATTAAAATCGATCAGTTGTCAGTTCTTAAGTGATTTCGGTCTACGTCGGTAACTTTTCATATTATTTTAGAAAAACTAGAAATTTATTAATTTTAGTAAATTGCCGGCAATAGCAAAGTACAAATATTATAATTTGTAATTGTATTTACTTAAAATGTATTTATATTTGCAGTTTTATATTAACAGAAAGTGTGACTAGTTTTCCAAGTTTCATAAAATAACCCAGTGATGTTATGAGAATGTATTGTTGGACTCATATATGCTTATTTCGTAAGTACTCCTATGAGAGTTTACTCCGCATTCACCTTCAGTTTTACGACCCTAAGAGCTGCATCAGCATTTTAACTAAACTTAACTATGTCTGTTTATTTGAGAAGTAAAACATGTGCTTAGAATGGAATTTTTTGTTCTCGTTATTTCAACAAGTTTTGTCTTCACGTTTTTCTAAATTATTTGTTATTGTCATTACATGCAAGTTGTGCCCCTTTTATTATGTAAATGTTATGTATATTAACAGTTTTATCAATTTTATTTGCTGATAAGACAGAGAAATTATAAATATTACATGTGGCGTCATTGGTTATAAATTTAAAAAAACTTATTTTCATTTTCGCACGTAATTATTAACAACTTAGAAATAATATTAGATATTAACTTTCTATATAAAATCTTTTCAAAAATAAAATCTATATGTATGTTAAAGTACAGTATATTTTACAATACTCTGTAAAGCGTAGCGTTCAATGTAAATTGTCCGTTTATATAAATAAACGTCAAACCGCAATAATCAAACGATAGAAGCGGATTTAGAAACGTAATTTTGTGCTGTCTTGTTCAGGAACTGATACGAAGTAGACAACTAAGACGTTATTATATACATACATTAGTTAATTAGTATATTATAATCCGATTGAATAAAAATTTGAACAATGTAAAACGTGCCCATCAATGTACAATTCAAAAAATTATAATTTCCCAATATTTAACATAAATATCAATATTTTAACGGTCTATTGTTGACTCCAATTATGAAATTTCAGTAAACAAATTTTGATTAAATTTGTCTTTCGATTGTTTTCATATTTTTAATTTCTCTTTAATTAAATTATAATTTTAAAAATTATTTAAATTTAAAAATAGCAGTGTAATACCACATAGTCCCTCGGCCATTCCAAAAGAAAAAATAATTGAATTGCAAGGTTGGCAATAAATACCAATGGTTAGATAATTAAAACAAATAATTTGTATTATTAATAGACTTGTATACAATTATTTGTCTTACAGATTAAAAATACAATACTTTACTGCAAATGTAATAAGTGTTGTAATGAAATGATGTTTCCTCTAAAACTTAATGAAATAATGTTTCCTTGAAAACACTTAATATATATTAGGTTTAATATACACACCTAAATATTTTATTTATAATATTTATCTTTAAGAAGTGTTTTTTTTCCAGAAAGTTCATTTTATCTCTTTGACTGGCGTCAACATAAATTTGAACTTTCGATCCCAATTTCGCAACTTCAGTTAACATCCTTTGTATAAAATATTAAATTAATTTACCTCATCTATTGCGATCTTTTGATATATACATTAAAACTTCATCAAACTTATTTATTCATTTTTAAAAAAATATTTAAACATCGATACCACGCACAAATGAGTTCTGGAAGAGGCATTATTTTCATGAAGTATGGGAATGTTATATGTTTAATAAGTGGTAATAAATGCGGACCTTAACATATTAACTTCGTGGTTACGAAAAAAAATATATTATATTTATTATTTTTTTCTAATAATATCCATTTCACCATTACTTGCACTAAAGTCATTTACACAACTTTTTGTAGATAGAGCATATTTCAAAACTTTATATTTTAACAATATTATTTCGAAATGAAACAAGTTGCAAGAAAATAGATTCGAAAAAAGTATAAATACTAACATGAAAACAAGAACAGGACATCAAAATGAAAAATAAAGCAAAAAAAATCGATTTCTAAAATCGGAGTAATTACCTCCCTTAACCAGAAAATTTTATAAAATCATCATTTCCTAACACAAAAATAAAAGAACTGGAGTTATATTCGTTGCCTGATATACAGGTATCTGTAAAAAAATATTGTAAAATGGTAAACATATTTTTTTTCATAATAGAATTAATGTAATAGATTTATAAATATATTTTAATACAATAGTAACTCAATAATAGATAGTACATTTTAATTTATAAATCATAAAGGCATAGAAATTCGTATATCTGTGTGTTGTTTTCGTGTATCTGTCTATCGCAGAATAATTGTACATTAAAATCTAATTTGATTTTGTCACCACAATCTCTTTTAATTATTAAACAACATTACTCCATTATTTTTTTAAAGCTATTTATGCTATATTAATGAAACTGCTTAGAGATGCGTATAAATCTTGGTAAAATATACAAGAATATAGTCTTTGTGTGCTGACCAGTGGGTAGTATTAAAAGGACTGTCATGGCTTGTAGGTCTTTTATATGTCAAGTAAAAGTCTTTGTATTTAAATAAGAGAACGTGTACTTTCTTGCAGGATCTTATGCACACAGCAGCTCTTTGTTAAGTTAGCTTAGATTTGTAATTAAGAATCTGTTGTGTATTATTCCCGTGTACTCTATTATTTACATGTCTCATATTAAGAAGATATTAGTTTATAACAATAGTTTAAAAATACTATTCTATAATAATAGGGAGATTCAGTATATAATTTGTTATAATAATATAAATATATATTTTCTTTGATGATGTATATATTTCAGACAGAAAACAAATATTGTAAAAAAATTATATTGTGATGTGATGAGGTGAAACATAATTATTAAACTAATACTTAAATTAAAGTTGTTATACTGAATATTAACCTATGACGTTTTACAATATATCTATATTATTTTTTTATGTTCTGTTATAGAAAATGGGTATTACTTACTTACCATGTATTGTTAAATGCCTAGCGTTGCGAACAGTTGCCTCTGTTGTCACAGGTTTTCTATATGGTGTAGCTCTCTGTCGTGGAACCCATCACACGTCGAAGTCGACGCTTCTTCATCAACCTACACATCTTCAATATTATTAAATTTGACTAGAATTACTCAGAACACCTCAAAACGTAAAGATATTACAATAATTTCCTTAATCAGGATGTTATTAATATCGAAAACTTGCGGTTCCATAAAGATATTCAACCTCACAGATACGAAGGCGGAGGGAATGCGCCACTTAGACATTCAGCCTGTGACCACAGCCAGTTTAACCAAGTCGTAATACCAGTTTATAACATCGTATATTCACACCAGTTACTTGTTTGTTTTTTTTATAATTACCTATACATAAATGTTCTTCCTGGCATGAGTACCACTAATCAGAAAAACTACTAACAAATAAAAAAAGCAAGGCTTAAATCAGGCAAAGAGAACAATATAATGGTTTGTCTGAAACTTTTTCGTGTTACCAGGCGAGTTTTTAAAACTAAAGTTTAAAACTACCATGTTGTTAAGTACATTAAAAATGTATTGCTTTGAAGTTGAAACATAAAAAAGTAATGTAATATATATTTAAATAAGGCAAGAGTATTTTCATCATTATTTTGTATTTCTATATTTTTATAATTTATAAAAATTATCCAATATATAGTAGCATTAAGTTAATAAAATTAATTTTATTTAATTTATTTTTAATTAAATAAACGTATTAAATATTCAACTTAAATGTTTAATAAGTCGCAAGCTGCTACAGATTTTTGTAATTCAACATTTAACTAAATTTTTAATTAATGTGCACCCGCTTCTGAACCAAATATATATATAATACTATAATTCTTAAAAAAATACGTTTCTTTTTTTTGTTTTCATATAAGTACCTAATTTAAATTGAAATAATGATAAGTATAAGTAATTAATAACTTTATTAATAATAAATTTTATTATTTAAATTTAATAAAATGAATTGATAAATTGAAATACTACCGCGTTATTCATGTACTCGTAATTTAACTTCCGTTCCATTCTGTATTTACATCCGCTTTATCGCAATATGTTTTGAAGAATACAACGCGTGGTTAAACACAGCTCAAACTCGTTAGGAACTCGAAAAAGTTTCAATACAACTATATATCTTTCCTAGATTTTTAGTAGAATGGGTTTGTAACGAATTGAAGTAGAATTCTAATTTATTCTCTGGAAGAGCTTTTTATTAAGACATGAACAGGTGTTTACACATTGAGATACAAGTAATTAATAGCAATATATACAAAACATATAAGGTTCTTAATTATAATTCGTTACTGTATTCTTCATATGTCTTCATTTAGATTTAACATGTCTAAAAAATTCAAATATTAATTTACAAGCATGTTTGATAAAATAGTTTTACCCTTACAATATATGGCAAAAAGGAAATTTATAAAAAATGACGTTTCTTGTATCAAATGCGATTTACACATATCTATATATGATTTTGTTTCAAAGCAACTCTAACAAAAAACAACATTTCACAAAAATTGCAAAATAAAGGTTTTTCTGCATACATATCATTCGATACCACGATAGGTAAATATAAACGAATGTGTTTAAATGTTCATATATATCATAACATTATTACATATATATATTAGAAGTAAATTATCAATTCGATCTAAGTGGAATCTGAAATAACTTTTCCATCTCTAGAAGCAGTAGAAGTTAAAACTAACAAACTGTTGGTTACATAGTTCAATATAGAATTCACTCGCTCCAGGATGCTTACATTTCTGGAGTCTGTATTTTCAACCACTCCTACAATAATAAGGTGTCATGGCATGGGATTGCCAATAAGTATTATACATTTAAGAAATATAATATTAAGGTCTGTAAACTATGGATTATAGGTACTTTTAAATATTAAATTAAATAACTCAATTTTAATTAAATAATGTTATATATAATCAAATTTACTGATTTACATTTTATTTATTCGTTTTATTTATTCGTTTTTTAATATTCCATGAACATCTCTACTACCTTTGTATTGTATATGGTTTGTCACCATTTGGGTAGTCACCATCAGCTATAGTCATTGATACATATGTACTTACTCATACTTGGAATTCCTTGCTAATATTCACGAAGGACAAGTAATGAAATTAACAGTTTATTGTTTTTGCAACTGATAAAAGAAAATTATAATATGTTTAAAACTTAATACTATACTATATATATATTTTTAAACTATAATTAATAGTTTTTAAAAGGCTGTCATACTTATTAATAAATAACTTACTACTTACCATACTCAATACTTACCATATATTTTTTTAAAATTTCCTTTAATAGCGATTGTTAATATTTTAAAATATGAAGACGTACCTGTATTTCAAATGTGCGCTTTATTGCCTCAGTCATGCGAGGCTGTGATCGAGACACGTGGCAAGCTCATGTCCTCCATTCCTTTCTCTCATTCAATATGATTAAAGTTAGAATTCATATGATTTTATGTCTTACAATATTTATTTTAATAGATCTCCTTATTATAATTATTATTATTATAATTTGTTTTTAACTATATATTTAATTTAATACAAAATTTGATATTTTAAAACTGTCACTAGTTTCGGTTACGCCGCGCCATGGTACGGCCATCACTGAAAATTTTAAATTTAAAAATGTTAATTAAATATTTAGAGTTTATACTTAAGTCAGTAAAAAAATATATAAGTACTCTAAATAAATATAACTACGTAATAAATTGCAAAAAATTATAATTGCCCACATGTAAGTTTTAAATTATACTTTTTGGAGCCACAATGCATTCGGATAGTGAATATAATAATAATAATAATGTATGTTTCTTCTTTAAAAATCTAGTCAGTCTAACGAGATAGAGGTAAGTTGGGAATGTGTAGCTGTGTGCTGGAGATGGCTAGCGAGCGTGAGCTAAACTGACCACTGCAATCTGAATTGCGACCTCAATCCTCTGAGATAACTATTGTACATTTTTGAGCTGTATTTTAATATATATTGCATGAATTATTACATAATTTTGAAATCTTATATTATTTATTAATTCTATGAAACTATTTAGACACATAGTACGAATAATATATATAATATTCTTTCATTTTAATTCTATTTAGATCTTTTTTTTTTTTTTTTTTTTTTTTCCTTTGGAAAAACCCGTTACGGGTACCCCGTCGGCCCAGGGGGGTGACGGCCGGGGGGTTATGTGGGACTACCCGGCAGCATAGAAGATGCTGCCATTTTTAAGGCTACCCACTAAAAAACCAACGGTTGCCCTCTTTGCCGTAATGTCACGGGATCGCGTTAGCACACACCGTGACGCCCCGGCGAGACCCCCCGAATGAGGGTGCCCCGAGCAACGTAGAGCACCCTCCCATCGCAGGCCTATGTTAGGTAAGAGGGGTCACCCTCCCCTCTCACCAGGCCTACAACTGGGGAAGGAAGCGGCGGGCGTATTCCCGCCTCCTTCTACCCAGTCTTCCCCGACGGAGCGGGTCAGTGGACGAGGCTGACTCCCTGACCCGCTCCGCGGCCTCCTTTGTGGCTATGACTTGCTCGCAGAAGGAGGCCATTGCGACCCAGCACCTCTCACTGCTGACCATCGCGCTGATAACGCGCGGCAGCGAGAGGTCCCTGCCAATCACGCCCACCAGCTCAGTGCGCTGGTGGTCCCAGGCAGCGCACTCCGCCAAGGTGTGACGAGCCGAGTCGACGGACTCGTCACAGTGATGGCAGGAGGGGGTCGCCTCCCTTCGTGCTATCCTGTGCAGGTACCCACCGAAGCAACCATGCCCGGTCAGCACCTGCACAAGACGGAACGTAAGCGTTCCGTGCCGCCGATTGATCCAGTGGTCGAAGTGAGGGCGGACCGCCCCCACTGTGATCATACCGGCGGCAGGGGACTCTAAGTCCCTGTTCCACCGTCGCATCAGGGCTCGGTGAGCTAGAGCCCTGATTCGCGCCACCTCGGGCCTTACCCCCGTGGCCAAGGCTTCTGCCCGGTGCCAGTACACGGCTGCGAGCACCTCCGCCTGTAGCTCCCAGGGCGGATCGCTCGCCAGGAGTGTAGCCGCCGTGAAGGACACCGTACGGTACCCCCTGATCATCCTCACCGCTAGGACCCTTTGCGTTCTTCGCAACAGGGTCCTTGAGTGAGCAGTGAGGGACTCCGACCATATGGGGGCACCGTATAGGGCCATGCTCCTCACGATGCCGGCATATAGGCGCCGGCATGGAGCCTGCGGCCCACCGACGTTAGGCAGAAGCCTTCCCAAGGCAGCTGCGGTGGAAACCAACTTCGGGGCGAGAAGGGAGAAGTGCGCCCCGAAGTTCCACCTTCCGTCCAGGGTGAGGCCCAGATACTTCATCTGGGCCTTCACCACCACCTCCGAACCCTGGACGGAGATGGACGCCCGACGAGGGGGACCTCGCCGAGGGCCGTGGAACAGGATGGCCTCCGTTTTAGTGACGGAGACCTCCAAACCCAGCAGCCCTATGCGGTCCGCAACAAGCGTTGCACCGACGGTAGCAAGACGGGCCGCTTCCGCAAAGCTCCCTCCCCGTGCTGTGACGAGGGTGTCATCGGCGTAACAAAACACCCTCATCCGGGGAAGGAGAGGACAGCGGAGCAGCCAGTCATAGCCCAGGTTCCACAGGATCGGTCCCAAAACGGACCCCTGTGGAACCCCTCGGCTCACGGCACGTCGGTACATCCGCCGGTCGCCGCGCTCCCACAGGACCTCTCTGTCCTGCACGTAGGCCCCCAACAGTCTCCGGAGACAGGGAGGCACTCCATGGAACCGGAGCGCCTCGACCAATGTCTCGAACGGAAGACTGTTGAAGGCGTTAGCGACGTCCAGCGAAACCGCCAAGACGACGTCCCCCTCGCGAACAGCCTCCTGGGTCACATCTCTCAGAGCTCTCAGGGCATCTATCGTAGAACGACCCGCCCTGAAGCCGAACTGAGCTTCTGAGAGATCCGGACCCACCTCCTCGAGGTGGCAGGTGAGACGGGCAGAGAGGATTCTCTCGAAGAGTTTACCCGTCTCATCCAGCAACACGATCGGCCTGTATGCGGAAGTAGAGTCGGCAGAACGACCCCCCTTCCGCAACAGGCACAACCTGCCCTCTTTCCAGGCTTTCGGGAACTGTCCAGTGCGCAAGCAGAGGTTGAACAGTTCCCGAAGCCTGCCACCCAAGTATTCCAGGGCGATGAACAGCACTCGCCCCGGAATACCGTCTGGCCCCGGCGCAGTGCAGGAAATCGACTTCCTCCCCGCGGTGGCCTGGCCAGATCCGGTCGGACGGTGGAGATCTCAAATCGGATGTATTGGTGATCCGATAGAGTCTCCACCTCCTTCTCGACTCTCCAGTCGTGGACCAAACGTGCGACAGCTGGGGTGGCGAACGAGACGTCCACCACGGAGCTCCCTTGCGGCCGCACGCAGGTCGGTTCGGTCCCCCTATTGAGGAGCGACCAGATCTGAACGGCCCTGCCCCTAGCGTCCGTGTGGCGGTTCCCCCAGGCCACGGATTTAGCGTTCAGGTCGCCGAGGACGATTGTTTTCCCCGACGCCTGTCTGCTGATCGCCTCCCTGACGGAGTCCAGGAAGATCTCGAACTCCGCCAGGCTGCGATTGGGAGAGAAGTACGTGCCGACAACCACGTACTCCCCCCACCGCGCCACTACTAAACCCGGGCCAGTCTCCAGTGTGGAGAGAGGGGGACCGGGACTTGATCCCACAACCATCGCCACGGAGCCGTTTATGTCCCCCGACCAATTGGGAATTGGGGGGACATAGTAGGGCTCACAGGCCACCGCGATATCTACCTCCCACTCCGCCATGGCCTGCAGGAAAAGGTCCTGAGCCCCAGCGGAGTGGTTGAGGTTCGCTTGAAGGAAGCCATGTCGCAGACTGTTCATTGCGACATGGCCTCAACAGGCGCCTGGGGGCGCACGTCTTTTGGAGCCGACGGGGAGGAGCGGGCTACTTTCCGTCCTTTGGACGGAGCCTTACATGCCCGACTCCCCAGCTCGTGTCCCGCTGGCAGGCCTCGCTCTGCGCAGACCGCGCACCGCAGCACTTCGGTGCAGCTGGCACGATCGTGACCCGCCAAGCCGCACCGGAAGCAGATTTTGCTGCGGTCGACGTTGGAGGGGCAGACCGCATGCGTGTGTCCAAGCTCCATGCACCCGAAGCACCGCAGCGGTCGCACCTCCAGGAGCTCCACTTTCGCCGGACTCCAACCGACGAGCAGCCGCTCCGCCCCCAGCAGGATCCTCGCCGCATCTACTGTGCACCGGACAAAGGTGGCGCCCATGGTCACGGCGCCCCAGCGAATCTCCCCGACGTGGAGAGACTCCCTGGAGCACCCGGTGATGCGGCAGATCGCGACTGCCACCTTCTCTGAGGTTGCAGAGTCATCCAAGCCCTTGATTCTGAGGCCAACCCTCTGCTGGGCTCGGGCGACGTCTGCAACCCCATCCAAGGCGGAGCGGAGGCTCGCCTCCAAGGCCCCCGCCTTGTCGGCCGACGCCTTCGGCAGCTCCAGGAGCCTCGCTCCGGTGGCCGAACGCCGAATTACGAGCCCGCCCTCGAGCCCGATCTCGCCGAGATTAACTCTTTCGGCGGCGCGCTCGAGGACGTGCGCATAAGTTATACCTTTGGAGGCCGCCTCGTCCTGGAGCTTAATAATAACCGCAGGTGACCGAGGCGGCGGCAGTTTAGGCTTCGGCCGGGAACGGCTCTTGCGCCTTTTCGCCCTGGGCCCCCGCCTTCTGCGGCCTCTGCCTTTCTTAGGCGGCTGCGGAGGCTCAGGGGCTGCTGCTTGGCGGGCTGTTGATTTGGCCACAGGATCCGGGGCCGGCGGGCGGGGGGCATTCTTTTCGCGCCTGCCCCGCCGCACGACCGTGGTCCAGGCCTCCTCAGTAACGGCAGCCTTCTGTGGAGGAGCCTGAGGAGGAGGCCGAGACACCACAGGCCTCGTCCCTAGAACGGGTGATCCTGAAAGCACGCTTATTGCGGGCTTTTTTGCCGCTGCCGCAGTTGCCGCCGCCTCTCTACGGCGATCTGCCGCTAAGGGCGGCCGAAGGCTCTTCTCGGGGAGGAGGCGATCTTCGATGCCTGCAAGGCGGGCGTTTAACATAACGCCCACCGAGGTAATCAGGGATCGCCTCAACTCCTCCAGGGTCTCTGAGTTGAGGGAGGGCACCTCAGGAGCTGCGGCTTTGGCCGCAGATGCCCTCATCTCAGAAAACTCCTTCCTGTGAGCCTTCAGCTCGCTCTTAAGGGCCTCCACCTCCCTGTGGAGACGCGCATTGTCCGCACGGATGCGGCGCGTCTCCTCAGGCTCGCTGCGGCTGGCCAAGGCCTGCACGACTTCGAGCATGCCGCTCGAAGCCTCCCTCAGGGCCTTGACCGTGGTCCCCTTCAGGTTTAGGGACTTCCGGCTGACCTCGATGATCAAGGCAGCATGCCGCCCAGCGACGGCCCTTAGCTCCTCCGCTCCCAAGCATGCAGGAGAGTATGCCGGTTGCGAACCCAAGGAAAGGTCTTCCTCGGATTCCGGCACACTCTCAACCGCAGCAGGCTGTTTGCGGAGGGCCCGAGCGCTTAGACTGCGCTCGAATTCGGCCTCCTCCGCCTCCATGTTGAGGGCCCGTAACTCGGCCCTCGCTCGAGTGAGCCTACTCCCTCTGAGGCCAGTAGTGGCGCGTCCACGACGAGCGGCACTGCATTTTGATGTAGCACCACGCTCCGACTCGCTACCGGACGCGTCACTAGGAGTCGGAGCGACCTCAGAGAGAGGTCTCTTCCGTCGACTACTGCCCTCGCGGTCAGACAGCTTTTCGCTACCGCGAGAGCCCAACTTGGTCCCCTTTGATAGGGACGCCATATCGAAAGGCATCTTAAATCCCTTGCGCTTGCCAGGGTCATTAGCGGAAGAGCCGACCAACGGGGTCGACTCCTCCGCGTCCAAATCAACAATATCCATTCCGACAGCAGAATCGGGGTCAATTGTACGGATGCTAGGGTCGTGTTCACGGAGGCCGGCGGATTGCCGACCTACGGAGCATTTTGTGCCCCCCCCCAGAGTACGTGGGGCAGCCGACGTCCGAAGACGTCGGGAGGGATTGCCCAGCTTGGCTGGCACCCTCCTGGGTAGACTTTTCCAAAATGCTTGCGTTCATGTCGTTAGTGCTCATTTACGGGTGAGCTCCCCCGCCTTCTCAGCGCTTGCCAATTAACCCTACGCCGTAGCACGCTAGACTACAGTTTCGGGGTAGTTTTTTATAGAGGTTTCCTTCCTCGCAGCACATCACGTGTGGTGTGCCCCCGGTCCCGGCCGTAGTGCAATGGCCGGGTTACGGTATGATTTTGTGCCTTGCGGCTTTTCGACTGATTGCACCGGTTTTCCGGTGGGCGATGGTGTCGTCACATACCTACGCCTGGAATTCTATTTAGATCTAAAATATATATATTTTTTTTTTAAAATTGAAACCCTTATTGTAGTTAAATGATTTTAAATACTAGGAAAAGAATACCAAAACAGAAATTAATAAACACATAACAAACAATTTAAAAAATCTGGTGCAAAAAGGCGGAATTCATGCTTCTTTACTGTTTTGTATTAAAATGTATTTCTATTTCTAATAATTTTTTAATTTAAGATTAAGGAAGTTATTATAATCACTCCGTTTTTCGAAATCGTTTTCATAGAATCGTTTTATATTTTGAGGTATTTCGTGTAATTCCAGACACTTTTAAGAAACTTATTTGTGTCTTTGTGTTTGTAAGTACGTATGTTGGCGATTCGATGCTGTTTATGTCACTAAAAAGTGATCACAATTCAGAAAAAAAAAAAACTCGTACTTATTTTTACTTTTTAAGAAAATGTAAAAAAATAAGTAAAAACATATTTCCTAATAATCAAAAAATTTAATGGATTATATAAAAAAATACTAAATAAATGTAAATATTTTATTTAATTAGGAAGTTAATGTAATGGAATTCGCACCCATTACCGTTTGTTTAATTTAAAATGCTAATTAAAATATTTTAACAAAAAAAATGCCTGAAAAAAGACGGCTAAAAGTACAACATTATTCAAATAGATATACATGTATCAAATTTAATTAATATATATTGATATACAGTTCTCTAAATTCATTTTAGGAAACTATATATTAAGTTTAAGCTAACAATATCCGGTTGCAATGGATGAAAGCATATCACAGTCTGTATTTATGTTTCATATACCACTGAAGTCATGATAACACGAATTTGTATAACATTTTCATATTTCTCTGTATCTTTAATCGTCATTTATATCAAGGATTTAACTGATACTATTAAAATATGATGAAACAAACTTAAAATTATAATAAATAATGTTTACACTTGTCTAGTACTTGGGATGTACATAATTATTTTATTTTTACTTAAGTATAATTATAACTTTTTTATTAAAACAACAACTAGTATCTGCAACTACTCTCAAAATATTTTTTTTTAGATTACAATATAATGTTTGTAATACATTACATAGGTTGCTGATTATGATTATCTTCTCTCTCGCTTTTGGCTCTATAGGGTAAAAGTTCAATAATTATGCTTCTGACATTTTTGTAATAAATTTTATTTGCTAACAATAGTAATTACAAATTAGGAAAATCTTGAAGACAAAATTGAAATGGTGGCTTTAATCAACAACTCCTACAAATTATAAGTATAATTTAGCGCTAATTTCGTATTTATAAACTTCTAAGGGATATTTTAGTTCTAAGTGGCCCCCGAATTTCAGCTCCCGTAAAGAAGTCTGATTTGTTACATTAATAATGAACTGGTTAAAGACAAAATCAGGATAGATTCAAATATTTTTAAATTCTGTAATCATTATATCAGAAATAAGAAGCACTTTTATTACGATTGTAATTATTGTATTTTATTATTACAAAGTATCACTTAGGATTGTGTAAAGGAATTAAAGAAATAGACGATTTGACGATGTCCACCTCTTAAGGATACTTACTTATGAAATTGTTTAGAAGCCAAGTAAAAACGGGCATTAAAATTGTAAACTGAGCAATAGTTAAAAATTACACATTCAAACAAAATCGAAGTTGTTCAAGCATTAACTTTGTTTTTTTAATTAATTAATTAATTAATTTTTTAAGGAAATTTCCGTAATTGTATTTTTTTTATTTACGAGGTCTAAAAATTTCTTACCCTTATTTTGTTGTTATTTATAATTTTCCTTATATTATCAACATAATATGCTGTTTCCATAAATATATATACATAAGTGAATAATATTATTCCTCTCTAGTGAAATCCAATAACTCACTTCTATAAAGCTACGCTGGTCGGTAGCTCAGTTTGCAGTAACAGGTATAAAATTTATAAATGAACATATTGACTTAATAGCACATGTTTTGCTCTTCAAATAAATACACATTTTAGTTTAGTTTAACTTGAAAGCCTATGTATATTTTATAACCGTAAAACTGAAGTTGAATGCAAAGTAAACTCTCATAGGAGTACTTACGAATTTAGCAAAAATATGAGTTCAGTATAACATAACCTAACACATACATATACTAATAGCATATCTGAATATGAAACTTGGAAAAGTAGTAGGTTTTTAAATATTAAAGAAACCACACATTACAATAGTTATTGTAATCACACCGATTGTAGATCTTTACGTCTGTTTGATTGTAGATCCTATATCTTTACGTTTTGAGGTATTCTGAATATTCGAACTAGTTACTTAGAGCTGATAAGTTTTCAACGAAAGCACCAAGCCTGTTTTTAGTTTTCTTGAAAAATTTAAAACGGCGTATTTGTTAAATCTAAAAAAGTGATTAATTAGTTTTATAGCGAAATCTTCGATCTTAGAAATTTATTAAAAACTAATAATATCACAATAAGAACAGCGTGATTAAGGTGGTTGTGATATCAGTCAACGTGTGTTAATATCAGTAAAAAGTGATCACAAATGGAAAAAAATTGATGTTGTATTTTTGTTTTTTTTAAGGAAATGTAAAACATAAATATTATCATATTATCTAGAAATCGAATGATGGAATGGATTAAATTAAAAAATAATAATAAAACAATTTTATTAATTAGGATGTTAATGTGATGAGAGTTGTACCCTTTACCGTTTGTTTGCCTCGGTGTTGCCTTGGTGTCCCGCGCCACGTTACAAAGATTTCATGAGTAGTCAATATTTAGTAGCATTGTCTTTACCCGTGGGATTGGGAAGAGTTACCAAAGTAGGATATATGTTAATACTTTAGAATGACGAAAAACATCAAAATCTCTCTCTTTGCGTTATTTCTGAGACAGACCAAAATTATTGTGTATGTAAATGATATATATATAATATTATAATATATAAAAACTAAAACTAAACTAACTTAAATATAATCTACTAGTTATATTAATATCATGTTTTAGCTTATACTATATAAAGATGTAATCGCGATTGAGTCATATCGTGCAAGGCGAGGAATACTATCCGATCGTCATACAGTTACGACTAGTACGGAGGGTAGTTTTACTTGTTTTGCTATTATATCCGAATATCAAACTCATACGAAAATACTTAAATACTCACTGAAAATGGTCTAGTAATAATGTGAAATACGATTTAAATTAATATAGAATGTAATTTGTGTTGTATTTTTAAATAAATAAAATGAAAATAATAAATTTCAATAACAATATTGTTTGGTCATATCACAACATGCAATTACTTTAACAAATATATGTTACATTTACTTTAATAAGCTATTTTATAAATCTTCCCTTTTATTCCCTAGGTTAGAATAAATTGAACAAAACATGCTCTAAATAAAAATTACTTATTACATAGTATCCTACAGTATCCACTTTAAAACAAAAGTTTTCAAAGGAGATCGTTATAATAATCAGTTGCCTTAAAAGTATTTTGCATTCTTTTAAAAGAAATGTTTATAGATGTACATAACATCCAAATTTATAGATATTCATATATCTTCTATATGTTAAACATTTATAGATCATATAAGATATATATATATCTTATCTTAAATTTCTTTCTTATTTAGAAAGACGAATATTCTCCTCAGCATAAGATTGAAATATTTCATCCCTCACATTCCAACAATTAATAATAAAAATAGAAATTAGAACAGAAAAGAAACATAACACAGAGTCAAAGAAAAAAATATATATTCCCCCATGATATAATGTTGTCAGTGACTAGAACAGACTAAACATTTTATTGTTAATTATGCGAATCTTATGTATTACAGATAACAACTAATATTGCAGGATTAAGTTTTATCACATATTTGTAATGTTCCATTTTACGATGCCTTCCTCTAGCAGCAGTGGTGACTAGAAAATATTAGGGTACAATGGACGCTCGTCGCAAGCAGTAAGTGAGCTTCAACTATTTATTTAAACTAGTTAGCATTTCATTTGCGGTCGTGTTTCAGGACTAATTCTACTTTCAATAATAATACATAGAAAAATATATACTTTATTTTCTTAAAAAGATATTAAAAACAACAACAGTTTAATATTAAAATATCCTTTTATCTAATTGAAAACCAAACAATAAAAGAATAATATATTATAAATTTAACCGTAAAGAAACTTAATGATATTGTTCATCGTATAGTTAACTCACAATCTAGTAAACTCGGACAATGTCAGATATTCTAGAAGATGTGTCGTGAATGGAATATGAATCAAGGTTTAATCCTGTATAGTTTACGCGCTAGTACGTGATCATAATTCAAAATACTCTAGTTAATAAAACATATTATAATACTTAATAGTTATATACGAAGTTATCATGAAATTGCCTAACAGATTTTTGACAGTATATAAGACATATAGAGAATCACAGAAAAAAATAAATATTATGTAAGCCACTCAGTTTGATTGGCTTTAGTGACAACAGCCAGCATGAGATATATTGTTTTTTTTAATACACTTTTGTTACTTCTGCTTATATCCGTTTTTATTTTTCATTTAGTGTACAAATATATATTTTTTTAATGCACTTTGTATCAATGTGTTGTATACTATTATTTTTTTAGTTATTTTTTTAAATCCATCCCATTATTGGAATATTAAATAATATGATACTATTATTTTTTTACGTTTTCTGAAAAAAAACAAAAAAAAACAAAGAGATGTTTTTTTTTTAATTGTGATCTGTTTTAAATTGGTACCACAACCATACCCAATAACGCCGTTAGTTCGAATTAGCGATTTTTTTTTAAATGAAGTAAACTTTAAAATCAGGTGCGAGAAAACGCTTACATACACACACACACACACATACATACACAATTTTTTTTAAAAACAGTGTGTAGAATCATTCAAGACACCTCTAAAAAAATTATTGTTGTTTGTTATTTATCATTTTTTTTTTTTATTTTTTTACTATTTATTAGTTTTAATTTAAGATTTTTTCTAGTTTGTGAGGAACGACCGGAAGAAAACGAAGAAAGGAACGTAAAATTGTTGTAACATTTTAATTGTCTACTTTATCATAATTACTTTCTAATATGTTAACTGTTTTTATATAATTTGTAAAAATGAAGACACCATCGTAATGATAAATTTTGCGTTCATTTTATTTTTTCATTATATTTGTTTTTACGATATCATAACATTAAATATGTTCATTTTTTTTGGATACGTTAAACCAAAACACCATAATATGAACATTATACAAACACAAGAATATATAATATATTAAAAATAACAAAAAAAAATCATTTTTACTTTCAGTTACCGTTTATAATATGATTCTAATGGGTCATTACATAGCAGACACATTTCCACAAATGCAATTTGTCATGTTATTCTTTGCATAACATATGGACGTCATTAAAAAACTATTACAATTGTGTTATATTAAATTTTGTACGGAAATGTACATTTATTACTTTGTACAAATTTAAACATTTACATGAATAATATAGTTATGTAATATCACACACTCAAGCCTTTTGTTACTATATAATTTAATCGAATTTTTAAGGAATTTATATTTAGAGTAATATTAACAAGTATAATTTCGTGTTTTTTAAGTCTTCAAATATATATTGATTGGCGACCGTTAATATATTAATTTCTTTGAACCTAGCACGCAACAAATGTCAGTGGCCCAGACGATAGATGCTACAGATGGTTTTATTCTGTAATACAAAAATGATATTTATTTCAGCTGCATTGCCCGAAAAGTTAAATATCATAAGACAAAAAAATATAAAAATAAATGGCAATATTGTATATAGTTGTTGAATATAAAGCATACCATCTTCTTTTCATATGGTAATATTAATACTTTAGTTGACTTAGTACTTAATAAATTGGATAATTTAATGTCTGCTTGACGCGATTCACCTTATAATACGATTATTTTCTTTAATAATTGTTAGACAATCCAATGTTGTGTTTCTTTATACATAATAGTACTCTATTATAGTTAATTTAAAATATTGAGTAAAGATCCTACACAAATTCCCAAAATGAATAAATAAAACAACACAAATAAAGTGATGTATGGACCTAACATTTAACGAAATACGCCTAATTATGATTATATTTCCATTATATAGTTTTAAGTGCAGGGAGATAATATATAAAAAATTAAATGATAAAAGGAAGCTAAAAGACCAAACCACTGAATTCCATAAACAAGGGCGTCTAACAGCATGGTCTATTTCTGAAATGTACAAAAGCATTTTCCTTCCATTATGCGCGCTCACGTTAGGCACGACATAACTGTTAACCTGCTTTTGAATTGTAACCTTTATTTCTAAGAGAGTAAGGTTGTATGATAATAAGAAACATTGCACTTTAATGAAGTGTTTAAGTATCCGTGTATAGTTTAGACGTCCCCTCATTAAACTTAAAACTAGGATTTAGAGTTGGAGTTTTTCTTTAGATAATGTAAGAAGATTTTGTTATTCTACCTAAATGTTTAAGATATCGCCAAAATTAATTAACGTAACTTCCTGAAAAGAAAATACAATGTAACGGATATAAATATTCAACTTTGGTTAATGTGAAAGATAAAATTAAGTGTTTTATCTGATTTACAGATCATGAGAAACATTCTTGATTAACGTTCTCTCCGCCTTTTTTAGAACCCTTATAAATTATTTTAATTGGGATGTCTATTAGAGAACCCTTTTAACTTATTGTTTGACAAAATTATTTATTTGAGAATGTTTTAACGTAATTGTTCATTTTGAATCGTTATTGTACATACTTTAACATGTATTTTTTTTTTTATTAACTGAAAATATTTTTCAATTTTAATTGTGAGCTTTTAGTAACATTCAACTAATAAATATGATCTAGAAAGTGTAAGTCTAGTTGAATAAGCGTTTTTTTGTTCGAGAGAACAGTGTTACTAGAAAATTTCTAATGAATACGACTGGTTGTTTAAGCCTGCTTTAACAACCTTTATGCTTCGCCTGATAAAAAGTTTATGGCTGTTAAGTAGAACCTCGTAAAACAACATTTATTAAAACTACAAAAATTAATTGTAATATTATTAAAACTTCGGTCATGATATCACTATTAATTTATTTTTTCTTACGTTTTTCATAATTTAATTACTTGTTATTACTTTAAAATAATTGTTGGTACCGAGACACTCGTTGGATCAGCTGTTCGCTCGGCAATCAGATTTTCTCCAATGCCAATTAGTGTCTCTCTTGTTTCGTTAGTTATAACTCCATTACTTTTGTGAGTTGTTTACTCCAGCAACTTTATTCAGATACTGTTATCTTCAATTCACACAACACGTTTGGAAATATTAATAAAAATGTAAATGAAGCCCTAAACACATTCTTATAAATTTGTAAGAACTCTTGACTGATGTTGTTTCAGTCTTGTCTTATTTGAAATAATGTACCTTTAGATCAATGAAGTCATTACTAATTATTAGTCGTAGACGCGCAAATATTACCCTTTACGCACACAAAAACTAATTATACAACATACGTTATCTTTTAAGATTAATATTTATATAGGCAAACTAAAAATATTTTCTTCTTCCCCGTGAGCGCGGTTGCTGCGAAGCATTCGAAACATCGTTTTAAATTAAATTACAAGCGGTAATGAGTGCGAGCCCCATCACATAAACTTCCTGGTTAAGAAAAATGTTACTAGCACATTTATTTTTTTGATAAAATCCATTCCATTATTACTTGCACAAACTTGTTTAAAGTCATTAAAACCACTTATTGCAGATAAATTATATTAACTTTAAAAATTTAACAATAAATTTGAAACAATGTATTTTTTAAATATAATTTTTTAAATTTTGCATTACAAGCATCGATTAGTACTATTACCATCCTAATAATATAATAATGTTAGAATTAAAAATTGAGATATAGAGTGCGCCATAACAAAGCTAGTGGAATAAAAAAACCTAAGGTTCAGTCGCTTTTTATTTGTAGTTTCATCCCGTGCACTCGATACTTGTTTTTTTTCTCTTGCCGAATAAGGGATTTGCTCAATTCTATTACCTATACTTTCCCACTTGATAACTCTTCTCTATTCTTTTGAGCGCCGCTACATCTGAGGTTTTTCTTTTCTGGTGGGATATTACTATATTATCAAGAAATTTTCCGATGATAGTTATATCGTTTTATAAAGTTTGGGTGTTTAAACGTTTCAAAGGTTTCTTTAATTACATCTTCAAAATTATTGTGACCTCTAAATTAAAGATTCCAGCGAAAGCGCTAACCCAAATCATGATTTCAATGGTTTTTTGACGTTTGCATCTAATTTTTATAAAGGGTTTTTTAAATCATAAACGAGACATTTAGGCGTGACGTTAGATAATTGTCATATTGCATACATGAAAGAGCTTGTGTATCCAGACAAAATCATTATCACTGCTGGGTTTTGTCGTCATTCCGTCGTTTCATATCTAGAAATCGTCAACTTCATTTAAAAGTAGCAAACATTTGGATTATCTCAGTATCGTGGGATCGTCTACAATATAATATAGAAACTACTATTTATCGTTAAACGTAAACGGATAGTCTCACTCTTTCTGGTGACTTATTAATTTATCTATTAAAATGTAAATAATATATAAACCTATATTATAACTCAGAGGGTTAGAGTTATTCTCCTTAGAAATGATCGAAAATTTTAATTTTGAAATATAAAATAATTTTTGGATTCAATATGGTATCGCTACATATAATAGGATTAAACCACTCGATTAAACCAACTCGTGTGTTACCGATGTAAAGGCATTCACTAAGTCTATCAAACAAACCCTAATTTTTATTATATTTTTTTTATATTAGAGAAGGCAAACGAGCAAACGGGTGTCCTGGTTGTAAGTCACAAACCGCCGCCCATAGACACCGATAACTCAGGGGTCGGCCAATGGTTTACCGGCCGTTAAAAAACAGGTCGCTCTTTTTTTGAAAATTTGGATATCGTATGGGTCCAAAAATACCATGGGAGACAATTTATTCAACAGATTGGTTGCGTTAAAGTGCACCGTGGTGGAGCGCCAGACATTCAACTTATGAGGATAAAGGTTTTGTGGCTATGAGCGATATCGAAATTCTGTTGGTGGTATAAGTTCGATCCAGATTGTCTCTCGCTTGTTCTAGTATATTTAAAGCATTCCAATATTAATGAGTTATATGGCATTGTCGACTATAATATTGTGTTAAATAACAGTCCGCGACACAATATATCTAAGTTTAAAATAACATTTGAAAATTAAGTTTGGATACTGGTTAAACGTATATTTTACTTATTCTTATGAAAACAAATAGTTGAACTAAAATGAAAGTTTTAGAGAGATAAAGTTTAGTTTTTACTACGTGTTAATTATTTGTTATGGCCAGAAGATAGTGGGAAATTGAAACTATCAGCTGCTAAAATTCTTGTGTAAAATATCGCTGCGGAGCCGAGTCAGAACAACTATATATAAAGTACATATATATACTTACCATATATTAAACTATATATCTGTAACAATGGACTATTGAGCAGATGAAATGAGCAAAAGTAAGTAATTAAAAGATAAAATAATCATTGCAGGCAGGTGTATATTGTATATTGTATATTCACTAGTAACTCCTCGTTATGTGATGGTCATTCTGGTGTTAAAATTTTACTCGCGGTTATTATATTTTAACTTTAATTTAATAATAAACGATTAATTTAATTTTTAAATAGTCTTATTGAAATCCTTAGATCATACTATCTTTGTGTTTGAATTGATGCTTGTGTTAATAATGTAGGAAGAATGTAAAAATACACATTATGCAATCATACATCAGTTTTATAAATAAACTCCACCCTTACCCAGCACAGTCGTATAATTAAAAAGTTGTTGTGTTTTAGACCTACTTGTAGTTAGCTTTGTCGTATCGCGATGATAATAATGACTATGTTACGAAACTAGCTGATGTATAAATAATTTTTGAATTTATAAAAATGAAAATAATTACAAAAATATATTACTTTAGTTTTCTTTTAAAATCAAAGAGACCTTAAGAGAGAAAATATATATAAATAATCATAATAATATTAAAGTAAAGGATCTAAACAAATATAAGAATACCATGAAATAATACAACATAAGATAAGTATTTCTACTATGTATTGTATTGATATTTAAAAAATCAATAAATAAGAAATTCATCATAAATCATTAAATTATATATATTCACTTTCTGGCAAAACTATTCAAATAATTGGTTAATAAATAAGATAAACGAAAATGCGGTTTACTTTCGTTTCAAACCAATAGACCCAAAGAGCTAGTCAAGATATATGGTTATACGGAAACTTTTCCAGTTCGTAAGGATTTGTTAAAACTAAAGGCACTTCGCCTGAATTTCAACAATGTTTAACAACGCGTTTTTGTACGGCTTTAAAATGTGTTGTAACAAAGCGGATATTATAATTGCAACATCCGATGAAATATTTAAGTGACGTTAGAATCTTTTTTCACTTTTTTGTAATTTATTGACTTTATATGTACCTTTGTTAATTATTTTTATCACTGATATAACTTTAAATAATACTTTTTATATTCAAATATATTGTGTTGTAATTGAATAAATATTTGATATATTCCCAGATATTATGTAATCGATTCTCAGGATGACGCCTTTGCAATTGGCGCAATCGGTAAGATAGATAGATCGAAAATAAATTCAAGAAATAATTTAAATAAAATTATTAATTTGATCAAGGACATCGGCTTTCTTAAATCTACATCGTGTTGCAGTATTAGGAGTTTCAAAAATCGAAACACCAAAGGTACGGTAAAGGTACCTAAACGCCGTCCACTACCACCTTGAGACGGCGCGGCCGGCCTTGTTGTTTTTGACGGAGACGCAGATATCTCAACCTAGCGACACAGCGTACCTTTCATACCCCGGGTATAAACTTGAACATCATTTTATACCACACGCCGGGGTATCTGTGTTCGTGAGGGAGGATATCTGCTACCGTCGCCTCCAGATTTTTGAAGGTCGGGATCTGTCTTTACTTTGGCTGCGCGTGGACATGGAGGATCATGTCAGAGTCTACGCGTGCCTCTACAGGTCCCACAGTGGTAATGCAGAAACGGAGCAACTCTTGGGCCATGTTCAGGCGAAGATTGACGAACTGCTTTCACAGACTCCCTCAGCTGAAGTCATAGTCCTCGGGGACTTCAACGCGCACAATGCCGAGTGGCTAGGGTCGCGTTCCACTGACTACGCGGGGAGATCTGTGTTTAACTTTGCTCTGGCAAATGGTTTTTCCCAGTTGGTTCAGACGCACACCCGTCTACCAGACGTGGACAGCCACATGCCCTCTTTGTTGGATCTTCTGCTGACTACACATCCCGAAAAGTACCAGGTTATTGTTGAGGCCCCCCTTGGGTCCTCCGATCATTGCCTGGTACGGAGTGTAGTGCCACTTCAACGTCCGGCTCGCACAACACCTGCGACCCGTGGCGTTTGGCACTACAAGTCAGCAGATTGGGATGGAATGCGGTCTTTCTTTGCATCCTACCCATGGGGGCCGATTTGCTTCCCTTCCAATGATCCCAGTGACTGCGCTGCGGCTGTAGCTGATGTGATGCTACAGGGCATGGAACTATTCGTTCCAAGCTCTGTGGTACCACTTGGTGGCAGATCACGGCCTTGGTTTGATGCATCTGTCAGGGCTGCAGCAGCCGGCAAACGGCAGGCGTACCAGGCTTGGGCTAAAGCGATAGTCACAAGGGATCCGAACTCTAGAGTTCTGAAGAGGAAATATAATCGTGCCTCCAGATTCTTCAAACGGCAAATCGCTAGAGCAAAGTTCAAGCATGTCATCAAAATTGGGGATCAGTTGGCAAGGTACCCACCAGGCACGCGCAAGTTCTGGGCGCTTTCTAAAGCCACCCTGGGTAACTTTTGCCAGCCGTCCCTACCGCCATTGCACACGGGGAATGATTCTCTGGCCCATACGGCAAAAGAGAAAGCCGATCTCTTGGGCACTCTTTTTGCCTCAAACTCGACTTTGAACAACCAAGGGAAAACACCGCCTACCATCCAGCGGTGTCCGAGTTCATTGCCGGAAATAATTTTCCGGCAAAAAACCATGCTCTTGTGAGTCTTCGGATGTTGCAAGAGTTCATGGGCGGCGGTGATCACATTTCATCAGTGACCCGCATGCTCGTTTGCCCTCCTTTTCCATAAAAAAAAAAAAAAAAAAAAAAATATTTTAGATAAGAACATATAAGGGTCTTCCCTTATATAATATTTTAGATCTTGACAGAAATATAAATTATAGTTGATTAGAAAATATGGCTGATTTAGAGAAAATATATAAATATATTAGATGAAACAATTTAATCAATTATTAAACAATTTTATTATTTATTAATTATCAATTAATATAAATAAATAAAGTTTTGTATATCTTTATTAGTGTAGTGTAGTCTTACTCACTTCTGAAAAAACAAACCTAAAGAGCTCATATCGTCCTTTCTTCAAATGACTACAAGAAGTACTGATCAAATTATTAGAATCCGGTCTCGATATACTTCCGTGTAAGCTGAACGACACAAAGTTATATCTCAGTATTATTAATATTTTGAATCAGATTGTTATTGATGATAATTAAAATTTAAATTGTATACCTATTTATTATTTGAAACCATAAGATTACATTACATTTAAGTGAAATCACATCTATAAAATTCATGTTGATAACATTAATTCTAAAATAATATTTTTTTGCCTTTTCAAAACTTTTAAACACAATGCTTGTAAATGAGGACTCATTGATTTCCTTGGTCCCTTCATAAGAAAAATATCCAATAATCCGGATTGTACTCATGCGACTGAATATTGTTTAGAGTAACGTCTTAAAAGAAAAGTCGAAACTCAACAAACACATTAGTTTAACCAAAGAAATGTCGTTACGTAATTCAAAAATATTCGGGAAAAACATCATGGTTACAATCAAGATAACATTACTAAAGCCATTAATTCTTTTATGAATAACAATGATAGTAAGGAAACTTATATTTGTGGCACAATATCTTTAAATGATTTTAGGTAATTATAGACACTTTATGTGAGGAACTTCATAAACTAGAAGATACGTGCACTGAGCATACCTTATTCTATAATTATTAGTAAATTTTTAGTAAAATATTTAGATTTTAAATTTAAAGGAGTAAAATCTATAACTTAATAATTATACTAGCTAAGGTGATACAGATCACTTGATTATATCTATTGGGAATAATTGACAGTTATCAATTATTCCAAATAGATATAATCAAGTCATTATCACCAACTATCAATTATAGCAATTTCTAGTAAGAATTCTTAGTGCATGTAGGCTGATTGAGCGAAGTCAAATTCTGTATACCTTTGTGCAGAAAATTTTAATTATGTGAATCGAGATGAATCTGTATGAGATAATAAATGCTTTTCAATAAAAATATAATATATATCATAAAGTAAAAATAATTTTAACTAGAAATAGTAGCGTTGGGGGTTAGGTTGCCTCGATTACTTTTGGGTTGGCTCGGAGGTCCCCGCAGCCTCCAGACTAATCCACTATCGTTGTACGAGGTTCTGATGTGCCTGACGATGTTAACACCTCGTTCTACTGTCAACTGCCTACTTATTAAAAACTCGCGATTGTATTGAAAAACAGCAAAACAAAGAAAATTTTTAATCAGCGACTTCACACCCTCTCTCTATAAGTGCATTTCATCAACATCAGGCCTGCACTCAAATCTCGTACCTGTTAAGCAATGATGCTCAAGTCAAAAAAATCGGAACTCCGGTTTCCTAAATCAGATGTCTACCCAAAGTGTGGTACTTATCTTAATTAGAGTATACTCTGGAGCCCAAGCTTAACACGTGCGGTAATATACGCGAGGGATGACATATGTTTTTGGCGTCCCCGTAAGTTTCAAGATCCCAGTTTTTTGGTAATGTGATTACTAGTGGACATAGGAGAAAATTCTTTACGCCTGTGTCTTCTGGCCGCACAGCGGAGATACAAAGAGAACTAGGTACATATATAAACTACCTCAGCAAGGTAGCGGACGAAGCTCAATAAGAGTATCCGTCGGCTTAACTAGTTTTACTAGGGAATTTAACAGACACCATCAGGATTGGTTACACCTGGATACCAACCGTCCTGGTAGAAAAAGGAAACGTTCTTTAGTTAAATCTTAATCAGCTAATACAAGAAACTACTAGGGTTGTTGACACCCACATAAGTTATTGCTTAGATCTTCTACTAAAGATTGACCCAGACAGTTTTTTTAAATTTATTTAAGGTATTTTGTGATTTAAAGGATTAACCAAAATTGCCATCTATTTAGATTACGATTGTCAGATTATTACTGAATATTTAAGTCCTATATAATAAGAGGTTTTATGTGATTTTAGGTATTGAACGTGTTACTCATTTCAAAGAAATCTTATGTTTGACTTTAGTAATAGTACTAAATGTGTTATATCATCTTTGAACACTTCCCTCCTCTCTTTTAAATAATATGATATTGAAATAAAGCTGCCACTGGGGTGACATTTTCCAGTGTTTAAAATATGGTTTAAAAGTCAGTAAGGATGAGCGCACTAAGAGAGCCAAACGATTTTCACGCTTCGATCAAAATATCGTCATGATCAACCTTTTTCCCTTTCTGTATGCGCCGAAGGCTTTTAAGAGTTTCTTCAGGTATTGTGACAATATTAATTATTATTATTATTTTTATGTAGTGATAATTGACTCTCATAGCAGGCCTGGCTGTAGGTATTTTCCTGACATGTTTTTAATTAACTTTCTAAGCCTTATTTTGGGAATCACCTTAACATTAACCGTTCCACAGAGTTTCTAGAGGAAAACACGCTGGACACTACGTCTCATGATGATATCTACGACTTTTCCACCTCGTCCATTTAGGGAGTCAATATTTCACATTTCAAAGCAAGCAGTTTCTGTTTATGTACTATCGTCCTTAGTCATGCCCTAACTTAACAGGTAGCCATTTCCTACTTATTAAGTAGGCAATGGCTACCTGTGTACCTGTGTACGCGCAATAGTACATGTAGGGTCATATAAATGGGCGTCGTCTAGCGGCAACTCACTAGCCGTACCCAGTCTTTTCTTAAATAGGTGCATATCATTACATGCCATTGCGAATAGTGGTTTTTACATAGAGAGATTATCATCTGACGTCCAAACCTTTTCAATCGGAGATAATCAGGGGAAAAAAATAAAACAGGTGAAACAGGAGACCTCAGACAGGCAGAAAGGGGAGTTAGGGAAAGTGGGTTGATAAAGACACCGCTTTCTTAGACTGAAAAGGGGTATGATAGACAAGCATCCGGAATAGGAAGATATATCAAGGATCCGGGGTCGCATTTCCAGGAATTGTGGTACTTTTATTATATGAGATTAAAAGTACCACAGGAAAATACACAGCATGCATACGTGCCATAAATTAGTTTTGATATCCAAAACAGGATGGCGCCACAGTTTTTTATTAAAAAGCTATCGTTGTGTTTTTTCAAAACTCCGTCAGGATATTACGTCACACAACATACAAGCCTTTTATGGCGACTTTGCCCACTCAAAATTCTTAAGTAGGAATAAAAACTCAAACGTTTGTGAAAAATATTACTTTGTTCTTGTAATGATTAAAAAAAATACGTTCTAATGATAAAAAGCTTAAAGCTTAAAGGTTGAAGCATGTTGCTGGAAGTTTCTTGCGGCCACCTCTTCAGTTCAGTTTAGCTTTTTGACTTTCAAAAATGGTTCTATTAATTTTTTATTTGCAAATTAATTATTTTAAGATGATTAAATTAATTTTCTGATGTTTAGTTCAATGTTCATTTCAATTAAGAGGCGGATTCTTAATTTATGAAATTTCAACACAATGAAGAAAATTTATTAGTTAAGCAATAAATTTTACAAACAAAAAATATTTTGTAAAATTTTTACGGGCGTTAAATCAATAAGCCACGCGAACGATGTCGCGGGCAAAGTTAGTGGTATAGAGTTATTTCGTCTAAAATACGTATGCTCTTATAATAAACATAAAAATTTACAGCCACTATCATTGAATTAGGATACTGATGTTAAGAATATTGTTCTGGACATAAGCTGAATTATAGACAAATTAAAATAATATTTTTTCAAAATTTTTCCTAACTTAGACAAATAATATATTTTGTTTTGTTATTTATTTATACAAAGCATATTTTGTAAATTTGTAATATGTTAATTAAATAAAGCAATTTCGATTTGATAATTGTAGCACAGTAAATAACATAATTGTAGCAACAATGTAAGCAATTACAACGCCCATTTAAGTGAATACAATGAGCACCTGCGCAATATTATTTGTTTTTCTCAACATGAGAAGCATCGATGCGTGTTTTTCGTTTTTTCTTTCAATACAAATACTAGTTTCGGGAAGTGATAATGAGTTTATTGAATACATAAACGAAACTAATCCAGCCAACCTTCAACTTTATGAATTCAAAGTGGACCATCCGGTATGATAAATTATTAAATATTATCAACTCGAATTTTTATCTACTAACTAATTTATACTCATAATAACTACGTTTTTAAACGACTTTAAAAATATCTCCCGTAATAAGCTTCGCAATCAAGAGCAATTAGTCTTATATTATTAGATTCAATAAAATGTATTGATTTACAAATAGGTAAAATCTTATGTCAACGTCTTGTGTCAAACTCTCGCAAAGATTCCGTAAATATTTATATAAACTATTATAAACCTGAATAGTACACTAATGAAATTATTTCACTTCACTTTTATATTTATGCTGCCCCAATTTTTTTTTGCAGAGACCGATTGGGATTACGACCACTAGTTCAGGGAAGATTATTGAAATAAGAGAGACTAAAACTCTGAACTCAGATCCATTTTCAAATCAATATCATATTGATCTTATAAGCCATTCCAATGCAGAGAAAATCCCTGAAAGATTGGTTCACGCTAAAGGCGGAGGTGCTTTTGGTTATTTTGTTGTAACTAATGATGTATCCAAGTATACCAAAGCCGAAGTTTTTAACGGTGTTGGCAAAAAGACGCCTGTTGTATTTAGGGGTTCTTCGGTGGCACAAAATCTGGGTGGAAATGACCTTGCCCGTGATGCAAAAGGTTTCGCAATTAAATTTTACACACAAGAAGGAAATTTAGACTTTTTGTTTCTCAGTTTTCCTGTTTTTTTCGTCAAGGACCCTATTGATTTTGTTAGTTTTATCCACGCTGCAAAAAGAAATCCCAAAACGAATCTTTATGATTTTAATGCTTTATGGGATTTCGTTAGTAAATCACCAGACTCTCTTCATGCAATATTATGGATGATGTCTGATTACGGTATTCCAAATGGATATAGACACATGGATGCGCACGGAATTCACACCTACGAAATAAATAATAAATATGGTGATCGCTACTTTGTCAGATTTACCTTTAGAACTGAACAAGGGATAGAGAATTTGCCAGCGGATGAAGCAGAAAAAATGAGTGGTAAAGATCCTGATTACTACAATAGAGATTTGTATAATGCTATAAAAAGGAAAAGAAATCCATCTTGGCTTTTGGAGATGGATGTTATGAATTTTAACGAAATAACAAATGTTGAATATAACCCATTTGAAGTTACTCGAATTTGGAAAAATGGTACTTATTGTACTATTCCCATAGGGAGACTTATATTAAATAGAAACCCAGATAACTTTTTTAGAGTAGTAGAACAAAGTGGTTATCAACCTGGAAATCTGGTACCAGGTATTCCTGGTCCATTTGATAATTTGTTTAAAAGTAGACGAGAGGCTTACCGCCACACTCAAATTTATCGTCTAGGTGTTAACCATAACAAAATTAGAGTCAATTCTCCTCTTTACTATAAAGGCTATGATCGAGATGGTTACTCTCCACTAAGGGACAATATGAAAGATGCACCAAACTATTATCCAAATTCTTTTAATGGTCCGGTGCCATTTATTGATCCCAGTAAACCGAAAGAGAAATTCCTACTTTACGAGTCGCTTGCAGTTGATTTGGAACAACCTGCTTATTTTTATAATAAAATCCTTCGGACTGATAACGAACGAGCTAGACTTGTTAATAATACTGTATCAACGTTACTTACGGTTATTCCCGAGATACGAAAGCGAGTAATAAGGCTGTTTAGTTTAATTGATCCTAAATTAGGAAACAATCTTGAGGTAACGTTAACCAAAGCACTACAAAGAAAATCACCTTCAAGACCAAAAACATACAAAATTTCAAGAAACTTAAAAATTAATAAAGAACAATGTACCGGCAAGATTAGTAGTAACTATGGTGAAAAAAAAAATTAGTTCGTTCATCATTTTCATAAGCAAAAGTTACTCATACATCTGTATGTTTTAAAAAAATGTATTTAAGAAATGTATTAATTTTAACGTGTTTATACAAATCCAGGTTTTTTTATAATGTCTGCTATTAATCAGAATTAATTGAATAATCTGTAGTTTAATTTTTATTACTTAGACCATTCTAAGTAAGGAACAAAATGTTATATATTTACTGCTAACATCACATGATGTTACCAGTAAATATATAACATTATTTTCATTAATGGTATCAAAAAAGGAGACCTATAATAACAAATAAATTTCAAAATTGTGAAATAAATAACGTAATTAACCAATGTCAGTTTATTATTTTAAATATCTTGTGATTAAAAAACACTAACTAAAAATGCTATTATGGAGCCTTAACCAAAAACAATTTAAATACATATATATTTAGATACATAAATTTAGAAATAAAGAAATATAGAATGTGTATAACACTCCGCACTCCACTAAGTTGTCTAAATTGGCCCATCGTCATCAAACGTCGTTTTGGAGGAGTTTTCACTCCTATTTTATGTATTCTTACTAGGTACGTAATATTTCCACCGAGCATATTTTCCATCTAATATCTACACGTAAACTACTTTTCTATAAGTTAATATTTAATGAGTATGTGTTAATCATGTTTCATTCGTCTTATCAAAATCGATGTTTAAGTTAACCATGCTCTCAATTTAAATAAAAATTTAAATAAATGGTGTCTGGGGCTGGCAGTCCAATTTCTTTGGGAGCCGGTTGACTAGTCCTACCCCAACAATATTTGAAGTTAAAATGAATAAATAAATTATTTTTTTTATGGAATCTATAAACAAATAGTTATTATTAATAGCCAGGCGGTTATCTTTTGGTTCAGTTGAAGCAAAAGATATCCGCCTGGCTGGATGAAAGAAGAAAACTTCATAACATATTCAAAATTTACGTGCAACATATTAGATTTATTAAATAGTTTTCCTTTAATTTTATTCACCACTCATTGAACATATATAACCTGACTGCGAGTTAAATGATTTTTACGCTATAAATACTCTCTAATGGCCAGTTTTCATTATATCTTTCATTCTTCAAAATGATATTCTTTTGTAGCCTTTTCTCAAAATTTCAATAGTATAGTCTGTTTATCTCAGGAGTTTGTGTTCTAGAAATTTCAGTATATCATCACCATCAAATATCTATGCCCTTTTGTGTCTTTTTATTTTATAATAAAACAAATAAAATATGTATGAGTTTCTAAAAATGTAGTCAGTATCCCCGGTCTGTTAGGAATTCTTTTCCGATCCTGGTTAGAACGAACTGTAAGTTAGTTATTTTTTTGTATATACATTATTTTAGGACAAATTGCCAAATATGCACCTTCATTTGCCTTTTCTTTTATTTGCATTTTCTTTTATTTTACTTTGGGTGTTTTCTAACGGATTACAACAATCAACTTAATTTGTTATTATAATTTTCTTTAACACAAGGTTTAATACGATAATAATTATGTGCAATACGTTTTATCCTGCATTTACATTATGTAATTATAATAAGAGCAATTCAATCTTTTGTGCTCGGGTAATAATTTTATTTCAGACTTTAGCGATTAAATCTGGTTATTAAAACTGATAAGGGAAGGGTAAAATAATTTTAAACGATGATAAATATTCGAGCAACTCGTACAAACGCATGAGTGCAAACGTTCTTAAACTTTTCAATTCAGAATTTGGAGTAAAACTAAAAATATACATACATTTATAAAAATATTAGGTGTTGCCGTTGCGTTTCTCAAGTTTCATCAGTAATTATTTTGCGTTTTGCAAGTACTACGCTCTTGTTTAATTCATGCGGTTTATTTGTCGGAAATAGTTAATAATAAATTAGAAACATCCTTGAAAAATTAATTGAAACAAAAAAAATAAAAGAACTTTATAATTAATTTATAATTGAAAATTAATCTATATCTATTACAAAGGGGTTAGTCATGTGTATCGGTTGTATTACTTTGTAATTATTTTATTAGGCATTGAGTGATTCTTGTATTTTTAACAAAATGTAACGCTCGCACTCCAAAAATATTACCGTCAATTTTCATAAATTCATTTACTGAACCATAAAAAAATACAAAACAAATTGCTACTTATGTACATACCTTCCTTAGTGCCATAGGTTACTTTTATTTTAGTAATATTTTTAATAATAAATCACAATTGATGTAATTAAAATCGGCCAAAATATTATACAAATGCATATGTATATTGTATCCTCTATAGCACAAATACGTACATAGTAGTTATAGCTGTACAATACATAAATTTAATACATCAGAATAAATAACGGTTTTGATGTCAATCTAAAATAATCTTTATAATACAGGTTTTACAAATAATTTACAAATTATTATATTGTTTTCATTGAGAGGGCAACTTAAAAGACGAATGAAGACGCTACAATCGGATTCACATCGGACGCAGGATTAATCGCAGTAAAATGACGTTTCATAGATATCTGCTGTATGTTAATAAACGTATCTAGAGATATGATATTAATAGACAGATTAAGTAGTTTAAGAAATAAACAGGAATACACATACATACTCGTTCATACTGGTGAAACAAGGAACCATCCTTAAAAAATTGATTGCATTCTGTCTTGTTATAGCGATTTATATCATGAGATTATAAAGAGGTTATGTCTGTAACGAGATAATATATATAGACTATTTATAATAATAAGAACAATTTCTTATTCAAAATTATTTAATAGAATTCTGAAAGGAATCTGGATTTACGGTAAACTATAAATATTTTTAAAGGACAGATACCATACCTGGGAATAAGAATAGTTTACCCCATATCGAGGCTTCCAATAGCTTAAAATTAAAATAGGTAATCTATTGCATGTGGAGCTAAATATTTTATTTGTTTAAGTTATACATATGCTGATTTAGTGATTTTAATAATAATGTTAAGCTTGTTATAATCCCATACTAGAGTAGCTAATTAGTATTTTGTTTGTTGATAAATTGTTATACTACCATACATTGCGGTCTTGCGGATTAGACGATGGTGAAATGTATCAAATGTATCGCATCGGATACATTTGATACATTTCATACCATAAAGGTTTTTATAGATAGTTTCGTAAACCATAGATTAGAGCACTTATTATACAACAATTTATCTGTTCTAACTAAAAATTACCGATATTTTGTAAAAAACCGTCTAGTAAAATAAATTCAAAACTTATTTTATTAATTATTAAGCCTCATACTTGCTTTTAAATTTGAAGTCCTGTGCACATGACATATGTAGCACAGCCGTCCTTTAGGAGTCACGTCTGTGGGTTAAATAAAGTTTATTTTAGCAGTAATCCTTGTAAATTTAAATTTAAACGTTTACCTACACGGATACACCATGGCAATAGATTTATGAAATTTTGAAAATCAAGGACAGACAGACTTTTCCTGTATAAGCTTCAACTCAAATTATCTTCAAAAATATTTATTTAATTCTAAAAAAAATATTTCTTTTATTTATAATAATATTATTATTTATAATAATAATGTCGTAAAGACTCAAATTAAATCAAATTGATAATAGAATCATGATGGTTCATAGCATGAATCCTGTGTATTAATTACTCAAGAGGTAGGAGAAGGTCTCTCACTTTTTGAATTTGAAGAAGTTCCTCTAAGACAAACGCTAAAAGAAACGGCTTCTATGATAACAAGATGGAAGATAAAGATAATAGTCATGCTCACTAGATAAGCATGGATCATATCAACGTATCAGCTACTCTTTGGTTTCTTATAAAATCTTTTATATTTTCAAACATGTAAATAACAGATACACATGCCCCATGTGTGAAACGAACCCACGACTTTTTCTTAGCAGGTACTAATCACTAGATTATCTAAATACTCTAACTGTATAGTATTTAAATAATGTTTACCCAATGCTGAAAGAAGAAACACCTTCCTAGTATCGGATGATATAATCAATCTATTAAAATCAATCTTCTTAGAAGGCTGTTATATTATTGATTAGATTGGTGTAATCTAATCAAAAATATCTCAAATAATTCACATCTGAATTCGTAAATGTAATGGTAAGCTTCAACTCTGTAACCTGTTATTCTAGTATCCTTTTTTCCTTTAATGGTTTTCAACTTATATCGTGTAAATGATAAATATTTTTTATCTATTCTCGTTCTAGTTCTCGTAGTCTCGTAGTACGTAGTAGTAGTATCTAAGAAGATATCTGTTTAATAAAAAAATATAGATATCATAAATAATAAAAATACTATTTACTTTAATACTTCATTCAAAACTTTTAAAAATGAATAATTGCTACTATAAAATACAAAAATTTAAATATGTGATTATAAAGTTATATAATGGTATTAACAAAAAGTGACTAAACTAAAAGCTTAGGCGTTATATCAAGGCCAATTCAAATTTTTAAATTTACACATTTAGTTGCCAAATGACCAAATATCACCAATATGGTAATAATGACGCCCGTTTATTCGGTTATATGTGATAACATTGTTTCCAAATGCTTATTATACTTTATTAACATTATTATATAACGCGCGCTGTTTAATAACGTTATTCCATGAAACCTAAAATTCAATTACTTTTTTATTCAATATAATAAACAAACAAAAGTTAATGCGATTTGGCCACGTTTAAAAACATTTGTACATAACGGTTCCATGAAATTAATTATGAGTTCAAGTCTAATTTAATTTTACGTAACATTTAATTTATAAACAATGCTGACATGGAACGTTGTGAAAAATACGAAAATTGACTACCTGTGTGTACTTGTATCAAAATGGATACTTAAATAGATGATAAATCTATATAGTATTTTTTCCCATGTGATTTTTAAGTAAATTAACAAGCAGA
Organism: Mechanitis mazaeus; assembly: GCA_959347395.1. NCBI lineage: Eukaryota > Metazoa > Arthropoda > Insecta > Lepidoptera > Nymphalidae > Mechanitis > Mechanitis mazaeus. The sequence continues at coordinate 1,192,334 of OY365748.1, forward strand.
AGAACTATTCGAGTCTTATTTAACTTTTTATCAAAGAAAAAATTGTGGAATATATAAGTAAAATGGAATAATCTAACATTAATCGTGTCATGAATAGAAATCCGTTACCCGTGTTAAATATTTTTTATTCCCTGTTATGTACGTTATGTTTGTTATTGCTTCACTTTAATATAGCAATACGGAATTTAATTTTGCTCGAAATTAGAACGGTCTTTTCACATTTGTATTAATGTTAACATTTTTTTTTTTGTAATTACACACTTTGAATGTTTTTGTACTTGCAAATACAATATGTATGGTATTTGTTTAATAGAGTTTTTAATGTGTTTAGAAAGATTATTAATATCATTAACAAACTTCATAATGTATATGATGCTTAAAGTAAGTTTATGACTACATGGTTATTGCAGTTACAAAACTAAAAAAAAAACTATTCGGTACATTACAACCAATTCAAAATTATACAATCATTAAAGTTATAGCTAAAATTAACTTCTGCTCAAATTTATATTTTATTAAATGTGATGAATGTGAAAACCGTTAAGCTCTAATTAAGTTTTAAATTTATTTTAAAAAAATAAATATCAATTTATAATGTAATAAAATTAACACATTAGACAGAATAACTACGTGTAATTATGATTATATTGATCATTTATTTAAATTAAGATAACACAAAATTATTATAATTAACCTATTATTTTAAAGCTTTTTAATATAAAATATTTAGCTAAATGAATAATGTCTTTAATAATTTTTAATTAAATCTATATTTGATATTTTTTTTACCTTATAATATTGATAAATAACCCATCCCTAGAAACAACTGTCGACAATAAGACTTTTGCCGAAATCAATCAACCTGGTGTACATAAATCATCTAGTATACACGACGTACATCTAGAGTGAGGCTTTTAAGAAGTTTTAAAAAGCTCTGGCCTTCGATAGTTTATCGCTCGGTAGCCTTTCCTCTTACGATATCAAACTTTTTTGAGGGATCTATCAGTACGAGTGGTCATTGATTACTGTGTATCTGATCAAATGGCTATTATTACCGGTGTTCCGTAAAAGTCAGCGCTCTCCGCAACACTCTTCATTCTTCATATTAATGATCTACTTAAACCCAGTATTTTTTAAAGTATGTAGACGACGGCACAGTGGTGGAAAGTTATTCATCGAACCAGTGCGGCTGACATGCAGTCACTCAGAGAAGCCATGGTCAAGCGCATGAATCTTTCTTTCAAACCAGTCCCCAAATAGGATGAGGCCAAGATCCAGACACGCGCCTATTCTCTGCCGCAAAGAGGCCATTCGACCTAGCCCCTACTTTATGGTATGTACCCGTAACAATCGAGGAACCACTCAGACATTCTTAGAATCACCGTAACCTCAGTTTCGGTTACTACATTGAAGCCGAAGCTCAATTGGCTGCCAAAAAGCATCGTAGCATGTCGAAAATACGTAGGAGGTAGCTATTTTGTAATGTGCCGAATAGTTTATATTAATATTAATGGTCTTAAAAAAATTAAATTATTTACTATTTACTAGAACACATTAATACAGTCGGCCTCAAATTTAAAGTAGTTTCGCATTTTCGGTCGAGCAATACAACAGATGTAGGTATGTATATACTCTGTCTTTACATAGAATAATTCTTATGCAGATAATGTTTAATGAGTGTTTTTTTTTGACTAAATAAATATTTTATAAACAAAAAAAATACTTCAAAATTTTATAATTTTCAGGAACAAAAAGATATTCAAATAAATTACCCAGATCATGAATATATTTTAAAATTTACAGTCAGAAGATTTTTACAATATTGAGAGAGATCAATTTATTTTGCCGACTTTTAGTGCAATTTGTCATGTTATTCTTCGCAACCTTCATGGTTGTACTGTGTATAGTTATATAATATGTAGGGTTATAGAATTTATATAATCTTATAAAAATTTACCGATGCATTTACTATTGTATTCTAGTGTTTAAGTTTTGTCTTTTATGACATGAATGTTTTTTGTATTATTTACAGATAGATAGATAGATGTCGTGAGCAAGTGCGGACTTAATTGTACTAGATATTTGATTATAATATATAATAGTTTTTAAAAAGATAAAGTTGCATCGAAAAAGATTGGTGTTAAACGTCACATGTATAATATTTAAATATAAAATAAACAAGCCAATGGAGACAAGTCTCCAACTCTCGGAAACAACAAATATAACAAATCAATATCCGTCTATATCCGTCATCGTCGTCGTCGTATTGATCCTACATCGTCCCGATATTACATATAATATAAAAAAATTGTTAAAACTCTGTTAATCATCCTTCACCACCACAGGAGTCAACATGATAAATATCAAGTTATACCAAATTTTCGTATGTTAATATTTCTTAAAATATAAGTCCTTGGGAGATTTTTCAAAAAATATGATTGAATCCAAATAACTTCTTATTCCAATTCATTGTATAATATACATACTTATTAAAGTATTAGATATATTGCATGATGAATTAGTAGATTTCATTGAGATTGGCTCTGTTTAATACCGTCTGATTTTCATTCCTTTGAGATTAGTCTGTGTGGTTTAATCAAGCATATTTAGCTCCGAATGCTGAATTAGTAAGAGCAGTTCATTTAGTAAAACAGTAGAAAAATTCTCAATAAGAAATAAAATAACATAAATCAAGCTTGTTTTTAGTTAATTAAATACGAGTAATTGGGAATACATTTTCATTATATACTTTTAAGTGTAGAGAACTTATATTCAAAAAATTAAATGATAAAAGGAAGCTAAAAGACCAAACCACTGAATTCTATAAACAAGGGCGTCTAACAGCACTTGGTCTATTTCTGAAATGTACAAAAGCATTTTCCTTCCATTATGCGCGCTCACGTTAGGCACGACAGAACTATTAACCTGCTTTTGAATTGTAACCTTTATTTCTAAGAGGGTAAGGTTGTATGATAATAAGAAACATTGCACTTTAATGAAGTGTTTAAGTATCCGTGTATAGTTTAGACGTCCCCTCATTAAACTTAAAACTAGGATTTAGTGTTAGAGTTTTCGACGTAGTAACAAAAATATCATGATTATTCAATGTAAAAATGTTTAACATATTTTTAAAAACTGTAATTACTGAAAGGTAAAAACAAATTAACGAATATAAATATTTAACCTCGGTCAAGATAAAAGATAAAATAAAGTGATTTTTTATCTGATATACAATTAAGACGAAATATTCTTCGGGCAAATTAATTTCCTCTTCGTCCATTTACAGAACCCTTATAAATAAGTTTAATTGAGATGTCTGTTAGAGAGCCCTTATAATTTCTTGTTTGACAAAATTATTTATTTGAAAATATTTTAACAAAAATGTTTAATTTGCATCTTTTATAAAATGATAAAATATATTTCATCTTTATGTAAACAAAAAATATTATACGGTTAGAACTAAACTATATTATAGGCCCTTAGAAACTACGCTATTATAAGAACCATCAAACTTATATATATTCTATCTCACATCTAACAAAAAATGTTATTTTCGACAAACCTGTTTATATGAAAAAGAAAACAAAAAGTTGTTGAATATGCATTTTATTTGATAGTTAAGGTTATATTAATATAGTATATATAGTTCGTAGTAATGTGTTAACCCTAAAACACAACTACGAACTGTATTTGTCGATTTTTTAAAGCAAACCTAAAAAGGACTTGTTGGATAGACCAAACTATTTATTTAACAAGCATCTACCCACTTTTGAGGCTTCATTTTGTCATACGACTCCTTCAGATCCAATGCAAGAATTTGTCTATTGTCTTCCTGCATACTCTGAAACGTCTTCTGAATACGATTAGTAATATTTACTTAAGCTTGCTTCAAAAACTTTTATCCTACACCTGTTTATAAATGTATGGTATGTAAGCCCTTTACTATTGTAGTAGTCACTTTACCACTTATCAACTATATTAAGCTGAAATATTACTTTTTTTTTTTCAAATGTTATGTATAAAACATAAAGGATAGTAATAAATATCTGAAGAGTAGTAACTCTGAATTAACCATGTTTTACAATTGAGCTAACCACAGATCTTACATATATCTTTAAGAGAACCATGAGATGTCACTGGAACACGTTTGTGGAATCTTGAGATAGCCAATAATTAATTATTGAAATGTCTTCAACATTATCTTTTTAATGCAGCAACATGAATTGCTCACAGAAGTCTTGCTTAAAAAGAAAAAAAGTATTTGGCTGTTAACACCAACGCTGTTAAAAATGATATTAAATTCGTATTTAGATTTTGCTAAAAACCGAGAAAGATACAATATTAATTTTTTATAAGCGATATATTATCTAAAAAACTAAAGTGGATCTAACATATCTCAATCTAACCTGCTTTAACAATTGCCAGGTTGACCGTCAACGTAAGAATTTTGAACGCTGCGATTGGTTATTAAAACGCGTTACCATAACAGCGTACGCCATGCTGTTTGATGATTTTTAACCGCATTTTTTTGGTTAGTTTAAGCGAGGTCCACTTATCAAGTTATATAAAATCACTTATATAAAATCACTTATAGAAAATCATTTCTAAGCAAAATATTTCGGTCCTGAATAAATGTATCTTACTCTGTTTTTTTTTAATTGAAATACGCGTTTTCGTAAGACTAATATAAAGAAATGGACATTTGGAATGAATTTTTGCTGAACTGTTTTTTGTTACAAGTACTAACAATTATATTGTTTCAGAAGACGATCAATGCAACTGCAGAGCACGCACTGTTTATCAGTAAGCCTGTATAGACCTAAAGTTGAAGCTCAGACAATAATTAATTTATGGTTTACTATATTTCAATGGTTATTATTATATCTATAATTATAAGTTAAATGTTTTTAAAATATTATAAATCCCCTATCGCATTATAACGGTTGTAATCTAAGAAAATAATAAACTGAATTATTTCCTGCATTTGTTTGCGTTGATCATTTTATGTTATTCTTAATCCAACCTGAAACCGAAACTGTACAAGCTAAAATTCCTTGTGTTACTTCTTCCGTTGAGTAGTACAGATTTACCAAAAAATAAAAACTGTATCCACTCATATTTTGATGTTATAAGGGATCAAGATAAGAAACCTGAACAAAGTACATCAGCTATGCTGACTTTACCAATATTTTTTTAAACTATATGCATAAAATCATATTTCAATATTTATTACTTAAGATGACCTACTTACTATATATTATAACCAATTAAAAAATTTGTGATCACATATATTGGAATACTTTTAAAAGTTTATTATAAATTTCTGGGTATTTATTAATTTTATACTTTGTTTATTTTCAAAGTTATCATTTATTAAACATAATTCTGTTTTTGTTGATCTTTAAATTTATATAATGTAATTTTATTACAAATATTTATACAAACTCTGTTATATGAGAGATACAACTCCCAATTAACAGTGTGATTTCAGTAAATTTTAGTAGGTGCTGACTCCATTCTGTTTCATTTTGTGAATATCTAACGTATTAAAAATAAGAATTTACTATTTTATAAAGATAATAAAGTTTACATTTATACAAAAAAACTACCCTTTTTATATTTAACATAGTGTTATCTCAGAATTTATATAGATATGTCTTTGTAGACTTTTATTTACTATAATAATAATGTAATGTATGCAATCACTTTCCAACTATTCCCCGTCCTATGATGTGATAAAGGATAAGCTCGTCATTGTTCCTGCCCCGGGCATATTATTTTTGATAACTGAAAACCAACAAAAAAATTGCTCAAAGAATTTAAACCCCGACCCGGACACATATTATTTTAACACAATGAGATTATGTTTATAAGATATACTATGTATTTTTCAATGATGTTACATATAGTTTTAAAGTTATAAAAATAATATACATTCATTTTTCTTTCTTTAGTTCTATCCATTAATTTTAAAAATGATGAAAAAACGATCTTTTTGTTTCAACACTCACTTGTATGTTTGGTGTAAAGATTTTGGTTGAAAAAATGTCTGTGATTTAACAAAAGTTTTTTTAATGGAATAAACTGTCAGACAATTTGATTTCAATATTATGTTTTAATTAAGTTTCAAATTAATTTTACTTAAATGTGCACTAAAAATGTAAAATTTTAAGAAATGCTCTTTCTTGGTTCGTTTTAATGCTAGTGTTAGTAGTTTTAAAATATGACTACTATTAAAATAAAATAACAATAAATTATTAAAGAATACTTATTTTGTGTAAACTAGACACATGAAAAGTTCTTTTTGCATTAGAAGATTGTAAACAAGCAGACTTCCGAACTGCTTGAAAATGTCATAATGACATGACAGTTACTTTTACAGCCGATGAGGAAGGCGGAAGAAAACAAAGAAGGGATCGGAATAGTTGATTTACCAAATTCCTAAATCTTCGAATGTAACATAACTTTAATTACTATTTCTAGATGAACTTCTCTGAGGTTTTCTCACTATCCTAATCCCTACGAACTATAGCCAAATCAATAAAAGCTATCTTTTAGGCGCTATTATATATCATTTTCACATATATATTCATTAAAAAGATTAAAGTAAGTACATTTAATAGAATTCTAAGACTTTAAAGCAGCTTAAGTTGTTAATCATTCTCTATAACATTTTAAAACCAACACTTCCTTAGCCAAACCTCTTTATTAACATTTTAATTAAACAGCAAGTGCTTTTAGGTCAAGTTTATTTTTGAGCAGAAATATTTCTCTTGAAAACACACGAGCATTGAATATAAGATGATCAGAAATAATTATTGTATTGAATATATTATTTGTATTTTTTCCACAAACACAAGTATGAAATATTAGTATTGATCACTCTGTAAATAACTGGGACCTTTATTTGGCTATAAACATCTTTATAAAAAAATATTGTTTTAAATAAACACGTTTAACTTAGATTTTCCTGGGATTTTTTTTTTTTTGTAACTTAGAACTTTTTGGTGTTTATTTGAAAATAGAATCGTGAGTTTTCAAGTTAAGAAAAAACCGTTCATTTAACAGTAAGGGCGCTTAATTCATTAGCCTACCGTAATTCACCGATAAATCCCTAGCCCCTCGTTAAGGGTGATTGCCTCACAATTTATCTTCACGCTAATGTCCAGGGATCGGACCACTAATATTTTTTCCACGGTTCTTTAGTTACAAAGTTCTTCAAGAAGTTTCAGTTGTTCTTGTGGAAACTGTGATTAAAACTTGGTATATTTTATATCATTTATTAGTATATATATATAAAGCCTATGTAAGTGCCCAGTATATACAATACCATAATAAAGTACTAAAAATGTATATGAATGAATACAAATAAATAATTTTTGTATTAAACATGATTCTATTAAACAATTACAAAACCATTTTAAAATTTTTAACTTTTTCATTAAATTAAAAATTATAAAATAAATTGGGTATTATCAAAATAAAGATATTTACTACATTATAAATTATTTTAAGTTTTTTTATAAAAATACTTCGTAAATACTCACTTGCAGAAACTTGTAAACGTCACATGAACTGATCATTCGTCTACTAAGCACGTCATCGATTCATCACCTATTCCACTGCTTGACTTGTTTGTTAATAGTTATAAAAACAGCACCTTGCCGTTGGACGGGGAGACTTGGCTCTAGCGTGGCTCAGTACGCTACTCATACTCTGCTGCTGGCGATTGTTAACTTGTTCAATAATTAATTATCATTTTAATTACAAATGTGGTGTTGACCTATTTATCTGGTAATTACATGTAACTGAAATAAAGCTAATAAAAATAGTATTTTTTTTTATGACACTAACTTTCCGACATCTTAAGACAGATTAGGCAGAACTCCACTAGATGATAATCAAATAAATACAGGCAACAACGTTAAACAACAAATGTGTCTTTTCTTCGGTAAAGAAGCTATCCTAAATAAATGGGCAGAGAGTTTAAATCGATGCCAAGTTTCTGCATCTACCAATCTGTTCCGCTTTGGCCAACACGCCTTTGTGTCAATACCAACTAGAACGCGGTAAGAGAGATGATAAAAACTGGCATTAGAAGTAATTAACGCGTTACCTCAAGGGATGTACAACTACGTTCCTTAAGAGATCACTATCCCTATTACCAGGCTCACTAAAATACAAACGCAAAACTTTTGTTGCCCATCACAAATGGAGTACTCATTTTGAATGATATTATAAGATTATTTAGATTCAGCTATTCAATTTCAAGTTTTTGAAAAAATGAGTCCAGTAGAGGCAGGAATGCATTTGCGGAAGCTGATAGACGAAATATCTGAAGCTTGTTTGTCAGAAAACAATGTAACTGATTTTATAATTTTGAAGTTGTCTCAATGTGATGTCAAAATTCACCGTAAGTAGAATTCAGTAATGATAACAATATCAACTTTTTCCCTTAAATTCCGTCTCTCTACATCTAGAACTAGCCAATGTAATTAGAACTCTTTACCTTATTCATTTAAAAGTTGAGTTTTTTTTAGTTGTAATGAAAAATCTTAATAAAGCCTAGCAAAGATAGTAGCACACCTGGCAGATTTTTCGAATATCTATGTATTATAACAGCCACTTAAAAACAAGTGAAAAGATATTCAACACACTCAAGATACAAACCTGCGACCTACAGGATTCTGACCTTCAGCTTTACTAAATTAAGATAAGGTTCTACAAACACTTTGCCTTTCCTCACCTTGCAAGACTTAACATTTATAATTCAAATTATTCTTTTAAAAATTCTCCGCCCTACACCGTACATCACTACTTATTTATTTAATTAAACGAATCAAAACAAAAAAAAAATCAAAGACACATGAAATAATATATTATGAAGTGCATACATCAAAAGTGTCTTGGCATCTAGTGAATGTTTTTGCAATAAAAATTATTAAAGCAATATTTACCAAATCTACTTTTCCAAATTTCTACTTTAATTCCTAGTTCATTTAATGACTTTTCCCTATATTTTGTAAAATTAAAAAAAAAATTCAAAATGGTGACAAATTAACACGTATTCGGCATCAATTAAATTTGCTATTTAATTAAAAGGGAAAAATGTTTATTTTTCAAATTTTTGTTATAGCGATAATCCGTGTTTCCACCATTAACACGAATCACACAACTGCAATGACTTGGCATGATTAATAAGAGTTCATCAAAATCACTGAGAAATGACCGCCAATGCAATGACTAACAATTTAAAAAGTTTTTATGGAGTATGCACGGTATCCTTACTCGGCCGGATTATTATATGAATTTTGAGGTTGCCTCTGATCCAAATGAAATCGGTTCTTCCACCGATTCAGATATTCTAATAATCTTATCAAAATGCCAGTTTTCAATTTTATATACATACACAATTAATTTTCTTATTTTTACCGAAATATAATCATTATTCCTTATTTAAACAACGAAACTCTCTAAAAAAAATCAGTAGCGATAACAAAAGTAAATATAATAACCCTCAGAGATACCTCGACACTGCTCGTGAATGTATATTGCATTATTATATTAAAGAAATAATATGAAGCATACTCTTTTAGATCACAATACTCTTGTTCACTGAAAATATAATAGTAGTAGTAATATAATTCAATTCTCGTATAACAAATGATCTTACGATTACCTTTTCAAATCTCGAAATAATCAGGTGTACCAATTAAAATTCAATCGGATGGAGCCGAATGGACTAATCCACGAGATCTGGAGAAATTAATTGCCGTACCATTGAAGCCGGGGGTGAATTAATTCTTAATCCAACCCAAATGAGCACTCGGTTCTAGCCACTTATCGGTTTATCAGACGATCAATTAGATGTAACGTATATAAAACTTTTCTTGAATGTTATATTAAGTGCAAACTTGATATATTGTACTAGTAGGTATGTTATGTTATGTTGTTCCTGTGTTCTTGATTGTATAACCTTTTACTGGTGTTTATTACTGTTGAATGAAGTATCAGATGGTTTACATGATATGCATTATTTTAATATTAAAGAAACTATTTTGTGGTATTATATTACTACGATAACAGCATATGTCATTACTGTTATCACTTAATGCTGTTTGAATTTGTTTGAAAAGTATTACTTTTTCATATCGAGTAAATGAAATTCATTTAAAACAGCATGAATCCAATTTATAAGAACGTATGAATTTTGTTTCTAAGCTATATATACTTTTTGGGGTTGTAACGTTTTTAACCTACAATATGCTTTGTATTAAATAGAAGTTGTATAAATCTTATATTTGATGATATTCATGTTAATATAAAAAGTTTAAACAGATGCCTACGAAATAATATTTTAAATTCTTAATATTATTATTTGTTTTTCAAAGTACATTTTAACAATCCAGCGTCTTAAATTTAAACAAATAAGCAGCTTTAACACAGATATAGAGAAAACACTATATTGCAATATTTTTATTCTATATTCCTATAAATTTCAACAATATTTTATTCGTCAACTATATTTATTTAAATATAAGAGCAACTTGCATTTAAAAGTAACATAAATTCCAATAAAAATAAGCCACAATGGATATTACACTTTTATTGAAATGAACAAGTCAATATTAGAAAACTCAGAATCCAGACTCGCCATAAATAAAACAATTTTATTGAATTCAAAATAACTCTTCGACACTGAGGTTTGCATTTTAGAGTGAAGATGCGATAGATATGACAATATTTTATTCAAGACGCTTGGAAATATAGAATATTTTTATCAGGCCATTTTCTCCTCAACGGAATATCCGCTTAAGCCATGTTTTCTCGTCTCCTGTTTTTTCACATTAACATTTCAGTGTTTGATTTTTCAATTTTATCAAATAATATCCTGTTTTAAATAAGTTGAACGATATGTTTCAAATATTATATAAATGTAATATTGTTTAAAAATAATTCATTGATTCATAAAACGAATTTATTTAACGAGTGGTCTGTGTGTAGCACGAAGTAAAAAAAAAGATATTAAAATATTTTACTTCATGCTTAACAATAAAATACCAACATAGGTTTTAAAATTGCGAAATCGTTTTCGAAGCATTCATTGAATATAAAAAATATGAAAAGTGTCTGACAAAGGTAATATATAAGGTATATATATCTTTTCAATCTTATTGTCCTATCTAGAAAATTTAATTCATTAAACTCCGAGTTTAAATGACTAACTTTATTAACGTGTACATTAAATGTTCATAAGTTATCTCGTCTCAGCCTACCCCTGGCGTGTAGGGAAGTCGTTTCAATATATATATACTCGTACTACTGCACGAGATTTAACGTTGTTTCATTTCGTTTCTGACTTTTATTTTCATCTTTTTATAGCTAAAATAGTATTAATATTAAGTACATATTTTTGTTTCGATTTATTTATCGTCAATATATGTATATATATTTATATATATATTTATTACCTACCTATCAAATAATAATATGAGTGACAGCTTAACGTGTTTTCAAGACATGAACTTAAAAAGTAATTTATGTAAGTTAATCTCTCACTCTCAATATTTTTGTAAAGTTACATAGACACAAAAAGCTAATAGATCAAACTCATATGTGACCTGAATCCCATAACTTTACGAAAAAAACATTGAAACAATAGACGTGCAATATGAATTTTTATTAAAAGTTTTATCGCATCCTGTCGGTAGCCTGTATAACACAGAGGATCTTTTAATATATCTATATACAGATGCTTCAAATAAAAAAAGATAGACTACTTTGACTACTAGTTTTTACTGTTTCAAATACTGACAGGTATTGTACATGTTTTGTAAATTGAGAGAATAAGAGAAAGTAGAAATAGCAAGTGGTGCATATTGATACGTGACTTTTTTTTTTGTTGTTATTTAAAATAATGTGCAAATTCTTTTAATGAAAATTAAAAGACTTCAGCATCAAAATTGACAGAACAGTAAAATTATAATGTTCACGGAATTAGGAAGTACAGTCACTGACTATTTATGTGTATTAAATTAAAATTATAATTATATTATAATATAAAGTGTTTATTTTTCACTGCATACATGTTTTTTCTTCCATTCGCTGAAATATGTGGGTAGTTTTTAGTTAAAGAACCTCAATTCTGTATAGTTTGTCGTTCCGATTATGTCATAGTTTCTAAAGCAGAGTTGAAACTTTTTTAAACTTGTAATTTCTAAATCGGAAATATATACATTTTTTTTTCTGATGCACTTTCTAATACGACAATTTTTATAGAATTATATATCTATTATTTTTCATGCCAAGTAAAAAGTATAAAACTCTTTTAATCGTTACATACACACTTAATGAAAACTAAGAATTGTTTTCTTTATTTAGAGCATCAATAAACTTGACATAAGTAATTGAATTAACAAAGACATTTAATAATTATAATAATAGAAAGCTAACATTTTAAAATAATAGAACAAAAATATTTTAAAAAGTGCTTTTAAGCTAAGGCTAACAAAATTTGGCCAATAATTCAGTAAACAACAATCAGTACTCCTCCGTGAAAAATTAGCTCTTGTTGGTTAGATTCAGATCCTCTCATAAATTGGCGAGGCGCCGACGGTTGTGGGAGCATTAATTTGTGGTAAATCGTGTGGAAAATGGAAATTTTGTGCAGCCTCTGGCATCGCGGGACGAGAACGTTGCTTTGCGGATGGCAACATCAAACCACTGCTCATTCTAGACAATAACAGACCATGTTGCGACCACATAAGGTTGTTTTTCAGAAGAAAGTGTTGTTATCAAATGCAAATAATCCAGGGAACGGTGATGGCGTCAGACGTGATAGGAATATTTTGTTCGCTTTTAATGAGAGCAACTCGGATCTTATCCTTTTTATATATTTTTGTTCACTGAAATTTTATACATAATCATATCTTCATATTATTTCTGTGTATAATTTATTTTGTTTAAGTTATTGTTAGTAACTTCACTACTTCTTTTTCCGTTATGAAGTTACTAAAAAAATGCATAGCCCAAATTATATTTACGAACAAAATACAAATAAACACTTATTTAAATAACGTTTTCGTGATATTAAGTTCTTTGAAAAAAGGACTGACCTTTTTTTATTGTTTTTCGTGTGACCTGATTTCTTTGATGTCCATCTTATAATGAAGGATGATACATAAATCAAATTCCTGTATTTACTTTCTATAAAGAAGTGTAACTCTAGAATAAAAATAAATATTATATCTTTTTACTTTTATACATAAAGACAGAAAGTTTCGAAATACTTAATATAAATAAAAAGTATTTTAAGTTTTGAAGCTACGTTAAACCATTGTTAATTGTTTTAATGGTCACATCATTTCTTAAAAACACAGACTTTTTAAAAACTTGCAAGTACAAAATATACCATTTATATAATAAAAATACACGCTAGCGGTCTATGCAGGTGTTTGAATTCCGCAGGTAACTCGTTGTAAATCGAACGAAAGATGTAATACTAAAATCATTTTATCAAAGCTGTATTGAATTTGTTGGTTATTCGATTTTTGAGTCGGGATACCTTTCCATACACTCGTGTTATTATAATTTAAAAATTAAATCAACAATATTATTTTGCAATTATAATACTTGTCACTTTTTTTGTTAAAACTATATAAATTGTTACTCTACTCAATATTCTACTGTGATGTCTAGACATAGCAGAGATGAGATGCTTGTTAATGACGACATGTATTATTATCATCAAAATATGATATATTCTTATACTAAGCTATCTTCAGGCTAAATACTGTGTACTGAATTGATAAGAAGCCTCTATACACGTATCAAGTGAACGAAGCCTCAAGCGCAAGCTCATACAATATACCATTCACTGCCGTAGGCTTTGTATCTCATACAATAGGTATCATAAATTAAATCTTATAGAAATCGTGACTTTCATGTTCTGACTACGTCATGTAACAAAATCTAGATGAGATGGTCAAAATAGTGTAATTTCTAACAACAGTTATAATGTCACCCCGTCATGACAGTGATGTATTAAAGGTTATGATAAGATGTATTATTTATATCTTTTAGTCGTGAAATGAAACAACCTTAATTTGATTTAATTATACCATAACTAACCTTAATTTATCCACCAAATGAAAAACATTTAAATTAATGTTAGGGTTAAAGAGGTCAGGTTGGATTCATTAATCCCTGTGAGTGTCGAAAAATTAGGGCACATTAATTGAAGCGAAATTTGCAATACTGAGAATAATTACAATAATTTGAATGATCAAATGAAAATATTAAATATTTAATCCTTATTTTATTATATAATACTAACCATAAGAAAATCTTAATTTAGACATGTTAACCGCTTCTCCATGAACGTAATTTGTAAAGTTATAGAAACTTACTTTTTTATATTAATATACACTAGGTACTATTAAGGTCAATTTATCATCATCTACGCAAAAATACTACGAAGTTACATTATAAATAAACAAAATACTTGTCTCGTTTAAGCTAGTGTTTAAAATTTTAAAATTATGTAAATTCTTATATAAATTCGTATTTAACATGGCTACATTTAACTAAATTAACATGATCCTGGATTCTAGTCGTGACGGTTCCACAAACAGTTATTTAGCTATAAGCTCTCACAATTTAATTTTGTAACTAAGGATATTTCACAAATTATGTCAATATAACTTAAAGGCAGCTGCGCTGGATGATAAATTTTACCTCCTAGTTAATTCGACTCGATTACTTTATTTTGTTTATATTATATTATTTCAAGACTAACTTAATAAATATTTTAACTAACGCAATGGCGTTATTACGCTAACTCGATTTTTCTAATTATATCGAATTACTTGTATTGGATATAAATTAAACTTAAGGTATAAACAATTAGTGCTTTGGGTATTTAGCAAAGGAAAGATAAATGTCAACATTGGATATTAGTTAAAATATTTATCAAGTTAGACTTGATAACAATATAATATAAACAAAATAAAGTAATCGAGTCGAATTAACTAGGAGATATAATGTTTATACATTATAAAGCATTTCTATAAAAAATATTTTTTAGCAATGGTTTATGCAAGTTCGATCTTCGACGGATCGGCTTGAGTTTTAAAAAGATTTTGTTTTAAAATACTGTGATTTTATAATAATTAGCAAATATTAATTATAAAGGAGTAATTAAACAGTAGTTTTAATATGGGTCATATTTGTAACAAGTGATAATTATCAACTTAACGATATTTAAAAAAATTTATAATGTTCAGCTTTTTAAGACAAAAAATTAAACTTTTAGTCAGGCATTACAGTGTAAATGTTTATAGTTTTATAACATACATTTTTAATTAGATATTTAATCGCTGTTATTACAAAATTAAACGTAGATTTATTATTAGTATTCGATTATGCCTTAGAGCAAAATTTATTTAGTAAGGAAAATTTGACTGAAATATATTTTTAGACGATAAAATATACTGTAATGTTATTATATAAAATATTATTAATAATTATTTTTTTTCAGCGTCGTACATTACAGACCTATAAGGTAAATAGTCTAGTTGGTAATGTACTAGCGTACGGTTCAATCGACGATCTGTGCAACAATAAGCAGATGTGGAGGGGTTTTAATGAGTTAGTGCCTACAACTAGTCCTAGACACTTTTAATTTTTTATCTGCTCGGAATGAATATCGTGCGTCAAAATTGCAGAATAATTTTCAACTAGGGAAGGGCCACTGTCTATAATTATTAATTTCTAAATGTATTATTTACTATTATGTTAAAAGTAATATTATTTGAAAACTTGTAACTGTGAAATGATAGTATCGTACCGGTGACTGTAGATAAATGAACTACTAATGATCAGTAATATTGAAAAATATTTTATTATTAGATTTATAAAATTTCTTAAATAACAAAATAATTAATTAAACTCTCAGTGATTCCCAAATCTATTTTAGACAAAAGCCACCATTTCTTTTAATATTATAGCAAATTTATTATTACTTTCAAAAGTTTTGAAAATAATACTTACCATTTAAAAATATATGCCGTTAACTAAGTGTTATCTAACTCTTAGTTTCATCAAACTTATAAAAAAATACTTTTATACAAATAAACTTTTCGTCCTAATAAAAAAAAATAATCAGACATAGGTTAATAAAGATTAAATAGAATTATAATTATTTACTTCAATAGAAATTTTTGTTTTGAAATAAACATTTGTTTATAATTAGTTGCCATATATAAGAATTTAAGAAATGTCTTAAAAATTAAAAAAACGTATTATACTATTGTACGTGATTTTGAGCGCTTTGGGAATCCTTTGTTTAAATAGTTTTAATATCAGTATTTCGTCAATTAGATTCCGCAAATATACTCGAAGAAACTTATTTCATTTGTCGCTTTTAAGTGATAGTTTTTCGTGTCATAACTTTTTTTATCATTTTTGTACAGAACAAGGGGATAATGTCAAAGCACAAACAAAATAAGATTATTCTTGTTATTTCCAATGCCGAGATACAAGCCAGTTTTCTTTTGCAAGCGGATCAGCAGCCACGATACCCGTTAGAGCGAGCCTTCTCGTTAAGAGCAAGAGTGTATTGTAAATAAACTTCTTAGACTGTAATGGATCTGCCATTTTAGATCAGTGTGGTCGTTTGACTTCATTCCACAATTTTTATTGTTATTTTTGTTATTTTTATGTTTTTTTGTATTTAAACAAACTATTATATATAATCATCCGGCTACACTCACGTGATTTCTATCGGGATTTGCGCGTTTAAACCCCATATTCATGAGCTCAGATCTTGGTAGATACACTGAAAGTTAAAACTTGTAAATGATAAAACTGTGAAAACGTCCCAAAGAAGAAGTTGTCAGTTAATGTAAATTTAGCATTAATCCGAGATAAGATTAACTAAAAAATCTTTTAAACAGTAGTTGTATTTTCCGAACCTATGATTATAAATTTATTCATATGAGATACACCTCCTTGAATATTATGCTTAATAAGATCATACGCTTAACGCAATGTCGGCGATACACGCGAGAATGAAGATTGCGTATTATATATTCAACAACAAAGTCTTTTTCTTATTATACAAACTAATAAAGAAAATTGTTTGTAATCTTGTAATAAAATATGTGTTATGATTTGTGTCGAGAAAGTTGGATAATATAGTTGTGTTCCTTATATTTTTTATACTCCTCATATTATTAGATTTTTTTGTTGTTTGCGATAAGATATGATGAAATATTAAAATGTAAAATCATTAAGAATTCGTAATAATTTGGAAGCTTTCAATTCGAATCGATGTAAAGCGTAAATCGTGTATTACGATAAATTATGAAAAGCTCTCGAAAGGTACAATTTTGCGGTTTGACAAACCCGGAAAATTCGTCCGGTCTGAATTTTGAATGAGTGTTAAAGGACTCAGTTTATGGAAATTGGGTCAAAATTGAAATCGTATGTCAAAGGTGAATTTTCAATTAAAGGTGAAAATTGTAAGCGTGAAGAGCGATGTGAATAATAATTCAGATTTCATCCAAAAAGTAATAATTAGATTATATAAAGTATTGCTTGTTTACACATTTACTATAATTTTATATTTGGCTTGTTTTTGTAATATGCTTGTGGAAACTAAAATAATTTTCCTTTAATCTTCAAAAACCTATTTATAATCCATTTATAAGACTTATTTCATTTATCAGATCGAAAAAACAATAAAATAGGTCAAAAAATGGTTATTATAAATATAATTTTTATAATATACAGTTCAAACAAGCAGTCGACATATTTATAAAAGAAGTAAAGTGCCTTGTCACGTGGCTAATTAAAAAAGCCGCGCTGCGCTCGACTCAACAAAGCCCATTGTATAGTGCAGTGATGAACGTTCGTCAACTATAGCTTATGTGGCTATAACAACTGAGGGAGAGGATAATAACAAACGATAAATAAATATTCCTCATAACTAATGACGTTATTATAAAACTTTATTCTCAGAAAGGATTTTTATTTTAAATAGTACATGTTATCATAAATAAATGCTTTATATAAAGTGATCGTATATTTTTAAATCCGTACCTCCCCTGAGCCTCGTACGTGCCATGGCTCAAAGCCGGCTTCATCCAGCATAAATCATCCTTTAATTGATTGCCTCTCACTTCGTATATGAAAATTATTACTCAACCCTTAAAACGGTAAACAATTTTCGTTCGAATTTAAATAAAATAGAAATTGGTGTAAATATTGTAAAAACACTTATTGGCACTCGATTCTGTATCAAAGATATAATTACTTTAACAAGGAACTCATACAATATTTAAAAAAACAAAATGCACCCAGAAAATAAATCATAAGACAAGGTTGACGGGGTGCTCGGCTAGAAAATGAAAATTACAAATCACCAACACCTTCCTACAAGTATACAAGATTATTTTAGGTACTGAGCATATTAAAAGCAAAAACAATTGGTTTAAGGCTTATTACACATTCGTTTTATATAGTTTAGATTTTTAAATTATTATTCTTAGCTTTCCATCGTACTTAAAACATTAAATTTATTTAATAATGAAAAATAATATGATGGTAATTCAACAACTGAATCATAATATTGAGATCGATGAAGAATAATTTTATTTATTTAAATAGATAACGTAGTAAACAAGGCTAGATACTAAAGTTTCCACTTGTTTAGTGGCTCAGTCTTGTCAGTAGCGGACAATCTTCCTGATAGCGGCTTCCGCGATGTCTGTTGCATTTAAAAATGTGATGTATTTCCAATAAATATTAATATTATATTGTATGTAAGTGGTAAAAAAAAACATAAAAGTCTATTAATGTACAGACCATTTTAAATCCTATTTTTTAGATTCACCACTTAAAGGATTGAATGAATGAATTTATTGTTCACAGTTTTTGTAATTCTACGGGATAACTAAATGATAAAAAATAGTTATGTCATATTTAATGTATAATTGCATATATGAGACAGTTTAAAATCTATTTCCCATCAACAACTATTGCGAGTTATTAAATTAGAAGAGTCTTGAAATGATTAAATAATGAATACGTTCAGATCACGAAAATTTAAACAAAAAAAAACAGATAATTCGCACACCACGCATACAAAGTCAAAAAATAAGTTGACTGTATTCGATTGTAACAGCCTTAAATAGCTAAGGCCCATTAACTTGTTTTTATTATGTGATTATATTTTGGGTAATATATTTCTAAAGTTTCTTATAAAATATAAAATAATCCACTATTCAAACACAAGATCTTAGTTTTAAACCAAAATAGTCATAAAGTATTTAATGTTTAGAAGAAAAACAACATTAAACATGCTGCAAAATAAAAACCACAAAACAACTTTACTTGCAATAAGTCAGCTGGTATTATCTTAACAACAATACCCTGTACAGAATCCCTGGGTGATAATTTACGTAATTTCATCTGTCTAATTAATTCGAAACGCGCACTGAATTCATAGAAGATAAGATTACTGCTTTAGTTAAATTCCAAGAAATTTTGAGTTAAAGTGAGCACATATATGAAAAATGTTATGTTTAGATTAAAAATTACGCTGAGAGCAGAGAGCAGATATTTTCTTTGGTAACAATTTTTTTAGCAGTATATAATACATTTTATGTACTTTCTCTTGGTTAAAGTTCATATAATAGTGGGTTTAAAAAAAGATGTAGAATAAAATATATTGCTTTACAGTTAAGTATTTGGAAAACATGTAGCAATGTCTTCTTTGTGTACACAATGACAAGTGACAAGTTTTATTATACTTAATAATAGTTTTCTTACATTGAATATTCACAGGACTTGCTTTTACAAGTCAATTGAATTATAAAAGACTCCTGCATATATTTATTTTATTTATTTATTTATTTATTTTTTATTTTTTTTTTATTTTTTTTATTTATTTATTTATTTATTTTTTTTATTTATTTTTTTTATTTATTTATTTATTTATTTATTTATTTATTTATTTATTTATTTATTTATTTATTTATTTATTTATTTATTTATTTATTTATTTATTTATTTATTTCTTTCTTTATGCATAAAATACAATGGCGGACTTTATGCCACAGGCATTCTCTACCAGTCAACCAAGGGTAATGCAGAAATGAAAAGAAGTAGGTGCATCTTAAAGAAAACTAGAAAAAAAAAAGAAAGAGATGAAATAACAAATTTATATAATAGAACTACAAAAGTAAATGATATATTTAATATATTATTATTAAAAATATTATTAAATAAATATATTTTTGTTTATTTATATTTCATTAATAATACATTTGATAAAAAGGTTATTTAAATTTCAGGTAATTTAGTACAACAACAATGTAATTCTATCTATCCTTTTATTTCAGCCGCAATTTAATTATCTCTTTTAGGGCCAAATTTACTGTAATTTAAGCATATAAACACCACCATATATGAATTTTTATTATCTTACCTACAGGTACTTCCATTATTTAAATATCGCGAACAACGTCAAAATACACCAAATTTATGTTCCCTGAAATGGGTCGTATTTTATATGTACAGAATACGTGTTCCAGAGTTTATTAGTGATTTCCCAAAGGACACTGCTATCAAATTGCTACACGCGTATTGAAAATACAACGCTTAGATAGTGCCAGCTGCAACATGGTCCCCACTTTGTTAGTTAATTCAAACTTTAGAGGATGAATGGACATCATATGACCTCGGCAGCTCAAAAAAAAACCTTGATTGATAAAAAGAAAGGTTCTTTTTTCTTCCCTAGATATATATATTTGTATGACTGCGTTTATCTCTAAAATTATCAAACCGATTTTGATGATTCTTTCTACTTCATACTTCAAGAATTGCTTTGTATATAATATATTATACAAACGTGACACAAGTTTTAAATTTTTCAATTTTTACATTCTAAATATTTTTTTTTTTTTAGTATCCTGATTGTTAACGAGAAATAACTGTCTCATTTTAATGAAAAATATTATATATTAGTAGTAGTTTCATTAAAAATTAGAGCTTTCAAATTTCTATATAATTTTTTTTTAATAGTTATTGTAATCATCCCAATTTTCGAAATCTAAATTTCGAAATTTTTTCGATCATCTTTACTTTACTATATTTTGTAACCCTGAATAATTCTATATAGATTCTAAAAACATGTATGTAGGTGTGTGCGTGTGTATGCATGTGTGAATATATATGTATGTATATATGTAGGCCTTTCGTGACGTGATTATGCAATTGACTTCAACTTGGTACCAGTCGATGCATATTTACGTATAACTTATTTAAGCTGATTATTTTTCACAGCGATTTCAGTCACGCGATTTTATTTTTTCGAAAATGTTGAATATCACATATTCGCGATTTCTAAACAATTATTAGCGCGTATTGCGTAATGGGTATTTTTGTAACATAGAATTGATTAGTTTTTCAGTTAAATCAACCAAGTTATTTCATATAAAAAAACTGCCTTGTGCGTATTTGGGATTTCTAATAACTAATTGCACGCTTGGGTATGGTGCCATTCGACGGATCTTGAAAAAATAAAAAATTATTACAACTGGAATAATAACATCTCTAAGTTTAGTGTTTTTAAGGAAATACAAAATTAATAATATCACACTTATTGTGAAATTTATAAGTTACGA
Source organism: Mechanitis mazaeus (assembly GCA_959347395.1). Lineage (NCBI taxonomy): Eukaryota > Metazoa > Arthropoda > Insecta > Lepidoptera > Nymphalidae > Mechanitis > Mechanitis mazaeus. The sequence goes on from OY365748.1 coordinate 1,214,023, forward strand.
AATATGCTGTATGTGCATAAAGTGGTTGTAACCAACTTAGTGAAATCACTTATGGAATGGATTTTATAAAAAAAAATATTTTAAGCAGAATATTATATTCTTAACCAGGTAGTGAATATTATGGAGCTAAAAGGCATTATTACCGCTTATTATTTTAATATGAAAATTCTTTCAAAGTCGGCCCCAATTAAAAAAAATATATATGGTGCCTATATTATTCAAAAAAAATTTAAAAATGTGTAGGTTAATTAATTTTAAAGCTTTCCTTTTGTCTAATATTAATAATTACTCACAGGACCACTTCTAGTTTTTTTAATGCTTTCACACGTACTAATATATTCATAAAGGACTCTAAATTTAAATATTCATAACAATATTTAAAATTATAGTTTACACATAACACTGATTATACCTTAGAATTGGTTACAATGCAGAAAGATCAGACAAGAATTGTTCGCAAGACAAATCATATCAATCGCATATATTATCAAAATTTAAGGTTATTTCAAATAATAATATATTCGACTTAAAAGATACTGTGTTATATATAAGTTACTAAAAAGCGCTTACAAGAGACATTGCTCTTTGTAAAAAATAATAAGAATAGTTAACGACAAAGCCGTTCTGAAAAGTAGGTCACGAGATTTTCTCGATTTACAAAGAATGTTATAAGCAAAGAAATCTGTCGTAAGAGTATTTTTGGCTTAATTTAATACATTTCATTTCTCAATAGCATCAAGATACATACACTTACAATATTCTCATATTCAGAACCTTCAACTGTACAACTTTTTCAGAGATAATTTCCTGAATAGTAAGGTTTTTAAGTTATATGAAGAAATATTGGACACAAATACACAACAATTATAAACCACAATCTGCAAATCACAAGCAGAACTATCTCGTATAGTAATCGAACCCAAGACTTGTAAATCAGCAGTTACTGGGTACTATGTAGTTAAAGTTATGCAATAATTAATCCGTCAAATATCCATAATTTGTCCTCGAAAAATCCATTCTTAAATTATAAGAACCACACAATATTGGAAATGTCATTCAATGACAATTAATTTAAAACAATAACAAAAAGATAATTGCGAAATAGCGATAATTGGAATCGGTAAATATATCAACAAAAATGTTATTGTTATATAATGTTTCCATTAGCAAATAATTCATATAATTAAGGATGCTTGCATCACAATATTTAGTTTGATTATATTATATTTAATAGCATACAATATTTTATATTCTTGACCATTACTATAAATATAGTCACCACTGCTATATATTGTCTGTGACTTTAATTGCAGTTTTATAGAGTTCGCACGTCCGATCCGGGATGTGACCCAATGATTTGATGTATATATTTTTTACTCACGGGGGAAATCATCTGAACCAATGACAATCGTTAAAATGTTTTCGGCTCATATTTTATGTAATGGAATGAAAATAACAAACCTTTGTTTTCGCATATGCATTTTTTACAAGCAATGTATGATCCAGACAAAATGGATGTATTTAATACATGAAATTCAGTTATTAATTTTAATACTTCTTTATAATATACACTGCTTATTAGAGCAATTGCACCTTTTGATTGATTGAGTAATGTTGAAGGAACACTTCTTAAAAATGAGTGTGACTTGAAACTCTATGAAACGCAAAATTTAAAATTAGTGACGATAGAAAAACTAAATTCAAACTCATTGCCTAAAGTACTTAAAAAAAACTTGCACGAATTTTTTTTGGAACGAGTCAGATATTTAATACCTAACAAAAACAACCTATATAGTTTAGTTTTTATTTTAACACTTTGTTCTTAATATATGCTCCTACTAATTACAATTTTTTGGGTAAAGTAATTTTTACTTCCTTATTTTAGTAACCATAAGTGTGTTTTTAAGATTTTTATTTTTTTTAATATTATTAAATGATTTTATTTAATCAAAAAATTATAACGGCCATCCCATAGAAGTAACAGAATACCGATTTTTATAACGTGAGTATTTCCAGAATTACTTGAAATAAATAAAATATATATATATATATATATATTTTCCCCAGTCTCCTGGCTAAGCCTTGCTGAAATGTTCAACTGTATATTTATTTTATTAAGAGCAATCTTATTTTAGCGTCTGCGACAAAATCCACGTTATATAATTACAACTTTAATATTTTCGTATTTACAAACAGATAACTTCAAATGTTTTTTTTAGTTTATTTATTCTTGTTTAATATTACTTAATTACATAATTTTATTTTAATACAGCTTAGATACTGAACTAAATATTAAATAATTAAAAAATATAAATTGTCTATAGAAACGATATTTAGAACCGAAGGTAATATAAAAAAATGGAATAAAAACTAAATCTTGAAGGAGAACAGCTAGTTCTGGAGGTAAGAATCTAGTTAACACATTTAAATAGATTTAAAAAAAAACAGAGTTAGCATGAGTATACTGAGCCTTTTCTTTTTACGCTTGAAGGCAAGTAGAAAATTGTCATATGAAGAAAAAATATTTAGAAAATACCCACAAGTTACTAACTTTTATGAGATATAAGTTGTATTCTAAATCTATCTTTGGAACTCGTACCTTTTCGAAAGTAAAATTGATAAGGCATGAGATTTTTTTATATATTTTCCTTTTAATTTTTAGATGTACTTTCTAATTAAGAGAATGAAGAGGAAAAACAGTTTCAGGGAGAAAAAAAAATGTATTTCTTTTAGAAAGGGACCGAATTTTAGTAATGAATCTACTTGATGCATTTTAGATGCTTCTCTTAAGGAAAAAAATCTTTAAAAGTGAGGTTTAATATACTCAAAATTCTAAGGGTCTAAGCAGATTGAAGTTCAAGAAAGAAAAACAAGCCGTCCATCGTATCTATCACTTTCAGCTACTGCGACTCAGAAAATATTTCTTAGTAAGGAATCCTTAAGCCACACACAAAGCTTTTATTCTTGTTTTGCTTTCTTATTCCTTGTACATGATCCGCGATTATAGCTACCTCTCCAGTTTTGAGCCAATTTTAAAGGATTAGATAGTGCACCTTTACCAATGTACTGTAGTTTTTGTACCTCGTTTTATTTGTTCAAAATGATGTGCGCAACAGATCGAATGATAAAAGACAGTACCATGGCAGCGTGGAGTTTATAAGCGCAGGTCACAACTATTTGCGACTCATGTTATTCTATAAAGCCTTACTGGACTTTTTTTGTAAAACCGAAACAACATAAGCATAAAATATCTTAGAATATGATAGGAATACTTAAAGAGGAAAATGCATTCTAAAACGTGAATGTTGATTTCACACCCATCTGTATACATGGCGTATACTCGCGTACATATGGCGTAAACGCCATATACTGTGTATATGGTTTAACAAGACTTGATAAAGTAATAAATGAATATAAAATAGGTTTGGTGATTGGTTGTTTGTTTATTCGATCATTGGACATAATTGATTTTGATGAAATGTATTTCACTGATTGCTATCTCTAGTCAATATATTGAATACTGAACTGTTATTTTAAAAAACTGTAGGACAATTCTTAAAAAAAATATTTGTTAGATTGTTATCTGAGTAAGGTATAGGATTGTTTTCAAAACTTTCATACAAAGATACAAAAGTTTTTTGACAATGCTCGCTATGAAATTAAAAAGGATGTGCATATTCTAAATGGTGATAAAATTATTATAAGACGAAGCAGAAGTTATCGAAATCACTGACAATAGCTAGAACAGTAATAAAAACATGCTGATTCATTGTTTAGCATTAGAGTCTTAATAAACATAGAATGTTGAAAAAAGAAATTAACATATTGTTATGTGAATCGTGTGATTCTTATTATGCGAAAAATATATTTAATTCAAACGTTGAATACATATATAATAAAGAAACATTTGAACAAAGAACGTTTTTTTAAATGTGTAAAAAAAAATGAGGATTTAGTTATAATAAATAATTATTAATGTTCTCATTCATAACATTTCAACTTAATAGCACCATATAAATATACTTTTAAGCAAAAAAAAATCAATAATATATATAATACTTTACAAACATTACGAATCAACTTAGTGGAGAAATTTCTATAACAGATTTGTCTCAAAACGTATCGTGTTCACTTTGACATTATACTTTGCTACTTCTATAAACAAACTGCTTTGCTGCTTTTATAAACATTACTTATGAGTGCTATATTTACACCTGTATCTGGAAGTTTTACGTCACTGCAAAAAATTTTCTTACATTTTTTAAATGACACTACAGATTCTTCATACTAATTTAAACCGATGTCTTTTTAAATGGAACTATATATAATAATTAAACTTTTAATTTATCTCGCATACTTGTTCCGCGTCAGTAGCATGATTAATTTTAAAATTAATCATACAAAAAAAGTCAGAGTTTAGTAATGAATTTGAGTATAGGAAAATAATAATCTTCAAAATAAGGAGTTCTTGTAAAATATAATAATAACTCTTTCTAGAGCTAGACCAAAGTTTGCTTAAAAGAATGACACCAAAGTTTGACTTTGACATTTGACATTTAAAAGACTTTGATCTATGTACCGACAAATTTACATGTCGTCAAAATTGGTAAATAACTGACCAACTATTAGCCCGGGACACAAAATTACTGAGCAGCTTTTGATAGCTTTTAACAACTCCAATGAACCGTCAATTCCCTCATGACACATGTAAAATTCAAACATGCAAAGAAGAAAACCGATCTTTTGGGCACTCGTTTTCTCTCAAACTCGAGTATAGATGACCATACCTTCTACCAATATTTGGCGTTACAAAGCTTATTGCCAGACATTGTTTTCCAGCAAAATTCTCTACAACACAAAACACCTCTACTTTCTTTGGATAAAATAGAAATGTATATGTCAATCCTTCCTGATCTTCCCGGCAATTAATTTGATTACTAGTTTCCTTACTGACTGGAGCACCTAATTACATTTTTTGGAAAATTAAATTAAATTTTGATATTCCCTATTACGTGCTAACCCCTACACAATGTTTCAGATTTTTATCTGAAACACTGCGGACAAAGCTGTACTGGCTAAACATGATTGTCTCGGGAGAAAATATTCAAGGAAACATTTGTCGTCTATTAAGCCTTTATTAGGGAAGGTTTCGGAATAGAGTAAATTGACCTCATTAATTTTAATCTTCAGAAGGAATAGTTTGTGCATTTATCACTACGATATCCAATTATTCGTATCACAGATTTTCAAGATCATTGCCCTAACTGCCTTGCCCGACATTTTATCGATAAACAAATGCTTGGTTTTTTGGAGAGCGAAGCCAAAGTAGTCTCGATGAAACAAAGATTGATCAATAAAATAAAGTAACATTTAGAACTGCATCAACGGCTATCTGGCGCAAATAAATAATGACACCTTCATATATCCTCTTTCGACGTCTAGCTGTCGATTTACTAGAAAATTAACGGTTCGTCAATGTTGTCAATAAGGCTATTACAAAAAATAAAGCATAATGTATTTGAATCAACTCTTCCTCATAGTAATCCCAAACTCAGTGTGTATAAATTTTATGTCACACACGAGGGATTTCAATGGATGTTTACCAATTTTACCAATAGGATTGTTTCAGAGCCATCGCAAGGAAAAATAAATTGCCTTCTCTTTGCACATACAATATTTGCATTGGCATTTGCGCAAGAGCAGGGAATTGGAGTTAGATTGGAACTAAAGCGATTTTTAAAAAAATCCAGTTTAACAACTAGCACCGTGTTTTTATTTGAACAATTTTATAGATATACGACAGTTTTAATGTGTAAATCGAAGCATTAAGCTATTTACATGAAAGTTAAAAATACCGGAAATGTTCATAAAATGTGATATCTATTTTTAGGATTTCTATTTTAAATAAATACCTTAAAATAAATATATAAATTTAGAATAAATATTAATAGTTATATCTGATTAGGAATGTATCCTTTCAACAGTAATAAAAAATAAAAGATATAGCTAGATATAGCTATATGTTTAAGCCTGTATATTTATAGATGTAAAAAAATATACGATCCTTTTTTTTATCAATCTAAATATTTGTGAACAGTAAACAAAAGGTTCCTTCCAATTAAATTGATTCATTCCAATTCAAAGATAAAGAACTACATCATGTTTAGTTAATATTTTTCTTCTTAATGATTAACTAAATTTTTCAATGAAGGCATTTCTTTTAAATATAAATGGTTCGAAAATGAAACAAAAATGAATAGACTAATATCTCGTACATAATAAATAAACTATACTGAAAGTAGAAATCTACATATTCCAAAAAAAACATAATATAATTTATTAATCACAGTTCGTAAACTTGACATGTTACATGCCGTTAGCAGACTTTATATCACGCTATGAAGCACATATATATTTCGTTGCACAGAGCTATAGTTCGTGCGCTGTAGCATGGTGCGGGTGACGTTTGTCAGTACTACATGACTAGAGATTGACGTTATGCATTTCATTTTTTTCGCTTACGATACTCAGAGCAAAAATCTAGTTCTCTTTAATATTATTATAAAAATTAATATGTTATTCAGGTGTGCGATGTAACTCCGTGCACGAACTTGTCTTTACTTATATAAAATAATAAAAATGGGCTAAGTATCATTATGTTAGCGAGAAATTCAAGTAAATCACGCCACTGAAAGTCGTGATAATGTATAAATAATAATACATTGTAACAAAACTTGCCTAAATAGATACATAATAAGAAGACAATTTTTCATGGCGCTTTAATAACATTATAGAAGAATTTATACATATGATGTTAGATGTTTCCATAATGGAACTAGGCAGTCACTAACATGTCAATCCTTGTCTATGTAGTTTATCATTTTCTCAAATCTTTGAAAATAAAACTAAGCTTTACATTTTTTCGTTTATGTTTGGATATCACAATTTTTTGTAAAGTTAACTGGTCTAACAAAACAAAACCATTGTATTATTTTTATATCAAATCGCCTTTTTATTATTTAACATTTATGTTTTTTTTTGGGATATCACTTCTTTTTGTAAAGTTATAAATAAAGTAGTGGGTCACTCGCAAAACTTCGTGTTTATTTAAAATATATTTGATATAATTTTTATTTCATTTCATTGTTAATGACAAAACATTTATTTACATATGGCGAAAAAATATAAATTCCTTTTCCTTTTTTATTTTTACTCTCATTATTTTTCTATATATCTATGGCTAGAGCTATTCAAAACGAGCATATAACAGATTTTACATGTGCAGCTAGCGTCCCATAATCACTGCTACAAAGAAATGGGTTACGCTAATTATTATTAATATATAAGATTTGTGTTATTAAGAAAATATTTTCTATGATGTTTATGATAAACTTGTAAATAGACAAAACAAATAAATTTTAGAACAAAAATTAAAGCAGTTTTATATCTCACAGAACATTTGTATGATTGAATTCCAGTAGAATTCTAATAATTAGTGATATGTATTTAAAAGTATTATAAAAGTAAGCACGCCTTTTTTTTGGTTCCAACGTTTTCCTTCTGGAAATTTTGATCAACAGAATAAAACCGATGGACATGTAGTTTAACGAATAAAAATGATCGTGGAAGAGAATCCATTGCATATCACGTCAGAGCTAGCTGCAAAATTTCGACAGACAGCATACGTTATAAAACAATTTTTATCCTGGACAATATTCGTATTTTCGCAACCCAAATCTGACCTCGAAAATGGTACCATTGATTGTTTGGTCTAGAGCTGATGTGACTAAAATAGCTCCCTAACACCTGGCAAGACGTTTATCAGCAATTGCAAGGCATAATAGAAAGCTAACTGTTAAATAAACGAGACAGTTCAATTATTTTGGCCCAATGCTACTTTTCATTACAAAACTAATATTAGTGATTTCTATTGTAATATTAGTGTAAAATTTGTGACATTGGTGATTTCTATTACCTGTTCATTTTCTTTATTCTTTAAAAAGGCGACTTTAATGCTAATTTAATGTATAAAAAATAAAGTACTTAGTTAGCCTTTATTTTCCGAAAGCTAATTAATTTTAAGAACATTCTTAACTAATATTTGTACGAGTCTGAATAAACTCTTATTTTTTTTTTGTTTGGCCCAATTCTACGAGATAAATAAAAAACTTTAAACACATGCCGAATATTATTGTTTCAATTCTTTTTTCCTGTAAGAATTCTAAAATTAATTATTAAAAGTTTTATACACTATCTACCAGTATTACCTTTATTATCTATAGATATTATGAAGCAAAGTCCCTAAATGTACATTTATTGTACATCTGCGCAATAGCTTGTCTCTATCCGCCGAAGCAGGTCCATTTCTTATGGTTAACTCTCAATTAAAAACATGTTGTTTATGATACTATCCAAGTAGATATGTTTGTTAGTTCCGCCACTTAATATAGATAAAAATTGTAATTTACATTACATGAATCAAATAAATTCTTCAGAATGTATTAAAAATGTAATAGTTACTATTTAAATATAGAGTCTTTTTAAAAATATAATTAAATAGATTGTTTGTATACTGTACAATATTATAATTAATCAGATTTCTTACATAATTTTATATACAGTAGGTAAGTACCTAAATACTTTAAATGACATGATTGTAAATAAAAGATATGCTTCGTCAATACTGAGCGGTGATCAGAATCATTGCGTTGTAATTGCAAATTTACGAAGTTAACATTTTTAAAGAATGCGAATCGCGATAGATAATAGAGAAAGAGATAGATATCCCTAGCGTATTGCGATTAGTGCAATTAGTGTACTAGTGACTGCGTTAGTTGTCCTTGTCATGCTACAGTTGAAATTATATCTTGTCTCCTTTTCTATTCATCGTGTTAATATTTAAAAACATAAATTAATATTTATTTGTTTTAATCAATATTCAACCTTCGACTAAATAAATATAGAGCTGTTTTTTTAATAAAATTAAAATATATTTACTACGTTTTTAATATAAGTCGTTTTAGAAACAAAATTTGTACTGCTCAAAAATTCTGTGGAGTCAAATAATGTATATATATATTTTAATATACCTTAAGCCATTTAATTTTAGTAAAAAAAAAATTGTTTTTATTCTTAACCAAAATAATAAAAGAAAACAAATGAGATTTATAGCCATAATTTTATCATATATTTTGTTTAACATCTTGTTTTAAACACATGCGAGAAGGGTAATTCTTAATCTAAAAGAAAATGTAGGTCATGATAAACGATGACACATTAAACAGTTCAAAATAAATACATATTTAATAATTTATAAAAAAAAAGAATAATGAAAACTACTCCACTAAATCTAAAACCAAGCCACCTGTATAAGACGACCAAATAGTGTTGCCGTTCGTAGCGTACCATATTATCCTCTAGTTGCCTATACAAATTAGCCGAGTTATACCGGCAATAGAAAACAACAAAAATAGAATTTTCTTTGAAAATAATAACTTTTTTACTGTTTTCAGATTTTTCTCGTTATATATGTACCATCCCCTACCCTGAAGCCAAATTTCAAGTTTCTAAGTTATTTGGAAGTACCTTATAATTTTGATGGATGAATCAGTGAATGAAAATGCCATGTATTTTTAATTATGAATAAATTCAAAATTATGAGATTTAAAAGCAATAAATTTTGTAAACTTATAAATAACGCGGATCTTAATAGACACGTCAAATTTCAAGAGGTAAAGTGGAGTAGTTTTTTAGTTATTTAGAAAATTAAAATACGTCTCATGTATGGAGGAGATGGCTCCTGTAAATATACTTTCTAGTCAGCAGGCCAAATCAAATCGCCTGCTCACTGTCGTAAGCATTGATATTGTAATAATGAGTTTGACATTCGTTGATCCCGGATGACGTTTGAAACTAAAAATATACGTTGTATTGAAAACGGCAGTTTTTTTTACAAAATTTAGCCTTTTAAATTGTACATAGTAATAACATAGTATTCACAAAATATTTGTGTTCTAATTTAAAAGCACTTCGCCTTAATTTTAGTTTCGTTAGAAATATTTAGCATACGGTTGTCATTTTTTAAATTCGCCTTTCCACGCTTTATATATGTATCAATATAGAACTTTCCGAATAAATATAAAAAGAACGTGGCATTAAAATAAATTACTATCTTCAAAGTGTTTGGCGGAGGACAACCGGAATATATGGTGCTAGCGATCGCCTGCATTATTATAATGATAAATTGTACCTAAAAAAGAAATGTTTTACAATAAATTAAATAAACAATGATTGGTAAATATTAATCAAAAATTTCAATATCTTCATATTATTAAAATTGTTTCACTAAAAACTTACTAGTTGCATAGTTGTAATATATTTCTTCCACCACAGATATTTCGTCAAGCTCGGGAAAGCGGAGAGACCGTAGTAGATGTACATAATGACATGGACAAAAGAATTAAGAGTACCCAAAAATATGGTACTAAATGAGGGTTCATATTTGAGAGTTAACCAAGAACACCACATCATCAGAAAGTGATGAGACACGTGGAGAAATGTGATTTGATTGTACTTTTTGCGAAGGACGAAAAATATTGTGTCTATAAGTTCCGTAACTTTGGCACAAAAGTAAATATATATGCTTGATGTGACCTGAAAATAAGAAATTTTATTTTAAAAATTAAAAGAACTCTGTCTGTAATGAATGAAATATAAATATAATGTAGAATATAAATTAAAATTCTTATATTATATAAAATTTATCTAGTGAGAAACAATAATTTAGTTTATATTTTTACTGAGTCATAGCGTGGTAGATTAAAACTTGCTACTGGACCCTGTATGGCTTAAATAAAGATTGTTATTGTTGTAACATTTTTAAACTATCGCAACTTCCACTACATTTTTATTTGACTATATAAAAAATGAAAAAATTCCTTCCAAGTGATGATAAATTTTGCTGTCGCTCATAGATATTTGCAAAAATGAAGATTTGCATTTGCAAATCACACACACACATTTGTGTTGTTCCACCTTGAGTACTAAGGAATGATGAATAAGCAATAAGAAAGGTAATGTGGAGGTCATAATGCGAGGGGGTTATTGGCCTCCGTCTCAATCATTTACCGTACCAAATGTTGGTACCTATGATAGCCAGGTCTATCAGGAGAAGGGGCTACAACTCCGGTCGAAGCAGCTTGTAAACCAGCAGTCAAATGAATACAACTACAATTTTTTGTCTTTGTAGTGGATGCGTTTATATATTAAATAGCTCTTTTATGTCATTGGCTATGGCCATGTTTTTATTTTATTATAACTGGTTACAAAATATTACAATAATTTCTCAGAAACATTAATAAAAGCTTACCACGTATCGACTTTCTTTTGTTTCTGTTAAACAAGATTTGCCAAGAATACCATTGGATCTAATAATACTTGTACCCTGAAAGTAAATAGATTAATATGTTTAAAAAGCTACGAAAGCTTTCAATAAATATAGATTTTTTTTTTAATTTTATTTAAACATTTATTAGAACGACATGATAAGTAAAAAGTAAAGAACAAAAATACAAAGGTTGATACACAATATGTGTGATACTTACGACGCAAAATAGATACAATGATAATAGAACTTGCAATCCATTATACACAACCAGTACATAGGTAAGGTCAAACGGAGGACGATTCTTCATATATTTTTGACCCAGTTTAAGAACAAATGACAAATACATAAAACTTATTATCAGTATCTGAATTGGAGATTTCATTAAAAACCACTGGTCTACGTGTTCTTCTGCAACAAATGAATTTATAGTGAATAATTAAAAGCATCTTTGCTAAAAAAGAAGCTCTTAAATTTTTTTTCGTAGTTTCAGTTAATAGTTATAAGTTGTATATAATTTACAAGTAATTATAATATAGTTTAAGTTATTAAACATGACCATTACATAGTGTTAGTCTATTAACAATTTCTTGCAACTGATAAAATCAAGAAAGCAAAACCTTCATTTCAAATTAAAACATTTGATAAGCCTAAGGGTAAAACTGATATGAACGCCTAGAAAGAATACATTAGATACACATTTTTCTCTTTTTAAATTCTATAATAATTAATCATAATACTTAAATTGGAATTTGTAAGAAAATATCTTTAGCATGAGAAATTTGGAGAACTTACCGTGACCCTTATGATCCCAAATATTCCATGTCGCATGTCCTATTATAATATTCTCCGTTACATTCATTTTTGAAATACACAAATTAAATAAAAAAAAAAAATTTTAATTAAACTTAAACGTAACTGGCCGTTGACGGTCAAGTGCTAATTAAATTTATTGTTTCCTAATTGTAAAGATAAATAGTTAATAATGTATTCATTACGTTGTGTAATTCGTGAATTACTCAAGTAATTGTATAAATATTGAGTACGAATTGAAAAAAAATAATTCGTTTTGCATTATAATGTCAAATATATTATTACAGTTATATTTAATTATAGAAATGATTATTACAGATATAATTATAGGCCTAAACGATATGTATGTTGTTATGAATAGGTGGAAACCTTGAATTTCTACTTTACTTAAATATATTAAAACTAAATATACTTAAATATGTTTAAAATAAATACTTCAGTAAACAATATGAATTTGTAAAAATATACTGGATTTCACCCTAGTGTTCTTTTTACACATTTATTTGCATTAATAACATTGTGTTGAATAAAGTAAAAGATTGTTAAGTGCTTAACTTAAATGAATGTATTTTTTATTTTTATAGTTAATTATTTTGTTAGTTATTTTGATTACATAGTAAATCAAAATAAATATGTTAAACTAACACTTTGAATTTAATTTTAAAAAAAGCGTTTATGTACTATTCACGAATATGGTCGAACAACGTACGTTAATTTACGAACACTGGAGTTTCAGCGTACTGAATATTTCGATAATTTTTTGCCGGAGCCAAAAATGAAGCAGAAACAATTTTTTTGGCCAAAACTGAAAGATAAAAAAACCGAAACCGACCCTTTGGTCATATATCAAATTGAAGCAGCCTGTCCTGGTACCGTACCTGTACCTTACAAGAAATATAACACAACAAAATTACCTTTATGTTGTGTTTCTGCCGGTGAATAAACTCCTCGAATCTTTATGGAAAAGGGTTTCATCTACATCTAGGGGCTCGGTATATTCACATAGAGATCAGTGTGACCCGGTGAACTTATTAAACGCTGGCCACCCGTTGGATATTTAGGTTTTCTAACCCAGGAATCACAGAATCTCCACCTCAAGGGGCTAAACCGACAGTCTGTCTGCAACCAAAGCCTCAGTAGGCATTGTTCACAGACGGTTACAGTGCAATTGTCATACCGAAGAAGTACAACGAAGTGGACCCAGCTCACTGTAATTTTTACTAGATGTCAATGTTGCTTTTTCTATTCAACACGAAAGAAGTGTTAAAAACCTAAATTACACATGAAACTACGTTGACAGGCTCTGGATATACTGTCACTATGGATTCACTTCTTGCCTCATCAGGCCATTGCGTTATCTATGGCGAATTACCCTGTAAACATTCTATTTCAACCCACCCCTTCCACCAATCATACTGGAATAGATTCCAGGAGTTTTAAGCTAGGTACCCATGGAGGCAGCTGTGTTTGAAATCGGATGACCCCGATATCTACATAGACATCACCCGATAACTACTGTCATGGACGTGACACTGTCCGAAATAGAGTTTTATAAAAAAATTGCAGCTATACATGGCACAAATCTGGCCATTATGAAGTACTATCAAGGACCTACCTAGATACTTGCTGGAATGAGTTTTTGAATGAATTTTTAATTATAAACACTTGTTATTAGAGTAGTTTATCGCGATCTTCAAAAGGTATCGAGGCACAAGAAATGAGGAGGAGGAGGAGGATTTTACCTCCCTTTGAATTTTTGACTTTGTATAATAAAGAGTGTTCTTACGAATTATTGGCATGGTACCAACAGCCTCTTTTGTCCATCACTCCGCTAACCATCCACGGGGATCATCTACATACCTTGAAACCATCTTGATTTCTTATTGTCCAGTTCGAATGAAGTTTTCTTCCATAAACACTCACATTGTGGAATGTCCTCGAGTGCAAGGAAACTTCTTGTTGAGGTTTTCCTGCAAGCCTACAAAATGGGGTTTTTCTTATTATAGCCATCAACTAGTGACGGTAACCGTTACCGTTACGCAGTCCGTCTGCTTATTTGCTACCATAGCAAAAAAAAAAATTATACAACAGAAATTACACAAACAACCCCAAAAATTATATTAATTTGACTGTTGCTTTTTATTTTTTTATTTTATTTACTTTTGAGCGTTTCGTTAATATGAAAAAAGTGATATAAATTTATTATACTTCATGGAGTCTTATAAAATATATTTTATTTTCCAATAATGCCTTATTATAAAAGTATTAAGGTAACTTTTGTTTTAGATAAGGAATAAATGATTGTGCCTACTTCATCTAGATATCATTAAAAAAATATTATTAATATTTCTTTAGCTATTTAAAGAAACAAAAGCAAACAGCAGGAAAATTGTTATAATTAATACTTAATACATTGCTCTCTCTCTTCAATCTAATATTCATACTAAAAACTTTATAAGTTATATCTTTGTTAAAGTAAATCATTTAAGTCAAAAAATAATATATTCGATAACTATGGTATCAATATAACTCTTAACTCTTCAAATTTATGTACACAAGTGATCACTGATATGGATTCAAAGTGGAAAAGTTATTAATAAAGAAATAAATAAATACATTTATATATATGTTTATAAAAAAGGGAAAACGTGCCACATCGTAAACTTCAGTCATGATTTATATCAAGTAGGCTATAGTCAAACGCAAACCTATGTGCATAAAAAATCATAAACAAAAAAAACCGTTACTATTATAATTTTCTGGATTTTCTAGTTGTTCTGACCATATCATCTGTTATTACTCAAATTTACTAACATGTCATGAAATATTAATCATAAAATAGCTTAGAAAAAAAATGTAATTAGAAACGTACAGTTGCAATGACCTCAAGTTACCAAGTACTAGTTACTTAAAGTAACTAAAGTAAGTAAACTTTCCGTCTGTTAACAATGCATTAAAGTTTGCTACTATACTACGAGTAGCGACATCCTCCTAGTTTAATATGGCGTAACACAGAAAAACGTTCTCGAGCCAACTCTATTTCCCAATTATGTTTATTGTGTAACAAGTCTTAATCTGTCTTATGTATGAATTATTAATACATAAGACAGATTAAGAAAGATTAATTAATTAACAACACTTATTTTCTATTCACCGCAGTAACTTGGGACGAAATATATTTTGCTGCTCAGCTAGGTTTCAATGTAGTAAATAATTGCTTAATATAGTATTACTTAACACTCAAAGTAAATACAGCCAAATATACTTTTATTCTAAAATATATTCGTGATGAAAAAAATTCTAATAGAAAAGAAAGTCTGCAAATGCAAAACATAGAACATTACTTGTTCATGTGTATCTGAATTTCTGAATAAAATAAACACCCAGCTGGTGTTGCTGTAGACTGTCATCTCAACTTGAAAAACTATGAACCTTATAGGCATTATTAAGAAATTTTCTATTTATTTTTTTTACTTCGAAACTTTATTGTTAAAACAAATATATCTTAACGTACCTATAATAGTTACGAATTAAAATTTCCCAATATCTTATCAGACTTCTTTATGATATGAATATTCTAAAATAGTTATAACTAGTCAGTTATTGCACTTAATCGTCATCCAGATTTATAAGTAAGTCCTATAATTTACAACAGTTTGAACTAATGTTAAAATTCGTACAACAAATCGAGCAATTACTTGCAAAAAAAGTATATGATAAACAGCAATGTCTCGATAATTAATACGTATATTTCTGGAATATAATAATGTAAATTTCACAATTTTGGCTAGAACTACCACATATAAATTCAAAATACACACATACATAATAGACATATGTAAACACATTTCCAAACCTTTAACGTAATTAAATATATGTTCAATCATATTGTTAACTCAATCACTTAGAAATACAAGTTCAATAACATAAAAAAGAGACCTGTATGTTGAATTACGAGTTTCCCAATGCATCAACAGAGCCTTCATTTATTTTTATATGCTTCGCCTTTGCGATTTGCAAGTATATTTTATATAGACTAGAATTTGAGTATAATAAACTTATTTTTAGTGTTTTCTATTATTATATATTTAGTCTCAAAACTGTTTCGAGATATCAACATAAGTTTGCATTATTGATTAACATTTAGAAGACACCACAACCAAAATAATGAAATCCAAACAGACATTTATTTAGAATGATTTTTGAATGAAGCTTATTAAGTAGAGGCTTTATCCCGATAATGAGGTTTAAATGTAGATCCCTAGATTCATCACGGCAAATAACGACACTTCAACTCAATTAGCAGAACGACGGAATTCTAATATATAATCTTATATTCAAATTTTAAGCACTCACTGTAAAGTGTTTCTTGAAAAAATACACAAAGGCCACTCACGATTTTTATGATACCAATCCATTATTAACCGGTATTAAGAAGCCGTAACTTATTAGTAAGAATAATTTTTAAGACTAAAATGAATTCAAACTTTTAGATAACAACGTTACGGATAATCGAACCGGACTGCATCGCTGTACTAATAAAAACTATATGTGGGCAGTACAAAATTCTGCTGATACATATTTAGATGCCTTTACAATTGTTTATAAATTACTTATATTATAAATTACATTATAAATTTTTTGTAACGCAACTTTTAGCTGACCTACTTATTATCAAATATTCAAACCTTTCATATCTCTGTAAATGTAAATAAAATTGTGTGCTATGCCCTAAAACAAAAGTTTTGCCAAAGACTGAAAATAAAATTAGATATAATTTAAATAAAAGATAAAATTTAAGTTGATATGATAAAATAGTTCATGACACAATATTTGCTAGCAATGACTTGGCTACACAAATAACTTCTATAGAGCATTTTTTAGATAGATAAATATTAGTAATTAAAGTTTGAAACTAATTCCTAACAATATTAGTTCATATAGATGTTAGGAAAGTGGAGATAACCTCTAGCTAATTAATTGACATTACTAATTATAACAAATATTTTAAGAAAATATTGTTAAAATAAGATATAAGAATAATAATGTCAATCTGGTAAATCAAAATATGCAATGTATGCGAAATGAGGAGTAGAGATTGAGTTGTTTTTTAATATCAATGTTTTTGTGTTACTGTATACTGGCTTAAAAGTGAAGTTAGTTCAACAGAGTTAATTTCATACATGGTGGCTTTTTAATTATTTTAAATAACCATAAAATTCATAGAACGTAAAGACGTACAATGCCATTCTGTTGAACGAACAATTGAACTAGACTTGGTATTTTAGACCACCATCATCTAATTTTTAGCATTTTGATAAAATTCATGAAGTTGTAATCGACAGTTTGATTCTAGTAAAACGTAAATTATTTGTGAGGATTTTGGTGTAAATATCTAATTATACAATTAATAAGTTTTTAAATTTGTTTACTTTACATAACCTATACATAACCTATACATAACCTATATATAACCTTTACATAACCTTTACATAACCTATTTGTTTATGTGATAGGTGATTCTACTAGAATCAACGCCACTAGCACTACCTTTATTGATTATATCTTCACCAATATTATTCTAAATTTTATAAGTTTATACAGAATAATCTTTGAAAATAATCCCATAACTACAGAGCGACTAAATAAATTTAAACATTGTTTAGTTTACTGTTTATTTACATATTTAAAAAAAATCAAACCCTAACGAGTGCACATAATAATGTACAATATTTTTTTAATACTTTTATTACATTATTTAACTCACAGGCAACTCGGGCAGCAGCAGAAAATGAACCTAAAAAGAGAGAATAATTATAATTGTACGCGGAAAAGTACTTTATGATGAATGAAGAGTTTAGAAATGAAGTAACATTATTTTATCATCATATTTAAAAAAGAATGTGAACTAACTAAATCTCCATTCATAAATAAGAAAATATGCAATAGGAATAATAAAAACGACATGGTAAGTTAATAATAAAGAAACTGGAAAATGACTCTTTAAACTAAATATAGACAATAAATTTAATACGTCTCAGATTGAGTTTGCAACGGCGTTTGATTTATTCTTTACCTATATTTAAAATGATCACAAATAAATCTTTGAATTCTTCAACCGCCTTACTAAAAGGAAATGTGAATAAATGCTGTATTCATTTCTATTTTGGAAAGGCTAAATAAATATATATATATATATTTTTAACTAATTAGTGATAAGAAGACAGGTGATATAAGAACACTTATACCACTAATAGAGATAGTAGTGGCAGACGTAGCATCGACATTCAATGACTGTTTGGTTTTGGTAAGTTTCCCGATCTAGTATAAGAAAAAGTATATATTCGGCAGTTTATTAGATCCAACTACTTACAGATTTATTTCAATTTTAAGCACATTTAGTATATTTTAAAAAGAAAGAAACAATGCTTAATCAACAAGTTGCACCTTTTAATAGAAATAACCGTCTACATGATAAACGATTTCGATTTACTCTGGTTCGCTCACCAACAGATACTGATATTGAGTTTTCGAAAAATATTTTTGATTTTGAGAGGAACCACGGGAAGCCCTTTTCACAAAGTCGTTTGACTATGTACAGCATGAAACTCTAATTAGTAATTTAAAACATTATGTAATTACAAAAAAGGCAATTAATTAATATCTTAATTACAGAATTTGTAAAGTAGACATAAATGGAAAGTGTTCCCATGGTTCATTTGTTCAAATTGGTATGTCACAAGGTTCTATGTTAAAGCCTTTCTTTTTCTTCTTTTACATAAATGACTTACCTTACCTTGTGAGGGATACACATCAGTTATTATTGTTTGTTGATGATACTTTTTTATCTTTAAGATTATTAAATAAAAATTATTTTTTTGACGATATAAACTCTTTCTTTCAGATGGTTTAATTTAATTTAATATTTAGACGTTTGTAAAACAGTGATCGCTATGAAAAAAAATATACAGATGATTTTGTTGTGGTTTGTCTCACACATGGATACTTTTGGAAACTTTATATTTCAACAAGTATGGTATCATAGTAGGCCCTCCTGACTGTTCTTATTGGCGTACACAAGTCATCATTGATATTAATTCAAAGTGGAAAAGGTATAAGTAAATAAATTCTAATTCTTCTTTATTTTTTGTTAACTCTAGAGAAAGAAAGAGTGAAAGCCCTCGAATATTTCTACCGTAAAAATCTTTTTTTTGATATTTCTATACTAATGACTATTAAACTATTTCTGAATATCGGACAATGATATTAAATTTCATTAACGTTTAACGTTAAGAGACTGTCATATATCTAATACGATGATGATTATTAAATTCTCAGTAAAAAGTGAAACGTGATACATACTGGAAGTGTGTTAATTAAGATATGAACTAAAATACCATATCATATTCTAATGTAACGGCCAGGTAATTAAATCTCGGATAAATATTTATCAGTGAGGGTGTGCAGTTATATTATTAACCCAAGGTAAACGAAGTTAACATTTGGAATACTGCTGTTACAGATTTAAAATGTCGAATGCATAGTGATTGCTAAGAGATAAACAAAAAAAATAAAAAGTTACATTTCTAAAACTTGTAGAATGTACTTATGCATAACCCAACAAGATCAATTACAGAAATCATGCAAAAGCTCAAAAATCAACACTGTCAAGTTTCTAGCAAAAATCAACACTCGCCGTTATGCTGAAACTCTTCGACTATGCAAGCCACATGAGTCATTCCACGTGCGTTGCCACGACTGTTATTGAATGCTGTGTCAGTTAAACGTGATCAATCCTTCTCAACAATAATTATCTGTTAAGCAGCTATAGAAGGTATACATTAATTAAGTAAAATATCAAAAATAGCTAAAATATCATTCATAACATTCATCATCATCATCATCTATTTTTCATCCACCACATTCTTCATTACATTACAGATTTTTCATTCATCACATGTACATTCTATACATATTAACTTTGTCTCAAAATATGGGAGTTTTTTAAATCTCAGAAGTGTTTTAATCCTAAGACCTCACATATTAATATATTATTATAAATGTCAAGTATAAGCAGTTAAAGTTTATTGCAATGAAATACCTATTACTTATTGCAGAAGGTCGTTTTCATATTATTCACATTCATAGCTAGTTACAAGTTATTGTGATTTGTGTTTTATGTTTTGTAAATATAGAAGATGTTTTCTATATTTAAATATATTTCTTGTATAAGACCTTGCTTCGTCATATAAAAAAAAATTAAAACTATAGCAAACTAAATTGTAAATAAATACGGAATGAGAACATAAAGACAAGCATTCAAAACATAGGCAAACATCAGTTTGTTAGTAAAATTATTAAAATACCAAGAATATTTAAATTATATTTTATTTGCTTGTATTATATAGTTAATGCTCTAATGTTATCCAATGGTTTTGTTCATTTTTAAATATATATTTAAAAAAGGCTTTTCAATATCGACCGGTATATAAATATGAAAACTCCAGTTTTGAAAAAATCTCTAATTGATTTTAACATTTTTTATCGTAATTATAGAAATATATCTCTTATAAAAATATGATAAAGTTAGTGTTAAAAAAGATAACAGAAATAAAATATTTTTATGTAGAAGACATAAAGAGTGTTTAGTAAACACATGATTGATCTACTAAAGTTTTGGGGTCGTTGGTTTACTAAAATTTTGAGCTGAAGGTTATTAGGTGGAAAATAACAATTCTCATAATGAATCAGTATTTTCTCACCATTCAATCGCCTATTGTGCAAACCTCATTGGTCAAAGAGTTGATTTGCATTTATATTTTTAATATCCTAAGATGCTTTATCAAACTGTAAATTACTATTATTATATTATTATTATTATTTATTATTTTAAATATTTTATCGAATTAATATTTCTATAAAGAATTACTATTATACATGTTTTTATATGCACAGATACTTTTGAAGACTCCAAGAACGCCAAAAATTTACCCTTGCAATTTTGAAGTTCATTTTTAATAACATATTTATCCATCTTTAATTAATAATCAATGACATAAAGGCACTATGAAATAATTTAAAATTAAAAATGCATGCTTTTGTAAGCATGCATGCTTTATTTTTTTAAAGACTAGGTTATCCAAATTATAATATTATACAAGTTATATATGATAAAAATATTAAATATGGAATTCAAATACATTGAAAACATTTTTAAACAATGTTAATGTTACACATTTTTTACATTTCTTGAAAATGTTGCCTATATATATGTTTGTCTGTGCAGGCATCTAGCAAAATCTAGTGCACGTATCTTAGTATTCTAATACAATAAAAAATGGTGTTAGTTTATTGTTTAGGTGCACGTAGAGGATGCTTTTCAGTAAAAAAAAAATTCATTACACGGATAAATACAAAAGGTTAGTTTGAGCTATTATAATAGTAATAATGAATAAAAGAAACAATATCCTTGGATTACAATAACAAATCACAAAATAAAACGCTTACAAAAATAACGAATCTCGTTTATTAATGAGACAATAGTGATCCTTCACTAGGGGTGACTGTTTTTGGAATACGGATTAACCCACATTGTTATAAACAAAATGATAAAAATTTATATAAGAATACTAACCTTAGACGCTTACAATAATGAAATATTTATAAACGAATAAAACACACGTCTTGTGCTTAGTTGCGAAGCTGTTGTCACATATTGCTGTCTACAGCATTTAGTAGTGAAGTGTTGTTGATAGTAAGTTTTGTTTTTAATTTCCATATTATAAAAGAATTTTATTAACAAATAATTTGTGATAATTATTAAAAAACTAACTAATTAAATAGTAATTAATAAATTGGTACAAAATTGTTCACAAATATTATTGTTATTTATTCGTAATATTATTTTAAATAAAATGAGGTCCAAAAAATATATGTATATATTTTGGGGACTCATTTTATTTAATATATATTTTTTTAATTTCAAACCTTTAACTTTAACTTCACAATATCTTCGACATTATTATTTCCTTATTTTGATCGTTTAATTATATTAATGCCTATAGCAGTTTCCTGACTATTAAAAATTGCCAAAATTAATGCAATTTATTTGTTATTACACTTGTGTTATTTTTTATGAAATATGCATTCCACATTCATTGTAAATAAAACTTGAGATTATTGTTGTTTAATAAAATATTATCTCTATTTTATTATTTTTTGTTTTAATAAATTATGTGGGTATTTTAAAAATTATAGTATATTATAGCTTAGTTTTAGCAGATTAGTAATTGTTTTTATATCTTTGTTTTATACCTCCTTGCGATCTCTTATGTTTCGCCTATCATATAATTCTGATATTGGTGTAAATTTCACGAAACTAAATTAATGAACTTGCAAAGGACATATGAAACCTGTATAGTATATTGGCTTCTATTATTTCTTTAGAGATAAGCTCTTGTGATAACCAAATATTCTTTAGATTGTAAACAAATATACCATAACAAATTCCTCGTTGCGGAGTTCAATTGCTTAAGCGAAGAGGCGGTTTTCCTGATAACTCAGATTCCAGTCGGGTATTAAGTGATTTTTGCATTTCTTAGTCTTGTTTGTCTTTAGTCTTTCCCCCCATTAATCTAGACTTATAGGCTATTACTAGCTTCTTAACAGCGTCTATTTTTCCTTTTAGCTCGTCAGTTTTTATTATGAAAACAAATAAAATTATAAAGTTAATATTAGAATTTTAGACCTTACAATGGCTGGCTCTCCATTGTAATTCGAAATACAATTGTTATTTTTTAAATTTAAAGTTTGGTAGTTCGAAATACAATTGTTATTTTTTAAATTAATCTGGCAGAGGTAACATTATTTGCAAAAAGTCTGCATTTACTACAAATCTCAAAAGAATAGTTTTAAAGTTTTGGTTGTTTGTAGTTCTCAATATAGCACTATTATATGTTCCGCACTATTATATATTTTATAGTGGCAAAAAATATATAAAAAGAACAATAGTAAAAGGTATCACTTAAGTAATAAAGAATGTTAATAGAGATCATAAGTAAAATTTAAGCTTATTTATTTTTTGTTGATGTCTGTGTTTACTGTTTAATGTTCATTCTGGTGTCACAATAGGTCTACGTCTAAAAAAAAGATAAAAATATAGCCGGCGATAGAAACTTTTTTATTTATTTTTAAGACTTAATAGATACTTGAATATATGAGTTATAAAAAAACATTAATAGTGGTACCATAAGAGTAATGCACAAATATTACTTTAACACAAATTTGTACAAAAAATGTAACATTTAAGAAATGTTAAAAATGTGTCTCTTTATTTTGGGATAGCTTTTGTTTCCCTGAGTTTCTTTCTACTGCTCTAATGTAATTAATAGAAGTGTATCTAATACTATTGTCATAAAAAAAATAAGGGTAGTCATTTACATTACAAAGACAAGCGATAAACCTCTACTAATTATGTTTATTTTTAAAATAGTGAGCTAGGAGAAGGGTACGTTGAATTGCCGAGGTTCAAAAGCGACACTAAAATCAGTGAAATCTAAATTACAGCTGGAATTTTAATTCTAATTCTATAGTAATTTTATGGTCATTTCTTTAGTTTAATTTATTTAGTTTATTATAAGAGTGACTTTGTAAGAGACGAGCCCTCAATATCTGGAATTATCTTGAGAACACTAACAGTACATTTAACAATATCTACAATGTAATGAAACACCAAACCTTACCTCGGTGTAGCAGGATAGCCAACCTTTGAGTGTGATTGTGCTTAACAGAGATTTTACACAAATACAGTATTTATATAGGAACTCTTTTTTACTTTCCACTATTTTTGATATTAACCTCCCAGCCCAAAGTATCTTAATAGCTTTTGAATTGTTTAAAATTATATCATTTATAACAAAACATCATACAATAAAAAAAAACCAGCACATTATTTAAAATTACTAACATAAATATACCTTGACCGTTCACAATTGAAACATAGTATAATTCAAAACAATCAGTGACGTGACACTATTATTGGAATTCCGTACAAATGTAATACTAACATATCTTAAAGAAATCATACAAAAATAAACATAGCAGTAATAAACAGTTGAATTTTAAACTAACCTTAAATATACTATAAAAGTTATTTGCATTAGTTTTATAACAATTCGCTGGTATTATAATTCATTCGCTAATATTCTTAAACTTCATAAAAACGTTATTTATTTTTAATATTTTAAATCGTCTAGAATCATGAAGACGTCATTTAAGGAAATCCCATTGTATGTATGTATATTGTCTTATTTTATATTATATGACTAATGTAAAGAATATATGTATATTTTAATTAATGTGATAATTTTTAATAACATAAAAATATTTTACATATTCTCTAAAAAAGATATTAAGACATGCCCAAACTACATTTTATGAAATTCTGGTGACGTGTACTTATTAAATATATAAATAAATTATCAGTCATTCAAGAACATCGTTTGCATTAACACAATTTATTAATGGATTTAAAACATTATTTCTAGAATCGATCAAATTCAAGTGCAATTAAAGAAATAACCGCCCATTAGTGTTTTTAATTCCCTCGCATTCTCCACAAAATTGCAGTCCGTTGTTAGCTATGTTACATATCTTAACTCTGCTTGTGCATTTTTGAATTAAACATTTTATTTATTGTTCTTAGAAGTGTTCATAATTTACTTCAATTCTGTACAGTTCTACAATGACGGCGGATGTGGCGCTGCGCTTTCCGGATTGGGATTTGAACAAAAGTCGATGTAAGTTATATTTTTATTAAGACTAAGATATTATTAAGTTTATAAGAAAAATAGGTTTTTGAACTGGTTTAGACGCAATTTATATTCTTAAGATAGTGAGTAATATATTATCCCATACATTCAATGTTACATATTAAAAACTAGAATAAATATATATGAAATAATTAATATACATCTAAGAATTTCAATGAATCCAATAATATTAAGAGATAAAAAAACCACCACATTAACTTGCTGTTAAAGTTGTTACATTATTTATTTATACAACCACCCCAATCGTACCATTAGTGTTTTGTATATCACTATTTACTGATTTAGAGTTTAATAAAATAAAAAACCGCTTGACCAAATTCGTTGTAAAAATAACCACCTCTGAGTTACATGAACACGCTACACTGAGTCAAATGGTACCACGACCAACCCGAATACTAACAACCACTAAGTTATATAAATAGGCATCGATTTGTACTAAAACAAAGTAAATTACTTTATCCAGTTACGAGAAATTGTAGCCAAAAAAACATATGTATGTATTTATGTATGTACATACATACATTTTCTTCATGTGTCCGGAATTACTCAGAACACTTCAAAACGAAGATATTACAAATAAAACATCCTTAATCAGGAGGTTAACGTATGTTAGGGAAATAAAATTTAGAAATTTAACCATTTTTTTTATAAGATTTGCTCTAAACGAGTGATTTGATACCAATATATGTAAAAAATAGTTAATTTAATGTAAATAATAGTTAAAACCTTTTTAAAATTCGAAGGTTATCATAATAATCTTCTATGAATAAAAATTCGTAGGGATTAATATTAAGTAAATAACTTCATATAACTTAAAAAAAACCATAAGATATGATATTAGCTATCAACATTTTATTTCTTACATTATTGTATATCTTAGAGTTTTTGTATAATAAATATCTTATAATTATAAATCAATCTATCTGATTATTATAAATACATTAACAGTTTTTTTAACATATCTATGTATGTATGTATGTATGTTATAATATATAATTACACTAATGGAGAATCCCGAGTTATTCTAAAGCAACGTGTATGTTTGTATTTCACACCATTTGAAAACGTAAACATTAGAATTAAGACAACACTGTATTTATATGGTGTCATTAAAATTATGTATTCAGGGAATTTTAACAAACAGTTATAAAAATGGAATTACCACCTGCCTCATGTTCACCTCACCTCATCTCACCTCACCTCACCTCACCTCACCTCACCTCAAACTATTTATTTTGAGCCATTGTCTGTCTGGTTATGGAATTAAAGTTTCTTTAAATTTAATATACTTATTAGTAAAGAGCATACGTTGATAGATTATTACCTTCTTAGCCCCGAAATTATCTCATACTAGTGGGTCGCCCGAAAATCTTCGTGTTTACTCAAAATATGTTTTAGGAATTTCAAAAGCTGTGACGGTTTTTTTTATTACATTTCATTGGTACCGCATTATGATGCATACTGGATAAATACACCTCTCTCTACGCATGGAAAATCTCTCATCAAAATATGAACATAACCGATTTTTAGGTGCAGCTACATATATCACTTGGACCAAAATCGGCTTACGCTATAAATTTATAACATGTAATTTTCTGGACAAAATAACTAACTCATAATAACATTAAAATCTGTTTTGGAAAAATCTGTGTTTGCATATTGAAGTGTTACTATTCTAAATTGTTGTTTAAAATTAAACAAGAGTGCGACAAGAATAATATTTTCCTTTAATAATATTCAAATATTCAGATAACATCACATGTACATAATAAAAACAGCACCTAATTTTATTTAATTAATTACCAAAGCGAGGAAAACTTTAAATACAACATCAAATTAAGAGCGCAATCATCTGTTGTCATGTCGTATGTACCTTCAGTTTAATATTCAATATAATAGTTCATTTTTACTTCATACATACTTTAAATTGACTCTATACAAGAAAAAATACTTGGAAGAATATTCTGCATCTTGTAAATTAAAAAACTAATATCCAGAACAGACGTACGAAGAATAAAATATTATTCATATTTTCTGTTATAAAAACCGTCTGTAAAGTTTATTTATGTGAAGTTGTAAGATTCACAGATGTGCATGATCTTTAAATTGTGGGAGTTTTAAGATACGTACTAACCGCAGGTTTAATACAATTATATACACTTTTATATATACATAAAAATGTGTGAAGGACCTGCTTATATTTCCCACGGCACTTATTTATCTTCACTTATGTGTCAAATACGATTCGTATACTGTGACTTCATTTAATATTCTTTTGATGTTGAGTGTTAAAAATGAGATATTATTATTATATCTTAATTTAATGCATCGAAATAATTGCTTTTGTTGCGATAATTAATTAAAATTTATTGTTATATCTTTTTGTTGTGCGGTTGATGTTTTATGTAAATAATCAATTTTGGTAAATTTATATCTACAAGTAGTAGGAATGATAAAATTATATTAACAGAAAAATGTTATGAAACTCAAAATAGGTATTATTACAAATCTAATAATTTTCAGTAGCGTTTATAATTATTTATAAATTATTTTAGGAGGTTTTTATTAAACATTATAATTAGAACAGGTTATTAAGATTTCTAAAACCTATTTTGTAAATATCTATATGTTCATTTTTTAATGTATATAAAAATAAAAAAATATTTAAAGATCACAAATATAAAAAATATTATTGAAAAGATAATTTATTTTACAGATGAAGAAACCGATAATCTCCCTCTCATGGCCACCCCTGGACCAGTGCTGATGATTTTGGCACTATACTTGCTATACGTACTAAAAGTCGGACCGGTCTTAATGACCAAGCGAGAACCATACAAGCTGACGACACTGCTTTTATTTTATAATGGACTGCAAGTTGTCGTTTCCGTTTATTTAGTTAATATGGTAACTATTACAGATTTTAACTTAAACCATTTATCAATCAAACTCTATATTCGATTAAGTAACTACAAATTATTATATATTGTTATTTAATGTATTTCTAAAGGAAATTACCATAAAATACATTATTTATTTTATGAATCTATTAACACTTTTTTTAAATATATTTATGTTTTACGTGTGCAGTATTCCTCCCGTCTCCTGACGCAGGGTGTACTCCCGAGTACTTGTTACATGAACGATTCAAAGGAGAGAAAACAGGTACGTTTATAAAGTTTAACGATAACTATTGGTTATCACACCTTATCTAGTAAAGATACTTTAATTAATAATTAATATTGCTTTCCAGATATTACTGGGTATTTGGTTATACTTCATCGCGAAAGTCTCAGAACTTCTCGACACCGTGTTTTTCGTATTAAGAAAGAAAGATAATCAAATAACCTTCCTCCACATGTACCACCATTCCATAATGATGATTGGGACCTGGGCCTTCCTCAAGTATTGGCCATCAGATAACCTCTTCTTCATTGGATTCCTCAACTCATTAGTTCATGTGTTTATGTATACCTATTACGGACTAGCGGCGCTTGGACCTAAAGTTGCTAAGTATATATTTTGGAAGAAATATATGACAAAGTTTCAGTTGGTATGTATTATTTCTTTATAATTTTTATTTTATCAGATAATAAACAGACAAATACGAAATATCCCATAGTTGTCTTGTAATAAAAATAAAAGAAATGTTTACAATAATCTGATGCTACAAAATTAAAAAAATATTCTGGAATTTATAGAAGAAATAATTGAATCTTATAATATAAATCACGACCAATGTCACTATTCGATTACAAAACCTTCGTCTAGTCTCCGCTATTGACTTTAGAACAATACATCTTTGTTTTCGATAACCCAGTGACCGTGGCTTTATTGATAATGTGGATCATGTACACAATATATGTGCTGAAATAAATACGTCTTATGCAACTTGATAAACTTAACATTTTTTATATTTACTCTACAAAGAAAACAACTACCGGACGAGGTGATAACTTTTACATAAATTAGACACAGTACTTCAAGTCCCCGACTCGAAAAAGCAATTTGAAAATCTTACCCAAAATTATTCCATAGAGAAAACGATCCCACGAGATTTGTTTATGTTAGCGTTGCTATGAATTAGACCTTCATAAAATCATAAAATTTATTTATTGTTTGTTTGTTTTACAGATACAGTTCGTTTGTATGATTATCCACTATATCATAGCGGTTCGTACTTCTGAGTGTCCACCATCGAAAGGCGTAGCCACGTTCGTCGCTTGCAACTGTGGATTCTTCTTGATACTCTTCCTCAATTTCTATTTCCAAAGCTACTCAAGAAAGTCTTCTGATAACAGAGATTTAAGAATCAAGACAAACAAGATGGAGTAGATTACTTTCATTGTGTGTAGGTCTTTAAGATTTTTTAAGAGTTTGAAATTTGATTCAAGAATCAAATAATAGACATAATCAAGAATATAAGGTAAAAAATTATGTAAAACATATATAACGTTCATAAAACATAAGGATTGCATTGAGCAAAACAATTTACTTAAAATTTAAATTAACTAATATCTAAGTCTAGATTGTTTTAAAAATAAACATAATATGATATAACCTCAATAAACATTATTTACATCTACAAACACTCAATCCAATCAAGATTGTTTTATTAAACACATACGACACACATAAAAATACCTTTAGATCTATGTAATAAGTATTAAATAAATAAAAAAATAAAAAAATAAATTTATTGTAAATTGTATAAGTATTTTATAGTACTAAGTATGTAAAACAGGGCGTCGTATATAATGTACAACAGAATATATGTATTCATTACAAATCTCAAATTTTAAAATAATAATTATATCTTTTACATTTTATGTAGCTATATATATATAAACAATTATATTAAAATAGTTTGTATATAAATGTTTGATATAATCAACAACAATGACATCTGAGTTACATTATAAAATAACGAATGTATAATGTTATTGAAATAATCAAATGTATTTTCATATAAAAATAATATGTAATCAAAAGATAGGATATTTACAATTTGCGACCTCGTCTTTTAGTTTTAGATACAATTAATAAATAACTTAATGTCTGGGTATTATTATTACTAATAGAAAGTCGTCTGATATAAACTTATAAGTAATATTATGATACGTGAATTGGGTAAATAATTTTAGTTTTATGAATTTTGTGGAAAGTAGTTTTAAGAAGTATACGTGTAATGGAAGAGAAAATACAAAACTGATAATAAGGTTTTGTTTTATTTATGTTTCTTAATAACATATTTTATAACATCAGTGGACGTTTTATAACTAAATATAATATGTTAAATGCATGTCTTTTCATGAGGAGTTGAGAGGTTACTTGCATTTCCTAGTATTTCCTGAGTCATTTCAGTCATTCCAAACATCTTAGAAATTAAAAAAAAAATTAATAAAAAGATTTTTGTCATAAACATATAAACCAACAAGTCAAGCGAGATTATATTTTGTTTTACTTTATAAATATGAAAAATATATTTACAAAGAGCAATCACACATATATATGACAAATATTTTTATCTATATTATTCAGGCATCATTCAGTTCTTACATTGAGTTTTAAAGTGCATGCCATTAAACTGCACAACTTGTTTTCCCCATCACCTGCCAATCACCAAACGATCTGAAATCAGCAGGGAGACAGCAAGTCACGGTGGAAGTGACAAAGTATATACATAGTTTTTGGCTTCAACATTAATTGTGAGGTCGGTAAAACTTTAAAACTCCCTACTGGATTCTTTATATTGGATATTTAGTGAGAATTACAATCTATAAGTCTTTATTTATTTATTGAAATCTTTTCAATTTGAATCCACATCAGTGATCCCTTTTGTACTTCAATTTGAAGAATCACGAGGTCCTATTTTGATACCAAACTTATCGAAATAGGCTCTTAATAATCTCCAATTTAAAAGTTAAGTCATAAAACAAACTCAGTCGGATATTTCTTTTATGGTGATTACTGTTTCACAAACATTGACTATTTTTTACGAACAACTAGAGCCGTCGCAATAATTTCGATATGAATGCCTAAAGATTTTAATCAACTAATATTGCAAATCTGAACTGTAAAAGGTATTTTCTAGGCACACCTATTATATCAAAGACCACAGTGTTGATTGATATGAGGCAGGCTGTGGTCAAACGGAACCTATTTTGAGTTAAAAAAACGTGACCGTACCGATTTAGCTTATGTTTTGGGACGCCTTATGATACGTTATGGTGATTATGAATTAATAAATTTTCATTAAAGACATTATTAAAATCAACAGTCATGTACTCCCGGAGATCACAGGTTGGAGTCCTTATCGTATCGTATTTTTATTTAAAAGTGTAATTATTGGATTGTAACGTTATACTTAATATGTTTATGAATAATTTATAGATAAAACATGTAAAAATTTCGTGTTTTATATTTTTTTAGGGATAAAAAAAAATTTTAAATTTATCAAATAATATCTAGTATTTAATTTTCTTAAATAAATAAATATAAATTTAAAAATAAATAGTATTTTTTAAATACAAATTATTTATAATACCCTATTTACCTCTTACTATTTATATATCTTAATTCTATATTATAAGTACTACCAATCAAAACAATCATCAGATTATAATTATCTCGTGTCTATTTTATTGTATTATCCTTTAATAAAACAATAGCGGTAATGGGAATCAATGAAAAACTACGTTCGGCCTCGACTATGAGCTACGCTGGCACAAAATAAACAAACAGCTGTATATCTTCGAAAAAATATTTACTTTTGCCAATACTTTATCGAACCTTTTCCATTCAAATATTAATAATTTAATCAATACTAGTTTTTACATAACAATTTTCAATAAGTGTTTTAAAA
Source organism: Mechanitis mazaeus (assembly GCA_959347395.1). Taxonomy (NCBI): domain Eukaryota; kingdom Metazoa; phylum Arthropoda; class Insecta; order Lepidoptera; family Nymphalidae; genus Mechanitis; species Mechanitis mazaeus. The sequence goes on from OY365748.1 coordinate 1,245,914, forward strand.
AAATATTTGCGGAGAATTTTTCTTTGTGGGTATTTTCGTTATATAATCATTATCCCATTAAAGTAATTTCTGAAGGAGTCAGCCAATTATAATTAATTATAGTTGACTAATATAATCAAAAACGTGGTAATAATAATAAAAGAATGTACATGAAAAATTGACTCATATTCAGTACATGATGTAAAATTTTGAACTGTTGTCCTGCTTTTTCTATAATTATTTACAGTCTGCGTCATATTTCAATTCCTTTCATGATTTTCTATCAAACGTCATCGCTGTTCATACTTGCTTCGATAACATACTTTTTGCGCACTACCTTCATGACTTTTTAAGACTCTTCGTGTAACGCTATATACTATCTGTCTCGTCTGTTTGTCTGTCTGCCGTCTCTTTATTTTTATTCATAATCAATTTTATGGTGTCTTATTAAACAATGTCTTATGACCTACCTGTCTTTATTCTAAAGCATTGCATCTAGATACATCCCTTCACTTCCTAGAATATCCATCTACATTACATTTATTTCACTACTAATCTGTAATTTTTTCATATTATTTTAATCCGGGTATCGGATACCTTCCCAATATCATTACCTTATTCATTTCTACCAAAATAATAAATCTTAAATCGTTTACCATTTGAGCTTTGACTCTTGTAATTTTTCCCCTCATTTTTCCCACTTTAACTCTTGCACATTTTCTATATTTGTAACTATTCTTTTTAATAATTCCCTATTTAACTTGCCATTCATCGTCCCTTCTTCCCAACTCCCATACTTCAGTCAATAACCCGTATTGATGCTTGGACAACACTTCGTTTATTTTACCCAGGAACCAGGTCCTACTATTAAGCATCCCCTGCAAAGTGCCCCTGTATCTTATTCAACCTTACATAAGGTGTGATTTAAAAGACATGTTGATGAGATATCGGCCCTTCGGAGAAGTGGGGAAAGATGCACTTGCATCTTGTCCCTCAGTCTTGTCGGCTTTTATGACGACCTCCATTAGAAAGGGGGCGGTGTTATTCTACGCCGCCACCACGCACCAGTTCAAAACAAATAAAGGCTTTTTTTGTTTGTGCTGTGATCTAAAATTTTATAAAACTCAAATTGCGCACTATTATATATCAAACTCATTATAACAGATTAGTGTACTATAAAAGAAAATCAAATAGAGTTTTCTTCGAGATGATTCAGGCATTCAATACCTAAAACCAGAAACTACATTTATAATTTTAGTTTAAAACTTATGCCCATGGTTTATATATAAGGCAACCTTGGTCAACCCCATCTAGTGAGGAATTGTCCAACTACAGTTTGACAAAAAAAAACTACATATTACAAAAAAATCACACCTGTCTTATGTATAAGCTTACTTTGTTCCAAGCTAGTAGGCTACTCTTCTGCACTTCTGATCTTTCACATCTGCCGTGTTTGAGCGCACGTTTTTTTTTATTACATTATAAAATTTCAGTAATTTTATACAGAGTCTAAAAATTAATGTATCCTTATTATTTTAATAAATAACTTAATACTGGGCCTTTTTGTAAATTAATTTATCAAACAATTTTAACTTTCCTTTAGAAAAGTCAAAGCCTTTATTAATAATAATATTTAATAAATAGAAAGAGTCGTAGTGGTGTAGTTAAGTAGTCAGAAGTAGACTACATTATTTTACTTTTTTACTTGTTGTAGTCCAAGTAAAAAAAGTGAAATAATGTACTATAGTAGTAGTAAATATAAATTATCCAACAGTATATTTCTATTGAAGGCACTTCCAATATTATGCTTTAGTTTTTTAACAGGCGTTTTTTGTAATAAACCTTTCATGTGATTATTATAGCTTTCCTTATGAATATTAAATCACATGTGACATTTTTAAATTAAAATGTATGTCTAAATATTAATACTTACATAAGAAACTATTTGTCTAATATTATTATATCAAAATAAATGTCTATCCCACTAACGGATGGCCCTGATACTGTTTTATTAAACAGATAAATTGTATAAAAAGTTGTCCCTAATGTAGTTTCATTATATGTTTATAAAGTATCATAACTTACTTTTATCTAATTCAATTTCCGCACCTGTTGTTTTACAAAAGAGTAAATAATATACAATGAATTATATATAAGTCCTCGCTATAACAAACAATTAAAGAAAGTGAAGAAGTAATGTGTTATTGCTATTAAAACCACTAAGAAGCGCACTTACCCATGGAAGTGATATAAACTTTTACATATTTAAAAATGATGCCTGAGTTATATAAGGTTAATTTTATTGCTGCATATAAAGTATCTAATATATATGCACATGAAAAAGTAGGTTTATAGGTTTATATATCTGTAACTTTTATTCTTTGCAGTTTTGGCATATCTTGTAGTTTAAGATGTTATAGAAAACTCCTATGTTGTAGTTTAAGCCCTAATATACTACAACATATGTCTTTTAAATGGAATTTCTTATAATTTACCACAATATGTTTGTTAGGTAAATAATTTAAATTCTGTTAAGAGCTATCTTTCAATCTAGACCGTTAAGAATTAACGCGGGGTTTCCTAGTTGTATAGATATATATGTTATTTTATTATAAGGACACATATAATAAGGAATAGTATATCATAGTTGATAATATACTATTACACAATATCACTTTCTTTTATCATTCGCACGGTTAAACAATTACATGTCGTGTTATGTGACGGCCATCCAACGCTTACTATTAATGTCAATCGATTACTCCGATAATAAGAAGAAAAGACAAGCAATCTCATTTTCGTTAGTATCGTGAACGCTGTGGAAACAGTACTTCTCATTAAAAGTAAAAGCATTCTCAAAATTGTTTGGCTTTGTTGTAGTTGGTTGGTATAGTTATATCTCACACTAATTTTATTTCATTTACCTAAACCAATGGAAAAAACATACATTTGAAATCTGTACATTTAAATGATTTCTTTGACATTTAAGAAATTATTTTCGCAGAATTTTTGTGGTTATATATAAGAAATGTGCCTCATTTAAAACATGTTCTAAGGAAAAATAATTTTCATGTATTATAATAATAATATAGGTTTTTAAAAACTTATAAATGTAAGAAAATTTTTGTAATATTGTCAATCGTAGGTCATATTACAGAAAGTACATAAATTCCTTAAACATGTTAAAAACTTCTATTGAAATATCATATGCAAAATCAAGTTTTACTATTCAGCAAAGATAATTAACCAAACTCATAATTTATTTCAGTAATAATGAGTAGAATTAGAAAATAATAACCCAAATTATCTATTTTGTAATACACAAAAATATTATATTTACTTATACTATATCTTTTTGGATTTTTTTTTGTCACTAATATTCTATTTATTGCAAAGAAATTTAAATATTCGAAATTAATTTACTATTCTTACATATTTTAGATGGAAATTAAAAATATGTTAATTATGTTAATTTCCGAAAGAAAGCGAACAACTTCTTAAGCATTAATTTGTAAATAAAACAGTATTATATAAGTATGTTAGTTATTAATGTATAACAAACTGTACATTTTATTTAAGACAATTTACCTGTATACAATAAACATTTTAAAATAAACAATAGTCCAAAATATTACAAATTCTGGAAGAAACTGATAATTTGAGCAAGTTACTAATTCTAGTTAACACTAATGTATGTATATACAAACTGTTAATATTTATACCTCATAATAAAAAGCAGTTTAAAGAAAATGATTTATCTATAAAATGACAAATAATTTTCTTAGACACCTTTAATCTACTAGCTATTTTAATTATTGGTAAATATGACCAAAAATAAAATACCCCTTAAACATAATATGATTATAAATTATATAAAAAAAAAATAATCCATTATTGAAATTCGCAATTAATTCGCAAATTGCATGGTAACCAAGTATTGACTACAAATAATGTATCGCTAGCAAGCCAAGAGCGTACTAAAATATTAAAAAATATTATATTATGATGATTTAACTACTATGAAAACATGCATTTTAAATTTATGTTTTGTTCTAATTGACGGTATACATTTTGACAATAGCAATGTTTCTTGTAGAAATATAAACAACCTTTTCCCATTTCATTCGGTTTAAATTTGTTTAATTTTTTTGGTAAGGAAAATTCTATCCCCAGCTGCAGCTCTATATAAAAAGTATATTTAAATCAGCGAAAATAGAGGAATACATAAAACATGTCTCAAATAATTTTACAATACTAATCAATCTTCTTCTCAATATTCGAAATTCCGTTGGACTTTCCATTTTGTACAGCGCCGTTAGAGGCTTTAGCATCGATGTCTTTCTTGGTGGGTTTGCCATAGGCTTTGTAGTAGAAGTCGTAAAAAAGGTAGTAGAAAAATATAGAGTTGGGTAAGGTAAATACAACGGACCAGCGAGGATATCCACATTCGTAAAATATAAGTTGCGATGAATGGATGAATGCGATGCAGAACTGGAGCTGAAAAATAATAAAAAGCAAAAGATAATATTGTATTGAAATTAATAATTGTTTGCGCTTTTTATAATGTTTTTTTTTTAATATGCAATTCTTTTGTAATTGATTTGCATTTTTATTACACAAGAAAGACGCGCAATTAATAAGGATGATTAGAATTCTTTTTTGTTTCTTGAAGTAAAAATATTCCATGACAACAAACATTTTATAGCTAAAACCTCAGAAACAAAAAATAAAAAAGAAAGAAACGAATTTTAATATTTTTGAACCGTTCAGTCTTGGCTAAAACTCAAAACAATTCCTAATTTTAATGTTAGTCTTACCATTTGCAAAGTTGTGATATATTTTTTCCAGAACAAAAATTTCTGATACTGCGGTCCCATTGCGGCAAGAAGGTAGTACGCGTACATTATAATATGGACGAAAGAGTTTATGACTCCAATCAGTGTCCCATGACCTCCAGGGTAATACTTCGTAGCACCCCACGATATCATGGGCATTACCGTGTGGTGATACAAATGCAGGAAAGTAATTTGTCTTTCCTTTTTTCTGATCACAAAGAATACTGTGTCGAGCAGTTCTGACATCTTCGCTAGGAAGTAAATGTAGACGCCTCTAGCTACCTAGAAATCAAATGTGCCGATTTTATATATTTTTGTATAAATAAGTACAACTTAGAAGTTTATCATTATAATTTTATAATATTTATCAGTCTATAGTCAATTTACTGAACAACCGAACTAAATCACTTGTCTGTTGTAGTTGTTTGTATATTTGTATTATTTTATAATTTTGTTAGTACTCGTATATCAGAATTGAAAAAACTTTAAAAATATAAACATAACCTATAATCACAATTCCATTGTCTTGATAATCTAACCTCTTATCAAATTTGAAAAAAGAATAAAATTAAGATAAAAGATGTCTTATAACTTGGAATACTAACATTACAACAGGAAAATACTAAGATACTATACTATTTTCTATTACATTTTGTACAATTGTTAACTTGTTGCGTCAGTGGTAAGCAAAATAATTATTTCCTTTATTAAACAGGAGTTAGAGACGGGTCTTATAAAAGTACTTCTATATAGTTATGTAGAGTAAGGTTATGTAAATGTTAATAAATGATACGACCTTAACATAAAATATTCCATAATTATATATATTATTCTGCATAACATCACTTGCCAGCGAGTTGTGGGGTCGTGCATGTGACTGAATAACGGAATTCGAACCATATCATTATTATCAAATAATTAAAAAATATATGTAAGTTGCGAAATTAAATGATCTCTTGACAAGTTAACCTCAACTGACAAGGTTAGTTAAGTACTAAATGACGCAGTTTCGTTTATTTAAAAATGGAAATATAAAATATAATAATAAAGTAGTACTAATTGTAGTCTTAGGTCTTAATACTTTACAAGAAGAGTGATTTTCCCTGCGACCCTCAACAACACTTGGTTTTTAAATAAAATGAATTACCCTCATAGCTTCAGGGCTACTTGAAAAATCAACTGGTTGACATTTCCAACTGTAAGTCCTCAACCAACCAGCGTCGAGGCCCTGAAATAAATAAATACACACTTTTTATTTTATTTTTATCCGAATAAAAAATAATGAGTTGAGAGAATTTAACAAAATTAAAAAGTAACATACCTCGTAAAACAACCAGCAGCTGACAAATACTTGTATAAAATTATATACCACCAGAGTCTTCTGTAACTGGTAGGGTTTTTTATCCACCATATATCGAGGTCCCCATTTGAGTGTAAAATACAAATACAGACCTAGTATTGTTAACCCTGGTACAGGGCTGGTGATAAGAAACCAGTCATTAGTTCGAGGATCTGAAATAAGTGAAAAAATATTTTTATTTAATTTATAGATATAGAAAGGATAGTCTGCATTAATTTTGAATAATTTTGTTGTCCCTAAGTCAATTCAACTGTAAATAGGGAAAAGACATCTTAAATTTGACCTTGACATAATATACTTACCAGCCAATTCCACAAACAAACGATGATAAGTCTCCGCGAACGAGTTATTTGTGACCGCCATTTTGCTTTCCGCTTACTATATCACTTCCGGCCAACTGTCATGAAAGATTTCCAAGCATCTTATTATAACCTAATATAATATGAACCCTGGAACCAAGGAAATAAAATATGTTAATAACAATACTATGTTTTAATTCAGTTATAAATGTAGAAAGAAAATTTCTTTAAAGTCACGCAGGACCTTTCCGATGAGGAAGACAATCTGATTACTGACTAAATACCAATGACTTAGCTATTTAAGTAGCTAAAATGAAATGAAATATGAAACAATAGAAATTTAAATATATCAATAGAACAATAAAAATTTTCTCATTAATTATGGATTCGGGTCTGATGTCAAATATTCCTTGTTTAAGAAAAAACAATATTTGGTAAACATATTTTTAATTTGTATTATATTTCCATAAAGGTCATTACCGACTGACCTTAAAACCTTTACAACCTACAAAATTGTCCCAAATATGGAGCCCCAATTAAAAACAAGATTTTGAGGTTTGTACTATGAATAATTGTATCATGTCGTGTATAATTTAATTGAATTTTTTTCTTTTCAAATTTCATTGTTTTTATGTAGTTATAGATTATTCACAAATTAACTGAATTATCGTACTCTTATTTCAATCTACTGAAATATGTGACGAAATGAAAATTGTTTTCTTTGCATATATGTACTGAAAGAATACTTTTAATATAAGTAAAGTACTTTTAATCTGGTTTGTAAAACTAATGATACTAGAATATATATATTTTTTTAGTTTTTTACAGAAATAAAATGATTTTACATATTTAATTAATGTTAGCAATATTAAACCATTGTTAGATATGTAAATTATATTTTTATTTGTGGAACAGCTTGGATATTAATTATCCTATGACAATAACAAGCATAGAGATTTAATAAAGTATGAAATAAGAATCAGACTACGACGTTTCTTTTAGTTTAGTGAAAATACTACAAAAATTCTTTCGTTTCTTGTACAAATACACAAAAATCTATTTATGTTATAAAATATAATTATTTGTTTATTAATACACATATTTTTTTTCGCATGCTAGATTACAAAAATCGTCATTAATACACAATTAGGTAAAATTCCGACTTACTATTTTAGAGTTATAGCGCTATTAAAATTCGCAAAAATGAACCTTAAATTTAAGTCATTAGGACTTCTGTGACAAGTCCATCGCTTCGGAAAAAGCAGCCCCTACGTCCGCGTAAAACTGCACTGAAACCTAAGCTCTTTGACTTTTTGGTCGACTTTGGCGGCAAGCCGCAGCCGCTACGGCCCTTTTGGTTTTCTAACAGTGTTACAGCGGGCGCGGGATGCCATCTCTTTGCGCTTATATGAACTCTAGCGGTGGGACAGACAAAACAACGTAGAGTTGGGGTTCAAAGCGTCGATTTTAAGAAGAAAGAGACAAATTTTGTAAATAAAAGAATTATTATCAAACACAAAATCACAAACTCAGTTGTTGTTTGACATTAGTTTAATTAACCTAATATATAAAAAGGAACAAAGTTACGAATTTGTTTTTATTTTTCATTAAAATTATTATTAAATTATATTTAAATTCCATCTAAATAAGATTGATTTCATCCCCGAAGTAAAGTGAGATAAGTGAAGCCCCTTTTATTATAAATTTTATCAAAGTATGAACCGACATCGCAGTTGCGAAATATTTTAAATAATAAAACTATTTTTACGGATTAAAACTCGCGTATAATTCGGTTACATTTTTTATTTTAACCCGACGTTTCGAATACTTTGCAGTAATCGTGTTCACATCCTTAAAAATAGTTTTATTTGAAATGTGTACTCGTGAAAATCTAAGAAAATACTATTTTCAATAATGTTAGAGTATTTAAAAAACGTGACGCTTGCAATAGTGGGAAATATCAAAAACTAAATCAACGGAAATACATGGTGAATATAACCTATGATGTAATGCAATGCCAATGAATATTCTAGAGAGAACAAAGAAATCTAGATGAATAATATTTTTATCAATAATAAGAACGCAAATTTCATCAATAAATAAAATTTTCATAATAATTAAATTGCCGTGATATACCCCTGCAAAATTAAAATTATATGACATCAATAGTAATAACCTTATATGAAACAATTTATTAAACTATATAAAACTCTTTTAAAAAATTTAATGCTTACTCAGGAACAACTCACTTGTTATTGGCACATAATATATGTATAAAATTATCACAAAAAAGCGTGCGACTTCGATAAGGACTTAAAGGCAACTGTTCTTTCCCCTGCAGCGATGCCTCCCTCGCCGCCATTTTGATGATTCATCCGATAGGGGCTGCGCATACAGAATGTCCATTTGTGGCTCTTTTTGGTTTTGTATTATGATATTTTGTTTTAAAATTTATTTATAAAATAAATTATAAGGATAGATTTATCATTACCATATAATATATTGCAAAGTAATGTAAAAAAATACGTCGTTATTACATATTTCAATAAATATTTAAGTTAAGTATAACTTAAAGATATTGATATTTTATTTCCTTTATATTATAGACATTAAATGATTTTAATACAACACGATAAAATAGAAATAGATAGAAATTAATAAAAGTGAAACACCTGGTATATGTATATTTTTGGTGCTTTTTGTTGGATAGAATCTAAATCTTGGTTTTGGAGAGCCATTCGAAATATCTTGTTTCTATTTTAATAAAGTTTAATTAAAAATAATGAATAATAAAATTTATTAATAATTTGACAAAAAATAATAGACTAAAATATGTTAATATCGGTAATTTTATACTAAAATTCAAAAAACTTTTATAGACGACAGCACTTTGTTTCGAAATCAGATAATACCTACTTAATTTTATTACTCAAATTATAATTCAAAGAAACAACACCATTAACGTAATATGAGTGCTGGAATTAAAAATAAGTGCTTAAATAAAAAATATAAAATGCACTTTTTCGTATATTTAGCCTTTTAAGGAATAAGCATTGATTTAATTTATGGTTAATATTCAGACAAAAAACAAGACAAATATGAAAAAAATTACAAACAATTGAACATTAATAAATACATGAGATGCATATTACATGTTTATTACCTTACGGAGTTCTCATCATGTTTATTATAAATATTATAGATTATAGGATTGTATGTAAGATTAAGAATCTTAATTGTCTATAATGTGTTTAAAAGGAAACACTTACAAATGGCAGTAATCTTTATATTTACATATTAAATGCAATATCTAGTAATCACAAGACGTACAGACAAATTAATAAAAACATATTATTTAGTATTGTTTTACTAAAGTAAGTCACTTTCGCTGCATTAGTAAGTGGCATTAGCAAGTCTCGCTTGTATATCTTATATGCAAGTCAATTGAAAGTAAAAATGACCGTGAACTTGAGTTGCCAAAATCTTACAGGTCATTACTCTCACAACAACATAATGCCTTACACCTACCTGCAAATACAGCTTATTTTGCAATTCATTCATACTCGTACTGCAACGCATCTTTCATAGTAACTAGTATAGTGAGACACGTCTTGTCATATCATAAAATAGCCTGCAAAGGTCTTTGGTATTGGTTTAACATAGCAAACAAGAATGTTATTTGCTGATAGCATAGACTTTACTCTGTCGTAATAGACGCTATATTTGTTTAGCGCATTTGACCACTGATTTCGACACTGATTCGGTCCGCTGCGTGTCCTAAATACCGCGGTCCAAAGAATACCGTTCGGAAATTGCTCCTACTGTCATTACAAAATGCGTAAGTATAGGGTTTCAGAAACTTTTATTTTTCATCGCAAATATGAAATAGAAAAATCATTTATTCTTTAAAAGAAATAATTACGTTAAAATAAGCCATGACTTTAAATGTTTTAATATACTTCTATTGGAAATACTAAAAAATCCTATGAAATAATAAATTTGAAAAAAAAACTAACATTTTAAAATATCATTATAAATCAAACGAACACACACGGTTAATTAAAACCTAAAAAAACTGATGATTAGATTAAAAATAATTTTAATGCTTTGTTCATTGAAACAAAAAAATAATTCATATAATATATTAAGATTTATATCAGACGCAATTTGTAATCTTTAACATGTCATTACTTGTCCTTTAATTTGAATACATCATAAAAAAGTAATTTATAAACAGCTTAAAAACACTAATAAATTAAATTCAAAATTAAATTTTCTAAACGAATCTAGAAAATATTAAAAACAGAATAACATTAAAAATCAGATAAAAAAACTAGGCGAGATATATAATAATAATAAATCTATAATATACAAAACCAGTATATCCGTTATATCAGTGTATACAGTAATACTATTATTTATTATGTCTCTGGTGAATTTATTAATATTTGATTTAATTCAATCGATATGTTCCTTATATACAAATACAAGGAAAATTATTTTTTTTGTTTTTAATAATATAACAATGAAAATTTTTATGATGTATGTGTTATAAATTAAACTATCTATAATGTGTATTATTAATAAATAAACAATAATAAGATAAGTTTATAAAGAAATATATAATAAAAGGAAATGATTCAAGTTATTAATTGCGCATATTAAAGCTTTTTTTTTTATTATTCTCTATATTATTATAGAGTTAGGTAGAGCCTCGTACAAACGTACCCTGTGTCAGTTTGTAACTGGGTTATGTTACTGTAGAGGTTATGGACAAGTGAAGATAGTCAAATAAAATGATAAAAATATAAACATAAAACAACGCTACACTTGTTAGTAACATAATATTCAAAGTGAATAATTATCAAATGATATGAAATTGGCGTATCGAATCCACGGTTGGATAATAACCTTAAAACTTAGGTCGTCGATATCAGTGTATCAAGATAACTGCACGCCACATTTAAAGATGAGAAAATAGGTTTTGTAATTAAGAAAAATATGTATTTTTTGTGTTGGGATATATTTACCTTTTATACTGTGGTTATTTTAAGAGCTCATTTCAAGCTGTGGTGGGCCTTGCGGCATACGCTACTGAGTATTTAGTGGTTGCAATAATGCCTAAAATATTTATGCTATTGACCTAAAATCTATGGAATATGCGTTATTTCATGTCACTTGTTATTCTAAGAGGTTGCGTCACTTAAAATACAGAAAGAACAGTCTAAACACCGGATTATCTATATTATAGAATAACTTAGCCTCCACTACTTAGCCGAGGGCAGTGAATTTAATACATAATATGAATCAAGTTTTTGCTTATGTGGGCGTTTTGTTTTGCAAACTAACGTTATTTTTAATAACTGTATCCCAGACGATAACAAAATATTATAAACATAACTTAACCTAAAAAATTATAGTCATTTATATGCATTAATAAATTATTACCGGTTTTCGTAGACAGAATTTAATATTGACGTTTTTGACACGAATTTCTATGAAATATGCAGATCTTGAAATTAAACATTTTTTTACAGTTTTAACTCGCGTATAATTTGGTAACACTTTGTAATGTAAGTGACACTTACATATCGTCTACCTGTGAACACGTTTGCTGCAAAGCATTCCGAACATCGAGTTAAAATGTAACCAAATTATAGGCGAGTTAAATCCGTAAAAAATAATTTTATTTCAAACGTGTATTCATGAAAATCTAAGAAAATATTATGCTGATCTTGTTCGTTCCAACATCACTTAATGTAGAACAATAAATAATCCATACAACCAACCATTACATGTTTATGACAAATTATATACCAGGTCATTTCTCAAATGTCAATTATATTTCCTTATATAAGGTCTTCAAATAACCTTTAAAAATGAAATGTCAGACAAAGTACAAAGACACAATGACGTGAACAGCATCGTAATTATTATAAATTGACCAATTCTAAAAGTCAATACTTTAAAATTAGTAAAAGTAGTTATATTAATAAAATCATAAACGTTACTTATTTCTTTGACGTCATAAAATATTTTAAGCTTTTTGACCTACATTTATTTCAAATATTCTTCTGTCGCAAAATTATACTAACTGAGAAGTAATTTATAATATTTAAACCATAATTCCCACCACATGCTAACCTACATTTATTGTTGTTTATTTATCTATTATCTCTACTCATTTCATATTAAAAATAAAAGACATTATCATTGAAGTAAAAAAAGTTCGATAATCACATGTCTTATTTTGACTTAAAATCTAAAATCGGAATGGTAATAAAAATAAGATAAATAAATTAGTTTCAATATCATTATTTTGGTTATATTATAAAAGTCAAAATGATGGGGAGGAAAAGAGACTAAAATAAATTAATTGTTAATAATTAAACTTAAAATAATTTTTCTTATCTGTTATCATCACTTACAACTCACCAATTAATAAAAATCAACCTTCAAACGTCACAAATTTCTTTCGGAAATCCTACTTTAAAAGTCAAGTAAAGTAGAAGACAAATATAAAATGTCAAATAAAAATAGCAATGTTCTCGTATAAAATATTAAATTGGACCGAACAATCAGAATATCTTTGTATTAATTGCTTACATTAGATACTTGTTTCAAAAATATTACTTTTACATTTTGACGCGGTAAATAACTTAGAAATATTATCATTGGTGTATTTAAATTATCTTAGGAAATTGTATTGTTTGATTATGAAAATTTACTCTTTTTAGTTTTATTGAACACAATATCTTAGAAGGAGACTCCAAAACTTAAGGATATTGTCACATAAAGATTTTATAGATATAAAACTATTCTGTATTCTATTTGCTTCTTATTCTTTTGCAAATGATTTTCTATACGACAACAACTAGATCTACTTAAAACTTACTTAAACCATCACTTCGACAAATAAGTGTTGTTTCATCTCTGGTAATGTGGATAGTCTTGATCTATATTTTTTAAAAGATTTCCATATTGAATTTTTGAAATATCATCATAATCACATTTCTTATGTTTATGATATCTTTAAGCGTTATCATCAGATAACTTTTAAACTAGTGGATCGTTGTCTGATAACTCTTTACTTAAAAGGCGTCTAAGCTCTAGAATATGTCAATATTAAAATATTTTCAAACTGTTTGTTATTCATAGAATTGTACCATTGTAATAATATCGACAAAAAGAAAAAACAACTATGAAAAAGTGATATGCACCATTAGATGGGTTGTCTGAGACGTTTTAAAAAATTTCTAAGTTCGTGTCATGATTTCTTATGAGCCCCGACTTGACACACTTGTGTCTCTTGTGCACTGTAATTTTGGATAACATTGAGTACGACCTTGAGAAATCAGAGCAACCTTCAGTTAAAACTTGTTTTCATAGCAACCGGTATTATTTCAGAGATATTTATTATAAATAAATGAAGCTGGTACGTACATTGAAAACGACTTTGGGTACATTATTTATGTTTCCTGATTTTATCGATTTCTTTGTACATTCACCTTATTCGGAAGAGTTGATTTTGATAAGGTTTGGCTATCAACATTTAATAAATTTACATTTAACGAAAAAAATATATTAAAATTTTAGTTAATAATTTTATATTTTTTTGATATTGTATTAATCGTTTCTCATATTTAATTAATTTCATTCTTCTGTTTATTTTTTTTTTTACTTAATTAACTGTTTATTATTATTTGGAGAAGCTGGTCAAGTCGGGATCTTTTTGCAGTATCATTAGTAGGTATCCTGATCAGTGTTAAGAGCTAAGTGGGGTCCTAGAGTCCGGTGACCTTATTGAAGTCGTTTTATGGTGTTCTCCATAGCGCTCTAACGCCCTCTCAAACGTACCTCATTTCTTAATGCTTTAAGTGTATAAATCTGATAATACAAGAGGCCGTGAGCGATAGTAAACACTTTCCATCAGGCGATCCGTATGCCCGTTTGCACACTTTTTAAAATTAAAAAAATATTATTTTTTTTCGACTTTGTTAGTAATCTTCCTTTCATGAATCGTTGTATGGTGTACCTGAGGCTTTATTTTTGGTTGAACGCTGAAAATACAAATAATGCAATCTTCATGTAATACATAGCCCGGGAAGAAAATTTTGTATAGAGATTTAATAAGAAGTATCTCATTTTTAAAGTGACTGAGTAGGTTCTGGAGACCGATGATATAACAATATAAATGTGAATTTGATCCTGTTTTATACTTGACACAAATGTGAATTTAATTGCAAATTAGGATATGATGGAGCTGACTTATCCAATTTAAATTAAAAGAAAGATAATAAATATTAATTAATTAAAACTGTTTGTTATAAGATATTCTGTTTGAAAGTTAATTATAAAAAAAAAAAATATCTATATTTGACAATTGAATTAAGACTCACCAGTTCATATTTAATGATCAATAATAAAATAAAACAAAAAAAAGATATAAAATAATATAAAATTTACTTTACAAGCTTTGACTAACAAATTAAACATGAAACCCACATGTCAAAAGGGACATTGACACTGCAATTCAAAATTCACGCAATTGCATTAAAAACATCTTTAACAGTATTGTAACAAAGATTATAATTGCTTGAACATGTAAACCTTTAAAACTAAGTGTTGCGTAGTTCAAACAACACTAATGCAAGTATAGGCATTTCTCTGCGCCTGCGCAACCCAGTACCCTACTTAAACTGCAAGCGAGTAAATCCTGAGAGACACTAACAGGTATTCACGAGAAACTAATGTTGTTAAGTAGAAAACAAATATTATTTTCATTGAAATTAAACACTGAATGAAATTTATTGAATATTTTCTTTATTCCATCGTTTTAGTAAAAACATTAATTCATTAAAAATCCTTTAAACAATAAATAAATACATAAAACCTCGCGCTGGCTCACTGATCTGTTTGTGCATTATAGATCTGAGGTAAGGTTATATACTTGAAATTATGTCTGTAGTTTTCATTTATAACTTCCAGCACTCACAAATATTAATGTTATATAGAAAAATATTATATGAATATCCATAGGATGCAAATTTAAAAACATTGGTATTTTATAGTGTCAACTACCCAGATATTTTAATGGTGATTTTACAAAGCACAAGTTTAATGTTACTTTTGAGCACAAGCAGGATTTTAATTTCTAGATTTTTGAAAGAGTTGCAGTTACGTTGTTGTAGAAAATTTTTTTTTATTATTTTCATAATTTCAACATTATTGTGACGTTGCTACATATAAAATTAATATGCACATAACTATTATTTTCTTTATTAAGAGGTCGCGATAACTATACCGACCTCTTTACATAACTATGTATTATATATGTATACTTCAACTTGTGTAGAAAAAAACAGATCATTGTGTAAGCCCTATTAATGATAATATGACTCGGAAGTGTATTCTTAATGACTTAAAGAAAAAGTAAACAAAGTGAACTAATGAGTAATATTATTTATAAAAGTATTTTATGATTCACACAATACAACACTATATTCTAATAATATAATATAGTTTAGAAACGTATATACACTTATATACGTTCCTATTCTATCTTATCTTATTGTTATCTTTTAATTATTAGGATATTTCATGCAATCTGGCTTGAACTTAATAAAATTTTGTTACAAAGATTTCAACTATTTTTTTTCTCATTCACACAATATATTTAATGACATATATTTCATAAAATAAATGCTTTTTAAATATAATATATACAAACATGTTTAAATGGAAAAGTTATTTCGTTTTAACATTCTATCTAATCTTTGAAACTACGGAATAGATTAGAAAATTTCTTTCCCATTATGAGAAGCAAGTTCAAGAGGATGGCGATAGACTGAGTAGCATTTGTTTAATGTCAGTATCAAAATAAAAACTAACAGCTGGTTGGATATAACGCCTTGAGGAGAGGTCATATGGATCTATCATAATCAATTTGCCCACACCTTAGTTTTAGTAATTAAAAAATATATAAATTTTTAATAATGTATGCATGAACGTAAGTAATATATCGAATTATTCGTTTATTTTTTATCAATTATAATACATCTTAATTCATACATCAATATAAACATATAAATGTGGGAACATTTCTATAGCATCATTAATATAAAATAAGTCCATTAGTTATTAACTATAAATCATAATCTAAGAAAAATCACCGAAGAAACCTTTTAACGTAGTTACGTAAAATTTATGTAATATCGTAAATATTGAATAAATTATATTTAAGAGTTTTTTCGCTTTACGGCAACCCACTTTACTTTTTTTTATTTTCTAGTCACGTGGAAGAACACATTTATAATCTATGAGTGATGAGTGTCATAATAATTATAAACGTCCATTTCCATTTTGTAAAGTAACTCAGAAACTCATGGTGAAGATTAATAATAGATCTAGAATCCGAGATTGAATTGATCTTACGTCTTAATATGCCTCGCTTGTGTAAGGATTAATTATCTATTTTAATTTCAATTTTTAGGTTTAGATTCTCCATTACAAATTATCGATAGAGTGTACTTTTTAAATTACGAAGTAAATCAGGCGACGTTACGATTTTCTTTTAAACAACCCGCATAAATAAAAATATATTTACAAAGTTGAAATTTTCCAACATGGAACACGTTATTTTAATCAAAAACTTTGACACCAATAAATTTATATACTCTAGAATTTCTGTGTATATATTATTTTGTAGCTATTTTATTCGATATAAGTTAAATTTATTAATTTTTAAATAATATAAAAAAATAAGATTGCCAAGTTGTAAGGTCACGAAATCCAGTTATGACCTTATCCTTTTTCATAATTAATTATATTAATACGTTCAAAAACAAATTGAAAACCTTCATTTAATGTCATTTATATTAAAACAGGTCTGTGATTGATCTCAAACTTTTATATTTATTTCGCTTTTATATCTTTTACACACAACTAACTGTAGTAAGCAACAGCTCCTTCTTTTAAATAATTATTCAAGATTACTTATTACTTAATATTAGTATGCATAGTTTTAAAAGAACACTAAAAGAATACACTCTTTATGTTAATTCGACTAAAATACTTATAAATTATTTTCAAATTTAAAATTTTTTATTTTAAAAGTAAATGAGGTTTGGTCTAGAAAGGTTTCCAAATAAATTATTACTAAAATAAAATTATTTTGAAAGAATTAATATTTTAGGAAAACCAACTTTTGTTATATGAATATTAAATATTCATATAATTTTTGTATTGTATTATATTTTAAATGACTTAAAAAATGAAAAGCTGATGAATACGGCTAGAAGGGAATATATTCCATAATTATTGTATTAATCAAGTAATATGGATATATAAATAATATGATGACTTAACATACAAATAACACATAGCATCATCTGCGTGATGCTATCATTACTTAAAACTATCTTTTTCACCAAACGTATATATATATGTACATATAATGTGGTTCACACTAAACAACCTACAAGTATGTAGTCCAACCCACCGCCTCGAAACGGCGAGAGTGAAAGTTATCTAATATGTGACCGAATTTTTAGGGCTCAGTTCCACAAACTACAATTACTGTACCGAAATTGTATCATTCTTATATTATATAATAAGCAGCTGTTTGATAAAGTAACAGAAAGTTTATTTTATTTATTATTGAAATGCTTTTATTGAGTCGTTTTTTAAATTTGAATATATTTTTTATATTTTATTTCAGTAGGAAATTGTTTTCAGGGTTCAATACATCATAAAATTAGAAATGATTTTTTTATCTTCTAATGCAAATATATAAAAACTCAACTTTCATATAACCTTTGTAAAATTTTAGAAAGTAATCCATAAAGAATAATGTTAAAGATATATAAAAATATATTTCTAAAAGGTGTATACAAAAACAAGTTTTATTTTCAAACAAAGCTTATATTATATGATATTTACTTCTCCGGTTGTTCTATGTAGGACGTAACTAAAAAACTGAAGAAGAACTCATTTTAAATTTGTCTAGATGTAACGTAACGATAAGTTATTGTTTTATTTTCATCTTACATCAAAACAGCTCGCAGACCACTAAGCGCATTTTGATTAGAGCATGATGCAACCTACGTAACGTAACGAAGATTCAGATTTATGAAAGTTTTGTATGACATAATAAAATATTTAAATGAAAAGTAAGTTATTAACGTGAACCCCTCCTTACCCAACCTATCCCAAACTACCCCACTCCCCCACGCTAACACTTATATATATCACGCATTTGCTTCTAACGGATGAGTAGTTTTTTTTCGAAATGAACTGAACTAATGTCGATAGCATATAT
The DNA here is from genome assembly GCA_959347395.1 of Mechanitis mazaeus. Lineage (NCBI taxonomy): Eukaryota > Metazoa > Arthropoda > Insecta > Lepidoptera > Nymphalidae > Mechanitis > Mechanitis mazaeus. The sequence goes on from OY365748.1 coordinate 1,264,706, forward strand.
TAGATATAGAGTATATATAGTATTTTCTTAGATTTTCACGAATACACACTTGAAATAAAACTATTCTCTACGGATATTTTAACCCGACGTTTCGAATTCTTTACAGCAATCGTGTTCACGGATAGACGAGATGTAAGTGTCTGTGAGTAAGTCAGTTAATTACTCATCTACCTCCAACTAAAATTAAAATGTAACCAAATTGTAAGCGAGTTTAAATCCTTAAAAAAGTAGTTTATTTCATAGTATACATATTAGGTATTACTAATTTATTTATTTAGGACTAGGTCCTTTGTTAGTAGAAGTCAAGTATATTGATAGCTGCTAGACTGTTGGCAATAATATGATTTATTGTTATTATATTATTAATAAATAACAATGTATTTAATTTAACAAACAATGAAAACGTGTTATGTCAATTGTATTTATTTATGCTATTGCACGATTTCATTTACGACTTCAATATTATTATTATTATTAAATATTTTATCAAGCTTTAATAAGTTTTTATTGACAGACAGCAGTCGATTAATAGTAGTACATATTTCTAAGATCCAAAGTTACAATGAAACGTTTTTCGTGAACGGCGAAAAATGGTGTACAAATAACTATGTAAAATATAATACATATTTAATCTTTTGCAAAGGTAAAAAAATGTTTAAGATAGTAAAAAAAAAATAAAAAATATTTTCCGCTGACATTACATTTTTAATGTCTAGACCTTGACAAAAGACAATCGTAAAAATAAAATTTTATGAGATAAATTTAAGTAACAAATGAAAGAATTAGTTTTATAACAGCCATTTTATTAATAAAACTAAATAATTTAAGAGTATTCATTCGTCTAAATTGTTATTAGTGTCTCATTAAAAGAAATGCCTCAATCAATCTGGTATTTTCAAAAGATTATATTAGTGTATTATTTATTATAATAACTCAATTGTACTAGAACGATTATTGGTTTCCAAAGCGATAAAATTCTTAATGATTAAAGTTTTAATACGATTTATTATTTTAAATGTACTTCTATATATAATATAAAGAATATATTATAACAAGTTATCCATGTTATGTTTATTTAAATGTTAAATGAATTAAAGTGCGGTAAAATTCCATTAATATTTATAGAATACCAGTACTCTAATTATTACCTATAAAACTAACAATGGTTTGGTTCCCACCATCATTTAAGACTTCCAGTAGGTTGGTAATTTCCATAACCCACGGGTTAAAAAAAAATTGTTTCCTCGACATAGAAATATATAAACATCTGACCGTTTGGTCCAACGTCTATGTGATTATTATCAAAATTTAATTTTTCTCTCCTTCTTTATAAATTATAAGCCTTCTTTTCGTTCTTTCTTTGTAAATTCAATTGACGATGTCTGTAATTTACGGTCTTATATGGTTGCTCATTCCATTCATTTTCCTCTTACACTCATCTCAGTCCATCCCTTTCACTATAGGATTGCACTCTATCTGCACAATTGTCTATCTGGCTGACGTTGCCAGTTCTCATGTTCTTTAGATATGTACATTAAGAAAAGAGATGTAAATTAAGTATCAGTTTCATATATTGAAACTCTTACTTAATTTCAGATATATAGAATACTTAATATTACATATATGTAATTTGCATGGGAAAACTATAAAAAATAACAGATTTCCAAAGCAGACTATAAAACATTGTAATTTATATATAGCAATAACGAAATACTAGGAAAACTAGACAACACTGCTACAGAATACTAAACTGAATTCTCTCAAGTAATAAAATATTAAGGATTCTGGATAAAACTGTCTGCTCGTACCAGACGAGCTTACAGTGAAGAATTACATAATATTTATTATTTTATTCGCTTTAGAAATTATTCGCTTCGCATCTAATTGGTAAAGATTTTTTGCACATAACTTCGCACCTCGCATGTTAATAAAGTAGATTTAAGAAAAAATATTTAACATTTTATAAAACGGTAAGATTTTATTCATGTTGTTAAGAACGGAAGTCATTACATGCAAATTAAACATTTTGTTGAACGCCTAAGGTAGCTGTAGCAGTTATGTAACGTGACATCCAAATTATTAGCTTTGTCGTAATTTAGACCACGTTCTAGAATTTATAGAAAGTATTTTCATCTTGAAACATATCAGTTTTGGAGATCATTAAATGCACTTCCTTTAAGAATTTGATAATATATACAAAAGAAAAAAAAATACAATAAAAAATCATTTTTATAATTAAATATTCAACTTTAAAATGAATACTACAAAAATATGCTAATTCGAAATTTTAATAAATTAATTTAAAATTATAAATGTTTTCACATAACTGTAGTGACATACATCATTTGTAATCATGTCTAACAAAGTGATTTTGGTTTTTATTAAATTTTAAAATTAAGTTCACCGATGATAAGAATCAGTGTCTTCTCCGCGGCCAGATCTGAATGGGTCGAGAATGGCCTCAGTAATTATCATAACGTTATAATGAAACAATTACTCTCCTATTAATTTCAATACAGGTAAAACCCATAACGAGGTAAAACTGAGTAATTTAATATCCGTATCTAGCATTAGTAGGCATTAATAGGCATTAGAAAACCACCTGTTCTATCTTCATTTTGAAATTATATTACAAAAGTCTACTTTATTTAGAAATTAGCCAGCGCATTATACAACCTCCCCTCTCCAATCAATCAAAGGAAAATCAGGGGAATGAAAATCAACTTAACACTTTATTTTTATTAAAAAACAGACCAAGCGGTTTTTTGCAATTTCATGTAAATAACAGATCCTAAACGAAAGTTCTAAGAACAGACATAAATAACAAGCCTAGTCAGTTTTTGTGTTATCTGTTAAATAAAAAAAATCGCGGTCTAAAAAAAGTAATAATAAACATGAAAAAATATTTTTATTATAATATATGTCTTATATGACAATTATATAGGGAAGCAATTCGAGGTATACCCGCGGTATCAAAATATATGAGATTTTTTTTTATTACTAAGATTAGCAAAAAAAAAATCAAACAACTTTTACTTTTTTACTATAATTTGTAAACCGCATCGAAATATGTTTGAAAACGATGATCCAATCGTGGGGAACTTACAAACCGGACAAAAATATAAAATATATAATACACTGACTTTTAAAAAAATATACTCTATCACATTAATCGTACTTCGATCACATAATCTTATGATTAAACAAAAAATATATTTTCCGTTCATATTAATAACTTCCTATATACCTCATAATATTTTAAAATTGTCTTATAATGACAAAACAATAAAAATTTTAACTCTTATAATGATGATTTTATTTGTTCTTTTACTAATTTGCAATGGTCAAAATATTCTCAAAAGATCTTCAGAAACTAATTCTATTCTAAATTATTGTTACCTTTTAAAATCGAAAAAGAGTATTAATTGAAAGTGGATCGCTTGACGACTTGTTAAAGTTAGTTTAAATATTTCTAATTAATATTAATTTAATATTAGGTTACAATTATTTGAATACATTGGTTCAAATTGGGCATTCACTATATAGAAACGAGAATCTAGCAAAATGATTTTAATAAGAAACTAAAATAAATCTTTTAAGATGTCTGGTTTTGAGATTACAAACATAATTAATTTCAAATTTCCACTTTCATGGTTCAAAAGTGGGACAGTTAATAGTCAAAATATAATTTGGTCGATGAACTTAAATAATCGTATCTATTGACACACATATATAAATCAACCGTGAATAGAGCTGGTAAACTGGAATAAGATGTAAATGTGTATATCTTAGCCACACCTATGATAATTAAAATAATATTTAATTTATAGGCTTTATTTTTAATTTCTTCTTTCCTTCTAACTTTGTAATGTACGTAACGTACTTAAAACGTAGCTAGACGGTAATTAGACCAAACCATAACTTGAGAACGACGGGACTTTTTGGGCATTTTTTTATGTAGAAACTTTTGAAATTGGGTAAAACGAGACAAATTTTAAAGAAAATTCTAAGACACCATTGCTTTGATGAGATTTAATATGATGGTATCTTATTATCTAAGTGAACATTTAAGATACCTTTCTCTCCGGAAACTTGAGTAATTTTAGGGAAACAATAATTGGCCTGAGATGTCATTAAATAAATATAAAATTGCTTTTAAAAACAAATGGACCTACTTCGAAACGTTTTCATATATTTTACTGTAATAAATTATATATAGTTTATGTTTACTGATCAATTTAGTAAGGGGTTAACTATTTAATACAATTTATTCAATTTTTTTTTTTTATTATAATAGATAAATTATTCTCAGATATATTATCCATTAATATTTATTACTAATATTTAATAAGTAAACAATATTATAGCCTGTGCTGCTCTTCGCCTAAATTCTACAGCAATACGATTGCCATTTTATATATTTGTATTTCAAGTGTTTCATACTTGAATATTTCAATGAAGGACTAACTACATTTACCGTCCTAGAATAGTAAGGACCTTTTACCACCATAAAAAAACTGAAAGTTTTTAATTTTTTCAACTGTCCTTTGCTTATATTCTGATCTCTTCTACCTTTTCGTCCCTCTTTCGCATATGCATTCCTATTTAAATCATTTATATCTTTTTGCTATCTCCGGCTCAATTACTTTTATACAATAATATTAATCCTGCAGAATACTATAACATGTGGTTCCTTATTAACAATAAACGTACTTTATCTTTTTTATATTAACACCACAAATGATAATAAATGAAACATTAGCCACCTTGAAACGGCAAGTTATCGATAGTTTATCCTTCTGTTATTAATTATAAAACAGGCAATAATACTTGTATCGGAAGTCATTTGATAAATAAATAAATAAAATATATCTAGTTGATTTCTTTTTCATTACCTGTGTGTACAACATTTCAATACGAAAGATATTGATGGAGTAAAATTTACTTTGAAATTGAACTATAAATTATTTTTTATCTTTATTTCTTATTATTATCATTACAAGCCGATATTCTGTTTAGCAATACAAGTAATTTAAATTATAACTCAATCGCACTTAACCAATGTTATGCATCCGGCGGCGCACACGCACATCCTTTCGAGGGAATTTTACAGAATTTCATATACTTGTGAAATATTGATATCCTTCGCTTTGCTATACTTATTGCTATAACGATAATATATTATATTTTTTAATATTATTTCATTGAATGAAGACTTAAAAAAACTTTTAATGTTAAGGTTTTATATTAAATAGTTATACTACAACTGTAACAGAAAAAATTAAAAATTACAATTTGTTTACGTTAAATTACAGATTTTTTCTTGAGTGGCTATTGCATTATCATATTTTTTAAATTACTCTATAAGATTTTTTCTTAAATGATATAGTTGTAAATTTAAATCGCTAGGATTAATTTCAATATAATACATTATTACTACATACCTAAATACAATTAAATGGAAAAACATATAATAAAATGTTTCTTTATATGAAAACTCCTACAATTAATTTATAATTAATTAATATTTCACTTTATTCATTAAGAACTGCAATGAAAAATATAAATTATTTATGATATCATCAATAAAATTTTATTTTTTAAATAAATAACCAGTTTAAATAAAAATGAATCATGAAAATGAAGAATATAATACTTTTAATAATTTTGAATGTGTCTCATAAATATTCTCAAAATAATATAATTTTATGTAATGTGTTAACTTAACCCCGTATGTAATGCGTAAATTTATATATATTAAAAAAATACATATATATATATATAACTCTTATAATATAATTTTTAATATATTGTAGTTTTGATTTAAATAAAAAAACCTGTAATTTCTTTTCAAGCATCTACATAAAAATATTAATTATTAAAATTATATAGTAACTAACCTTTTCTCGCGCGAATATCACAATAACATAACACGCGATGCTCGTAATTAACGATCTCGTTTGACGTCAATTCTACGCAGTGGTTAGAAGGCGACTGATTCTCTGAGGTCTCTATGAAAAGTTTGCGCCTGCGCAGGCCGTGATAGTAGTAGTGCTCATCGAAACTCTCATTATGCAATCTCTTGAGATATGTTTTTAGACTGTAGTTTTCTCTAAGCAATTTAATAGTTTTATTCAAAGGTCCAGCCATGTGTGTTAGAGATGAATTTAAATTTAAATAATAACTTGTTAACGTTTTTGATTAACCTTATATCTAAATATTGTAAGAATCTTTTTGGATAATTGTTTTAATTTTTATTAATTTTAATTAAATATTATTGATTTAAACAAATATTTTAATTGATATCATTGTCGTTCAGTTGTTCGGAAATGTTAAACGCAAGCAAATTACTTTTTATGTATTAAATAAAAATGTAGACTTCTGATGACAATAGGAAATCAATACATTAGACTAATAACAGCCACGTTTAGTTTATGTGTTATATTTTTCCTTTATTTTTCTTATTTTAGACTTCAATTACAAAAGAAACGTAAACATCTCATTATTATTTGTCTTTTCTATCGCAGTTAAAGAAAACTGTACCTTTTATATATTGTAATAACTACATGATTTTCAGTACTATGTTTAGCTTTTTACTATATAAATCAATGGATTTATAGGACTATATTAAATGTAATATAGTCATAATGAAGTGTTTCTGGAGATCTGTCATACGGGTCCTAAAACCAGCATAGACTCCATCTCTCACAAAGGTATGTACTCAATATAACTTACTAAACGTCGTTTTTTTAATAAATTAACTTTATGATACTTAAATCTGTAGGTTTAAATAAAATCTACACTTTATTGTTAGCAATAAACTTTTATTTTTTATATTTCTCAAATAAAAATTGTCCTCTGTCATAATGTCTTAATAAATATAAAATAAATATTCCAAATTAAAATTTATGTAAAACGTACTTATTGCGTAAATTTATTTAAAAATACACATTTGTTATTGATAGTTTGATACATATTCATAATGTTTAATTTTATTTCACTACTAAATATGAATATTATAAGCATTCCAATTCGCTTATAATATTATAAAATTATGTGTTCTAACCGGACTCGTAAGTGTAACTCTTTGCAGAAGTGAAATTTCTCATTACACTCAATAGTAAAATACATATATTTGAACCAGTTGCAAAATCATAACAAGTCATCAACAACTAGAGTGAAAAAGATGTAACATTTCTATATAATAAATAGATATTTGTTTGTTTTTGTACGTTATTGATTGATCAAACAGAAGATATATAATGTTTTCTAACACAGACACCATCATCTTGCCACCCTCAACACGTTTGCTGCAAGGCATTCGAAACGTCGGGCTAAATTAAAACCAAATCAAATCAAATCAAATCAAATCAAATCAAATCAAATCAAATCAAATCAAATCAAATCAAATCAAATCAAATCAAATCAAATCAAATCAAATCAAATCAAATCAAATCAAATCAAATCAAATCAAATCAAATCAAATCAAATCAAATCAAATCAAATCAAATCAAATCAAATCAAATCAAATCAAATCAAATCAAATCAAATCAAATCAAATCAAATCAAATCAAATCAAATCAAATCAAATCAAATCAAATCAAATCAAATCAAATCAAATCAAATCAAATCAAATCAAATCAAATCAAATCAAATCAAATCAAATCAAATCAAATCAAATCAAATCAAATCAAATCAAATCAAATCAAATCAAATCAAATCAAATCAAATCAAATCAAATCAAATCAAATCAAATCAAATCAAATCAAATCAAATCAAATCAAATCAAATCAAATCAAATCAAATCAAATCAAATCAAATCAAATCAAATCAAATCAAATCAAATCAAATCAAATCAAATCAAATCAAATCAAATCAAATCAAATCAAATCAAATCAAATCAAATCAAATCAAATCAAATCAAATCAAATCAAATCAAATCAAATCAAATCAAATCAAATCAAATCAAATCAAATCAAATCAAATCAAATCAAATCAAATCAAATCAAATCAAATCAAATCAAATCAAATCAAATCAAATCAAATCAAATCAAATCAAATCAAATCAAATCAAATCAAATCAAATCAAATCAAATCAAATCAAATCAAATCAAATCAAATCAAATCAAATCAAATCAAATCAAATCAAATCAAATCAAATCAAATCAAATCAAATCAAATCAAATCAAATCAAATCAAATCAAATCAAATCAAATCAAATCAAATCAAATCAAATCAAATCAAATCAAATCAAATCAAATCAAATCAAATCAAATCAAATCAAATCAAATCAAATCAAATCAAATCAAATCAAATCAAATCAAATCAAATCAAATCAAATCAAATCAAATCAAATCAAATCAAATCAAATCAAATCAAATCAAATCAAATCAAATCAAATCAAATCAAATCAAATCAAATCAAATCAAATCAAATCAAATCAAATCAAATCAAATCAAATCAAATCAAATCAAATCAAATCAAATCAAATCAAATCAAATCAAATCAAATCAAATCAAATCAAATCAAATCAAATCAAATCAAATCAAATCAAATCAAATCAAATCAAATCAAATCAAATCAAATCAAATCAAATCAAATCAAATCAAATCAAATCAAATCAAATCAAATCAAATCAAATCAAATCAAATCAAATCAAATCAAATCAAATCTAATCTAATCTAATCTAATCTAATCTAATCTAATCTAATCTAATCTAATCTAATCTAATCTAATCTAATCTAATCTAATCTAATCTAATCTAATCTAATCTAATCTAATCTAATCTAATCTAATCTAATCTAATCTAATCTAATCTAATCTAATCTAATCTAATCTAATCTAATCTAATCTAATCTAATCTAATCTAATCTAATCTAATCTAATCTAATCTAATCTAATCTAATCTAATCTAATCTAATCTAATCTAATCTAATCTAATCTAATCTAATCTAATCTAATCAAATCAAATCAAATCAAATCAAATCAAATCAAATCAGAATGTAAAAATAAACGCTATATAACTGATGGGCATATAAAATTCAAACCCAACAAGGAACGTCATTCAAGTAGATACAATTAGATAAAATAAAAAAACACAGTCATTCATATTAATAACAAATTTTAATGTTACTTCATACATTATATTTTCGATGACTTGTTTTATGGTGATCGCATGTGATCTTAGGTGGGGAAAAATGTATGTGTGCCACAAATAATATATTTATTAGTCAGTTCTAAGAGAAGAGAAAGGAAGCTAGGACGTATATTGAAAAAAGGGTCACCTAAACTAACTCTAAAGTATTGATTTAAGATTAGATTATACATAAGGTAGTTTATATTTATTTATGGTCATGTCATGTCATAATATAACTATACTCATGACTTCCTGTAAATATAAATATATCTTCCGTAATTTTTGATCATCAATCAAGCTTTTTGTATATCTGGAGTCAGTAGACTTATTTTACTTTTCGCTTTAACATTTATTGACAAATATAGAGCCTATGATGGCAAGTCGATGCTTATATGGCTCACTATATGTTGATGCAGATTAATTAATGAAACAGTATTAGCAGTACCTCAGTAGAAACAGTTAGAAATACAACATGACTCTTGGTATTACATCACACTTAGAAATGCTTTTTACGAAATAGGTTTTATTAAAATAATGTAAAGATATTGTGAAATAAATTAGGACTCAATTAAGACATTAAATTCCTTACCGGTAAGCTGTGTATCTATTTTACAAAGATTACAAAAAAGTGTTTTATAGAAGTAAATGATATACAAAATGTATAATTGAATTATCCTACCAAATAAAAATATTCTAAGCGATTTAACTCACCTATAATTTACGTTATAAAGACTACAATGCTTATTGTAAGTAGGTCACTATTTTTTAAACATTAATAACTATCTTGTTTTACTGTACTTAAATATTAGTTTTTTTTTAGTCTTAGTTTAGTTTTATTATAATAAAATTATATTGTACATAGCTATCAAATTAAATTTTATAAAGGTTTTAGTTCAAAAATATTATGTTCATATTATTGAGCAATTTGAGATACATACTTAAAATATACAGAAAAATACAATAACATGATCGATACACGCGAAGGTTTTATTGGAGCAACCGCGACTAATAAAGGCCAGTCGACTTTCCTTTCCGGCGCCGCAACACATTCATATCCGACACTATTAGTACACTCGTGTCTTCGCTATTCGTATTTACTAATTCAAATGCAGTAAATAATATCCATAATCAACTATGACAGGCAAAAGTGGAATATTTTGTCAAAAAAATGCCAATTTTTAATTATACCAGAAATATCGAAAAAAAACTCAACTAAATGAATGAAGATGCAGATATTTATCTCGTCATATAAATCAAATAGACTGGTGTAATGTTATTAATTCTGATTTAACAGACATTTTTTATCGTGTTGGATTTCTATTCGTATAGGGGCTGGTTTCCGTCCTTCTCAGTACTTATCGGTCGTCCCTTATATTTAATAATTTTAACTACACAAACTAATAGTAAATAACATTTATTTTATTTTTTTTTTTATGAAAAAGTAAAGGTGTAAGCTGAAGTTTATAAAGTTTTATTGCTTTTACTATTAAAAACAATTTACTAATAGATGATTAATGTTTACAAACCTAAATATTCTAAAATATGTGTTAGAATATTTTGGAAACATACTTATTTATAACAATCTTACATAAATATCACATTTTTTTAAAGTTTCCGATATAAAAACAAAGTATTATATGTGACTGATAACATTTATCAAAAATAACATTTAATTTACTTTGAGAGATTCTACTTTACTTACATCGAGACTATCACATACGTTCTTTATTTTAACTCCATAGCTGCGTAAGTAGAAGTTCATGAAAAGCAAGAAAAAGGAGCTGATGCTGAACAAACAGAAGTAATGGAAGGCGGGCGGGATCTGACACGGTGAGAGCTTCTGTTGGTAGTGGAGATTTGATAGAACAAGAACAAATTGCACCTGTAAATATATACGAGTTATTAAATCCTTATGAGCTTGAATATATTAATGACTAGTAGTAAATCCTCTGAGCGGAAAAATAATTATTGTTTTGTTATTTGTTTTCCACAAAAAAAATACATATAGTTGAAAAAAACAAGTATTTTTTTAAGAAAATCTAAAAAATAAATAGTATCAAATTCATTGCTAAATTTTTAAAGTTTTGCAATATACTTTATCTGCAATAATTTGTTTCCACGACTTTATTGCAAATAATGATGGAATGGTCTTTTTAAAAATTAATAATAATAATGATAATCTTGTAACATTTTTCTTAACCAGGAAGTTAATGTGATGGGGTCCGCACAGATTACAGCTTGTCTTTTCAGTAACTTTTATAAACTTAAATAATTTTTGAACTGGTATTCAAGAAAACTATAAAGTCTGTGTTCTACTCACCAATTGAACTTTAGTCAAATGCTTCTTCCACCAGACAAATTTGGAGTACTCTGGCCCCAGAGAAGCGAGCCCATAATATGCATACATCAACACATGCACGAAACTGTTTATCAGACCAACTACCACGAAATGATCTGAAGGGTGGAACATCAAGTGGAACCAGGTCCAGGTCAGCATAAGACTGTGGTGGAACACGTGTAGGAAGGTCACTTGGTTGTCTTTCTTTCGGAGAACAAAGAATACCGTATCAAGCAAATCCACGTGCTTCGCTATGAAATATGGCCAAATTTCTGTAATCACCTGAGAGAAAGAAAATTATTTTAATACATATTATTTGGATCAAAACGTATTTTGTTAAATATAAAAAGCCAAGTAGGACTAATGGAACTAAGAGAAAAGTTTTTATGTTTTCTCATTTCTGGTTCGAAAAACAAGTAAGCAATCGATCTGCAACTCCACTTAGCCTATTATTATACATAGTAATACATTACAGACACTATTTTTATTATTACTTACTATTTTATTGAATATTCTAGATGTTATTAAAGAACTAATAATATCTTACAGTTTTGAGATCATCGCCTTTTGGACACCTTCTTGCTATTATTCCGTGTTTAATAATATATCTTGAATACTGAAAAGAATTAACTCAATATCGTTTATGACATTTAAGTTTAATTAATAGTTTCGACTTAGAATCGTAGCTATTTAATATATTTATAAAAGTATTTTAGTATTTATTGTATTTGTATTTTTTGTAACCATTTTAATAAAACCCCAGATTAAAAGTGAATAGCAATGTTAAATACTTACAAGAAAAACTGCGTACATCGAGAAGGCGACTTGAAAAGCGTTGTAGAACATGAGTATTCTATTTAACGCATAAGGTTGTCTATTTGTCATAAAATAAGGCAATATTTTCAGAACTAGTAATAGATATACAGCTATAACTGCAAACAGACCTACTGTTGTTTCTGTGAAAGACCATGCTTGAACTCCATCTGTAATTTGTGTTTATAATTGTCATAAAATCAATTAATAACTATTAATAAAAGTTAAAGCGCTCGTCTCTAATGTAGCTTTTAAAATGTATTTAAAATCTTGAATATAAGGAAAATATCCTAATTAGAATTTTATGTTTTTTTGTAACGTACTTAATACATTACTCTGATCATAAAAGTCGTGGACTTCCTCCATTTTCACAAACAATACAATTAATACTAAAACTCTTCGTAGAGTAGTCCGAGTTAACTAAATTCAATGTTGATTACAAACAAACATATATACAAGAATGTAATTAGGATGAACGCACTCAAAACTGTTTTTTTAAGTGATAATAGTTTTAAAATACTTGAAGATAAAACACATTTTAGTCCGATATCGCTTGACATAGAAATGAAAATATTACGAAATAGACTTTTGTATTCAAATAAGTCTGATTACCATTTCACTATTTACATTGAAGTAGTTTGTCTGAACGTAAAAAATGTTAAAATGTAATATTGTGATTAGGAAATTAACAAACGCAAACCTAAACTAAAAAAATTTTTTTTTAATACAGCGAAGAGTTTGTTCATTGTTGTATTTTCTTTAAAATGGTGGAACTTTCTGCCTCCCTTTTGCATTTGAAAAAACACAGGTCTCGAAACTATATATAACCCTTGCAACCAGTATACAAAAATTCAGCAAAGTATTATGTAAGTAATAAGTGCCTTCTACAAAAACTATAGCAAATTCCTACAATGTGGTTTCTTTTCATTTTAGAGCCTGAAAGAAATTTTTCCCATATGCTTTCTTTTTACGGAATCGTAGCCATCAGATAGTATTAAAATTTAGATTAACGGATAAAGAAAGAAACTCAAAATATTATATAAAAACATTACTCTTTTTGACGTATTCGGTTAAGAATAAATAAGTCCATGAATCAATGAATAACAAATTGTTACAAACGAGTAGGTTAATAGCAATTTGTGGACAATATTATAATTTCTCAGTGAAAGTAGAATGACTCTTTCGGAATATGTTAGACTTGAGAAAATTTGTCGTAATTCAAATAAATAATATTTCCATTTTATTTTGTCATTGTTTTATTTAGTTTCCCAATTATTTAATATGTAGTGGGACCGTTAAAAATAGATTAACAAAATACATCATAAAGTAAAGTATTGTAATAAGATCAGGTTTATTTTAAGATATTTATTATTTATAACCACATATATTAATAAATAATACAATAATACATTCTTCAGGAACTTTTTTTTAAATAAACCTAAAGAGAATAAATAAATAATATGTTTAGAGATTAAATTTGCAAAAAAAATTAATTAGCTATTTTTGAGCTTGATGTATGTTAAGTATTCTCTAGTCAAGAGACACAATTCCCCGTTGTTCCCCGTGTGCAACAATTGAGCAACGACAACTGAACAGCAGTTATTGAATTCCTTCGGGTTCGCGCTTGCTGTTTGCTCAATTCCCGGCGCAATGAGAGTCAGCCATGAGGGCTCGTATCCAATTTATGGCTGACGGCCCATTGAGTTAACCGGTCTGCAACGATAGGTTTGAATCTCTTTTCTTCGGTCTCCGTCGTACGAGAGAGGTTTGTCATTTTGTATGAGTATAGAGGTCGAAACCTTTTACCGCCGAACATTTTGAACATTACAAAACATATTGTAGATTGTGAGGTAAAAACAGCGGTAGCACTTGGCGATGATTATTTATTATATTTCCTAATTTCCCCTTCTTTCTTGCTGATCGTTCGTGTTTGTTGCGTTCGTGTTGGGAACCACTTTTATAAATGAAATATAGCGCTTAGGGAGAACTGTTGCGCGTTTTGTGGACCTGACCGGTAGGATTATTTCAGGAAGACTACCGCAAGCGTATTTTGATCCAAGTACAGACCCCTAGCATTCTAATGGTTAGGAAGAACAATACGGTAGAAAGGCTTATATTTTAAGGAACTTTTTTTAAGGACTGAATATGGCTAGAAAGCGAATTAATTCTCTTTCTGTAAGCAGAGTTGGAAGGGGAGCAGAGAAGCTCGTCACGTTAGAAACAACCTGTATCTTATGGAAAATGTCTACGTTCCTTAGTACCATCTTTGTGGCCTGTTCGTTGGAGTGCCACGGTTGAGGATGAAAGCGCTTGTCTGGTTTGCCGGGTAATCTTAAAAATAAGAGCATTCTATATTGCTAGAATCCCAACATAACCGCATTCGCTTTCGCCTAGGAAGACACATTCAGCAATAACGCAAGCAATAACGTTGTAGACAGTTTTCTATAAAAATAAAATATTGTTTAATAGTTATTTCTAGCCAATAGTTTCAAAAACACTTAAAACTAGATGCAGTTTATATTTATGAGGAAAAACATAAGAGTATTTATTTCTAATCTGACAAAAGGGAAAACTACTAAATAAAAAAATATATAATTACTTGCGAGTAGTTAATTATGAATATGATATGATTCATAAGATAGAGATTCTGACACTTAAAGAATCTAAAAATTGTCAATTTCATCATTTCATCTGCATGAGGTTGATTTGAAAACAATTTGGCGAAACAACTGTGGCCAATGGACCGTCAATTGATCTTTTTGCACCAATACTCTCCTTTGCTAACCTCCAGTATATTATTGTGTCATTTCATTCCAGATATATCTTATTGGTCAAAAGTGTGTTTAGTAATGCTACTTCTCCTAAACGAATTATGATGGGATGTCGAAAATTGGCAGAGTTGTCGAGGACAGTGACATAGGTCCTGAAGTTTTTTGGTGAAATTTGTAATTGTAGTTTTTTATTGAATGCTCAAAGTGTGTCCCATACAGTTAACATGTTAACAACAGTTAACATGTGGAACGTTTTGAAAGCGCACACGCAAATTCTTATTGGGCTTAAGATTATAGCCTCATTTACTCTCCTATTTTTACAAATATGTGAAATTCATTCAGTAACAATGCTTTGCTCATTTCCATCTCCCGGGTACAGTGGAGGACCTAGTTACTAATGTATTTTACAATATAAATTTATATTATACTGATTATAAGTTAAATTTCTATAAAATTACCATCGATATTACTATAGAACGGATACTGTTAATCATACCATTCATATAAATGAAATCATAACTAAATAAAACGTCACCTACAAGAATGATTGTAAAGTTAAATCACAGCACATACAGAAATAAACTATACTCTGTCACGCACATCAATTACATATTAAAAAAGTGAATAATATTAATATTAAACTATGTTATACATTTAATTGTAAGCTTCATCAACTCCAGACATTTCGCACTCACTCTCATCCTCTCTTTCATCTGATGAATCATTTGTGTTAGCTCTAATTTTTTCTGATATTATATCTAAAGCTTCAATAATAATACTGAACCAGAAATAATACCAGCCATAAGAATAAATATTGTTTTTTATTTGACATTCACTAACATTCTCTTTTTTCAGACCGTACAATCAAATTTAAATTTCAAGTTTAGAATCCCTGTAAATATCCAAAAACGTCTCGTAAAAAAAGTGATTTACTTGTACTTTGCTGTACTAGATGGCGTTAGTTAGTAGAATAGATAACATTATCGTCGTTCCTTGCTCTTTCCTTATTTCAGTTCCAAACCAATCCACCTCAGTAATTTTTTTTATTTATTTAGTTAAGCCTACTAAGTTGCGTTTATTAAGTTTAGTTAGAATGTTGCCATTTTTTTTATATCCCACATTTAGCTAATAAATATGAATGAATGAAATGTCTATTGGCAGGTCTAGTGTCGCAAATATTGAACTTATTAGTGTCTTCTTCCTAATTACTAACAAACAGAGGGTGTGTAAAAGGCGACCTAAATTTCATAAACAATATTATGAAAATGCTTTGTACACTTATAAGTACAAAATATATAATATAGTATCTATAACATCGTTCTAAAAATGATTAATTATTCGATCTATATGTTGAAGTGAACTTAGAGAATAGTTCAATATTTGAAACTTTTTCTCATACGTAATTTTGTATTACTTATAAAATAAATATAGTAAGTTATACGATGTCTATGAACTTTAATAAAACCGCTAATATTAAATAAACAAAAGGGACACAAGTCACTTTATTCACAAGAGGTTCAAATGGCACAAGTGTTCCTTGAGGTGATGACATTTCTACATCTTCAGTACATCGTCTAGTCGTTGCTTAATACGTCATTGATATTACATTAGTGAATATATCCGTTAGAAATACCAGCCTTGTGTTAAATTGGTACAAAGAAGTCGATATTCAATATTTATGTTATATCTGCGCACTTCACTGAATCTGCAAGCTACGGGTTGCAAAACCGCTGGTTAAATGAGAAGGTTTAGTTTAACATTTATGACTATCGAGTGCCATCGACTTTATCTGTTATTATTCTTTCGTATGAATACCTAAAACCTTTCAACTGCTAAAAAGTTATTTGTATCTGTTACAAATAAAGAAATATTCTTGTTAACAATTTATGTCCTAGATTCTAGATGTAACACTGTAAAAATAAATATGTTATGCAAATATATAATATGTAACTAAATTATCAGGCTTAGGATAATTTTATTGTATATATTAAAATCAACTTGTAATACTTGATTGAGCTTTAAATGTAAATGTTCATTTAAATTAAGTTATGAATATACTTTTAAAATTTCATCACCATCAAAGTCAAATTTTGTTTCGTATTACTATATAATAAGATCTCAGATAAGACATCTTATTATTTTCAATTAGAGTTTAATTCATGGCCGCTTGCGCATGTCTTAATAAAGTTCTTTCATATATTAATTTCTATCACCTCTCATCTATAGCCTCCAAATAAAACAACATAATGAATGAAATGTGGCCTCCTCTATTATTTACGCTAAATTAATAGAGCAATTTGAGTTTTAAAGGTCACCTCAAGATTTATTTGATGTGACTATAATTGACTGCACTGACATCATTAACTTGTCTCAGTTTTGTACGGAAATTAAAAGCCAAGCCATATTTATTATGGATTATTTGATAAATACAGAAATATATACATTGCGTATAATTTTTGAAATCGTATTAGACGTTTTGATCAGAATCTGTTCTCTTCTGAAAGACTTTTTGCAAGTTAAGTATGATTATACAATCCCCTTGGTATCTCTGTTCAAATTTTTTGCATACTCTCATTCCTAAATACATTTACAACTTTCACTAGTTTCTAAACATCTGATTAAAAAAAACTTATAATCTAAATAAATTGTCGTTTACTAATCCTTGGACAATCAAATAACATTAATACTAATATATTTAATATTAAGTTATTCTTAATGTTAATATTTTGACTCCTGTAAGGAAAGCTAATATTACACTGAGTTGAGTAATATGTGGAAGCAAATGTTGGGAATACTAAATCACGATGACTTGCAGAAATAATTTTAAGTCAAGGCAGTTTCCTTGTTCAATATTATTGAGCTAAGAATCACAGACAGCGTTCGAACTATTGTCAACTTTGAATTAATTTAAAGAAATTTAACATCTTTATGTCCTCGTGTCACAAGATAGTAGAAAAAATGTGGTGAGTCATTAAAGAAAATAATCTTCATTAATAGTTTATCTAGTATATTCTCTATTATCTATATTATTTCATTTATATTTTAGTTTTAATATGCTGTTTGAGGATAAGTTGTAATACTCTATTCAATATCCAATCACAGCTCCATCTGTCGGACGTAGATAGTTAGATCTAGACCTAAATTTCATACTAAACCGACATATATGAAGAATGAGATTCATCTTTGTATATTGTAAATGTAAATATGGTTTCGATCAGTAAGAGTTCAGAAATTAATTAGTATGGAACAAACGTACCGCCAGTTATATATATTTATTAATATTGTCAACCGCCGCAGTCAAATAGTTAATATATTAAGTGGAAGTATTTCCGACTGGTATTTAGCAACTGTGGTATATTAAATGCGTAGGACACTTGCAAAATGCGTTTGCGTTTCGCAACGTTCCCTCGCCGAGCCGACCACTCAATTATACAGGACCTTTTACTTGCTATTAAAGTATATAAAATATATATACGTAATTTCCTAAGCTAAACGAGGTCCTCGTGTAACTAGAATATATACATAAATATGAGAAATATGTTCATAGGTGTTTTTTATTATCTTCACTTATAAATAAGAAAAATAAGCAAGATGTTTAAGTGTGTTTTCCTTCAAATTCATCCCACCATTAAAATTACAACAAAAATGTACAATATCATTTATAGAAACTCTTTTTAAATATTTTATAAACAATAATTAATATTTTTAGAGATCTTCTGACCAAAATGTAAGATATTATTACAATAATATTATCTAGATATCTTTCCTATTTTTTTCTTTTCGCCCTATTCATGGACAACACTTGCTACTTACCACTAGGTGGGTGAAGTCATATGCCGCCATGTCTTTCGATTGTAGATATTGGACGTGCCCCACGATTTTATTTTAGTTTAATCAATGCATATGTTTAAAATTTGTATATTTCAAAAATGACATCTTTTGTCATAGGTGTTTACATAAATGTATATTACATTTTCAGGAATTTATGTAACCATAGATATAACCAGAAAGTGAGTAGGTTACGAGTTACTTTATTTTGAAAATATAACAATGTAACAATGACTGTATCCATGTAATAATTTTTTTAGCTTTTAGCACATTTATCTGTAATATAAAACCGTTTAACTTAAAAATTCTTTTATTACTTTTTTACGGATTAAAACTCGAGATGTAAGTGTCTGACACTTACGTCTCGAGTTTTCGAAAATGTAACCAAATTATACGCGAATTTTAAATCCGTAAAAAATAGTTTTATTTCAAGTGTGTACTCGTCAAAATTTAAGAAAATACAATATTTAAAAGTATTTGTATGTGTTTGTATGTATGTAAGCGTTTTTTTTGGTTTTATTTTCTCGAGATTTGATACTTTGGATTATGCGATTTAGTTTTGATTTGGTTTTGATATCATACGATACGTATTCAAGTAACTTAGAGCTAATTAGTTTTCCAGCAAAATTAATAAAATGGATGTTAGTTTTTGTTCGAAAATCTTAAAAGCCGCATATTCGCGATTTGTAATAAACTAATAGCGCGATCGCAGTTGTTGTGGCTGTACTCAATGCGAATTAACGTAACTTACGATTAATTAATTTTTTAGCGAAATTGACCAAACGATTTCTTAGCTTATTTTAAAATACTGAAAATAATATATTCGCGAATTCTAAAAAAACTAGTTCCTTTTCTTCTTTTTTTTTTTGTTCGTTGGAAAAATCCATTACCCCTTACCCCATCGACCAAGAAGGTGATGGTAAAACTAGTTCCTATCAATACGTGTTAATGTCAACAAAGTGCTTATAATTTTAAAACATCTAGATAAATCTCAAATATTAAATATATATATATTTTTTAAGAAAATGTAGAAAATAAATAGTATAAAATTTATTTTTACACATGTATAGTTATGAAATGTGTTATATCTGCGCTAAGTTGTTTTAATGTCAGCAAAAATGTATTAAAAAACATTTAGTAATATAACATCTTTTTTAACAGGAAGTTAATATAATGGGACTCGCAACCCATCACGCTTGTTCATTAAAAAATATCTAATATACCTTCCGCATAGCAATAATAATCATTTAGCAATAATAATGATTTTATATTATGAAATAACATCGTGATATTACTTTCATCTCTACTTTTATTATATTTACTTCTAAACCATTATTTTTCGCATGGAATTTGAAACCAACAGAAGAACTGTAAAGTTCAAAGACATTTTACATCAAACATTTTTATTATCTATGTTTAAGTTATTATAATTTTATACCGAGTTTAATAGTTACAGATTATTCTTAGCTTAAGCCGAATATAACTATTTTCTTTGTACCTATTAAATATCCATTGCGTGTGAATATATGATTTTTTTATTACGATAGGATTAGAGTTAACTACTCCTAAGTAATATTTTAAAATTGCAAAGAATTCCACACAAAATGATGTAATGGACGAAAAATTAAAAATATTCATCTGATCTGGTCTCGTTGTCTAGATGATCCACTATCGAGTGTGAAGGAACCCATTGCAATACAATAAGTTTATACAACTTAAATAAGGAGTAAGCTGAAGTCATAATCTAAATAAGCTGAAATTAAATAAAACTTTAACTTTAACTTAAAATTTAAGCTAGCAATTTAAATATCTATAAAAAAATCATCTGTCTCTATCTAATTATTGTAATATTTAATAATAACAAATCAGCTCTATACTTACTAAAGTGCAACCGGCTATTACATCTAATATCTCTTATTACTCGTTAAAATCATTCAAGTTACAGAAAATTCTAGGCTTAGATCGTAGAGTCTCTACAAGTTTGACTTATTTATTATATTCTGGGAAATTATTATAATAATTATTATAATTAATAAAATTCTAATAGCGCTATAGTTCTTTTACAAATATTTTGTAATAATATATTTTAATAAACGTTTTCAAAATTTTTTAGTGTCACGGTCATTAAAACAAATAAAGCTCTCACACCCATCACGATATTGTTTTTACGTGACATATGTATGTACTTTGACATCTACGTGACAATAACATGAGCACCAAAATAGAAGCTCCTGCTTCAACAAAAAAAGAAATAATGTTTATTATTGTATAAGTAACTATTCTAATGAGTAATTAGTTTTTTATCTGTTTAAAATACCGAATGATTAAAACAAACGAGATTTAGTTGCGTTTAAAAACCACAGTGAAAAAGGCGTTATCAATTATCATTTAAAAGAAACTGAAATAATTCGTCCCTCGATACAATCACTGCGAAATGTTAGGACACCACCACACAGGTTGTGAAATCGTCGAACGCGCTGCTCGGCTCTCAGTTGTAAGCCAGCACTGGAGCACTTTGCGCTGTGCCACTTCGAGCGACCTTCACTTAGCCTTGAGGTGAGTGTGGCAACGTCTTAAACTTGACTTTGGCTTGGTTATGGTATACGTGCTGGTTTGGTGGCCCACTTGGTTATGTTTCTAACTGCTTCATAGAGACATGAGCAGTATTTGATTCTTGATTGTTTGGTTCTTCAAGGTTACATTACAATCATGTTAGATATCTAATAAATTATAATTATGTATAAATAATATCTAATTAATAATCCAGATTAGAAGTTGTAGAAGGTGTTTATAAATATTACAATATCATAAATATTTTTTTTTATTTTTGCTTTTTATATACAATCTCAATTAATGTTAAAATTATGTATAAATTATTAATGTATAAATTTGAGTTTTAAATATTTCTTTCACATCACAAATATACTATATTTGTAAACAATTTTTTAAATTATAACCATCTTTGAAAAATTTTGTCCCAACTTGGAAAGATTTTCTTTTTAATTGTTACTCTATTTATTTTCGTCTCCCCTATATAATAAAAAATTTACAAAATTACAATACGACTGTCACATAATTTAATTTTAAATGAAATATAACCAAATTATAATTAAAAAAGGTACCCACAGACCAGAAATTTTGACGTCAACCGATTTTTTTTAGATATTTCAAAATATAACTCAAATGGCAGTGTTTATAAAATTCTTGTTTATATTTGACACAATCCGGTTCTTTGTGAATAAATAAAAAACAAGTCCTAACTAAATAGGTATTTAAATATAATTAGTATAGCTCTTCCTCCTCACGGCGAATCATCGAAATACGAATCCATTTTATTACAATTTAATTTATATCACCAATTATAATACATTAATATACCCATTTTAATAATTACTAACTTCAATAATGAGCTTTTATATTTAAATAGTTTATTATATTTTAAATTGTTTATACACAACTAGTCATTTAAGAGTACTTAAGTTTGATAAAAAAATTAATTACCTATAATCTGGAACACTATATATATATATATATATATATCGTGTATCGATCGACAATCTTATCAATTTAGGATTATATGTTAATTACATGATAGTAATATTTAATTAGCTATTTCTTTTCCTCAGTAGTTCTTTTTTTGGGTGAATTTAAAAAGGTTAATATTATTTTTTTAAATATATATAAGGGAAGAAATAACTAAGACTAAAAATTTAAATATCTAGACAGACACACATAATATAATAGTCAATAATGTTAGAAAATATACAGCAACGAGACATATCCCAAAAGTTAACGTTTTAAAACTATTACGACTTAAACATACTTTTTATTTTCTGATTTTTCAATCAATTGCAGTTAACCATTAACTAAAAGGTTTAGTATATCTCAACCTTTTAGTTATTTTTCTGACTTTTCTTACTTATGCTCTTTATCATTATCACTGAAACACACTGAAGTAAAACACATACTCCGGAGTGTCTTGCTAGTTCTTCTCTATGAAAGAATGAATACTCTCTAAAAACGGGCAAGTAAAATAATGTTTCATATGCATTGTGTACTTAATAGAAATAAACACCTTTGACTTTATGTTAGTTTTGCAGTTTTTTACAAACTTTCAACATGTCTTTAAAGAAACAGTACAATTCTTGTTACATAAAGCTTAGTTAATATCGCAACTGTATTGTTATTGTTATTTGTATTGATCTATGATAAGGCTGTTATTAAATATTGTAATTATTTCATAACACTATTTAATTGTCGTTGTTACTGAGTAATAACAATATTAGCACTCTATTAATAAACATATTTTGAATGATTATGTTCTAATATGTTATAAAATATTATAATATGTTGTATGTAACCTACCAATATTCCTTTGACCCAACAATATTTTTTGTTTAAATTTGGGATGACTCTATTTAAGAACCTAGATCTCTTCAACTTATTTAGAACCGAATGCCAGAACCTTCGTTTCCTCCCTTCCGCCTCCTCAACTCCCCCGATTATGGCTTCCTAATAAAAAACTACCTTCATACAAAAAGCTACCAAAATTAACCTTTTTTTTTATTTTTTTTACAATTTCATAACCTAACCTTACAATTCTTTTTGTTTTTTATATTATTTTTTACTTTATTATACAGAAAAATTTACAAAAATCTGTAAAATTATTTTCGCGTAAAAATACATTGTTCTTAAAATTTTAACAACGGGCACATTGCCACCATTGCTCTCTTTGCACATTGCTCTCTTTGAGCAAACCCACAGATACAGAGAAACAAATAAAAATGACTACAAAAAAAAAATAATTCAGGACATTGTAATATTATTATAATATATTTCACAAATGAAATTATAGAAATTTATACAATTTCTTAGCGAAATTTAATATTGTCTACAAAATTTTATTTTAATGTCACAAAATTTGATATAATAAGGAGTAGAAATTTAATATTTAAATACAATACCGATTCTTAAAGTTATTCCTTCAGTTATTTGTCTAATATTTGTTTTATTAATTATTATACCTTAGATTAATAGTCTGAGCAGAAAACACGTTGCGGTTAGACTGAAATGTTACAACCGACATATTATAAAATCACGAACTCGAAAACTGGTTATTTTATAAAAAATATCATAAAGATTTACTTGTACTTGTAGAGATACATTGTTTTATAGATGTCGCATTATGCGATGGGAAAGTAATGTTGTTGTAATATTATTTAACAGATGAGTAAGTCAATATTTAAAGTTAGGGTTGTTAAAACTTCCTTGACTCTACGCGACAAAAGCACAACAATAATTATTAATTATTTTACAAACCAAATAAACTAAGGTACATTACAAAGGAGTTTTATAAAATAAAAATTGCAGAATACGATGTTATCACCTGAATAGTTTGCGAAGTATTGGAACACAATAGATTTGAAAGACTTTTTCTCAATATATTGGTTAACTGTTTTGTATCAGATGTAAAAGTATAAATAATAATAAAAATATAAGTTCAACAAATACCAACAAAGCAGAACCAATTCAAGTAAGTAATGTCGCAAATTCTGAATCAACTCCCGGAGTTACGACAGCGCCTCGCGACGCCTCACTAACTACCAGATCAAACAAACGTTAAAGTTATCTTACATTTTCAACATCTTCAAAGTTCAAACACATGTATTATATCTGACAGGCAAATTTAATATTATATTGTTTTATTTTATATAATATCAAGCTGATTTGATAATAATTGCTCTTTTTTGACCTTCTTCGTTAATGTTCGTAATAGTTTGGAGAATAGTCAATCAAAAAAATACTTTTAAAACATTACATATATTATATATATTAGTATTTTCTGTTAAAAATTTTGTATATACTTTGTATCGCTCCGTTTGGTTACCGACTGTTTCGAAGAGTTTTCCTCCTTCAGAAATGGTAACAGGCAGAGCTAGTATTTACAAAACAAAAATAATTATCACGTTATCAAAAAGGAATGTCATTAATTTATTATTATACTAGCTGTTACTCGCGGTTCTACCCGTGAATAAACAATTTTATTAAAAGTGGTAGCGTTATGGTAGCTAGCCTATAGCTTTACTCGTGAATTCGTCTATAACAAACAAAATGAACTTTGGAAATCCATCCTATTGATTTTAAAATAATCTCGTTTAAACAAACAAACTTTTAATAATTTCAATATAGATAAACATGTGTAATATCTAATTTATAGTTTAATGAGGAACTTGATGGTTTATATATCAACGTCATAATGAAAAAGTTGTATATAACATGTAAAACGACAAAAAATATAATTGTCTAACCTTTAATTTATGAACGAACAAACACAGGGGACAAAGGACAAGTGTTTGATTTAAATGTAATTACAGTTGGCGAAACTTTACAACGACCTTTATCTACATTATTATAATTACTTTTATAATTTCTTTTTTATCTCTCTATCTCTCTCGTAATTACTTGATATCATTACTAACATATCATCTATACTAATATCAAAAAGCAGATCAGTTTGTGTGTTTAAATGTGCTAATCTTTGAAACTACTGAATAGTATTAATATTCTTTCAAGAGGTTACTATAGGCTACTATACTACTATTAGTTCCTTTAATAGCTAACAGAATCGTACGACTTTGTTTTGTATCCCGAAAATTACACCAATCTTTATTATTTAAATTTCTAAATCGTTTATACTTTAAATCATTATTAGTTAATGATATTAAGAAATGATATGAAAGTCCAATAAATTCTTTGAACCGAGAATTCAGCTCAGTTTAGGTCTTACCTTCAAAGGTGAACGGCTGGATGTGGCAACCATTTCAAATACCGACTAAAAGACAACGTGAAATAACTTATACTATATATTTCATTTGTTTACACTTAACGAGTTTATTGCATGTAATATATAATTTAATTAAATATCATGATAATATCGACATCACCTAAAATTATTGTGAAAATTTTTACTATAATGAACGAAACAAAAATAGCGACGACTTCCATAGTACTGGCAAAAAAGTCATTTGATTCCTTTTGAACACGTCTCTTCGTAGTTTTCCGTGTTATTTTCCGATACGGAACCATTCAGAGAGGTGTAGCCAATGACTGCGAGCTGATTGTAACACCAGTGACACACATTGCAACCTTTGCACAAAAGCAACAACACACCTATTGTTGATTTCAAAGCGATTTGTGATGTATCTAACATATATTGCATAACTTACACAGAAATATATATGGTACAATAAAATATAGTTGTTATTGTCATTTATTCGGTTTCCTATATATTTAGAAAGAGACCACTAGTTTTTGTAGATACTACTTTAAATAGTTAACATTCCATTCATAGTTTTATAGTTTTACACAATTCCCTATGACAATATTATATACCCTTGAGTCTTAAAGCCAAGGTGGTTTAAGTGAAATTGAGCAATTATTCGCTTTGAATTTTGTCTCATTATTTTGACGGCATTCTGTCACGACATTCATTTGATCAAAATTTATTTCTTGCGAATTAATTGCAATATATCAAACTTCCTCAATTAGACGTTTGTTCAACATCTAGTTGAAACATCACTCACCCCACTGTAAGGAAAATATAAAAAGGAATGAACATCATATAAATAAAAATTTGATTCCATATAATATTTTACTTATATATACTTATATATTTTATATGCCTACCTAAAATCTTCTTACATATATCAGTTGTGTCCTCAGCCTATGTTCGGACGTTTATCTTAGAAATCAGTCGTTTTGTCGGCAAAACCATATATTTAATTTTATACAAGGATGATCCCCTTATTTGGATTGCACTAACAAAGGCTGTTTGTAAAATTAACATATTGACTGGTCTCCTATAAATAAATTATTCGTTGAAGACATTAAATACTAAATCAATTATTAAATAATATACTTACATATATATAAACAATTACAAGAAGTCATCATCATCATCATGTTTTAAAACTCTGTACAATATCAGGTAGATAATTATAATATTATCTATCTATCTACTTAATAATTTAGTTCTTATAAGATACGGTATCTGTATAATAGTATATAGATATAATAATATATAGATATTGAGTATGGCCTCATTAGCAAAGAATATGTTTTATAAATGTTTACAAAACTAACTAGAAACTAACTAACTTTTGTTATACTTGGATTATCCCTGGGTATTAAATACTTATACTGCACTTATTAGTTTAATTTAAATATATGAATATCCCACTGGATATTCATAATCCAGATCCAATCCTATGACTTCAACACGTATATAGTATTTAAAAGCCAGACTCAATCAATTAACAATGATATGTCCTGTATGCAAACTATGAATTGACCAGGGAGCTAGCTATCTTATCTTATAAGATTAAAAATATATATCAAGATGTCACGATGCTTTATTATATACTGCTAATACCCACGCAACAGATGTGTTTTAGACATACGTTCTAACAACACTGAAAAAAATTGGTGTAGATAAACTTGACTGTAATTATGGTGTGTTGTTCCAAAAACGAGTGCAATCTGCTTATAAGCTTTGAGCAAAGCACAAACCAGAGCTTGCTATCAAATTACTACATTATTCTTGAATTACTATCAATAAGATGAATTTTGATAATTGTCGAAGGAAATAGATAATGTTTGTCTACAAGTCTTATACTAATAACACAGTAGAAGGTCTAAAAGCTATTAAACCTAAGTGTTGCATACAACTAGTAGTTAGGACTGACCAGTGCTATTGAGAGCGTAGCGATCATTCACCTCTATCTATTAAAGGATCAAATTAATGTTTCCTAACTATTCTATACAAGAATTTATTTATTTAATAAAATTATTAATAAACCCAAAAAACATTTACTAATTATAATATAATAAATCAAAAAGATGATTCAAAGGGTTAACCAATTTAAGATAAAAAGCAATTTAATGAGAGAGGTCAAGATCGCTAGTTTTATGACGTTGCTACATTTTCACAAACAGCGCTGCGGTTACTATAACAAAGGATCAAACATTATTTTCTCATTTAACTACGTACTTCTGAGAAGCAGTTGATAGCATTAATGTACTTTGAACTTAGGTTATTGTGAAATGAGATAATATATTGTTTAAGCACAAGTCTCTGGTTGGGTTTTGCTTATCGTAGTTCCGGTTCTAAACTCAATATACTTTTTGTTTAATGTAAGATTTCATTCAGAAAAAGACCAAGAGGAAGGAAGTTATTTACAATTCATCTGAAATGACTTGTAAATATTTGTTTGAAAACCAATAATGTGCCAGTCATTAGTGCTATTTATTTATTAAATTGTAAATAGTATAAAATTTCTCTTTATTATGAGTTTTTTGTAAAACGCACAAGCTGAGTGGGTCAAGATCGTGTTCATACATACCGGTTCATTGCGCCACTCGCTCTTATGAAACTTTAATAACACTCATGACTTCGCGAATTGTATACAAATATACTAAATATACTAAATTATTGTTATAAAATATACATTAATTATACATTGATTATCTTCAATTGCTCTCATTCTTTGTTTTTGAACACATTCGCGTATTTATTTCCAAAACCTTTATACGCCATATTTGTTAATATTTATATTTCAAAGATTTAATTTTACCGAAAGAAAATAACATGTACCGTTATAAAGGTATATTATTTTAATTTATTGTAATATAGGAGGATATATCAAATATTTAATATTACAATTAGTGTCTTATAACAAAACTTGCAGGTTGTCAATATATGACATTTAAACCTTGCCTCAGACGACGCAACTCAATTAGAACCTCTTAAAATTTGTTAATATACGTGTCATGGTGATTGATTTTATTAATTTATAGAAGATATATTATATTCAAAATTAATATTAACTGTACATTGTTTACGAAATTTATTTCTTTGTTTTCTTTGTATATTTTAAGTAACATGGACAAATTAATTTTTCTAATATATATTTATTGTTTTGAAATAAATATATTGGTTGTCTGTAACAAATGTAGCTATGATAAGTTTATATAAATTTTCCATTAGAATGTAATACTTTTCGAATTTTAAAGATGTTCTTTTAACGTTATAGTATAATAAGCGGTAATTTGCTACGGAAGTTTTTTTATTGTAAGGTAATAAGTTTATTCTCGGACAGTTACTGAGATACTTGATCTGATAAATACATATATTTTTTACGTGACGTAATCAAATTTTAGGAAAAAAACTATTGTTTAATTCGCCAAATCTCAGTGAAGAGGCATGTGGTCCTTTTACTTAGCACTTAGTATATTGGTAATAATCAATCTACACATCAATTTAGATAGTCAAGGTCACGGGACGGGAACGTTGCGTCAACGATATGGTACAGTTAGCAAAACAGTAGTGAAGTCATTCTCTTTACTAGTGTTTTTTTCTATTTACTGACCTAACTTTTGCTAGAGGTTGCGCTAACACTGTACAGATTCAAAACAGAAAGAGAAAATACCTTCAAAATTGTTTACAAATACCATTAGGAAAGATCACAACAATGACTGTTACTACTCGCAAGGCTGAACTAAATTAATAATAAAATAGTTTTTTCAATATTTTACAACAGAAACAGTGCCATCTGTTTATTTACAACACAACTATATTCTCATAGAACGCATCTCGCTTTCCGTGTACTTTTAATTACGCACATATGATGATTTATATAATTTATATCATTATTATTATTAACAGGCTTTTATGTAGCTTTTATGACAGCATTAAATCGTTATTATTCGACAAATTTCAATCGGTATAGTGTTTAAATAATACACAAATACACAGACTGACAAACAAGGGTAGAGAAATACATTTGTAACCAAAAGTTTTTTGTAAGATTATTTTATTATATATCTAAAACGAACTGTTATCAGCGACTTCATTCTTTTTGTTCTTACGTAAAGATCAGAGAATTTATCAGTCAGAAAAATCCTATAATTAATTTGATAAAATTTATTAGTTTTATTATATTATCATTAGAGTCCAAAAACTTTTTGTATTTTCATAAGAAAAAAAGATGTAAGTCCCATAGAGAAGGTAACCTGTACGTGTTGATAAAGATAATAATCTTCAACTACGATAAAATATGATATTTTTTATCCTAAGTTTAATTTTACCCCGTAATGAGCGAGCAAAGAAACACAACCCTTTAAAAATTATCATTTTGAAATGTATCATGTAAACATCCTCTTTTTTTATTAATCTTTCTTTTTACAGCATCTTTCTGTCGCTTACAAAATATAATATAAACTTTTTTGAGCTAAAATTTTAATATTTCTTCGTTACTACAATATCTGAACAGTTTCAGTCCAAAAAAAGAATTAATAAACTTATTTTTGATAAACACTAACAACAGTAAAAACTACAATTTTCAATAAAAAATCTCAGCCAGACAGAACTTACTTAAAATACCTCGAGTTTCTGGAATACTTATGAAAATAAAAAGGATCTTGTTGTTCAGCGCTATTTTTTCTTCTAAGGTTTCGACCTTCGAAGAAGCAAATTAAAACTCAAAATTTAAATGGCATTAAACAAAAACGTTTTTCCTAATTTACATCTTTTTTAAATGCAAATAGGCTTTTTCATATTACAGTTTTATTCGTCAATATTTATAATTATTTTCCACGTTCATTGTCATGATATAACTATTGAAAAAAAATATGGTCATAGTTGGGGACCCAGTTTAAATTAACACTTTTAATGTTTATAGAATTTCGCAATTTCCACTTACTTCCTCTCTGTATATATTAAATGTTAACAGCTGTTCGAATAGCGTCAATGATGTACGCAATTCAGGGATTTAAAGGTCGTTACACAGATATTGCTTAGCGATACACAAGATATTTAACTGATGTATTTACAAACTACTATTTAAATAAATTTAAAGATATGTACGATGGAATAATTTGAAAAATAAATTCAATATATCATGTAAAATTTTCATTTGGTTGTTTCATAAGCTTAAAACTGTATTACACATCTAAGACTACCGCTAAAAGTGGATACCTAACTTAATACGGCATTCTAAATTAATCTTGAAGATATAATCACAGACTGTGTCTAATTTCAAATATCAGTATGTCAATAAATAGTAAAATAATAGACTTTATAGTTCCCCTTTTTGGCCACAGGCCTCCTTTCTAATTATATATAGATTTCGGAACTGAAGCCACGACTCTACGACTCTGTGGGTTGCATTACGTGTCTGTTTTATATTTACTACAATTTCTTTACTGTCACATATAAATTAAAATGAAAATCGCTTTAGCTGCAACATAAACTTTAATCGCGCTCCGTTTACTAATAGTTAAAAATTCGCACATTCTAGAACCTTACGAAACAGCGCGTTTGCAACATGGCACCAATGTGACATGTCGTGGGTCTCTAGGAAGGGTTATATGTGTTTACTTTTTGTCCATGCAGTGGTTACATCAAATCGTATCCATATATAAAACTTGTGTTACAAGAATATATAATATTTTATAAAACGATTTACAATAATACTGAGAGCATTTTGTTATATTACAATTGAGCCATCTATTTTGTTTCCATAATATATGGCATTTTTTTTTCGAAAGATTGTAAATGAATTACATTTGGCTCAACAAAACAAGAGCTTCTACTTTATAGAGATGCATACTTGACAACTTTTAAAAGATTCAATATTGTTACAGTTCAACAACACAGTCATAAGCATCTCTAGATTATAAAATCTAAACTATCTCTGTTGTAAGTACTTGTATTTTATTAATAGCTTGACTGAGCGATACAACTGGATTCCAGATTATAGAAAGTTGGAAACTATCCCCCCAATGGTTATGCCTAGTTCAATGTCTTCTCAAACTAGTCTTGGTATGTCACAATATAGTGTTTATTAGAACTGTAGTAGTATGTTATTAATATTAAACAACAATAATTAAAATAACTAAATGTGACGTGTGACAAGTGCAGTCTATGTCTATATAAACTAAAAAAGTTACAGAAAAACTATCTATCTGTCTATCTATTTAAATCTGTCTATTTAAATCGTTTATTATATAATTAAAATATTTGGGTGAAAAAACAAGCGAAAGTCGACGGGCAAAACATGTAATGTATAACGTTTTAATTTCCCTAATATAAACAATAGTTAGTTTACGTCACATAATACCGTCATGAGATAGGTTGCACTTGACCTGCAATTAGAACACACCTCGCTGTACAATAATTTTATCAAGCACCCATTACCTTACACGGGTTTAGAATATAGAAATTAAATTCTATTTGGTCTATTTACTAGAACAAAATAGAAATTTTCTGTTTGTCTGAAAATCATATGTTTTTTTTAAAGACGTATTAGATACTAAACTCAAAAATTGAACTTTATACACTTTATCACAGATTTTTAATTGCTGCAGTCGCGAGCATACGGGCTGGGTGTTTTTTTAATAAAAAACGTTAATGAAAAGCGTACTTCGAGGTAAAAAAACTAAGGATATTTTATTCTTAGTTTTTTTACACCTGCATGAAGGTCCAAAACTTCAAGTTTGTTTGTTGAAGTTTGTTCGGATATGGTCTGGTTCAACCGGGATGATATCACTCTGTAACTAAAGATATATAGTAGCTATTTTAACTACGTTTCGTCCGATAAAAGACATGATTACATGGTTACATGAATCCCACATGGCAAAACTTATTTATACATCTGATTTTGGCTAATATCTAATTTTAGCAAAATCTGCACTCAAAACTAAGGAAACATTTATAAAAATTACCTGGGGAATAAAGTACACTAAATACATTGCCTAAATATTTTTCAGGATAATAAGACTGTAATCCAATCTCACGTGCAAATCTCTGCCAAATTACAAAACTCATGAGAGAACTCTAGATCAAGGTAACAAATGACACATTTACATGACGGTACGATAAATCATACACAAACTCGATTTCTTGGTGGTATTGACGTGCATATCTGTAACTGAATACACAGTTAACAGTTTGCTTAAGCATAACTAAGTCTCATTTCAATGTCATATCCTTCTCCCCAAAAGAAGAGCTTCAATAACTTTGACATTTTAGGCGAGTATTCTTATTAACTTCCTGATTAAGGAACTTATTCGTTAACTGATCTTTTGGAATATCTTTACATTCTAAGGTGTCCTAATAATGTATGTATGTATCTATTTATGTATGTATGGATGTATGTTTGTGTGTATGTATGTGTATAAGCGTTTTTGTCGGTTTAATTTTCTCGTGATCTGATTAGTTAATTGACTTTGTTTTAGTAACAATTGATGCGTATTCCCGTAACATAGAGCTGATTAGTTTTGTAGAGAAATTAACCAAGCGATGTTTTATTTTTGTTAAAACTTAAGCCCTATATTTTAGTTTTTTTTAAATATATATCGATTTAAAAACCTTATCTTAAGTTTTCTGAATAACTAATTAAGATATTGGTGCCCAAAAATACCCCAATAACGTGTATTAGTTTTTTAGAAATCGGGAATAGACGGTTTTAAGTTGTTAAGAAGAAATAAACCACTTTATTGATTTCGCTGATAACTAAACAGCTCTGAGTTACATGAATATACATCGATTGGTCGCGCAAGCACAATGATGGTACAATTAGTTTTTTAATTTTATACGCTGTTTTCAGTTTTAACAAATAACAAAAAAAACACATTATCGATTTCGCATCGTTTAAGAAATACAAAGAGAAGTCAAAACTAAGTCACACACATACATGCATGTTTTTTAAGTTTATAGAATTACTCATGATATCTCAAAACATAAAGATATTACGAATAATCGATTTTGGGAATCGGGGTGATTACAATGACTATCATATAATATACTTTCCATATATATATATGTTTCTATAGTAGAATACTTTTCTAAAGTTTCACACAACGTTCACGCTTTTGTAATATAAACTAGTGGCCGAACGAAAACTCTGTTTCAGTTTCGTTTTTGGTCCTGTTTCATCCAAAAAAATATAATTCTACTAAATTTTCTCAAATATTAGCCTTTTCACATAATCAAGAAGCACTTGGCATTGTATTCTAGTTTGTACATAAACTTACGATTAAGTAATTTTAATAATTACATGTTCTGTAAACAAAGGGACGAGTGTAAAACAATGCAAGCAAATTATAATCAAAATAAACTTTAATAGATGTATTTATTACATTTTTATGTAATACTTGTTATTACTGAATAGTTTTATATTATTTTTATCAAAAAACGCTTAAGTTGCGTGATTGTCGTTGCTGCACCGACGTGTTTTATTTTTAAAACGGTTTACTCGACATCTCTTTGTAGCATTAAGGGACGAATTAAAATTAATATAATTATAAATGTTATTTAATATATAATCCAAAAACCAATAACTATTTAATAAGTAACATAAATCCTGAAAAAGATTTATCTAAATACGTTTTAAAACTCTTTTAAGATATTGGACAGTTCTCTGCCTCTCCAGGCGCTTAGCAGAAGGTTTTAAATAAAAGTTCAGCAAGTAGTAGTTTTTTGTTAAAAATTAATATTAAAATCAACTTTAAGTTGTTAAAATTAGTTTTCTTCAACATGTTTTTGTCTTCATTGTTGATTCCTAATGACAAACTAATTATATCTACATATTACTACAACAAATAGCTTTTACGACGTACATCCTTTATCGTTGACGTCATCAGTAATTGTATACAATTATACGTAAACCAAATGACAGCAATTTTTGCTTGAAAACTTGGGGATTCCCGTGACGTGAATTGATGTATAGAAATGTTTGCAAAGTAAGACAAGCAGTCCAGGTGCGAGCTCCATCACAATAACTTGCTAGTGAAGAAAAATGTTTTATTATCATATTATTACTTTTAATCCATTTCGTCAGTATTTTT
Source organism: Mechanitis mazaeus (assembly GCA_959347395.1). Lineage (NCBI taxonomy): Eukaryota > Metazoa > Arthropoda > Insecta > Lepidoptera > Nymphalidae > Mechanitis > Mechanitis mazaeus. The sequence goes on from OY365748.1 coordinate 1,299,498, forward strand.
ACTAAAATAATTAATCAACTTCTCGTAGATACAATATATTTGATACTTAAAAAATTAACAATATAGTTAATATTATTTTATTTTTTACAATTTCTCAACAAAAAAAAACTATAAAATATATATTTTTTTCCATTTGCAATTAATGTTTTAGAATATATATAATATATCTTTAATATTGAGGGAAAAAACTGGATTTTTTTTCCCCAAAACTTTCGGAATGGCCTGCATACACAAGTAGTTTCTGTACGTAAGTATAATTTACTAGGACAAAGTACAATTTTGAAAATTGTGTAGAAAAAAGAAATATAAGCTAATGTACAAATTTTTTGAACCTTTTTTTTTTGTAATATTAAAATTTGAGTTTTTAATTCAAAGAATATTATGTATTTATTTAGGCAAAATGTCTGTGACCTCTTTTATAATCATCGTTATATTTCAGTCAACTTGTTTAAAACCTTCAAAATAGAAAATTTGCATAACAATCTCGAAACAAAGTTCAATTATCAAAATTAGTATACCTATATTGAAGACATTTCATAGACAACTGGTATTTTGTATTGCACTCACAAACAAGAATAAGATCTACACATGCTTTCACCAAGTACAAAAATAAGATAAAACGATGATTTTATTTTAGTTCTTTTGATGGTTTTTTTCGTTTGTTTCAAATAAGTATGTGCGAATTTAATATTAACAGTTTGTAATAGAATTGTTTTAAAAAAAAAATGTATAATAATGGGTCTGTTTTTCTTTCAAACTATTATTATATATTTTTATTTATTTCAAGGTATTAGTAAGCAAAGATGAGAGTAACTGCTCACAGCTCTGATAACAATGCTCTAGAATTAAATTTTAAATAACTTGATATTTTGAAAAGATTGCAATTCTTAATGATATCTGCGTTTTTAATTAAGTAATAGCTATATTTTATTTGAGTCAACCTGATGATTACTAACAGTCAGACAGTTATAATATCTAGTTATATCTGTTAATCATTATAAAAACCTGGGAATCACTGACTATCCTATTTTACCTCAGGAACCGAGTTATAAAATCTAATTTAAATCTAGGATAGTGTAATACTACTATAGTTCCTTTAGAAGTACAATCATTTGTTAAAATTAAGCTGTTTAAGCTTAAATACATTTATATAATTTCCTGATTCTAATTCTGTTTGTATTAGATCTGTAAAGAGAAGATTGAGATATATTCGGATTTGTTATTATTGATATACAAACATTTAAATGTAATTCTTTGAAGATTAATTTCAAAGTTCCTTTAGTAAAGCTTTCCGCAGGCTTTAGTAAGGCTTTCCGCAGTCGTCGTTCCTGCGTACTCCATCGAATTCTCGGCCTACACTTTCACACACTAGATAATGCTGCAAAAAATTGTTATGAATTTCTTTAAAATAAAAATAACGGTTTGTTTCAAATATTTAAATGAATGTGAATTTAGTTAAGTTTACCAATCATAGTATTTTCCACATCTTACACCTTTTATTCTCTTTGCAGATCAGGTTGTACCACCAACACCAGTTGTTCAAAATCAGCCATGTTGTCCACAATCCTCTTCTACTTGTTCTACTGCGTCGTGTACACAGTTCTGCTCGCGATAGCTGGTCTTTGGTGCTTCGAAGAATGTGCGCTGACTGAAGATGAAGAATATGAGTTTATACATCACCATCGAGCGATGCCATACTAACTGGTATGCTGCTTGCTTCCTACAGAGATTGGCTATTGTCCGGTAAGTATTTGATTTAATATTTAACAAATCGAGAAGCCCTGACTCAGTTGTGTCTTCTTCATATGTTACAAATCTAGTAGCGATATAATATGACCGATATGTTATGACCGGATCATCCAAAATTTTTAATAAATCACAAATAGAAACTAAAATAAAACATATAAGAATGCTTCTATAAGATTATTTAGAGCTACAATGGTACGCTCTAAAAAAACACTTACTGCAAACCCTAAAGTCAGGATATTGAGCAACCCGCATCGGAGGTTGATTAAAATTAGATTAATATTTAAAGGATTTTCAAAACCTTTCAAGTCATTGGGATTTTGGTTTCTTAAGACCACAATTCTTTTAAAATATTTTATACTTCAGTTTAAATTAATAAATAAAATCAAACTAGAATTTGGGTTAAATAAAAATTAAGTTAAACCAGTTAACAATTTTAAAATTTACGAAACTTACACGCGAAAATAAATATTATAATAATTGTGTAGTAACAGATTTATTTAGGTCTTAAAGAAGAAAATCAGGTTATCATACAAAATCAAGAATTATTGTTATACATTTAAAAATTAATTATATATTTCCGTTCGAATTCACAAAGAAATGTTTATCTTGAGTTGATAAATTATAAGAGAGATAAAAATTCAGGTTAATTAAATTGTTCCGTGCAATATTTAGGCTTACAATCTTCAATCTTCGCCTGTACGTGGCCCAAGAGTTGCTCCATTTCTGCATTACCACTATGGGATCTGTAGAGGCACGCGTAGACTCTGACATGATCGTCCATGTCCACGCGCAGCCAGAGTAGAGACAGATCCCGACCTTCAAAAATCTCGACGCGACGGTAACAGATATCCTCCCTTACGAACACAGATACCCCGGCGTGGGATATAAAATGATGTTCTAATGTATACCCGGGGTATGAGAGGTACGCTGTGTCGCTAGATTTAGATATCTGCGTCTCCGTCAAAAACAACAAGGCCGGCTGCGCCGTCTCAAGGTGGTAGTGGACGGCGTTTAAGTTTGAGTGAAGTTCCCGGATGTTGCAAAAGTCCACATTTAGGGTGGAGCGGGGTGCCGTAGTGTTACCTCGTCGTTTGCCCTCAGAAAACACGAAATACGATTCTTTGCCCGCCCCAGATACGACGGGTAGCCCGAGCAAAATCGGAGAACCGTTTCCCCGATTTTGCGCGGGCAGGGATTCTCCGGCTTCATTAAAGCCGGTACCCTCCTGGGGTATATTTATTTCAGCAATCGCATTCATGTTTGGCAGGGAGGAGGGGGGAGGGGGGTGTTGGGCTTTCGGAAACTCTCACTCACCGACGGAACATAACCAAATGAATTTGGTTACTGCACGTCGATCTTCTGTGAGAGGATGGTCCTTCCCCGGTCGAGCCAGCCCAATACGAGCTGCAGTCAGATGACTACAGCTAACTTGTAGTGTCTTACGTTGAAACTATTATAATATTTTTTATACACACGTAATACAAAACGTTTACTTATAATTAGAAGTTGACCTTTTGGATAGAGTTTATTAATATAGTTATGTTTATAAATGACACTAAAAAAAATTAACAATATTTTTTGAAAACGAAAATTTATTTTCAAAGATAATTCGATGAGTTTAAAGGATAGAGCACTCATTTCCTAGAGAAAACTCTCACAAAAACTAGAAATACACTAAAGATTTTCTGAAACTCAATAAGTGAGTGGTAACATAGTAAAAAATAATATTATGTTATTCGAATTATTCTATAAATATAAATAACTATTTGACCATACAGAAGATCTAACTAGTTTTTCTGAAAAACTTTTAGTTTTATTTTAATTGAGTCTTTGATTTTGGATGTTATGAATTAAAAAAATATAATGGTACTGTTTTATTTGTATTTTTTGTTATATAATACTTCAATTACAATGCATTACAACATAAATAATCGTTATTACTTAACTACGGCGCAAGCCAAGGTCCTGTGTGCCGGCGCCTGTGCTGTTCACTACTCTGCAGAGCACACTATAGTGCATTGAGTTATATATATTTGAAAATAGTCTTTAAGAACACCTCAGTCAGTGTCAGTCAGTTAAGGCTGTGTGTAAACTAATTTTACTTCAAAAATAATATTTTAAGTGGTGTTGTAGTGAAAGATATTATTTGAAGGTATGTCTGGCATTTATTCACAGCCGTAACTTCTGTATTGCTAGGATCTCTTTTGAGTACCTTACCTCCGACCCATGCGTGGAATATACTTATCGTATTTATAATGTACATTTCCATAATCAGGGATTTGACCACCGTATTTAAGTAATAATACAACAATCTTACTTCCCCTTTTCGTTTCATAAAATCAATAATCAATATTGGTTTACTCAAATATCTTCTATTAACTCTTATCGAATTGTTACTGTTGAATTGAATGCTCTTCTTCAAAAAACTTAAAACTTTCAAAATTTATGTTGATGTAATATTAAAACAAAATCGATTAACGTTATGAATGTTTCAAGATTCCCAAGAGACCAATGAACTTATTTTAATTTATTTATTAGTGAACTTAAGTACTACAGTTAAGTATTCAATATAATTTGTTACTACATAAAGATTATACGGTTCTGCTTCTATTGATTGTATGTAGTTAATGTTCATCGTTTTCAAAAATTCATGTACATTCTATGCCTTTTGTATTCAGTGGCAATGATAATATATAATACAGACATATCACTAATTAAGTAAATAAAATATTATTAGTTTTAAATATTGGAATTCCATAATTACAATTCTATTTCAAATATAATCAATTGTAATACAAATATAAGACAAGTAGTTTTTGATTACATGATGTCTTATCGCGTTATAATTTTTTTTTTTTATATAGTAGTATTAAAATTATATAATAGCAGCAGAAATAAATTAAATATAGTATTAGTTTTCAGGTAAAAACATAAGTCTAGCTTCTTTAAACAGTAGTATATTTATACTTCTATAAGTTGTACTTTTTAGAAAGTCTCGTGAGAAATAAATAGAAAATGTTTAGAGAAGAACGTGAAAGAGGTTGACTTATTAACTAACTTAATTATTTTTATTATTATTTCTGTTTAATATATATTTAAGATTTTTAATAACATACGATAACACCAACGAAGGCTTTTTGTTTCAAAATGATACTCATAATACTAACATATGTCAGTTCTATGTTATCTACTAAACTCCCTTACAAGTCCATCTTAAACATTACTCATATCCTGAACCACAAATACTAAAGTTGGTTATATGTACATATAATAGTAATATTATATTACGTCTTTCCGTCTGTCACGTTTGATATTCTTTACTCGAAGTTGTGTAGTCTGAACACCAAGCTACAATACTTAATAAAATAAAATGAAGATCTGAAAGAATTTTTGTTCTTAAATATGACATGGTCACATCTCTTGTGACATAAACGTATGGAACATCATCAGGGGATTAAAATCGAATAGAGTTCAACTCTATTTATGAGAGGAGAAAGACTTGAAAATACATAACATCAAAATTATCTAACAATTAACTTTTTTTTGTTATATTTACTTGGAATATTTGATATATATTTTGTAAAGGGTTATAATAAACTATTCATCATAAATATAGAGAACATGAACCGTAAATTTTCAAAACTGAATTTTTTGGCAAAACTATGTCATATTTTAATTGTCCATGAATTAAAATATGATTTTCGTAACACGACCTTCCATGATTCCATCTTTAAGAGATCAGTCTCGTTGTATGTACTCTGTATATGTGTGTGTGTACTGGTGTGTGTGTGTGTGTGTGTGTGTGTATGTATGTGTGTGAGTGTGTGTGTGTGTGTGTGTGTGAGTGTGTTTGTGCGTGTCGTCAGGTCACTGTCAGCCTGCGCTTCATTAAATATGAAGAAACTCGAACTTGATATATGAACTTGACTCGCATACCGTACTGCAAATAATGACAAATACAACAGCCTACTTATTAGTTAAAGATATTACTTTTTATATTAAGAAATAATCGTTTTCGCGAGGTTGTATGTGACATTAGACTGATTTCCAACTTTAAAAACTTCTTAGTATCTATAAGTTTCAAATACAATAATTTACTTAATTACAGTTTAAAAAATGTCGGCACTATTTTAATTTATATGATATAGATTATAATTCCACCAAACTCAGAGGACATGTGTAGTCTATTGTACGGTATTGTGCAAGCTGAGCACGCGATTGCCGGAAGTTGCGCCAAGGACTTGAAAATCGTTGGAAGTGCGATATAGAAATGACTGCCTTGATTTGTTTACAATTAATAACTTTATTGTACTTTCTCAAGTTCCAGAAAGATTTATTATTTGTTTACTTTTAGATGACTTTGATTCAAAATTTATTTGCATCATCTATTTTTAAGTATTTTGTGTAAATATATATGATATTCTTCATAGTCAAGATAAATATATTTCAAATAAAAATAGATTGTTAACAAAATTACCGATTAATTATTTGAAGATAAAGGAATTAATAGATCATTATTTATGTGTACTTATGATATAAGATTAATACAAAACGATATATTTCCGAAATTGAAGGAAGAAGTTGTAGGAAAAATTATTTAAAACTATCTTATCTTAATTTGAGATTGAATGATTGATTGCTTACGAATTTTATACGATATATATGTATAAGCATTAATGACATTTAATCTTCATAAGAAGCTCTATCATATACAACATATAGTAAAATATTTATGAAATACTTACCTTTTTTAAACAACACACCACAGACACGTGATCAGTGCTCTTTTTAATCATAATGTTTGTTTTGTTATATATATGTATGTACACTACAGTAGCATGTTAGAACGAACCTTAAAACTATGTTAGCTAGTCCTTTTAATCAGTAGAGTAATTAATTTAAAAGAAATATATTTGTACCTATAATATTTAATTATTCGTCTGTACTGACGTTAACTCTGTGAAATCAGTTCACATCGAATGGAATCAAAACTACTCGGGCAGAGGCGTGAGTAGGTTATACTAAGATTATTTTATACAATATAAATTATTGATAATAAAAGTTTAAGTACAAAAAGCTTTATTTTATAGAAGATTGTTGTTCTAACACAATACACATGCTAAAATTCAGCACACGTTACACTGCAAGCGAATAAATAAAGATAATCGCTTTGCACAATGACAGCTCTCAAGAATAATTGCGTAAATATAATATATATTATATGCTCTTTGTATCAGATCTAAAGTAAACATAATAAGTATCTTTCGAAAACAAACCAATCTGTGAAGTAGTCCATATTGCACTTAATTATTTTGTTTGGATTACTATTTCATTCATTCCATAAAAATAAAATAATATTTTTCTTTCTTTTGTTAATACATTTTACCTAATAAATAACTAAAATAATAAGTTTTATTAAACAAATTTCAAGAATATTCTACTAAAAGTAATTATTATTTCATCTTTTATGACCTGTCTTAGCGGATATAAATTAACATTTTACAATATAATTGTATTTATCCATTATATATATACTTACATAAGGAAAATAATAAATAAGACACGTGTTTAGTTTAAATACAATAATGAGAAAGTTGAGAAACTAAACTATTAATTTTTGTACGGCCATAACGATCAGCACCAAGGACCTACTGCTGCTGGTGCTTCTACACAATTAATATGGATATGCAGCTCATAACATCAGTCTAATATTAGGCGATTACAATATATAATAGATATTTTAAGGTGACTCAAGTCACCTACTTCATAAGGGCTGATTGGAAATGGTCGTACCACTCTCGTTTACTAAATATCCCTTTCAAATAAAGTGGCTACTAGATAAATATAGTTACATTACGTAGTGTAATTGAGAAAGCGAGTGCCCAAACTTCCTTGACCGAAAAGTCAAAGGAAGGAAGCCTAACCGTATATCCAATTATTCTCCAACTTTCTGGACAGGCACTAGCAAATCTTTATTTTCGCAAAACGTTCATGGATGACGTCAATATTTTTCATAAGGTTAGACGCCTTATGGAAAATGGTTACCTTACGTAGTAAGCGACCAGATACTCTTATCTGGTCGCTTGCTAGGTAAACCCTTGAGGGTATAAAAAAACCTTTTTAAGAATTTTCTCCTCGCAATGTACTCATTTCATTGTCCAGAGGGGGAAGGCCCTTGTAAATGTTGGCGTTACCTCCAGCTCTCTTTTTGTAAACACATTTTAAATTTCACAACTGAACATGTTAATAGAAGCGTCAGGCTCTATGATGCTCGAGCAATATTTTTTTAAGTAAACAGTGGCGACCTTAACACGGATTACTGATCTCAACTCGGGATAGGTTTATTTGGTAAGTTTCATAATATGTGACCTTGTGGTCGTGCTCAAGATTTTGGTAAATATTGGGATATTGAATAACAAACAAACATTATAAATTTGTTACTCATTAAAGCTATATACTTTAATAAGTAAAAATTTCTTTTAAAACGCATCACAGTGTATAATATAAATAACATTTTTAATGTACTATGCTATTCAAAACCAAAACAATTTGATCAAGGCATGCAATTTTTTTCTTATCAATATATTTTTCGATTCATCAAAATTACAATGCAATAAGGAATTTATTGTAATCTTAAAAAGATATCATACTTTAAACGCAACCTTTTTTAAATTATAAATTTTTTTCTGACTTATTACTTATATAAAAATGAAATTTTGTTTGCTCTACTATAAAAAATGGTACCGACACTTTTGGAAGCGATATGTAAGGTAATTACTTTTTCATATACCTCATGTGAAATTTGCTTAAAAAAAAACAATAAACCAACATCGTCGTATCGGGTTTGATTTTTAAATTACGAGCTATGGGAAATATTTTTAGTTACAAAAAGAGTTCGATATATTATGCAAATTTATGGATTTTTTTCGTTGTGATTAAGATAATTATTACTCTCATATAACAAAATATGGTTTTATAAAATATTCCTATGATTCCAGTAATTACCTTTCAGCTAATGATTAAATGTCACGCAAAAACTATATGTAATTATTATTAAACCCATCGTCTCTTTGTCTGTTTTATCTTTGACGTAAGAGTTCTCGGCAATAACATTGAAAGCTTTTGTTGTTTTTCCAAACAACTCATAAAATGTGCCATGAGTTAATTGCTTATAACGTTCACAAATTTTTTTAAATTTTGTAATGTTCGGAAAAAAATTATAAATCAATTATTACCCTTAAAATGAAGCCCATAAAGTATATACTAAAAAAACTAAGACGTTTTAATAATTAAGGTGAAAATATGCTTTGAGTACGTAATGCCAATTGTTGATATGATACCTATACCTTGACATTGTCCGAACAACAAACAAGAAGCTCACTATCGAAGCGCTTGTAAAAGCTTCCAACAACGCCATCTAGTATAACATGTTATAACTTTTTAGTAAAACAACCTTTGTGGTTCTCAATTTTGGACACAGATGTCACTCATGAGAGGATTTATGTATGTTTTTCAAATTATTTCAAACGTAAAGATCATATTTTCTAATTTATTTGTGCCTTATTATTAATTTTATAAATGATCAACATTACTGAAAACAAATTTTGACAATAAAATCATAAAATGATGTATTTAAAATACAACATAAAATTATGTACATTAAGACAATTAAGACCAAAAATTTTAATTTACATATGAAATTTAGAATCCTCCTATGGTCGAAAGGCGAGAAAGATTTCCATAGAAAATCATGGCTGAGATTTGGTGTAACAGATCATTAATTGTAAATTTTTTAACGACATATAGTAAATAACAGAAATGGTTTCTCTGATAATTTACTTTATATTCTAATAATGAAGATAACATTTTTGAAGATTATTTTATGTATTTTGTTTTAACAAAACAAAAAGTTTGATAATAAAATAATAACTTAGTAGTAAAATACTATTTTATAATAATAATAGGTAAAAATATTCCAAATACTCTTGATAGATTTATTTGCTTAGAACATAGGTCATAACTCATTGATGCTGTAGTGGTTCCGTACTTTGACACAAAAAATTAGTTCAGACTCCAGTCTCTAATATATATATACATACTAATTATATATTATTATACTAATTATAAAAATAATTCTATTAATTGGAATTTAATATACAAAGTAATATATATAAAATAAAAAATAATTTAAATATTAATAATATATTCACGCTTCTAATATATAAATATATATAATAGTCAGTACAACAATGGTTGCGGAAATATAAACGTTGTTAGTGTAATAATAGGCCGCAATTTGGTCTGACGCAAGCCAGTAGATACGACCTTGTTGCGCGTGGGGTGTGACGAGCTGGATTGGTCGAGGACTGGCGCGAGATTCAATTGCATGTTCGCGACCGGCGCGGGCGCACTTTCCAAGCTTTCGCTTTCATCTCTCGAGATGAGTGCTGGTTATATTAACAAAAATATATAAGAGAGAAATGTTTTTATCTTAGACGAAACTACGGTACTTGTAATGGATTTATTAAATCAAATATAATTAATTTTTTAATATAATTTTTTTATTTTTTATTTTTTTCAGATGACAGCTTGCTAGCCTCAATTTATTACTGAATAAGATAATAAGTGACTTTAATAATCCTGTGGAGTGAGTGAAGTGTAACTTTAGTGACAGTGTCCATAGAACTTATTCAAAATGTCTGGTTTCGTCAAAATAGCAATCGACGACTACTACTCTGATAGCAACTGGACCACAATAATTAATAAATATTGGATGCTAGCAGAGAGAGTGTCAGGTGAGTTGAAATAATTAGATTTATTAATTTTTTACCGAAAATATAAAATATAACAAATAAGAGTACAAAAAAAATATATTTAATAAAAATAACAATAATTTTCTATTTATAAAAATAATGAAAAAAAAACACAAATTAAAAGTAAAATTAATATGTAATTTTTGCTACTGACTATCATTTTCACTGCACGTAAAGGAGGTTTCAAAGTAAGTATGGCCTAAAATAATAAATTCAAGTAAACGTCCTGGCTCAATATGTCTCTTTACGTTTTATTTGTTTGTTTGATTTCTACAACAGCTTGTCTGAAGGAACGCGAGTAGTTTTAGGTCACTGATATCGTGAGATGACGAAGGTTAGTCATTGTAATTAAATTTATTTTCCTCAATGAAAATATTAATGAAAATGAATAAATGCATTGTTATAGGTATCAGTAAAAAATTATAATTCTATTATGTCTTTGAAATTATTCATATTTTCATGAGCAACCCCTTTAACAAAGTATTTTTTAAAATTTACATTTTTTACTCTATTTGTGTATTAATTACATTACATTTTCTAATTGCGGATCTATTTCTTCATATTATAATCTATTTAAAGTTCACATTTAGACAACAAATTTCATTAAAATGGTGGAGTCATATGTCGAGTTCAAAATATCCGTACTACTAATGTATAAAATGAAACTATTTTTAATGACTACTAGTTGTGGCCAAAAATCAACATGAGTACAAAGTTTGAAAATTTAGAAGAGTTAGAACTATAAGTACACTTCTATAATCGTTGCATATTTATTTTATTATCACGCAAAGCGACAACCTACACTATGCATTTTGTACATTAGACTATTATATATAAGATATAACTGAAATGTATTTCAGCTTACTATTCTCTTTAAACTGTAACTATGTCGTATCTCATATTCTTCTGCCACGCATCAAAAATTATACAGTTTCTCTTCTCATATTAATGTATTTATTAGTAATATTGTATAATTATATGTTTCATATATAATCGTTAATACGTATTTAAACATTAAAACATAAAAAAATGTAATAATTTTTGTATATATCTTAAGATATATGTTATATTATCGGTTTTACATAAATATAATTAAAATATAATATTTTTAAACTAAGTATTCATAGAATCCACCTGACGTGGGCATTACTATATTGCTCTAAATATTTTTGCTACAAATGAAAGTACGAGCTCAGAACAAGTTTTTTGAGAGTTCAACTCATTGAACACCAGCTCTCAATTCTGATGAGGATAATATATATATATATATTTTTTAACTATTTATTTAGCATTTCATTTAAAAAATATATTTATCTTAAATTTAAATATAGTGTATATAAAAGAATAATCAATAGCCATTCTTTTATTATACTTATATATCATTATTTTATTTCCATTTTTCTTATAGCGATCGTTTTGGTGATATAGTAAAATATAATAATGTAACTAGATATTTTTTATAGAATTAATACGTGAATATAAATGCATATGTTATATTCATCAAACTTTTTTTTTAATTTATCTAAAAGCGTTCCGCAGCCTCTCATTATCTTGTACCAGAGACCAGTTCGTGTTAATTTATTTCATCATAAATTATATAGTTTAAGTACTTTCACACATTTATCATATGTTTTATTCATGATGATTAAATAATATACTTTTGAATATTGTGTTGATTTTTGAAAATGTATTTTGTTTTAACAACTTTACTAAAACTAACTAACTTTACATTTCACTGCTTTGCGATGTGTATTGTTCTTGTGTTTCTATCGTTTAAATAATATATTTCATTTCACATATATAATTAAATACTTATTTCATACGATAATTTAATCTGACAACATTACTATATTCACCGTTTTTAATATTTAAAGTTTAGGCAAGGAGCCCCAAAAAACGTATTAAAACTTTTTTCCAAATAAAAAATGTCCCATATAAAAATAATTTGTAATTTTTTTATTTCACAGTTTAGATACTTCTATATTAATCTTTTTGCTCATGAGTCTTATAATTGTTACTTTCAGTGCGTTTGGTTTGATATGATTTTGTTGAAAATCTGTGTTAAGAAAGAAAATATTTTTAAAAGATGACATAACGAAAGATTAAGTTCTGCTAGCTGTTTTAATTAACTGATAATTATAAAGAAAATCCGAATCATACTATGGCTCATTAAATTTATAAAAAACAAATATAAAGTACTGTTATTAATGATTTTTTTTTCTAAATATTCATCAAATCGTCACAGTTACGATACACAATAACAACTTTCCCGTCACATTCTGATCTGAGATACAAGAACTCGCTCATTGCTATTAACAATAAGTTTGAACATTATAAAACATGTTTTTTAATATTTACTTTTATAATGATTTTCGATATTATTTTATTTAATAGTGCTAATTTAAATTTAATTTTAACTTTCGAAAGCTTTCATTTCAAGAAACAAAAACATCGAAAGTTTGAAATAAATAATCTTATAATATAATTTTTTTATTACTGACCAAGACGATTAAATATAAAATTCAAAGGCATTGATGAGTTTGCAATTACTTTTATGGTATTGATTCGCTAGAGATGAAGATGTCTCCGTTTATTAGAGTTGGAGCTTACAAGTCTATGATGAGCTAACACAAAGAGGTATCAGCATTAACAATATAAAGATATATTAGATGTAACCCAGGCAGTCTGAGCATACGGATATAGCTAACCTACCGACATTTACATGATGCGCAATATGCCTTGAATAATGTTGTTTTGACGAGGTCTGGATGTCGAGAAAATCTTGGTAGCGAACAGTTGACCCATACAGCGTTTTTATGACAATACTCATTGGACTACTCTGCTTACTTATAAGAGAAATAGGTAAAAGCATAACACTTACTAACTCACATAAAACTTTATTTATATGTAAAATTTGTGTATTTGTGTTGTTATTTTGTAATTGAATAATTGTTTATGTTATCGCGACTTTTTTCAATATTTTTTTATTTATCGCAATTGCTATTTTATGCTGTGCTAATGTGTATGAATAAAATAATATCTAATAACTATACTCTGTGTCTAAGAGGCTGAGCCTAAATTAACTTATTCTTGTTTTTGGTGTGCTTTTAGTATAAAATTTTTAGGGATAAAAATTTTTCGAGAAGAAGATTTTATGTTAAATATTAAAAAATTATAATAAACCACAGACCCTCGAGTACAAGGATGGTTCCTCTTCGACACACCGATGGCTACATTCGTGATGGTGGTAGCATACCTGGCAGCGGTGCTGGTGCTCGTGCCGATGTGGATGGCGAACAGGAAACCCTTCCGCATCAAGAACCTACTAGTTAGTTACAATGCTGGACAAGTTCTGCTATCCTTGTACATGTTTTATGAGGTGAGTTACGAGATTGAAGTAAGAAGTAACTGTTGAAACACTTTTTACTTACTTAAATAACAAAAAGGAAAAATATCAAGATTACTTTGTATTAAACATCATTTATACTGCGTTGTTCTAAAACACAGACGGGTCGAGGCCATGAATATAATTTTAACTTTAATTGCAATGCAATTATAATCTGTATTCAGATATTATTATTATGTAAATATATATATATTTATTTATGAAAAATAGAACCCATATACTATTTATTTTTTAAAAAAGGTTTTTTGTGTGCAACTTACAGTCACAAAATGTACTATATTTTAACGCAATGTTTCCTAAATTCACAATTTGAAGTACAATGCTCAAGATGTGTTATCTCGAGGACAAACTAAAACCGCGTGTTCAATTTGTACTTAATACTTAAAGATTTTTATGTCAAGGTGCGTCATTAACTACTTTTTCAACAAACAAAAACAAACAGTTAACTAGTTAACTATACTTTACTTAATTGTAAAAATTTTAAATTAATTTAATTTAACAATAATCGTAAATACTCGTAAGCACTTTTATTTCCGTTGGAAAAACCCGTTACGGGTACCCCGTCGGCCCAGCGGGGTGACAGCCGGGGGTTATGTGGGACTACCCGGCAGCATAGAGGATGCTGCCATTTTTAAGGCTACCCACTAAAAAACCAACGGTTGCCCTCTTCCCCGTAATGGGACGTCACGGGATCGCGTTAGCACACACCATGACGCCCCGGCGTGAGCCCCCGAATGAGAGTGCCCCGAGCATAAATGTGTCATAAATGGTTTCTTTTAATTTGTAATACTTTTAGCACTTGATGTCTGGATGGTGGGATGACTACAGCCTCACTTGCCAGCCGGTCGACTACAGTGACAGCGAAAAAGCTAGACGGGTAACGTATATTCCTTTCTATTTAAATGTGCATATCATATCTATAATAATATTATAATGCGAAATCTATATTAATATTATAAAGCGAAAAAGTTTTTTTGTTTATATGCGCTAATCTTCAAAGCTACTGGATGAAATTGAAAAATTCTTTCATGAGGAAGACTTTGTAGGCTGTGCGGCTACTGGTATAGGCTGCGTAAAATTACGCTATTGCTCTTAATTATCTTAAGAAAATAAAATCTTTCGTCCACGGATGAAACCGCGAGAATCAGCTAGTGTCTAATAAGATTAATATCATGGGTATTAAATTTGAAGTTTGCCATGGATACACGCTATATAGCAAGTTCCGTATGAAGGCTAAACCTGACAGAGAAAGTTTTGCATCAACAATACTAGTTTGATAGCGCTGTTTATTTAATACTAGCAACTGATTGATGATTTATAATTAAGAACGGAATTTGAATAAAGTTTGGTGTCCTTACTTTCTTTAACACCCAGTTTATTTTCTAAATTCAATCTCCTTTCTAATTCAAAATGTAAAATGTAAATATAGAGATATTAAAATATATTTGTAGTCATAAATATATGTAATAAGTATATAAATAAATGTTATAATTCATAGCTGTAATATATAAACAAGTTTATCGAGTGGCTTCGCGCCTCCTTTGTAAACATAAACCTTCTAACATTTATTTTTCTATAACTCAAAAACAGTACTCGTGTGCGGGATTGAAGTACACTGTACTCCGTCTGGACCACTAATAATCTGCGATAAAAATTTTATAATTGGTTCAGTATTTAAGGTTAGAAAGCCTAACACACAAACCAACATTCTCATTATAAAACTAGATTCCTCAATGACTTTTTTAAATCATACAAAACACATTACTGAGAGAAAACTAAACACAATTTCGAATGTCCGTGACTAAAAATTTCACGCGGACATGTCGGTCAAGTTCACGAGACACTCGCTTCACACACTTTCACATGAATATATTTACTTCCCGCGGACAAAACAAAGAGAAATAACGTATTAACAACCTCTAAGGTTGCCTCTACGAAGCTTTAGACATTTAATCGTTCAATAATCATATTAAGTATAAGAACATACATTTAGTTTTATTTCTTTTATGTTATAATTTCATTGATTTCTTAAATTTTTTGAATATATTTATTTAAAATACAAAACACTGGCAGCCCTGTTATTACCAATGACAACATGAAAACAGCGTATTTAGTGACTTAAAATATCTTTACTGTTCAATCAAATATGTTTTCGATGTTCGAAGAGAAAATTGCTTATTACTTTATCAACTTGTAATTAAATTCATTAAATTCAGTAACTTTATAAACTTATTTATGCTTTTTATGTCTTCAACGAAGCTCAGCCTTATTAATAGCTTCGAATATAAAATTTGTGTAACGAATATATTTTTAGATTCTTAAAACAAAATAATTCTTTAATGTTTCTCCGCAAGAAATAGTTATTGTCATCTTCTTTCTATCAAAACCAAATTTTATTCCTCTTATATATTTTAGACGGATGTTATAACCAAAATTATTAAAAGAAATAATAAACAAAATGAATATAACATTAAATAAATTCCATTACCAAATAAGTAAAATCATCAAGGTCCTTCACAAAAATTATTACAGGCCCATTATCCGTTGCTATCTAAATAAAGTTTCACTGACCCCTACCTTACATATGTTCGCAATGAACTTGCACTGACGTAACAGTGAAAGCTGCCGCGGTCGGTTAACGGAGTAATTGTGTTTGCGTCATACTTCGCCTCAATGAAAGTGAAATTATCAGCATGCCTCCAGGTGTTCCGTAAAAAATATATCGGATTTCATTATTTTGTAGGCTAATTAGTTTTTTCTTAGATTTTTTAATATATATGTTTTTGGTTTGTTTTCTGCTCAGTTAAAACAGATTTGATCCATTTAATTTCTATTGAAAGTGACTATGTAGTGTATAAGATAAAATAATTATTAAATGTCAGCATAAATCATCCTTTACTTTCAGATGCTGCATCTCTGTTGGGTGTACTACTTTTCGAAACTATCAGAATTCGCTGATACCATATTCTTTGTTCTTCGGAAGAAGAAGAGTCAAATAACGTGGCTACACCTCTACCACCACTCGTTAACGCCATTCGAGGCTTGGTTGCTGGTCAAGTTCATCGCAGGTAGATATTCTTAATTAAATAAATAATTTCTGTTCTGAAAGAGAAAATGCTCTTAACATAAAATTAAATACTAAGAATATGACTCTTTAAAATAAACATATTAAGATAACAGGAAGTAACGGAACTTGATACCTTTTACTTGCGCTAAAAGCCTTAACTCTCACTAGAGGTTTTATTTTATATATTTATGTTCGTAGGTGGTCACGGAACATTTTCAAACATCGTCAACAATCTGGTCCACGTGATCATGTATGCTTACTACATGATGGCGGCCATGGGGCCGCAGTACCAGAAGTATTTGTGGTGGAAGAAGCATCTGACCACACTGCAGCTAGTAAGTCTCCTTTTCTGTTTCTATATAATTTTGTACCTTATTCCGTTTACAAATCTTAAGTGTTTTATTTACATCGTAATTTTATAAATAAATAATAAAATATTAATAATACATAAATTACAATTTTAAAACTTGTAATTAATTTTAAATGTTGTATTTTAAACTGCACAGCTTAAGTAATGTTTCCATCTTAATTAGTGAGTCACAAAATAAATGAGAAACTTATGTGCAAGATCCTCAATTCGCATAATAATTTGCACGTTCCAAACCAATAAGGCTTCTTGATACCACTCCTTGCATTCCTTGTGCGCTTGCGCAAAGGATTAGCCGCTGCAGGTAACCTGTTAGAAAATTAATTCTCACTGAAATTATATTCACGTTCCCTAAAGATTTACTAGTCGGTTGATTTAACCTCATAATAATATGCTCGGCATATAGATAATTTTAGTATAGGTATTTTCTTATAATATTATTATATTAGAAATCCACACCGTATCAAATTAATTTGCAGTTTTATATCTATAAAATCTAAAAATTGTCTAATTTTTATAACTAATAAAAACGAAATTGGTTCCATATATCAATACTAACACACAAACAGACACACATAGAAACAGACATTGTTGTACAGCCGATATTATGTGAAACCATATCCAGCACAACCGGAATAAAATTACTACAATTCCTCTTATTAAATCTATATTGAAAAAATATAAATCATTATGTAAAGGATGAACTTCCTTAATCAAGAATGTTCTCACCTCCTTCTAATCGGAAGGATCAAACATTGTTTGCGGATACGATATAAAACTTAATTATTATTGTTGGCATTCAATTCATAACTTTCATCTTTTCATAACAACAACTATATAGTTAATTATCGAATATGTAAAATTAAAATATATATGTATTACAATAAATCCACACGAAACATCGTTTGCTCAAATTTAATTTGTAATTGAAATACAACATTCAATAATAATAGAAATTTAGTAATTGTGACAAAAATGAAAGTGCGAAATGTTTAACATATGTTAATAAAGAAAGTTAAAAATTACATAAATAACGAATAAAAAAATAAAATTATAAAGCGAAGTCAGGAAACTAATCGTAATTAAAAGCTGTTTAGTTTAGCTTCCCATGTATGAAAGAAAAATATTCAGAATACTGTATATAGTGATAATATACCAAAATTGACTCTATTATTTGATTCCTAGCCACATTCTTACCGAGAAGCCGATAACATTGAAACAGGTCCTTAAAGTAATACACTAGTAAGTAATAATGTATCGGCGGGCACCATTCCACGATTTCGACACCCAGGCGGAACGGTATATCCTTTCTCTGTTGCAGCATGCAGGTACATTCAGACCTTCGGATGTAGGCAGAACTAATTAGATCATGTATAAGGTATCTTAGTATTAGGAAATAGTTTAGTGGAATACAAGAAGCAGTATGTGCTCTGAATACTGTACTTTGAAAGGATATCTAGTTATATTATATTAATTCAAGACATGTTACATTAGTTACCCACTTGATAACAAGTAATAGAATAAAAGGATATGTGGGACGTATTTCCACACATACATACATACTTACATACATACATACACGTAATTGCCCATGTCTATAATTCTGTATATTTTAATGTGACTGAACTCTTCAAAGCATAGATATAATCAATGCAATATGAGATGTATTGATGGCAAAACCGAAAGTATCAAGAGAAAGTTCGAAAGCTTAATTCTGACCGCGTCAAGGCCCTTAGACATAATTCACCTTGGACTATATTAATAAAAAAACTAAATAGTTTTTGCACTCTTTTTGTTCGTTTAATCTGTTACTCCATTTTTCTGTAATGATCTCAAAGCAATGTCGTAATATATATTTAATTATATTCATTTGATTATTTGAAGGTCTTTCTCAGTCATTCTAAATTATCTATTATTGATTATATTTCATCACCAAATAATAAGAAAAAATCTTAACAGTCGTATATGTTGTTATTTATACACAAAGGTCTGAGTCTGAAACTGTTTCTTTGATATATAATAGTATTTAAACTAGACTAAGTTGATATATCCACCAGTAGTAGTCGACATATTCTTCAAAAGCTCGGTCAAGTTCAAAGATTCAATTTCAATGTTTACGAAAATAATAACTGGTTTAAGGTGAGGTCGTTCTGCTTCTGGGTATGCTTATTATTAATTACTTATAATTTCTAAATAAAATTATTTGATTGAATATACATTATAGCTTATATGGTAATATAATTTTAAAATCAAAAGGGTATTTGTGTTTTACAAAAGTGTATTTTATGTATTAAGTCGAATGAAATGAATTTCAAAATATCAAGATAGGAATTTTCTAAAAAGCTGTCTTAGGTATTCAGGTCGTGGAGGGCTTATATTCGTAAAAACCTGTCGGAATGCTTAGTAATTTCACAATTCGACAACTTTGGAACTTGTTGGTGGTTAGTAGATCTATGCAGACTGACAACTTACATATATATATATATATATATATAAACCTATTTTTTAGTTTTTTTTTTGTTAAGCGATCGAACACTAAGTTTTTCTTTCTGTTGTATTGATTTTTATTTGTCTTTATGAACATATATAATTCTTTTAAGGTATAAAGTAATTAAGCGGTATAAATATAAATCAGTTTAAGAAATAATAGATATATTGTCTAATATTTATTAAATATCACAAGATATATTTCATTTAAGCAATAATATATAATTTTTCGTACAAGGTCAATGTTGTTTATAATTGATGTATATATCGGTAATATGTTTTTAATTTTATCGACCGCTTGCACGCAGGTAGATACTAAACACGCTCTCCATTTTTATAATTTAAAAATCAAACAATAACTTAAAAATTTGTAAAAAATAAGTTCAAATAAAATGAAATAATTAATTAGATTAAAAACACATTTCTTTTCTCAAAATGAATATTAACTACGTAAACTTTATTTTATTCAGAATGAAACGTACTTGTACTAATACAGTTTTGAAGTTCAATCAACTTTATCACAAAGGTCGCTGTCCGCTGTGAAACATTCAAGTTAAACCAATGTTTCACAAGCACCACTCTAATCGATTAGGCGATTACGTTCTAATAAATGAAAGGAAATCATTTAACCCTAACTGATTACTAACAAATAATAAAATTAGGGAAGAGAGAGGTAGAAGAAGTGAGAAAGATAAAGAAAGAGAAAGAAAGAGAAATATAAAAAAAACACAAACTACCTGCAGATTTAATTACTAAATTTGTACAACTTTTTAATCAAAATTTTTTTTCATTTAATTACATTATAAATTAAATATGTATTTTATAAATGTATACATACATTTTGTAAAATTTTCTCACACTTTTAAAAAAAATAATTTTATTACCGAACCGTTTAATTACTGAGATGTCATATCATAAGTCAGATACTGTCTTTGATATCGAAATATTTTTAAATAAATACAATCAGAGTAAAAGTAAATCGTTTATTTAAAAGTTGTTTTAAATGTAGTTGTCACTCACTTTTAAGCAACTTTCTTTTTATTTCAGGTTCAATTCTTCATGGTTCTGTTCCATTCTATCAGCGCTCTGGTATATGACTGTGGTTATCCGAAGTAAGTATTTTATTTTACTAGTTTCAAACGAGATTCAAAGTTTTCAAAAAATTATTAAAGGACATTTGACAGCACTGTCAAGAGTTGTGATTGGCTGCCCATCACTCTATTTTGATTTGACAGCAAATTTGTCTATTTATATAAAGCATTCTAGAAAACAGATTTAAAAATATTATTTTCAATAAAGATTTATTTTAATCGTTGATAAATATTTAATATTAAATATTCTGCATGAAGTAGTTTATTACTCACCTGTACAATATATCCAACTACTATTCGAAAGCCTGTTCAAAGTTAGACAACAACTTGTAGTTTCACACATCGCTAATGCAATTTAGGTGAGAATATTAAATAATTTAATTAAAATACTCATAACCATATTTCTCGCATGATTCAGAGTAACAAACTTACAATACTACAAATTATATAAAATAAATAAAATTATTAAAACTTTTTATTAAAAAAAATTACATATACAATCGGAATTGCATCAAAATGTATATTATTATCACAATTATAATCACTGAAAAAAAAATAGTATTAATAAACTGTAACAAAATTAATGGTTAAGTTGTATCGAAACTTCGTCCGCAATGTTTTTACATTGTACTTTTGTACAATATACAATAAACAAAATTTATTTCAGAACATATTAAAAAGTATAAAAGGGTTTCAATCGGAGTATAAAAAAAGATATTCAGATATATATGTTTTCTCTAATTTAGATTTGAATTATGAATGAATATTTATGATCACAGACAGAATTAAATTACTTATTATTTAATTAATTGAAAACCGAAATAAATTAGATATCACTCACTAAATATGAATGAGATGTTACGTTCATCGCTCTACGATATGTTATTTTCATATTAAGTATTTCATATTTAGTACAAGAAACTGCGATTAAAATTAATTTAATGAATTAATTATAATGCAAAAATGTTTTTTTTTTGCAAAAAAAATGAGTAATAATAATAACTTTGTCTCTGTTTGATACTTTTTCAGAATAATCGCAAGTGGTCTCATCCTGCACTCGTCTATATTCATCTTGCTATTCACTAACTTTTACATGAAGGCCTACAAAAAGGATAGACCTCAGCCACCGAAAGTAGACCATTGCAACAATAACAACGGCTACATATCCAATGGCCACGTCACAAACGGCCACATCCCAGAAGAATACATTTCCAATGGGCACGTGTCTAACGGTCATATTGCAGAAGAATACACAACCAATGGCCATGTGGCAGAAGAATACAAAACAAATGGCCACGTAACAAACGGCCACATACCAGAAGAATACACTAATCATATGGTTTTTAAACATAAAGTGCAATAGAGATTTTAATATACAAAGTACAAAGACTCGGTGAATGCTCAGATGTAATGCTCAGATGTAATGCTCAGATGTAATGCTCAATGTAAATTGAAAAATAATAAATTGCACTAAAGACGATAAGTAAGTAAAATAATAATCAAAGCTAAATATCGAACTCAATGTAAATGGCCTGTACAGTAAACATAAGCAGAATCGATGTAGACTTTATTGTACATACTGAATAAATTATGATAATGTACTTATTTAAGTCAATATTCATCGAAATTTCTGATTCAACTTTTATTGAATCAATAAAAGTTGAATCATTTATATTATATTCAACCATTAATTAAGAATAAAGTATATAAACTATAAAAAAAATATGCTGACAATATCTTTTTGAACGTGCAGTCCACTGCGAGCTATTTTTCGCTTTTATAATACTATGATACCCCATAAATATATTTCTGTACTATTTCACGGTGCTATTTACCTTTGATCAATAATCAGGTTGAAAAATTAAAGATCTACCTCATAAGCTTCCTTAAATTTCCGTCCATTTAAAATTTTAAATATGTTAGTTAGTACTGTAAATAAAAAAACTATTATATAACTCTATGTGGTGTAGCACTTGAAAATTTAATACTTTTACCAATATTATAACAAAACTCTTTTATACAAAATATATTTATAAAAAAAATAAAATAATATCTTTTTACTTTCTTAGATTTCTGTGAGAGTACATAAGAATATGAATAGTGTTTGAACAGTATTACCCGCTTACAAATTTACTATAACCGAGTTTATTATATTTTAGAGTTATAGTATTTAATATTATAGCTCACGGTGGAAGGGTATACGATATTTGTAAAGGCGAATTTAAATCAGTCAGTTTTAGTTATTGTTATTGATGTATAAAATAGATTTTAAGAAAATTTCGAACTTAATGTAAATGTACGCTTTTTACACAAATAAAATTATATTTAACAATCAGTCATTTTACTACCTTTGTGCTGCATACCGTCGTAACATATAACTATATACATATGTATGTATATTTTTTTATTAAACAGTTTATGGCCAAGAATTGTTGAAAGAGCAAAGTGCTCTTTGCACGAACCACGCAGATCATCATTATTAATTGAAAACTTACTGATTTCTATACAAATGTTCGTTCAAATCTATGACGTCATTAATTTTTTTTAGGTGAAGCATTAAACGTTATAGACACGTGGAGAAGTAGTTTAACACCTTTGATATTCATGACTTGTGTACACATTAATAATTTTATATAATATTATCGTCTGTATAGTTCAACACTATATATAACTGAATAATTAAGGGTATTTATATTATTGTCCTATTTACACATTATTTACCCTTTCTTAACCTATCTTACATCTATATGTAAGATACATAATAACATACATTTTCGATGGCATAACATAATTTTTATTACTATTTTGATACTTATGTAATTTTTAATATCAGACAAGTAAATAAATAAAACAAATATCTCATTATCATGATCATAAGAACAGTCAGGCAATGCGAACTTCCTGTTTTCTTGTTTTCCTCGCCTTTTACATTACTCGTCGTGACAGCAGAGCCAGCTGGCTACCTAATGCTAAGCGTAGTGTAAATTTGCTGAAATATACTAACGACGCCGCTGCCTACTGTGATAGTAGTATTTTTTTGGATCTTGTTTATAGAAGAACAAGTCATCAAACTTTGAAACAGGCAATTCATACTCGAGCCTACACGAGCGTAAGAAAAAGATGGCTGGATGCGTACCGTACTGGACAACAGCTTTTCCAGGTTATAATAATGAACCCGGCTGTGGTGTCGAGTAGTACAGTGGAGGAATAGAAAGAAGAATTGGTATAAAATCCATAGGCACCAAAAAATTCTCCGCTGCTTCATGGAATCGTTTCATGACGCAGTGGCGAAATAAACGGACTGCCGTGAGACTGTGGTCATCGACTATTCGCTAAACTAACAAACTAAATTCGCTCTAACCCATTCCAAGACCTGTCGTAGAGAGGTCTCGATTTCGGACACCACTTTTAAGTAGAACTTCAAAAACTTTGTTTTAATACTGGTTTTTTGTCCATAATTGCATTTTTATACACATACGGTATTCTAACTACTAATAACTGGGTATTGCAGTACAGACGTCCTTAAAACATCTACCTCTACAGTTTCAGTTTCTTTATTATGCTTTGGAATCTACCGAGTTAATAATGTTAAGACGACTGTGAGTGTGAGAGCCACCAAAACATGAATCGTTCCTAACCTTGTTCCAGTCTCCTTAATTTTCAAAGATCATAGATGACAGATACTGCTCATCATCAGGTGGACTGCCGGCTGGGCTGTCTGTCTGACTTAGATGTGCTTAATCCTTATTTCATGTAGCTTGTTCCTTTCATTCGATTTTTAATTATAATATGTTATATTAGCATTAAAATACATTATGATACTCTTTCGAGTCAACATAGAGAAATGAATAAATTGACAAAATGATTATATTTAATAGCGACACCTATCGGTAAACAGGGGTACTATTTTCAAGAGACTATGTGAAGCGACTTTAAAGAAAAAACTTTAATACAACCTCTAGCAGTAGTAACTAAAACAGAGGGCGCTTTACATTTATATACAAATATTGTAATACGATACATCATATTCTTACTTGGTAATAAATAATCCTAAATAAACATTTAAAAAAATCTTATTTGTTTATTTATTTTTTCACGTAACGTTGTTAGCTATTTCTTGCTGAAGAAACTTTTTGCCTATTATATATATATTTTTAAATTAAAAAATTAAATCACTCTTCTGTTTGACCATAAAACATTAAAATTAAATTAAAATAAAAAAATTAGCTGTAAAATTTTATCAAGTAATATTTTACTGCGAGTCAATACTCAAATAAAAACGATACTAAAACTTCTTTAATATTCGTAATAACAATATACATACTATTATGTACAATTGTTACGAATATTAAATATATGTACTTTATAAATGTTTAATAAACCTGACGTCTTAGATAATTGAATTATTTTTGTAAATGTTTGTTACAGGGAAATTAAATAAAATATTTTTGTAAAATATGCATCGTATACGTGAACTAGAAGTTGTTATCAATAATTATCCAGATGCACTGACTTAAAGTACCGAACTCACTAATAATGGCGTCGATTGGTTTCGTAATCATGGTTTACGAATTTGAAAATACTTAAAAAATATAAATATTATTATTGTACAATAACTATAATTGAATTAACATGTAAAGCAGATCCTTAAACCAAATAATAAACATGGCTTACAAATCTCGAGTGGAGATACAGAAACCCTTACTGTGATAATCTGCGATCCTAGAACAACACAAGCATTGTAACCAAATATTAATGTTTCTGCTTTTGATACAGAGAAATCATGTGCTACTTGTCCGCCTCTGCTTTGAACTGTAAGAGGAAATTATTTTATTTTTATTCAGATCACTATCGGAGCTTATTTATTTAATTAAGTAAATTAACAATAAAAACGTTTTAACAATGTTTTGCAATACAATGAGAAGTACGTTTCTTTTAATGAGAGGATCTTGATATCTTAAGTGTTCAGAAGAGGTTCTTTTATAAATTGGGATATTATACGACGGATACCTATTAAATACCTGTTAAACGTCGAAATCCAATAAAAATAACAGCCCTGTTACAACCTCATTTGAGAGCCAATTCAAACGAACTAATTGAAACGAAAATCCAGGCTTTAAAATTTAACGGTGTGCCGATAACTTTCGTACCCTCGTAAGCCTTAATTATCGCTCTGCGAAATGTCAATAAACCTGACGTTCGGACGTTTTTCTCCCCTTTCTAATTTGTTAGCCCTAAAATTGTAGCCCTACATTTGTATTGTGACGGACCAAAAACGAAGAAACGCGACGGTCGCGGCGCGTTACTTATAATATTTACGAAAATGGATACACTGAACAAAAGGATGGCTCAGGATACACTGGCTGGTATAACCCTGAGAAGGGTACGAGCCCGCAGGGTTGAAGCACGCATCGGTTGCTTTTGTTCACAATAGAGTGAGGGAGATGGCGTTACTGTTGCCGATTACTTAAGGTATTTCGTTTCATGCATACTCTTTTGAAATTTACTTATAATTATAATTTAGTGGCTCGTTATTTTGTTTATAAGTATTTAAATTTCGAATGGGGTGTTGATATTATGTTCTTTAACAAACTAGAACCAAATATATACTGAATATAAAGATCCTTAACTATTAACATCAATTTTATGTCCTTAAATTTGAAATTTGGATCAAACACGTGAGTATTCTTTAAAAGATTTTTTTTTCTGCCTTAAACAAACATAATCAAAATCAATATATCAATACGTTAAACGGAACGCCAATGAAGTAAGTCGTGCGCCGGCCGGGCCGACATCCTTGGGCAGGGGTATGGGTAATACAATTCAGTCGTCCGAATGCGCGCGTCGGGAACGCACGTATCTTGTGCTGTTACTCTGTACCTCTCATACAAAATAAATCAAAATAACCATAAAATCCCTCTGCCAGTCGCTAAAATATGCAATGAAGTAGTGTACTCGCGTTCTCTCGAGTGTTGTCTGTCACAGAATTGTGAAGGAACTGCCTCTATCGAGTGGTAATGTCAAGAAGCTTTGAATCCAGCGTCCCAGTATCTTGAATAATGATATAAAACAACATTTTGTGAGGCAATAAATCGGTCGTAGCTGTGAGCTTTAATCGGTAATGTGTCGACCAAGTTGGGGTTTAGCCAGTACATTTTAATGGTATAACAGGCGATAGACCACATAAAGAGTGGGTGTCCGTATAATATGCTAATCAGAGGGTTTCTTTAAACCCCCACACAAAAACCTCTGCACTAGATACTGCATTGCGATTTTGAGTTGCCTTTTTTTGTGTATTGCTCGCACTAAATGTATTGTTTAATTAAAAATCTCATCTCATGAAACTATTCATATGAATCCAAGTGTGCGAGGAATATACATTAAAGTTTTGTTTATAAATATTTTATTAATATTATGTAATAATCATATTTTAAATATTATTAACACACAATATTACCTTATTACACCAGTATTTTAATTTTAAAATAACAGTTGTTAGTCTATGAAAGATAAATTTCAATTTCCATGGTCTGTTCACACTTAGAAATTACAAGCAATTCCGACTTGAATTAAGTATTTCCACACCTAGACTGGTTTTACTAGATGCTCTGACTGCAGTCTGTAATATAAAGAAACAAAGACTATTTTAGTACAGATCGTTCCCATACTTGTAACTTATAATTTTAAAGTTAATCAAAACAAAAAAAAAAAAAATTGAATCGAAAAGGTTTTATAACTGTATATAAAAGTTGTAAAACAAATTTTTAAAACTGTATTAGTTTTCATTTTTCTTTCGACACAAAAACAATGGACAAAAGCCCTTATGCACGCCAAACTTTTTCTATTGCAGAAGACTATAACTAAAAATATATATCCCAATGATTCAATCCAAATAGGAACAGAGAGTAGTGATTCATCCAAGCCAGTGGCTTTACAAAGTTTTATAATAGCTCTGCAATTCCGCTAGTGGTCCAAAGCATTTTCCCACTTTTTCTCTCCCTCTTTCAGTTCTTTCTTAATAGACTCAATAAGCAATTTTCTGTTTAGGTTCACTAATCATAGAAAGCTTAGATAAAAAGGATTTTCAATAAGGAAAATCTTGTTTATATTCGCTTCGATTCATTTTAATGAACTTTGACTTGTGCTTTAACAAATTACTATCTTTTTTTATGCCAGCGGAGTCTATTACGAAATCAATTATCAACTCACATTTTTATTTCTAATTCCAAATCTGTTGATCATAAAATTTGAGTTAATTAAGTTCTTTTGACCATCAAAAATATATAAATCAAACCAACTGCATTGCGAGTGCTTCTTACAATTATGAATAATATTTTTATATACTTTATATGTACACTGCTAGTATGAATATACATCATAAGATACAAGAGAATGGACGTCGAGCGTCGATTCGATCGAAATTCTTGAGATTTATTGGTTATTCCATTTAGTACACTTATTGGATTACTAGATTTATGGAGAAGAATTTTTAACCTTAAAATAAATTACAAAATGCAATTTATAACTATTTTATAGTTATAGTGCCTTTTACATTTTTACTTTAGGACATTTTTCAATATTATACACCAGACGTATGATAATAATAATGCCCTTGCTCCATAACGTGTTCTTTAAGAAACACCCACATTAAGAAGAGCAACCTTTCTAGAAATATTTTATTTTTAGACTGCAAATTTCCTGATATTCAATATAAAATTTGTTTTTTCGACTTTGAAAAGTTTAATTTGACAAGACAAGTCCATTTTACAATGTCTGTCAAAGAACTTCCAAGACGGCTGTACATAATGTAGTCGCCAAAATGCTACAAAGTTGTCAAAATTATAAAACTGTTAAAAAATTTTACATACTAATTATTATCAAGTCTACATACAGTAAGAATATGATTATTTCTATTCCTACCAAAGTTGTATATTCTGGATATAAAGTACTAAAAATATTATAGCTTTACCAAAATGAAATATATTATCCGCTGCGAATTTCTATATGTATAATATATGCCTCGCAAATAATTTATTATGTCTTTATTGTTCTATTTAATACTAAAACCGACAACGAATTAATGAGCCATGAAACAATGATATCAAAAAAGTAAAAAAGTTTAAATAAAAATAATGCTCTCACAAAAAGCAACGCCAGCAAAAGGCGAGCCAAAAGAAATAAAAGCATCATGTGAACCCAACAGAAATAAGAGCAAAACTATCCCGACTTAGACTTATTTCTTTCACTCCGGAAGTTATCAACATTCGACCGGTTTTGTTGCCATCGTACAAAGAAGCCAACACTGTAGACTTTAGACCACGGCCATGGTAATATGAAACATTGTGCGTAGTTAAATTCGTGGGATGATGTCGGAGATTTATCTCACTACAATAAAAGATATCAGTTACAAATACCCTTACGAAAAGAACATTGGTTTGAGACGACTTAAGACATTTATTCTGGACATAATTTTATTTTTTGTTATTATTATTACCTTTATCACTAGTGAAGTCTTTGTTTTGGGAAGCCTGTGTTCGTTTACGCAATTTATGCTTATCGATTAAAAACTGTTTTTTGAATATTTAAAAAAATTCTAATAAAATACTTTACTAAGTAACAAAAACTTTGTAAGATTAATTTTATTCAAAAGGATATTTGTCTTTTCCAATCACTTTTCTTTTCTTTTAAAATTTGCTTATTTTCAAGAGAAATAATAATATATTCAATTCATGACATGTTTCTTTGAGAGCTTTTAGCAAATATGCTATTCTGTGTCTATTTAGTGGATCTATTTAATAAAATCGCCCCAAAAAAGAAATTTATTGTATTTTAATAGCTGCACAAAAAATGCAAATATAACCAGTAATGAAATCTATTTTCTATATCTGCCTCCCCCACGAATCGAAAATGAGCGTTCAAGCGAAAAAGTGGGACTACGCCTGGTTGGAACGATGTGACTGACAGCTGACAGATATGTATGTCACTTTTTAGTTTTAAACAATAATATACTGTAACTCCTACGTTATAGAGGTCACGTATCATGAAAATGTAGATAGCCCGGGGGCAGAATTTTACACAGCTCTTAACTATAGATGCAAAAATATAATTGTATATATTTGTAATGTTTGTAGAAGGGTGACATTTTTTGTGTATGACTCTTTGGGGATATCTCGTTTTATTTTGCAACGAACTTTATTAATACAATTGTATAACATAAAATTGTAACCGCTGTTACTTCAAATCCTTTTCGAAACTCAACTAATGGAAAAGAATATGAAACCTAAAAATGCACCTGTAGAAAAGTTTATTGTAGCTTGTTACCAGATCATTCTACTAAGAACGATGCTTTAAAAATACTCTTACTTTGAACTAATTGGAGCGTTGTTAATATACTCTCAAAATATTTTTTCATATTATTTTTCAAAAATAAATAAGTGACTTCGGTTTAGTTATTAGTTATAGAAGTGACTACTGCAAGTTAACAACCCGATGCAGTTATTCTAAAAATACAATTTTGAGACAAACTTTTCACGACTGAAACTTGTATTGCATGTTTAGATGGAAAAGTTCTGATTACGGAAACTCATACAAATTTGTTCAGATGGCAGTTCGTATTATTGCGTGCCAATAACAAAACACAAAATACTTATTCAGCGGTTTTTTAATATAGATATATGTACAAATCAGATTAAGATGATTAATGTTTGCATTTTTAAAACTAAGCATATATGTATGTCTCATAATAACTCGGTTCACTGCAAGACAGGCCATCTTACTTGGTTGTGGAATGCCAGTTGTAAAGATCCGTTCGTCTCAGCGTTTCCCTATTTCTCAGAGATCATCTTTTCTGGTGGTTTCATTTCGAGTTTACCATTTCACATGAGCTCTTATACGATGTGTGCACACCCCACATTTCCTGTATCATTCACGTTTGACCGACTTACTTCCAAGTGACTTGAGACCCTCACGATGAGAAAAATAAAAACCTAGTTGACTGAAATGATTAACCTTTATGAAGACATCCTTTTAGTTCTTTCGTTATTCATTTCTATAACGAGAATATCTCTCTAGGAGAACCAAAATGGACCATTTCTGCGTTTATTCTTTACATAACAAAGATATTCAGTGTCCGAGGCAACCCTACAGAGTAAATATAAAACAATTTTAAAAATTGAACTTTTGGCAACTTCCCTCTTGCTGCAGTCGCAATCAGATTGTTACGTACAAACATTGACGTGCACACATGACCCCTTTTATTACACGAATGTAAAAAATATATTTGTTGATTTTCATTGATTCATGGCTTCGCAATAAATTATTTAAATTCAAGTTGAATACCCTCAACTGAATTCAAAAACTTTTAAATGTTATTGTAAAATATAATATTGGAAACCGGGAATACAAAAGATATTTTTTGTAGCCGTTAAAATGTACTTATTGAAGCAAGTTTAGAAACAAGCCGACAGTGCCGCCGCGAAACATCTGCCACTCTACTTTAAAATTGTATTTTAGTGCAACAATGATATTTGAGTTCACTGCTTATGATCTACAAACTCAATAAATATAAAATTCATATTAATTTCAACTACTAAATACAAAGTAAAGCCTGTATATAACAATAAATTATGATAATATTTTGTCATTGAATAATATATATTCTTACATTCTCAATATAATATCAGACATTCTTCAAACTCTAATTAGGTCGATTGTGTATTTTCTGTATCTAACATTTATCTAAATTAAAAACTAATATAACATAAAAAAAACATAAAATTTTAGTCATCCAGATATTGAAATAAATTACATATTTTTATTTTCTACCTTTAATTCGGGTACGATTACAAGTTGCGCCATGTTCCGTAAAAAAGTTAAATTATTTATAATCACTATTAAGAGTTGTAATCGGCCGCCGGAACCGATCGGAAAACTTAAAGCGGGTTTTGACAGAAGATAGTTATTTTTTTAATCGGTCTTTGTAGAAGCAGGTACTACTCTCCACTTACTGGATTTCTAATTAACATCGCCCCCTTTATATTCAAATGGACCAATTTACTTTATTGCAGAATACTAAAAAGATGAGTAGCTCAGGAAAATACGATAACAGACTCAAATAAAACAAAGCAGATCGACTCAGCCGGCTGTTTGCACCTGATGCCTTACATCGCTATTTAGCATTTTAAAATGACTTTTCATTATTTTAAGGCTTAAGTTACATTTCGTTATGAATAATAAAATGCGAAATTTTTATGTACATTAATATTAATATCAAAATAAACCAAAAACCACGCTGATCATACTATGTTTCATAACTGCCTAAAAAATAAATATTCATAGATTTAAATATCAATAATAGTAAATATATCGTATTCAATAAAACGGACGACTTAAAGGAATTAAATTCCTAGTGTTCTTTACAAACTTATCTTTTGAATCTTTGACGTATCGTGAGTTGAGAAGGTAATGGCGCCCACGTATCTCGTGCCACATACCTGGCAGCTTCAAAGGCTGTCCATAATCCCTATTGAGATATGATTCGAAAACCAATTAAATTGTGAAATTCCAAGTGAGTTTTTACGGTTTTATTTGAAGTGTTCATTTCCTATTACTATTGTACGTTTTAAATTTTTAGGTTGAGTGACACTGGTTTCCCGCATTTTATTTAGTTTTGTATTGTACGGATTTTATATAAGCATTGTTAGATAATATTAGCTACTTCAGTTCCACGTATTTTATGAAAATTCGATAAGATTAGTTAAAGAAACATTTTCGGCTAAACAGGTTTTGATTAACCATTACAGTATTATAGTTTTTTAAGTTACATTAGAAACCTTGTAATATAATTTACATAAATATTATTAATCTGGCGAATTTATTTTGTTGGTTTTAAAGCATTAGCTCTCTGGAACTGATTATATTACTTGTATTGATACTAACACTTTTAGAACCTGTACTAGGAAATGCCTTCTAAAAATACATACAATACAAATACAAACAAAAATTTTGCATTAAAGTGGATTTTCCTTCAACCAAATAGAATAAAACAAGTACCTATATGAAGTACACTTCCGAAACGGAAATAGACGTTAATGAGCTTTATTTCTTAATAATTTCATATTATAAGCTAATAAATTTTAAACGTTTAAAATAACAAAAATATGAAAAAAGCATCAACGCCGCAGCCTGTTGAGAGTTTAGTTTCTACAACATTTTGTTGTGAACTCGTGGCTCTTAGTAAAGTGTTGGTAAGTTTTAGGGTATCAAAAACTGGTAGTAAAAGTCTATTCCTTTTTTCTGTTATGATCCAGGAAATAATTATTATATACGAACTTGTATACGCCTTATATATTAACATTTCATTAAATAGTTCAACCCTTTGTTGTTTCGTAATAAGTGTGTTAGCTGTTATCATTAAGTAATACTTTGTTCCTGTGTTATTATTTTGTTGTGACTGTGTTTTCTGTGCATTAGTTTGATATTCCTTAAGATTTAGTTTGTAGTTTTTATTTTTTTGTTTTCTGTATGCGCTTGATACAGACAGACAAAAAACCTGAATGGAAAAAGTATAAAAAAGAAGAATATTTTTACTTATCTTGTCTAAACTGTTTCAACTTTATTGTCCTCCAAATGTTGTTTTATAAACATGTCAGTGTAACATAAATTTATTTGTTTACTATAAGTTACTAATCCACGTTATATACAATAAAACGGTCATCCATTCTTTACACACAAACCATTTTTTTAAATTATACTCAGGCGGAGTCGCGGCCGTTAGACTAATTTATTATATAAAAAATCCATTAAAAGTATAAAAACAAATATTCATAATATTATTAAAGCGCAGGCGACGCTACCACTACTTCATGTTACATATAAAACGACCACGATTATAATTTGAAGTTTTTACTTACTCATTTAATTGCTATTACAAATGAGCTCTATTTCCCTCGCAATAACAACCATTTTCCAATAAAAGTATAATATCAAATACTAGCGCCTAGTACACCTTCGATCGCGTGACTACAGAAATTTTCATAATAGGGACGTGAAAAGAAATCGATCTGTAACACGACGAAATAGGATCTAAATTAGATTAACCTTAGGGGATGAAATAGTTCTCATATAAAGTAGAGCGTGGCGTATTCCTCGATACAGCTGATCGAGTGCTATATTTGACTGATATATTGACCATATTTCTTAAATGTCAATTTTGATTCATTATCTACGAAACTAGAAACAAATTATAGGTCATTAGTAACAATTAATTATAATTTATTATTGGTCATAATTTATGAACATAATGCTATGTAGTTGTATGTACAATAGATCTAAAACAATTAAAATTAAGGTCTGTTTTCATTAAAATAAGCATGAGTAGAAAATAATAAAGTTTCAACTTGAAGAGGTCGTTGAACTGTTGACAAATGTTTGAATGCCTTT
Source organism: Mechanitis mazaeus (assembly GCA_959347395.1). Taxonomy (NCBI): domain Eukaryota; kingdom Metazoa; phylum Arthropoda; class Insecta; order Lepidoptera; family Nymphalidae; genus Mechanitis; species Mechanitis mazaeus. The sequence continues at coordinate 1,333,918 of OY365748.1, forward strand.
GAGTCATAATATTGACTATTAACATCAAAAGTATTGAGATTAAACGAGTTAATCAGGATTTGAGAGCTCTACAGAAATGGCTGGGTCGTTCCATTACTACTAAAAGGTGCCTTATCGGCCGATCTGATACATTTTGATTTATTAAGGTTACCTTAGAGTTACCATCAATGTGTGGAAATTGGGATAAAATATATATCATTCTTAATGCTCCAATTTAAATTTAAAAGAGAACATAAAATTTATATAAGCTCTTACGTATAATATATTTATAATATTTCAATTATTTCTTAGTAGTATTTAATTTATACATAGGTTATACATAAAGCAATAATATGTCTAAGGAATATCTTAACAATATATATACATATGAGTTAAACGAATCCGAAAAGCGAAGTCTTAAGAGAATTCTTAGTCAAGTCAGGGATTTAACCAAAATATAATGAATGTATGAAATAAAACAACAGACCAGAATTTATATATTTTTTAAAGTTTTTAATGATCATACGTGAAATATGATGATTGAACACTTGTATTACCATTTTAACTTTAAAAAACGTATTTTAAAACTTGTGAAACGTACCAAATAAAACTTTGAGACAAATAATAACAGCAATATATCGGTAAAAATAAGAGAAATTTTGTCAATCACTACAGAAGAAGTGGAAGTTAACTAAGTGCCACTTAAGATTGAAAATGAATTGAAGATAGAAGACTTAGGGCTACTTACTTAGGAGACTGTTTAGGTGTCAATAATGAAAACGGACGAAATATTTATTGAGAAAAGAAATGTTTTGAAATATACTAAAACATGGTTGACTCCACCATAAGCTTTCGCGTGATCCAAGTTTCATTTAATATTAACATGTCAGTTTCATTCGAAATATTAAAATTGTTATAGAATCCATAAAATAAAATAAATATTCAACCGTTAAAAGATTCCCTCGCCTGTGGGTGTAACTTCCAATGTACAAATGCAAATATTAAATATGTACATATTGCACAAAAGTAGGACAGGCACGATAAATAAACTGTATGTATATAAACACATTTTTACTACATATGTAATAAAAAATTCTCAATTCCAACAATACATCAAGCTTTTTCAAACTGTCGTAATTCCTCTTGACATACATTTTTTAACTTTATTTTATTACGTTGAAATTTAATATAATTATGCCGAGCTTCTAGGGCCTAAAAATTGTCATTTTATTATAAAATATTCTGTTATATAAGGTGACACTGACAAAAAAACAAACTGAAATTGAAAATGTCAAAAGTGAAGTGAGGAAAGTGAAAGTGTGGCAAGTGTGGCATGTTCAGAAGACTATGGCCCGGCACCGGCCGACCGCGCGGCACTTCCACAATCAGCCAGAACTGCAGCGAGGAGGCAGTTCGGGTCTAATGCTGAGGTGGATATTCTTCGTGTGGCTCGCTAGCTGCGGCCCGAGGGGGAATACTGTAAAACAAGATGGTAAGTAGGTGTTTCAAAGATTCTCATAATAAATCTGAACATGTGTCACATTCATAATAACAAAAGGAGATTGAGTAATGTGGGCACTTTTGATTTTAAAACCAATGACCTTATCCAAAACAAACTATATATATCACAATAAAACCGTTACATTAGAATACAGATATACATTTTTCCATCAAAGCTTGGCAGATCGCCCACCGTGACGGGGGTTCCGTACAATAGTTCCGAAAAAAGGGGCTTTTGTTTTCTCCGCCGACCCTCTGACAGCAATTAATGTTGTATTTTAACTTTACGCCGCCTTCACACGACGCTATTATATTATTTCAGGAACATCTAAATCAGACATTACATTGCAATCGAATTTATTCTGCACATGTATGTAAGGCATGTCATGCTATTAAGTTAGTGCTGCTATCTAAGACTACCCAGTTTCCGCCGCCGCGAGGCACCGTCTCCAAGTTTAAGTATAGATTGTACCTGCTAGTTCTGCCTACAAGTAATATTGTACAAGTTCCTGTATGCACCACTTTAACTTATCCTGTACGTTGTACTTAATAGAAGATAACGATTCACATGATATTGCGACGCGAATGTTTTTAATTTCATAATACAAGGATAAACTAGACCCAAATTAATCAGTTTCTACAATCCAAGCTAGCAGTGCCCTTATGACATTTCAACAAAAAAAATGCGTCTATATAAAATGCTCCAAGATTCACGACAGAACAATAGCTGGTGTAATGACGATGTTTTCAGCTAAGCCATCGCGCTTACACACTGTTGTTCTCATCAAAAACAGGTTTAAAAAAATAAATATATTATAAAAATAATTTAATACAAAGTGTTCGTCTATCCCCAGCTTTATAATGTAATAGAGTCGTAACGAGCCTACCTTGAGCGACCTAAACGAACGGATGTTACATCCAATGATTAATTGATATGAAAACAATTATTAATAATTGTATATTCACGGTCCGATGATTTTAATATTATGTCATAATTCAAATACAATCACTAAATAAAGTATAATTGTTTTAACAAACAACATAAGCTAAATGAATATTAATTTGATAACATTTACATTTAGTATTCACGAAATAATAAGTGGACGTTAACATATACAAAATATAAATTATATCAATATTTTTGAGTACTAAAATAAACTTAGTAAGTTCACAGACATCTAGAAATGGCGAGGCTGTGAAATAGATAAAAGTAACTTGAAGACTTTAATAATACAATAAGGAGTTTTATTAAGTTAACTAACTACTGACAGGCAGAGGTTGTCTTCCGTGAATCTTATTTCAGTACAGCGTTGAAAAAATCGAGTTAAAATTGTAAATGATTTCACGTTTTAAATGAATATGTTTTAGCATACACCAAAGTTGACTCGTTTGAACTTCATTAATTATATACAGAATTATAAAAAAATATGTAATATATTGTTCTAACATAGTGTAAATAAATTTAAAATAAATTTAATAATATAACGTAGAAATTCAGTAAAATATTCAATGTTCGTTAATTAATAGGTTTATCACATGTAGTCGATCGAATGTATATAGATATAGGAGTAAGTGATTATCACAAAGAGAAGGTGCACACTGGAGGCGTCGAGACGAACATCTTCAGGCTTTGAGGTTCCGACGTGTGTTAGCTAAATTAATTTATGGATATTGTGTTCTGGGTTTTATTTTTACTGTCACAATATAATACTAAATTTAACATACCGTTAAGATTTTACGATCATATATTATATAATCTTTTTTTCCAGTATGTGATATGATTTTTTATTTTGTCTTGTTAATTGTATATTAAAATATATATAACAAGACATAAACGTGATTTATCATATTATACATTCGGTAATAATAACGTAATCAATAAAATAATATTTTAATGAATATTTCGGAATACAACAATTATTATGATTATTAATTTAATAAAGCAAGAACATTATTATATTGATTTATATAATTTGACATTTCCTAATAATATATTCGTAGAAATTGAGTAAAAGTCCGTTTATAAATAGCACCACGGTGCCCTGAGTGTTTTATACAGATTCTTAACACACTTTTTATTATGAAATGTTCGGATAAACTGCAAAGAAATGAAAGACCGAGTTATAAATAGGTTACCGGTCGCCCAATTAAAATTAACGTTGGAAAAATCAAGTTTCAGACCATTTAAGAAATTAACTTCACTGCTGAGGTTCGCTAGAAAACTACGGATCTTAGAATTTACTTTGATTTACAGAAATGTATTTTATTTTCTGTTCTAAGCTAGCGTAAGTTGAACTCTCGATTTATATATAATTAATATTGAAATAAATTTTCCGCAATTCGGTCGGAATGGTTTTCCGCCCACCGGCGGCGCCCACAGGGATTATCACCTACATAGTGGTTTATTAATTTTTTGAGCACTAATATTATTTGTACGTTTTAAATTAATGTAATATGATATATTCAATATAACTTATCAGTGTGTGTGTAACACGTGTGCGAAATACCAAGTATAATAACGATAAATCCTATTACAGACTCGAACACTACTTATTTTAATCAAGTCTTCGTAATAAGCTTTTGTCTTGCTTAAACTTACAATCTCTCTTATAAATAACATGCAATACATTACTTAAGAGTATGACGCCTAAATACCCAACTTCAAGAACGAAAGACAAGGCATGCGCTCCCTGGAGACTCATACATTGATATTAAGTCCGTAACTCTATGTACACTCTATCATTGTAACAGAAGTATCGTGGCTCCTAAGATATATGTCATAAGGAATATTTTGTTTAGAGATTAATCACCTTGAAAAAATAAAACTATGGACATATTGGATTGATTTTACTATGTGTTTCTTAAATTAAATACATTGCGTGATAATATTTCTATTTATCTAACAACATGCTATGTATTATACTATCATTATATAAAACAAAATATATCAACTTAGGGCGAAACTTAGTGATTAATGGAGCTGTTTATCAATTAACGATGGCAGGTGCAACTTTTTGTGGGGAGAAGATGGCAAGGGACATTATGTAACCAGATACCGCTAAAGACTTGGACTATTACATAACCTTGACAGTTCGATACAATAATGTGATTCATTATAACAAGTCTTAAAACCGATTGGACAATCTTTTTATTAATTCAATAGACTTATTAACTGATGAAATATATTCATTCATCAAGCTCTGTACTAGTTTAAACAATTGTTTCAAATACCAGATCTCCAATAGAACTAGACAAACACAATAACAAACTAGCTAGATCAAAACGTTTTTGAAAACACGTAAAGCAAATTCCGAGTCGAGTTCGGGGCTTCAACTGCGTCAAACGAAAACTTGGTCAAATTAGGTTAACACGCTGCTGCGCTTTGACTAGGCGGTTACTGGTGCTGTACGATTCTTAAGGGGTCAAGTTTTGAACTAAGTTGACTATAATGAGACTACTTCACTACCATGCTAACGCCTTTACATTCAATGGAAATTTGAGACTTTTCCAAGATCTCTTTAAGCTTTCTCGAGTAAATTTAATAAATTCTTATAAAGATATTTACTTAGTTCCTGATAAATTCTAACTGCATTATACAACAGCACAGTATCCAATGTTTGCATTTCAACTAGTTACTTCGGAGCTGAGTAAAGCATCGAATTGCTAAACAGTCATTCATTAGACGAGCGCGCTCCAGTCACTTTGGTATTGTGAGAGATATAGGACTTTTTGTCCATCACAAGTTAAGTCGCTAAAACAAACTCTGGTATCTGAAAAACTCCTGTGAAGGTGGCATCTTTTTTAGATAGTAATACCAATACGACAGTGAAAACGCGATTAAAATCTGGCCCTGAATGTTGGCGACTTGCCATCACGAATAGACATAAAAAAATATAAAACTGCTTATTTTGGCATCGCAAGTTTGACAAGTCACCCTAAGTGGAAAATAATAGTATAGTCTATGAACTACTTCAGTTGAATCAATACGAGGGGACAAAGCTTCAACACGAATAATAAATATTAAATATTAAATACCTAAGATGATAAGAAATGTACTGTGAAATATTTAAGAGAAATTCTTACAAAATATTAACTTTTATAAATGATAGTTAATAAAAGTATTAATTTTCTAGTTATAAATCTCAGGATTATGTCTTATGTCATTTCTTGAAACAAATGGTAAAAGTTTAGTATGTGTATTTTTAGAAGTATTCAAGCCCCACATATCATCATATCACAGATGTGAATCTAGAGAAAACTGTACTAAATGTGTGTTCGAAGCCAAAAACTGACTCAAACACATGAGTAAGAACTACTATGAATAGGAAGAAAAATTCATTCTTGGAAAGATTCGTACAGACGAGAATAAATTTAATAAATACAATATATTTAATGTAACGCGTTACGCCTCTAGTTAATATATTGCAAGTCATGACATATCCTTGTTATAAGAAAGTCAAAAAATAAAAAGAAATTGTCTTACCAACATCCTACAATAGCGATTCAACAAAACTCATCACAGCCGGAATACATCTCGGCATTAATTTGGATAAAGGCTGACGTATGCAAATAAGTTTGAATTAAGCTAACTAAACGACCCTAAGAATAATAATAGACATGTTTACCACAAAGTGCTTTGCTGTGTCGCCATTCATCATCTTCCAACTACATTAATATTAAGACGGATAGCATTCCTTGTCTCACTCGCACCTAACGTCCCGCTCTGGCGTTATCTACTTGACAGTTTCGCAGGGGGAGCTTTTTTCGATAGTAACGTATAGTATAGGAGCAGTACCATACCTATCTTATTAATTTGAAAACAATTGAACTGTAATTCATTATAAGTATTTTTTTAATTAAAGATACTCAAAACTTCACTAAATCACAATTTTTTTAAAGCAAAACAGGTAATTCAGACATATATAATTTTTTGATGTAAAGCTTAATATTACAATATATAAACGTATGGAATACATACAATATTGTAAAGAAGTCTTATATAACAGTAAATCAGTGGCCATACTTGAAACACAAATGTTTGTTTCGTAATTCTGTCTTATTATTTAATCAAACAGTTACTCTCAGACTACACGACGTACACACAGACAGACAGACTGTCTCTATAATTTAAAGCATGTGAAACGTTTTCATTATATTCGATCATATAATTTAAAACCGTTATAATTATACTTAATCTGAGATACCAATTACTACTCCATAGTTATTTAAAGTGGTTTTATAATAACATAGATGTATTCTTTTCGAATGTCTTGTTTATTTTTATTACTATATATATATATGTTTATTTTTCTGTTATTTAGTGAGTAGGTAGTGGACGTTACCTCGTGCAGCCCCACGTGTTGTATTCGTATGAAGCTATCACATTAGTATTCTGTCACCGAGTGCGACTGTTGACGCGTCGCCTTCCACTTGTCACTAATGAGTCGTTTCATTGTTGTAACATTTACTTTGTCTCACGACCAATAACTATTTATGTATGGATTTAAACTGATTGTATCAACCAATGGTTCATCATATTAATATGGTAATGTTTTTTAAGTTGATTTATAAGTTTACATCATATTTTTTAGAATTATCTCAGTTACGAAATTATACATTTTGTACAAAATTTTCAAATTAAATCACAAGCAAAATAATATTAATATTTATATATACTAATTAAATAAACTGTTTTAGGTAAATTTGACATATTCGCTTCACGAATAAGATTCATAATTGTAATACTTGTTTTATATTTATCTATATTATGTAGTCTTGTGTGTGATGAAATATAAATTCTTAGAAACGTATGAAGGGTGCTCTGGTGAGGAAACATTCAATAAAGGGTAGTGCGTAATAATTTGTTGCAAATAGAAGAAACCTTTTCCCCCTCACTCGTTAGTCAACTACACTTTTTTGACGTCTACCACAGGGAGTCTGAATTCGAGGGTTTTACAGACGTACTTCATAAAACATAGCCCTTATTTCATGTCTCGTAAGGAGTACATTTTAGCTGCTTTCAATACTGTACACGGTATTTTGGCAATGTATGCATATTTTATAACCAAAATGCGACGTTATGACACGGGAATAAAGCATAAAATCAAATAAATCAACGCAATTACATGATCTGTATCCACATATTTGTATATTATCTGCTCTCACGACGAGTGTCTGAGACCTCGTCCCTTCAAAATTATGGAACAAATACAAGAATACTTTTCACTTATATTTTTATTCTTGTATTGGACCAAAATCTTTTGTGATATAAAATATAGAATGAAAGGCATCGAAAACACTTCTGAATTTTGTTATAATTGCGAAGACTTTGAGATAGGTGCTTCAAGAAAATATTCTAGTGGCAGGTGAAAGATCTTGTGTATTAGAAACATTGTTCAAAGGGACTCTAATAATTTACTCATAAAGAATTTTAAAAATATAAAACAATTTTACGGGAAAAAGTTAAAACTAATAATAGACTTATTAGTTTTAACGTATATGAAGATGTGACTGAAAAAACGTCTCAGAAAATTTCTGTGATAAATATCAAAATGATATTTATATACATGTGATCTAAATATTATCTATAATTAATATCTATTAAAAGAATAAAAGACAGAATATAAAAATATTTTTGGCCCTGGTCAAAGAAATTAGACTGACAAAGGTTTCCATCCTATCCCATCTTTATCCAGCAATCGAAAGAACAAAATAAAAGTATTCCTCTAAATCAATACGGCCACCTGTAATCCAGAATGGCCTAAAAAGGGCCAGGTGAAGACTGCGGTTGGTAATTTATTACAAAAATAAAGCCGTAGGGCCATCCGATCGTGACTTACAAGCCCTTACATCCGTCGGGATTCTCTGCTTTGTATCTGATGCGGGGGTTTTGCACCAATATATTTAATATTTTAGTTTCCGCCACGATATTAAAATGGCTTATATAAAACAAATATTCAAGCAATAGAGGCAAAATATAATTGAACATATTTCTGCACGGAAAATTGCCTATTTTAGAGTCCCTCTTGAGCTGTCAAATAGTTTTTTTAATAAAGATTCTACTTCCTAAATAGTTATTATACTAAAACTCAGCCCGCATGTTATAAAATCATTAGTTACTTCATTTAGACACCCGCATGTTCATTATCTTACATTTTTTAAATCATAATTCTTGACGTGCTCAATATATTTCTAAATGTTCAATGCAATTAATTAATTTTATGAAAATTATTTATGGCATAAATTAAAAAATCTTTATAATCTTCTAAATAGGATATCCGTGTAGCTTTATTATCCGGGCCATTTTGGCTAAGATAAAAAGAGGGATTAAGTTATCTGCGCCCAACATTCCCCCACTCCCCCCCCCCGTGGTTAATGAGGACCCGCCGCTTTTTATTAATTACCGATCTTCCCAAATAAATAAGTTTATTAATTATTTCAGATACGTCTTAAAAATTAAATTAAAATAATCGTCTTTGTAAATCGACCATCTGTGTTTGAAATTATTTGAAAACTAAAATAATATTTAAAAAAAACAAAACAATAAACAGTTACCGAACTCACGGTTGTATGAATGACAAATATTTTCATAAAAACTCTTCAATATATAATAATTTTATACTAAAATAATTTTTATCAACAACAATAAACCAAATTAATATGATATTGAAATCCAATATCAAGTGAACTGAATCATTGAAATAATTATATATTTCTGAGGAAAATAAAAATTTAATAAAATCCATTTAATCTCGTGTTTTTATTGCATTATGAACCTTATATTCTAAATTATATGGTCGTTAATAAAACACGTATTCATAATTATAAGTAGTACAATGAATATTAATCCAGTTTGCGGCACAGATTTAAACACATGTCCATGAAATAACAATGTACACCTCGACAGTTTGAAAATATTAGACGCAGCTCATATAGAGAATGACTCGTTTCCAAAATATTCTTACGATTTTAAAATACTTAAACCATTAAGCGAATTAAACTATTTTAGAGATTTAACCCGCGTTTATTTCTTTTATCTTTTTTATTTCTTTATGTTTTTATTCTTTTTATTGGTTATTACCAGACCTTATGAATGCTTTGCCGTTATCATGTTCACGGTAACACAAAATGCAGGTATCTTGCCACATCGGGTTATTATTTAAAAAAATTAATAGACGTGATTTAAATCTGTAAAATAAATTTATTTAAAAGTAGTTTACGTGAAAATGTTAGAAAATCTTATTTGTAAAAGAATTAAGAAAAATAAAATCAAAATCAAAACACGACTTATCCTTCAAATAAATATATTATAAATTATTGTAAATAGCGCCAAAACGAGCAGTAAGCTGAAGTATCATTTATTCGTGCTTTTAATTCCCTTGAAATTATGTTTATTACAAAAATATAAAATATTACATTCATTGCATTTGTGAATTACAATTTCAACAATCTTGAAATATATTTTAGATAAAAATTGCAGCATCTTCAAATAACAACATCCAATTCTAATTTAATGTTGAAATAGTGACAAATCTGTAGTTTTAATTGTAATATATCTAGGTTATATACCTATCTGGTGTATCTGTGGTTGAGGTAAGTTGCTGTACGTACAGTATGTACATACGGTATAGGTATCGTCGGACAATGGATCGCTTTCAATATTCGTGAAGTAGATCTGCACTCGGAACGAGATAGCGTCTATTGATCATTGCATCTCAAGATTTCGATCCCACGTATGTACACCGCTAATACAACTTCAGATAACTTTTCAAATTACACTATTCTGAGGATATCTGAATTTAGTTGTTATTTAGATATATAGTACTACAGTTAAGGAAATAATTATAAATGAATATAATAATATTAATGTTACCAATGTTCAGATGAAAATAGAATTTTTCACAAATTTTCACTTAAGTCAGACGGCGGATTGGTTTAGTCGTTTAGTGATTAGTTGCTGTATTTGATGTACAATGGTCGGGGCTTCGATTCCCGTACGGGAAAGTCCTTTGTGTGATCCATAGATTGATGTTTAGAATCTGAGTGTTATTTTTGTCTTTTTGCTTTTTGTGATCGTAACACATTTTATTTCTCTAGTGCGGGATTTATTGTGTTTTTTTATAAAAAAATAAATAAATATATATGTAAGTATTCATCTTTAGCATGTACTCTCACACCTAAGGTTCGTGCGCAGAAAGAAACAAACTCTCTGATCGTTTCCTTTAACAAGAGAAATTCTGAACCACTTGTATTTACTTTCAATTACGATATCTCAAAATTAATAACAGAACCGTATTAATTACATCATCTGATTAATAAATAATGACTTAAAATAAACATATTGTTACAGTTGAATAAATATTTATCTCTTTACTCGAAAAATATATCAAACGCCGACACAAAAAATACATTTAATATTAATACGTTTCATAAAACATAGTAAATATTAAAACACAAAAATTCTTAAGAAGGCAAAGTATTGTAGCGTGTAATGAAACCGCGCCAGCAGTATCTCCGGTGCAATTGATAGTTCACTGCAGAGATGAGACCCTCACTTCCTTTTATCCTTAATCTCGCCGCTTCCAGTAATCCTACATGAATGTATGTAGCTGATAGAGTTTGCTTGTGTTCTTGATTCAGGAAAGTTCAATTATTTTTGTATTCAGACTTGTGTGATCCATGATTATATGATAAATCCAGCTGAACTCACGTCAATTCTATCGGAATTTGCCCGACTAGACTAGACTTCGAATCCACGAGGGGAATTGTTCGCGACATGTTCCGCCATGCTCCGAATATTTTTTTCAGAATGAGTTCTAGTACGTTCAATTATTTTTTAACTAAAACACGATTAAAAAGTCTTGATATACTTACATAACCTTATTATATAAAGATAAATAACATAACAGAGAGAACATAGAAATAACTTTTTAACAAATGGCTATTCAAAGTAATAGGCACATACAGCCTTGACCTGTTTCGTGAATTTCTAAGTAGTAGCTAACCTACATTAGATGACGGTGAAGTTTTGCTAATGAGAACTTGTCACAGGTATACGTATCTGTAGTCTTTTGTATTTATAACAATAGCTTGAAACTTGAAGGTTTTGTCAGTGCCCTTATATTTATTACTCCTCGTCTGAAGTGGCTTGTCTCTCATAATTAATATCATCAAATTTATATACCTTCGTAAATATAATTGTTTATTTAGAACATAATACCCAATAATAAACTGAAACTAATTATAACTTTGACTATTTTATGATTCACTCTCGAATTTCAAACCTCCAAAATCAATAAAGTTAACAAACGTCACAATTACAATACATGAAACCTACACTTGGATAACACGAGATAATCCTTTGACGTTACCCGTCACGTTGCTGTTCTGACCGCTCTGATACGTATTATATACAGCTGTACAATACTATACAATACTATACTGTACACTTATTCCATTGTACTCCAATCTTACAATATCCCGCAGATATTGGTTACAAAATCCAACTACAAATATTTGAAATTATTGTTGCAGACTTATCTATATAACAAGTTTGTTGTATCTAACTATAAACTTTTATTATCATCGAAAATAATAATAAGTAGACGAATTTACTATTACTATAAAACAATTTTGCAATAACATCAAAGCTATTCGAAATTAAATCATCATACACATGCAATACACGTCCGTTTGTGTATAATAGGAG